>JAFJYI010000199.1:0-1464047 GCA_019022655.1 Acacia acuminata
ATAAAGTAGAATTCGATAGCTTGAGTCTAAAGTTTTGAATACAAAAAATTATTGCTTTCAAATTTGTACATTTCCACTGTGCCTTCCCTCATCTTTTTGTAAATCTATCTCTTGTTAGGTTCGTCAAAGAGAGGAAGACACCAGGAGTTGCAAAATGATGCTTAGGTTTCGGGAAGACAAAATTCGAAGAATGGAATCCCTTCTTGCTGGTTCTGTTCCCATAGATGGCTACTTGCAGGAAGAGAATAAAGCATTGTCCGATGAGATTCAGCTTCTTCAGGCCAAACTTGACCGAAATCCTGAAGTTACACGGTTTGCATTGGAGAATATCAGGCTTCTAGACCAGCTTAGAAGGTGATAATCTCCTTGTTCCCAAGACAATCTAAAATGAAATGGTTCTGTCTCGTGGAGTTATGTATAATGTAATAATAACTGTAACAGGTTTCAAGAGTTCTATGAAGAAGGGGAGAGAGAGATTTTATTGGCAGAATTGTCCTCTCTGCGGGATCAGGTCTGTGTATTTCCAGAATCTTGAACAAAAATAACTTTCCTTATGGCTTACTTGTTTGGTAGCTTCTATAAGTGGAAAAATTTTGTTCTGCAGGTGCTTCAAATTCATGAAAGCAACTCAATGCAAAGTAATCCGAATTTCAGCCCGCAGCCTCAGGTTCGACTTCACTAACTGATGCATCATTTCCTGTTTTATATTCGTTTGCACATCTCATTCCTTTTCTTTTGTCCTTATAAATGTCACCGTTGCTTGCTGCAGAAGGTCCAATGCAGTGAGAAAGAAGACGATTCTGTCAATCTAGAGGTTTTCACATAGTTTTTATGATATCCAGAACTGTTCTATTTTCCGGTACATGCGTGACATCTTCCTTAAATGGTTGCAGCTAAGAAACACTCTCAACGAGTTAGAGGAATGTAGGCGTAACTTGAATCTTGCTTAGAGGAGAACGCAAAACTTAGTAGGTATGGTTTTCGTTCCCCAGGTCATTTGGTTGTATCTGTGTAGGTTGGGATTCTTATTTTGGCTGTAACTATCCTGATATTTGTTTATTGTTGTATTACAAATGCATAACAGGGAAATAGATTCTCTTCACTCAATAGCGAGCAGCATAAATGCCACACAGGTATTATGACTATTCAAAATTAGAAGCCCTTCTCTGGGTTTTTTTAAAAAATAGATTATTACACTATGTAAGAGGAGGGGGTGAACGGCGTTTCATTAAGGTTTTCGTGGGTGGCGTCCAACTATAGTTGATTTTTAGTACCATAATTTAGCATTGGCTTGAGTACGGTTTTTCTTTTTTTCCTTTTTTTTAAAAAAAAATTATTTCTAATAAGACATGTCTCAATCAATCGAGTCGGTTGATCCAGTCTATACAATTTTCTTACGCCCAGCTCTTATTCACTTTCAAGACCATACGTCCCGGTCTGTGAGGATGTGAACCGGGTTCAGTTTGGTGGACTACAAAGTTGTAGAAGACTATTGAATCGTGTCTAATCTGAGTTTTTTTTTTTTTTTTTTGTATAAAAAAGTTTAGGTGGATTCGGCACCAGTCCCCCCACTAAGGCCATGGCACAGCCCCCGTGTCTAATTTGAGTTAAAAAGCTTAAGCTAGTAACAGACTGAGACTGGGCTTTGTGGTCCACCATTCTCCTACGACTTTGTAGTCCCCCCGTGAAACCCAATTCACCCCTCCTAAACAATGCATATCATGAATTTAACTATTGTCATTGTTAATATTCAGTAAAGTGGGACTTTACATTTTCCTGGCTACCCATGCGTAATACTATATTTTATTGTTTTGTAACCCACGTTCTGTATGATGAATTCATGTTGGAAGAAATAATGTTGATTTTTATTGTTATTTTCAGGATTGTATAAAGGGAACATCCCATGAAGCTGAGGCAATCCCGCCTAAGATCATGAGGGGCAGAAGTGAAACCCCAGTAGCTCAACACACAGAAGATATCCTGAATTTGCAGCTGGAATCAGATATACTGAAGATCATTTTGAAAGAGGAGAGATCTTTGCGTGGCTTGATGGAGGAGCAAACAGCATTCTTAAATAAAAATCTTCAAATGGAAAAAGGCGAACTTCTGCAGACAAGAAAACAGTTACATGAAGCAAAAGACGAGCTGAAGGAGACAAAATCTGTTATTGAAGCTTTGGAATCACAGCAAGTTTTATCATTTGATGAGACGGAGGAGATAAAGAACAAGAACAGTGATTATATGGAGCTTATGAGGAAACAGGAGCTTGAAATCATGGCCTTGAAGAACCAACTTGCTTCTAAAGAATTAAGAGATAATATACCTGCAAAGCATTCAGAGGTAGCAAGCAAATCCTCATTGCAGACAAAACTGAAAAGGATGCATGATTCGCTCGAAAAAGCCAAGCAACTAAACATGTTATACCAAAGTGATCGTTCACTTCAGATTTCTGATGAAGAAGAGATGGATGAAATCCGTCGGCAGGCTGAAGCTGAAACTGCTGAGGCCATTGTCTGCATGCAAGAAGAACTTGCCACACTCCAACATCAGATACATGACAGTCATATAAGAGAAATAGAAATGAAAGAGAAAATACAGCATTTGGAGAGTGAACTGAAGGAGGTGCAGGAAGCATTGTTCGCTACAATGAATGACAGAGGACAACTAAGCGAAGAGCTTGAGGTGAGAGATCAAGAACTACGATCGCTGGCTGAAGAATGTGAACTGCTAACCTCCGAGATTGAAGAGATTCTTTCTGATGGATGTGACGCGCTCCTTGATGCCTCTGACCAAGTTGACCATATATGCAATTCATTTCCACAGAAAAGGATCTGGATTTCGGAACAAGTCGGCATGATGGTAAGAAAAATCTCAGAAAAGGAGTTACTAATTGATGAACTGAGCAGATGCCTTGAAGACGCAAGCAATAAAAGAAGTGATATGGAGTGTATGCTGAAGTGTTTAAGAAGTGCAGCGCTGGTAATTACTGAAGCCCACCAGAAAGAGTGTGCTGAGAAAGACAAAGAAATTCACCTATTGACGTCACAACTAAATGAAAAGATATCCACAACGACAAAACTAGAGGAGCAGCTGAAATTGGCAGAAGAGCATATAAGAAAAGCATCAAATTGTGCAACTGTTGCTTTTGTGATCGTGAGTAGATTCTCGGAAGTGAATCTTGGTTGCCTTGATGATCTAAAGCAAAAGGACCTTTTGCTCAGTGAATTAGCAGAGATTAACCAGAGGAAGGATGTCCTTCTCAAGGGTCAGTCCACTTCAATTGTTCAAGCAGAGAGACATATAGCAGAATTGCAGGAAAGCTGTGATAACTTGAGGCAGAATCTTTCTGAGGAGCAGGAGCATTCTTGTGCTTTAGAACAAAGGCTTAAAGGTATTGAAAAAAATGCCATATCAGATACAAGGGAGCAACTTGCGGCATTACAGGAAGGTGTGTCCTCAATCAGGTCATCTATGGCCTCATATGCAGAGCATTCTGAATGTCTTGATTATGAAAATTCCTTGGAATTGGGCACGCAACATTTTGAAGAAAACGGTGAAGAAAGGGTAAGCTGATTCTTCTTTTTGGTAGATTGATTAAATCACATTTATATCACTTGCACCCGTGTTTTGTCATGGGTTTTTAATTTAATTTATGCTATTTTGGATCCGATGCAGACAGGTACTGGAGCATGTCAAGACAATAATTTAGTTGCAAACTCTGTTGAAGAGTCGATAATTGACCTGGCAGATTGTTCCTTTAATGTGAAAAGTGGAAACAATACAGAAAACCAAAAATCCAAAAACTGAGCAAGGATGGTAATGCAAGAGATGTTACCATCACACTATTGAAAAAGGAAATTGAGAGTGCTCTGGGTAGCTTGAAAGAAGTGCAAGATGAGATGGCCAGACTCCATAAAGAGAAAAAGGAGATGTCAATGTCCGAAAAGCAGAGTCAGCAAAGCATCAAGTGCCTCACAACTGAGCTACTTGCACTTCAAGTGGCTACGAGTGACTTTGAAGAACAATCCAAGATCAAGATTGAGGCACTGAGTGATAAAGTCAAAGAACTAGAAGAAACTTTGGAGGAAGATGGCCGTCTTTGGCATCAATCGAAAGAGGTAAGGCTTTATGTTTGAAATCTAATTCTCAGTGCCATACCTCTATCCCATCTTTTATTATTTTCTTCAATTCAACTAACGAAAATCCGGTGTCTGCTTCATATCATCCTTTGCAATAATCTACTTGCTTGTCTTATTTTCCTGTACTTTCCTACTCCAACCGAATATATTAACGTTTTCTTTTAAGGTTGAATGATCAGTTCTAGCTTTGGACAACTTTTTAAACAATCTTTACTCTTATCTTTTTGCAGTGCCTTGAACTGGAAGTGGGTGAGGCAAAGACCATTGCTGCTCAGAAAGCTGCAGAGGCTTCTTGTATTCTTGCCAAATTTGAAGAAGCCCAAGAAACAATGAAAGAAGCGGATATTATGATCAACGAATTGATGACGGCTAATGAGTCAATGAAACATGATATAGAAAGACTGAAAGAAACGGAAGTTATATTACTCAACGAGAAGGATCTTTTACTCAGCGAGAAAGAGAGTTCACTATCAGTTATTAATATCAAGAATAAGGAGATAGAAGACATCGTTGAATCAAAC
Organism: Acacia acuminata; assembly: GCA_019022655.1. Taxonomy (NCBI): domain Eukaryota; kingdom Viridiplantae; phylum Streptophyta; class Magnoliopsida; order Fabales; family Fabaceae; genus Acacia; species Acacia acuminata. The sequence continues at coordinate 4,661 of JAFJYI010000199.1, forward strand.
CTGATAGAGACAAAGAATATACTTGCGGTGCTCGATGATGTCATCAAGGAGTTCCAATCCACAGTGGAGGAAAATTTCATCTCCTTAGGCTGTGATTTCCAGTGCATCAAGTCTCAGTTTTCGTATTCAACTAAGCTGCTGCAATCATGGCTTGAAAAAGTATGGTCTGAAATTGTTGTTAAGGACTGTACTATCTCTGTGTTGCATCTCTGTCACATTGGAATTCTACTAGAAACAGTGACAGGGCTGCATACAGAGAATGGTCTGCTTTCACACGGACTGTGTGAATCTAACTCCCTCATCGGTGACTTGAAAGAGCACAATTCTAAAACAAGAAAAGAACTGGAGATGTTCAGCATACTGAAGAGAAAACTACTTGCTGACATCAAGAACAGTTTTGATCGCATTTCCAGCAAGGAAAAAGAAGCCGGTGAAATCACCATAAACTTGAACAGTTTTGAAAAGAAGATATCAGACCTACAACTCCAGGAAGAGATGATGTTGCAAAGGTCTAAGGAAATGGAAGCTCAACTTGCTGAATTGATGAGAGAATTGGACTTGAGTAATACAGATGTTGTGACATCCCTTTTAGATCAAGAGCAAATACTTGAACAGAAAGTGGAGGTTCTTGAATCCCAGGCTGATTTTTTCATGGCAAGTTGGTACTGCAAGGACTTTGAGTCACTAATTTTTGCTTTGGAACTAGAAAATCTAGCCTGTCAAATAGCTGATAAAGAGGATGACTTGAAAATGTGTTCTAAGCTGAGTGAGCATTTGAAGAAAGAAGTAATTTGTTTCCAGCTAGAAGCAGAGTTTGCATCACATATTTTGGTGGACATGGAAGTTGAAGTTTCTGTGCTCAAAGGTGAAATTCAACAGAAAGAAGTGGAGAAGAAGGACTTGCTGTCAGAGCTGAACCAGAGCGTCTTAAAGATTGCAGAGATGGGTGAAGTAAACAAGTCCCTTCAACAACATATTGAGTTTCTAGAAGATGATGTTCGTTCAAACAATGCATTGAAGGGTCAACTTGGTAAAATCACAGAAGACAAGAAAAAAATGATGGAAAAGAATCTTGATCTTGAAACTGAATATGATAAAACAACGGAGAATCTTATTGAGAAGGATGTTGCATTAACCTTGTTTTTTCATCAAATTTCTGTTCTCGATCAACAAAACAAGGAATTGCATAAAGTTAATCAGATGCTGGAAAATTCATCTGGCAGACTTCAGAATGAGCTGAACATCAGGAATGAAAAGTTAGATAGACTATACAGCTTGGGGGATGAGAATGAATCACTGAGAAATGAGGTGGAAAATTTAAAGATTGGTAACAGCTTAGTTCTTCAATCCTTGGACAAGCGAATTTCTGATTTTAAACCACTGTCAAGGTACCAGGATCTATTTCACAAGGAAAATTGTTTGCTGCATGATTTTACAAGTTCTTTAGAGTTTCACATTAACAGTCTACAGACTGGTCTGGAGACAGAAACTACAAAGCTGAGTGATATCCTAGATTCTCAATCTGTCACGATTGAAGAATTAAGCTTCAAATGCCAGGAATTTCAGAACTATGTGGCCACTGTAAACAAATTGAAGGAAGAAAATGCTTCTTTGCAAAAAAGAACTCAGCTGTATGAGAACATCCTGTTGAGTTTGGAAACTGTCGGATCAGTTGATTTGGTAGAAACTATTGAGATGAAAGTTGGCAGATTATCTGAGACATTGAAATGACGAACGTGGCCTTTGTGAAAATGTGGAGATGGCATCTAAATTCATTAAACAAATTGAATGCTTGGAGTTCAATGCTAAAGAACTGGCAGCGACTAGTTCAACTCTCCATGCTGAGTTATCCAGAAAGGATGATGTAATTAAAGGGTTACTGTATGACCTGAGCTTGCTGCAGGAATCTGCATCTGAATGTAAGGATCACAAAGACGAAATTGAGGAAATGGGAGCTACTATTGCAGCATTAGAAGATGATCTTGCCGTTAAATCTGGTGAGCTTGCTGCTGCAGTTGCTAACTGTCAAATGTTTGAAACTCAGTTGCAGGACAAATCAGATATCATTGCAAGTCTTGAATTAAATCTCTCAAGAGAACAAGAGTCTGTGAAATCACTAGTCAGTGAAAATTGGGAACTTAAAGATCACATTGAACGTGCGTTTATAGCAAAAACATTGGCAGAAGATGAGCTAACAGAGAAAAGAAAGATAGTGGAGAGCTTAGAAAATGAAATCTCGGAAATGAGCAGTGCTCTTACCAAAATGAATGAACTCGCAACTGAGAGGGATCAGCTTCAACTGCAGGTGCTTAGCCTAAAAGAAAAGCTTGAAATGGCTAAAGCAGAAGTTGAAGAAAGCGAAGCGATAGCTCAAGAAGCTCAGCAGGTAATGCTTTATTGATAAACTTGATCTGTAGTGCCACGTCTTACGTAGTCGTTGAATTTTATATTTTCAGCAGTTCTAACGCGTGGATAACTAAAATTCCATATTAACTGTCATAGCAAGCATTCCCATCTAGTTTTGCTCACTTTCAAATGGCTGTATCTAAATCTGGACAGAAGTTGATATTTTTTCTAAAAACAATTTTTTTTTTGCCGCCTATGATGAAATGGTGAGCAGTTCAAAGAAAAATTTGTTCCTGCCTGAAAATTGTTTCAATAATCGCAGATGGCAGAATCAAGAAAGGTCTATGCTGAGGACAAGGAAGAGGAGGTGAAGCTTTTAGAACGATCAGTTGAAGAGTTGGAGTGTACCATAAATGTACTAGAAAACAAAGTGAGTTCGTGTTACATTTATATCATCTTCCGGAAGCTTGTCTATCTTTACAGGTATCACAACTTAAAATCCTTGTCAGGTTGACTTAGTAAAGGGAGAAGCAGAACGACAACGGCTGCAAAGAGAAGAGCTGGAACTGGAGCTTCATGGTGTCAAGCTTCAGATGCAAAACACTAGAAATGCTGATGCTGATATGAGAAGGTTTACACCAGCTATTCCAATATTCTCCTTTTATTAGCCATTCACTTAAGCTTCTGGCGTTATCGCTTAGATATTGCTGTTTCTTCTTGTCCCCCAGGCTCTTGGATGAAAAAAATAAAAGCCTTGAAGAAGCCCTAAATCACATTCAAGTTCTTAAGAGAGATTTGATGGGAAAAGATGCAGAGGTGGGATTTCACAGTGACTAATAAGAGCTGTGATCTAATCTTCTGATGACACATCAACTTTCAAAGTCACTTTGACTAAAATTAATTCACAAATGGTTTAATTTGTTCATTTGCCCCTGTCCATGTGGTTCTTACAGATTTCCCAAATGAAAGCTCATATTTCTGAGCTGAATTTGCATGCTGAAGCACAGGCAAAAGAGTACAAGCAGAAGGTAACTCAACTATCCCGATTCTGCATCAGACTTTGACACGGAAAAAATAGTGACACATGGATAAATAACTTTCTGCATATTTCTTAACAATTTGAACATAATTTTAAGCAGTTCAAAGCACTAGAAGCTATGGCTGAACAAGTCAAACCTGAAGGGGCGTTATCCACCTATACAAGTACATCTTCATCAAACAAGACCGACAAGAATACGATCAAGTCTCGGGGTTCAGGTTCACCTTTTAAATGCATTGGATTGGGCTTGGCACAACAGATAAAATATGAGAAGGTTGAGGAGCTAGCCGGTGCAAGATTGCGTATTGAAGAGTTAGAATCGTTAGCAGTATGTCGACAGAAAGAGGTAACCTCTTCTTTCTTTTTACAACATGTTCTGCAATTGAACCTTGGTCTATGTTCTTCAACGTGCCTTCTTTCTTCTCCTTTTCAGATATTTTCACTGAATGCTAGACTAGCAGCTGCCGAGAGCATGACCCATGATGTAATTCGAGACCTCCTCGGAGTCAAGTTGGATATGACCACTTATGTGGTAAAAATCTCGACTTCTTGTTTCTACTCGGAGTCTAGCATTTGATTGTGTCAATGAGAAAGATAACAACAATAAATAATGTATTCAAAAAGAGAGTTCAGAATTTTATATATCCGATCATGCTCATTTTTAGTTTTACTTTGTTCACGCAGTCACTATTGGATAATCAGCAAGTGCAGAAGATAACAGAGAAAGCTCAATTTCATGCTTTACATTCTCAAGATAAGGTAGCTTCGTTTTTGTAATTCTTGAAATTGGTTGAATCGTTGTCCTTCTTACAAGCAGTTAACATGAACTGCATACTCATTTCAGGAAGAGGAGGTTGCTAAACTAAAGAAGCAGCTGAATGAGTTTATTGAAGAGAGGCAAGGGTAATCAACTTTCAGATTTCAAATTAGCTTTCCTTTCTTTTAATACAGAGGTAACGGCGTACTCGTGAATGAAGTTTTAAGACTCTCAAACCGTTGTTTTAATAGGTGGCTGCAAGAAGTGGATAGGAAACAAGCCGATTTGGTGGCTGCACAAATTGCATTGGAGAAGCTCCGACAGCGGGACCAGTCACTGAAAACTGAAAATGAAATTTTAAAGGTAGAACATTTCTTCTCTCTCACATTTATTGCAAACTGGTGGCCTTAACTTCCTTCATTTCATGCAGATGGAGAATGTGAATAACAAAAACAAAGTACTGGAACTGGAAGAGGAAATCAAGAAGCTGTCTGGTCAACAGAACCTTCAGCAGCGCATTCATCATCATGCTAAGATAAAGGCAAGATTTTATCATTTTACTCATCTAAAGTAGAAGCATGCGTGTTGTGAACCAGTTGGCATGATAGTGTGCTGCATTTTAGATTTAACTATTGAAGTGATTATCTGTATTGCTGTAAATCAAATGTCTTTGAAAATGATGAGATTCTTTGTTCAAATGATGCAACAGGAGGAAAACAACAAGCTGAAGATACAGAATGAAGAACTCGGTACAAAGCTACGAAGATCAGAGACATTCCTTTCACGTGTCAAAGAGGAGCTTTCAAGCCTTCGTGTTTCTGCTGGTGCTGGGATTAGACCATGTATTGATTTTGAGGAGGAGCAACTCTTGATGATAAAATTGAAGGTTGGGGTCTTAAATGAAAATTTACATTCACTAAATACAAGTTGAAGTCATTGATGTTTGAGTGAATATTGCCTCAGGGAGTGGAGGAAGATAAAGTACTGTTGGCACAACAGTTACTGAGATTGTGTACTAATGTTCTAAAGGTGAGTGTGGGTTATTGGTTTTTCCTAAACAAATTATGAGATAGATAAATTGTTTTTTTGACCATGAAAATCATGATTCTTCAAAATTAAAGCATCTTCAAGCTTTGTTTTTTGTTTTTTGTTTTTTTTTTTTTTCAGGCTGCTGGAATAACAAAACCAGTATCAGATATAAACCCCTCAATTGCTGAAGAGGCTCTAGAGGAGCTGAAGAATAAGATAGCGACTCTGGAATTGGAAAAACAAGATTTGAAGTACAAGGTATGCTCAGAATAGATACATGTATAATATACCTATATGTAGATCTAAATACGAAGCATGTTGAAAAGAATTAGCATCAATAATGCTAACTCCTTTGACAGAACAAAATTGTAAATGAAAGGATCAGATTATCTGAACTCATGCCACAAACCTCATCAGTGAACTCCAGAACTGAGGAGAACCGTGTAACTCCCCCAAGGGCATCCCAATCTCCATTTCTTTCCAGTTTTGATCGATAATGAGGATGGATTTTGCTAGCTTTCCGCTAGCTGCGGCGGCTTCACGTTGGTTCTGTTATGTAAATCTAGAATATTTTTTGGTTATCTTTGTATTAATTATTTATTTATATAATGGTGTAAATAATAATTTATTGATTGTACAGTTCAAGAAGATATGATATGGTAAACTTATACAAAATAGAGAAACGATGGTTTACATCAAGCGGCCGGGAGATCCTTGAGTTTCCTAGTTGTTGTGTGAACCTCCCTGAATTTGGTCTTTTGACACCAAAAATTGAAAATTTACAGAATTCTGGCGTTGATTAAATTAATAATATTTTAGACAAAAATATCATCATTGAACGGTGCCTTCAAATAATCTGAGTGGGATTTGTATTTTCACGCAGCGTTTTACTTGTTATGTGCCCCTTTGATAAGTAACCAAGTGTACTTGTGAGGCGCTTAAATTGAGTTATTTCAAGATGTTTATAACCTAACTAAATAATATGTAGTGATATTTTGACCAAATAAAAATTGTGTTATTAAAAATTATGGGAAAAATTAATAGGATAAATAATATTTAAGAAAGATCATAAAAACAACAATTATTTTGAAAGACCAGAAATTAAAATGTTAAAATAGAAAGATTAAATTACTCTCTTGTTATCTTCATGTCCTCTTGTATTCTCTCTCCTTATAATAACAATTAATTTTGATTGATATGCAATCAGATTGTGTTGTATGATGAAGATATTTGATCCATGACCTTGTGGAGCATAGCTGAAGTTTCCTGATAAAATGCTTCTATTATGGAAAAAATTTCCTCCTTATAGCATCTCTCGATTCCATGACCTCTTTCAATTCGTGTCTTCTTTAATTTCGTGTAGGCTCCAAACACCCTCATGGTTCGTCTCATGCCAACCAATGACATTGGCATATGGTATTTAAAAGACGCAACCCGAGACTCAATCTTAACTAGACCACTGGGTCACTGAAACCAAGTTGAATCAACTCACACTAAAGAACATAGGATAAAACTGAGCCCAATAGACTTCCCAACGCCTAATTGTCTCATACACTGAAAACAACAGAAAATCACTGCCCAATTATTCCAAAATAAATCAGACCTAAACCTTAACCCAAACACATGAATCGCATAAGCTAAGCGCAAAGAGTTACAATATAGTGACAAAGAAGAGAAGCCATGGCAACAAACATTAGCATCTTCCTCGAAAAAGGAACAACAAGATCGAGTCGATATAAATTGAAGACTTCCAATAAAATTGAGGAAAACCAATAAGGTAGTTGGAATCGAAAGAAGACGTGAATCGCATCGTGAGATTTGCTTCGTCTGAGGAGAGAGAATACAAAAGGATCTGGAGATAATACATGAGCAATTTAGTCTTTCTATTTTAATATTTTAATTTCTGGTTCTTCAAAATAATTACTATTTTTATGGTTCTTCTTAATAAATATTATTTATCTTAAGTCTTTTATTATAATTTTTCCAAAATTCATCCAGTGACTGATACTTCTTTACAGCTATAAAATTATAGGAATAATATTTTCAGGTTGAAAGAAATAAAAATATAACGTTCAGGAATGTAAATATGCTCATTTTAATTGTCAGGTCAGTCCTGTTTTTATACATGAAAGTAGTCTTCCGAATGATTTCATACATAGACTGAAGGATTTTGGTCCAAACAAAAATATACATGGGCTAAAATTTTTAAACAGGTATTTATATACAATTTTCCCAAAATAAAAATATTTCTCTAGAAAAATAACAAAAAAAATACTATTTAAATTAAAAAACACCAAAATGTCTACTGAATCAGCAAAAGGATAAATAGGTTATAAAGATTTTGAAGTTATCACTATATATACTCAAATTGTTAATTGCTATTATTAAGTTATCTTTTCGTATACTCAAATTGTTAAACCCCAAAGATTCAAATGAAATTAGCTATTTGTTTTTTGTTAATTTAGTAAAAGTTTTGAGATTTTTCTAATTCAAATGGTATTTTTATGTTATTTTTCCTACCTTTTATCCATATTCCAAAACAATGTAATAAAAGTTAATTTTATAACAATAAATATTTTGTGTCTTTAAATAAAAATACTGTTAAATATTTAATTTAATAAGAAAACGTAGCTTGTATCCATTTTATTTTATGATTTTATCAGATGGTTCCCCCAAGTTCCTGCACCGAGCAACAAAACCCTCCAAACAAGGATTTTCTTCCAGCTTCGAAGCTCATTACCGGGCCATGGCTGCTTGGAGCGAAACCCATGTTTAGGTATCTATCATCGTACGCAAAAAGCTTCTAGAATATCATAAATGGCTATCCCTTATCCCTCTTGTCTCGTATCCGCTTCTGCTCGTTTTCAACCTCTGACCGACAAGAATTGCATCAGAATCGAACCTCCCTTTCTCTTGGGATTTAAGGTATTGTAGCTATCCTTTGTTTAGTTAATTTCTCAAGGATTATCTCGCTATGGAGTGAGAATTGTAATGCTGAATCATTTGGAATTTTGGTCCCAAGGCTGCATTTTTTACCTTGTTTGGTTCCAAATGGTGATGCAGTTTCTGGTTTATTTTTGTTGTTTCTTTTATAGACATAACTCTGGTGTTCATGGGTAGAATTTTAACGAAAAGGAAGGTATAGACTTTATAGACACAGTATGGTATGACATAAAACTTCTTGTCTGGCTTCTTGCCAAAGCTGATGTAATAAGTCCATATTAGTTTGTATAATTTCCCGTTGAGTCAAGCTGATTTTTGGCGAAGAGCTTCATGAAACTTCAAGATAAGGAAAATGCCCAAAAATGCTGCACTATGCAGCTTTGGTACAAAAAAAATCTATTGTGCAAAGTCCTTTGCCTTTTTGTTTGTGTCTTTGTATCAGTCTGCTTTTTTGGTTGTACTCTGATCGAAGTTAAGGGAATATCATGAAGCTTTGGAACAGTATCCAAGATTTAATATTATATTTTAGTGGATATTGTATATAATATGACTACAAGAATGTTTTTTTTACTACTGAAGCTGACTTTCAGCATTGTGTCCGTATTTTAAGACAGTTTTCATCTTGTCTTTTTGAACTTTCAGACTCTTGATGGTTTTAAATAAGCTTTGAATTTAGATCTCTCCTCCTCCTCTCTTTCTTTCTTTTTTGGGGTGAGTAATATAAGTCTGTCCTTAACAGCCTATTCTTCTTTTCTATGGCAGAGTACATATCGGCATGTTGAAAAGCGCCATCACTGTTTTAATGTTAAACATTTTTTTGGGAAATCAGGATCCAAGCTCGCCTGTGCAATGAATATGTCTGCACAAGAGTCTGATGATCATCAGAATATAAATTTGGACCATTTAATTGCCAAAGCACAAAAACTCTGGGATAGGTCCCCTCAGCCTGTCAAGAATTTTCCATGGAACACAGCATTGGAGAATTTCATACAACTTATTGTTGATCTTTCTCTGTCTGTTGTAAAATACCTATCTGTACCTGTGTTTGCAATTTCCTCCCTTAGTGAGTTGTCATACTGTGCACATCAAAAGAAGCTATTTTTTGTTCCTGTTCCAGTCCTCTTAGGATTCACCATTGCTGGGATTTTGGCAGAGACAGCCTTAGATTCATCTGCACGTTTAAAGGTAAAGTTGATGGTTCATGGCTTTATGCATAATGTATATTCTGAATTTTGGATATGACATATATCCTCCTTTCTTCTGTTTACATTGACAAGACTTTGAAAAACTGCCTTTTGAGTTGCTAAAGACACAGCATGTTTCTTATCGCCTCATTCTAGCTCATGGATTTCATTTGTGCAAACCTCTAAAGATGGATAACATGATAGCTATTATAAATTTTGTGAAGCATTTAGTATTTTATATCATTGGCTTTGATATTTCAGCTAGATGAACGACCTGGATGTGGTGATATGAAACAGAAATGATATACTAGTATTAATCATTGACACCTATACAGAGTACTTTAACCTCCCTTGTACAAACATCAGATATAGCCTTCTAACCAATATAACTGACTTTAGTTAACAATGGACTGCTAGATGACTGTTTCGGAGTCTGCTTGGAATTGAGGTGGCATTATTATATTGTTATTGCTTGGTGTGGGTTCATTTTGATTTGTCTATGATTTTAACTTTCAGGTTGCAGAAGTTCCTTGGCATTTGATTGCCATTGCCATTTTGTTCACACTGATTAAATTGCCAGGCCCATATTATCCCTATTGGGGACGCATACTTATTCCACACTTTACAAATGGGGTTCTTTTGAGGACCTTGTGGCTGGCGATCTTGTGGCATAGGAGACCTCAAAGAACATTAAAGACAACAAATTCTGATGGCACCCACTAGATCTACTGAGTACTAAGCTATGATTCCAGTCATCATAGTATATGAATCAGGTACTTTTTATTTGTCAAGAGAGAAAAGTTGAAGTAGGCTTCTGTAGTGATCAGGTACAACTTATAGTAGTCTAAATCCTAGGGATAGATGTTTTAATGCTTGGGACTCTGCACATGTGGCAATGATTTGCTGGATTGATGAGGAAATCCTGTGTAGCTCAAATTTCGACGTAGTTGTATCAAGCTTCTGATCGTTTTTAGCTCCCTATATTTTTCTTAATTATGAACTTTCATATGAATTGGCTTGAAGAGGCTTTTATTTGCCTTTGAGCAATTTTGAGCAAATTCGTCAACATTCTGTGATGTTTGCCTTTGTCACACCCATTTTTCCTTAAAGAAACTTTTACTTATTTACCTTTCATTCGGTGAGAGGGAAGAGGTTAATTAGGACACTGAGATGAAGTAGCTGTTAATAAGGATTCATTTATTATATACACATTAAATGAAATGAAATCATTTGGAAGATATCAAATAATCATCATTATACTATACCGCTAGGAGGCCTAAGTAAAGCAACAATCTGTTAATCAGGTAACGGTTGTTGCCAGAAAGAAAATCGGACCAAAATGTGAATGTACAAAAAGTGAAATATATTTGATTGCTTTACGCAGAAGTGAAATAGACTAAAATTGAGCCAGTCCCCAACAGAGTTCCACTACGAAAATTATTTTCCATTTGGAGCCACATTATTTAAATATAAATTAGTCACTGATAATACGTAACAGTTGCTGCCAGAAAGAAAAAAACGCTGGCCACATAACTTTTGTGGATAGGAGGGCCAAACACGTAAAAAGTAGGAAACATCAATTCATAAAGGAATAATAATAATACAGGAGAAAACATGTCAATTCCCAACATCAGCAACATAATGAGGAAATTCAACTACATGGATTCTCTCTCTTATAAGGGAAAAACCCAACCATGTAAAAATCCTTCCTTTAAAGGGAGTGAAAGCTTTCTGAACATTTTCCACACTTAGCTTTCTAAAACGTTTGCAACCATAAGTTAAATATGCAGGATTACATTGCATAGACTATTTCTCCGCTGCTATCGATGTCGAGATCAGGGTCGGACTCGAGGTCCTCCTCCATGTCATCATCAATATCTAAGCTTCCGTTAAGATAGTTGTTGAGAGACTGAGTCCCGGCTGCAGGAATCGTAGCTTCAGCAATTATTTGCATGATTTCCTCTATGCTCTGCATTGGTTGATCAGGCTCCTCAAACTGATTGTTGGTTGTACTATGATCATCCATAAGATCACCTGGAAGGTTCTTTAGAAACCATTCATGGTTTCTGATCTCAGGGATGCTTATCCTCTGTCATTCACATGATATCATCAGTTCCCAATTACAAGATTAACGCCTTTATCCTTCATGCAAAACACAACTTACAAGTTCTTGATTCTAAATTGGAGAGCAATGTGTGAAAATGATACTTCTCTAGTCCTAAATGTAAGACCAAGTTTATAGTGCAGCCTACATTTCGGACCGGAAGTAGTACTAAATAGGTTAGTAGGTACCTGGTTCGACTACGGGTCCTAAGCTTTTTTTTTTTTTTTTTTTCAAAGAAAAAAAAAGTCTCACATTTTGACTAAGGAACTTAATAATAAAAACGCAAAACTTGCACCTATATTTTGTCCTTCAAATTTCATCACGACCACGTTCTCGTTTACAAGAGTCAGAACCGATTTATCTGCTTCTTGAAAGCTGGCTGGTCAGAACCGGTTCAGCCATTAAAAGTTCTCAAGGAAGGTAACCAAACAGCTCCCACCCAATCCAGTTACTCACTCCATCTCTATATATATGAAATCCTTTTTTTTTAATGGGCTTGTCCCTAAATATAAGATCCTTTTTGAGCTTGTCTCAATAATAAGTGTACTTTTTCCTATTTTTATACTACACACATTCTTTATCCTTAATTAATTATTAACTACACACATTCTTTTCTCATTATTACTCTTTCTCACCCATTCATGAATAGGGGTATTTTTCGAAAACAAAATTAAATTTCTTATATAATTATTACATTTAACTGTTTTTTAGAATCTCACAACTTGATTGTAAGGTTCTTATATTCTTATATATAGGGACAGAGGGAGTATTAAATCAGAAGACTTGAGTACATAAATAAGAAGCACATTATTTTTTCCTTCCCATTTTTCACTAAATTTTTTTTAGAGAAACTGACCTTTGCCGGGTCAGCAACAAAGATCCTTGAGATGAGATGTTGGCATTCAGGAGATATATGAACATAGTCAGGAATTGAGTATTGAACATTCAAAATCCTCTGCAAGCAAGATCCAACAGTTGACGAATACCATTATTATGGTTGTAACCAAATTTACCAGATTGACTAAAGAAAATGGATAATGGGGTTACATGTATTGTCTTGCGGAAATTTTTTGGTTCCTCTGGGTCCTCAAAAGGATATGCACCCACCAACATGACATATAAAGTCACCCCACAAGACCATACATCCGCAATCTGAGTCAAATTTGAGAGATAATATCAGTATAAAAAATCAACAGAGAAAAAAAAAAAACAACCGAAAAATCCTTTTGGGCATTCTAGCCTCAAAACAGAGCACTCTGAGACATGAAATTACTGAAACACCCTTCAAGCTTTTCCTTCCACCCATCAACCAAAAAGACAATACTACAATACTTAATTCAGACCAAAAAAAAAAAGTGTCTTATCACTCATTTATTTAATTGGCTCCCCTCGCATGTCATTCCAACCAACACATACAAGAAATGACAAGAAAAGAGACCTCTTCTCAGTTCTGCATTAGCGAACAACTTCATGAACAAAAATATCTAAAATGTGAAATAGCAAATATCAGAATTCCACAGGTAAGATGAAAACTGATCAAGTTATTTTAGTTAAAATATACCTTGCCATCATACTCCTTCTTAAGCAAAACTTCTGGAGCAATATAAGCTGGAGTGCCAACTGTAGATTTTGGTTGTGAATGTAGCACAGAGGACTGCATGATCAAGATGAGGAAATAAATAGCTAGATCTTAGATAAAAACTAAGAGGAAATAAATTTCTCAAAATGCATAAATTAATCTAATTATTTAGACCGCATGGAAATTATATGATTAAGAGGAGAAGACTAGGGTAACGGATATAGATCATTCCTAAGACATCACATTCATACCAATTAAGACTGGGGATCAGTTCATCCTCTTGTGCAACATTTACATGAGTTCCGGTGTGTGCAAATATGTAAATGCAGGTATTGTTTAACAAACAAGAGCAATACGAAGGGAAAAAACTATACCTTGGAGTACCCAAAATCACATATTTTCAAACGAGGAGCTGGGCTACCATCCAATAGAGTGTTCTCCAACTTCAAGTCTCGGTGGCATACTTGCTTCATGGAAGAAAACAAAAGGAGAAAAACAAGTCAGATATCTCACTGTTTCTTCATGAACTGAAGAAGTTAAAATGAGACAAAAAGACCAAAACTTGTACCATTGCATGACAGTAGCTAACCCCTGATATAAGTTGTTGGAAAAAGAAACGAGCCTACAGCAGAAAACAATGAAGATTAGATATGATTGCTGTGCTAGATTAATGTTATACTTATAATGCCAAAAATAAGAACCTCATCCTCACTGAACCGCCCAGCATTGCATATTCGTTCAAATAGCTCTCCTCCAGAAGCATATTCCATCACAATAGCCAGATGTGTTGGTGTCAATATGACCTATAGACAGTCACATGCTGATGTTAGGTAACTCTAATTAGGATACTTCAAATGCAGGAAAGGAAAAATAATAAGATAGAGGAGCTGTACAAACCTCCTTGAACCTGACAATATTGGGGTGCCTAAGTGATCTGTGATTTATGATTTCCCTTTGCACATTTTCATCGATCTATTAAGAAATAAGCATATGGTTAATCATATGATGAAATCAGGCACAGAAATCTGAATGCCAATTCTACTGAAATTCTAGTGGGATATAAAGTCCTTCAGCGAAAATGAACACTTTGTGGGTACAAAAAAATATTGACCACCTTCAATCCATAAAAATGGATTACATGACCATATCAATATTAACCAACTATCAATATTAACCAACCCAATCATGAATAAGCCAGTAAACATCAAACTTATAAGTAGGAGTCACATCAGACACGTTTTTATGTCTATTTATAATTGAAATTTATGATTGCTGTGATCAATATATTTCTGGAGTACCTAAAGCGTAGTGCACAATTTCACTATCACAACCAATTTCCTGACATTTGTCCCTCTTACCATTGGATTGCTAACCAAAAATAGAAATAACGTATCACCGTTTACTAACAAAGGTCAATTAATTTACATAAAAGGCACAAGATGAGTCTCGGAAAGAAAAGTAACGATAATGATAAAAGCATAAAACACTGAAACTCCAAAGGCATAAAATCTTCTCACTAATCACGACTCCACCAAAAGAACGGAACAGCCTAAAGCAAAACTACTGCTTTACGCAACCAAACAAAAAATTAGAACATCCAACGGAAACATGAATTCCATATCAGGTAATTCCAAAGAGAATCATTAGCCAATCTTTGATTCCAGTTTAGGAAAAAAAACTAATCATCAACTCTTAAAAGTATAATAAAAATGGAACAACACCAACCTTATCACCCCTCTCTATGTACTTCACAGCAACAAGCTCGTCTGTTTGCTTGTCCCTCATAAGCCTCGCGACTCCAAAATTTCCAGACCCAATATCACGCACGAGCTCATACCGGTCACTGTCGTGCATAATCGGCAAATCCATCCCCGGCCCAACTGTGATCGCCGACCGATCCATTCAAAAACCCTCAAATAGTCCTAAATCTTTCTCCCTCTCTCTCTCTCAGCTCATCATCTCAGGAGATAAAAGAGCAAAACCTGTGTCAGGTCGAGCTCAGAGCAAAGGGGAGTGCCTTTGACGTGGCTCGATTAGGAGCAATTGATGTGGCGGTGATGATGGTGGTGGTGGGTGAAGAAAAGAGAAAAAAGATGGTCACAGCCCGTGAAACTTCACCCACCAAGCAAGTATTGGTGGGAGGTTTTCGCTGAGCTTTTTTATAAGTTGGAGATGATGACGGTGAAGGTGATAATATGCTGCTCGTGAATGAAAGAAACCCTTTTGCTTCAGTTTTCTTCCTTCCTTGCCTATAAGTTTACCTTTTTGATATTATCCAAAGCCTGAGAGTAAGCAGATATTTTCATCTGGGTCCAGTCTCTCAGAATCAGTGAAATCTTGACTGCGATGACAGAAATAACCTTGCCCTTTTGAGGTTGGACTCGGAAGAAGAACAGAAAGCTCCTCCAGGTGGTTTGTTCTAGATGGTCAACTTCTCATGGCTCAAGTTTTGAACCAGTGAGAGAAGACATTGTATGGGGAAAAGGAAAAAGAAAAGGCGAAATAGGGAAGTGACCTTGGTGAGATAACAGAAAAGAGGGGTCACAATCATGTCTTGCTGCGAAAATTTAAAAAGAAAGAGAGAGAGTGGCGTGACTCTGTCAGTGGCTGGAATGGGAAGCTGAGCAACTTGGGACTTGGGAGGGATACAATAATAGAGCAATAGAAGGCGATCCTTAGTCCATAAGAAACAGGATGGGGATATTGCCCCATACATTGTTTCGTATAATCAATTATTTGCTATCCCATAATTTTGCTCCCACTACAGTTGAGATTCTAAAAATGATGATGTCTGTTTTAAATGGATGCAGCTGACCTTGAGTGTGTGCTCACTTCTACTTCTAATTTCATATGTGTGTAAGACATATTCATTTAAATACAAATATCTTTAGTTTTGTATATAGTTAAAACTCAACTCAAAAAGATTTATCGAATGAGGTAATCATACTGAGTAGAGCCAAACAGCTAGAGATGCATGAAAACATGAACCTGATATTTGAGCTACAATAGATGATGAGACGCAATTGGGAATTGGAATCGGTGAATATCAACTGCGTTAAAAATGAAATAGCAAACATCTTGGCGAAAAAGGCTTTAAACATTAGACTTTGATTGCAAATCCTATAGAAGGAATCTATCAAAACTTCTACATGATATTCCCTCTTATCCCTATTATAAGCATCACCTAACAACTCATACAAACCAATAAAAAATCAATCAAAATTGTCCTATAATTTAAGTAACTTCCATTATTACCCCTACTAATCGTACTAAACTCTAATATTATATTCTCTTTCATTCCTTATTATAAAGTCTTAACTAAAGTGTATTTGCCTTTTTTATAAGACCGCTTTGTTTTCAATGAGTATTAATTGTTTTTTTCCATGTATACTCATAGAGGTAGTGGGTGAGAATATTAATAATATAATATTAGATTTTAATGTAACTAGTAGGGGTAATATTAAAAATTCTTAATTGTAGGACAATTTTATCAATTTTAACCTGTCTTTATTTGTTTTAAATTGTTAATTGGTGCCTTATAATAAGGATAAGAGGGAGTATTTTTACTATTCTCACTCACTACCCTTATTAATTATGAGCATACATGGAAAAAATAATAATCAATGCGCTTTGGAAACTAATAAGTCCCTTATAAAAAAATTAAATACAATTTGTTAATTGGTGTCTTATAATAAAGACTAGAGGGAAGACTCGTGAGACTACTTAGTTTCTTTTTACTGTATTTTTTTCTTATCTTTACGTAGTTACCAAAAAAATCAAATATAAACGCCATGTGGCCTAGACATAAGGACTCATGTGACAAAATACAAGAGCTAAACTTAATATGTCACGTGACAAAATATCCACACACAAAAACTAAAAACCTTGGAAGATAACTTTAACTCAATTAAATCAAACTAAAACCAAATTGGAATATTTTCAAAAGGGCAAGGACAATATTTTTTTTATTTTGACCAGATATCATTCTAATAATGCTATTTTTTTTTCTGGGTTTCAAAATCACTCCTTAGCCAGCCAATCATTAGGCGTGTTTGTTACGAGAGATTTGGAGGAGAGGGGAGGGAAAAGGAAGGGAGGGAAAAATTTTATAAGTTGAATTTAAAAAACAGAGAAGTGAGGTTAAAAATTTTTCATTAATTTTTCATGTTATATTTTATTTTTATTAAAATTTTATAACCCCACTTCTTCAATTCTCTTTAAATTCAACAGGTAAAATTTTAATATCCCCTCCCCTCCCCTCATACCAAACAACCCCTTATTGAAAACTTTCTTGTGGGTTTTTGCAAATGAATGCTGATAAGGTCCGTCTTACCTTATTCTGGGTCTATTTATTTGGGCTTATTATGAGTTTCCTTTTTTTTTTTTTTTTTTTTTTTTTGATAAATCATTGAAAACAATTTAGGATGAGTTTTCCAATCGGCCCAATTAGTTGGGCCTAAGCCTAACAATAATTCCTACCGGAGATAAAATTATAGTCATAAAAGATGGATTCAGTCAGAATCGTTGTTGCTAGTGGCGACGGAGCGTCACCTTCAAAAACTTGTGCAGAAATCCGGTGAGACACCCAGAAAGAAAGAGACATGCTCTTCCAGAGCATAGCTCAAGAGCTTCCACTTTCACCTTTCACTAGCTCCTTCTCCTTCGTCCCCAATCTTCCCTCTAAACCTAATCCTAATTTCAATCTCTTCTTCATGCGTGCTTCTACTTGCTCGGCATTCGCCCTCTTTCGCGCCATTTCCTCCAGCCACCTTCGTATCCACCGCCGCATCTTCATACCTTCCTCCTCGACTTTCTCTCACCATTCCCTCATTAAATCCCGTCGCTTCTCCGGGCTGCCCGCGTCGAGCGTCGAGCAGTTGGTGAACGAATCGACGCCGTCTACTTCTGAGAAAGAATCCTGGGATTTTTCTACTCGGAGAGAAGTTGAAGTTTTCAACTTCGACAAGTGTTTTGCAGCAACCGACTTGAAGCACCTATCGACCCCCGACCTGGACCTGGAGGTGAAGGATTTGAGCGAGCTGCCGGAGCAGTGGCGGAGAGCCAGGCTGGCGTGGTTATGTAAGGAATTGCCGGCGCACAGGGCAGGGACATTGGTTCGAATACTGAATGGACAAAAGAAATGGATGAGGCAGGATGATGCTACTTATGTTGTGGTGCATTGCATGCGGATTCGCGAGAATGAGACTGGGTTTAGGGTAAGCCTAACTCTTCACCGTTTTGGCTAAAATCCTTTGTATTGAATTTAGAGGGAGAGAGGAGGGAAGCCAATGAAAATGGAACTGTCAATACATTTAAGTATATACGCCAAATAATTCACTTGGAAATGTACTAAGTTTTCTTCTTATAAATTCCAGTACTTTAAAGCTAGCTTCATCCATAATTCTCTCCAGTAAAAATTTGATTGTATTTCCTCCAAAAAGAAAAGGAAAATGAATTTGATTACAAAGCAGCAGAACAACTGGTATAAAGCTTACGATATCTTTTAGGAATCATACTTGATATCCCTTAAAATTTATAGTTGATGGAGGGATCACAAAATGCAAATTTATTGTCTTCTTCTTGTGGCATATGTAATTACTTCTCCTGTCCTTATTACTATAACAAGAGAGAAATATTTACTTAATTTGATTAGATTAAGGAATTTAGTTGAATTAGTTAATATGACATGTATATTTTAACACCTATCCATCTTCCTTAATTCTCTTTCTTCCTTGATTATGGTTGAGGTAAATTAGTAAAAGATTGACAAATATACGACTAAATTAGTTAAAGATTGTCAAATATGAAAATTATGTCTTAGGACCAAGATCAACTCTCCTAATATATCTGATATTTAAGACCGGAGAAGTAGTAAATATCAGGTAAAATGCGCACTATGTCTTCTGGGAAGGATTTGTTGTTAATGCCAATCCATTCCTTCTTTGTATGGTTGTAGTAAGTATTGGGTTCTAAATGTTATAAAGATTACCTTTTGCTTTGATGCACAACTATAATTCATCTTGGAACTTTATCATCAAAGCTAAATTTCCCAGGATGTGTTGCACTGTTGCTTATTCTATATTTTTTGGCCACTGTTATTCCCCTATTTGGTTACTTATGAGAGAATTCTGTACTTTTTACTCTATGCTTGACCATTTCGCTTTTCCCCCTCTCTTTCTGTCTTTTTTAAAAGGTATACAAATGGATGATGCAACAACATTGGTATCGATTTGATTTTGCTCTTGCTACCAAGCTAGCAGATTACATGGGTAAGGAGCGGAAGTTTTCAAAGTGTCGTGAGATATTTGATGACATAATTAATCAAGGCCGCGTCCCAAGTGAATCGACCTTTCATATATTAATTGTTGCTTATCTTAGTGCACCTGTTCAGGGTTGTTTGGAGGAAGCGTGCACTATTTATAATCAAATGATTCAGTTAGGAGGTTACCAGCCACGCCTTAGCTTGCATAACTCCCTCTTCAAAGCTCTTGTGATCAAACCAGGTGTCTCATCAAAGCATTATCTTAAACAAGCAGAATTTATTTACCATAACTTGGTTACAACTGGTCTTGACATACATAAAGATATCTATGGTGGCCTAATTTGGCTACATAGCTATCAGGATACCGTAGATAAAGAAAGAATAACAGCATTGAGGGAAGAGATGCTACGGGCTGGAATTGATGAGGGTAGAGAGGTGCTTCTATCTGTATTGAGGGCTTGTGCAAGGGAAGGGGATGTGGAGGAAGCAGAAAAGGCATGGCTTAGACTTAACCAGTCTGAAACTGATCCCCCATCACTAGCTTTTGTGCACTTGATGGAAGTCTACTCAAAGCTTGGGAAACCTATGAAGTCTTTGGAGATATTCAGGAAGATGCAAGAGAAACTAGGGGACACAAGTGTTGCAGCATATAATAAGATAATAGAGATACTATGCAAATCTTATGAAACTGAACAAGCAGAATCAATAATGGCAGATTTTATATGGAGTGGTCTGAAGCCCCTCACTCCATCATATGTCAATTTACTGAACATGTATTTCAAATTGGACTTGCATGATAAGTTGCAGACCGTATTTTATCAGTGCCTAGAGAAATGCCATCCTAATCATGCCATTTACAGTATATACTTGGATTCTTTGGTAAAAGTCGGTAACCTTGACAAGGCTGAAGATATCTTTAACCAAATGGTTAGTGATATTGCTATCGGTGTTAATGCTCGGTCATGCAACATCATCTTGAGCGGTTACTTGTCTTCTGGAAATCATGTAAAGGCTGAGAAAATATATGATTTGATGTGCAGGAAAAGGTATGATATTGAAGCCTCATCAATGGAGCAGCTTGAACATATTCTGAGCTTGAGCAGGAAAGTTGTCAGAAAACCAACAAGCCTGAAGCTAAGCAAGGAGCAGAGAGAAATATTAATTGGGTTACTTTTAGGTGGCTTACAGATTGATTCAGATGAACAAAGGAAGAATCACATTGTCCGTTTCAATTTTGACGGTATTTCTGGCTGCCACCATCTCTTGAAGAGTCATATACATGGCCAGTTCCATGAGTGGTTGCATCCTTCCTGTAAACCAAGTGATGATACTGAAAATATACCAGATAGGTTTTTTACAATTTCAAGCTCTTATTTTGGCTTCTATGCGGATCAGTTTTGGTCGCAAGGTCAACCTTCGATTCCAAAACTAGTCCACAGGTGGCTGTCACCATGTGTTCTGGCATACTGGTACATGTACGGGGGCCATCGAAGGTCATCAGGAGATATTCTTCTGAAGGTAAGAGGAAGCCGCGAGGGCGTCGAGAAGATAGTCAGTAAGCTTAAAGCCATCTCCATAGATTGCAAAGTAAAGAGGAAAGGCAAGACATTTTGGATTGGTATTCTAGGAAGCAATGCCACCTGGTTTTGGAAACTGGTAGAACCTTATATTTTTGAGGACATGAAAGATTTTCTTATAGCAGGTGATCAGACATTGGGGAATAATTCTGCAGAAACTCAGAACATTAGCTTTAGTAGTGACTCAGACACTGATGAAACAGGGTGAATATAAGCTGATGATTATACTTTGGACGAAGTTTACATTTGAGGAACTTGCCTGTTCAGATCATGGTTTCTCTCGTAACAAGAACGTAGTTGATTTTAGATAATACTATTTTGATTGACTTCTAGGGGATGAAGAATTTCTCGACAATTTATGTTATCACATGTAATATTATCCTTTTTGTATATACATTGTTGTATATAAATTTGAGGGTGACTACGTTATCTGATTAACCACTGTCTGGGCAGTCTGGCTATTATTATTCCTAGTAATCAATAGAAAGGATTTGACTCAGCTTAAACTCCATACATAACACGAAGACATGCTCGTTTAATTAGTGTTTTTTTTTTTATTATATATTTAAATTTTAGGAAAGGGGTTGGGCCACTCACAATCCAAGAAAGTAGGCAGTTTGAAGCCCTTCATAAAGAATATCTTGGCAGAGAAAGACACATGCCTCCACCTCTGTCCCAATGTTACCACTGCTTCGTAGACCCCTAAGATGCCTTCCCTAGTGTCTTGACCAACTCCAGGATCGAACCTCCTCCCTTTAGGTGAGGAAGTCCGACTTCTTCGCCAATTGAACCCAAGAATGAGAGGTGTTTAATTAGTGTTGACACCCTAAAAATTGAAACAAACGTTGCTGGGCTTAGATTTTTTTTTTTTTTTTTTTTCAAAGTGAGGTTTAAGTTGTGGACCGGGTTTTAAAAAAGTGGGGTTTAAGTTGTGGACCGGGTTCAAAATTAAAGAGACGACCCAAACTCTCGAATCTTGTCGAAAAAACTCAACCCCGACCCAAAAAAAACTCGGGAAAAAACCGATTTGGTTTTGGGCATGAACAGATGTAACAGATTTTTAAAAAAAATCCTTGGAGGTTATCAGGCAAGAAACTGCTGCCCTGATTACTTGAATTAAGGTCGGGTACGCTGGATATCCTCTTTGTACTTGTGAACGTTAATAATTCATTACTACCTCATGTCCTTCATGTAAGAGCTAATTGAGAATTAGATTTGGCCATAAATATAACGTTTTAATCCACTTTATCTCTTAAATTTACAATTTTTTTCCAAAGCATCCCAATTTTCTTTTGTTAAGCACATGTGTCCTCTATTGTAGACATTTATGTTAGTCGGCATTAATCGTCGACACTAAAATGGACACCTCTTTTAATAGAGATTCAAATCTTAGTCCATCATATTGTGAGACTAACCTTTTCCATTAGACTCAATCCCTCTTGATAGTATCCTCATTGAGCTACACATTAAAGAGTTTTCATTCAAGAGTAGTATGGTACTTTTTTTAATAAAAAAAACCAACTTATATTTGTTACAAATAACTAACATAATTAATTTCTGTAATCTATCTAAATTAGTTAACTAACTCTTATATTCCCTCCGGTCCTAATTATAAGACAACATTTGAAAATTAGTTTTGGTCCTAATTATAGGACAAAATTTTAATTTTTGTCACTTCTCCCTACAATACCCGTATTTTATTCTTTCAAATGTGTTTTATTTTTGTGAGTATATGTATGTAGATACATAGACTCTTCTAGTCAACGAAATTTTTAAATTGTTAAATTTTAATTTATTTATCGATCAGTTGACGTTAATTTGTCAATATATATATAGACATGCACATATACTGACAGATACACGCACAAAGATGTGTGTGTGTGTGTGTGTCTATATATGTGTCTGTTATATATGTACGTGTGTGCGTGTGTCTACACACAAATATATATAGACGCACACATCAGTATATGTGTAGACACACACGCACACATATATATGTGTGCACGCACATATATGTGTGTGTAAATATATGTAAAGACACACATATATCTATATGTATACATATATATATATATATATAGGTATATATAGTAAGAGCATTATTTCAACTAAAAAGTGTGTGAGAAGAAAAAATTTAGGTAGGAGAGGTATGTGGTAAAGGTTGTTGATTCAGGTTTACTTATATCATTTTAAATTTATATAAAGGCATTTTAAAAAATGAGTAAAATTAACTAATTTAACTCTTTTCTTTAATATTCTTAAAATCGGTTAAATATGTCTTATAATTAAGAGTATTAAAAAAAGTAATACTATTCTTTTAAATACGATTGAGGTATTAGAGGATGCTGTGAGATTTCAGATTTGTGAGGTGGAAGGTAAAGGCAATGGGCAACAAAAATATAGGAACCTTAGCTAACATGTGTACGTACCTGGAACCTTGCTTTTTGAGGTTTCACGTTTTTCTTTTCGGCCGAAACTTACAAAGGCAGAGACGGGTCAATGCATCTACAATACATTTGGAGAAAGATTATATATATGAGTCATCGAAGAAGGAAAAGGGTCTGGTGCTTTTTGTGATAATGGGCGACGTGGTCCTTGCAAAAAAACAACCTTGTGACAATTAAAAATCATATATTTTTTAAAATAATACAAATAAAAATATCATCTAAACATACACCTTTTATTCGTGTATTGTAATAATGAGTCATGTATGTAATATTTATTTACATCAATCTCTTCGGCAATAATAATAATAATAATAATCTCATACATGCTAAATTAACATACTTTTATACATGCTTAACTGTTGACAAAAAAAAAATGCTTAACTAAAATATTATTATTATTTTCATCTTAATTATGGACCACTTTTATAATATAAATTACACTACAAAAGTCTCCTATAATTAAGAAAAAGAGTATTATATATCACCTATTATAAATCACCAAATATGACAAATTAATTGTCTAGTTAAACTAGTTTAATTATTCATGCTTAACCAAAACTACCAATAAAATCATCACACGTATATATATATGATATAAAACACCCAAAAAAAAAACAAACTAAAAGATAAATAAAAAGCCGACCGGTTCGCTTGTCACAGCATAACAATTTTGCTTTTAATTAAATAAAAAATTGTAATTATATGAGTCAGCTGAATTTAGAGCACATGAGAATGTGGGCACTCACGTCCTTCCCCATTTAATGATACTTGCTTTTAAAAAATCAACATGTGAGCTATTGCCTTCCCGCAATAAAGCCACATGCATGCCTATTGCTTCAATGGTCTTTTTTCTCTCCTCTCTCTATCTTATTACCTACACTCATCACGCTGTATTTTGATTTTGACCCCCAAATGATCAATTATTCTTTTTTTTTTTGTAATTAAAGCTACTAATTATTACATTATTTGTAGTGTTTTTCTATATTATCTTCATCTTTATTTTTATTCTAAATCTAAATTTAACATCATGCTAATTATAATATATATATATATATATATATTGCATGTATTCATTCAGCAACTTTATATAACTTCTGATTTTCTCTAGATTTTTAGTGGTGATCCATGAGATGAAAGTATGACATATTCTAACCATTTATTCTAGTTATTGGCAGGCTCAATTAAAAATAACAATTTGAGATCAGTCAAATTAAAGAATGCTTATATATATTAGCACTAAAATACAATTTTTGTTGACAGTTGTTTTAAGAAACAGCTACCATACTGATTCTATTTATTTATTCTAGTTATTGGCAGGCTCAATTAAAAATAACAATTTGAGATCAGTCAAATTAAAGAATACTTATATATATTAGGCACTAAAATACAATTTTTGTTGACAGTTGTTTTAAGAAAAATTATACCATTCTGGTTCTATTTATAAGTTTGCTTTCACTTCTGAAAAGCGACTTATAAATAGGACAGGGAAATGGCATTCTCGCTTAACTAAGGGATACATTTCCCCTTGATCCTCCTTTCGAGATATGTCCCATTTTTTGAAAATTGAATAATATTATTTAAAAGAAATATATTTAATATAATATTTGGTCCTTCAAATTGATTCTCATTTTAATTTTAGTCTTTCAAGTTTAAAATTATAGGTTTTGCTCCCGCAAGTTTCATTTCATTTCAAATATTAGTCTCTATAACTCAATAAAAACTTGAACCGTTTTGCCCCTAAAGATAAAAAAAAAAACATGATTTGAAATTTGAGGGACCGAAACCAAAATGAGAATAAATTTAATGGATAAAAAATGGTACTAACCCCAAAAAAAAAAAAATCATTCAATAACTTCCATGGCTATTTAAAAAAATAAATGCCAACTTAAAAAAAGATATAAAGATCCAAGCTAGGCATTCAAATGGTTTGCCTTTTATGACAAACGCATGCACAATGCCAATGATCCGACTGTTTGTGTATAAATGGATTGCGTAGGTTATGATCTTCCTATTTTGTCCATATATGCAAATAGGAATCCTATAATACTCATTATGTCTAAATTTTTTTCCTAACTTTTCATTAAATATTTTAATGAAATTATAATATTTACACTCTTATAATTTATATAAATTATATACTCATCAAAATTAAAACTTATACAAAAACCCGTTTGTATTATTTGAAAAAAAAAATACTACAAATTAAAGGAAAATGGAAAGAAAATTCTTGAACACTACTCTTGCCAAACTAGCCATAATGCAAATTCCTGAACTGGAAAGTGAAACTTTTTCTTTCTTTTGGTCCAACATGTGAGTGATTCATTCTTGCATGAATAAGGAACCTTATCATTATACTGTAGGTTTTTCGCGCATGAAAATAAAGCTACATGCGATACCTTTAACAAGATTTCATTATTTTACTATCCAAATCAAAACTTATTACTCACTATATATACATATATTCCCCTTTATTAATTATTTCCCACAAAGAAAATATATCAATTATTTAGAGTCTTTTATACGTTACAGAAGCACGTTCATACATGTCGAAACAACACTCATCACATTGTAAACATTAAAAAAAAAAATAGCTTCTACTACTAATCTAAATAAACACAGCATTTGAACTACTGTTTGAATCCCTTTTTAATAGTTTAATTTAGTTGCTTCTCTTTTTATACATTGTCATGGCTTGTACTTGTATTAGTACATATTTTGTTTCTCATAAAGGTGATGGAGGATCTCTTTTATTAGTGCATGAAAGTACCCTTTTTAACTTTTTAATTTTGCTTTGAAATAAGGTTTCAAGATGATTTAAACTTTGGAGGAAAGTAGGATTAGCATCATATTCGAAGAGTTGATTTTTTTTTTTTTTTTTTTTGGGGTTGAGAGTTGTTAGAAAAAGAAGAAAGGTGAAAAATGATGATGTACTAGTGCTAGTGTGACACGATAGATTAAGTGGATTTAGCACAAGAACTCTAATCATAAACCCCACAAAACTAAAACCGAAAAGAGACAGAGACATCAATCCCCAAAAAGCTACCAATGGCCGCATAATCTAGTGATGAGCTATTTAGCTTTATCATTGTCCATTATTGAAGGCTGTGTGATATATATACATCTTTACCCATATGGCCAAAATAAATAATATTTTTAACATATATATTGAAAGTTATTTTTTTTAAAGTAATTATTTACTTTGTAAAGTGGAAAAAAAAAATTACATGGTTTATTTTCTTATAAAAAAATATTTAACTATCTTAATAATGATGAAATTATAATTATAATTTAATATTAAATATTACTCATCTGGTTATATTCATAAGACAATTCCAGGAAGCCAAAACACATAAAAACCTTTGGCCCCGTTTGGTACACGTACATGAGTGATAGAATCGGAAATTATTTTATTTCAACCAAAAAATAAACATATTAAACTATTTATTAAATAATATCACATAACATGAAAATACAGATAAATAATAACCGAAAATTATAAATAAAAAAATAACATAGTAAACAAAAATTCTATGATGTTTGAAAGGAGACTCATTACAAAGTGCAAGATCACTTTCAAAAAATTATTTTCTTAGAAATATCACTTTTCAAGTTATTTTCTTCTTAAAGAACACATCTATACTTTTATGTTTATCCTTACTGATCTTTTTCAACCTACAACAAATTCGGTGACCCAAAATATATATTGATGTCGTGTTAATTAGTAACTTGTGTCATTAAACATTAATTCCTATGGTACTACTCAATTCACAAAATTAAACTAACACTTAAAAGTGCATCCCACCTACCTCAAAACAAAATAATTAGAGAAAATAAAAGAAATATAATATGAACCCCAAAAAATATTTTTTAAAAAAACATACAAATCGATTTAGTTTCAACTAAGCAAATAATCTATTATAATATATTTTTAAAGAGAAATTCATTATAAAATCATAAGACAACCAAATAATAAATCCAAACCAATTAAAATTACCCATTAATCATCCTCTCTATATATATATATATATATATATTATCTATTGTTAAAACTCAAAACTCTCCCAAATCATAACCCAAATTTTCACTAATTAGCACAATATTACCCTCATTAGAAAGATAAAACTACGTAGAATAACTTTCATAAAAGGAGTGAGGTGAAAAGAAGTAATTTTGAGCACCTATTTAGTCCTTAAAATGAAGATGAACAATATCGATATAAGATGATGCTAACCTTTTCAATGGGTATCTCAAACAAAAATTTTATTTTCCTCTTACATCCCAATGAATAATAAACCAAACATTGTCCTAATAAAAAAAGAGTATAATTATAGAAAAGATAAGAGATTAGTTGGGGCCAAATTAGTGGCCAAAATATAATATTAATATTTTCTCTCCTTAAATTTTCCCTATACCATACAAGGCCTTAAATCTTATTAACTCCATGTCAGAATTTAATAAAATTTTAAATTTATCCTTATTTTTGATTTTGAAATCTGCACAATGATAATTGATAAATGAATAATAGAATTATACATTCATATAATATAAAAAAATTAATGATGCAACATGAAAATATGATTAAAAAATCAATCTCTTTCCAGCTTATAAATAAGACCACATATATAGATTTCATATTAAAATGAATCCATACTTGTTTTGTACAGGAAAAAAATTCATTATAAAAGATAAATGACGAGAAAAGAGTTAGAAGAGTTGAGTACTATTTTGATATAAAATAAAATGAAAACATATATAATTGATGCAGATTTTTTAGGGGGAAAAAACAAAGTAGTTATATCTATATATATGTTTGATATTTTCTTTGATTGAAGAAATATATAGTGTGTATAATATAGGAGGGGAAATAATGATCAAGAAGGAGACAATAATAATAGATGCCTTCACAAGGGATTTGACAGAAAGAGCCAATGAATGAATGAACATCAATCACGTGAAAGATTCTCTCTGATCTCTGCCTTTCTCCTTTCCAATACCAACAAACAATTTGGTCACTGTCTTCTTCTCCTTCTTCTTCTTCTGAAAGAAAGCTATCTGATCTCTACCGCATGAGGCTCTCTACCTTTGTTGACAGCGAACGAAAATACTCCTGTTCATGGAACCTCCAGCCACAAATCAATCAACTTCTAGAACACCTACGTAGTGTCTGTATATAAGACATACACGAAAACAATGAATACTCCATCTGGTCCTTATTATAAGGCACCAACTAACAAGTTTATTTGGTCATTTTTATAAAGGATAAAAGTGAAAAACAATTACTTATTATCCTCTTAACCTCATATATTTTGGACAAAGTTTCCTCTTAGAAAACTTCTTATATTATAGGACCAGATCGAGGGAATATATAGCATTAAGTACAAGCTTTTTTTTTTTTTTTTTTTTTTTTTGATAAATGCGCGATAGGGGAGGGGATCGAACCTAACGATAGGGGTGGGGATATTACACCCATTACAATCCCGACCAAGGATAACCTCTAACGCTGGTAGTACGAGCTTATTTTTAAACATGAGTAATTTGAATATTATTTGGGTGACCGAGTTAGAATTAGAACTTAATTAGCGACGTACTTGAACTAAAATGTTAATATATAATGAACTCGATCGTTTTGTTTAATCATATATTCATCCTTTTGATTATAAGGTGTAAATAATGTACACGCTTTATATAGTCAATGTTCGAGTGTCATGTTGATTAGTTAAGAGAACAGTTTCTTTGACAGATGTCACAGGTTGGGACATACATAGATAAAGCTAAGTAGGAAGTACAAAATCTGAGGTATTTTAAAAAAGAAAAAGAGTGATGATAACGTATAGAGAGCATATTGTCGGGTAAGTATAAGAAAGAAGGTGGAGGAATGGATAAGAATGAGGTTGGTGGGAGAGAGATACGATATGATCATGGAATTGAATGTATGTGTTGTTGGATATGAGATTATGCCTTCCTTTGGTTGCCAATTAATTACTCAACCCTCCACTCATTCATTCATTAACATTCAGTCCATTTCAAAATATAACATGTCTTAAGAAACATTTTGCCTATAACATAAGTCGTCTCTACATAATTATTAGTAGCTACTATCTTCGATCATAAATAAAGGATATAGTTTATACTGCAAACTATGTCCTATATTTAGAACCGAAAGAACACTCCATTTTTAATTTTATCGCTGTCTAGTAGCACTACATGTTGAATAAAGAGAGATGAGATATTTGAGACAAATTTAAATAGGAACATTTTTTTCCAAAAAATTGATTTGAAACAAATTTAAATGAGTTAACCATATTTTTCCACTTCTGATCAAAATGGTTGAGAGGTATTTAAAATAAAAAAACTAGTTGACTTTTTTTTAGAGATATTAATGTAAAAAAATTTAGTTAATCATAACATATGCTATATATTTCATTAGATTATATATTACTAATTTATAAGTCAAAATAAATAATTTAAGAAAAAATAAATATAAATATTTTAGTATAACTTATTTTGTTATTATTATTTTTTTTTTTTAAAAAAAAAAACATCCTCTCTTTGACGCCATTGTCTTCCCTTCCATTCCATTATTACTTCCATTGCAAGCCGCTACCTCACCAGAATCTTATGCCCTTTGACTGCTTTCCTCCTAGACTCCTACCCCACCTCCTTCCACACAACGCCAAAACCCTATTTTTACCTCAAAAAAATATCATTTAATTTTAATTTCTTCATATGGTTAATTTGCATCTAGCATTCGGTATTACTCCCTCCGGTCTTAATTATAAGAAATTTAGTTGACTTTTTTGGAGAGATTAAGGAAGCTAATTAAATTACTTTAGAGTATTTTTATTTTATTTTTTTCTTCAAACTAATTAGTTTAACTAATAAACTAATATATGATTTAAAAATACACAACATATGAAATGATTAAATAACTTATTTAGCTTCCTTAATCTCTCTAAAGAAAGTCAACTAGCTTTTATAATTGGATCATAGGTAGTATATTTTAGTACTATCCGGTATTTTAAAATAATTTCTAATGTATTTAACATTTTAAAAAAATTTATTAGTAGCACTCATTATTTTAAAATAATGAATTTTCTTAGTGGTAAAGAACACCATAATTTTATTCTAGAAAAAAAGCAGCTAATTATTTCTTGTTAAAAGTTAGACAGAATAATGCATTGGTATGGGAATTTTTTCTTAGTGAGGAATATGTAATTTTTTAGGGAATAAAAAAATGTTAATGTAATAAATAAAGTAAATCGTGAGAGGGCATTCTGGGAAATGGAAGTGGCAGTTGTGGGGTGGATTCTTTGATTCGAAGCATCCGACAATTCCAGTGGTGATGCGGGAAACCGGCGCGATCCATCTCAGAATTCTGAAAATAAATTAAATTTTAGGAAAATTTTTAATTAAATATCATTTTAACTTTCAAAATATCAAAAAGCCCACATGAAAATGAAAATGATAGAAAAGTGATAAGGAACTAATTAAAATTTTAGTGATTTTATCATAATACCACAATTCTTTAAATAAAAAAGGAAAATCCACCCCAAGCTGGAGTCGGTGCTTTTTTTTTTTTTTTTTTTTTTTTTAAACGAGGAGTCAAGTGGTGAATGTGGGGATTTGCATCCACCTCCTATCCTACAAAAGGTGTGGTGACCATTGAGCCACCAAACCCTAACTAATATGTGTGAGTATAGGTATAATAATATTTAACTAAACGAGTAATTGAAATAACGAAGAGCATAATGGTATTAGTTAAAGGCGTAAGGATGTTTATTAAATGAGTTATGTTATTAACTAAAGAGGTAATTATATTAACTAAATAAGTACAACTATTAATTAAATAAATAATGATATTGATTAAAAACATAATAATATAAACTAAATAAGTTATGAAAATGATTAGAGGCCTAATAGTATTGACTAAAGGTGTAGTAGTATTCACTAAATAAGAAAATGACTAAAGAGGTTATAATATTGACTAAAGACTTAATGTTATTGACATAATGATATTGATTAAATAAGTAATTAAATAAATAAGGTGTAAAATCATTACATAAAGGAGTAAATCATTACTCATTTTTAGTTAATAACATTATTCATTTAGTAAATATCATTATATACGCTAGTTAACAACATTATCCATTTAATTTATATCTTTACACTTTTAGTCAATACCATTACTAATTCAGTGAATATCATTACAACTTTAGTTAACAATATTATTCATTTATTAAATATCATTGCATCTTTAATTATTTTTATTATTTATTTAGTCAAATATCATTATTGTCTTTATTTGTATTATATATATATATATATATATATATCAAAAGGCTTTGAGGGCCAAATGGTCAACATGTTTTTTTGAAGAATGGGTGGGGTTAAATCCCATTCTCACCATTTAGTTCCTCCTTAAATTACTTTTTTGTCATTTTTATCTTTTAATAGATTTTTTTAGAGATTTCAAAGTCAAAATAGTATTTAAGCCGATTTTTTTAAAAAAATTTATTGGGTTTAAATAATAAAACGCATGAATCTCAACAATAATAGCCCCTGTATTAGATAAAAAGGAGGGCAACTGTGGGAGAGAGAGATTCTCAATTCGGTGCAAGAGAAATGGAATCTACGGTTGTAAAAGCTTGTCCTTTTCGGTTCAGGAATAAATAATTCAAATATAATTAAAAATAGAAAAAAGCATCTGTTGACGGTGTAATGTTCCAGATGTAAATCCGAGGCAAAATCGAAGATGGGTCCCACTTGACATTAAGATTCCTTATCTACACAGCTCTGACACGAACTTGAGCATCATCAAATCAAGTTTTTCTTGAGGGTGATTTCACCACGCGCACTCTTGTATTTGTACTCCACTCTCCAATAATTTCTTGCCTAGTGTTCCCTTTCCGATGATAGATTCCACTACTTTCTAATTTTCTTTTAAAAAAAAGTTAGCCGATAACAGTACACATTGTACAGAACAAGATTCTATCTACAGTTGAATAATATGCCTTTGGACCTGGTCAAATATTTCTCCAATACTATTCTGTCTAGATTGATAGAGTTATCTTGTCCATTAGATTAATATTTAATTTAGGATTAAATAATGCTCTCTTAGGTATCTATAAATCAGAAACCTATAAGTATGATAAATCACCATACACAAATGGGTGTCAGTAAAAAAGGGTGGTGCATTGGTGTGCGTGCATAGCAACAAAGAATAGTAATTGAAAGAGAATGCAATCTTAATTATTTTAATTATAGGGTTAGGATTTGCAATTATAGGCCTTTATGCCTTAAATATATTATATATTTTTCAATAATATACATGAATTATTTTATTATTTAACAATTTGGTAATTTTTTGGATGGATTAAGAAAAGTAAATAAGTAATTTAATTATATTATATATTGTGTATCCTAGATTATATATTAGTTTATTAGTTTAATTAGTTTGGAGAAAAATATAAATTTAAATACTCTAAAACAATTTAATTAGTTTCCTTAATCCTTTTAAAAAAATCAACTTGATCTTATAATTAAGACCAAAAGGAGTAATAAATTAAGAATAATATGCTTAAACTATTGATGGATAATTTATTGTTAGATTAAGTAACAAATTTGGCCTGGAAGTACAAGTCCAAAGAACAATTTTCTCGAAAGTTTTTTTTTGGCGATGTAACGGCCCCAAAAATTTAAAAACGTAGCAATCTTACCTTTTTTTTTTTTGTTAAAAAACTAACGTTAAGCATTAAAAAAATGGCATTGATTTGTTAACTTATTTTAACGAGAAAATGATAAAATTGCTACGTTTTTATACTTCTGATGCTACATTGAACTAAAAAAATTTTAGGATAAAATCACTCTTGAACGTATAATTTTAGGATAAATTTACTACTTAAGCCTTTATTATTTAACTAGTATTGTTATAAATAGATTATTAGAAAATTTGAGAAAGAGCATCTTATTCTGAGGCATGGACTTTTTCTCTCTCTAAAACATCATATTACATGTTGAATGTATGAATAAAATACAAATAAATCAATAAAGTGTTGGGAATAAAAGGGGGAATATGTACACACACAAAGACACACACTCGTATTGGAATCCCAATGAACCTATATTCTACCTTGGTGGCCTTGAAGGTTCCAAAAGCAGGTGATTCTTGACTTATCAAAACAGGAATACAATGTGGTTTATAATATTAAACTAGATTAATATATAACTTTTCCTTCTTTGACTCATGATAACATATAATAATACTACTAGCATAGTACTATTGAATATCAACCACTCCTTTCTTATGCTTCACTTTTAAGAAAAACTACATTTTTATTTTTTTTAGCAATTTATATGTAGTCATGTTAAAATTACTTTGAGCATTTTGATATAAGGTTTGAGTAAAATTTTTAAAATATTTATAATTATGTTAATTTGTAAAAAAATATTTTATGCATCACTAATTTTTGTAAAGAAGTATTCATCACATTATCGTTATTGTTACTCCGATCCCTCAGGATCTTCATATATCTAGGGAGGTGATCTGAGTTTTAAATATAAGACATATTATTTATTTTTTTCAATTTATCCCTAGTAATCCTTTCTAAAAAGAAAATCAAATGAGGAAATGTAATGAGAGAATTGAAGATGATTAAGAAAATACAGTATATATCATATTAACTAACTTAATTAATTTCTTAATATAATTAAATTAAGTGAAAATGACATATATTGTTAATTGTGTGATTCCATTTTATTTTTTTTTTTTGTCTAATGAAAACACAAGAAGAAAATCGCCAACCATGAAACCACAAATTTCAAAGTTACTGTTTAAGTGTGTGACATTACGATGTTGACATCAATATAGCAAGGGTCGGAGCCTCGGAGGGGGTATATAGCTGTGGGCAGCTGGGAGATTTTGGACATTTCAAAAGTGGAACCGAGCAGCCGAACAAGAGTTAAGTGTGAGAAAGGAGAGGAAGGGATTAGATTAGGTTTTTAATTTTAAAATACGCGACGACCCGAATGTGACTTTGAAAAAACCACGTCGGCGATGCGCTCTCAACTCGCCTCGCTTCCGCAGAATCTTGGCCTTTATTCAAACTTCCTCTCTACTCCTCACACTCATTGAATCCCATTTCTTTTTCTTAAAATAATTTCCTTTTATTTTCTTTCTTCCTTCGCAAACAAACAATTCAACCACACCTTGTTCATTTCTCTACCTATAAATTCCCTATTTCTCTTGGCACCTCTTCGCTATTTTCGGCTCCTTGTTTGATAGAATCTCCTGGAAGCTCAGGGAGATCTGAATTTTTTAGGGATTAGGATCTACAATGGGCTCGTTTCCTCCTCCACAGCTGAGCTTGGATTTGAGACCTACTTTTGTTCCCAAGACGATCACTGATTTCCTCTACGAAGTTTCCGCGATCGGCAATTCGTCCGATAAGCTCTCCAGGCTCGATGATTTCCTCAAGAGATTGGAAGAGGAAATGAGGAAGATCGATGCCTTTAGGCGTGAGCTTCCTCTCTGTATGCTTCTCTTAAACGATGGTTCGTCTCGTTTCCTGTCTTGAAATCTGAATGAATACATTTCTGGTTTTAGGCCTATGACCTTCTAGCCGTTTGATTATATGCTTCCATATCATCATTCTGTTTCCATGGCTTGTCATTTTTTTTTTTAAATAATTTGTTTATGAAGTGAAAGAGCCTCAGCTTATACGCTTGAATTTTACTTGTCGACATTTTGATCCGTGGACTAATAAATGCGTTGCGCTTTTGTGTGTGAATCTCTGCAGCAATTTTAGTTCTGAAGGAGGAATCGGAAAAATTCAGGATACCTTCTCAGCCAGTATTGGAAGAATTTATTCCCTTGAGGAAAGAATGTGATCAGAAGGAGGAAAATGAAACAGAAAAGGAATGCCAAGATAAGAAGAATTGGATGAGTTCTGTACAACTCTGGAACACTGATAATAATACCACCTGTGAAAAAAAAGAACATTATAAATTAGAAAACAAGGTATAATTGTTTACGGAATTACCTTTATGGTTGCTGCATAATAAAATATCGTGTGAAGTTACCATTCAGAGATTAGCTAACGTAATTTTCTATTTGGCATTATCAGAAAAACGAAGAACAGTCTGTGGCAGAGGATCCTTTCAAATCTTGTAGAAGTAGAATTGGAAGGAGGGTTTTCATGCCTTTTCCAACATACTGTCCAGCTCCTGTGACAACTGTGGCTACCAAGGAAGAAAAGGAAGAGTCTGATGTCAATGGACTTTCTCTTGTGACTCCTGGAGTTAAAAATCTGAGGGAGGGCTCTGTTTCTAGTGGATCAAGAATATCATCTGGCAGGGCGGTTTCATCCCCTCCTTGCAGTGACCAACCAAGTTTACGCCCTGGACAGCATCAGACTGCTCGGAAACAAAGAAGGTGTTGGTCACCAGAGCTGCATCGTCGATTTGTCAATGCCCTGCAGCAACTTGGAGGTTCTCAAGGTTAGAAAATGAAACTTGGATCACTCCTCAGATAAATTTGAACAATTACTACTGTTTTGTTGCTGAAATCATCAAGGCCGATGCCTTCTTGAAACTGCAATATGAAATTTTGTTTACGATTCTTAATTTGGGGCTTTACAGCACACACAATTTCCATTTCACTGACTGGGAAATTAAGAATTATGAAATGGTTAAAGTGCAAAAACTTCCAACTAGTCTAAAAAGTTCAGGGATTAGATGATGGTGGGTATGGAATTATGGAGTGCTTGTTTTATGTAATTCTTAGGGAAATTTTGAGCTGTGACTTGGATGCCATTGTGATTAGGCTAGATAAAAAATATGAAATGTTTACATTGCATATCATCTCCCTGTTGAAAGGTCTTTTACTCCCTAGTCCTACCGATACATCACATACATGTTAAGAAACAATTTTTCCCCAACAGATTATTTTACTTCCTTTTGTTTTAGTTCCTTGTATCTAATTGGCATCTCTGGGTTCTTCTTGTAGCTGCCACTCCAAAGCAAATTAGAGAACTCATGCAAGTTGATGGCCTGACCAATGATGAAGTGAAAAGCCATTTACAAGTGAGTTCTTGGTGTCCTTGTTACTTTTTCCCCCCTGTATGGTTCCAAGAACGTGTGAGCTTTTCAGAAACTGAGATTTCATGTATGACAAAGTTTGGATTATAGATTAATATGGTTTTGTTATTGCAGAAATACCGACTTCATACCCGAAGACTTCCAGCTTCCGCAGCTACACCTGGTAACCAGTCTGTTGTAGTTCTTGGGGGTTTATGGATGTCCCAAGATCAGTATAATGACTCCTCCAAGGGTAGCGTTTCAGGGTCTGGCTCTCCTCAAGGTCCCCTCCAGTTAACTTCAGGGTCTGGAGGAGGAATGTCCCAAACTGAAGATGACAGCTTGGAAGATGATGAGGATGATGAAAAATCCAGAGAGCGATAGATGGACTAGTCAAATCCATAAACCCAGAAAAAAACGATGATGTATAGATATTCTCCGCCATGAATTTTGCAGATAAAAGTATACATGGAAGGAGTGTTAAGACACATGAGAGCATACATCATGAAAAAAAGTTAAAAAGAAAAGGAGGATCTCTATCTATACCAGAGAGGCTATTTAAATTTTGTAGGATTAGCTTTCTTTCTGTTTGAGTTGAGTTTTATCTGAGACTCCATAATTAAAATCCATTTCTGCACATTAAGAAGCAGGCGTTTTTCCCTCATATCTTAAAATTGGTTGATTTCTTTCGGTCCTGAACACAATATGATGGCTCAGAAGAAATTACTCCAGCGGCTTCTTTTATGGGGTCTCTTTCTTTTTTATCCCAGAAATTGCAAGCACATGGAAAATCATGAAATATAGCACAGCAGTTTTTCATATATGGCTGGTGATCTTATGCTCTTCTCCATATATCCATTGTCATTACTTAATCTGTGGAATTCAGATTTAAAATCTGCTTGCAACCTAAGCTAAAAAGGTACTTTCTTTGTGTATACTGTGTGGTCCATGAGAAGAGACTCCTTTGAAAAATTTACTCTTTCAAATTACAGAATTGCTGATACGTGTGGTTGTTGGTTTGATGAGAAGGCAGATAAAGTATTTTGGTCGGCAAAGTTCTCCATTTGGCAGCATCTTTTTGGAACTAAAAGTTAAATATTTTTGTAATTCTCAGAACACTAGGCAACAGACCATTAATCATTTGATTATATAAAGGAGATCCCAATTAAACTTTTCTCTCTGCAACTAATCAACTCAATCATATGGTTTTGAATCTGCTGACCAAATTATTTGGCCTTTAATCAAATATCTTAAAATTGTGATTAGTCAAAGTTTAAACCCTCCCAAGATTTCATGCTTTTTCCCTTACCCTTGCCATATCCCACCTAGAATAAAGGGCCTGTATTTACATGAAAAATTCTCAAACATGCATAAATAATGTAGTGCTCAAGATTTCATTGTCTAGGGTGATTTTACAGAGAATTTCGTGGGACCACATGCTGGATTCTAAATGTAAGAAAATGAAAGAAACCATGGCCATTTATATATGCACTAGATAATTCTAAAGACTTTTTGGGATTATTAGCATTGTTTTTACTCGGGTGCAAGACAAAAAAGTCACATTCAGAAGCAAAATAATAGCTAAGAATCTTGCAGAGTAGACATAATAAATGAGGTCCACTTACTGGTATCCCATTTTCAATTATAAGTGTAGATTGTCAGTTTGGTGAAAGGCGTGACGGGGTTAATAATATGTGAAATTCTCTTGCTTAAACTGGCAATCATATTCATCAATGCTTCAACAAATCACATGGCTCCTAAAAAATGAATTGGGTCAAACAACCTGGCCCTACCACATCATAAAATTTTAAACCATTTCTAGCAAAGATTCCTTCTTCATATGCACGACAAGAATTAGAATTAGGATCGCAGATTAATATAAAATACAAAACAGAATGATGCCTAAGTCGATTTTATCTATAGAGCTAAAAAAAAGGTAAATTTAGATGCTTTCATCCTATCATGTTTTTAATGGAATAATTGTAAAGAACACCTACGTACTTTTAACTAAAAAGCTTATATGAAATGTGATAAAAAAAAAAAAGTTTCCTTAGGTTCAAGGTGGATAAAAAACAAAGAAGAATGAGTTGTCAACAAAAGTTAATCTAGGTCGATTTTGGAGTTGGTAGGAGTCTTTGGGGAGAGATCTTAGCTCCTAAGTCTTTAGGTTAACGCTTGAGGTAATAGGCGGACGGCTGCCCGCCCAACATCGGTATCACCTAGGAGGAGGGAGATTTCGCCCTGCTCTTGGATTGTGGGTGAATCCAACCCCTTTCCTAAATTTTTTTTGCCAAAAAAAAAAAAAAAAAAAAAAAAAAGAGTTAATCTAATGGGTCAAATTTTAGTAAATATTTTTTGTAAACCTTGTTTAATTGTTTTGGTCAAAGAGTGGCTTCTGTGATGCCTCCAAGAGATTAGAAGGAGACGTAGAAGGCCAACTACCACCGACCTTGTACAAAATTTAAATTTGTTTTCTTCACCTAACTCTCTTTACTTTGTCTTTGCTTGTCTTCCAAATCTGTGTGAAGTTTTCCCATTCTTTGTGTTCTCTTATATGCCTTGTTTGGGAATCTTTTCACGGAAACACCCATGATCAATGGAGAATCTTGTTCCCAAGGGAAGGGTCCACTCGCTTTTTATTTATTTTTTTAATCTGAAATTATTTCATTTACATGATTAAGTCTAAATTTCTTGTCAAGATCATGACATTCCTTGGTATTAGAGGTGATTTTACACGTGATCGTCACTAATCCGGTCTTCCTGTTTTTTTTTTAGGGTATTAGAAAATTATGAATTCCATTTTTCCTTTTAAGATATACATCTTCATAATTTTCCATAGGTATAAGGTATAAACAGCATTACGTGTTTGACAAGGAAAAAGAACACTTTCTAGTATAATTATCTAATTGGTCAGATTTAAGTATTGTCAGATTTAATTGGAGGTGACTCTTTTAAATGTATTTTCTACAGTTGCACAGACTTGCATCGTGTTTAAGCAATCAAAACCCCTTCCCTTAGGATTAATTTATGTTGCCAAAAAGAACATTTTTACTATACAAGAGGTTTGAATTCCTTTTTTTTTTTTTTTTTTTTATAAATCCAAGCTGTATCCACAACTAATAGCTAGAGACTAATCCTCCCGAACATGGAGATCACTTTGAATTAGGTTTTATCTCTCTCAACAAAGCATTTTCCATGCATACGGTTTAGTTTAAACCTAAGATGTAATGTTTAAGAGAGTCAATCATGCTTTTTGTTGGTGGAGGTTTGAATTCTGAACTCACAATTTCACCCTCATTTTCCATGCACACAGCCTAGTTTAAACCTAAGATGTAATATTTAAGGGAATCAGTCATCTAATAACTGCTATGTCATGCTTTTTCTTGGTGGAGGTTTGAATTCTTTTTTTTTTTTAATACATAAATTTTAGGAAAGGGGTTGGGTTCACCTACAATCCAAGGGCAGACGAAATCTCCCTTCCTCCTAGGTGATACCGATGTTGGGCGAGGCGAGTCATCTATTACCATCAGACGTTTACCTAGGAACCTAGAAGTTAGGATGCCTCCCCCTAGGGATGTTCATGGGCAGGGCTGGGCAGGGCGAAACACTTGCCCGATGCCCTACCCAAAAGATCATTGGGCTGTAAAATGAAGCCCAGTGCCCGACCCTGCCTGATAGAAGCCCTAAACTTTTTGGGCAGGGCAATAATGGGCTGGGGAGGGCGGTCATTACTTGCCCAAGTGGCAATGCCCCGCCACACCCTATGTGAAAAAAAAAATTTTTCAAGTCATACCTAATAAACAATATTGCAAAATTCAAATGAAATACATAATTTTACACTTCAAAATATTCAAATATAAGTCTATAACTTAAGTCTTGAAATTAAAAAGACAATCATATTTCTTAAGTTATATATAGTTTTGTAAAAAATATATTATACCATCCTATAAAAAAAAAAAAAAAAAATATATATATATATATATATATAATACTTTTTTTATTCTATATAAAAAATAAAAAATATGATAACTACTAGGCAGGGCGGCATACTATGCCCGATGCCTAGCGCTTCCCACAAAAATGCCCCGAGTTGTGCCTGCCTGTTTGGCTTTGAGTTTTTTTCCTTAGGTTAGGCGGGCGATTTTTCGATGGGCACTAAGTGAGACGGACGACAGGCGCTGGACATCATGAACACCCCTACCTCCCCAGCGCTTTGACCAACTTCAAGATCGAACCCCCCTCCTTCGATGAGAGTGTCCACCCTTTACTGGGTTGAGCTCAAAGACGAGTTGTAGGAGGTTTGAATTCGCACTTTTCACCCTCATTGTTTGAGCCCAATTTAGTAGGACGGGCTAAAGCTTCATTTAGCCCAAAAACGATGGGCCGTTCTTAAGGCTTCTCACTAACCCTGAGGCCAAACTTTAAATTATGTTATTCCCTTTACCATTGCAGAGAAACTATTTATTTGCAGCTTCTATATGCTGATCTCAACATTTTTAATTCCCAGTTTTATTAAGGAACGGTGATCCTAAATTGCACAGGTCATAAATTTTACCTTCTTTGTTTTTAGTTCTTAATGGAGCCAGAATTTTTTTTGTGAAAATAACACTAAAGTCTTAATAAATAAAAAAATATTAAAAAAGTCTCATAACTTGTCAATGATAACTTTTTCACTTGTCATTGAAGAGCTATGAAACTTTGCTGATATTATTTTATTTATTTGAGACCTTATGTCATTTTTCCATTTTTTATTTATTTTTGGCAAGTGCCGAATAGTAGAGTTTATTTATCCGTATGTAAATATAAAATTATAATAATTAGTCATAAAGAGAGAGATATATATATATATATTCAGTATTTGTTGGAAGGCTTCAAGAACGTCTTATTAACTAGGCGTTCAATTGAAATGCATGCAAATATGTCACAGGAACACTTGAAATTCTTTTATTATTTTTAAATAGCGGGTAAGATTAGTGTCTTCGATATAAACAAGTACAGCCCCAAAAGCTAAGCCATTATATTACATTTACTAAAGTTAAGCACCTGGCCTATTAGCTCAGTTGGTTAGAGCGTCGTGCTAATAACGCGAAGGTCGCAGGTTCGAAACCTGCATGGGCCAAATTAAAGACTTTTTATTTTCTCCTCTTCCCTGTTGGTCGAATAAACATCTCACGCCTTTAAACAATTAAAGTTGTTCGACGAGCAGCAAATGGTTGCTTTTTTCTTCTTCTTCTTTTCGTTGTTGCCAGAAGCAGCAAAATGGTTGCTGCTGTGCTCTGATATGCAGGGTTGAAAGTGGGGTGACACATCAATCAGAGAACCTCAAACAAAATTTATCAACATATGCGAATAAATATATTGTATTGATTGAATGTAAAGGAAGATGTATTTGGGGATCCGAATTTGTGAAAACAAAACAATTTACCTTCCCTGCACACTCCAATTCTTCCAGTAAAAAAGAGAGAGAAAGAGAACTGCATCATGTACAGTTCAAGTTCTACTAGTATGATTACCAGAACTAATTGGTATGATAATACAAGATTTCAAATGGACGTTCAAGAAATATGAGAATATTCGTTTAAAACACATCCACTTTTGGTGCAAAGATGGCAGTTCGATGGGTGGGAATTCCCACTTTTTCGTTTCTTTCGGCACTCTCTTTGATGCTCTTTCTTTTAACCAAATGGGCAAAATAATGTGTTTTATAAATAAGATCGACCCTGTGAGCTGTGACTTCTAATTTATAAGTAAACTCTCATACAGTTAACAAAAAAACTCTCATAATATATTAGGATTGGCATTAGGAAGGCATCATTATAGCTCTATTGGGAAAAAAAAGTTTTTATACCACTAAGTTAAAAAAATTATTGGCTTTGGATATTCATTTTTATTGTGGAAGCTACGGGAAATCAAGTTAAGGAAGACATCGACAGTAGCTTTTAGTACACTTTTTATAAGTGTTTTTATAATTGAAGATGTAAATATGTAAGATGAGTTTTATCTCAACTTATGAAAAATCACATTTAGAATTAGGTCTCTGCAGTCCCACACATGCACATAATTGTATATTGAATTAAAAAAGAAGACAGATTCTAAAACAATGATAAGCTTTTTGACCCTTGCCCCGAAAAGCCTCCCACTTGTCTTTGACCCATCAATGGCTCATTACACTTTGATTCACGGTTCGCCTCCTCCTTGCTCTGTCCTATCTGCTATAAAAATGAGAAAAAGACATGTCAAAATAAAGGACACAATCCACCATATGAGACGATCAGATTCTCTGAGAAATGCATCCCCAAAAAACCAGCAGCAACTCTGAATGAGATAAGCTGAGCCTTCATGAGCTTATAAGTCTGAAAATCACTCTTAGGGTCCAACAATGACTAAGAAGTATTAATTTATTGAACTTGTTGTTTACTTGTCATAAGACTTGTAGGTGATTGCATTTCTTCCTCAAGTCAGAGTGATTTCCCTGTAAGTTAGTATCATGTTAATGGAGAATTACTATAAACCGTAATAACAAGTTAGAACTTGTCATTCGTAATGTTAATATGTCATTGTCCCTACTTAGCTTTTTAACTCTCTCTCACTTCCTTGTTCATTTATTTATGTAATAATAGCAAAGCATCATAAGGTTGGTCTTTATATGACGTGACATTCCTTTGTTGCCTGCCACACCACACACTAATTACCCATTTTATTATCTTTAATCCAAGCCCCAGCTGTCATTCGGCGCCAGCATATTTATCCAGTTTTGGAATATCAATCTAGCCTTTAAAAATAATATTGTAATCGTAATTTATTATATATAAGGTAAGTTTTATCTTGATTTACATAAATAAATATTTTTAAAGGCGACAAACGTGATGCAAACAAGCCTTTAAACAATACTCCCTTGTGTTCCTAATATAAGATATATTAATTTAGTTTGATTAGTTTAAAAAAGTTAGTTAATATAACATGTATTTTCTAAAATATCATAATTATATTCCTTAATTTTTGTATTCCTTCTCCTTTTTTATTATCATTGAGAAAACATTAATATAAGTAAATTATAAAAATGTTAATAAATATAAAACTTATTTCTTATATTAAAAAAAAAATCTTTAAATATGTCTTACGACGACAAGAGAGTGTAATAATCACATTTATTTTATTAATTAATATTTACGGCCCTATCACATATCTTGTATATTGGTCCTCTTCTATGTTCATACCTCAACTCTCCCAAAGAAAACGAGTCCTCAAAACAGAACGGATTCAACATTCTCACTTGGCCTTGCTTATCTAGTTTCCTTCACCGTTTCTCCTTCTCATTCTTCTTCTTTTTCTTCCACGTCTTCAAATATCTGTGAAGTCTGAAATATTTTCAATTTCGGACACAAATTAGCCTTGATCTCCCATGTCCACACAAGTGACCCAGCAAGCCTACACCACGCACACCGGTCACGGGCCGGTCGGGCCCCTTATTGCGGTTCTTGCCGTCATCACCGTTCTGGGAGTCATAGCCGGCTTGATCGGAAGGCTCTGTTCTGGTCGTCGGGTCATGGGTCACGCCCAGTACGACTTCGAGAGCTGGGTCGAGGCCAAATGCTCCTC
Source organism: Acacia acuminata (assembly GCA_019022655.1). Classification (NCBI taxonomy): domain Eukaryota; kingdom Viridiplantae; phylum Streptophyta; class Magnoliopsida; order Fabales; family Fabaceae; genus Acacia; species Acacia acuminata. The sequence continues at coordinate 48,601 of JAFJYI010000199.1, forward strand.
CTGCGTAGACGGCAGCATCGCCCCTCCTCCTCCTGCGCCCGCGGAAAGCGGCGCTGGCAGGGACGGTGGGTCGCCGGAGATAAGAGAAGAAGAAGAAAGCCCAAGGCAGAGCTCGCCATCAACGGTAATGAGTTAATGTTTGAGGAATTGAGGCGAGTAGTATTGTTCACATAACATTATTTACTAATGGAGGAATTAGAAAAAAGGTCTTCTTTTTAAGTGACTGGCAGCGCAAAGTTGCTTCTTTTTAAGTTCATTTTGGTCCACACATTGTATTGTGGAGCAACTAGAAAAGCTTGTGTTAAACAAGCTTACTCGTATTAGATGCTTTCTCTTATTATGAAATATTTGATTCACGGTTCGCCTCCTCCTTGCTCTGTCCTCTCGATCTATCTATTTATTTAATATATTCTAAAAAAAAAAAAAGACATGTCAAAATAAAGGACACAATCCATCGTATGAGACGAGCAGATTCTCTGAGAAATGCATCACCAAAACCCCAGCAGCGACTCTGAATGAGACAAGCTGAGCCTGCCATGAACTTAGATAAGTCTGAAAATCACTCTTAGTTTAAGAAAAAGTCCAACGATGAGTAAGCAGTATTAATTCATTGAACTTGTTGTTTATTTGTTATGATTTCTTCTCTAAACCAGAGTGATTTCCCTCTAAGTTAGTATAATGTTAATGGAGAATTGCTATAAACCCACAAGTAAGTACTTGTCATTCCTAATGTTAATGGGATTGTCCCTACTTAGCTTCTCAACTCTCCCTCACCTCCTTGTTCATTTATTTATTTAAAATTTTTTTTTTTTTGTCAAAAGCATTTATATTAATACTTTAAAACCAAATGCACAAAATGATAACCGAAGCAAATACATCACAACAAACTAAATATAAGGAAAAAACTAATTATCATCACTTGTAGGACTGGAATAGAAGTGGTATCAATGTCTATATCGAACTCTTGTAAATCTAGGGTTAGAGATAACATGAAAGAAGATGTTAGTTGCAAAACTCACCCTATATAATTGGTACACCTCCTTATAAGCATTAACTGACATTCCTTTATTGCCTGGCACACCACGAACGTAACTAATTACCCATTTTACTTTCTTTACCCTAAGTCCCCACTTGTCATTTCTTATATGGCGCAACATATTTATTTAAATAATACTTTTGATTATCTTTAATAGAAGACATATTTATTAAATTTGGTTAATTTAAAAAAGTTAGTTAATATGATATATATTTTCTAATATATCGTAATTATATTTCTTACTTCTCTCATTCCTTATTCTCCTTAGCTATTGTTGAGAAAATATTAATATGTTTAAATTAGAAAAATATGACAAATATAAAAATAATGTCTTATATTATATTCATGACAATTTTTTTTTCCAAATATGTCTTATATTAACAAAAAGGAATAGTAATAATCACATTTATTGTTTTGGGGAAAATCCTAAAAAAATGTCACTTGAATTTCAAAATCTTAAATGAGTTATTCCCAACAAAATGAGTTGTCAATCGCTTTATTATTCTTATTAATCATATTGTCAACAGAATTTTAAAGTTTAAGTAATATTTTTTCTGTTATTTTATTTTTATTTTATTAATTAATATGTACGGCCGTATCACATATCTTGCATATTACGCTCGCAAGCCCATATCCCTCAACTCTCCCAAAGAAAACGAATCCCCAAAACATAACGGATTCAACATCCTCACTGGTCTTGCTTGTCTAGTTTCCTTCACCTTCTCCTTCTTCTTCTCCTTCTTTTTCTTCCACATCTTCAAATATCTGTGAAGTCTGAAATATTTTCAGTTTCAGACACAAATTAGCCTTCTCCCATGTCCACACAAGTCACCCAGCAAGCCTACACCACGCACACGGGTCACGGGCCGTTCGGGACCCTTCTTGCGATTCTTGCCGTCATCACCGTTCTGGGAGTCATAGCCGGCATGATCGGATGGCTCTGCTCGGGTTTCGAGAGCTGGGTCGAGAACAAATGCTCCTCCTGCATCGACGGCAGGATCGACCCTCCTCCTCCTCCGCCCTCGGAAAGCGAAGCTGGCAGGGACGGTGGCTTGCCGGAGATAAGAGAAGAAGATGATGATGATGAAGAAAGCTCAACGTCATCAACAGTAATTAAAAGCCCAACGCCATCAAGAGTAATTAATATTTTAGGCGAAGAAAAGTAGTATTGTTCACATAACATTATTTACTAATAGAGGAATTAGAAACACTGTCTTGTTTTTTAGTGCCTTGCAGCGCAGAGTTACTTCTTTTTTAGTTCATTTTGGTCCACACGTTGTATTGTGGAGCAACTAGAAAAGCTTGTGTTAAACACGATTACTCGTATCAGATGCTATATCTTATTAAGAAATATTTGTATTTCATCAAAGTCCACGATTTCCATTTCTTTTGTGTTTTCACACAACTTTGACAGTTTTTGCTTCAAAGTTTCTGTTTTTTTTTTTAAAAAAAAAAAAAATTTAAAGAGCCAGAAAACTACCGAATCGAATTGAGTTCACAAGTGGAAGCTTTTTAATCGTGATTTATAGAATACGAAGTAAGTATGCTAGTTGAGTGTTTGTCTTGACTTACGTGCACAAACACTTATAAGTCTTTCAAGAGCTCCAAAACATGCTACTATTGGCTTTTTGTTTCAAAGTTGAAATGGGAGAAAATGCAGCAGTTAAGTGAGTCTCATGCTTTATCCAGGCTCTTTACAAATTGGTTCAATGGCTTATTATTGCTGCTATGAACCTGTGAACGCCAATCCAGTGAGTTATTTTGATCATTGTTCTATTTTGATTCTCTCTTTGTGAAGAATACATGCATTAAGATATTTTATTGGCAGAAAAAGCAACAAGCTGATATGGCAGTATTAATTATACATGGATTGATGGGGATGTTTGATGGGCATATTGTTGGATTCTTGTGTAGTAATTGGCTATGAGCTGTGGATTCATAATGAAGCGATGCATAAAGTGGCAACAACAAAAAAAAAAAAGAAAGAAAATTAGTAAGGGGCTTTCACTTTGCTGCCACTTTTGGCTGTTAATTGACTTCCCACTCCTCACAAAATAAATACCCACTGCTACTCTTCAAACCCATAAGTAAGCCAACTCTTCTGGCTTCCTGTGCAATTCACTTCATTTCCCACACGCCTAATTGTATCTTTATGTCACTTCCTTCTTATGAAAAAATAACTATTTATCAAATATTGTTCTAAACAATAGGTTTATAATTACCACTCTGATCCTATTTATAAGTCTCTTTTAATTAAATCGCACATACCTATTTATAAGTCTCTTTTAACTAAATCACACATATCAATAAGAGGTATTTAGCTCAATAATTGTCGGTAAATTTTCAATTTGCCCTCATTTATAAATAGGTATCTTTCAGCCATTTCTTTTCTCTCTGTTTTTATTGGTACAATTAATATGGACAAAACTGTCATAATCTCATTTATTACCTGAAAAATGATTTATAAATAGGACCAAATTTTTTAGTTAAAATAGACTTATAAATAGAATCAGAGCAATAAATAATACTCAGGGGTGGTGGCCAGACTGGCGGTCAACCCCTGCCAGCTGTCGGCTGCTGGCATGGTGATTGGCTGAGGGGGCATTTTGTTAGTTTTTTTAAAAAAATCAGGGGCATAGAAGTCATTTGACAACAACTTTTTTTATATCTCATTCTCATTTTTCATATTCATGGTACTGATTTGGGATTTCTTTTTTTTTTTTATTGGTGAAGGTATTTAACTGAAAATTTTCCTAAAAATAACTATTTATCAAATATTATTCAAAATACTAGGCTTATATACAACTTTACTCGACATGTGTGTGCAGAGAAAACATGCCCAAGTTTTATCTGGAGGACATTAATGAAGAGAGAGAAAAAAAGTTAAAGATTTATCATTTACACTTGAACTATTTTAACAAAGATTAATCACATATTTATATATTTATGAGTAATCTCTTCATTACTAAGAATAGCAGAATAGGGGCAATAATATTCCAAAAAAGAAAAAGAAAAGAAAAGGAATAGGTGCAAATAATAGGACGGCTACGTCAGGTGGATTCAGTTTCGATGGTGGAGGGAATTTCTGAAAATTGCATGTGAAAACAGACAGCTTTTTCGTTTGGCATCATCTTTTCCTAAGGAATCGAATTTATATTTTAAATTTCTCAAAAAAAAAATTAAAAGAAAATCATATATTCATTACGCTCGTAATAAATATGAACTTATCAACATATTAATAGTAATAGATACGATTTCATATCATTTAAAAATCATCAAATGCTTCATTTCATATCGACCTTAATGTAATTAAAGAAAAATAATACTACCTCCACTCTTTAATATAAAATCCACTTTAATAAAAAAAAAAATTACATAGAATTGGATGTTAAGTTAAAACTAAAATTATATTTTAATAACAAATTTAGTTCAATTTTCATGGTTTTATATCAATATACCAAAATGTATATAATGATTTTTATAATGAATTACTTAATAGATTATAAAAATTATGATTTATTTTTAAATTCTGAGCAATATATATCTTCTTTTTTATTTGGTCCCTTAAGGCTTTGGGTACAAAGGGTTCTCTCACTTCTTCCAACAAGTGAGTTCGGAATTTAGATTTGTGTTCTTTTTTTTAATAAAAGTGAGGTCTCTTATCACCTCAAGTAACACATCTTTTGTTTTTAATAAGAAAATTTTAGGAAAGGGGTTGAACATTTCATTTCACAAATCAAGCGGCAAGGCGCTTGGAGCCCAGTCCATAGAGAATACTGGATTAGAGAGTACATATGCTTCCACCTCTGCCCAGTGTTACCACTACTTCGTAGATCCCTATGATGCCTCCCCCAGCGCCTTGACCAACTCCAGGATCGAAACTCCTCCCTTTAGGTGAGGAAGTCCGACCTCTTCGCCAGTTGAACCTAATGACAAAGGGTAACTAACACGTCGTTGGCTGTATATATATATATATATTTTTTGGGGTAAACTCAGCCTTACTATATTAATTCAGAAATAAAGGAGGGGAAACGAGTCCCATACAATCGGTATCTAACTCAGTCCTAAGATATACAGGACAATAGCTTAAAGTGGAGGAACAAGAAATACCATCCTCAGCTAAATGATCAGCTAAGACATTTTGACACCTAGGGGTATACTGTAAATGAACTACCCAATCTAACTCTAGCAAATGTCTTATTTGAAGATGAACAATACTACCGCAGTGGAGGCATCTCCCTGAAGCAAATCATCTATCAGCGACTTGGAATCAAAGGCCAAAAGGACCTTTTTGAAACCTCCATCCCATGCTAATTTTAGACCCATTAAAACAGCCCATTCCTCAGCCTCATAGACCCCACAACGTCTCAAGCTCTGGGTGAATCCTACTAACCATCTGCCGGATGAGTCTCGGATCACTCCTCTCCGCGCCGACCCGTTATTGTCACCCCGATACGGCTCCGTCAACGTTAACTTTCACCTAGGATTCAAGAGGCGGAGTCCAACGTTCCATAGCCTCAGCAGGCTGAGGGGTGCTGCTATCCGATTGAACCGCAGAGACATAGAAAGAGCGCCAGATTCTATTAATTACAGCCAGTGGGTCAGGTGGTTTCAAAAAGTTATCAGTAAAAGAGTAGCTATTACGCCATAACCATAATAACCAAAGAGTAACCCCCTATATCTGATTCTAGCTATCATCCTTCGAAACACCAAAGTCGTCTCTCAGATTAGAGGACATCCAATCTCGCATAGGCAAAGCAAAAAAGGAAGAGATGAGACTAGGTTGACTATTTGATACCAATTGCGAGGCGTATGCACAGTCACGCATAATGTGGATATCATCTTCCACAGCCGCATTACGAAAAGTGCAAAGAGGGCTGGATGATGACCATCGACTCCGCCAATCATTGGTGGGTAGCCTACCATTGAAAGCTAGCCAGAGGAAGACTCTGATTTTCTCAACACCTCTCCAAGCCTAAATAAGCCGGAAAGAAGCATTAAACAGATTAGCAGGGGGTTTTTCAATCAAGTGATAAGCACTCTTGACAGAAAAAAGCCCATTTCTTGTCCTATTCCACACCATAATGTCATCTCCTGCATTTTCAAAAGGTGGCAAAATAGCAGTAAGCCGTTGGATGATCTCACTATTAACTATTCCAGAGAGACGAGAGAGATTCCAAGAACCACAAGAAGCCCAATCAGCAACCACACTCTCTTCCTCTTCACATGACAAAGGGCGAATACAAAAATTCTTAATCTTTTTATCAGGAAAAGGCCAGTTATCCACAAAGAAAAGAATAGAGTTACCATTTCTTAGTTGCCATCTCTTTCCAGCCTCTACATAATCAGCTTGTCTACACACAAATCTCCAAAGGCTAAAATCAGTTGATTTGGCATTAAGAAGGGATATATCACTTCTTCTCATATATTTCTTATCAAGAACCTGTGCCCATAGTCCAGTTGAGCCCCGACCATGTTCCAAGCAAGTTTAACTCCAAAAGCCTTGTTGACCGAAGTTAGCTTAGAAGACCTAGTCCCCTAAAGGATTTAGGCACCGCAATCCTATCCCATCCCAAAGGATGGAAACCATTGTTGGACTGAAGTGAGCCCCAAATAAATTTGCACTGTAGATGTTCAACTTCCTCGCATATACTAACCGGAAGCTAAGCAACCTGCATTGGAAAAATTGGAACAGACCCCATAACAGATTTAGCCAAAGTTATTCTCCTAGCCTTAGATAAACAATTGGCTTTCCAAGTAGACAGACTTTTGCTTAACTCGATCAACCACATACCGGAAATTCTCCCTATTTGATCTACTTCTAGACGGGGAAAACCAAGATACTTCCCTATCTCATGCCTAATTTTCATTCCCCGAAATCTCTTTGATCTTTCCTTTTAATCCGCTGGAACCTTTGGTGAAAAGAACAAGGAAGATTTACATAAATTAACTTTCTCTCCCGATGCACCGTAGAACTTATCAAGGGCAACAATCATATTTCTAGCATTTTCCTTCGATGCCTCGTCGAAAAGAAGCAAATCATCTCGCAAACATTAAATGTGAAATGGCTAGACCATCTTTTGTGATAAAGATTGGTTTCCATCTATTAGCCGCAACCTCATCACTTATAATGTGAGAAAGTCTACCCATACATAAAACAAATAGAAAAGGAGATATTGGATCACTTTGTCGAATTCCTCTTGAAAAATTTGAAAAACTCGGTTTGTGCTTCCATTCCAAAGAACATTCAAGGATGCACTTTGGATACACATTGCATCGTAAGATCAATAAACTTGTCACCAAAACCGACCTCTGAAAGTACTTTTCTAATATAACTCCACCTTAGACGGTCATACATTTTTTCGAGGTATATTTTTATTACCATAAAACCCTTTTTGCCCTTTGACTTCTTCATCTTGTGCAAAATTTTCGAGCCACAATCACATTATCCGTAGATGTCTTCCAGGGGATAAAGCGGCCGAAAGGGAGATATCGGCTCATCCATAAGCATCCTCAATCTCTGAGATAGTAGTTTAGTAATATACTTATACAGTACAAAACAGAGAGAAATTGGTCTAAAGTGGGAGACTCTTTGAGGCTAATCTCTTTTAGGGATGAGAGAGATCAGAGTTTCATTAGCTTTGGTAATATCCATATTGCCTTCAAAAGTACTTCTCACAAACTGACATACTGATGCTCCTACTAAATTTCAGTTACACTGATAAAAGATCGGGGGGGAATCCATCGATCCCCAGAGCTTTATAGGGTCCCATTGATTTCACAACATTATGAATCTCTTTTTCTGAAGGAATATCAGACAAAGCCTCTAATCTCTCTGGGGCAATGACTGGGAACCTGCAACAAGTATCAATAGACATATCCGTGGGATTATCATCACTGAAAAGATCCTTAAAAAAGGAGACTACCAATCTATGAATATCATCAGCTCCTTCAGTCCAAGTTCCCGAGTCGTCCTGCAAGGCCATCACCCTATTACACATTTACACCTTCTTCTAATAGTGGTTTTAAGGTGATAGTAATGAGTGTTTCTATCGCCCTTAGTGACCCAATCAACTCTAGATTTCTGCCGCCATTTAATTTCTTCAAGCTTCAGTAAGTCATCCAATTGAGAATGCAGATCAGCCTCAAGATTATGCAAATAACGGGAGAAAGGATAGGCCGAAGACCTACGTAAACCATGTAATCTAGCAAGGATATTCCTCTTTTTATATTCGATAAGTCCAAAAGTATTCTTATTCCAAGATTGAAGTTGTTTTGGAATTTCAAAGATTATCATCTAGGTCTTCACCACTCGCCATTGGGACTTTAAAAGATCTTTAAAGGTTTCATGCTCTAGCCACATCGCCTCAAAACGAAGGGATATGGAGAAAAAGAACTAGAAGGTCTCCCCAATTGTAAAAGAATTGGGTTGTGATCTCGAGAAATGTGTTCTCGGTAACACCTTAACGCGCCATTTGGAATGAGGGAGATGAAATCATTATTGACCAAGGCTCTATCCAAATGCTCAAATAATCTTCGGTAACCCACTAATTGAGGTCCTTTCTAAGTGAATCTTGGTCCTGAGGCTCCCAAGTCACTAAGACCACATCAGTGAACCATATTTTGAAACCAATTAATTCAGCTGCCATTGAAACGCGCCCCTCCACAGCGTTCAGAAGCATCCAAAATGTCATTAAAGTCGCCCCACTCTTCCCAGGGCAAATTAACCTCAGGAGACAGAGAAATCAGCTTATCCTATAAGACCGCATGCAAATTTGAATGGGGTAATCATATACCGAGGTAAGGAAAAACTCATGAATACCTTGCATTGAGTATCTGAGGTTCAGAAATTGTCTGTCTTCTTTGACGATGGAGACTGAAACCGAGGTACTCTTCCAGAACGCAAATAACCCGCCTAAAAGTCTGACACTCGGGATCATAACAAAACTATCGTAACCCAGCCGAAGGATATGCCGTAAGCGACTCTAATAAGAAATTCTAGTATCAGCAAGAACAACTAAACCAGGATTGGACCCCTGAATTAAGACTTTGAGATTTTTATAGAGACTCGGATCACACGAGCCCCTACAATTCCAATAAATCATTTGATCCATAAAAAAACCAAATAAAAGTGGTGAGACAGGCCCAATTACAGGGGAGTCTCAGGAACCAAAGACTCACACACATCCTCATAGACCCCGTCGTCCTCCATTGGGCTAGATTCTGACAAGGTTGCCTTCATACACTGGTCCTGAGGCCCATCCTCATCCATACGAAACTCTCCTGTATCATGAATAGGGATAGCCCCACCTAACACAGGTTGGGTCCGGGGGTCGATCTGGGCTTGGTGCCCCTTCAAAAGAGGCTCAACTGGGCTTACGTTACCGGGCATAGAAGAAGTACCAATTTCCCCCATTGTTATCATTAATATACCACTACTCCCTTCCTTGCTTGCCACGTCCCTTGACCTTTTTTCCACACGTTTGTTTTTCCTCGGTGACAAATCCGCTGGAGCTTGCTCCACTACCTCTCTAACAACCTCGTCTCTGCTCTTTGTATTCACCCCACTAACATTCTCTCTGTCAGTCCCCTTCCGTCGTCCCGCATATACTCGCTCAGAGGCCTGAAATGCCTGTTTTGTCCCAACCTGATTATTCTTAGTGGGATTATCCGCATTGTCCACATCAGCTAATACATTGAATCTGGACCCTCCCTTCTGTTGATGTGAAACTTCTGTTTCCTTCTCCTTCATTTTTCGTTGCCGACGCACCTTCTACACCACCCTCCATTGCTCCGGTGGGTTCTCTGACTACTCGTCCGGTGGCTCTGACTTTTTAACTGCAGCAGGTTTATCCTGAGGCACCATATTCTCCTCTCTCCCATGAGAGCAGGTCTCCTTTCAATGACTGTAAAACCCACAATTAGTGCTCAATAGGTGTAAACCTTCATACTCAAGGAAAACTCAGCTCCATCAAGGTAAAATCCCCGCATAAGTTGTTTCCCCAGTTCTACCAGGACACAAATACAGGCAAAATGACCTCTTAGTTGACAAGACATATTCATATCAACCTTGAGAGTTTTACCAATACGATTGCCTATGAAAGTCAGAGCAACTTCATCATAATACTCAAGTGGCAGTTTAGAAAGCCTCACCCATATCGCCGCCCTGCCAATGGTGTTCTTATTAGGTCTGAAGTTGGCCACCCAGGGAGTTACAGTAAGGTAGTGATCGTATATCATCCACAGACCCCTGTTAGCGACATACTGTAATCCTCCATATTCGTCAATTTAACGATGAAATAGCCGTGGCCAATATTAATCAAGGTGATGACACCTTTCTTAGCCCACATCGTCTGCAATCTACTTTCCAGAGCTCTAAAACCAATGCTCCTGCCCATGAGTTTCACGATAACTGCTTGGCTCCATGCTTTACATAAGCGTTTCTTCATCATTTCAGAAAAACTGAAAGAGGGAAAGTTCCTCATCTTACTCTCAGTGATTAAACCTATTTTATCCCCTTTACCTCTATTCAAATCCTCAATGGAATCATCGAACATGGTATCATCGATAGAGGATCACTCTCATGGTCACAGTGTATCCCCCGATGCCTATCTTTGAGCAGAGGTACCTTTCAACTTATCAAGCAAACAAAGAACATTTCAAATTCCGGTAGGGTTTAACGCTCCAATCTTTGGCCAGTGACCCGATAAAAGGTTCTCATCATCGTTCAACCTATCATTTTTTATTTTCTTGGAACTTCGTGAAAGCAAATCTTCTTCTTCTTGGGACATAGGCACCTGTTGAGACGTCATGCGAGAGCACTTTTCCATCGCTTTTGCTTGTTGGCTGTATATATATCTTGTTAGTAAATATCAATAAATGGGATGAAACATGGAGTTTGGGGGCTGGAAGGTCTGGCAACTGGCAAAGCCCTTGATTGGGCTAAATATGTTGCTTCATAATGGGCTCTTAAGGGCTCCATCTTTATTTCTTAATATTTATTTGGTTTACACCAAACTTGTTTTTCCTTTCCCTCGAAATATTGTTAATTCATCTTGTCTTAAGCTAAATAATTAATTATTTGTAAGAATTGTTTGTTAGTTTAACAAGATGCCCTTTCTTTTTGCGTAGAGCATTTGGTATCATTGGCCTACCTCCTTTTAAGTTGAAGGATTTATCAAAAGTCCAGTCTAATCAGCTTTCCTAATGTTCAAACTCGAGAGCTTTAGTTAAGCTGGTATAACCCCTTACCAGTTGAATCAAGTGCTTCGTGGTGAATATCATTTCTAACAATGTGTACTGTAACTACCCTATAATAAAGAATTTGCACTCAATTGGAATACTTTGAGAAAAAATCATGACTTTAGAAGGAAAAATGGATTGAGGTCTTATAGTTAAAGACCAAAGTAAATCTCGTGCCTAATTTCTAAAAATTGAAGTTAATAATATTTTGTTTTTGGGACAAAGACAATATGGAATATTGATCCATGCACATTTTTTTTTTCATAATTTATTTTTGCAAAACTTTGAATAAATTGAACCCCAAAGTAATCCATAGGAGGAAAAATCCACGACAACCATGAATTGATGGAAGGGCTAAGGTGTAAAAATACCCATGAAATGTTACCAAAAGTGCATTAAGAAAAATATATTTTTTGGAACTTCAAAAATACCCTTGAATATTTAAAATTGGAGAAAAAATGGCAAACCAAAAACCAATTTAAAAATTTGAATGTTATAAATAAAAAGACTGAAGAGAAGGCATATTTTTATATATCATCAATATATTCTTTTAATTTCCTTTTTTATTTTCCTTCTCCTTTTCCTCTCGTTTCTTCTTTTTCTAGTAAACATATTTTCTCTCAAATTTCTTGCATTTCATGCACTTTTTGAGCAACTTTTTTTTTTTAATAAAGAGTGACCCGAGTCACCCCTAACCCAGCCGCTTTTCATTTCCTCTTCTATTTCCTTCTCCCTTTCCTCTTATCTTTTCTTTTTCTTAGTAAACATTTCTTTTCCTCGAATTTCTTGCATTTCATGCATGTTTTGAGCAATTTTTCAATAAAAAGTGGCCCGGGTCAACTGCCAACCCACCCGATTTACCTTGGGTTGGCCCAATTTGCCTTGAGCCATTTTTCTTCTGGTTTCATTGCTCATCCAAACTAGACATTTGACTAGGTCATTGGTTTGCCCATCTGGGTTTTGATGCTATGCTTATAACTAATTCTAAAAAAGCCAACCATATACCACATCATAGGGATATCTAGTAACCTACACCAGATAAAATCTCAAATCTCCAACATTGAAGCACAAGTTGATAACTTTTGCATAAGGAGAAGTTGAGAAATTAAGCTTTAAATTTTTATTAAGAAAAATGTCTATATATGCTTCAAATACGATTACCTCAGATGGAATGGTGGAATGATGTATGTACGTAGGGTAGTCCACATTAGGTGCACATAGCTTATGTACTCATACATCTATTACATGGATGAACATTTTTTTTTTTATTTTTTTATATATTGTATTTATTTATATTTAAATTATATGTTAAATGTTTTTTTACACCAAGTATCTCAAATTAATTAGTTTCCAGTTTTATATTAAAAAATATTTGTCCGTAATACTAGTATCATGGAAACTAATTAATTTGAGCATCGAGTGTAAAAAAACATTTTAAAACAACATATAATTTAAATCTAAATAAGACAATATATATATATATCCTCTAATAGAAGTATGAGCACATAAGAGACACATAAGCTATATACACTTAATGTGGACTCGTACCTAGGGAGAAACATGGGAATCATTTTCCCTGCCTATCCTTTGGATAGGGATAAGAGGAGAGCTCTTCTTCATTCGGGACGGGCTCAGATCAGATCCGGGACGATCTAGATCTTTTTTTTTCAAAAAAATTATTTTAATAGGTAGAGAATCTAAAATAAAGATAATCTCTCAACTAACATTTTTTCAAAAAAACGATTTTTTTTTTTCTTTAAAAGGAAGCAGTTAAAAAAATCAAATTTGGACTCGTTCGATCTAATCTGAACGGCCTAGATCAGATAGGTTAATGGTGTGGTTCAGAGAAACGTGTGAGACAAATTTGTAATTTTGGATGTTTTGAGTGTGAGGTTATGGACCCATGAATAGGAAAATCAACGTACCAAGTTGAGAACACGAATATTGGACTCGATATATTAAATTCATCCATGTTAAAACATGAGAATGACATAAACCAGAAAATGGTACCCACATATTTAATTAACTTAAAAGTTTTTGCTATCAGGAATTGTATAAATATAAATTACTATTCTATGATGCTATCTAATTTATTGGTATATCTCTGTCTATATTCCACACGACATGAAATTCATTGGGAGACGAGAATAGAACCGAGGTCCAAAAAGGACAATAATATAGAAATGGCGGGTCATCTGAGAAATCAATGGGACAGGACGGCTCGTTTGGCAAATAGCCAAATATGAGTAAAAAAAGAGAGGCGCAAAGTTAATAAATTGGGCAAATTGTTTGTTGTTTACTTGATTTGCTTTGTCTTAAGTAATTTGAATTGAATTTCAATTTCATTTCATAGTAGGTTACTCGCCTCCCAAGTCTCCTCAACTCAGACAAGAGGCTGAGAAGGCGGTTATTCTTAGAGCGTAAGCGATCGTAGAAGAGAGAGAGATGGGGAGGCCAAGGTGCTTCTTGGATATAAGCATTGGGGATGAGCTAGAAGGGAGGATCGTGGTGGAGCTTTTCGACGACGCCGTTCCCAAAACCGCCGAGAACTTCAGAGCTCTCTGCACCGGCGAGAAAGGCATTGCTCCTAACACTGGCCTGCCCCTCCATTACAAGGTTTGTATCTTTCTTAGTTATTGCACTTACTGTGTTTGGTGACACAGCAAAAGATCGCGTCTTTTGCTCTTCTTCATGGCCATGAATGAATTCGTTGCCTGTTACTGTTTCAATGAGAGGGCTACCTTTTCTTTTACTCATAAGGGATTTGCCGTATGCAGATTGATGATATGTGCTTTATACTTTTTGTGAGTAATCTTTAATGAATAAAGGCTTCTGGACATTGCAGCAAGCGAAATGTTGACCAAATTCTTTTTGACCTTTTGAACGATGAGTTGAGAAAAGACGGCTATGACCTTGATTATGTTGACTGTTTGTATCTGTTGTAAGCATGTTGGATTCTGCTGATACCTTTCGTAATTTGAAAGGACGGCATTAGTGCTTTTGCTTTAGGCGACGGATGGCTCTTTATGTCCGTAATCTTCGAAATGGGATTCGTTTAACTTCTATCAATGATTCTTCTTCTCTTTTTTCGAAGGTCACTTTTTTTGGGTATAATGCAATGACATGCATTATCTTTTTAACAGAGCTATGACAACTATTTGATGTTTTAATTTTTATTTGTTTTTAATTATTTGATGTCAATGAATAAAAATCTGATCAACAATAGGAGCACATGGTATGAGTGTCCAGGGTGCTGAAGGGACAGAGAAGGCTGATACAATAGTTTAGACTTTACCAAGTAATGCCAGGCCATGATGATTCTGTAAATCACTGAGGCACAACTCTGAATTTGTTGTTTGATAATTATAGCTAAAACTTAAGCGGTCAGTGCTTAATCCTTACCTGTAACATGTGTTTATATATATCTTCAAATTATTTTAGCATTCGGATTATTAGTGTTGATTTGCACTTCTTATAATATGCTCTGTGATCGTAATATGCTAGGATTTGGTGGTACATGATTATATTATTTTTACTGGTCTATTTGTTTGTGGGATCAGTGCGTCAGTACAAAATTATAAATCTTTCTTATGGCATGATGTGAGGAAAGATTAGATCCTCTTGTCAGTAGCATTGCTATTTCATGATGAGAATACCATTTCATTATGCTTAGTTTAAAAGATTTTTTATTCTAAGAATATTCTTCTGGCATTTAAGCCAACCATAGAATTCAAAAGATACTTGTCTGAATATTCAGGGGTGTTGCTTCCATCGGATTACTCGAAGCTCTATGATCCAAGGAGGAGATATATCTGCTGGAGATGGTACAGGTGGAGAATCTATATATGGGACGAAGTTTGAAGATGAGAATTTTGAGTTGAAGCATGAAAGGAAAGGGATGTTATCAATGGCAAATTCTGGCCCTAACACCAATGGGTCTCAGTTTTTTATTACCACTACTCGAACTCCTCATCTTGATGGTAAGCATGTGGTATTTGGGAAAGTAATAAAAGGAATGGGAGTGGTCCGTTTTCTGGAGCATGTTACAACTGGCGATGAAGATCGCCCCGTTGTTGATGTTAAAATTGCGGACTGTGGAGAAATTCCTCAGGGAGCAGATGATGGAATATCTAACTTCTTCAAAGACGGTGATACTTATCCTGATTGGCCAGCAGACCTTGATGAAAGCCCTAATGATCTCCATTGGTGGATGGATGCTGTTGATTCTATTAAAAATTTTGGCAACGGGTACTTCAAGGTATTGGAGCTTTATTATGGCCTCTTTCAAGTCTCACCTGCTGAAACTTGATGTATCTTTTCATACTGTGAGACTTTAAGGATGGGGTATTCATGTTCTGCTGGCTAATATTTGTTGTGTTCTTATAATTTCATTCATCATTTTTTCCCTGGCAGAAACAAGAGTATAAAATGGCTATAAGGAAGTATCGAAAGGCTCTACGCTACCACGACCTTTGCTGGGAGAAAGAAGGAGTTGATGCAGGTATGCTAACTTTTGTTACTTTTTATTACTTGATTGTAGGGTGAACATGCCACAAATTCATTATATCTCATTTACGTTTGATACTCTGGCGTTAATTCCTTTTCAGACAACAGTTCCTGTTTGAGAAAAACAAAGTCTCAGATTTTTGCAAACTGCTCTGTAAGTTCAAAGCCATTACATTGTACATTGAAAACTTGTAAAAAAATTTAAATGCACTCTAACTATAACAACTGATTTCTTTCTATGGTATATTTCTTGTTTCCCTTATAGTAATTGTTCTGGGTATATTTGCCTTTTAGGCTTGTAAATTGAAGTTAGGGGACCTCAAAGGAGCATTATTAGATACAGAATTTGCAATGCGCGAAGCAGACAACAATGTCAAAGCTTTGTTTCGCCAAGGGCAGGTTGATATTTCTTTTAACCAACTTTTTTTGTCACATTTATATTTAAATAATGTAGTCCCACTTTGCAATCTGATAAACATGTTGCTTCCATATTCCCAGGTATACATGGCGCTCCAAGACATTGATGCCGCAGTTGAAAGCTTCAAAAAGGCTCTAATCTTGGAGCCAAATGATAGTACGGGTCTTATTCACATTTTTTAAATAAGCTGTGCCATATATTATTGATATTTATGAACAAAAATGGATTTAAATGTATTCAATTGTTCAACTTTATGCGCAAACTGGTTTTGAGGCTTTAAGTGAAGAAAGTGGAAAGGTAAAATAATTGTTGATTGCTCACTTGAGATTGGTGATTTTCAGCTGGAATCAAAAAGGAACTTGCTGCTGCCAGGAGGATGGTAAGTGTATCTGCAAGTTTAGCCACAGATTCTAGCAGTAAACCAATGCCCATTGGTTTATCTAACTGATTCAGTTTTTTTTTTTTTTTTGGGCAGATTGCTGAGAGACACAATCGGACAAGAGATGCTTATAAAAAAATGTTTCAATAACATTTCTGGTATGTGTTAATTATTCTGGGTAACATGCATACGAACAGATTTACATTTTTGGTGTTATATCGTTCAAGTTAAAAGGTTTTCTAAAAAGTGCATGCTTCCGGTTTGAATCATCTATGCCAATTGCTGATGTATGGCTGACAGATTTATCTTGCCTTCATGCATTTTTCTAACATTTGCCCTTCCGCTTGATGTTTTCAGCAGAGAACAACCTGAGTACCTGACCACCCCGCAAATACAGTAAAAATTTTGAGGATTGAGTCCATTGCTGCAAAGTTAGCAGGAACGAAGCTCACAAGGATTGAAGGAGAAAGTGTTTTTTCTTTCTTTTCAAAATGACAGAAATATCCAAACTTTTTTTCCTTGTTCCCCCCTCTTTCTCTTATATTATATGGAAGCCTGTAAAATGACTTTAAACAGTTTCCTGGTGTTCCCAGTGAATGAAAATGCATTATAGAGCGATGCTTGATCTGATTCTGATATACTGATATTTACAGTCTAACTATAGGCGGGTATGGATTCTTTGGGGGTATAGGACTCTTCATATTGCTTTTAATAGTTGTGGAAGACTGATGCCCATCATGGCCCCTTGGGGCTCCTTAAAAGCATGTTTAGGATCACTTTTAGGAATCTCAAAAGTGTTTATTCATATAGATCGAGACAAAACTTATCTTATCTTATATAACGTAAATCACAATTGAAAATTTACTTTTGAAGGCTACAAATTCAGTATTGATACCCTACAGAAAAAGAGACAATTGTTTAAAATGACTTGTTGGAGATTGCCCAATAGTATCTTAAGTTTTTTAAAGAATTGGTCCTTAGGGTGAATAGATATAAGGATTAAATGACTAAGTTGCCCTTTCAATTCCCTATGTGCAATTCATCTTGCCTAGGTGCAATATAACTTCCCTTGTGTTACAAAATTAAGCCAGAATGTGTAATCATTATATGTGTAAACTATAATATTCCTTATTAGTAA
Organism: Acacia acuminata; assembly: GCA_019022655.1. Taxonomy (NCBI): domain Eukaryota; kingdom Viridiplantae; phylum Streptophyta; class Magnoliopsida; order Fabales; family Fabaceae; genus Acacia; species Acacia acuminata. The sequence continues at coordinate 66,320 of JAFJYI010000199.1, forward strand.
TTCATCTTCCTATATGCAATATACCTTTTCTTATGTGTAATTTAACTTCCATTATATGCAATGTATCTTCCCCCCAAAAATGTTCTGTGTGTCCCAAAATCAAGTCAGAATGTGCAAACTATACTTTGTATAAACAATCTTCTCTTATGCAAATGAAATATCTTCCCTACATGCAATTTATCTTTCCTATATGTAACTTAACTTCCTTTATATGCAATTTATCTTCCCCGTGTGCAAATGTCTTACCTTGTGTCCCAAAACTAAGCCATTATTCGCAAATTATACTTTGTGCAAATGATCTTCTCTTGTGTGCAAACAATCTTCCTTGTGTGCAATATATCTTCCCTAAGTGTAACTTAACTTTGGTTGTACGCAATTCATCTTCTCCGTGCACAAACATCTTCCCATGTGTACCGAAATTAAGCCAAAATGTGAAAATATGCTAGTGTAAACGATTTTCCATTTGTGCAAGCCATCTTCCCTTGTGTGGAAACCATCTTCCCCCTATTGTGCAAATAAACTTTCCAAGTTTCCTATTTCTTAAAACTTCATGCCACTCACACCCATACCTCTAGAAATCGAACCTAGAGAGCTAGATTTACAAATTAGTTGGTTGAACAGGCGGTAAATGAGAGGCAATGATTAAATTGAGGGTAGTGAGATAGGGTTGCAAAGGAGAAGAAGAAATGAAGGAGATGGTTAAAAAATTCCAAATTAGATCGAAGGTTGGAGAAACCATCGTCATTTTGTTGGAAGCTGTTTTTTCCATTTTTGAAGGAGGCTGTTGTCACAAATGTTGGAGGAGGTTGTCATTGCCGACATCAATCATGAGCAAGATGAGCAAGGAGAAGCGGTGTGAGTAAGATAGTGAGTGAGAGACACCATTCATGTGAGAGAGGAGAGTGAACAACAACCAATGACCGGCTATTCGTGGAAGATGTAGGGTGAGCGATGATGCAAAGAAAGAGAGTGCGAAAGTATCTAAGTGGTGTGGTAGGACCTAGGTCCTTAAAAATAAAATTAGGTCCTTCCAAGGGGGGAAAAATGGGATATATGAGCAATTTTCTCAAAGAAAAATTATCACTTCATATGAAAATTATCTTAATTTTTTCCTTTAACAAGTAGGGGCAATGAGGTATCAAGCCTAATGTGAGCGTTAATGTTTTAGTTCTTCGACATAATAATACATGAAGCTCCCTTCTAAATAATTGTTACAGAAGCTCATATTAAGTGCATAGTAATGTCTTGAATATCAGTGCCTTAAATAGAAGGATATACTCCCTTTGGTTCAAAATATTAGAGCCAAATTTGTGAGGAGGTTTGATTTTTTTATATAAGAGCCACTTTACTTTTGTCTCATTTATTTTATTTTTGGCAATTTTACCCTAATTAATTATATGTCTCCCTCATTTATTTTTGGGTAAAGGAATAAAAATACACATGTGCTTTACCTTCGGTAGCTCAAGACCATATGCTTTTTTCGAGAGCAAAAATACACACGTGGTTACATTTTAGGAGCAAAAATCACACCACCGTTAAAATCTAACTTAACGGTGCATTTGCAATAGAAAATGTCATATTTACAACAACATTTAAACACCTGGATTTTGAACATAGAAAGGTCATTTACAACAAAAAAAAAAAGACTATATTTACAATAGGAAGTACGTATTTACAACAAAAATTAAAATCCGCCATATTTAGAACAACATTTAAACACCTGGATTTTGAACATAGAAAGATCATTTACAACAGAAAAAGGCTAGATTTACAACCGGAAGTGCTGTATTTACAACAAAATTTAAAATCTTATCATTTACAACAGAAAAAACCATATTTACAAAATGCTTGATTTTAACGGTGGTGTGACTTTTGCTCCTAAAATGTAACCACATCTGTATTTTTTCTCCAAAAAATATATATATATGGTGCTTGGACACTCCCGAGGATAAAGCACATATGTATTTTTGCTCCTAAACCCTTTATTTTTTTCACTCCTTTTCTCTCATATCTATTTCCACTCATTCTCTGTCTCTCTCACTCACCCTCCCCATAAACAGAGACTCTTTAGAAAAGTTAGTTATATTTTTTACACATTTATTATCTTTAACCAATTTTAACTAACTTTTTTTGAATCACTTAATTTAGTTATCTAGCTTTTTTATTTTGAATTGGAGGTAGTATGTACTTATAAAGTTTTACAAAGTTATGAGTTCAAATCTCACAGATGTGAGGATCTATTGGTGGGCGATTTGTAAGTGCTTTTGTACGCATTCCTTGAGCCTAAAGGCATGCCCTAATGAGCTCCTAAGACCCAACTCACATGAACTTTTTTTTTTTTAATTAAAAAAAGTTTAGGTTGGAGTAGACACTGGTACCCCACCAGGGTCAGACATGCCTCTGGGCTTAAAGAGCGCTTATAAAGGTACTTACAGATCTCCCACCAACGAGGCCCTCACATCGACCAGGGGGTATCGAACCTCCTCCCTTTTAGAGTGAAGGCCGATGCCTATTGCACATGAAACCCAAAGCCCAAACTAAAACTGAATTTGTTTGGATCACAGTTAAACGTTTAAATCCGAATATCCAAACCCTCCCAAACAAATTAAGCGGACCCAAGCCCATCTCACATGTAACGCGAGAGGTTCTGGGCATCATGGTATGTTTTTGACAATCTGTAGAAATGCACTCATGAATGCATCGCAACCTACTCAACCCAGTAATCAAAAATGAAAATGCAGACTGAACCAAATATCGCATCTCTGATCTCTCATTTTTAACAGACAACCATACGATTTGAGTAGAATATCATTTACCCTCACCTTTGTACAGAGAATTTTGTAACGCACATACTATCATATTTGTAGCAGAGATATAATAAATACTGTTAGTCACACTGATGTTGAGATCCTTTCAAAAACATAAGGAGCACACCGAGACAAAAATGTATCATCTACAGGTTGTAATCATCAAGACCCAAATCCCTCAGCGCATCGGTGGCTGCTTCCTTACAGCTGTCATGGTCTTGCTTGGCCTTGCGTATGTATTTCTCAACTCCATTATTAAGCAGAATAGTTCTGTCAAACAGAAAAGTGCAAGTTGAAGGGCAATCTCAAGAGCTGAAGCCATACTACGCCTTATATAGAGTGCCAGAAGGAAAAGATTATGAAAGCAACAGAAGGAAGAGAAGAGAATAGAGAGAAGAAAATATTGCCTGTTTTCTGGGTTTCTCACTGCAAGATTTCTGATCATTAAACAAGAATTTCTCTGCAATTGCTGTGCTGCAGGGAACTTCTGCATTGCTTGAATAGCAAGGTCACCAGCTCCAGCTTCAATGGCACGGGCAGCATTGTCTGGGGATCTCAATGAAAGCACAGTAATAATAGACATAATCTGTGCCACAAATAAAACCATGTCAAAACTGGCATGTGATGCATGTAGACAACTGAACCAACCGAGAAAAGAAGCAGCAGCAAGGTAAACAAATTATAATGGAATAAAGATTAAATGTATTCAATCATTCATAATATCAGGTAGGGGAAATCAGAAATGGTTTAGCCCAATGACTGGAACTACATTGGACAGGCTCACTTCATAGGTATTGCAGTTTCTCACCTCTTGCAAGACAGAAGGGTCTTCAGCAAACCTTGCTGAAAGTTTTATTAGTCTATTCATACCTCCCTTTTCAACAATTGCACTCTTGTTCGCGTCACTTCCAGCCAACTGATCAATAAAAAAAATTAATTACATCACAGCTTCAAAGAGGAGTTCTACAATATTCAAATCAGTAAAATTAGCATGTTTTGAGTTATCCCATGTTTACCCACAATACCCAAGCAGCATAGTATGAAAAATATGAACTGATGCAGTATAACATAAAAATAAGAACAGAAGCCAAAATATTGGTTCAGATTGTCCAATTTATAAGAAAACTAAAGATATATGGAAATATACAGAACATTTCACTCCATAGATCAGGTTTTTGGAACCCTGAAATTTCAGATGGAAATATGTGCTATGACTGACATTTCATCATGTATGAAGAACTAACAAAATCAGGTGAATTTAAGACTCAAGTGTAAGTGCATACACAGCTGACGATCAACAATCAAGTTGAGTTGTAAAACCTATAAGATCTATATATTCCTACATGAAAATAATGGTAAAAAAGAGACAGCTCAAAACCTTACAAAGAACCACTAAGGCAGCAGAAAATCCTATTATTTTGCCTGCCAAAAAAAGGGATAGATTTAACAAGCAACCCATTCAACAAAAACTATGAGCTTTTAACCTATACCTTTGCAAGCAATGAGCAGCAAACTCTGGCCACTACTTTGTCACCTTGTTCTCCACTATCATCTATACATCTGAGTAAGGCATCAATACCTCCCTTTTCAGCAATTGATTTACATATTTCATCCTGCAACATGAAGCCATTAACACTCAATTGAAACAACACAGACAATGCATACTCATGTTTTGCTGGAGTAAGCCTGAGCCAGAAAGGACTTCTACATCACTAGACCAAGAGGAATGGATTATAACAAAGAACTTCATTATCACTTTACTAAAGCAAAAATTTTAATACTAAATCAACATTTCATGCTTGCATATAATAGGATTTTACTCACTCACATTTACAGCTATGGCTTTTAAAGCAATACTTGCTGAAACTAGGCCAGGAGAGGTAAGTCCTGCATGAAGTGAGTCAACAAGGGCTTCTGCAATCCCAATCTTGGCAAATTTTCGTGCATACCCATAAACCTGAATTGTGAATATATTAGACGCTTCAAGTCATAAAGTACACATGATTGAAAAGCTTAAAAATTAGTGATCTTTGAATGCCTTGAATTGAAGAAAATCCAGTCGCTATGCACCTAGTCAAGTTTGTGTTTTATTTTCATCTTCATGTAAAAGGGCGGGTCTATTTCTACAAGATATACAAAATATGCTTTTGGAATAAAGCTTTGACTTACTTCAGAAGCTACAACTCGATTATCATCGGCAGTTAGAAGCACACGAATAGCGTCATATAAGCTCTGGATGCAGACATTCTTATGCATAGACATAATTTCCAAAATTAGCTCATCAACTTTTAAGATCATGAAAGACTGCTTGAGAATTTCATTACCCGTGGCAGCTGAAGCCACTACACCAAAACCACTATTTAAGATGCCAATGTTCTGCTTATTATCATTTAGGATACCAATTACAATGCTTGGTCCATCAGTGGTCTGAAATATTCCTGTGCTTTGAACATCTGCAACAACAAGGATAACAAACTACCTTGTCAAAAACATGATGAAGCACAGCAAAAGCCCGAAATATGAACTAAAATTCAGTTAATATTCTGATGTGATTTGTTGATTACACAATCGAAGCAGCAGCAACCATGAAAAGTCTTGCTTGGACAAGCAACAATATGAGCATGGTATACCAAATAACACTGACATAAAGAGAAGAATATGTCCGTACTACCTAGCAAGGAATTAGGATTGACACATGTACAACCAGAACGCTGGGTTATCTATCAGCTTAGGGAGGAAAATCTGCTGGTCACTTGAAAGAGATCAGTCTCTCTCCCTTGCTATTTTTTTTACCTTCACTCTCCTTATTTTCCTTCAAGTTTCCCATAACCTCCTACATCTGTCTAAGTATCTTAAATTACAACTTTTAGATTACTACCAAGCATGCTATAACTACAGTTATTCTTAAAACTCATATGTCTCAACACTAATAATAGATTAAACTCCAATTATCAGTAACAAATAATGAAGGCAGTGATCAACCATTACATTAATTATTTCATAGATTCTTAGACTTTACTTTCTTAATCAATACTAGGACATGAATAACAAAATATGTGCAAAAGGAACGACACTCACGGAAACTATGGTCAAACTATGGTGACTTTCCCCAATAAAGAAAACAAGTAAAACTAAGGCACATGAGTTTCAAAATTAGCTGAAACAACATTATTATTTGCCATACGCATGACGCAACTAAGCAACCTTATTTGATCAGCTGAACTAGAGAGGTATGATAGATTTCAGCGCAAATATCTATCTCACCGTAGAGCAATGATGACATAGACTTTAAAGCTGAAACCAGAGCACGCTCACATCCCTTGGGTATTTTGGAACATGCAGAACAAACCAATTCCACGCCGGCATTCTTTGTAGCAATAGCTGCATTCTCAGATCCTTCGACATTACAGACCTCGGTAAGCTTATCAAACAGTTCCACCATCTCATCCAAATCCTTATCGTCGATCTGATCCCCCAATCTAGATTCCAGTTGCTTTAAACCATCCAAACACTGTATGACAGGGTTATCTTTCACCTCACTCTCTCCCGGAACGCATGTAATGATGCCTGTAGATTACGAGATATTATAGTTTATTAAATACCGGAGTTAACTTATCCCGTCTCAGCGCATTTAAGGAAACAATTGTCCAGCTAGCTAAATCAAGAAAAATAACAAGAAAAAATCTACGGGAGTAAAAAACCGATTTCATTTTCCTGCTATAACGGAATTTCCTAGAAATGTGCATTTACTAAGTAACAAAAGTAAATGTAAGAAATAATAAAACACTGGATGTAGCAAGGCTCAGACCTGTTAGATCAACGCCTTGGAGAGTAAGAATTTCAATGGTGTCCTGGAGAGCCTCGGCGGGGTCCATTCCAAGGTCCTCCAGGTTCTCCTTCACCATTTCATCGAATGCTTCCTGCGATATCGTTCGATTCGTCGCTTTGGGTGGAGCCATTCCTCTGTTTCTTTCTGTTGCAACTTCCAAAGAGAGCGATGAGAGCTGAGTTGAGACTCGAGAGAGTGATCTCCCTCAATTGTTTCAAACTTCCAATTTCAATCTCTTGTCGCGCATCATCAGAGAGTCGTCTGGCGGGGAACGACACTAAACTCGACGTCCCCCAAAACGACAGCGTATGCCTAATCGTTTGATTGAAATTATTGCAGTGACGTTAGTCACGCGTCATCATGACGCATCACCATGGGCCTCCTGGGCCCATACACGACACAAGCCTTTCTTATAGTGATCATTATAAAAGAGAATATATTGAAATAATTACCTTGAATTAGCTAATGAAAATTGATACATTTGGTTAAGAGGCGTCAGCTTTCACCTCAAAAAAGAAGGAGATTCGATGCCCACTGGTCAATGTAAGGGCTTATTAGTGGGTGATCTGTAAATACCTCTAAAAAGTCGCTTTTTTTAAGCTTGGGGCATCGACAAGATCTACCCCCACCTAAACTTATATATATATATATATATATATATATATATATATAGTTTAAAGTATACGTTTGGTCCTTCATGTTTACCTCCAATATCATTTTAGTCCATTAAGTTTGTAAAGTGCTTGGTCCCTTAATGTTAACACCGTTAGTTTAACGGAAAATACCGACTCAACAATTGTAAGCGATGATCGCGATTAAATGCAGACAAACATGCTTATATGTTAGTATTTTAAATAAATTAATATTTTAAATCGATCAATTGAAAAATATTTAATCTTCACATACTATTTTACGGTTTTTCATAGTTTGTGAGGATTAAATATATATTTTTTTGTCGAAGAAGATTAAATATTTTTCAATTAATAGGATTTAAATATTATTTTATTAAAATACTAACATATAAGACGCTTTGGTCAAGTATTTAATGCACAATATCGCTTAAAATTGTTGAGTAAGATTTTCCGTTAACTAAACGGTGTTAACATTAAGGGACCAAACGTATACTTTACAAACTTAAGAGACTAAAATGATACTAAGGAAAACATGAAGGACCAAACATATACTTTAGCCATATATATACATAAAGATTACCTTGAATTATAGCCAAAAAATAATAATTACCCTGGAAGTTGCTTCCACTCCCACAAAGCCCCAAGTGTGGATTAATTCAGAATCAAAAATATCATCAAGCCGTCATCACTCGTGTGTAGAATGAAAAACGCTTTCGTGTCAATTTGTGGGACTCATAAATTTGAGCAAATTAAGTGGTAATTATCCCAATTGTTATAACCTGTGCTTTTATATGCATCGAATGTGTTTCGAGATTTCATACATATATGACGACCTCCATTAAAATTTGACCGACCAGAAAGATGAAAGAATTCAGTGGCAAAAAAAATTACAAATGAACGATTTTAATAGTATTTTGTTAATAGATGGAATGGAGCCGAGAAAAATATTTCGACATCTCGTGAAAAGTATTGAAGTTGGTAAATTCAAAAAGAATAAACACAGAAAAAATGAGCATTAAATAAATAAAAAAGTGTATTTTATAAACTTGCATCATTAAGATGTTTAAATGTTGAAAATTTAAAAGACTTGTAATTAGTAATGGGGCTATTAATGACAGTAGGAAATATCATTATATATCAGGTTCTTAATATAAAATCTAGTTTGTAATAAAATATGAGATACAATTTGTAGTGCAATTTACACTACAAGTTGAATCTTATATTAAGGACATGATATAGTATTAGTCTAGTTGTGATATTAGAACTTACCATTAGAGAATACCACTACATGAGCAATAACCTTTAAACATAAAAATAAAGTTATAAATCAAAATATAGGGATAGTTTCAAACCATCAATGAGTTAAAGTTTAAAAACTGAATTTTAATTGAGTCAAAATTTAATGATTTAGTTGTACTGGCTCAAGGTTTAATAAAACTAAGAGATTAACCTTCTCTTTGAAATAAGAGACACTGAAATTGAAGAGAATTAGATTTAGCATGTAGCTGCAATTAATTCCTTGATTATTGAATTATATATAGTGTGTATATATATACACAGTATAGTAATAATCTACTAGTGGAAGGCTCAAGGATTTGAAAAAGAGAACCATTCTAAGTGAAGCATTTACCTATTCAACGTGTAGTTGTGTCAAGAAGTCATACCAACCCATATTAGACAAATCGAATGGAGAAAGGTGAATTAGGCCATTTTGCACCACACCGCCATAGGACGACGACATGAATTCCATATGCTTCACACATTTCCCTCTTCCCTATATAAGAACACTTGAAACCTTCAAACTTCAATCCCAATTACTTCATCACCAACCAAACCATATTCTCTGAGATCTTTGTGAGTTCAGTATAATAAGAATCATATACGATCAATATGGCTGCGAAGCTTGCAGCATTGTTAGTCCTAACAGTGACTTATTCTTCCATATTTGGAGTGAGCATGGGCAACAAGGACTGGTTCTGGAACTGGGGCAGCAATTTCAACTACACAGATTGGTGGAACTGTCATCATCTGAACAAGACAACACAGCCTCAATCTAACACTGTTGTAGTGGGTGACTCTCAAAACTGGCACTTCGGCTTCAACTACACTGACTGGGCCATCAAGAATGGCCCCTTCTACCTCAACGACACACTTGGTGAGTCCTCGCGGCCTCTTTATTTGCGCTACCTGCTTATGATTTATTGGCTTGAGTTGTGCTTTGCTCATACGAATAAATAATGTGGGTAGTGTATGTATTATATGTATGTACGTAGTGTTCAAGTATGATGCCCCGAACGTGACGACATTCGCACACAGTGTGTACATGTTTTCGGATTTGAGGAGCTTCTTGAAGTGTGACCTGAAGAGAGCGAAGCTGGTGGCGAATTCCACACAAGGTGGAGGGGAAGGGTTTAGGTTTGTTATCAACAAGTGGAAGGCTCATTATTTTGCATGTGGTGAGAAAAATGGCTTCCATTGCAACAATGGTCTCATGAAGTTCGCTGTCTTCCCCATGATTCGCCCTTTCTCTCCCTGGCCTTGACAATTATTTATCCATGAACACGATATAGCAAATAAAGCAATGTTTCATCTCTCTGTTGAATTTAGTTTTTTGCTCAAAATAAGGCCCAGAATCTGAGTTACATTGTTCAAGGGACACTGTAATCGATGAATGTGTAAAAGTGGCTTGTCCAGTGTTTAGCCGATGACTGTTATATAGGTAGGTATATAACCCAGAAGCTTTTGAGTGCTTCGTGGTCTACACTTGTGGATTGGCGAATAATGTTTAGCTCGGTGAATATTGTGATTTGTGATAGTTGGCTTTATTGGCGAGACCAATAAGTTCACATTTTCCATTGTTTTACTTTAATTTGTACACTTATCTAGCCGCTAGACACTCAATTTAAGTCCTAAATATACATGTGTGCATTATGAGAGAAAAAAGAGCTTTATTGGTGTCATTTTAAACTATACATGTAATGCAAAATGTAACATAAATTTTAGTGGTTGATTATTGGTTTTTAGCTAGTTAGAAACGAATTTTTTTAATTTTCGAGAATAAACCAGTTCTCATTATTTTCGCGACCAATTTCTTAATTAACAAACATATTGTTTAGTAAATAAAGCTAAGTATGCAAACCTTGGAACTATATATGGGCATTTCCCTATGGTCAATAGACCTAGATCATATATAACTTGAAGCTGGCAAGGCCATTTGGGTAGTGTTCTGTTGTAAGAACACAAATGTCTCACCACAATGAGCTAGTAGATAATTTATATAGGATCAATGATACTCTCCGGAATATATATAATCTAATACAGAAAAGAAGATGATTGTTCTATAATGTCTATGAGGAAGATATCAAAGAACACCAGTTGATCACTGTGCTACACGGGTATGGTGATTAGCCAAAAAGGGGTGGAGTGTGTGCACAGTAAGACTGAATAGTAAATAGAATGAATAGAGAGTGTGCACCTGTGAGGTTAATCTCCTATTTATAGATATTATCTCTAGGGTTTCGGTCCTTGGGCTTTGTGTGCCTCCAGGCCCTTGTGTCTGTTCCACTACCTGTGTGTGCTTACTCCACTACTTGTACTATCCAGGATTATAGGTATGTTTATAGAGTGATTAGCGTTTTACCTAATTAAAAAAGGATACTGCCATAAAGTGCTCTCATTGGGCCGCATATCAGCCAGACCCATTATATGAGTCCATAACAAGTAGTAAATAATAGAATCTTTTGTTGTATACTACTAAACCTTGTACATGCATGAACAGTGATTTTTACTTGGCTGTTTAAACCAATAAACATCAACACACACTAATGAAACGATAAAGAAACTATCCACATCATTCCGTAATTAAGCAGAAGAGTTTAAACTGCCAAGTAAGTGTGTTGATGCCTCCACATCATTTACAACACTGACAATATTAATGTTGTGAAATTACTTGTTCCATATGTAGAATAAACAAACATGTACAACGCACAGGTCGTTTGTCTTGTGTGAATAGTAAATCACCAACTATGGCATCATTGTCTTTTTTACAATTCAATCTAAGGACCCATCTCCCTAGTAGCTTTCTGGATCATCCTCTTTGGATGTTTTGGGGGTTTTGAGTTCAAGACATGGTATCATATATTCTCTTCTGAACCAAACAATTCAACCTAAGGGACTTTTGAGAAAATTGGGGGAAAATCCCCCCATTAAAAAATTAATTGGTGGAAAAAACTTCAATGAAAATATTATTACTTTGTGGTTACAGCATTTTTAGAATACTAATACTAGGTGTGGATTAAGTCCTCCTTAGTCCTTACCAATTAAATTTTCGATGGAGGATTTTCCCCAAATTTTCTTTTAATGTTTTAATATAAAAATTAATACGTAACTCATGACAAAAATATATTTCAAAACATAATTATTTAAATTTTTGGTCAAAAAAATATAGCTTGGATGTAGGGGTGTTCTCGAAACAGGACAAGATTGTAAAACCTCATTATCGACCCTGAAAAAGGCTCAAGAAGAGAAATCATTCATAATCCTAAAAAATTATTATCCCAATTAGAAATTCCTGAAAAATATCAAAATATACAATGCTTCAAAATCTATATAAAACCTAAATTTTATCTAGCACCAATTCAAAATTGTAATAACCCCTCACTTGATTTGCAACATATGATTTTGATTTGAAATCTTATCCACTCACTTAAAAGTCACTTAATGACAGATCTCATCCATTCCATTACATTACATAATCAAAAGTTCAATAATCTAATATATTACATAATCAAAAGGAGGCTAAATACATGCCTAAAGCTTGAGAGACAAATCAATGACTTTATTTCTTCAGAATTAGTCTAATATATTCATATAATCAAATAAACTAAACTGGTCATTGTTGTTATTGATGTATGAAATCAAAACGGCATTATAAATACTAGGGGTGTTCATGGGCAGGGCTGGGCAAGACGAGACCCTTGCCCGATGCCTTACCCAAAAGATTATTAAGCTGTAAAATGAAACCTAGTGCCCGGTACCTTTCGATAGAAGCCCTAAAAATTTTGGGTCAAGGCGGTTCTTACCGCTCAAGTGGCAATACCCGCCACACTCCATGTAAAAAAAAAAAAAAAAACAGTTTCAATCATACCTAATAAACAATATTGCAAAATTCAAAAGAAATACATAATTTTACACTTCAGAATATTCAAATATAATTCTACAACTTAAGTCTTGAAATTAAAAAGACAATCATATTTCTTAAGTTATATATAATTTTGTAAAAAATATATATTACCATCCTATAAAAAAATAAAAATATATAATACTTTTTTTATTCTATAAAAAAAAATAATAACTAATGGGCGGGGCCAAATGGATAGGGCGGCATACCATGCACGATGCCTACCGCCCCGCAAAAATGCCCCGCCTAGGCCCATTTGGGCTGCTTTTCCTTGAATTGGGCAGGGCGATTTTTCAGTGGGCGCGGGCGGATAGACAGAGCGCTAGACATCATAAACACCCCTAATAAATACATACATAAACACACACACACACATATAATTCGGGATGGTAACCCTACCCCACAAATTTTTTAAACTTTGAACACCCCTACTTTAGATTGGAGAGGTAACTACATGTCACTAGAATCAGAAATTCAGAACATGAGTGCGTTTGGGGGAGATAGTTGGGCAAGAGAAGCGCAATACAGGAAAAGGAGGGTTGACGATCTGCTTGTGGAGGGAATTCATGGCTCTTCCTTCAAGAAACTCGCCAACGGCAAATACGCCTGCCTCGTCTGCCCTCACAATCCCATCCTCGATACCCCTCTCATGCTCTCCGTTCGTATTTCCCTCTTTTCTTCTTCGCGCTATTTTCTTCCAATTCATGTCGAAATGGAATTTGTACATCAACTGGTTATCATTTTGTGGTGTTTCCACCGAATTGATAGTAATAAACCTAGGCGTGGTTCCTAATGGCTAATTTCCTCCTTTTGTTTATTTCTCTTCTTTTTAGTACCTTCTGAGTGTGAGGTTTTTTCTTCCTCTTCCTTTTCTGCTAAAAGAGGATGGTGAACGAAAAGGAGAGAAAACCGCCAATGTGGAAGAAAGGAACATAGTTGCATAGGCTGTCATACTAAACGCTTCGGAAAACATAGATTCTTGCACAGTAGGATTTATGTTGCTCGTTGTATCGGTCACGATTGTAAAGCTAGTTTGCAGTTCGTCCCTTCGGATTTGTCTACATTATTTAGATTTGATTAAATAAGCTCAAAAGAAATTAGTAGTTGTTCCTCAGTTCTGTGAGAGTTGCACGAATTATCAGAATTAAGTGCATTTTGGAAATTGTGTGTTGGATTATCACTAAGATGGAGGACATCTTTGTTCTCCTTTGTGAAAGATTAAGTTTTATTTGAGCAATCCCCATTATTATATAGGTGGCTGCTTGTTTTTGTGAACAATTTTCTTCTATCTTTAGTGATGACGAATAGTATTTGTGCTGATCTTTCAGATATTTTTTGTTTCTTGTTACGTTGGATGGGTTCTCCCTATGCAGGTCCCAGTCCAATCCCTTGGTCCCAATACCACATGAACTTCCCTACTTTAAAATTGCCTCAGAGAAATAAATACGTAGCATTTGAATTACAGATATTAGTTACCTTGGAAATTAGTAAAAAAAAGAGGTTTGATATGGGTTGCAAAATGTAATCAACAAAATATGTGTTATTTTAAATATCCCATCATTGACTGTGGGCTCATATTGGCATTCATCATTCATGTGTATGTGACAAGCATGCACGCATGATGCTATTTAGCGTGTATATGCTCATGTATTTTCATGATTATTTTGTGTGCACAAGAGAGGATTAAAGATTCCTTCCTTCTTTAGAGATGATGAAGGATATTAAGTTTGAACACATATTTCTTATATGCTTGTTGATCTTTGAAAGAGGCTGTCTCTGATTGTTGGAACTTTTTTTCAGATGCACAACAAGGGATCACGTCACCTTGCTGCAGCATCAAGACTTAAGGAAAGAGATTTGATGAAACAGAATGAAATAAATAAGAGAATTGCATTGTCAGCCTCATCTGCTGACACTGCCAAATCTAGTTGTTGCAACCAAAAGCTTAGGTCAGCAGGCAGTGGCAAGCCTTTGATTGAACAGACAAAACAGGCTGTTTTCGAAATAATTTCTGACAAATCTCAGCAACAAATGGAAAATAGAAGTAAAATGGAGCTGTCAAACACAGGTCACATAGCAAGTGCATCATGTGCTTCCAGTGAAAGCTACTCATCTCCTACAAGAGTGGAGGACAACAAGGTGGCTTTACATCATCATTTGGATTTTCGAGAGCGGAGAGAGAGAGAACTCAAGTTTACTGCTGCAGGTTGGAAGCGTGATGGTCATGGCAAATGGTATCGAGATGAAAACGTGAGTTCCTTTCACCCCCACCCCGCTCCTCTAAACCATAAATTAATTGTCTATTTTGAATCTGGAATTGAATGGCAGGTTGTAAAGATCAGCATTTGCTTATTTGATTTCACTTAATACCCTCAAGACTTTTTTTGAAGCGCCCTGCTTGTATGAGACTAGCGTTACCCTCTACTACTTAGTGATTGGTCAACTTATTTACGCCTGTATTTATACTTGCAGGCTGAGTTTGACTCTGATGAAGAAGATCCAAATGTTTGTCTTAGCTGAAAATTTGTGCAATAGTCAGCAGAGTTGCTGAAGGACTATAGCAGCTACGCAAAAATTTCTTCTAAGCTAGAGCCCTCTGTTTGATGGCGCGCTCATTCGATAATCTGCTGAAGAAATTATATTGCAACTTCACTTGTCTCTCTGGAAGCTATATTTGTGAATATTAGACATATACGCACTGATAGATAGGATAGGTTTCAGTTTCAACAAGGTTTTTGCTCTATTTGAATAGAGTGTTTATTTATGAATAGTTAAGGCTTTCCATTTGCCTTTCATCATGAAGAGGAAGTGCCAGCTACTAGTTAATTCAGATGGAAATAGCCAAATAGTCCATTACAGAAACAAACATGTCCATTTGAAAGTTAAAGATAATCAAAAAGCACCATAGTCCATAACCATTCTTCTACCGCTTCAAAGCGTTCCTCTCTCTCTCTCTTTCTCTCTTTCTTTACACGTTTAGAAGGTACTTGCTACTGGTAAGTACTAACACCTCCGAAGTTACCTGAATAAGTTGGGTTAAAGATTAAAACAAAGCAAAATTTCTGCATTTATACTTTAAATGTTTGTACATTTAGTGCAGGTACACATTGCTTTGAAGTAACTTAAGTTAATATTAAAATTAGTAAAAATTAAAGGACTTAAGCAAATTTCCATCACTAGAATATGCAGCTTCTGAAATATTAGTTTTTCTTTCATATGATTATTTAAAATCTCAAGATAATATTTTTTAACAATAATTCAATTTCAGAAGAAAGTAAACAAATTATGTTCAGGCCCAAATTTTTTTTAATCAAACCCATTATAAATCAATAACATTGCTGTGGTAGGTGAAGCACATTAGTCATTTGTTTGTTGTAGGAGAGGGAATTAAAGTGAAAGTTCCAACTTAGCTATCAACTTGATTACTTCTTGCTAATAACCCCACTTACCCCAATTTTATGAGGATAAGATGTAGATTTGGATCTCCTGTTACTCGTTAAAGGCAACAGCAACGTGCTGTTTTAATTCTGGTCCATTCGATTAGTTAATGCGCAATTGAATATTGAATCCATATACTTTTCCGGATGAAAAGATCAATTTTCATTACAGAAAGATAAAACGAGTACACACATTAAAGCTCAAATCATATAGTAGTATATCACTATCAAAATTATGGGCTGAAAACAAACAAACAAAACACACACAATAAGAACACCACATAAATAGAGACTTGTTTAGGATAGAATGTGGTAATTTGACATGGAAAGGTAGTGTCACTGTCTAAGTAGCAGACAGATGTAGTACTAACAAGCTTATGCTTGACTTTGTAAACCAAAAAAATAACACCACATAAATAAGAACAAAGGAAAAACTTAAGCAAGAAATACTAAAAATCCCCAAAAAAATTAAAAGGTGAAATGGATCAAGTCTGAAAATTATTGCGAGACTTTACAAATCACATTGCCAACGTTATTGTGTTGCTAATATTTATAATCCTTTATTTTATTTTATTTTATTTAATAATCTGCTAAGTCAATCATATGAGAATTGTTCACGTTGGTGAGTCTAATGAGTGTGTCTTGTTGGTTTCCTATTATTTATATATATGATCTTATTGTAATTAGTTTGAGATATAGAAAATATAGATACACATTTTTGAAATATATTTTTCAATTTATTTTGATGTCTTTATCTTTTTTCCCTTTTTATTTTGTCATACCTCATAGGAGTGATAGGTGTGAGATAGCTCACATATCTCCTAACGTGCCAGGAATAACTTAAGAGTGATTTCAAGTTGGAATTAAATACTCCGATCTAAGAAATACAAAGTCACACACAGACGCAAAATGCCATTAATACGTATATGGTATATATTAATGAGGGATTGTTTTGGATCTACACTGGATAGGTCAAAAAACAGAGTGCCCTTTCTTCTAAATAGTAATGCAATTGAAGAAGCCATTGTGTTTATAATAATGGGATTCATGCTTTTAATTTGTAGCAGAGAAATGCTTGATCCCATAAATTTGTGTGGTCTGGTCTGGTCTGGTCCTACACAAATTGCACGTAACTCTCGCTGCCTTTTCTGGTTCATGCCATCATTCTGTTCGACGTTTTTCCCCACAGAGCAGAAAAAGAAAACCCATTTCTCTGTTCATCATCATCCCACTAGGATATGGTATCCCACTTTTTTTGCTCGCTCACTGTAATGAACAAATATCAGATTGACCCATAAACATATTCAAACAAGGAAATTTATTATTGTTTCAGCGTTTTTCTTTCTGGGTCGCAACTCATAAGCCATGCAAGTGCAACTCCAGCTCTATATGGCTCTGTTTCTGTCTCCCAAGTCAAATTCAAGTTTGGAGGTTTACTCTGTTTTCTTACTTTTCACTAAACAAAGTTTTTTTTTTAAATTTTTATTATTATTATCAGGCTTACTTGACAGTTCACGATGAACAAGATTTTCGGACGGATAGATCTGGACCATCAAATATTGATAGGCTGAATTGACTAGCCACTTTTTAATGGGACTGACTAACCATCCAATATAAAAGAGTGATATTGCCCTGAAACTAATGAGTGCCACTCACATGTATATCACTATTGCCCCTGTTGGACCACGAATAATCACTGTAAGAGTATTATTATTACTACTGGAAAGAAAGTTCAACATTGTGTCTGTTATCGAGGTAGATTGCTTTCATTTTTTTTTTTCTTTGGTCTACATAAGCTATCAATAGCCTCATCATAATGCTTTTGGGACCTTTAACTAAAGATACCACACAGGTGTGCCTCAGGTAATTTGTTACTCGTCATCCTTTGATTTCTCACTTTAGTTCTCTATTAATTAAGCATCATAGCACTTGTCAAAGTCACTGATCTTTGTTTTGATCCATATTTCTCTAATCAAGCATTACGATAAACCGCTATAAATAACTCATGATTCAGCTTGGATTCCCTCTAATAATAATAAAGAGGTATTAATGAGAAAAGAGGAATGTGTTTGGAAAGTGACTCTCACCAGTCACCACATATTTCTTTCTCTTTCTTCATCATATATCTTTATTACTACTACTTGAGAAAATTTGAACTCCTCACAATCTTACCCAGATTTATTATTCATCAGAACTTTAAAAATGGGCAGATTAACACCAAGACTGTCATTCATCATTCATAATAGGGTTTATGTACAAATTTTTCCCGAAGGTTTTTACTCAACCAATACTGTCTCAGAAGTTTTTTTTGAATTCAAGGTTATTCCTAAGTGTTAAAAATGAGCAATATATATTACCTCTTGTCATTAAAAATGCTAATAGTCAATATTAGTATTTTAACAAGATGAGACAACATTGTTATATTTTAAAACTTTTAAGGTGATATTGAACCATAAAAAAAAAGGGATAAATTTACACCTCAACCTTTCATTATATATCTTGTATGGTTTTGGGTCTTTTTCCTTTCCTTTTATCATTTTGAATTTGAAGAACATTACTGATATGGTGGAAAAAAGGGGAGGGTTGAAAAAGTGGGAACCACAAGGACTTATACTTTGAAGAAGGTGACCAACTTTTAGATAAATGCATTGATGATTAAACCCACCACAAATGCTATTCAATTAATTGTGGTCAAAATTGTACCATATGTCAAAGCTATCTTGGGGTAAAAGGAAAAAAAGGTTTTTGTTTATTCCCTCACGATGACACTTTTTACTAACCCACTTACATTCCCATATTATGATGAGGCTGTTGAAAAGAGAGAAAGTCATATGGAACCTCACAAAGGTAAAGAAAGAAAAGAGGTAATTTGTTTTTCACCAGTATTTTTACTGTGGTGAAATGAGATTATTAACTTATTTAAATATTGCTGAATAGTAATTTTTAATATTCAATATCAGATTAAGTATTTCATATTCTCTGATATTTTACTCAAACTTTTTGTCTGGGAGAACCTCTTTCTCAGTAACCTTTTTTGGACCTGTTGACGACCAACTTTTGCATCAGTCAAATGAAAAACCTCTTTTGAAAAAATCAAATATGCTTCGATACCTTATAATACTCAACTTAAGACCTGTGTTTCAGATGTAGGATCCATCAGAATACCCATTTCAATGATATCCTAATACGCCTGTGCACTAGGTGACAGTGTAGAAAGTTGCATGGCAAGAATTTTTTTTTTTTTTAATATATGTTGTGATAAATAATTACTTCTCGGGTCCTTAATATAAGACATAATTATCTAATTTGTTATATTAAGAAAATTAATTGAGTTAGTTAATACAACATGTATTTTTAAAACACCGAGTCATCTTCTTTAATCTCATCCTTGATTATTGTTAAAGGAACATTAATAAAGATAAATTAAAAAAATATTAACAAATATAAAAAATATTTCTTTTATTTATAACCAAAATCAACTCCTAAATAAGTGTTATATTAATATCCGGGAGAGTATTTTGGTGGCTCAACGTATAAGGCTTTCCACTAAGTGGGGCTTAAAGAATAATGTGTGTGTGTATATATATATACTCCCTCTGATCATTATTATAAGGCACCAACTAACTTTTCTCACAAACCAATAAAAACAGTTAAAGTCAATAAAGTTGCTCTACAATTTAAGTAACTTCCAATATTATCTCTACTAATTGCACTAAACTCTAATATTATATTAATTATTACTCTCACATACTACCCTCATTAATTATGGGAAGAAACATGGAAACAAATAATTAATCTTTATGGGAAACAAGCGAAGTCGCTTTATAAAAAGGATCAAATAAAACTTTGTAGTTGGTCTTTTATAATAAGGATAGGAGGGACTACATCCTTACACTGTAAGCAAAAAAGTTGTTTCCACAATTTGAACCCCTAAACTTTGAGGTCACATTGATGGCAACACTACCGTTAGTCTAATGGTCACTCTCAAGTCTCAACGTCATAATAAATATAAGTTGGACGATTGACATGTTATTCAAAAATGGGGTGGATTAAGCTAGGTCAAGAGAAGTCTTCCTTTGAACATCAATGTTGAAGTAGAGAGACCAATTGGACAAATCCAAGAAACATTGCAATAGGGTGTTGTCACATCCACACCTTATCCACACACAATGCTTGCTTTATGAAGCAAATTCTTTGGATGCCACATATTATATTGCCCGTCATTATTTGACTAATTTATCATAATCTTCTTTCTTAAGACTCACTAATCAACAATAATATTAACTCAAGCAACTTTCACACATTACTTGCTCTCAAATATTCCTCTCTTGACTTTGGCATTCAAATCTGTGTGTATCAGAACCACACCACTCACTATGATGACCGCTGACATATTAATTACTAGAGCAACAACAACCAAAAAAGCTTTATATCATTGTAGTGCCGGCTATATGGATTATATAATGTAATCGTACTTTATCAACGACTAAATTTATAGATACATTATTAATCAAAAGATCACTCTAGTTTTATTGAGTATTTTCTTTTATCTTTCTCTACCTTTTTCAATGACTCTGTACTGATTGATTAATCATTATCACTGGCACATCCAATACTTTATCTAAACGTGTCTTAATCTATTCAAACAACTGTTTATCATTTTCTCTTCAATAAATGTCACTCCAACTCTTATAAGATCCAAATCCATTTTTGCGTCCTAAATTCATAATTTTTTCCAAAATATCTATATTGATTGCACATAATGAGATGTTTCTATCAAAGGGTAGCTACCGTTACAATTTGAAGGATTATAATATAAAGGAAACAAGAGCCTATGAACGTTATTGAATCCGTAATACTTAATTTTTAAATCAATGAAGGTACAAAAGTCTATATATATGCAAAACATAACATAAACTAACCACATATAATTTGCTTTATAATTGGTACGTACCAACCACATATATCATCATTTGCTCACGAACCGATCACTCCATTGCAAGACACAGAATTTACCTTTTTGATTTGTTGGGTAAATGAGATTACTTTACTTTTCTGACAGTCACAGCCTTCACATTTTTGCTTTTTAGGAATCAATTCGTTCTGTCACAGAATAACTGTGTATCACACAGCATCTAAGGATAGATATTGGAATGTGGGATCCATTAAGCAAGCTTTTTATTTTTTTTATCATGGGATGGTAATATTTATGCTATAGTGCTATTCATAGTCACTTCTAATCCTATTATTGTGAAGTGAAATGTGTGGAATAAAAGAAAATGAGGATATTATAAGTCAGAAGCAAAAGAACAACATCTAAAAGGCTTCACTACTTGTTTTTTTCATTGTGGACAAGAAGTTATATCCACTAACCCAACTGAGAGAATACAATAGTCTTCTTTATCATGATAGTGAAAACGTATATTTTACCAAAAATGGAAGGAGAATGAAAAATCTTAAAACGTAAGATCGTAACGTAGTAAAATCATAAAAAGTTCGTAAAAACTTAAAAAGCGCTTGGAAAATTAGTAAAATCGTTTTAATAAAAAAAAAAATCATAAAAACGTAAAATTGCGGTGATAAATCGAGTTTTTAACTACCATGTTCTTTCCGGATAAGCGATAGGCATTTGCTGACAAAATTTTCAACTAATTAATTGAACTGTACTCTAAATTCTTAATTAACACTTGCTTGTTTGTGTAGAATTAGATTAGCTTAATTACTGTACAGTGTAGAATGAAAAAACATCAAGTAGAGAACTTGTAAATATAGATTTCTGCACTAAAAAGAATAATTGTTTTTATAGGTCCTTATGTCACTGTTGGATATGATCCCATGAAATTACATAAAATTACCTAATTATACAACTGTAAGGCTTAAATGGGAGGAGGCCATTGAATAACCGATTTGATAATAAAAAGTTAGATACTTTATAAATGGACCATATAGTAGACTAGATTTATTTGTGTCATGGGTAATAAATTTAATTTAAGAAACATGTCCTATTTAGTTGGTACATGTCCTGCTCATAAATTCTAAAGTCCTTTGAAGTACTTTGAATAATAAGTCTTCCCTTTATAACACCTACTGACATGACATCGAGTGGTAAGTTGTTCATTTTTCCTTAAGCATGTTCTCAGTTCGAGGATGTGAATTAAGCAGGTAACATTGGTAGCTCTTCCCTTCCACCAAAGATATCGATCGGGCGAATTCGATTAGTCGACTGAATAAATCCTCCGAGTCAAAGAAAAAGATAGATCAGGATACCAAATTCATATGCAAATAATAATAATAAGTCTTCTCTTTAATTTCTTCTTTTATCGTACTCATCTTTTAATTCAATGAAAAGAAATTAATGGCAGAATTGATCTCTTCATTTTAGATTTGGTCTATACTAGACCATATGTCCATATCCTATATATGTAATTTGTTTAGTAGTTTTTAATGGTTCTTTTTACTGATAAATGCCAAATATACTTAAAAAAGAATCAGAGAAGTACATGTGCACATGGCTTGGAAAATTCAAGCTGGGTTATTCATGGAAAACTATAAATGTTTGAATTAAATGCATTCCAACTTTTTTCTATTTACAAATTATTGAACAACTCTTGTATGTAACAACATTACGTGGTTTAAGGATGCAAAATTTTTTATGACAACTCAGAGTAATCTGAAACAATATTATTCTCAGACAAGAGATGTGAAAAAATGAAGACAAAATTTTAAAATAAAAATGACAGTCTAATTTTGCCAATTTGAAAGTTTCGATAAGAGAATTATAGCAACAAAGCGTCTTAGTAAGCGCTTGATGGCGTGGAGAGCTGGCTCCTCTCCCATGTCCAGGGTTCGAACCCTGCTCCCTTCCCTTACTATGTGTATAAAAAAAAAAAAGAATTATAGCAACAAAAGGTGTATGCCTTGAATCTCAACTTTCTTTGTGTAGATTTGTAAAGCATAAATTGATTTTTTTTTTTGAGAGATTAAAGACGTTAATTAAATAGTATTTGTATTTGTATTTTTCTCTTTCAACTAATTAGTTTGACTAATAAATCAATATATAATCTAAAGATACATAATATATAATATGATTAATTTATTTATTTAGCTTTCTTAATCTTTCATAAAAAAATCAATTTGATCATATAATTAGGTCCAGAGGTAGTACTATATGTATACTAGACAATATAACCATTGTTACAACTGGGTAAAATAAAATAAAGGTAGGAGATGGAATTATTCCCTCCGGTTCTAAATATAAGACATAATTGACTTTTCTTAGAAAAACTGAGGAAGCTAAAGAAGTTCCATAATCATATAATATATTGTATATCCTTAGGTTAAATATCTGTTTATAAGTTAGGAAAATTGTTCGGAGAAAAAATGACAAATATAAATATTTTAAAATATTTTAATTAATTTTCCTAATAAAATCAACTCTATCTTAATTTGTTTTCTTTTTTCTTTTTCTTCCTAGGAGGGGTTTGGGTTTGAATTATAAATAAATCGCATGTGAAAGGTGGAAAAACGTATCCCACTGGGGAATCATAATGTTGCTTCCATATCAGAGATTTGTATGAGTTCCACAAAACATATAAACAGATCCTAGACACAGTAAATAATTTTTTTAATACTATTAATTAAATCACATTAGGCACTGTAATCAAAGTTTATCAACTATTTTAATTTTTTAGAGGCAAGCCTTTGTAATAATTGAAGAAAGATGAGGATGGTGATTTGCCTTCTTGTTTATCTTAACGCCAAGTCAACAAATCATTAAGATTATCAAAGAATTAATGATAATATGACAAACATGTGTCTATTTTATTACGTGATCATGTCACCTTATATTTTAAAAAGTATCTAAATTATTCAAGTTTCAAACTTAATTTTGAAAAATAGAGGTTTCCTCCATACAATGCGGAGATTAGGTAATGGTTTTAAAAATCAACTTTTTCTTGTCCATGAATTAGGGGAAAAAAAAGCTCTTACTGACCTAAATAATAAGGGTTTCAGATTTTTACATATTAAATAAAACATAATCCAGAAGAGAATTTTCTCTCTCTCTTTTTTTTTTTAAAAAAAAAATCAATGTACTATTTTCTTTATATAAATTAGTACCTTTCAATTTTTGTTATTCTGCCTACATTCAAATGTATATATATATTTTTTAAAAAGGCACGTTTTTCTTGAATTTTCCATAATTACTTGAAGGTAATGAAACTCCCCATTGTGGACATACATTCCATAATTACTTGGAGTTACCATCTTTACATGTTTTTTATATAATTTAATATGTTTTCCGCATAATAGAAAGCTGATTTAAAATAATTTATGTTCTGAAATCTGCTAATACTAGTGGGTTCTTTACTTCTTTAATATTATTACAACAATTGTTTTTAATATTATTTTTTTCCCCAGTCAATTAATTACTCATGGTACTCATCGTAACAAAAATACTCTATTCTAAAAAATAAGATAGAGTTGGCTTTTTTAAAAAATTAAAAAAAATAAATAAGCGTATCTTTAAATTATATATCAATTTATAAGATAAGAAAAATAATTTGAATAAAAACGATAAATATAAATAATTTAATTAACTTTACCTAAAATAAATCAACTCATTCTTATTCTTATTCTTATTCTTATTTAATAAATAGCCAAACCGGGTACAAACAACCCTCCTTCGCCATCTTCACTTGCTTCCGTATGCATCAAACTCCTTCAAGTTCAGAGAATCAGGATCAGAGAGCCATTTTCCTCAATTTACTTTCGTTCTCTTTTGTTCTTTTGCTTCCTTATTCAGTGAACTCCCATACGTTAAAGTCAAAACTCATGTGCAACGCACGTGGCCAGTGAGATCCTTCATCTTCTCCTACCTCACCCAACAAATCCCACACTCTCGCACTCTTTCTCCCTTTCCATTTTTCCTGTTCTCTCTGTAATTTCTAAATCTTCAGCACATTCAGCTTGTACACCCTTCGTTCACAACGAAATCTGGAATTTTTTTCGCACAATGCCATGTCGATGATGATTCGGTGATCCAGCTTCTTTGAATCGGACAATATGGGGCTTTGTACGTCCAAGCCGCAGAAGCCGAACCAATTTTCCGTTCAGGAACTAGAAGGCGACCATGGCTCCTGCGATCCTTCAAGCATCCCGAAAGGCTCTCCTACTCCGAAGAATGAGATCGTTTCCGGGAAGCAGTCTCCGTTCTTTCCATTCTACAGCCCCAGCCCAGCCCGCTTCTTTAAGAAATCTCCGGCGCCGACGGAGGGCCCCAGAGTGCGAGTTCCACGCCGGGGAGAATTTTCCGGCGTCCTTCCCTCCGCCGTCGCCGGCGAAACACATAAAGGCTTTCCTGGCGAAGAGACAGGGTAAAAAGACTTCGACAGCGATACCGGAAGATGGAGAGGAGGTGGATTTGGACAAGAGGTTTGGGTTCTCGAAAGAGTTCACGAGTAGGCTTGAGGTTGGGGAAGAAGTGGGCAGAGGGCATTTTGGGTATACTTGTTCTGCTAGGTTTAAGAAGGGTGAGCATAAGGGCAAGCAAGTTGCGGTGAAGGTTATCCCTAAAGCTAAGGTTAATCCCTCCTTACCCTTTTCAACTCCTATTGTTTAATTGCATTTGCTATGGCTGGTGACTATCCTTGTGACTGAGCGACTTGGTTCAGAGTTCAGAAGGTATTAGGAGTAGAATTGTTGAGTATTTTTCTAGCTGAAACTTATTTCTCATTTCAGTGATTTGTTTGGCGGCTGGAATAATCTCCAATATTACCAATCTGACTTTTGATCTTTTATAACTGTTGAATAGTATTTTGCTGGGTAAGCAATGGCGGAGGAGGTCAATTTTCTGTACTTCTGTAGCATTAGTGTGAAATCGGTTTATAAATCGTGTAATTTTTTTGTTTAACTCGTGGAGTTTTAGTTTTTCAATTATGATTGACTGGATCTTGAATTTTAAGCCCAAAAAAGAGAAGGAAAAAAGAACTTATTTGTCAAAATATGAATGGCCTTTCAATACCAAGCATTACACAGTAATTTGTCGATAGTTTAAGCTGTATGCCTTCTTTTCAGGATCCTTATGCGAAACAAATTGAAAAACTTATTATTGTTCATTGGGCTTTTAGTCAATGATATATAATACTTCTCCCCGCAAGTCCGTGCCCTCTTGAATAGTGAGCTAATGTTTTAGTGAACTTTTTGGAACATCTCTTAATAAAATATACCAGCTATAATTTTCTCAGGTGTACATTTTATTTGAACAAATAATTTGACTTTCGACGAGAAATTCCCCATAACCGTATATAATGAATATTTTATACATCATCACTTGTTTGTGATACCGTCTTTGATCCTTAAGGTGAGACAATTAATGCTAGGGGTAGTAAGGGTCAATAGAAGACATAAACATTGAAGGAGATCATGGTATAAATTGGCTTCACTATATGGGATTATAGTTAATTTATTGAGTCATATTTCTTGCAAGATCTTTGAGTGCAAAGCTGGATGTTAGATCAGAATTTGCAACCTTTAGTGGATATTTTATTTATCACTTTTACTTTTATAATGTCTCTACAGTGGAGTTAATGAATAATAAATTTTATTTAATTCTGTGGGAACATGTTCAACTGAATTTTGTTCATAAAACAGATTGCCTAATATAGACAAAGTATTTATGAGTACTGCTTTTTAAAGTATTTTCTGTTTCTGCAGAACATGCTACGGCAAGTATGGGGGATATTGGGACACCGATTTAATTAAGAGCAACCTTATTAATTGACATGCCTAATTTGATATGATATTAGAGTAACTTTCCTCTTTTGAATCTGAAATATGGATATCAAACTCTTGCTTTTGGTATCTTAATTTTTATAGATGCAACTCAGCAAAATGGTACGAGGTGCCATCCCATCATATGACACCCTGACATTGTAGATTACACCTTTCTTCTTCCATACCAATGTGTCAAGACATGTGTCTTGCATATGAACTGGCATCCAAAAGATATCAAGGTCAGATTAACAGTGTGCCAATCATCTCTTTAATAAGCAGTAGGTAATGATGAAAATGTTTGTACCAAGTATGCCCAATAGGGTTAATGGAA
Source organism: Acacia acuminata (assembly GCA_019022655.1). NCBI lineage: Eukaryota > Viridiplantae > Streptophyta > Magnoliopsida > Fabales > Fabaceae > Acacia > Acacia acuminata. The sequence goes on from JAFJYI010000199.1 coordinate 93,308, forward strand.
AGAGGTTGTCCAGGACAAGGATAATCTATATCTTGAAACCTCCCATAGTTGTTAAAACTTCCAGGGTCAGTGTTGTGTCGTTATGTATAAAACTGTTGTTAACTTGGACTTCTCTATCCCATATATGTTACATATGTTACTATAAAGTTTGACTTGTGCCTAGTTATGGTTTTAGTTGAGGTATCAAATTTGAATGGCTTATGGCATGATAGGATTGAAAGTAAATTTTCAACTTCACCCTATGTGTTGCCAGATGACAACAGCAATTGCAATTGAAGATGTACGAAGGGAAGTTAAAATATTGCGAGCATTGACTGGACACAACAATCTGATACAATTCTATGATGCATTCGAAGACCAGGATAATGTCTATATTGTTATGGAGTAAGTTCATAACAATTTCTACCTCTTCAGATCATATTGTAGTGATCGCAGTTTGTCCATTCTAGTGAAGTTTGATTTTCCTGCTCATTTTTACAGGACTATAATTATTGCTTTTTGAAGTATTTAACTAATAATTAATTATAGTATCTGTTGTTATCTTCCAATATAATTTCTTAATATATTTTTGATGCATTTGAGTATATACTGTGTCCATTTATTGCTTATGAGATTATTAGGTTTATTGATATTCATTGGATGCTGCTCATATTTCAGGTTATGTGAAGGAGGGAGCTTTTAGATAGGATATTATCAAGGTGATTCATAGAACAGCGAGACTATATTAATTATTCTTTATTAAAAAGGTCAGACCTTTGTTGTTGACCTTGCCACAAGCTAACTCAATGGTTTAATTTTCATTAGAGGAGGGAAATACTCAGAAGAAGATGCTAAGGCTGTCATGGTTCAGATACTAAACGTTGTTGCATTTTGTCATCTTCAGGGTGTGGTGCACCGAGATCTAAAGCCAGAGGTAGGGGTAGTCCTTTACTTTTGATTCATTAAAGCATCAGACTCTGCTTGATCATGTCACTGATTCTGCTTGACTTCCAAAATTTTAAGTGATGTAAGCACTAATTCAATGGCTAGGCATATGATTGCGGGCAGGCCATGTAAAGCTTACTCATATTTTGATGTCTAATTTTATCTACTGGATTTAGCCTGAAGAAGGTGTTTAGTATTTTCCAATGGTAGTCTGGTTGTTTCCTCTTCTTTCATGAATATCCACATATGGCCTGAGAACTGGATGCTGACTTCAGAATTATCATGGGGCAATCTTTTTTCTTTTTTAATTTTCTTGGTATCATGATTTTTAGATGGTGAAATGTTCTATGAAGCTTGCCCATCTTTTCAGCATGAAGCATGATAGCTTGCCTGTCATGTCTTCAGCTTATTGGATTTAAATTTCCAGACAGCCCTTAGATGGTTCTTACATCCAAATATCATAACAAGATAAAATTCATAAGAATCTCCCGATTAGATTGAGTTATCAATTAATGCACTAGCCAGTTGGGCCATGATTCAAGTGTTTAACTGGGTTACTTGATATGATATCAGGATCAAGCCATTTTAAGTAAATACTAAAAGTAAGTTGCATGCAAAAGTTGGGTTGCCATACGCATCCATTCTTTAATTAAACAATTAATTTATTTATTCCTTGTCCAAATGAGCAACTGTGTGATGTTCCTAGTAGTTTACATTACTATCATTTAGTGCACTAACTTCTAGGGCTTTGCTCAAGTGGTTATATGAGCTCACTTGGCATAACTATTGGAATTAAATCTTTCCAAGCAAATGATTGAAAAAGGAACTACTTGAAATAACTGCATTGCACGTAATACCCCTTGTTTTTGTTATTTAAATTTACATAATTATTCTAGTCATGGTTAATTTGAGTAACTGGATCTGCTCGTTTCAATATAAATAGTTTTGCTTATTGAATAATCCCCTTGCTCCTTCTCCTCTATGCCCCCAGAATTTCTTGTATACTTCAAAGGATGAGAACTCTGAGTTAAAGGCAATAGACTTCGGATTATCAGACTTTGTAAAACCAGGTTTGCCTTCAGAAGTCTCTAGTTAGTAATTTTGCCATCCTTAATATTTTGCCCATTGTTAGTGACTTCGTGATTCTTGTTAATGTCCTTACAGATGAAAGACTCAATGACATTGTTGGAAGTGCATACTATGTGGCACCTGAAGTTCTACATAGATCTTATAGTATAGAAGCTGATATATGGAGCATAGGTGTAATAGCATATATTCTTTTATGTGGTAGTCGCCCCTTTTGGGCTCGAACAGAGTCTGGTATTTTTCGGGCAGTTTTGAAAGCAGATCCAAGCTTTGATGAAGCTCCCTGGCCCTCTTTATCTTTGGAAGCAAAAGATTTTGTCAAGCGTCTATTAAATAAGGACCCACGGAAGCGACTTTCAGCTTCTCAGGCCTTAAGTGAGTTTTTGGTCGCCTTAAAATTACTTGATTTTCTTGTAAGCTCATTTTTTAAGTTGCTGGCTATAATCTTCTATTTTCAGGTCACCCTTGGATACGAAATTACCATAACGTAAAAGTTCCTCTTGATATTCTAATATTCAGGCTCATGAAGGCTTATATGCGATCATCATCCTTGCGGAAGGCTGCTTTAAGGGTGTGTATATTTTAGTATTATTGGTGAAGTTTGACTTATTTTTAAGACTACGTTCTGTTGGACCACAATATTTCATCTCTTATTGTAATTCTCAAGTTTGAAGAGGAGACATAGTGGCCCAGTACAAGGGTTCAGGCCTTACTTGGAATAACAATTGTTTCCCTTACATTTCTGCAGGCCTTATCCAAGACATTGACTGCAGATGAACTTTATTATCTGAGGGAGCAGTTTACTTTGCTGGGGCCAAGCAAAAATGGCAGTTTAACCTTGGATAACATTAGGACGGTTGGTGTTTTTGTAACCCTGTCGCTTCAAAATGTAAAACCATTGTGTTGTGGGTTAAACAAGTTTTTCACATTCTTATTTTTCTTTACAGGCCCTGATGAAAGATGCCACAGATGCCATGAAGGAGTCTCGGATCCCTGATCTTCTTGCCTCGGTATGGTACACGTCACACGTGTGACAAAAGACTAGAATTCAAATAATTAGACATCCCTTATACCCAAATCTTCCTCTATTTTAACTAATCTCATAACTAGCCAACTATCTTATCCACACTTAAACTCTGCGTAACAATACTAACTCCCTCAAATTGACCACAGATGATGGAAAATCAAATAAATCCATTAAAAAATATATATATATATATATATATATATATTTTTCTCGTGGACCTTAATGGCCCAAAACTTATTTAAAACAATTTGACTGAACTTATCAACTATCTAAGCTAGCCAACATCAGAAGCCCATAAATGTTCTAGTGGCCCATAAAAAAGGTTTTTTTTTTTTTTTTTAAAAAAAAAATAAAATTTAATCATGGGGGTAGACACTAATGGCCTAAGGTAATAAATGGAATTGAACCCACGACCTCCCACTTTAAGGGCCACTAGGCTACAAAGCCATTGTAAAGAAAAGGGATTTTATAAAAAAGAAGATAGGTTACTTATATTGCACTAGTGCGGGTGCTGTGACTGAATTGTTGAACTGGTTCTTGAATTTCTGAACAAAGTCCTCCTATGAAGACCTTCATTGGAATCGTGCTTGTCTCTAACTTTATCATCACTGTCTGGCGAGACCTAGCGGATGAAAATCTGGCTTTGTATCTGTTCTTACATGTGTAATGTAAAGATTAGTAGTGTTCAAATCATTGGTCAACTAACTAACTTCAATGTACCTATGCACTCTTAAATCATAAGTAAACTTGGGGTAGCTGTTTTATGTGTACCTTTGACTGGTTTGTAGCACATATAATTTCTGGTGTGAAATTTTCGTTTCATGACAGCTAAATGCATTACAATATAGAAGAATGGATTTTGAAGAATTTTGTGCCGCTGCGTTAAGTGTGCATCAGCTTGAAGCTCTAGATCGATGGGAACAACATTCACGCTGTGCTTATGAACTTTTTGAGAAAGACGGAAACAGGGCTATAATGATTGAAGAACTTGCCTCAGTAAGTTTTGAACATTCAAAAGCCCATTATATATTTATCAGCTATTAAAAAATGTGAGGAAGTAAAATAAGGAACTAATTTATATCTTTCCTACTCTAATTGAACTTTTAAATCTGACATGGTTCTTGTTAGTTTTTCCACACCTTAACCATAGGAACATTAATTGTCTCTATTTTAGTAAGATTGTACCATGTTAGATTCAACTATTGTCACTTTTAGGTGGTCATGAACATGTATGATAAACTGATCATTAGTTCGTGAGACTATGGCCTAATCATCATATTCTTCTGAATGCTGTCTAGGAACTAGGACTGGGTCCTTCTATTCCAGTTCATGTCGTACTACAAGACTGGATAAGGCACACTGATGGGAAGCTAAGCTTTCTCGGGTTCGTCAAATTGTTGCATGGTGTATCGAGCCGAAGTCTTGCAAAAGTTCAATAATATCCTTCCGGACAAGCTGAATTTTTCTTTCATCTGCGGGGAGAGCATTATAAATGTGTATGTCTAGAGCTCTTTTTACAGTACAGTTTGATACAGAAATGTGTTTTATAGTGATTCTTTCGAAGGAGCTCAAACTGTGAAAAGAACTTGGTGTTCATAGGTTAAGACAAAATTGTAGAGTTTTCAGAGTTAGCTTTTGCCTCAACGAGGGTGCTAATAATTTTATTTTATCTGCGAGTCTTTTATTTATTTCTTTCTCTTTACTTGTCTTCTCTTTATTTTCGGTGTATATGGTAATGTTCACATTCCGTGAGTTAGTGACGTTTCTGCAATGACCTCGAGGAATCCGTAATTATTAAGATGTGAATTTTGACTTTGGGTTTTGACCCAAAATAATAATAATTTGTTTTTGGTCAAAATTAAGATGTGGATTTCAATTGGGATAGGATATTATCACTAATGTATAATTTTTTTTTTCTTATTAATTTGCACACATTAAGGAGTTTTTATTTAAGGGTAATCAGATGAAAAATGATATTTTAGGATAGCTAACATATGTTTGTTACAACTAACATAACTAATTTCCTAAATCTACCAAAATCAGTCGACTATTTCTTACACTCCCTCCCGTCATTCATATAAAACAATTTACCTAATTTAATTTAATTAAGAAAGTTAGTTAATATGATATGTATTTTCTACAACAACATAGTCATATTCTTTAATTTCCTTCTTTCCGCTTCTATTTGATTATTTTTAGGGAACACCAATATGGGTAAATTAGAAGAAAAAAAATTGACAAATTTAAAAAACATGTTTTATATTTAGAATCAAAATCAATACTTCAAACATATCTTATATCCTCTACCAAAGGAATATTTAGTTCATGAGGAAATAATTATCCAACCTTCTGCCGCCTCCACTCCACGAATCAAGAAGATGATACCATCATTGTCCCTTTCTCATCATCTCCATCTTTAGATTATAAAGTAGATGTTTTAGATTTAATATTTTATAAAATTATTCTTATTATATTTTATAAATCAAAATTTATTTAGTTTTTATGGATTGCAATAATGAATGGAATATATAAGATTTTAAAAGTTTAAATTTATTGTTTATGATTATAAAAATAATTTATAGAAGATTGAATATAAACCATATATTATTTGAACGGTGTATATAAATTATAAGAAGAAAATGAAAAAAGTATGTACACATAACCCAACCCCACAAATCAAGCGTTGATGGAGCAAATCATAAGAATTCATCAACATCCATTCTAAAATATACTGAAATAAAAGAAGGGATATGATATTATCACTACCAATTTTGGTTACTACAAATGTTATTATCATTTTTCCACCGTTAGATCAGAATTTCATCTACATTTATAATTTCTCTCTCCTCTTGAGATTTTGATCTAACGATGGAAAAATGGTAGTGACATTGATAGTGACCAAAATTGGTAGTGACAATATCTTATAAAAAAAAATCTGATTATTCACAAGGTATATCTATCTTGATTTCATAGAAATTTCCATTGGAACCAAAAAAAAAAAAAAAATTTCTCTCTCTTTTTTTTTTTTAATAACAGAATTTTAGGAAAAAGGTTGGGTTCACCCACAAACTAAGGGCAGGGAAAAATCTCCTTTCCTCCTAGGTTATACTGATGTTGGCGAGCTATCTATTACCCTCAGGTGTTTATCTAGGTACCTAGGAGCTAGAATGCCTCCCCCAGTGCTTTAGCCAACTCCAGGATTGAAGCCTCTCCTTTTAGTGAGAGTGTCCGACCCCTTTACTAGTTGAGTCCAAATACGAGGGAGGGTAAAAAAAAAAATTCATTTTTAGCATTCCGTCAATTCATATTGACATACTGTTATATGCTTTTATGACGAATCATTCTTCGTGTATTTAGAATGATTAAAATATTGTAAAATAAATTTCTCTCTTATGACTCATTCAATTAAAACCAAAAAAAAAAAAAATCCAAAATCCATTATCTTGTTTTTGTGAAAAAAAAAATTGCGCAACCCGAATTCTCGGGATTTTGACCAAAATAGTCAAATTTTTTTAAAAATTTCCGGGTTAAAGCACTTGCCAAACTATTTTCCATAGTAATGCCGACGTCTTCAATGGCGTGGGGGAGGGTAGCGTGATCGAGTTGTGGCGCGTGGGGGAACACGGAATCGGTCTCGTGAGGCTGTTTCACGCCACGGGATGCGTGAACACGTGTCACGCCCGCAATGAGGCGTGAACACGTGTCACGCCTCGTGGCGTGCTCGACGTTCACGCCGAAGTGGCGTGAACGTCGTCCACGCCACAAGGTGGCGTGGACTCAATCCGGTTCGGGAATTCGAGATTCCTTGCAACCCACCCCCTACCGATTCCCCGAGACCCCCCCAAACCCGACAGCCCCCCCCAACACGCAAGCAAGGCCCCCCCCAATCCCTCCCAAATAACTCACTCGTTTCACACTCCACATCTCTCGCCATCCCTCATTCTTTTTTTCCTTCTTCATGCGCGAGATTCACACTCCACTCTTCCATTTTTCACTCTTTCATTTTCTTCATTTACCCTCTCCCTCATCCGCACTCCTCCATTTTCTTTCCTTATTTTTCTCACTCTCACATACTTTCACTCCTTCCCGCTCTCCCTCATCATCTGAGAACTTCATCTTCTTCATTCTTGTTCACTCCTTCCCTCTTCCACATTCACGCAGACATACACCTCCCCAACCTTCAAATCTCTACCTCATTTGAAAAAACACTAAGAGAGGCTGAGGAACGTTAAGACCTAGAGAAGAGAAAGAAGGAGGAGGCTAAAATTGTTTGTGACTCCACATTTGCGGCAAAGACAGGTAAAATTTAATTTTTTTGTTATGTTTATTTTTAAATTATTGGAATTAACTTTTAATTATATACCTGTAATTTATTATAGATGCTTAATAAATGTAACAGTTGGATAGATGCTCAACATTTAATTTTGTTGTTATGTTTATTGTTTAATAATAGAATTTAACTTTTAATTATATACATTAAATTCTTAATAAATATATAATGGTAGGGCTAGAGATGCTTAATCACTTATAAAATATGAATAATTATAAATAATAAAAAGTGTAAATAATAATTTAAATCAATAATTTATGGAATTAAAATATTTTAAATTTATTATTAACCTTTGGATAGAAGACTAACAATAATTGGTAAATTAACTTAATTAGTCAATTAAATATTTATTTTGTATGTAAAAATTATAAACCTTAAGATGGACAACTAATTATTTCATATTTTGTAAAAGAATAAATTGATAGATAAAATGTAAAATATTATTATTAGCTAAATTTGATTTAAGAAATTAGTGAATTAATAAAAAGATATTGTGAAATATGTTGTATATTGTTATTTATAGTATCCAAAGATAAATAAGATAAGCTTAAATGGAGAATAATAATTACTCAAATAATTAATTCAATAATTAATTATTTAGAGAATAATAACTAGTGACTTAATAATGTGTTGTCTTATTGTAAATTTTTGTTAGTGAAATGGATGACTAACGCGCGTGTAATATTGAGCCCGGCCCCAAAGAGTGAGGAGTTCTTAATGAGGAGGTGCAATTGTCACACCGATCACAAGTGATGTGGAACACCGAGAGGCGCAATGTGTTGAGGGTGAGGCGAGCCTCACGGGGTCTTCCGTAGATATCCAAGACCCGATCTCATCCCAATAGATTTGCAGGACCACCTTATGCGTGCAGGTTTCTGGCACGTGGCTCGCATGAAGAAACCTCCAGTATGTTTTAAAATTCTTTACGTAATTAATTATATACATTTAGTTGTGTTTACATGAGACGGATAATAAAAGACCCTGACATATTTGTTATTTACTTTTATGTTGGTGCAGATTGACAAATACCTTATTTCTGCTTTGGTTGAGAGGTGGAGGCCAGAGACTCACACCTTCCATATGCCGGTTGGTGAGATGACTATTACTCTACAGGATGTAGAGGGCATTTTAGGTTTGTCCACCGAGGGTCGAGTAGTTTCCTGGCCGAACGCATGGCAACCGGGCGTAATTATGCAAGAATACATGGGTGTGACTCCACTCCCATCTCGAATTGATTGGCGGAAACATCAAGATGGGCTGGTTTGACCGTCATTGGGGACACTGGGAGGAGCACTCAGCGTTGGTTGAGGGTCAACTTTTGTACACACGGGCTTACATAATGCGCCTATTCGGTGGATTTTTGTTGTGTGATAAGTCCAGCCATGAGGTCCCTTGCCGATATATAGAATTACTGGGTGGTGACCTCTCGGAGACTGATACATACAGTTGGGGGTCAGCTGTACTCGGAGCCACACTGTTTCACGAGCTATGTCAGGCCACGTCAGCTTCAGCTAAAGACATGAGAGGTTGTTTATTGTTACTTCAGATATGGGCGTGGTCCAGATTTCTTGCCATAGCACCTCACATTCCACCACCCATTGACGCAGGTGATCATTACGGACATAGGTATGGAAGCAGTATGATATAATGAATTATTTGAACTGCTTTGAGTAGATTTGCGATTATGTTCTCATTTCACTAATGTTATTGAGTTACGTATTACAGGTTCAACAATGTGGAGATGCGGTTATTGCGACGTGAGCTAAAGACATATCGAATAGAGCTTGACCAGATGGGTCGAGACGATGTATGTATAATAAATTTGAGATTAAGGAATCAAAGGGTAAACTAATCCGCATTTGTTCACATGTACAGTGAAGTGGGAGCCATATAGGGACGCCGAATATGAGTTTATGGGTATAGAGGCGACATGCGGGGACGGGTGGAGGGCGGTGACACCCGTACTTTGTTTCCATATTGCGGAGATGCACCAACCAGATCTCTGCATGCAGCAATTTGGCATGCAGCAACACATCCCTAGCCCTACGACACAGCTTAAGGGTGCACATGATCTGACCTTACGCGGTAAGATTGCTGATGATTGGGAGGCAAAGATGGATGTATTTATTCAGTTGTGGAACACGCGACATTTGTGCATCGAGACTACAGAGCCATCGGAGGGGCCGATTTCCCCAAACTCCGAGTACATGACTTGGTTCTTCACACACACCAGATGGTATATGACGAGGCAGGTCGCCAGGATCGGGCATGTGGTACGTATTGATCTTGCTTCCCCTTGGCATCTTACATGTTTCATCTTATTATCCATAACTAAGGTTCAATGATGTTATTTATTGTACTGGAAAAATGCAAATAGACGGTGTTGAGTGGATTTGGTGGATGAATTCTCCACAGTTTGATGCTCAGTTTAGAAAGGACCAGGTTCAGGAGGTTTGTGACCAGCTACTTGGAGCACTTAGAGAGTTTGGCCGAGTTGCGGAGCCTGGTCCTAGCGCACCAACTGGAGTCTTAGTTAGCGTACCAGACCCTGCGCTAGAGGTCCCACCTCGTGCGAAGGAAGGACGGGGACTAGGTCATCGATGTCCACGGCACGAGATGGAGGCATATCAGATACCCCAGCATGGTCCACGTGGCGGAGGTGTATATCGACCACTCATGTGGCCCAATATGGGCTATACTCAGGTTCTGTGGTACCCAGAGGTGACAGCAGAGGTGCCTCCAGAGATGCCACCACAGGTGCCTCACGAGATACATGTGCCGATGCCTTCTTACGCACAGCCGCAGACGACGTTTGCTCACAGGTTCCTTACTCATATGAGTGGCCATCACAGAGTTCCCAGTCTGGATTTGGACGAGGTTTTGCGGGTTTCAATGCCTACCGTCAAGCATATGGCTTTCCCGGCTTTAGTGTTCCACATGTGCCACGGGGTTTATCGCTTTTTGTTTGTCCCAAGCTGTGCATGGTTATACTGAGGCAGGATCTAGTAATAGTCCATACCAGTCAGGACATCGCGTATCCGATGAATTAGTTGACCACACCGATGACTTTATACGGAGTACAGCTGCCGAGGATTTCAATATCAGTCAAAATCTTGATGGACATCGTGGACCTGGTGGCATTCGTAGGAACCCTGAGCGTGATGCGCGTTCGAGACCGTGGCCTCCATACACTCCACCATCATGAGCATATCGTTTTACTAGTTGTTATATTTGCATTATGACATATTTGCATGGATTACTGTATTATGAATTATTTGCATGGATTACTGTATGTCATATTTGTACGTGGATCCTGTACTTGACTGTATGTCATATTTGTACGTGGATCCTGTACTTGAGCTTCATGATGTTGCTTCATGCAAAAATGTGTTACTGCAGCTTTCAAATCATTCTTGGACTCGAACTCTTGTTTCAAGTATAATTCATCTCCTCTTGCCCACGGACCCCGGCCCAAGCCTTCCACATCTAGTATATCCTCATGCAAGTAATCTTCATTTATAGCCTCATAATATGGAATGTCATTCCAAAACGGTGTAATATCTGTATGCTCAAACATAATTCAATTTTTGTGAAAATATGGTAACCAGTAAAAAATAAATTATATAATAATTATCTCGATGTTCGTCATCTGCATCACTATCATTTTGATCATGGTCATTTTCCAATAAAGTGTCTTCATCTTCTTCCCCTTGCTCCTCCTCCTGATTGTCAGGTTCATCTACCATATAGTCGTCGTTTTCTTCTCCCAAATAAGAATGGTTGATTGTCTTGGGCGATGAGAGGTACCAGCCATATACCGTGATCGACGGAGTCCATGCGTCTGTATTGGTACGCCCTCCTCGACGTCTCAATATCCACATATAACTCGCCGAATTGGGACGTATGATTTTCGATGAATGTTTGAACAAAAAAATTTCACATCCTCATTATCGGATATCTCAAGACCCACATATTTCCGGTTTCCACAAGGCGCAGTCTACTGTCACATCGAAGATATTACTCCGATTTTGTCATAGCCTTTAACTTTCGACGGATCTTTTCATGTAAATCTTCGGTGGATATGTCTGGAACAATCAACATTCCTCTTTTTCACCATCAAAGCTTAATCCATTTGGACCTATATTTTTAGAACCATTAAAATATACAAATGAACGAACTTCACTCATTTTTTTCTTATGTAATATTGTGAAAAAGAAGATTAAACTACGTAAGAAGAAACACTATCTAAATGGAATTAAACGAAAAACAAAGGATTCAAGAAATAGAATGAAGAAGATGGAGGGAGTTTGTAGATTAATGAAGGAAGGAATGAATGAACACAAGAGGAAATTTTGTCTAGATGGAATTAAACAAAAAACAAAACGTCTCAAGTAGAAACACTTTATCAATGGAATTAAAAAAAAAAAAAAAAAAAAAAACGAATTCAAGAAAGATAATGAAGAAATAGAGGGAGTTTTCCAGATGAATGAAGCAATGCAATGAATGATAAGAGAGAAAGAAGAAGGAGTCATGGTGGATGAAGAATGGAGTGAATGAGTGAATATAAGGAGTGAATCAGTAAAAGGACTGAATTAAAACAAAAACAAAAAGGGGGTCACGGGCTGGCTGGCGTGAGAGGGTGACCATGTGTCAGGTGGCTGACACATGGTCACGTGAAGGTCCCACACGCAGCTAATGGCGTGAGGGATCCTCACGCCTTTAGCTGCGTGTGGGACCCTCACGCCATTAGTGGCGTGGGTGGGCCCCACGCCATTGACAAGCTGGCGCCCCTCTCCCTCACGACAGCAGGCGTTCACGTGAGGGAATAAAGCAAGGCTGATGGCGCAAAACTGTCGTACGTGTTCAACTGCATTATTTCAAGAAATAGTTTCAACAGTGCATTAAACTGGTAATTTTTTTTAAAAAAAATACTATTTTGGTCAAAATCCCCGAATTCTCAAGCAGTATTTTAAATAAAGAAAGCGGTGACGTATTGAATCCAAGTGGAATCTCAATCGTTGATTTTAAAGTGTAATCCTAGCCATTGGTTGAGTAACTTGCCTCCGTCCCCAACAGGGGTTTCTGAACATTTTGAATGTCTTCATCGTCGATTTAACCCCCATCGTCGGTTCATCATCCAGAGCTTCAGAAATTAGCATTTGCAAGCACTTGAGAGAGTTTGGCTCATGGTTTTTGAAGTCTGAATTTAACACCATTTATCGTTCACTCGGTTTTGTTTCCTGATTGCTATATGGTTTTTGGAATCTGAAGTTTCAGCTGGAATGCAGTTTTTGTGACTTTCTTTTTGCTCTGCAATTTGCTGTGAACTCTATTTTGAATTGGGTTTTGTGCCTTCTTAATGCATCAGGTTTCTTCCTTAACAACAATCTGATTCTGCATAGCTTGTTATGAATTGGGTTTGATAAAATGCATAACTTGCGGCAGACAATTGTTTTCTTTTGCATAACGTGTCATGGACGCTCCTCTGTCCCCCTGCCTCCGCCGTACGCAGCCACAATATTCAACGCCGAAAGCCAATAATAATTGTATTTCTGTTCGGCTTTGTTATGCACCAGAAGATTCATGAAGTGGCCTTCTTTCGACTGTATCAGTCCTATATTGTTCAAGTAAAATCCTAATTTTGCCAGTTTCCCCATATGGGCTTTCTAAAACCCCTGACTAGTCGTCCACTTTCATCCCTCTGTTCACCCTCCGATGCCGGTGTGGCATATAAAGCAATCACGTATCTTAAACGCCATCCTCAAGAACTGAATTCTCTAACTTCCCAGTTCACTCCCGAGGCTGCTTCTTACCTACTCTTGAAGTCCCAATTTGACCAGCCCATTACCCTGAAGTTCCTCGATTGGGCCCGAAGACACCATTTTTTCACGTTCCCATGCAAGTGTCTCGCCCTTCATATTCTCACCCGCTTCAAACTCTACAAGTCAGCTCAGAGCCTCGCTGAGGATGTAGCCCTAAATGCAATCGACGACACCGGTGAATTGGTCTTTCAACACCTGAAGGATTCGTACCATTTGTGCAACTCGAGCTCCGCAGTCTTTGATTTGGTGGTTAAGTCCTATTCTCATATGAACTTGATTGATAAGGCCATGAATATTGTTCATCTAGCTAAAGCTAGTGGTTTCATGCCCGGCGTGCTATCGTACAATGCAATTCTAGATGCTGTTTTGAGGTCGACGCGTTCTCTTAAATTGGCTGAGGATATTTATAGTGAGATGATTAGAAATGGGGTGTCGCCAAATGTCTATACCTATAATGTTCTTATTCGTGGTTTCTGTGGGGAAGGTAACTTAAAAATGGGTTTTTATCTCAAGCATAAAATGGAGAAATATGGGTGTTTGCCGAATGTAGTTACCTATAATACATTACTTGATGCATTTTGCAAGATGAGGAGAATGGGTGAAGCATTTGAGTTATTAAAATCGATGCCACAGGCGGGAGTGGAGGCAAATTTGATTTCGTATAATGTTGTCATCAATGGATTGTGTCGAGAAGGGAGGATCAGAGAAACTAAGCAGGTACTTGAGGAGATGAACAGGAGAGGTTTTTCCCCAGATGAGGTGACTTATAATACACTAGTCAATGGGTTTTGTAAAGAAGGAAATGTTCACCAGGCTTTGGTTTTACATGCAGAGATGGTGGGCAAAGGGTTATCACCAAATGTTGTTACTTACACAACATTGATCAATGGTATGTGCAAGGCTAAGAATCTAAACCGTGCAATGGAATTCTTAGATCAGATGCGTGTTCGAGGACTCGTTCCAAATGGGAGAACATATACGACATTAGTTAATGGGTTCTGCCAGCAGGGATTCCTGAATGAAGCCTACAAGGTTGTGAGTGAAATGATTGTAAGTGGATTTTCTCCTTCAATTATAACTTATAATGCACTTATCAATGGACATTGCGTCTTGGGAAGGATGGAAGATGCAAAAGGAATCCTAAGGGATATGGTTGAGAAGGGGTTATCCCCTGATGTTGTGAGTTATAGTACTATTATATCTGGATTCTGCCAGAATCAAGAGTTGGAAAAATCTTTCCAAATGAAGCTGGAGATGGTTGAGAATGGTATCTCACCTGATACGGTTACATATTCATCACTTATCCAAGGTCTTTGTCAGCAGAGAAAACTGTTGGAAGCTTTTGATCTCTTTGAAGAGATGTTGCGTGGTGGTCTCCCACCTGATGAATTCACTTATACTACTTTGATAAATGCTTATTGTGTGGAAGATGACTTGAGTAAGGCTCTTCATTTGCATAATGAAATGATACAGAAAGGTTTTCTGCCTGATGATGTCACCTATAGTGTACTCATTAATGGACTTAATAAACAGGCTAGGACAAGAGAAGCCAAGAAGCTTCTTCTGAAGTTGTTCTATGATGAGTCTGTACCTAATGATTTGACATATAATACTCTGATTGAAAACTGCAGTAATATTGAATTTAAGAGTGTGGCATCTCTTCTCAAAGGATTTTGCATGAAGGGATTGATGAATGAAGCGGATCAAGTTTTTGAGAGAATGCTTGAGAAGAATCATAAGCCTAATGAGGCAGTTTATAATGTTATAATACATGGACATTGTAAATGTGGAACTGTTCAGAAGGCATATAATCTGTACCAGGAGATGGTGCATTCAGGTTTTAATCCCCATACGGTGACTGTTGTGGCTCTTGTGAAAGCCCTCAATGGAAAGGGGATGGTTAATGAGATGAGTCGAGTAATACAGAACACATTGAGGAGCTGTAGGCTTACTGATGCTGAGCTGGCTAAGGTACTTGTTGAAATCAACTATAAAGAAGGGAACATGGATGCTGTGTTGACCGTACTAACTGAAATGGCCAGGGATGGTCTGCTACCTAATGGCGGAAATTACTCACATCCTGGAACAAGTACTTGATATCTTCGATTCAATGCCTCAGAACTCTTACTTTGAAGTTCAAAGTTTGAATCCCCTTTTATCTGCCACCATCCAACACAATTGGGGCTGGAAGCTTGGATTTCTTCTTTCCTTTTCTTCTTCTGGTGCTCCACTATAGTTGCAGGTTACCTCCTGGCCTAGGTAAATCAGCTTCCATATATATTTTTGGTTGGTCGCAAATTATAACATGAAATTTACTTGTGATTATTAAGGTAGATGGATTATTCAACTGGGTTCATTATGACAATAGGCCATTATATCTATTCTTTTATATTTCTTGTTCTAGCTTCAAAATGTACACAAGTACTCTATATTTTGCTCTGTTGCCGGATCCATTGCCTATGTGGCTATGTTAGCATCCCCAGTGTCTTGGATTGCAATAAACTGGTGCTTTGTTTCTAGTCATAAAATAGATATGGGTTTCTGTAGGTTGTCCTTTTTGGTCAAGAATTGCTATGACAAGTATGAAACCCAACCATACTTTTAAATGAAACATGCAAAATGTGGATGCTAACTGTGATGCAAGCCAGAGGAATATCCCGCAGGGAATGTTATAGAAAGAAATAAATAAACGGAGATACTCTACTTCCTTCTATAACAGGGAATAGCAAGACCAAGTTGGCCAAGGCCACTGGCAATGCAAGCTGCAGTTGAATTTAAGTCGAAGACCCTGAGAAATATGTGAGCACGTGGTATCTGTCTCAGAGAGTCATGCAGTGATCAGTCAGACAGTTACAACACTTTATGGGATTGGGTGGCATCAAAGTCTTGAAGGTGGGAGTTTCAGTTTTATGATAATTTATAAAAAGTAAGCAAAGTCTTGATGTTAAATTGTTGGCATTACCAAACTGTTAAACAAGACATAGTAGCAGCATCAAGTAACAGTTTCTTTTGCTCTTATACTACTGAAATACTAATATGATTGTATTATATTAAGTACCCAAATGCCTTGCAGGCAATGATTTTAATTTCTGGACTTCCTATGCAAAAGTGGATTGGAAAACCAATGACGTTGTGAGGCACAAAGCAGTAATTATTAATTAATCCTGCTGAATTGGATCAGAAGCAGCTTATTCATCCTCACTCGTGTTAGCCAGACACCATGATAAATTCGCGCAATAATCAGTAGAAACTTCAAGTCGTTTATTTGTTAATGAGCTTTACATGTTACACGGAATGATAAATTGATGGTAGGTTATTGTTGACAATGATGTTCATGAGGTCTCTTCTATTTGTTGTTTTCAAGCTGTACGAATAAAAATTGAAGCCATGTGCTTACTTGTGAGATTGAACAAGGCATTATATTTTGGCTTGTATAGCTTTGTAAAATAAGTCCTTTTGTTTATGGATATGATTGAATCTTAGAATATAAAAAATGAATAGAAACAAATATGGTCATGCTTGTTTTTAAAATATGAATGACAGATTTATATTGTATGAGATTTGTGCAAGGAATTAAAAATAACAGCCATGATGAAGTTATAGTAATGCTGTTAATATTATATATACAAATTTGCGGAAAGTCACCATATTTATTAATATGATTAAATCCTAAATTTAAAATTGAAATTGTAAATTATAAACGATAATGAAAATATTGTGAAAAAATAATAAAATAGATAAAGAAACTAACCAAGGGGAATGCGGGTTCACATTAGGCGCTTGTCCTAATGTGCTTGTCCCTCTAATTAGAGGCATAAGACATTTTATTTTATTTTCTAAATTTTTTCTAAATTTTTTTTATTTAGATTAAATTATATGTTAATTTCTGAAATTTTTTTACACCAAAGATCTTAAATTAATTAATTTTCTAGATAGATCGGGTGTTACTCGGGTGTATATTTCGTATTTAACCCGAAACTAATTAATTTGAGATACTAGGTGTAAAAAAATTCCAAAAACTAACATATAATATAATCTAAATAAATAAAATTTATACAAAAATTAAAAAAATAAAAAATAAAATGTGCTTGTCCCTCTAATTTGAGGAACAAGCACATAAAAAGCACATAAAGAACAAGCACCTTCGAGAGAATGCAGCCAATAAACCTTTTGATATAAAGTTGCATCTTTTGAACGATCTTAAAGAATCATGGAGAATTGTACCACTTTCTGAAGCCTCCTTTACTTAGGTACAAGAGACCATGAGAGAAACACTACAAATGTTGACAATCATTGAATCCTTTTAGTACAGATGAAATCCAAATAAAAAATTTCCTTATAAATTTCACTGTCAAACAAGTTAAAAAAAAAAAAAATGCATTATATTATACCCATGACATATCAAAATGTTAATCATTTTATGTAGAGTCTAATTAAATTTGAATTTTTTGGCCTAAAAATATATTAAAATATGTAGATTTTTTTAAAAAAATCATATTACTTATCTTGTAACTAAATATTGTTATTGATCCTTTATACTGATTTTAGATTTTAAATGTGAAATTTACTTACTTTAATTCAATTTAAGGAAAAAAATTAAGTACCCAAAATTTTCAATTAAAGATAATTTATGATCCATGATCCAAGAACTTAGAGGAGGTTTTTTTTTTAAAAAAACATTATTATCCAAAGTATTCGATCAAGGCTTTATAACCTGTCCCTTTCAATACAAATGTGTTTTCGGGGATTTATAGCGGAGCCTTACATCACTAAACTAACTCTAGTTGGTACTTAGAGGAGTTTTTTTTTTTTTTTTTATTGGTTGCAAAACATAGGTATCCTCTTAGTGAAAATAATTTTGTTTGAGACACTATCGGACATTAATTATAGGCACCTCTTCCAATGTAAATTCAAACCTTAATTCGTTATATTATAAGGAACTAGCCTCTTTCACTAGACCTAATGTGACTCCAACAGAGGAGTTTTTTTTTTTTTTTTGTATCCCAGCCGGTTCACCGGAATCTTCGGTTTGGACTAATCGAGATTTCGCCCCGCATCAGGTCCAACAGAGGAGGGTTTTTTTTTTTTTTTGTGCTAAAACAGAGGAGGTTTTTTGTTGTTGTTGTTATTTATATAGTGAGTGACGAAAATGATTGGGATGGATATGTGATCGGTGCGTGTGGAGGTTTAAATTTTTTTTTTTTTTTATAATGTTAAAATAAATGAAATTATGACCCATAAAGCGATAAAACTACCAAACAAGCCCATATAAACTTACCATCAACAAGCCCATAAAGAAACACACCATTCTTAGACCAAACAAAAAAAAAAGCGGATCGTATCCAAAAAAAAAAGCGGACAGAAAGCATCGTCCATCAGCAATTCAGCCTACTTCAATCCTGTCCTACGTCGGCGATGTGTATTCTCCTCTTCGCAATCTCTCTCCGATTCGAACTCTGAAGCCTGCGTGATACAAATTGATTAGTTCTTTTCTGTTCGTTCATTTCCATTTGCAAAGCCTGTTCAAACCCTTATCGCTCCTTTGTGTTTCGAATTGATTGGTGTCTGCTATTGTCGCCCTCTTTCTTTCCTGTCCAACTATCCGTTTGCAGCCCTAATTTGCACAATGACTGAGGTAAACTGCTTAATGTATGCAATCTTTATAGTTTCTTTGATTTTCTTTCTCTAATATCGTTTCTTGATATATATATATTTTTTATCAGTTTTCCCCCTTAATGGATAGATAAGCTGTTCAAATCTTGTAACTTTTAGATTATGGCACCCTGATTCTGATAATTGGAAGTTCAACTGATACAAACTAACCCAGTAGATATATATTGAAGCTGCTAAGTTTAAACTTTTGTAGATCATACTTTGTCGTCATAACTAGTTCAGTCATTGAGATTTTATATGCATAAACTAATTTTCAAACTAGCTAGCAAACGGTAATATGTAACTACATATCCCTGGTTATACAAATTCCTGTGGTAGGACTTATTATGATAGCGCATCTATGGAGATGTATCATCTTGTTTGATTTTCTAACATGCCGAAGTTAGACTTGTTTGTCATTGGTTCCTTTTGTTCATTACTCCTTTCCTGTTTTCAGTATTGGGTCAGCCAGGGCAACAAATGGTGTGACTTCTGCAAGATCTACATATCAAATAATCCATCTAGTATTAGAAATCATGAACTCGGTCAACGTCATAAAGATAATGTTGCTAAGAGGCTCGCTACTATGAGAAAAGAGAATGCTGCTAAGGAGAAAGAAGAAAAAGAAACAGCCCGTGCCCTGGAGCAAATTGAAGCGGTAAGAGTCTTAGATTTGTACCCTTCATTTACAGCATTTATGTTTCTGGTTCATTGTATTAAAAAAATGAATGAATTAATGAAAATTCTTAGGACTTGGGAAGGTTTTAGCAGCAAGAAAATATGACAATTTCTACTTTCTTGGATATTTTTTTAAAAAAATTGAAGGTATCCCCTTATTATTTGTGCCCTATAAGAAACACGATCACACTGGTATCTGTTTTTTTCCTTGGTGCGCCACATATGGTGTTTAGTATGAAATTTATTTTTTTCACCGCCATCTCTATTTACCTACTCCAATATAGCAATAAGAATATTTAGTTTCCATGCAAACATTTTCAGATATGTTACTTGTCAATATGCTTATGTCCTTCGTGCACCACACATGGTGGCTACTATGAAATTTATTACCTGTTGCTCATGCACACATTTTCAGATATGTTACTTGTCAATGTGCTTATGTCTTGATTTTTTATTGCAGAAAGCACAGCGTAGCTATCAAAAGGATGTAGCGAAGGCAACTAGAGAATCACATGCGCCAGATGTCCAAGGGGATGGTCAAGGTTGTAAGTAAAGCTATTCATTCACGTTCAAAGATGCTATAATGATGATTAATTTGCATGGTTTGAACTCTGAAGCAAGTTGTCGTGTGAACAATTCTTATCTAGGCTTAAGACCTTTGGAAAGGACCTGTTGTTTGACTCTGTTGATCGAGCCACAGTTTTGGAAATTTATTTATTTTTACTTTTATTCCATACAAATTGAAAAGGCTATTATGTCTTGCTGGTCTTTTTGGTGTTTGTTAATACTGTGCTCATAGGGCAGAAAGGGCTTGGGGGAAAAGGATGACTCTATCTTTACCCAACCAAAGGCTTTCCTTGGATTTTAATCAATTAGATGTGCCAAAATCAACTTTTAGTTTAAAGCCTAGTTGTCAGCAAGCTGTAATGAAGAAACACTAGCGTCATTGTATCTTGTATGACTTGTATGTAGTTTCTGAGATATTTTACTAAACTATCTATCGAGGTTTTGACCCACAGCTTCCTGATTTTACAGAATGGGTGTTCGACAGTGGTTCAGGCTATTATTACCATCAGACAAATGGTTTCTGTTATGATCCAAAGTCAGGGTTCTACTATTCTGATGCCATAGGTACGAGTTGCATAAACTGTTGTTCCATTGTTGTGTTTGGTTTTGTCATTTCTCACAAAGTGATTCATGTGTGATAATGTCCTATTGATAACCGGTTATTCACGTAGAGAAATTGCTGCAGGCAATTGGGTGACTCAAGAAGAAGCATATGCTTCACCTCACTTCTCTTCTGATGCTGGGCACAAGGGACCCACTGTTAAGAAACCAACGTCAGCTTCACAATCCAAATCAGTTGAAGATAAAGGTGCAAACAAGTCTCAAAGTGGACCTGCACCTGGACCGTTAGTGTCAACTTCTTTGAACCCGATGAGATCTACAAAAGCAGCCCCTTCATCTTTTGCTGTGGGGAAGAGAAAGAGAGCACCAGTTGCAAAATCCAAGGTTATGTCCGAAGAAGAAAAAGCAGCTCTGAAGGCAAGAGAGGCTGCAAGGAAAAGAGTAGAAGAGAGGGAAAAATCCCTTCTTGGGCTCTACAGCAAGCCTTACTGAACATGGAGAATAATACTGAGTCACTGGATTTTGATGGTTATAACCTTCACATACAAATTCAACTGGACCTTTCTGGGATAGCTAGAAACTACCACTTGATCTATGAATCGCAGTCACAAATGAGCAAATCACCAATAGCAAATACAACTTTTGATGAAGTAGAGAAGTATGATTTCATGGTTGAGTTTGGAAGCTCTATTTATCCGAGAAAGTCTCATTTTCTTCCTTTTAAACCTGGGTTGTAATCAATGAGGATGCCTGACTCCTTTTGTTTTTCCCGTGACTGCGCCCTGTATACTAAAGTGTAACTTATGATTCTTTGTTTTACAGGAGATGTGAGTACTAGAGTAGTAAGGAAAGCTTCGTTACAAGGAACTGTTAAAATAGATACAATCGTGATGCACATGCTTTAGTTAATTTTACTTTTAGAAGCCTACAAAGTTAGCATTGCATGAAATATGTATGAGCCTGCCATTCCCTTTTTTAAAAAAAAAAAAAATAAAAGAATAAAAAATAAAAACAGGAAGCCCATAGCATTAAGTATAATGAGCCTTAACCTTACAATGTTGATCCTATCATCACCGACCATCTTAAAGCAGGAAGATAATGGATTATCATAGGAACAAAAGCCATTGTTCATCGAGCAGAGTGCAGGTGGTACAAGTGGTTAGTGGTTTGTGACCTTTAAGCAAGGTTTCGAGTTTGAGTTCGAACATTGTGAATGTAGAAAAACTTTGTTGGGAGATTTTCCCACCATATAGTGCACTGATACAATTCGGATCTGGATTAGTAAAGCGAAGTTAAAATCGGATGAGGAAAAAAAAAAAAAAGTCATTGTTCATTTTAACCCATTTATAATTTTAACTGATCCGTGTAACAACCTACGAATAAAAAGTCTTGTTGTTTAGTATAAATTGAAGGACGTGATGTAGTATGAAAGATAAAGTTAGAATGAGTCATGCTATTTATAAGTGACAAAAATATGTGAGTTTTGTCGTATTTTGTGTAGTGTAAGGAGGTCACAATTAAATACAAGGAATCTTCATATACGCCTAAATTCCCATGAAAATTTAATTGTTTCTGGTCTTCAATACTAGACTTGTATGCTTATTAATATTCCAACAGCTGGCACGTGGTTTTACGGTTGCCTTCAAATAATGCTTATTCAAATGGAAAATGTGAGAAATATGAATTAATTTCTGTCGGTTCTGATAGTAACTCTAGTTTTTTAAATGTAGGAGAATACGTTGTTTGGTTTAGACAGTGTGAAATGAAGAACAAGATTGTGGCGTAGTCAGTAATGACTGAGTCGTCCTTCAGCTTTAAAGGTCAACCGTTTCGGCTGGCAATGCTGACTTTTCTTGGCCATGCCACGTGTAATGAATCCTATCCCCCAACTCAATATTTCATTATGACCGACACTTATCTGATTTCCTCACTGCGTAACATGGCAGATTTTAAAGTTTTTGTTTTTTCTTATGAGCATAACAGTTCTACTCCTTAAAAAAAAAAAAAAAAAAAAAATATGGAAGAAGAAGTAGAAGAAGCACAATTGCTTGTATTTCTGTTTTAAAATTTTCATACTAAACTACCTATTCAATTATAGGATATATTCAATCACAAAAAACCAAACACACTTAAGAAAATAAAATAGAGGCGTTTTAGGAAGAAATTGACAAAAATTAGAATATTGTCTTATAATTGGACCAAAACTAACTCTCAAACGTTGCCTTATAATTAGGACCTAGGAGGGAGTATAATACATAATATGTCTGATCCTAAATATAAAATTGGGTTGTCCTTTTCAAAGAGACCAAAGAAATTAATTAAATTATTTTAAAATATTTATATCTTTCTCAAAATTATTATTATTTTACTTGTAAACTAGTTTATAATCTAATTATATACAACATATAATATTATCAAATAACTTATTTAGCTTTTTTTTTTTGATTTCTCCAAAAAAAGTCCATTGAGTTTTATATTTAAGACTAGATGGAGTATTTACCTTTGTGATAATACTATAAAAACATCATGTTTATTATAAATTACTTCTTTAATCGACTATATAAATCTGGTTTAACAAACTGAAGCGAACTAAAAGTTTAATTAAAAGGTGGTTATGGCATTAATATGTAAATAATTTGTAGACAATTTCAAACATGTCCTTAACAGAAGTCAATAATGCATTAGTTCTAATTAATCATTTACTTATAAATTTTAATTCTTAAAAAGGCAGAATAGGAAAATAATAATAATTTGTTCTAGATATTATTATCAAACTAGACTTATATGAGGATACTACATTATAAAGTGGAACAATAATTTCCATGAAAGTTTAGTACTTTTTTTTGGCTGGTGATGAAAGTTTAGTACTTGAACTTACAAAATATATGGGTTTAAGTAGCAAATTTGTTTGAAGTTTTATTTGAGAAAGTAATGTTACTCGAAAGTTTTCTCTTATCTCAATATTGTCGCGAAAGTTTCAAAAGCGTAGTAATGTTACTCATTTACATTAAAAAGTTAACGATCAACGCGTCAATTTGTTTTA
The DNA here is from genome assembly GCA_019022655.1 of Acacia acuminata. Taxonomy (NCBI): domain Eukaryota; kingdom Viridiplantae; phylum Streptophyta; class Magnoliopsida; order Fabales; family Fabaceae; genus Acacia; species Acacia acuminata. Next base: position 116,998 of record JAFJYI010000199.1, read on the forward strand.
CCGTTGAACAACATTCTTTGTGTTTTAAAACTTTCGGAAAGAACATTAAACAAAAAAAAAAAAAAAAAAAAAAATTTTTTTGACAACATTACTCCTGGACCTATACTTTCGGGGTAGATTTACTACTTAATCCAATATACTAATATTCATTAATACCCTTTTCCTTTTTTTCTTTTCTTTTTTTATATTCTTGTATAAAGTTGGCATTTTATTTCATTTACTCTGCTTTTCGAAGCAAGTGTTCCTGATGCAACCCACTATCCCCACAATAACACAGCAGACATCAGTTAGTGACAGACGAAATCCTTGATGGGGAAAGGAAACAAAAGTCAAATAAAGCGTGTGCATTTCAAGATAATGAAGCAACAAAACAAAAAACCAAGTTGATTATGAAATTAAGTAATTATAAAAATAACAAAACTTGATAGAACTTGTTCATTTTTTTAAATCTCTCAAGTTGATAAAAGACTAATTAATTATTGGACCTCGCACATTAACTAGTGCCTTGGTCTTTATCGGAGGACTCACCACCATAATTACAACCTATTTTATGCGCTGCTTTCTTTTTTACCCATTCAAGTTGAAAAGTCATTGAATCACCAACCTCCCAAACCACCCATTTAAACGGTGAGTTTAATAATAAGAAATATGATCCACATGTTATCTCACTAATTATTAATTAAGATCCAAGTTGACCACTTAAAAAAAAAAAACTTGTGCTCCTATTATATCATTCACAAAACCTTCAAACTCACATTGTTACATCGGATGTGAGGTTTTGAAACCCATACTAGAATCGGCAAACCGGTTCGATCTGTGCATCAACCCAATTTGTTTTTTTTTAAAAAAAACAAACAAAAGAAAAAGAAAAATCGATTTTGTTAAAATTATCTTTATAATCTTATATTAATTACCCTAAAATATTCAATTTTTTACCGGCTTGACTCAAAGGTTAGCTTCGGTCTAACCTTTGACCCAGTATCTCAGTCGATTTAGTCGCCAATCCTATCAGTTCATACATGATACATATCTTATGAATATAGCAAGGACATTTAATTAGCCACTTAATACTCTATCATAAGCGTTCATGATTGTGTAACGAAGTAATAGATGTACTAAATCATAATAAATTATTGGCGTGGATATAATTAAGTATAAAGGTAGTTATTCAATTAATAATCTCTGGCTAGAAAAAATTTATTTAGTTAATACTCCCTACGGTCCTAATTATAGGAACAAATTTTGGAGTTGGTTTTGGTCCTAATTATAAGAGCAAGTTTTAACTTTTGTCAATTTTTTCCTATAATACCCCTATTTATACTTTCTCAATAATAATTAAAGACGATAATAATTTAATAATACACCTATATATTCTATAAAATAAGTAATGTTTGCAACTTATTAATGTCATATACACCTTAATTACCACTCCTTAAATTATTTCACTCCATATTAGATAATGTCTGCACTTTAAGATAATTAAAAACTATAACTGGATAATTTTATTAAAAAAATAATTGCATAATTCACTATTTTTAAATGCGTTTATTTTTTTATGCGATTTCCCAATAATATCTATCTCAGATTGGGTTGATTCCACAATCTCGTCATGTAGATCCAATACCATTGTGGCTACTGATTCCACAAATTTTTCTTTGATGTCATTTTAAATTTTAAGTAATGATATTTTTGGAAAATAATTACAATTAACTAATTTAACTCCTCTCCTTGATCTCTCCAAATTCTGGTAAATAGTTCCTATAATTAAGATTTGGAGGGAATAATATATAAAATTATGCCAACTTTCTATCTTTACTTCTAATCTAATTGATAGAGACTTGTTTTCAAAAAGTAATTAATGTTTTCTAGAACTTTTACAACCCATTATATGTTGAATTGAAAAGAAAAAAGGTGCTCAAATGCTTATTATTATCATTATACAATTATTTGATACTAATTTATTATGGAAAATTCCAATTAAAATGGTCAGAACTAAATTTTGGCCTGCACTTTTAGCAAATTCTTAATGAATGTTACTAAAAGATCAGAATGCCCCTTATTTGCTTGAAAGGAAAATTGAAGGCAGTTAAAAAGAAAGAAAAAAATCTAAATTAGGCCTCATCTAATTTAAATTAATTAATAATTATTCAATATAATCTGCATGCACATATTATTTTAACTTTAGATGTTTGACATATTTTTATAACAAAAATATGATAATGTATTTATATATTTATATCAATGATGATATACTTAACTTATTTGTACAGCATCATGTTCATGTTTTAATCAGGGAAAAAATCATTAAAATATATTAAAGGTTAAAATATACTTTTAGTCATTTAAATTTTACATAAAGCATACTTTTGATCCTTTAACTTTATAAAGTATACTTTTAATCCTAAAATTTTAATACCATTAATGTTGCTAACGGAAAAAAACGAGCGTAATTTAACTCAAGTGATGACTAATAATATTTAATTACACAAACTTTATATATTCTTTAATTTACCCATATTTTAGATTTAAGCTTAATAACATTTAATTCCATCGTCATCACTTAAGTTTACACTGTTATTACTTGAGTTTGTATTTTCAGTTAACAAAATTAACGGTGTTAGAGTTATAGGACCAAAAGTATACTTTATAAAGTTAAGGGATCAAAAATATACCTCATGTAAACTTAAAAGATTAAAAGTATACTTTAGCCTATATTAAAACTTGAGAATTTCAAATAAGATTTCTCACATAACTTCTCTGATTTAACCAAACTTAATTATTGAGTATTTCCTTCCCATAAAATAATACAAAAATAATTTAAAATCTCTTGCTTCATCGCCTTCAAACCTGAATAAATAAAATGAAACCGTGTGTGGGGAACCAGAAATAAGATGTAGAACACAAAATCAATAATTAAACTTGAATATTAAATTCTTGATATATAGATGGATCCTTTACACGTATATAAATAGTTAAAACATTAACAACATTAGAAAATACAGAGAGGAGTATATATTTGTATTTAAAATTTTGAAAATTAATAAATAAATTATATGTGTGTGTGTGAAATATAAAATAAGATTGATGATTTTTTTAGATGAAAAACATGAAATCCACTCATTTTATAAAAATTTTCACAATCAGGAAGCAGAACATTTTAGGTTATGCTAAGTATTTTATTTTTATAATTTAAATCAGTTTAGATCGATCATATGAAATATAAAGAAGGAGCAGTGTTATTTAGTTTTGTTAAATTTTTTATATATTATACCTAAAATATAAATATATAAATCCATGATCATATTTAAAAAAAAAAAAAAACATCTGTGAAACTTCCGTAATTAAAATAACAAATGGAAACTAATTATATTGAATATTTATTAACTAACTTTGCTGAGGCCTAATTTAGAAATCAGTTTTTTCTTTTTAACTATCTCCAATTTTCCTTTTTAATAACATATGGGCATTTTGGCCTTTAAAAATATTCAGAAATTCGTAAATAAACCTCCTAGCCTAATTAAAAATTTATTGAAAGTATAAGCCTAATTTTAGTTTTGATCATTTCATATGGATTTAATTAAGATTTTCTTGGTAACAAGGAGCGGTACAGTTGGCTAAAGTGTCGGTCTTCACCCTAAAAAAAAGGAGATTCGATATCCACTGGTTGATGTGAGGTCTCATTGGTGGACAATCAGTAAATATCTATATAAGCGCTCTAATAATATGCATGACATAAGTTAGCAAGGGCTAATGGTATATGATGCTATGTGACACTAGTATCTCAATATTGTACGACATACAATGAATGAATAAAGGGGAACTAGAATAGCATGAGACATTATTGCCTTAGTGTATATGCATGACCCAAATGTAGGCACCTATATATATTAATTTGATTATTATGTAATGTGGTCCTATTTTGCCTTATTTTTCATAACATTCCCACCTTTAAAAAAAAAAAAAAAAAAAAAAAAAAAAAAAAAAAAAAAAAAAAAAAAAGCATAATGACCACGTGCACACCACCTACGTCTTTTTTTTTTTTTTTTTGAAAAAAAAAAAGATGAAATGGCTTTGTTGATCAATTTTGTTAAGCCGCGATCTAAATTTAAATACTACTATCTCCAATTTTAAATATAAAATATAGTTTGTAGTATAATTTACACTACAAATTATGTCCTATATTTAACCGAATGAGTAATACTTTCTATATGTAAAATCTTGAATATATAAAAACATATTATATGCTTTTCTAACTTGTAAAATTTTTAAATGGAGATTTTTCACCCTTCTTCTTCTCTTTTATGTGTTTCATAAAACTCATTGTTTTGAGTTTAACGAAAGTACATGAAAATATTTTTTAAGAGAACCCGAACATTCATAAATTTAAAATCAAATCATATGAAATCTAGAACATGCACTACTATTCATAAGTTAATTAAGAAATTAGGAAGAGGTTAGGTGGATTAATTATGATTATATATTGATGGATGGAAGAGATTAAGAAGGAGGGAGAAGTGGGTCATGAATACAGAAGGCAAACTTATAGTTTATGAAGGAAAGCTATTTGCCAATTGTGTCTCATAATTGATGTAACCTTTTTCATTATTTTCAAATTACTTTCAAAAGGGAATAGTCCTATTTTCCCCCAATTTATTCACTGGCTTTCCCTTAATTTAGGGAGATTCAGCATTTCAATATTATTTTTCTTGCAAAAACATTGATTGGCGATGAATAAAAATTAGAGGTGAAAAATATGTGAGGTGGCCTAGTTAGAACCTGGTAATGCTTGACTTATTTAATAAAGAGGTCGAATTTCAAGTCTATTTAAATGTCTGTTTGTTTATATAAGATAGACTTTTTTAAGGGCCTAACCTGCAAGCTTGGTTTAATATCCCAAATTTTTGACTTATAGAAATTACATGTACAATGTGAATATTTAGTGGAATAAATGGGGAAATTTAGCAAATATTTGTATTTCCAAAATTTTAGATTTTAGGCTATAATGTGAAATAAAGATGTTTGTCATGGAATTAATATTTCAATGACCAATTGAGGTCATAATTTTAGGTAAAAGAATGTTATTTGAATTTTGGAGAGTTTACATAAGTAATGAATATTATTTAATATTTTAGGAAATATCACCACCGAAGGTGTTAAGGAGACAGAAATAATTGTCAAGCTAAAAAAAATCAGGTGGTAACTTCTATCTCAGGCACTCTATATGTCTATATGTACCTGTTTGTACCATGAGTTGTGACCCAAGTCTAGGACATGCGTTTTTATTGCATTAAGTTTTGTTCAGGGTTTAAGGCCCCATTGTTGTTGTTGTTTTTGCCAAAGATCTTTGTGGATCGGGACATGTTGTGTCTTGCGTTTTACGGTTCACATTGTTTGTGATGTTGTGATGCTTTATGTGATCGCACGTGGTATGTGCGAATGCGGTGTTGTTTATTTTCACAATTATTATTATCTATCATACCTTTCGTATATATATATTGTGCATGAGATTAATTATTACTCTGGGATTCAATTATGAATTTAAAAGCTGCTACTAGTTCAGGAAAAAGGCGGGGTAGTGAGCATGGTGAGAAGGGCAAGGCTGTGGAGAAGAACCGGAGACAGAGTTTGCTAGCTAGTAGTGATAGTTGGTATTTTGTTTATATGAGTTGGGTTTTATAATTTTAATATTTTGAATTTGAGATGATTGGATGATTGCATAATTATCTTAAGCTAGAGATCCTGGGGATTAAAGGTAAAATTAATAATTTTTATCGCTCGAACGGTAATTTCACCCTTATTGTACTGCATGCTATGTTGTATGACGCTTGAGCGGGGAGGGTGTGACACTTGGAGACATGACCTATGTAATATATAAGTTTGTTATATAATTATATGTAACTAAATCAGGTTTTATTTTAATTTAATAAATAAAACTTATTTTAAGCTTACAATTTGTATGCAATAAATGTATGCTTTAGTAAGCTTAAAGTCTATTTACGGCTTAAAATATGAAGCCTTTTATTTTTTTGGTAAATATAAAGTCATTTTAAAAGACTATTGCCTACAATTCTTAGTAAGCATTTAAAATGTTTTAGGCCTTACTAGGCTTTTCAGAAGGCTCAATCCTAGAAAAGAGTATGCATTCATGTTTATACCCAAACTTAAGTTTTAGAGAAAAAAGATAAATAAATACCATCTGAATTTGTAAAACCCCCAAAAGCCTACCGAATTTGTAAAAAGACTAAGAGATGACAAAGACTTTTGAGGGTTATGCAAATTCGTACAAATTTGTGTAAAATGATCATAATGCCCAGAGAGAGAGAGATGAACCGAGGCTCCATTTCCATGATCGCCGAAGCACGTTCGCCGTCTTGACCCTACGTCGTCGAAGCCACACTCGCCTTCGCCGTCACACTGCCAGACCGGATGACCACGGTGAAAAAGGAAAAAAAGCGAGAAGAAACACATAAATTCTTTTTAGATCGCTCGCGTTCGAGTTGAGAGATTGAAAGATATTGGAAAGGCTGTGAAGGAAGGAAGGAGAGGCATGGAGGAAGGCAAGAAGAAGAGAAGGAGGACCAAAAAAAAAAACGAGTTCACTCGAGTGCATTGAAAAAGCCAGTAATGAACAGTAAATTACGTTTGAGAAAGAAAGTGAATAGTAAATGTAGACTTTTGACGACATTTTTTTCAAAAACAGTACTTTTAACGACTGTTTTTTAAAAAACAATCATAAAAAACAATACTTTTAAATCATGTTTGAAAAAATTTGTTGAAAGTACTTTTAACGATGTTTTTTGAAAAAACAATCGTCAAAAGTCTTGTTTTTTATTACTTGTTTTATAAAAAAAAGTCGTTAAAATTATTGTTTTTGAAAAAACAATCATTAAAATTTTATGACTTGTTTTTTAAAAAACAATCGTTAAAAGTATTGTTTTTAAGACTATTTTTGCAAAAAAATCGTCAAAAGTTCACATTTACTATTCACCTTCTTCCTCAAATGCAATTTTCGTTTATTATTGGATTTTTCAATGCACTCGAATGAACTTTTTTTTTTTGCCTCCTTTTCTTCTTCCTTCCTTCCTCCACGCCTCTCCTTCCTTCCTTCATAGTCTTCCAATATCTTCCAATCTCTCAATGCGAACGCGAGCGATCTAAAAAAAACTTATGTGTTTCGTCTCAGTTTTTTTTTTCTTTTTCACCATCGTCATCCGGTGCAGCGTCCAGCGGGTGTGGCGTCAATGGCGGAGGCGGGTATGGCTTCGATGGCGGAGGGTCAAGACGATGGCAAACGTGTTTCGGCAGTCACAGAAATGGAGCTCTGGTTCATCTCTCTCTCTCTCTCTCTCTCTCTCTCTCTCTCTCTCTCTCTCTCTGGGCATGATGGTCATTTTACATGAATGTGTACGAGTTTGCATAACCCTCAAAAAAAGTCTTTGTCATCTCTTAGTCCTTTTACAAATTCGGTGGGCTTCGGGGTTTTGCAAATTCGGATGGTATTTATTCGTCTTTTTCCCTAAGTTTTATGCCCCTATTACGATTTAGACTGTTTGACCAAAGTCGACTTGACCTATATCGGCCTATAATAAATATAAGCAATAGATGTCATCGGTCTTAATCTTTCAGACTTTGTTTTATATTTAAGACCAAAATTCATCCTACTAAATCTTATATTTAAAATCGCAGTATTAGATGGAAGTGAAACATTTTATCACAAGTACATCCCCTTATCAACATACTAGTATTATAATAGGAAAATAAATAGGGATTTATTTGATTTTAAGTGTAATTAAACTTGATCGATCTTTGAGAAAATAACACTAAGGTCCCAATAAAAAAAAATATTATTAGAAAAATTTTATAACTTATCAATGATAACTCTTTTAGTTGCCAATGACTATCTTTCATTTATTATTGACAAATTATAAGACTCTACTTTAGACATTAGTGTCATTTTCCCTTAATCTTTTGATCAAAACGATCTAAGGCTAAAAATCTTGATGAAGCTCTTATTTTAAGGGGCCTACTACATGTATAAAAGTCATGCATGTGGGAAAGAGAAGTGAAGAAGGGGACAAAGCACATGCTTAGTGCCTTAAAGATTTCTGATTACCGTTAGAGTGTCATCTGCTATCATTACTCTTTGGACTCATTGACAGATTATCTATGCCCTATAATTTGATCACTTGGAAAATACTGCTATTATAAAATATTTTTAATATTTTTTAAAAGTATAATATAATATTAAAATAAAAAATAAGAAAGACACATAAATTTCATTTAAATTGTCAGTTTACTAGAGATTTTGGCCTTGATTCCTATTATATAAAAGGATTGAGTAAGAATTTGGGTTGTAACCAGCTGAATAATAAGATTGATTAAAAGAGTAATGATTTTGATAAAACAATAAATACTGATAATATATGTAAAACCCATATTCGCAAACATGAAAAACCCATATTCCCACCATATCCTCTCTTTATCATTTACATGTGTTAACGAATCTTTTAGGTTTTGAAAATTGAAATGGTATTTATATGTCGTTTTCTCAAATAAAAATATCATTTTATATTTTTTAAGAACATAAATAGTCATCATGTTTGTTTGTGATTTAAATGGGGAAAATGTCATTTAAATTGGATGAAATTCCAAAACCATAAAACGTCTGTTCAAAAATTAAAAGGACACGAGAGGTGATTGTGAAGAATCGAGATTTAAATTTTTATATTAAAATGCCCCTCACATATTTTTTCTCTCTCCTCACCCTCTCTTCCTCTTCCCCCTTTCTCTAGAAGTGAAGGCGACGATGATGGTGGACTGAAGGTGAAGGTAGAGCAAAGTGGAAATGGTAGAAGAAACCAATTTCCACAAAGCTTTTTCAGTTTCTGGCGAAGTTCTATAGTTTCTCGTGAGTTCATGAGTTTTCTGACGAGCTTATGAATTTTTCAAGCATTTGTTGCCTTTGACAAAATTCGTAATGAGATTGATAAAAACAATAATGAGTTAGACAAGATTCGTAATGGTTTCCATAACTGTGTTTTCTTATGGAAAAAACGTTAGATGTTAGAAAAAAATCATTGCGAATCTTGTCAAACTCATTATTGATCTTATGAATTCAATTACGAATTTTGTCAAATGTCACAAATGCTGGAAAATTAATAAGTTTGCTAGAAAACTCGTGAACTCGCAGGAGGTTGAGGAAAAAGAAAGGGAATAGTAGAAAGGGTTTTACAATATTCGTAATGAGATTGACAAGTTTAATAATGATTTTGACAAGAATTATAATAGTTTGAACAAAAACATTTGCCGATGAAAACACGTAAGTCGGGATTATTGCTCTTGTAAAAACTATTACGAATATTGTCAAACTAATTTTTGATCTCATGAATCTCATTACGAATTTTGTCAAAGGCCACAAATGCCTAGGAAAATTTATAAGCTTGCTCGAAATCTCATGAACTCGCCAAAGGTCGGGAAGAAGAAGAATGTGAACAAGTATAACGGTTTCACAAAATTTGTAATTGTTTTGATAAGAATTATAATAGTTTTGATAAAAGCGTTTGCTGATGAAAACATACAAGTCAAGATTATTGCTTTTGAAAAAACCAATACGAATCTTGTTAAACTCATTTATTGATCTTGTGAATCCCATTATGAATTTTGTTAAAAGCCACAAATGCTTAGGGAAAATTCATAAGCTTGTCGTAAAACTCATAAACTTCCTGGAAACTATAAAACTTTTTCGAAAACCGGTTTTTTTCGACCATTTTCACTTTGCTCTACCTCTATCTTCACTTCACTATCATCGTCGCATTCGCTTCATAGAGAGAAGGGATGTAGGGAGAGGGGTGAGGAGAGAGGAAAAAGAAGAGATGACAATGAAAAATTTATCAATAATTTAAAATCTCAATTTAATCTCTATCATTTTAATATTTTTTATTAATTTTAACAAATCTTTATCGGTTTTGATATTTCTTATGGTAGTTGCAAGATTCTCCTTTTAAAAATTCAAACTATACAGGTACATCGTTCGGCTGTCTTGCTTTAATTTTTACTGTAGCATTTGCTCATGTCACGAACTAGAATCTTTTAGGGACACTGTACATCCTCATAGGTATCGATCATTATTCCTCATCCTAATCATTATACCATAAAAGTTGCCATCTTTTCTTTGCTTTTATGTTATTTTATTTTGTTTGTATGTTTGCATTCAAATTTTCCCTTCGATTATTCTCTCGGCTAAGCTTGTTCTTTATCTTTATCCTTTCACTTTCCCATCCCCTTCGTTAATTAGCTGTAATTTAATTAGATGCCATCATTTAGGTTTACACTTGATTTGATGTTTCAAATACTCCTTACTTGAACCAAATAACACGTTTATTTATGTTAACATTACAAATATTAATTATATCAAACTTTTGAGGTGGGTATATATTTGAAACATGCATGTCTTAATTAATGAGCAGGGTATGAAACAGACACATGCGGCAAATGCAAATTACTCATTTGGTATGGTTGGACGATGACAAGCATCCTTTGTTAGTTTGTTTTTTCTACTCACAAAGCAACTTATATATGCTACTACTTCACAAATACACCTAAAAACATTAACATTAACTTGCTTACCATTAAATTGAATACCCTCAAATATACTTAACACACACTTCTCTCTCACCAATAAGTAAAATTACCAACTCAAAGTACGAACCCATTTGAAAAATACCACCTAGCTACCTCAATTTTGAGCAAATATATAGTATTGACTCTTGTGTCTTTGTGATTATTACTAGTATTCTTTCTCAATCAAGCCAATAGCTTTTAGTTCAAATGGCCATAGACGGATCTTCATTAATACGGGGGCCATGAAAAAAAATTTGTTTAGGATTTTTAAAAAAAAGATTAATATAATGTAAAATTTAATTTTGGCCCTCCAATTTTGTGGGGACTTATAATTCAATCTTTATTCCATGTGGAGTCTTGTGTGATTTATGTTAATCTTATCATTTTTTTCTATATTCCATTTTAATTGCCTAAAATTTTTAACTTATTAATGAAATTTACTTTTATAGTGTATTTTTACTATGCTTTTACTCATTCTATACTACACCTGTAGATAAAGTTAATTGATTTTTCATTCTAAACATCAACGTCTTACCTTCCAACATTGTGGTGTTCAATTACATGAAGTTTATGGTTGAATCAGAGATTCACAATCACAGAAATTAATAGGTTAAAACTCCTGCTTCATGCTAGAACCAAAAAGCATACTGTAAATTATTGCTGAGGAATAAGCAATCAGCATGACAACCATGTTAATCACATTTCTAGTGCTTCTTTGTTTTGTAGGGATTAGGTTTAAGGTCTCCAAAATCCAGGATGTTTAGCTTATCTGACTTGAAATATGAGTGTTGAGTTAATCTGTAACAAAATTGGTCATAATTTTTATTTCAGGAATTTGCGAGTTTTCTTCGTGTTCTTGATAGTTATCCTATAGATGCAGTATGATTGAGAATGAGAAGTAGAAGTATATGATATAAATAATGAGTGTTGAGTTAACTTTTTTTTTCTCGAGTTTTAAGTAGTTAATGAGTATATATTTAACCACTCAAAATTTCCGTCCCTGACCCCTTGGTTGTGGGTTCTATACCTTAAAACGCCTAAAAATTGATGGAAGTTTGTGTGTGGGGATACCCTCTCTTGTGGCTGAGGGACAGGGGATTTTAATTGTTAAATGAAAAAAGAAAAAATTCATTCAGAGTTCTTGTTTTCTTCAATTTTTAATTTTAATTATTATTATCGTTCATAATCTCTAAATTTTCTTCTTCCAATCAATCACATTTCATCACGATATACTCCTAAAATTTTTATCTCTTCTTTTTCATCAACACAGATAGGCTCGTAAAAAAATGGATGATGAAAGCCCATCTTCCAATAATATCCTCGTTTGCACAAGAGATTCTAATTTCTGCCATCAATAAGTCTCCCCAAATTCATAAATATTTTAGACAATAGATCATATACAGCATTTCTAAAATTAAGTTCTGGCACCAAAAGGGGAAAAAAAAAAACATATCTAAAATTTAGATACTCGCAGAGGTGAGGTGAAATTTTTTTCGTAGACTAATACTAGTATAAGTGATAATAAATACATGATCTCATGGAAAAATGATACAGTATGGTTTTCACACAGGAAGATGTTTTTACTTTTCCTTTTTTGCAAGAAGCAAAATGAAGGTTTTGTTGGAGAAGAAGAAGATGCAACCAGAAATGTGGAAGGTACGATCATGGACGAGCAAAAGATCCAATTCCTCTAGAGATTCCATGCATTCCTGGATTGAAGCCCAAGCAGCCTAGTAACCCCCGTTTGTAAGGCAAGTACGTCTTCTTCTTCATCTCTTCTGCGGCGGCTCTATTCACCGTGTAATGCAATTCGTGGGCTGAAACCGCCGCCCCTCTCCTCCGCGACGACGTTGATCCTCCTCCCTTGCTTGACCCCTCCGACGACCGGAAACTTGAGGTCTTCGCGTCCTCCTCCCCTGCTTTCTTAGACAGAATCGTGTACTTTCTCAGAGGATCTTTGTCCGTGGCTCTCCCCTCGGAGGCACTCCGAAATAGAAGAAAATCCTTCAGCCTCCATTTTCTGTAACCTTTTGAGAACGAGATTGACGAGAATAACGAGGAAGTAGGCGTGGAGGGCTTTGAGTAGCTTGTTGAAGAAGAAACTCCTTTACCTGTTTGTGAAACTTCCTCAGAGACAGAGTCACCCATAATATCAGAGACCCTCAAAGGAGACAACGATCTGCTTCCCTTACGGCCGGAATTCCCCCTAGAAATTTCTCTCTCCCTCGATTTTTCTGATTTTCTCGCCATGATTCTTCGCTCTTACGGGCTTCTTCCATGGCAGCTGCGAATGGATCGAAATCCCTTTTCTTATGCCTCGGGGAAAACGCCTCTTGAACGATTCTCTTTCCCCTGAGAGATTCTCGACCTCGGAGATGACAGATTCGAGTTCGCCGCCGCCGTCGGAGAGCTGCTCCCGTCGCCGGTATGTAACCGCGGAGGCAGCTTCAACGGCCGGATTTTGCCACCGTCGAAGAGCTCATCTGCGGTTAAAGGAGTTCTGTCCAATAGTCCGCTAAAATTGAACTCAAAATCCTCGTTCCCAATCGCATCGTGGTTATCCTGTTCGGTGCTGTTGGTAGGTTTAGATTTGGGAACTCCGGGCTTTTCTTCCCAGAGGAAAGGGACAGAGGAAGAAGAAGAAGCAGAGGAGTGTCTGGGCAAGTCGTCATCGTCGTCGACGTTGAGGAAGAAAGGGGAAGGAGAGCTAGTGGGACTGGTGGGAGCACTGAAGTAGAAGTTGTGGGCGAAACGTTGAGGGCTAGAAGGAGCGGTGATGTAAGGGGAGGACCTGTTGCTGTCGAAGTTGAAACTGTCCGGCGCCGGAGATGGTGCTACCACCTCGACCTCCATGGCTGAACGGAGTTAGGCGGGTCTGTTTGATAAGAGAGTGATGGTTGGGAAGTGAGAAAGAGGGAATAAATAGAGAAGGAAGGAGAGAGGAAGGAGGGAAGAAGACAATGGTGTGACAGGTAGCCGCCTTTGCAAGACTGAGCCCAACTCTGCGATGTGTAATTGCAGACATTAAATTATTGGTTTTTCTTTACTCCAAATGTCTACTTTCCTTTTCGACCACAAAAAAAAAAAAAAAAAAAAAAGTCTCATTTCCTTGCTTCTTTTGAGGTTAAAATGACAGAGTAATTTTATTTTTAATTATAAAAATTATTTACTTTGAATTAAAATATTAATTATTTTGTCAAATTTTGTAAGGTACTCTTGTGGGGAAAATTCATATGGATCCTTTTTGATGAAAAAATCCTAAAAATGATCTAAGATTTTGAAAATCCATATAGAATGTTTATCTTGCTTTTATTTATAAGTTATATAATTAAATTTTTTATATTAATAATCATAACATTTATTTATTATTATATGGACTTTGTTTTTATAAGACATATTACTATGGGTAGTATATACTTCCTCCTTCTCTAAATATAAGTTTGATTTTTAAGAACATGTTCGTCCCAAAATGTAAATTTGATTTTAGTTGACTATATATATTTACTCTTTCTTTGCATCTTTTTTTTTATAGTGAATAAATTGCATTAATTAGGTGCTGCTATTCACAAGGGAGGAAGAAAGAAAGAAGGGTTATTTCTCCTAATTTATTTTTGTGATATAGAGTATTGTTATATTTATTTTCTCTTCTTTAACACACCCTCTTTTATTATCTTTTCTCTATATATTCTCTCTTATTTTTTCTCATTTATCTCTCTCTGACTTATCATCTTTATACATACCGGCATAATTGAAAAAACATATATATTAATTATAAATTTATGTTTAACTACTTTCTTAATAAATAAAAAACACTTAAATCAAGCTTGCACTTAATGGTGAAAAGAGTATTAAATAAAGGTAATGTCAAAAGGTCCCTAAATTTTAAGTCAAACTTAATAAAATTTGAGATTTTTTTTTTAATCTATATAAACATGATGGGAGTGATTTATAAATTGCATTTTTATAGGATTATACAAATTTAGTAATTTCTTTAATACTTCTCCCTTTCTCATTAGAAAAAAAGAAGAACAAATTAGATTTTATTTTTTTAGATTTGACATTTTTTCCGGCATCGATGTTTTCCTATTCAACTTTGTGAGTTGAAAGTTTTTTAAAAAAAATTTCATTTTCTGTTCTTCATGTCTTGAATTAAAAATAATCTAAAACCTCAGTTATGAATATTTTAGTCACGTTAATAATTTGTGTTTGCTTGATTGGATTATCTATGATCTCGAGTCGATGTTTTTATTTAATATTTTAATGCCACAAGCATTGCTTGTTTTTGAGTCTGATTATTTATGACTCATAGGTGACTACAATACTTTTAATATTCTTTGTGCACCTTGTTTTAGAATGGATAATTCAATCATTTGAATGTGAATAAACACACACATATTCGTAAATATATCATACCTCGCAAAAAAAAAAAAAAAAAAGAATGAATGTGTATGCATATAATTTAAAACCCGTTTTTGTCTCATTTTATTAGACTGAATTATCATTAATTGATTATTCTAATGTTTAAAAAAGCCAGGAGATGGGTGGGCACATATATACAGGTTGAATTGGGCAGCTGGATAAAGAGAGTCCCAAAGAAGTCAAGAAAAATTAAAGGGGAAATTACCTTCAGGTCCCAAGGAACACAAATAATTATAAAAAGTCTCTTAAAATCACTAAATTACAGAGAAGTCTCAAGGGATTTTTTTTAATATTATTTGTATTAACAATAGAAAAATGCTAAATTTACAACAAAATTTAAAATCCGGCAATTTACAAAAAAACCATATTTGCAACAACATTTAAACACCCGAATTTTGAATATAGAGAGGCCATTTACAAAAGAAAAAAGCTATATTTACAAAAAACGCTATATTTACAACAAAAATTAAAAATATGGTAATTTACAATAGAAAAATTCATATTTACAACAACATTTAAACATCTAGATTTTAAACATAGAAATGTCATTTACAATAGAAAAAAACTTTATTTACAACGAAATGCTATATTTATAACAAAATTTAAAATCTAGCTATTTACAACCGAAAAAAGCTAGATCTACAATAGAAAAAGCTATATTTACAATAACATTTAAGCACAGAATTTTGAACGTAGAAGGTCATTTACAAACGGAAAAATGATAGATTTACAAAGAAAGTACTATATTTATAACAAAATTTAAAATCTGGTCATTTACAATGAGAAAAAGTTATATTTACAACGAAAAAAATCATATTTACAACGACATTTAAAAACTTGGATTTTTTTTCCATACAAATAATATTAAAAAAGTCCATTTGGATTTTTGAGTAATTTGGTGATTTTAAAGGATTTTTTTGTAATTATTTCTTTTTTGGGACCTAAAGGTAATTTTCCCAAAATTAAACGTCAATTTATGAAGGCATTACAATTAGCTATATGACATGACATTGATGTTAGATCATGTTGGTTTGCTTTAATTCCTTCATTAATTACGTCCCCTTTTGTTGTCTTTAATTAATGTGGTAAATCAGAGAATAATTGAAGACAAAAATAACAGTGTAAAGTGGAAAAAAAAAAGGCAAAAAAGCTCAAGTTGTATCTTGTACGATATATTAGTATATTGTTAAGTGACTTTGAGGCCCCCAAAAAAAATTACTATCCCTTTTTTAATTATGACATTGGGTTAACTTTTTTTTAAGGAATTAAAGAAGCTAAATAAGTTACTTAATTATATTATATGTTGTATATCCTTAGACTATATATTTAGTTATTAGTCAAACTAATTAGTTTGGTGAAAATAAAAAATACTTTAAAGTAATTTAATTAACCTTTTAAATTTCTAAAAAAATTAACTTAGTCTTATAATTAAGACCTTTAAGATGCTAGTATACAGTTAAGTGTGTGCCCACGGATAATGATTCTAAACAAGCATCAGAAAAACAATTAAAATAGTGAAAATTTGTCACTCTTATAACTATTTCCTCTTATCTTTCATATTAGAGATATTTCCATAATTTAATTAGATTAAGAAAGTTAGTTAAATTAGTTAATACGTCATCACGTTTTCTAAAATACCAGAGTCACATCCCTTAATTTTCACATTCTTTTTTTCCTTAATTATTGTTGAAGAAATATCATTAGGAATAAATTAAGAAAATACTGATAAATATAAAAAAATATATCTTGTATTTAAAATTAAGTTTAACTCCCTAAATATATCATATATTATGGACTGATTTCAAACTCTTGTTATGTCATTATTAAATCAAGAAAACAGTTAGATTGTTTTAGCTCCGCGTCCTGGCACACCAAGAAATGTAAATATTCCTCGTCGAGATTTTAATTCAAACTCAAAATTAAAATATTAAATACGAATTAAATACATTTGAAAACATAAGAAAATAAAAGTGTCATCTTGTGAGGGATTTTTTCTTCTTTGAACTAATTGCTTCTTTCAAAATAGGAGTATGTATTAATATCCTCGGGAGAGACTGTTGTCATGATGACCATCCCCTGAGGAACATTATCAGGGAGACCAAGGATCTCCTCTTCCAGGACTGGGACGTGACACTTCATTACACCCCAAGGACAACATCGCTTGTCTTGACTATATGACAAAGGAAGGTCATGATGCGCCTGCTGATGCAGATGTCTTTTTAGTTCTGTTCCGGCAAAATGCCAGCATATGGTCCTCAAGGACCGATTGGCTTGTCATCCCGAGCTCTCTCTTTTTTGATGTATTTTTGTGCTAGACTCTTGTAGTCTAGTCTTCTATCTCAAGTGTCTGCTTGCCTGTATCTTATAAAAAAAAAAAAAAATAGGAGTATGCATTGCCAAATGGCCCCAAGTTGATTCCAAAGGATTAGATTTACCTGGTTTATTTCTAGTATATAGTCTCCTTTACTGGCAAAAAGAGTAACCATAACTGATGCCCAAGGAAAATTATTTAGTAAAACATCATATTATTTTGCACCAATTTTTATGTGAGTACATGATTATATACATAGAAAAAAGTTCTAATCAAATTTAAAGATTATCAATAAACTTTGAATAAGTAAATCTCCAATCTTTAATGGAAGATATATTTGGAGAGTTGATTTGATAATTACAATTATACTGCGAAAAATATTATGAAATCCCATAAAAATATGATCACCAAGAATTCCAATCAGGAGTATAAATATGTTATCATTTCTTATACCAAGATTTATCATTAGATGCAGCTGCTAAATTATTAGGAGGCCTTCTAGTGATTGCATTTCTTTCTTATAACCCGTAATAACTCTCCCATTGTACTATAGCTTTCTTAAACCTCTGTTATTTACTTATTTTGATTGCTTCCCCATTTGTATAATGAAACAGAAAGGAAGGAAGATGTCACTGTTTTTTGATTTGAGAGTGAAGGAACAAGGTGGGAGCTGGGGAATAAATTGTGGTTCTGTCTCACTGTGAGAGAATAGAAATTTTCAACGCTTGTGACAGAGAAATTTGGACTTTTTTGCTGATATTGAAGATCGGGAAAGGGCAGGCCCTGTTTTTAAAATATCTGGTCATTTTTTGACTTCTCGCAGCGGCTCAGTTCTCACTGTCCATAGGATCGCTTCTTTAGATTTCGACGTAGAAGCGAAAAAAGGATAATGTTTTATACTCGTATATCATATGGTTTTTTCTAAAATCAGACTGTTCATGAAAAATATGTCTAAATCATAAGATGTCATCAAACATGCATCAGGATTTTTTTTTTTTTTTAACTGAAAAACAACACACGGCATGATTTAGTGCAGAATGTTCCATCATGACTTTTTCTTTTTTCTTTTTTAGGGTTAAATACCTAATTTATCATGAAAGTTTTGCTAAGGAAACACCTAGCACCTGGAAGTTTTTAGGGTACCAAATTTGCCCTGAGAGTATTTAAAAGGTATCAAATTTACTCAAAAGTGACGGAAGTCCACGTAGATCGTTAAAATGTGAGGTGGCACGCCACCTCATCAATCAAAAGTATCATTTTTTGCGGCTGAAGTTTTCATTGAGGAGCGATTTTGCCGGAAGTTTACAAAAGTAGCAATTTTGCCCTTCTTTCTCCCAATATTAAATTTGACTATTAGATTAGTCAAAGACCACACATGTCACGTGCCTTGAAAAGGTTGAACTTGGAGTCGAGAAAGAGATCCTTGACATGTTGAGCTCAAGGCGGCGGAATTTGAAATGAAGCGGTCACGGGGACTAGAGCGGAATCGGGTGGGACCGTTTAAGCCACGCAGCCTGAGGCTCGGGCTTGAAAAATAAAGCTAGAAATTTGAAATTGGCCTAAGGCGGCTTAATTTGGCCTTGCAATTTGTATAGACAGATCATTTGCTTAGATCATAAGTGATGCTTCCTATGATGGTTGGCTTCACAAATTTTAATGCGGCCTTGAGCTCAATATCTTAAGGATTTCCTTCTTTGACTCCAAGTTCGACCTTTCGTGCATGTGTGGCGCTTTGACTAATTTAATAGTCAAATTTAATATGCGGAAAGAAGGGCAAAATTGATACATTTTGTAAACTTAGGGTAAAATTACTCCTTAGTGAAAACTTAAGGCAAACTTGCTCTCGATTGAAAACTTCGAGGCAAAAATGATACTTAACTCTTATTGGGTTGAAGAGGTGGCATGCCATGTGTCATGAGGTGGCATGCCACGTGTACACTCAGTCAAATTTAACGGTCAAAATTAACGGATGGGAAAATTTGGTACATTTTTCATACTTCCAGGGTAAATTTGGTACCCAAAAAATTTCCGGGTGCTAGATGCTCCTTTAGCAAAAGTTCCATGGCAAATTAGGCCTTTAACCCTTTTTTTACGTTAGTAGTAACTGCACATTCCCATTAAATTCTATAAATCTGCCACTGTTAGTTCTTTTACAAGGACTAATTTGCTAACAGAACACAGAGGGATTTAAAGTATTAAGGGGTTAATAGTGGTAATAGAACAAAATTAAAGATTTTTTTTTTTTTTTGGGGATGGTATAGACGCCAAATTAAAAATAAAGAAAATATTTTTTTTTAAATGCAACCTTTTTATGCTTTCAATATTTTCGGCATTTGTATTACGAAGAGGAGACCATTTTCTACCACCTTTTTCTTATATCTCTGATTATTATCCAATAATATTTACCCTTAAAGCACTAGTTTTATTTTATTTTGATTTTATTTCTTTTGTTTGTACCAAATGA
The DNA here is from genome assembly GCA_019022655.1 of Acacia acuminata. Taxonomy (NCBI): domain Eukaryota; kingdom Viridiplantae; phylum Streptophyta; class Magnoliopsida; order Fabales; family Fabaceae; genus Acacia; species Acacia acuminata. The sequence continues at coordinate 136,812 of JAFJYI010000199.1, forward strand.
CCTCAAAGTTTAAAGGGAAAATTATAAATAAATACCATTTAAACTTAAAAAAACTCTAAAAAGTCTGTTAACAAATGGAACAGACAATCGGTCTTTAGGGAATTTAGAATTTTGAAATATTGTGTTTTTACCAAAATGCCCTCAAGTTTTCTTTTTTAAAAAGAAAGATTTCTCACTGGAGCTTGCGAGTGACGACTTGAGTAATGAGATCTGACTACTTGAGCTATATAAGCCCTATCTATCGTTGATAAATTCAAAAAAGACAACGACAACTTAAGTATAGCGATTGACAACTTTCGCTCCAAAGATTGTGGATGGCTACACTCAAATTGTTATTTCCAATGCTAAAGTTGTCATTACCTTTATTTAACTTGTCAACGACAATTGGTAAGGTTAAAGGTAGGGACGGAGCTTGAGAAAAATATTTAGGAAGGCCAAATGTATACTCATTAACTAATTAAAAAGAAAAAATATTTGGGGGGCCAAATATATAATTTTTTGGACCGAATGATAAAAAAAATTGGGACAACGACAACTTTGTAAATGAGAAGCTTCGTCCTTAAAGGAGGTCAAGTAGTCAAACCAATGACTCATGTTGTCACCGGAGCTCGCTGGCCGCCAAAACTCCGACGCTGATGGAGGTTCCTTATTTTTCTTAAAAAAAATTGAACGAATAAAAACACAACATTTCAAAATTCATCCCTTTCTATTTATTAACAGACTTTTTAGAGTTTCCCAGGTCCAAATGGTATTGTAGTGGAACTTTCCTAAGTTGTTTAAACCTGAGCTCAAATGGTTTCAAATATTCAAACGGAAAAGATACCCAAGTTTATCAGCTGGCTTACATTCCTTTTGGATCACAAGTCAATTGGAAAAGGAAAGGAAAAAGAGGAGATATGAAACTTAAACCCAGAAAATTGTCCCAAACTCTGCTCCATTCCCTCCATTCTTGAGCCCAAACATGCCTCATGCAAACGAGGGCATATGCGTGCAAACACTGGCATACATATAAAAGTGGCATTGTACCATAAAAGATTGAGTATCTAAAAATAATCTCAGTCGTCTACCAAAAAACAAAACAAAAAACCCTAGTACAGTACCTATGTTCCAATCTCAATATATTTTAAGGGTCAAGAAGAATGATCTCCTTGCCGTATAATATATGTCAGACACACTCCAAAATTTTGAAGATGGTGATACAGTCTAAAGAACCTCGCATAGCAATAAACCCAAATATAAAACTCACCAAGCTACAAATTTGCTTGAGGAGCAATAAATGTATCGTCACTTCATTTTTTTTTTTTTTTTTTTTATTAGTTTGGTGAGATCGGTTTGCCGTTCTGGCCCTATCAAGATGCCCCTTGAGCTGCAGCAGCAGCAACGTTCATACTGAGATCCTGGTTTTGTCGCACAGCAGGCCACTGGCCTCCATAGTAACCTCCATTGGAATCTGTCCTCCACTGTGAGATCCATGAAATCCCAAGAGTTTAAATTAGAATCCAGATGATTAAAAAAACATTTCGTAACCTTCTCTGTCAAAGATCTTGCTACAGGCAATGAAGGAATTGTAACAGTCTTGCTGACTTATTACTCCTTGAAGCAAGCAACCAATTTGATATTTGTAGTGAGAAACTGAAAATTATATAAAATATAAAAGCATACGGATAGAAGAAGCAAAGTGGGAGAATGGTGGACTCCCATGATTTGGTATTTTTTTTTTAAAAAAACGGCTATTAGGGAAAAATTAAGTTCAGCATCTCACATGCTTATTTCCAGGACTGCGGCCCCAAGAAAGCCGTACAGTCTGCTTCCCAATTACTGTCCCGTTCAATGCTTGAAGTGCTTCCTCAGCATTCTTTCTATTAAAGAGATACCAGAAGGCATAAATATTAAATGACCATGGAGAAATCGAAGACAATAAAACTAATGCAGTGATCATCAAAGTTATAAAGCATTAAAATATTGGTTACCTGTCAGAAAATTGAACAAAACCACAACCTTTACCCACAGGTATCTTGACTGAGACAACCTCACCAAATTGCAAAAATGGTTGTCTAAGATCATCATCTCTAACATCAGAATCGAGGCCTCCAACAAAAATCTGTAAGATAGATTGGTTACTATTGTATAACCGAGAGCAAGATGGTCAACAACTACACTGAAAAGCAGACTCACGGTTGTGTTATTTGATTCCCCTTCAGGCTGGGAACCTGGTGTGGTGGCACCGTTCAATGAGTGTCCATTAGCTAATACTACAGCTAATAAAAGAATATAAAATGAGATATTGAAATTCCAATTAGATGAATGATGTATGATATACAGCATTATAGTAATTTCTTTAAGAGCTCAACCATATACAAAATGCTCATCAATTTAATAATTTTACAATTAGCAATAATTGAGGTCACAACATTTTTCATTATTTGAAAAAAAAAAAAAAAAATAGATAAGCAGAAAAAGCAATACATCAACAAGACTAGCAATCCTCCAAAATTATAGCTAAGAAGAAGAAAAAGTATCTCCAAATACATCAAGGAATCAACTTTTAGAAATATGCACATGACTGGAACCATAAATTACTCCCGCTTCATTTTTTCCCAAGAAAACATCAATTTGCTGTGAAACCTAAAGTGAAGCCAAGAAGATATTTCTTTCCCTAGTAAGACTTCATGAAAGTAACCTATGACTTCCAAAAAAAAACTCATCATGCTCTAACTTTATGCACTAAGCCTGCAAATACATTACTTGTCATATAAAACAAAGCGATGTTGATTCAAAAGATCGAGCAACAATAAATGTTAGCATATAGCAGTTTGATTGCAGATTAGTCATCAATTTACAGTATCAGCCTAGGTTGAAAAATAATACAGTCACTCACCAACAAAATAAAAAGACAAGTGGCTAAAGAACAAAATATGGAACCAACTCAAGCTGTATGACCGGTAAGAGCTCTTGTCCCTTAAACAAGTGGTGAGGTTAGGAGTATGATTTCTAACTTTTCAGCACGGAACAAACCTATTTCAAATAGGCCTACTACTTGCTCTCAATATCTCAAAGGAATTAGTATATGCTATCGACAAAAGATACTCCTGTTGTCTGACCAAAAAAGAAAGAACAAAATACGGAAATCTATAAAGAAATATAGGTAAAAAGACTAGTTTTATGAAACTAGTAAGCAAGCCCCTCCTCTGAATATAAGCATGGGTGTAAGAGAACTTACATGGTATGGATAATAGCAAAAAGAAGTAACAAAAACACAATAACGCTTATTATTATTTGAAATCCCCACCAATTTTACAAGTTCACTTTTAAAAACAGCTTGTGAAACAATGCAACATTTATTAAAATGAGGAAATGCCAAATTGATTACAGTGCAGAACCAACACATTTTGCTACAAGTGACACCAAACAAATAACAATCTGAAAACAAGATACAGTATTCAATAGCATTACCTATTAAACGTACTTTTCAAGCCATACAAATAATATAAGAAGTGCTTATTAGCAAACCTTGGGAAGAATATTGTTGTTGATACCCATGGTACTTCTTTGGGGTTGCAACACCTATACGCATAGGCCGATTTGAACAATAGCATCCATTCATTTCAGTCATGGCCCTAGACCTCTCAGTTTCATCACCAAACCTTACAAAACCATAACCTTTTGAACGCCCAGTGTTTGAATCAATGACAACTTTGGCTCCCTTTACAGATGTATATTTGTTAGCAAAGGTTTCATGCAGCATAGCATCAGTAACATCTACAGCCAGGTCCCCGACAAATATAGACAGATCAGAACTAGCATCAGATCTCCTATCCCCCGCTGAAAGTAGCCCAATTTAGACGAAAGGGCTGATCCGTATTTGGCATAATAGCACCATTGTAGTTGTTCAAAACTTTCTCAGCTGCTGCACGTGAATAAAACTCAACAAATCCAAACCCCTCTGACTGCCCAGTTTGCTTATTGCGTATAACCTTGGCTGATACAACCTGCGTATGTGTGACAAGGTCAAAAAGCCTTACACAGTGAGTCAGTGGAAAAAAATTATTTATATACATAACATCAGTTTTAAGTCCAAAATTTCTATATGAAAAAAGTTAAAAGCAGAACCTAAAATATAGATTTATAACTGCGTATTTTTTAATAAGCAGAACCTAAGATTTATAATGCAAGGCTAACTTAACACCTGGGGGAAATAAGTCAATATTAGCAATTTTCATCACAAACCATTCAGCAATATCTATTTCTATATTCATGTACTTCTCTCATATCATGATTAATACAAATCCCCCAGAGGACATGGAATCAATTCTCAGCAGGGTATGAATAACTTTAGTTCAAGACTGTCTAGTCTAAGGCTCATGGATTCACAAGCTGAGTTGCACTGTCAAGCAGCAGTGAAATGTTCAACATTCATTACATTGACAAAACTAAAACAATATTGAATTTTGATTTAACCAGCGGCAGAGAACACTGAAGACCATCGATATTTCTCAATGCAAGAGCTTTAACCAAAGCGTCAACCAAGCAGCTACATGGAAGTCTCACTATTAGATGGGTTCATGAATGCCTAAATGGCTACTGCTGATTCCTTCAATGTGCCATCCACAAGTGGATCAACAGTTTATGTGAACAGAAGATAATTAAAAGAACAAGGCTTTTAATAGTGTCCAGAATACAATTGAGAGATCTAAATAAATTCTTTGGTTCAGAATTGTATGCATAGTTCAGGGTCAAACTCACGGCCACAGACTAGGTTGTCCGAATTGGCCAGCACCAATTTTCAGCAGAATTCAAGTCTTTACAAGACACTTAAATTTTACAAGCACACAAAAAACATTATATATTTTGGCATTAACAACTCAGCAGATGGTAAAAATCACGCTACCACGCATCGTAACGAAACTAAACCAAAAACAAAAAGAAAAAGAAACTTGAAACCTCATATAGAGGGATAGAAGCAGACCTCGCCTGTATGAGCAAAACAGTTATGGAGATAGTTCTCATCCATCCAATGATGAAGGTCACCGAGCCATATCGTCCTGATCTCATCGGACGACCACCCTTGCTTCTGCTGCTGCTGCTGATACGGCTGCGGCTTGTGCTGCTGCTGCTGCTGGTGAGGAGGCATATAATGGTGGACGTAAGGCATATAATGCTGCGGATACATCATCATCTGCTGCTGCATCATGGCCATGGCGGTAGCAGGGTACTGCATAGCCATCCATTGCTGATAGTGTTGCGGTTGCTGCGTTGTCCACTGCTGCTGATGCTGGTGCTGATTCAGATCGGCCGTGTTGGTGGGCTGAGCCATGGCTTCTATGGAGCTTCTCTGTACCTTGTTTCCTCTCTCCAACTCTGGAAGTTGTGGAGTTGAAATTAAAGTTGAGAGTAGAGGAAAGAGGGAAGGAGAGGACCTGGTCCAAGCAGGGTCGGAGGCCGAGACCAGGTAAGGTACAGAGAGACAGAATGGTGGAAAGAGGAAGAAGTTGAAGATTGGGGTGAGTTTATATACGGAGGGATTGAGGGGTTGGATCTGGGGTTAGACCTAAGCCTCGGTTACGACGTCGTCTTGCCGTCGGTGACATTCGGGGCTCTTTGTAGGACCCATTTCCTAAATGAGGGTTAGGCCAGGTCAGGTGAACCTTTATTTAAATAGATTTATTTATAATATAATGACACTGGCTGAACCTAAACTTAAAGCTTTGGCTTTTTCATCGTGGCTGAAAAACTTTAAAGCACTTTTTAAAGGCTTATTTACTGATGTAGGCGTTTAAAAAGCGCCGTATTATATTTGAGGCCATAAATATCTTTATATAATTACGCCTATCAAAACTTATATAAATATATCTTAAAATTATAATATAAGAATAAAAAATAAATAAATATTATCTTATTTATATTATATAAATATAATTATATTTTATTACGGATCGGCTAAAAGCCCCAAGTCCATAGCATGGCCCAAGAGAGAGGCGTAATCCGCTAATCATAGCGGGAGATCCAGGAAATCCATTTGGCGAATCCACCCTATCATATCGGCTGTAGAGATACACGCGCCCCATTAATGACACGTCAATTAATGGCATCGTCGGATATCGTCCCATTAATGGCACATCCGGGATATCGGCCCATTAATGACACGTCCCATTAATGGGGTATCATCTAATATCCGCCCCATTAATGGCCCACCATTAATGACGTGCCGGATATCGCACTGGACACACTCTCTATAAATACGGAAGGCGGGTAACAAGGTGCGCGCTCTAACTAGACTATTTACATACGGTCTCATTGCACACACACACTACCCCTTTGTGGGTATCTTTTTTGTGATCCTAGGCTCTGGTTATCTCCTCCCTAGATATCTAGACTGACCCTATTCATCCAAGATCAACCTATGACCCTCGAATTTGACATCTATGTTCTATATCAGAACATATTTATTTAATACTTAAACAGGCCAGGCATGAAGGCCTACAAGTCAGGCTTTAACAAAATAGGCTTAACCATTTACATGTGTCGAGGCCTTTAAATAAGCGCTGGTGGCCTGACTTTTTTTAACAAATAAGTAGGGTTGTAGAAATGCATTGATGGGACGATCTATTTCCACCTAACGAGGGCCTTATTCAACCCTAAGCGAGATTTCATGAAATTGAAAATAAATTTAGTATGAAAAAAAATGGATATCCAACCTTCTAAATTTTTTTCTTAGTATAATCCAGTGTTCTAAAATAAATATTGGCGCATTAAGGACTCGATAGCATCTAATGCTTCTTTCGGTTTTTAATATAAGATATATTTACTTAATTTGATTAGAATGAAAAAATTAGTTAAATCAATTAATAAGACATGAATTTTCTAAAACACTCTAATCATCTTCATTAAATTTTTTTTTCTATTCCTTCTTGCACTTTATTATTGTTGAGAGAGTATTAATAAAGATAAATTAGAAAAATATTACAAATATCAAAACTATGTCTTATCGGCTTCTAACTAGTATATCTAAACGGAAGAGGATTTCCTCATCGATGGATCCCTCATTATCTCTCACACCAGGCAAATTTGGGCGTCAAAATCGATCGAGGGTTGAATAATTTTCTTAAAAACGCGCGGTTTTTTAAGAAAATGATTCTGCGACCCTTGGATCGATGATTTCGCGGCTTAGATACTTGATGATGAGAAGATTGAGAGAAATAATGATGAGAAGATCGGACCCATATCTAAACTATGTCTTATCAGCTTCCTAACTAGTATATCTTATATTAAGAATAAAAGAGAGTATTCTAACGGAATTTCAAATACAATTTTGTTATGAAATGTTTTGTTCTCACAACAGCAATGGGCAATCTCTATTTATTATGAGGCTACCCTTATAGATCATCCATCACCTAATAATTGAAGTGACTTAATTTAAAAAAATGGTACAGAAAATTTAAAAAAATGGTACAGTGGTGTTTGACGTTATAAAGTAGGTTCTTAAATTTCACCAATGATTATGATTTTGAGTAATTGCGTAGAAGCAGCCCTCCATATTTATTATTAATAGTTCTGCGAATCAAATAGAGTTGCACGAAGAGTGGGTGAGGTCAAAAGTGAAGTTTAGTTGTATTTGGATGTGGAAGCCACCATGCACAGTTCTAGCAGTCAACTTTGTACTCTCGATTTTGAGGTGTCTCCCTCTTTCCAAAAGTAGAAGAACCTTGACCTCCTATTCCAATAACACTGACCTGCTATTAGTGGAACATTTCCATTATAAAACTGTGTGCCCAGTTTGTCCAAAAAAGAAAGAAAAAACAGCTACCCATTCCATCCTAAATATAGGATATAGTTTACAAACTATGTCTTATATTTAGGTTTAGATGCTGTTATGGACTCATATATGAGGCCCATTGGTTATGCGGCCCAATAAAGACAGTTTGTACCAGAATCCCCCCATAATCAGGTAATATACTAATTGGCCTATAATCAAGGCTATAATTATGGAATGTGCAGATAGTGCGGCTGAAACATGGGTCTGAAAGTGCACAAAGCCCAAAGACTGAAACCCTAAAGGTAATCTCTATAAATAGGAGGTTAACCTAAAAGGTACACATTCTCTATTCACCCTATTTACTATTTAGACTCACTGTGCAAACACCCCACCCCTTTTTGGCTAAATTTCATACTCGTGTTGCACAGTGCGATTATAGATATTTGGGAGAGTCATCTGATATTCCTTTCGGTGCTTCCTCATAGATACCTTATGGAATCCTTTGATCCTACATAAACTACCTAGTAGTCCATCGAGGCTAGACATCTATGTTCTACACCAGAACATATGCAAGTTGTTGCCTTGTGACATAGTTACTGGTTGCCCAGTGAGAAGGGTTGAGGGGTTGTTTGGGAATGACAATAAAGAAGGGGCAGGAATGAAGGATGGGTCAAATATAGTAAAACGCCAATACCAGAGAGGTACAAAGGCATAACCTAAAATCAAGAGGTAAGAGGTGTCACTTGGCTGGATCCAAACGCGTTTTTGTAATTTCACGGGTCAGGTTAGTGGTGGCAATTGGCAAATGCTGAATAATCACCAGGTTGGATCCAAACACGTTTTATTAATATTTAAACAAGAACCGTTTGGGTCAAAGTCAAACCCACTAATTATAATGGCTAACGCAAGGCCATGCACAAATTGATTTGAAAGTCACAACTTTAATCGCCTGTTCTGATGCAAATCTTTTTTTTTTTTTTTTTTTTTTTTTTTTTTTTATAGTTTATTTCACTAGATATTATTGTATATCAGTAATCCAATTGGTGTTCAATCATCTCTCTCTCTCCCTCGACCTAAAAGCAACGTTTTTTTTTTTTATTTCTAATGATAAGTGTTGGGGAAATTTTTAATAATTTGATGGACAGACACTTTCCACCCTCAACTTGTCCGCGGTAAAACTTACATTCGGATTCAAATTGTAAAAACATAAACAAACAAATCCAACCACCATTGAATGGGTCATAACTTCAATATGTTCTATTCATTTGATGAACTTGGTCTAACTAAAGTAATCAAAGAGAGATAATTGAATGGGCAGAAATTATGCAGACAGCGGAAATTCCAACTTCTCTTGACGTGACATACAATGAATGGATGAAATATGAATTGAATGGAAAAAAAAAAAAGAACATAAAACTGAACCAAAATTTCTGCTGCCACTGCAACAACTTGAGACTAAAGAATAGAGGAAGGCTAACACAAAAGAATGAGTAGAAGAACAAATAAGCCACCTGGGGTGTTCTAGTGCTGTTGATTGTGAGCATCTTAAGAGAGAACCCATGTTCAAACCTCTACTTTGTGATGCACCAAAAGAGAACAAAATTTGGTATGTACATTTTCCAGCAGATTATCTACGGTAAGCTGCATGAAGGAAGCTTTCGTATGCTGTCCCAACGAGGGTCTTTCTGACATCATCCCAATTCCCAATCTGATTGGATAAGTGCCCTTTATGTATCTTCACCTGACGGCTCTTCAAGCCTTTATGAGGAACCTTGAGAAAATCCTGAACATCTGCTAATTTCTGAAACCAAATATACAATTTCCTAGCTCAGACTTGAGAGGTTTCCAAGGAGAGCAGAAGAAATTTAGTTAATGATCATTAAATCTAAGAGGCATGAAAGGATAATTCTATGGAGAGCTCTAAGCATGGAATATTCTCACCATGACACTAACTTTGAGATTCTCAACTGAAAATCTAAAAGATCTCAGGAGAAAAAAGTTAAGAACTCAACCTTGGATTTGAGTAGATATGTTCATACCAGGTCGGGTCAAGCTAAGGTTTAACCTCAATTGCATTTTATGAGCATGTGCTTTAGCTTAAATCTCAGCCCATGACCATCTTAATTCTAGCTCATTGTGGCAATTTATTCTAAAACTAGGACATATTTAGCTAAACATATTAAGATCAACATGAATAATAGTTTTCGAACAAATTACTTTTGTGTAATTACTAATTAGTTATTACTCCCTCCGGTCTTAATTATAGGAACATTTTTGTAGTGTAAATTACACTATTAGTGTTTACCTTGCCTTGCAGTTTTCATCTTTAACTTCTTCCTTCTCTTCATTATAACTATAGTAGACATATAATCGTAAAAAAGCTTAACCCCTTACGAGGAAGAGTTCTCCATAGAATTGCCCAACATGAAAAGGAAAATGAGGCAAAAGATATGCAAATACTTTTGTGTGACATACAGTGCGGTTTCTGACAACATCCTCATAGTATATGACAATATGTCTAGTGTTCTTGAAATATTCCAAGGCCTTGGTGGTGGTTTCATTCACTTGCCTCAGTTCAGATATCAACGATGTTGTGTTGATTGTGGGCTTGTATTTTGCAAGTGTCTCTGCCTGAAAACAACGTCATAAATCATCAATACCTTGCATCCAGACAAGACAAATTAATAACATGCACAAAATTCAGAGAGACGAGAGAGAGAGACCTCGCGATGTGAATGGACATGAGACTTGTGAGTCCCATTTAAAAGCTTAGCATCTTTGTCATATTGATTTGCAAGTATAGAAACCATCCTACGGAGGAGATTCCTTCGGAAAAGAAATATAACTGAAACACCACGTTTTATGAAGTACTCAGCTATTTGTTCATGATTTTTCATCAACCCCTGCAGTAAGTTACAAATATGTCCCATTTCAGCTCCATTACATTCTTCAGGAACCAAAAAAAGAAAAACCAGTTACGTTCCTTTAAACAAGCATGCATTATGAAGAACTAATAACATAAGATGTTTGGGATAACACCATTTTGTTTGTTCTCTTTCAGACACAGGCAAATTATGAGTATTCCAAACCATCATATATTACGTTTCTACTATATTCCTTTTTACTAGCATAGGAAGGATTCTGTCTTCAACCAAATAATATCAATTAATCAGCCCAAATGCACAATACCTTAAAGAATTCGGTTTTGTATGACAATTACACAAAAGACACAACATTGTAACTGTAAGGCGTAAGCAACAATAATAATCTCCATCCTCAGTATTGACCTCTAATTGATTAGTCCCAGGTGACAAGTGGCAACTAACAAAATCATGAAAAAAAGTAGGAGTTCACTTTGGAAACTCATATCTGCCTGTTATTGAATGAAAGTAGTAGCTGCCTATATGATGTTACATGTATTAGTAGATAACAGAAGCATGTTAGTCAAATGAGAGTTAGATAGGCATAACTAAGTAGTGTAAATACCCAAGCACCCTCATAAATTTAAACAAGGGTAATTAGGAGGATTGTACCAGTTGAAACATAGTGAGAATTCACAATCCATAGCAAGGGACTATTAATTGATTTGCTCTATCCGTTCAAACTGTTTAATTTCCATCTAAAGGTGTGATTGGTCAAAATATCTAGTAGCATACTTCATTACACTTCTAACTGTTCGCAAACAGCACAAGACTTTTGCAATATCGAATGTCTTCCTATACCAGAAAAGAATTCATCCCTTTTTTATCTATATATCAGAAGGAGAAAATGTTACAGAGATGATGGTTAAGCTAGACAAACATCTATTTCAAGAGAAAAAGATATTTCTAAATAAACCAGACATTACCTGATTAAGCATCCACTTTAAGCCAACTGCAGCTGTGCATTCATTTTTTGAGGCGCTACTTAACCAGTCTAGATTGTAAACTGTATCCAGAGTCTCCACAATGGTTGAGATATTACTCTTTCTCACTTTAACAGAGAAAATTTCCCCATTTGAGCTTATGTTAGTATGGTTATTTAACAACGTCTCAAACCATCCACTCCCAGATCGCTGCATTGACAACAGGGCAAAATACCTCACAGGATTGCAAGCACATTCAGCCCTACAATGAGGCAAAAAGGAAGACATATCACCAAGATTTAAACAGAATTCCAAAGCCAACACTCAATTTAAGCAATGCTTTACCTGCTGTAAGTTTTGGGTTTTGGGTAATGCACGTAAGGCATTTCCCAAGTTTCAATGTTGGGTTCAGGGCATGTCTTGTTGACGACTTTTATATCCAAAATTCCAATCTTAGCAGGCGTGCTTACCTGCTGTAGACAAATAGAACATATATACACTCCGCAGACCATTGCAAAGACCAATACGGTCATCTTCCCCACCAATGTAGAATTCTTTGAAGCCTTTGCAAGTAAGACATCCTGCTGCTATTCGGTTCATAACACCAAAGGTTAAGATTCTGGGTAATCCTATGGAGAGCTCTACCTCACCATTGAGATTCTCAAAACAAAAAAAAAGTTAGAAGGGTGATAAACTCATTATATATACAAGTCAAAAATGCTCTGCATAACAAACAGGTTCGGGAAACTAGTCACTTAAAGACGGTAAATGGCCGGGAATCAAATACGCGGAAGACTAAGCTCTGATTCCTAACACTATGAACGTTGAGATTTTATCCTTTACGTACCATTTCTTCATTTTAGTCCGCCTACAACTAAAATGCTGGTAAATTACGTACCATCCCATTTCCATCCAAAATTTGATGCCAGTTAACCGTCACCCAGCTTAGAAGCCACATTTGAGGGGTAACTTAACGATTGGCACTAGCAGGTAGAATGAAATGCCGTTTGAAAGCCTTTGAGTGACCCAGAAACGAATTTGAGAGAAAATATTTGGAAAGAATCAAAAGGAAAAAACAAAAACAAAGAAAATCATGACCAGCAACAAAAGAAGATTTCCGTCATCGGATATAAAGTAACTTGCTGGCCAATAACATGTCAATGGAGCTTCGAATTGCAAACATTCGTTCAGATATTCAAACAACCGGATCGGACAATTTCAAATGCCGCCCATGAAAAGGGAAAAAAGAAGATAGCAATGACCGGAGAAAAAATTAGAGTTTCCAGATAAAGGGAGAACAAGAAACAAGGCGTCAGTAAAACCAACCTTGGCGGAGGAAGAAAGATCATCGGCCATCGTGGATGGGCTCAGAAGTTAAGCGAAGGAAAAGGCATTGGATAGCTGGAAAAACTCACTACGCTGCTTTCGGTTTCTTTGAATCGTCTTTAAGCTTTTCAGCTCTTCTTGCGTCGAGATTGACAAAAATGGCAGAAAAGACGTCTTTAACGGGAATCAGCTTTTTCTCGTGAAAAATTTAAATACGACTTGCAGCTCCTTCGTTTTGTTGATTTCTTGATATAGAGTGTGTGGACCACTGTCTATTAATTTTTTTTTTTTTTTTTTATTTGATTTTCAAATTTTAAAATAATTCATCCAAACAAAAACACTCTTTTTTTTTTTGTGATAACAAAAACACCCTTTAAGGAAAAATGAAAAAAAAAAAGCAAATAAAAAGATAAAAATTTGACTATTTCAAAATAAACTAAGCATGCTAAGCTAGAATCTTCTCTAGATTATTTAAGGAAGAATAACGAAAAAGAAAACTTTTCTCTCATACAAAGTAGAATCAGAAAGCGGCTTAGTTTCTTTAAAAATATTTTTTGCCAATATGTTTGTTTGTATTTAATTGCCAAGCCTTGCTATGTTTCACATATCAATGGTCACTTTTTATAGGATGTCCCAAGATCAGGAATACCAATACATAATGAATTCATTCATTTTAATGTTCTGAAATTGATGCAACTTAATTCTTTCAGTTTTGATTAGGTTAAAAATTTAGTTCCTAAATTTTAGTTCCATAAAACATAATCTCAGTAATATTTATTGTTTAATCTCTATAGTTTTTAAAAAGAGATATGATATTGTTATTACCGTTTTTTTTTCTACTACCAATATTACTACCACTTTCCCATCGTTAGATCTTTATTGTTTAATCAAATTATTTTATCTTTATAATTTCTTACTATCAGGCAAAAAAGAAAAAAGAAAAGGATTAGTAGTATTAATCAAATTTTAGTTTTAGTTTCCATTGATTTAAATTGTTTACTATTTATTCTTATAGTTTGGTTAGGATTTAATATGAATTTAAAGCATACAATCGATATTGACAATAGTATTTTTTACCTTACGGTTTAAAACTACAAGAATAAAACCAAAATCTAATCAAACAATAAGAACTAACAATGTGATAACTCTATGTTCCAAAAAAAAAAAAAACAACAATGTGATAACTCTAACTAAAATCATAAGTTAAAGTTTACTAATCATGTTTTAATCAAATCAAATCAAAATTATAAAAATAAAATAATTTTTTTTAAAATATAAGTTAGGGTAACAAATGAACCATTTGTACTATCAATCAATTTATATATATATATACATATAACACACTAGATCAAGCATATGTTCTCAATTAAATTACTATTTCTATGGAAAATAAGGTTCTAGGAGCTTCCACTACCACTTTAACATTACTTGTCAATTTTCTCACCTGCAAAAATAAAATATTATATAATTAGTCGTTTAATATTATTATATGAAATATATATATATGTGTGTGTATGTATATGTATATATATATATAAAGTTCACAAGCAACTGGGAACCCATCCTTCACTGAGCATATGTTCTGGGAAGTTTACATCATTAACCAGATTATCAAAGCTACAAGTGACAAAATTACATAATTTAAAATAGTTAAAATAAAATAAAAAAGGGGGGGGGAAAAAAAGAGACAGAAAGCAAGCACCTACTTAAATTGAAGTCAGTACTTAGAAATAGTAGTCAATCTGTTTTACAATTTCAGCAACATCTGGAGCTACATCATTTACAACGGGATAATACAGAATTGATGAAAATACATATATATATTACTCCTTCCGGTCTTAATTATAAGAGTTAGTTGACTTTTTTGGAGAGATTAAGGAAGCTAATTAAATTACTTTAAAGTATTTTTATTTTTATTTTTTTCTTCAAACTTATTAGTTTGACTAATAAACTAATATATAATCTAAAAATATTTAACATATGAAATGATTAAGTAACTTATTTAGCTTCCTTAATTTTTCCAAAAAAAGTTTTCAACTAACTCTTATAATTGGACTAGGAGGTAGTAGTTAGAATTAGTATATAAGTACCTATCATTGAAAACCACATATTTGATGGATGCTAGAAAATTCAAATTATACACGAACGCACATACGTAACTCCGAAAGATGGCCCCAGTGATGGAAGGCTAGTTGTAGAATCAACTTCATGTTCAAATGGCATTTCCAGGTATCTGTACATGTAATTGTCCTATAAACTTGGGTGCAAGAGCCAATCTTGAGGGCCCCAATAGCAGAGATATGGTCCAGATACGAGCAGGACGGAGCCAGGATTTAAAATTAGGAGAGGCGAAAATGACTAAATAGGACATAGTGGAGTCAACATTTGAAATTACGGGGTAAAAATTATAAAATTGGACCCAAAATTTTAAGAAATTATATTTTAACCTTATAAAAATTCAATATTTTCATTTTAGTCTTTCTATAAAACTGTTAATAAGGACTAAAGTGAAAACATTGAAACTTTTTTAAGACTAAAATACAATTTCCTATATTTTTAGGTACTATTCTGTAATTTTTTGGGGGTGGGGCGGGGCCACCCCTAGTCCCTAATTCCGCCTCTAGATACGAGGCTAGTTAATGAGGGGTTGCTAGACTCTCTGGAATCATGGTCATAAACATACTTTTGTTTGATAGTTTCAAAAGATACATCTAAATCCTTATGATTCAGGTTGGTCGACATGCAAGTGTTTGTTTCTGCATTATCGGTAACTTATCGCTTTTATCGATACCCTATAATATAGAAACATAAGTAATTAGGAAGTCTTACATTGGTTAATTAAGCAAGAGATTAAAGGTATATAATGTAAAGATTAATTTTTTATATTGAACAACTTGAATTATTTTGACAAAATGACAAGATCAAGAGATATACCCTTGTATCTAAAATTCTAACCATGAGAACCACTTTCATACAAAGACCCCTTATAATAAAATTATAAATGTTGTAAGTATGATATATGTATAAAATAATAAATCTCATCCAAAGATACCTTATAATAATTATAATTAATATAAGTATATAACAATAGAAAAACAAAATCCCTCTTATTTCCTCTATACCATATTTAATGGTAACTTAAAGGGGAAAATTTTGAGATTCAAACTAATTAATTAATTATAGAATATACTAAAGGTATACATTGTAAAAAAGGAATTCCATATTAAATAGCTTAACTTATTTTTGATAAAAAGACAACCTTAACACCTATTTACAAGTGTATCAAATGCTAACAATGAGAACAAATTTCATACAAAGTTATAAACACTCCATCATTTTAAAAACTGAATGGAGAAAAATCAAGAAAGAAGAAGAAACAAACTAGAAAATGTAGTAAATATGACCTGTAATCGTCAATAAAATCCTCTAAAGAAGTCCCATGTGAAGTCTTAAATCTGCTAGGGATGAAATAAATGACACATTCTAAAAGTATTAATACCTCTCATTTTGATATGTTTTAAAACTTTGATGAGAGGTGATATATCCACAAAGCAAATAATTTAAAGAGAACGTGGGATTACATCCAACATTGATTAATTAAAGGAGAGATTAAATATTTATATAATAAAAAAAATCCTATTTTATATTAAATAGCTTAAATTATTTTGTTAAATAAACATCTTTAACACATATACTTGTACCTAAAATTCTAAGAACAACTTTCATACAAAGTTATTATCCTCTAATATGGTAATGTATGCGTATTAAAGAAATGGTCTTATCATGTTCGACAATGCCCTTATCATTGTTGTCATTGTCCTCTTAATTAGTGGTAATGTCTTTGTCATTTATTTCTCGACGTGCTATTAATGTGGCAGAGTCTCTCCATTGAGCTTCGTCTCCATCTACTTTCCCCACCACTAAATCAACTTCCAACTGTTGAGATTTAACATTTTACAATGATATTATTATAATATTAAATATAAAAATAATAAAAATAAATTTAATCCATTAAAATTACATCTAAATACTTCAACTCTATCTAGATTATAAACCTTATCCGAGTCTCCAAAATGACTGAGATATTACTCCTTCTCACAATTTGCCCATTTGAGCTCATGCTAATATGATTATCCAACAACGTCACCAACCATTCACTTATAGATCTCTGCATTCATTCAGCCCTAAAATGGGGTAAAAATGAAGACATATCACTAGGATTCTAAAACCAACACTCAATATAAGCAGTAGTTTCCATGTAAAGGATAACAAGAAACAAAGTGTGAGTAAAACCAACCTTGGCGGTAGAAGAAAGATCATCGACCATCTTGGATGAGCTCTAAAGTTAAAAAGGCATTAGACAAGCTTTCGATTTCTTTGAATCTTCTTTCAACTTTTCAGCAATTCTTGCCTCGATGTTGACAAAAATGGCACAAAATACATCTTTAATGAGAATGACCTTTTTCTCGTGAAAAATGTAACTTTTGATGCTTTCTTATTTGCAGGCTTCCTTTGTTTTATTGATATATAAAAAAATTGTCTTAAACTATTATTCCAACTATGATAAATGCATGTTTAGAGGAAACTTTCAAACCACGCTTAAAAAGTTTTAAAAAAAATTGGCTGTTTAAAAATAAATGCATGTTTAGGAAACCTTCAAACCATGCTCTTTTGTGTAAGCTGAAACATAACTCCTCTTATTCAATAACTTCGTAAATTATAAAAACACTTCTAAAAATGTAAAACAAACGGACACTAAGCTGCCGGTGTTAAGCTAGAATCTCTTCTAAATTGTCTCTGAAGAAATGCCTTACATCATGACATCCTCCAGATTACTTAAGGAAGAATAACAAAAAAGAAAACATCTCTTATATAGGACAACAAAAATCTATGAATTATTCTGACGTGAATTTTTACGGGAAATGAAATTTGGAGAACACGTATGTTTGAATTTCATTACATGTTTACGGTGTTAATTAAATTCTAAAAATTAATATATTACGAATTCATTTATTTCAATGTTTATTAATGTGAAACTGACGTCACTTAATTCTTTTTAGTTTTGATTAGTTTATAAATTTAATTCTTGAATTTTGATTCAATATAACCTGGTTCCAATAGTCGTAATAATTTAAAATCTTAATTTCTATGTCTTAAAAAATAAAGCCTAAAAATATTTTTTGTGAAGGTTAACGACTATTGTTTTAAATAACTAAAAAGAATTAATACTATCGTTTATTCTTAAAGTTTGATAGGTTTTTGTTGTTCGTGTAGTTTCAAATTGATAGTCCTTGTGGTTATAGTTTCATAAAGATTTAATATAAATTTGGCGTATGACATTAATAATGGTAGGGACTTCGGGCAACAACAAAAATATCTCAACTATCACTCAATTTAAAAATATATACGCACACATCAGGTAAGAAACCCAAATTTAATCAAAACAAACTCAAGAGTTCTTGCATCTCTTTTACAAACTTAAGATAATATTAATAATTTAATATTACCTCTAGTCCTAATTATAGGAACAGTTTTATAGTACAATTTATACTACAAAAGTGTTTTATAATTAAACGAGGAAAGGAGTAATATTAAAGCATATCACTTTGGATTTCAACTGAAGCTAAACTAATATTGCATATTGATATTTGATTTACCAACTATGACAAGGAAAAATTAGGGAGAGATGGAGGGAGAACAGTATCTATTAGGGAGAACTATAAAATTAGTAAATATTTATTTTTTTTGCCAATAAAATTTGTAAGTATTCATAAAGTATAAATTTGAAGATACTAAATTGTTCCTAACAAATCTTGCATATAGGTAGGAAATGTCATAAAAATTGAAAATTTAATCAATATTACAAACTCCATACTAGGGTACTAGATAGAATCATAAATGGACTAAAGCACAGCACATCTCCACGTGTAATTTGTTGCAGATTTTGGAGTGGTGATCAGTTCATCGGTTCATATAGCGTGGCTGGAATCCATCTCTGCCAACTTCTTTTTTTTTTTGCTCAGATCATCTCTGCCAACTTCGACGGTGCCTTATTAATTTAGTACCATCCTGTCAATTCAATATACTAAATAATCTAATTTGTGCTAGCGATATACATATATCTATATAATAAGATTGTATTGTTCAATAAAAAATTATAGGATATAATATAACTCTACAAGCTTTTATATATATGGCACCGAATCAGGCTATGAAAAGGAATTAAATTACCTTCATTTTCTATTAGAAATGATAAAGTTTTAAGAGCTTCCTCTATCACTTTAACATTAAGTGTCAATTCCCTCACCTGTATAAATAAAATATTATATAATTAGTCCCTTAATTAAAAATATTACATTCCAATATATATATATATATATATATATAGGGGCGGATCTAGAAATTTATGAAAGGGGGCACAATTTGCCGGGGGATATGG
Organism: Acacia acuminata; assembly: GCA_019022655.1. Lineage (NCBI taxonomy): Eukaryota > Viridiplantae > Streptophyta > Magnoliopsida > Fabales > Fabaceae > Acacia > Acacia acuminata. The sequence continues at coordinate 156,174 of JAFJYI010000199.1, forward strand.
GGGTAATTTTTTTTTTTTTTAAAGAAAAGTTTTAAATACATTAAAAAACAAAAGAATATAAACAAGAAAAGAAAAAAATATATAAAAAAATATTCATGAAATCAAGTGAATACTAATGATATAATAAGAGATGTAGTTATTTTACAAACATTTTATTTAGAAATAGTAAAATTTGGACACTCAATAAGTTCAAGTACATATATTTTAATAACAAAAGTATATTACTATAAAAATAATACAATGTCATCCTTCTAGGCCTTATTTTTTGGAATTCCATCATAATTGCCTTATTATTAATGCTATCAAATACATCTTTTCAATATAAGGCACTAAACAATCATTCAACCATTCATCCCCCATCCGATTTACGAAATGCATTCTTGATGTATTTCATAGTTGAAGATACATCAAGAAATAAAAGGCACTAAACAATCATTCAACTGGTTTTGATTTTTTTTTTTAAACATTTGTTATTTTAAGGGGGCACTTGCCCCCAAGTCATATACCTCAATCCGCCCTTGTGTATATATATATATATATATATATAGAAAGATCACAAGCAACTCACCCCAGGAAGGCTGGCTACAAATGGAAGGGGAACCCGGCCATCCTCCATAATAGGTGAGTCGGGAAATCAGGCCGAGCCCGTCGGGCCGGCCACAGTTTCCCCCCTGTAGGGCTCGGGCTTAAAAAATCGTCGAATTTTGAATTTGGCCCTAGGGCGACCCTTAGGCTTTGGGCCGGCTTGATTAGGCCCGTTTCAACGTAGCATTTTTTTTTTTTTTTTTTTTTTTTTAATTAATTACTTGACCTTTATCTTTGTATTTTATATGTTATAGAGTTATTTATCCATCTAAGCACAACTACATAAATACATAATATCTATACTCAAGTTGACAATTGACAAAGATAGTTGTATGCTTCTTATATTTTATGAGTCATCTAATCTTGTTTAGTTTAATGCTTCTTATGTTTTATGTGAGTCAATTGTAGACAATGGTTTGTTTTTTGTTATGAATTAATGAATGTGTTTATTTGTTGGATGATTTGTATTGTTTAGATATTAATGTTGATAATATTTATTTGATAGATTAGAATTTTAATGGTTGCAATTTACTAATTATATTTCTTTGAAAAAAACCGGAAGAAAAATAGTTAAAATTTGGAATAGTAATTTTCGCCCCTGTAGGGCCGGCCCGGCCCTGGTACTGCTATCAGTCGGGCTTTGAAAAACAGACATTTTCGCTCTTCCAGTTCGAGGAGGGCCGGCCCCTGTAGAAAGGACCGACCTTGATTCCACTCTAATAATAGGTCATGTGTTCTCGGAAGTTTACATCATGAATCAAATTATCGAGCTACAAGTGACAAATTACATTATTAAAAAATGTTAAAATAGGATAAAAAGGAAGAAAAAAACAACACAAGACATGGTGCTGAAATTGAAGGCATTACGAAATAGTACTCAACTGTTCTAAAATCTCAATTAGATTTGGAGCGACACCATTCACCTTTGGATAGTACGGAATTGAATACATATAACAAAGAGTTAGAATTAGTATATAATTAAATATCATCCAAAACTACGTATTTGATGGATGCAATTCAAATTACACAGCAAGGCACATGTACGCAAGCACGTACCCGGTGATGAGAGACTGGTTGCAGAATCAACTTCAAGTGGCATGAACAAGTATCTTTCCATGTATTTGCAATACCAACTTGGGTGCATGAGCCACTCTTGAGGGCCCCAAATGTAGACGCATAGTCCAGATTCAACAATGGTCTCTTGTGTGTTGTGTTTTAAGGAGGGATTGTTAGACTCTGTGGAGTCATGATCATATACAGATTCTTCCTTGAGAGTTTCAGCATATGCGTCTGAATCCTTATGATTCTGGTTGGTCGACACAACTGCGTCTGTTTCTGCATTATCATCAGTAACTTGTCCTCTGAAGAAGACCGAGGTTGGCTTTCATCAATACCCTGTAATACAAAAATATGAGTATTGGAGAAGTGCCACGTTGATTAATTAAGCAAGAAATTAAAGGTATATAATGTAAAGATGGATTTCAATATTAAACAGCTTGAGTTATTTTGACAAAGCGACCAGCTCAAGATATAAATACTTGTATCTGAAATTCTATCCATGAGAACCACTTTCATGTAAAGAGAACTTATAATAAAATTATAAAAGTTATAATTATGATATACTGTATAGAATAATAAATATCATCCAAAGACACCGTATAATAATTATAAATGCTATAATTAAATATATGTATCTAATAACAGAAAAGCAAAATCCTCCTCATCCCCTCTATATCAAGTTTAATATATAGGAACTTAAAGCGGACGACGCTTTATAAGAGTATGAACAAATGTAACATCTTAGCACCTCGTTCTTGATCTTGTCTGTTTTGGGACCCATTACCTCCTCATGACTTTAAAACGCATTAAGAGGGAGAGGTATCTAGACTTTTATAAGGGATCTTTCGTTTCCCCCCAGCTGATGTGGGACGTAACACTCTACCCATCTATGGGCTCAGCATCCTCGCTGGCACATCAATCCACATTGACCCAAATTTAGCTCTAATACCAATTGTAACATCTCAACACCTTGCTCTTGATATTGTCCGCTTTGGGGCCCATCACCCCCTCATAGCTTTAAAAACACATCGAGAGGGAGAGGTATCAAGACCCTCATGAGGGTTATGTCCCACATCGACTAGGGAAGAGAACGAAAGATGTCTAAATACCTCTCCCTCTGGTTTGTTATAACAAAAGGCCTCATCCTTAACATAAACCTTTCCTCTCATGAAAGTTATTTCTTGAGACTCAATGCTTAAATTATTTTCTTAGCAAAACAACCTTAATACATATATTTGTATCTAAAATTATGACAAAGAGAACAACTTTCATACCTCGTTCACAGGGAGAGGGCAAGGATCTTCATGGGCATCAGTATGAGGGCTAAGCAGCATAGCACACGCATCGCTAAACATCTTAGCATACATATCAAACCTTTGCATTGCGGGGAAGGGGCGGATGAATGGCTTGGAGCTCATGTTGTCGTACTAATTAAGGGCAGTGTCACAAAAGGTGGAAGGCGCAATGGATTATTGACGTATTTATAGAGCCTGGTTTGAACTAACTTGGTCTAAGGTATCATCATTCTTACCCGCCAATTTAAAGAATTTTGGTTTAAAGAATTTAATTGATTTATATTATATTATACTATATTTTTAAACTATCCAAGTAATAAAAATTAGATAAAAGTAAAAGATATTTAAGTTTAAGTCGCCTTAATTAAATTTAGAAGAACATTTTTAACAATTTTATCAAATAAATTAAATATTAACAAACAATTATCATAAAAAGATCTCAAATTCAGGGTAAGATTTGAATTAAAATTATTATAATATTAAATACAAAAAATAAAAATAAAAATTAACCCATTAAAATTACATATTCATAACAACCTTTTGTACTTTGTCCCAAAAAAAAAAAAAAAAAACAACAACCTTTTGTAACAATTTTATCAAGTGGATTAAATATTAATAAACAATTATCATAAAAAGATATTAAATTCAGGACAAGATTTGAATTAAATCTTGTAATAATTTAATTGATTTATATTATATTATGCTATATTTTATTTTTAAACTATCCAAGTGGTTAAAACTAGATAAAAGTAAAAGATATTTAAGTCATGTTGATTAAATCATAAGAGTCTTTTGTAGCAACTTTATCTAATAATTTAAATATTAGTAAACAATTATCATAAACATATTCCAGATTCATAATAAGATTTGAATTAAATCGTGTAAGATTAATCATTCTAACCAATCAAAAGAATTTTCTTATGACCAATTAATTGATTTATTTCAAACGAAAAATAAATGAGAACGAGGCAATACATGAGCGTTCGCTTCAAGTTATCTAATCTTATAAATTAAGATTATTAAAATGTTCAAATTTTGAATAAATTCTAAATTTTTCTAGGACAGTATTAGTATTTAAATTAAGGATCTCATCGAAAATTTACAGTATTTTGCCAAACAATAGCTAAGAGAAAAAAAGAGTACAAAACGTAATTAAGTTAATATTATTAAGTATTAAGATTTAGTTTATATTTTAAGTTTATATTATTATTACCGAATAAGAAAATAATGAATTTTTTATTTAGTTAATATTTAAAAATTTTATTTAATTAATATTAATAAGAAATCAAAACATATTTATAATAAAAAAAGAGTTAAGGTGCAAAAATACATGTGTCTTTGGTCAAAGAAGCACCCAAGAAGCAAATATTTTTTTAAGGTGCAAAAGTGACTACGTGGTTACAAATTAGATTCAAAAATACCGTTTTGACAAGTTAAGTTTGACTTTGGTCAGTATTTGGATGATGATGTGACTTTCAAGGTACAAAAATACACGTGTTTTTTGCCAAAATAACATTCAACACCAAGTGCTTTTTTTTTCCGTTTTTATATATTATAAATATGTTTTGATTTCTTATTAATATTAATTAAATAAAATTTTTAAATATTAACTAAATAAAATATTCATTATTTTCTTATTCTTAATAATAATAATATAAACTTAAAATATAAACTAAATCTTAATACTTAATAATATTAACTTAATTATGTTTTGTACTCTTTTTTCTCTTAGTTTTTGTTTGGCAAGTCAGTAAGTTTTCGATGAGATCCTTAATTTGAATACTAATATTGCCCTAGAAAAATTCAGAATTTATTTGAAGATTCAAACATTTTAATAATCTTGATTTATAAGATCGATAAGTTTTATAGTGTGAAACGTGAATCCTCTCATGTGTACTTTTTGTTTACAAGGTAGTGATATCTTTTGTTTCTATTTTCATCTTGATTTCTATCTAATGATCCGGACGTAATCCAGGGACATGGAGAATAAAAAATCATATTTTTTTTATTCTTTTGTTTTATTGTTTTCCTTGCTTGTGCTTGATTTTGGAATATTCTTACCATCCATTTTATAAATATATTTCTAAATTTATTAAATTCAACATAGAAATAGATTAAATATATAAATCAGAAATATAAATGAAAAATAAATAAATGAAAAATCAATATTTATAATCTATTTTCAATATTTCAAAAATGAAAAAGAAATCAACAAATAATTTTATAATTATATTCTATTTATATTAATTATATTATATTATAATAATAATATTGTTAATAAAAAAATTCAAACGAAGAAAAGAAACAAAAAGAAAGCTAGTTCGGTCACCAAAAAAGTCAAACTGATCAAACAATATTTTTGCACATAAGAAAATCACTTCATGTTGAGCGCTCTTTTGATCAAACCACATGTGTATTTTTGCACTTTTAAAAGCCACTTCATCATCCAGTTAGAAAAAAAAAATCAAACTTAACGGTCAAACGGTAATTTTGCACCTAATTTGTAACCACATAGTCACTTTTGTACCTCAAAAAGCACTTTTTGGATGCTTCTCTAACCAGAGCACATATGTAGTTTTGCACCTTGTCCCTAAAAAAAACGAAAAAAAAGCACTTGGTGTTGGATATTATTTTGGTCAAACCACATGTATATTTTTGTACCTTGAAAGTCACGTCATCATCCAGTCAGCAGTCAAAGTCAAACTTAACGGTTAAACGGTATTTTTGCACCTAATTTGTAACTACGTAGTCACTTTTGCACTTCAAAAAAGCATTTGCTATTGGGCGCTCCTTTAACCAAAGTACATGTGTATTTTTACACCTTAACCCTTTAATATATATTGAGGGAGATAAAGAGATCATTTTGACCAGGCTCGTGGTAGGAGTAAGGATTCAATTATTGATATATAAAAAAAAAATCTAATGGAATATGCTATAGTTGAGGGTGATAAAAAGGGAACGTATTCAATTATTATAGATTGGTATAGATTTTTTATGTTATGGTGGTAGTGTGGTAAATTGTTTAGTTTTGGTCATAATGAAATATGAAGATATGGTATGTAAGGATTAATGGTCTAGATCATGATGTAGGGGCCGGGTTAGTAATCTTTTCCATAAGGCAATGGAGAAGTCTGACATTGTAGAATATATAAATTTAGTTTCAAGTTGGTGGCTGTTGCAGGGGATTTTAATGAGATTTGTTGAGTGATAGACAAGTTTTATTAAAAAGTGAATTGAGTTGACATTTTGAGATTTTCAAAATAAAATAATTTGTCTGAATTTAGTATATACTTGATAATAGGGTAACTATGGGAGCAATGAAGTGCATAGTTGCATAATGAAGTACAAAGGTATGGTAAATGATAACTGACAGTTTTACTTTAACTATTTTATTGAAATACATATGGTGCAAAAAGGTGATCCAACTACTTCAATGTCAATATGTGATGTTTATTTTGTAAATGGAACTCCTCTGATCCTAATTATGAGACCAAATTTGTGTGCAATTTATTAAGTTTGTAGTGCAAAATTACAGTACAAATTTGGTCTAATAATTAGGATAGGAGGTAGTATCATTTATTTTATAAAACCTTTCTTCTGTAAATTATCTCAGGGCTGTTCATAATTGCACAAAATGTTGCAGGATATATACATGATTATAGGATAACTGTAAAGAGTGTAGAATGATGAATTGAAAGACAATAAAATGGACTAAAGCACAGCACATCTCCACGTGTAATTTATTGCAGATTTTGAAGTGGTGATCAGTTCATCGCTGCATATGGTTTCCATCTCTGCCAACTATCACGGTGCCTTATTAATTTAGTACCATCCTGTCAATTCAATTTAGTAAATAATTTAATTTATGCAAGCGATATATATAACACCGAATCAGGCTAGGGATAGGAATCAAATTACCTTAATTTCTATCAGAAATGATAAAGTTTCAATAGCTTCCTCAATCACTTCAACATTAAGTGTCAATTCCCTCACCTGTATAAATAAAATATAGCACTTAGGCTTTCCCGTGTCTAGAAAAAAGAAACCAACTGATACTTTCCAGTATACTGTTGTGAGAGTGCGAACAAAGAAGAACAATGCTTATCGAGAGCAGGAAGAATAACTCTTGCAAAATCTGTCCTAAGTGCAATTCCAATATACCCTATGCAAGTTGCACGGTGATCAATTAATTCTTCCTAAGTGTCAGGGAGGATTGGGATTCAAGAACCTGACATCCTTGAATAGAGCATGTGGAGCGAAACTTACATGGAAATTACTCACTGTCTCAAAAGGAATACGGGCGGAGGTAACGTTTGACAAATACATGAGGCGTAGTGAATCAGATCTTTTCTCTATTCAAAGTGGTGATTCTCCTTGCTGGAAATTTATTGCCCAGCAAAGAGAGTTTGTACAACAAGGAACCAAATGGAATATCAGAGATGGTGAAAATGTGAAATTCTTCTCTGATATCTGGTTAACAATGGATAAACCTCTTAAGGAGGTATGCAGGAGACCTCTCACTGCTGAAGAGGAAGCGAGTTCTGTAGCATCCTGGGTTAAAGATGGGTGTTGGGATTATGATCGCCTGGCTCAAATTATTCCCACTCACATGCCTCGGAAGTTAATTTCAGTCGCTCCTCCATTTCCGGAAGCAGGCTATGACAGACTATCGTGGAAAGAAACTAGGAATGGTATGTTCTCTGTCAAGAGTGCCTATGGTATGCTAGAAGAGATTAACAAGAATAATGAGGATGACCTGTTCAAGTATATATGGAGGTGGAAGGGGGCCGAAAGAATTATTGTGTTCATGTGGGTAGCCTTTCACGAACGCCTACCTACCAACCTTTGGCGAAGTACATGGGCACAGACCTCACCGATGTGTCATCACTGTAGAAATGAGGTTGAAACTGTTTTACATATATTCAGAGATTGTGATTAAGCTAAATCACTCTGGAATGAACTTATTAACCCGGTCTATGCTACAGAATTTTTCAGTGCCAATCTGAGAGGTTGGGGGCTCCTAAATCTGCGAAGGAATTTGATCTTACATTCGGATAGTAATTTGCCCCTAATTTGGGTAGTAGCGATATGAAAATTATGGCTCTGGAGGAACAAAGAGGTATTTGATGAGAAGTTTGAAAAACCACATAGCCCGGCAGGAGTGATCTTGTACAGCAGGAAAAGATATGAATCTGATGCAATAGGTTTCACCAAGCAATGGGTGGGTGAAACTAAATGTAGATGGGGCTGTACCACGGGGCAAGAGTAGAGCTGGCAGTGGAGGAGTGATAAGAGACTCCGAAGGGGAATGGGTCGCTGGTTTCACTGAACCCCTAGGAGCCTGTGAAGCTTATGAGGGTGAAGAATGGGTCATGTTGAAAGGCCTTACGTTGGCATGGGACCTTGGTCTGAGACGGGTTATCTGTGAATCAGATGCTAAGGAACTCGTGGATTCATTGAATGACACGTCAGCATCAGAGAGAGGAAGTCTGGTTTTTTGGAAAATCAGGTGGTACACGAGGAAAGACTGGATATTACGAGTTCAACATATTCCAAGAGGCATGAACATGGTTGCAGATACGCTGGCCAAGAAAGGCATCAATACGTCAGCTTTTCTAGATGTTTGTCCTACTTATTTAAGGACCTTAGTTTTACTAGAGAACATAGGAATAAATTCCCCAGCTGTAACTTGCTAATTTCCTTTTAATATAACCCTCATCCAGTATCAATAAATAGAAAAATAAAATATCATACAATTAGTCGCTTAAAAATATTACATTCCAATATATATTACACACATATATATAGAAAGATCACAAACAACTCACCTTTGGAAGGCTGGCTACAAATGGAAGGGGAACCCATCCTTCATAATAGTTCATGTAATCTTGGAACTTTACATCATAAATCAAATTATCAAAGCTACAAGTGACAAATTACATAATTTAAAACTGTCAGAAAAAGATAAAAACAAAGAAAAAACAACACAAGATAGGGCGCATGCCGAAATTAAAGGCATTACCTGAGATAGTACTCAATTTGTTCTACAATCTCAAGTAGATGTGGATCCACACCATTCACCTCTGGATATATAGTACGGAATTGAATATATATACCAGAGCTAGAATTAGTATATAATTAAATATCATGCAAAACTACGCATCGATTGGATGCAAGAAAATTCAAATTACACAGCAAGGCACATGTACGCAAGTACGTACCTCCATAAGATGGCTTCGGTGATGAGAGACTGGTTGCAGAATCAACTTCAAGTGGCATGCACATGTACCTTTCCATGTATTTGCAATACCAACTTGGGGGCATGAGCCAATCTTGAGGGACCCAAAGATACCTGTATTGTCCAGATTCAAAACTAGTCTCTTGTGTGTTGTGTTTTAATGAGAGGTTGTTAGACTCTGTGGACTCATGATAAGTCGCAGATTGATCCTTAACTGTTTCATTGTGTACGTCTGAATCCTTATGATTCTGGTAGGTCGACAAGCTAGTGTCTGTTTCTGCATTATCAGTAACTCCTCCCTTTGGAGAAAACGAAGTTTGGCTTTCATCGATACCCTATAACAGAGAAATATGAGTATTACAGAAGTCCTGCATCGATTAATTAAGCAAGCAAGAGATTAAAGGTGTATAATGTAAAGATGGATTTCTATATTAAACCACTTGAGTTATTTTGATAGAAAGACAACTCTAATACATATACACCATGAGATCAACTTTCATACAAAACCTCCTATAATCATTATAAATTTCATAATAATGATATATGATAGAATAATAAAAAAGCAAAATCCCTTCCATCACCTCTATTTCCAGACCGAATTCTATGTTAAAAGTCAAACCATGAGGAAACTTCATGTATAAATTTTATAATTATAATATATATAAATAATAAAAAAGCAAAATCCCTCTCATCTCTATTTCTCCGACAAAACAGATCCTCTCAACGAGTTTGATGCGAAATTTTAGTAGATCCTCTCAAAGACAACCTTAATAGATCCTCTCAACGAGTTTGATGCGAACCCAAAGACAACCTTAGTAGATCCTCTCATTAGTAAGACGACCTTAACAGTTAACACACATACTTGTATATAGTATTGAAACAATCAGAACAACTTTCTTACCGGGCAAGGATCATCGGGATCGAGATAAAGCTCAAGCAACTTAGGATACACATCAGTCCTTCGCAAGGGGCGGACCGACATAGCATACTGATCAATCCTTCGCCGGGGTTGGAGAGGCCGGATGAACGGGATGTGGCTCATACTGAGGGTAGTATCAAGAAAGGTGGCAGGTTTAGCATTCGCGTTCTCATGCAGAGATATAATCATTATTGATGATCTAGAGAGCCCGGTCTGAACCAGAGCCGGGTCTGAACCAGAGCCGGGTCTGAACTAACTTAATTTAAGATATAATCATTCTTACCGGCCACTTAAAAGAATTTTCGTATAAAGAAATCAATTGATTTATATTAGATTATACCATATTTTAAATGATCAAAACTAGATAAAAGTAAAATATATTTAAGGCATCTGAAGTCAATTCATAACAACCTTCTCTATTTTGTCCAAAAAATACAAAATTTTGTAACAATTTTATCAAATAATTTAAATATTAATAAAAAATTATGATAAAAAAGATCTCAAATTCAGGATAAGATTTGAATTAAATCTTGCATTAAATTTAATTGATTTATATTATATTATACTATATTTTTAAACTATCCAAGTAATGAAAACTGGATAGAGGTAAAATATATTTAAGTTATCTTGATTAAATTCAAAAGAATATTTTTAACAATTTTATCAAATAAATTAAATATTAATAAAAAATTATCATAAAAGGATCTCAAATTTAGGATAACATTTGAATTAAATCTTGTAAGATATAATCATTCTGACCCATCCAAATAATTTTCGTACGACCAATTTAATTGATTTACTAAATAAAAGTAAAAGATTATGCTAAATAAACTAGAGCCACACGTTACCTAATTCCGCATCCCCTTTGAGCCGCCAACTGCAGCTCACTCTAAGTGCTGCGAAGTGAGTGAAGAAAAATTTTGTGTTGATTTAAAATAATTAAAGAGTTGGAGTTAAAAGTTTGTACTTAATTTTTTTACTCTTTTATTTTATACATTCCCTTTATTGAAATTTTGTAACCCCACTTTTTCAATTTTTTAAAATCCAACTCACAAAAATTTACCCTCCCTCCCAAATCCCTCCTAACAAACAGACCCTAGCAGAGAAAATTTCCCCATTTGAGCTCATGTTAGTATATGATTATTTAACAACGTCTCAAACCATCCACTCCCAGATCTCTTCGGGCAAAATACCTCACAGGATTGCAAACACATCCATCCCTAAAGTGAGGCAAAAAGGAAGACATATCACTAAGATTTAAACAGAATTCTAAAGCCAACACTCAATTTTAGCAGTGATTTACCTGCTGTAAGATTTGGGTTCTGAGTAATGCACGCAAGGCATTTCCCAAGGTTCAATGCTGGGTTCTGGGCATGTCTTTATATCAAAAATTCCAATCCGAGTGGAACTCTTTGAAGCCATTGCAAAGACCAATACGGTCATCTTCCCGACCAATGTAGAGTTCTTTTTTGTTAGGAAAACATCCTGTCACCATTCAGTTCATAACACCAATGATTGATATTCTGAGTAATCCTACGAATAGCTCTACCTCAAGATCATATGCATTTAGAGATTCTCAATAAAAAGTCAGGAGGGTGAGAAACTCAACATATTTATATAAATGCACACACAAATGAAAATGCTCTGCATAACAAACAGGTTCTAGAAACTGATCAATTAAAGAATGTAAATGGCTGGGAATCAAATACAAAGAAGAGTATGTTCTGATTCCTAGCATGTAAGTGAACATTAAAATCTTAGCGTTTAAATGCCATTTCTTCATTTTAGTCTGTCTACCATTAAAATGCTGGTAAACTACATCCCATACCATTTCCATCAAAAATCTGATGCGAGTTAACCTTCACCCAGCTTAGAAGCCATATTTGAGGTGTAACTTAACGATTGGCAGTTGAAGGTCGAATGAAATGCCATTTACACTCTTTCCAGGACCAATAAACGAATTGATTTGGGTAGAATCTATATGAAAAAGAAAAGGAAAGAAAATCATGGCCAGCAACAAAATAAGATTCCGTCATCGCATATCAAGAAGCTTGCTAGCCAATAGCATGCCAACGGAGGTTCAAATTACAAACATTCGTTGAGATATTCTGACAACCGGATCGGACGATTTCAAACGCCGACCATGAAATAGGAAAAAAGAAGGCTGCATTCACCAGAGAAAAAAGTTTGACTTTCCATGTAAAGGGATAACAAGAAAGAAAGTGTAAGTAAAACCAACCTTGGCCATCTGAATCTTCATTCGTGAATCGTCTAGGGTCGCCACGTCCTCACCATATCGTCTTCTCATACTCTTGTTATCGTCTTCCACTCACAGTCGCGGCGTCGGCGTCGGGTCTTCCATAGGCACGATCTTGCCATTGGAGAAAAGCAGTGCAAGGAGAAGCAATTTAATATCCGGTTAAGAGCCTGGTGGTGGCGTAATGAAAATTCCGGCGGAAAAATCAGTCACTCCCATTATCTCCATACTCCATACTCCATACTCCATAGTATGGAAGAAGGGGCTAACGTACGAGGCGGGGGCAGAACAGTGAGGGCTGAGTCCAAGAGGGAGAAGAAGGGTATTTTAGTCATTTTCGTCTTCACCCTCCATGACCCAATCCTCGCTACATCCTTGCCACGTGGCTTGTCAACTTTACGTTCTTTAGTCAATCTTTCCCATTTAACCGTGAGGGTTAGTCAACAGTTAAAGGGATGACCATTTTAATTTCTTCAGTTCCTTTAAATTTGTGCCAACAAGATCTCACATTTCATCTAATTTTCTTAACAAGTTTAAATAATTTTTGTAAGAATAAATTCAGCAGGTTACATTTCAAAACTCAAAACATTTTTAGAAAAAAATTCAAATCTTTTCATTGACAAAATTCTCAAGTTAATAATATGATTTAAATTTAAATTCTGAGTACCATTCTGGTCCTATTTATAAGTCTTTTTTTGATTAAATCACATATACCAAGGAGAGGTAGGTGACTCAATGATTATAGGATACATTTCCAACTTTACCCTCATTTATGAATGGGTACCTTTCAACTCTTTATTCTCTTTCTATTTTCATTGGTACAATAATATGGGCAAGATCGTCACAATCTCATATATTTGGTCAAAAAGGACTTATAAATATGATCAAATTTTTTGGTCAAAAGAGATCGATAAATAATATTAATTTTAAATTATAATATATTATGATTTTAAACTATCCTAGGCTATTTGGTAATGGCTGTCATGGTCTCACCGTGATGAGTCCGACATCGGATAGGATGAGAAAAGGTTTCTGCTAACAACATATGGTTTTGGCATAATGATTAGCACCTTACAAAATTAAACCTGCTCAGGCACGAAAAATCTTAGGATGAGTGACTTGAGTGATCTCCTAGGAAATTCCTCGTGCTATAGCGTTACAGGCGCTGGCTAGTGGCTAATAATATTTCATATTTTAGTTCTTCCTTCCTGAGAATGCTAGGGCCCGTACGAGGAAGAGATAATAAGAGAAGGGAATACAAACAAGTTCTCTTATTTGGAACGTAATAAACTCAAGTTCTTAGACGTATCAAAATTGATGGTGCCTTATATATTTACCACAATCTTGTCAATTCCATATAGTAAAAAATTTAATTTATGTGAGCGATATACATATATGTAGTGTTTATCGTTTGTCATGTCACTTGACATAAGGTTATGTTAAGTCACCTCAAAACTACTTCATTTTGGGGGTTAAGGGAATTAATAAAGGGTGTTTTTATATTTTTGTTTTTGTATTTATTATATGAATTTTATCAAAAGATCCTTCATTAATTCCCCTAACCCCAAAACTACACCGGTTTGAGAAATTCCTTTAACCCTAAAACGATGTAATTTTGGAGTGATTAACATAATCTTATGTCAAGTAACATGACAAACAGTAAACCCATATATATATATATATATATATATATATATTGTTCAATCGCAAATTCTATCATATGATATATATAACTCTAGAAGCTTTATACACACACACTCTGGATCAAGCTAGAGAATTAAATTACCTTCTATGGCAAATGAGGTTCTAAAAGCTTCCACTATCACGTTAACATTACTTGTCAATTTTCTTACCTGAAAAAATGAAATATTATATAATTAATGGTTTGGTGTCAAGCTAGAAGGCTGGCTACAAATGGAAGGGAAACCCATCCTTCACCGAGTATATGTTCCCGGAAGTTTCATCATTAACCAAATTATCAAAGCTACAAGGGATAAATGATTTTAAATAATTAAAAATGATAAAAATGAAGAAAAAACAAAACAGAAAGCAAGCACCTACTTAAATTGAAAACATTACCCGAAATATAGTACTCAATCTATTTTACAATCTCAGCAAGATGCGGAATTACATCATTTACGTCTAGATCAATGGCGGAGTTAGGGGAGGGCTAGGGGTGGCCCCCGCTTCCCAAAATTACAGAAAAGAATCCAAATGTTTAAGAAATTACATTTCAGTCTATAAAAATTTCAATGTCTTCACTTTAGTCTCACCGACAAACTTTGTGAAGGGACTAAACTGAAAACCTTGAAATATTTGTAGGGCTTAAATATAATTTTCTGACACCTGAGTTCTATTCTATAATTTTCGTCCCCTTAATTATAATTCGTGCCTCCGCCCCTACTCTCGATGACACGGAATTGATGAGAATAATACATACATACATATATCAGTTAGAATTAGTATATAAGTACCAATCATGCAAAATCAAGTATTTGATGGATGCTAGAAAATTCAAATTACACACGAAGGCACATGTACTCACTTACGTACCTTTGTAAGATGGCCCCAGTGATGGGAGGCTAGTTGTAGAATCAACTTCAAATTCAAATGGCATGTCCAAGTATCTGTACATGTATTTGTCATATAAACTTGGGTGCATGAGCCAATCTTGAGGGCCCAATGGTAGAGATACGGCCAGATACAAGGATGGTCTCTTGTGTGTTGTGGTTTAATGAGGGGTTGTTTGACTCTTTGGAATCATGGTCATGAACATATTCTACCTTTACAGTTTTAAAAGATGCATCTAAATCTTTAACATTTAGGTTGGTCGAGACGCCAGTGTTTATTTCTGTATTATCGGTGACTTGTCCCTTTAAAAAAGAGGGAGGTACCCTCACTGGCGGAACTTCTCTATGATATGG
Organism: Acacia acuminata; assembly: GCA_019022655.1. Taxonomy (NCBI): domain Eukaryota; kingdom Viridiplantae; phylum Streptophyta; class Magnoliopsida; order Fabales; family Fabaceae; genus Acacia; species Acacia acuminata. The sequence continues at coordinate 171,451 of JAFJYI010000199.1, forward strand.
CCCACAAAAAAAAAAAATTTGTTTAAAAATTTTTAGTGGAACTTTTTCTTTTTTAGTGTAATAATACAACTTTGGCCCCCTTTGACTTCTTTTTTTTTTTTTTTTTTTTTTTACTACATTTTCCCCTCTTTTTATATTTTAGGTTTATAATTCAACCTTTGTTTCATGTGGGGTTTTGTATGATTTATGTTAATCTTGTCATTCTTTTCTATGTTTCATTCTAATTACCTAAAATTTTTAGCAATTTACTTTTGTGGTGTATCCCTTACTATACTTTTACCCATTCTACACTACACTTGTACATGAAGTTAATTAACTTGATTTCATGAATATATTTTTTCTCTCATTCTTTTCATTTTTAATGAATTTAAAACTTCCCTTAAAAAAATTTCGGGAGCGCCCCGAATTCCCCCACCACTATTTGGCCCCTCAAAACTTTTCCTTCAAGTTCCGCCACGGGTACGCTTTCATCGATACCCTATGATATAGAAACATGAGTAATTAAGAAGTCCTACATTGATTAATTAAGCAAGAGATTAAAGGTATATAATGGAAAGATGAATTTTTATATTGAACATTAATTATTTTGACAAAATGACAAGATCAAGAGATATATACTTGTATCAAATTCTAACCATGAGAACCACTTTTATACAAAGACCCCTTAAAATAAAATTATAAATGTTATAAGTATGATATTTGTATACAATAATAAATCTCATCAAAGATACCGTACCGTATAATAATTATAATATATATATATATATATATATATATAGAATAATGGAAAAGCAACATCCCTCTTGTTTCCTCTATACCATGTTTAATGGTAACTTAAAGCGGAAAATTTTGAGATTTAGATGCTGAGTTGTTAGCTAACTAATTAATTAATTATAGAGTATACTAAAGGTGTACAATGTAAAAAAGGAATTCTATATTAAACTGCTTAACTTATTTTGATAAAAAGGCAACCTTAACACCTATATACATGTGAATCAAATGCTAACAATGAGAACAAATTTCATACAAAGTTATTACCACTCCATCATTTTTAAAATTGAATGGAGAAAAATCAAGAAAGAAGAAGAAACAAACCAGAAAACGTAGTAAATATGATCCGTCCTCGTCAATAAAATCCTCTAAAGAAGACAGAGGCAAGCTTTCATTGATAACCTACAATATAGTATTATATAAAAATTAAAGAAGTCCCATGTGAAGTTCTAAAGGATAAAACAAATAACGTATTCTAAAAGTATGAATACCTCTCATTTTGATATGTTTTAAATCTATGAGAGATAATTTATTCAAAAAGCAAATAATTTTGAGAGAACAAGGTGTTACATCCAACATTGATTAATTAAAGGAGAGATTAAATATTTATATAATGAAAAATGCAATTTTATATTAAATAGCTTAAATTATTTTGTTAAATAGCTAGACATCTTTAACACATATACTTGTACCTAAAATTCTAAGAACAACTTTCATACAAAGTTATTATCCTATAATAGAGCAATGTATGAGTATTAAAGAAAAGCTCTTATCATGTCCAGCAATGCCCTTATCATTTTTGTCATTGTCCTCTTAATTAGGGGATCGAAATGCCCTTGTCATTCATTTCATGACATGCTACTAATGGGGCATAGTCTCTCCATTGAGCTTCATCTCCGTTTATTTTCCCACCACTAAATAAACTTCCAACCACTGAAATCTAACATTTTACAATGATACTATTATAATATTAAATATAAAAATAATAAAAATAAATTTAATCCATTAAAATTACATCTACATACTTCAACTCTGTCTAGATTATAAACCTTATCCAGAGTCTTCACAATGGCTGAGATATTACTCCTTCTCACAATTTGCCCATTTGAGCTCATGCTAGTATGATTATTCAACAACATCTCAAACCATCCATTCCTAGATCTCTGCATTCATTCAGCCCTAAAATGGGGCAAAAATGAAGACATATCACTAGGATTTAAAGAGAATTCTAAAACCAACACTCAATATAAGCAGTAGTTTCCATGTAAAGGATAACAAGAAACAAAGTGTGAGTAAAACCCACCTTGGCGGAAGAAGAAAGATCATAGACCATCTTGGATGAGCTCTAAAGTTAAGCAATGGAAAAGGCATTGGTCGAGCTTTCGATCTCTATGAATCTTCTTTAAGCTTTTCAGCAATTCTTGCCTCGATATTGACAAAAATGGCACAAAATACATCTTTATTGGGAATGACCTTTTTCTCATGAAAAATATAACTTTAGATGCTTTCCTGGTTGCAGATTTCCTTTGTTTTGTTGATTTCTTGATACATATACAAAAATTGTCTTAAACTATTATTCCCTTAACATATTTGTTCATTTTAGTTTAATTTTTTAATTTGATTTTCGAATTTTAAAATAATCCATCCAAATTAAAACCCTCTTTGAAGGGGGGAAATAGAAAAAACATAAATAAAGTTTAAAAAAAAACAATTGGCTATTTAAAAATAAGTGCATGTTTAGGAAACCTCTAAACCATGCTCTTTTGCGTAAACTGACACACAACTCCTCTTACACAGTAACTTCATAAATCATAAGAACACTTCTAAAAATGTAAAACAAACGGATACTAAGCTGTTGGTGTTAAGCTTGAATCTCTTCTAAATTGTCTATGAAGAAATGCCCTACATCATGACATCCTCTTAGATTATTTAAGGAAGAATAACAAAAAGGAAAACACCTCTTATATAGGACAACAAAAACGGGTTAATTTCTTTAAAAATCTAAGAATTATTCTGACGTGAATTTTGACCGGAAATGAAATTTGGAGAACACGTATGTTTGTATTTAATTATATGTTTATGGTCTTAATTAAATTCTAAAAATTAATATATTACGAATTCATTTATTTCAATGTTTATTAATGTGAAATTGACGTACTTAATTCTTTTTAGTTTTGATTAGGTTAAAAATTTAATTCTTGATTTTGGATTGAATATAACGTAGTCCCAATAATCGTAATTATTTAAAATCTTAATTTCTATGTCCTAAAAATTAAAGAGTAAAAATATTTTTTTTGAAGGTGAAGCACTACTGTTTTAAATAACTAGAAAGAATTATTACTAGTGTTCGTCCTTAAAGTTTGATTGAATTTAGGTCTTTGTTAGTGTAGTTTTAAATTGATAGTCTTTGTCGTTATAGTTTCATAAGGATTTAGTATAAATTTAGCTTATGACATTAATAATGGTAGTCTTTGTCCTTAGTATTTGAAATTAGAAAGATAAGAACCAAAATATGATCAAACTATAAGGACCAACAATAATACCAACCATACCTAAAGCCATAAAAACTGAGTTGTAGCATTTAAGTTAAAGTTTGTGTTTAAATTGTGATCAAATAAAAATTATAGGGATATAAGTATTGTTGTTTTAAATATGACTTAGGGACTTAGGGCAACAACAAAAAATATCTCAGGTATCAATCAATTTATAAATATATATGCACATATCATGTAAGAAAAACAAATTTAATCAAAACAAACTCAAGAGTCAATGCATCTCTTTTACAAACTCCATGTACTAAGGTACTAGATAGAATCATATGATACAAAAACAATATAATGGACTAAAGCACAGCACATCTCCACGTGTAATTTGTTACAGATTTTGAAGTGGTGATCAGTTCATTGCTGGGTATGGTTTGGGTGAATTCCATCTCAGCCAACTCTGACGGTGCCTTATTAATTTAGTAAATAATTTAATTTATTCAAGCGATATATAAAAATAAGATTGTATTGTTCAATAAAAAATTATACCATATAATATAACTCTACAAGCTTTTATATATATGACACCGAATCAGGCTATGAATAGGAATTAAATTACCTTAAGGTTAATGAAAACCCAAAGCATGAAGGTTAATGAAAACTCAAAGTGGGCAATTTTGAGAGAGTGTACAAAAGACATCTTATAAGAGTTTATATTTTAAAGCCATGTAATGAGACCCCATGGCAGACCATTTCAAGAAAGCAAAAAACGTTTTATAAGGGTTTAGATACCTCTCCATGAGGGATAATAAGAACAATTTTGAGAGAATGAAAGACACTTTATAAGAGTCTATATTATAAAAGCATGAAATAAGATCTCAAACATCTTATAAGGGTCTAGATACCTCATCATGAGGGAGATGAGAACTCAAAACGGACAGTTTTAAAAGAATAGAAGACGCCTTATAAAGGTCTATATTTCAAAACCATGAGGGGTAATGAGACCCTTAAATAGAGCATTTCAAGAGAACAAAAGATGCCTATAAGAATCTAGATATCTTCCCTCCCAACACTAACATGTTCTTAAATTATTTTCTTAGCAAGACAACCTTAACACACATACTAGTATATACTTCTTCCGGTCCTAATTATAGGAGCAAATTTTTGAGTTTATTTTGGTCCTAATTATAAGAGCAAGTTTTAAATTTTGTCAATTTTTTCCTATAATACCCCTATCTATACTTTCTCAATAATAATTAAAGACAATAATAATTTATAATATATCTATATATTATTAAAATCTTAACAATTTTACCCAAGGATATTTTATTCAAGTCTAACTAATTAATTCCTAACGGACTGTTAATCCCTGTTTAACGGTGTTATATGCAAATGATTAACGGCTCTAATAGAATAAGCTTGAAGGACCCAATAAAAATCAGGGATTTGATTCGAATCGTTGGGAAACCATGAGGATTGAGGAATTAGTTTTTTTTTGTTAGTTAGATTTGAATAAGGGTATTTTAGGAGAATATATATAATTAACTAATTTAACTTCCCTCCTTAATCCCTCCAAATTGGTAATTTGCTTCTTATAATTAGGACCGGAGGAGTAATATTCAAACAATCAGAACGACTTTCTTACTGGGCACGGATCGTTGGGATTGGTGAAAAGCTCAAGCAACTTAGGATACACATCAGTCCTTCGCAAGGGGCGGACCGATATAGCGTACTGACATAGGTGGATCTAGGTATAAGGTTAGGGGGACAAGTGCCCATCCTTAAATTGGGGATTTGGTTTTTTTTTTTTTTTTTTTTTTTTTTTTTTTTTTTTTTTTTTTTTTTTTTTAATATTTAAAAAAAAATTAATACAAGTTTGAATGATTGTTCACCTTTAATACATCAAGATCGCACTTCGTAATTAGATGGAGGATAAATGGTTGAATGATTGTTTAGTGCCTTATATTGAAAAAAATGTATTTGATAGTATCAATAATAAAGCAATTATGATGGAATTTAAAAAAATAACGCTTAGAATGATGACATTGTAATTATTTTTATTGTAATATACTTTTGTTATTAAAATATATGTACTTAAACTTATTGAGTGTCCATCTTTCATTGTAATTTATGTAGCCTACATTTCGACAAAGATTTGGCCTTACTTTTCTAAATGACATATTTATAAAATAAATACATTTCTTATTACATCATCAAGTATTCACTTGATTTTATGAATACTTTTTTAATATTTTTTTCTTTTCTTATTTATATTTTTTTATTTTTTAATGCATTTAAAACTTTCTTAAAAAAAATTCAGGGGCAGCAATCCTCCCATCATTGATACCCACCTTTCATAAATTTTCTAGATCCATCTCTACATAGCGATCAATCCTTCGTGAGGGATGGAGGGGGCGGATGAAGGGGATGTGGCTCACACTGAGGGTAGTGTCACAAAGGGTGGAAGGTTTACTACTTTTCTAATCTCTAAGGTACTTTTCTTGCGTTCTCATGCAGAAGTGGATTATTGACGTATTTATAGAGGCTGGTTTGTACTGACTTAATTTAAGATATAATCATTCTTACCGGACAATTAAAAGAATTTTCGTATAAAGAATTTAATTGATTTGAAACATGTATATTTATTTACATAGTCTCGTTGAATTTTAAGAATTACTATGGAATGAATAAAATATAGTAGTACTTCAATTTCAATTGAGAATTATAATACAACTCATTTTTCAAATTTTATTGACAATATATTGGACAAACTTAATATAAAAAAAAAATAACACATGCAATTAGTTTCCTTTCAATCTTGTCATTTGAGAACAAAAAAAAATAAAGAATTCAACGGCTTGGGTTTCTCTCATAATTTTTTTTTAATTATCTCTAATCATCTTTAAATTATATCCATCCAATCAATCATAATACTACATTAACATTTTTTTTTATCTTCTCAATCAATAACCTAGATAGACTGATAAGAGAAAATGAAAAAAAGAAAATGAAGAGAAAATCTTCTTCCAAATTCAACCGCTTTTTTTATTTGTCTTTATTAAGTAGTCATATGAAAAAGAGAAAGAAAAGAGAACGTCATATCAAAGAAAGAAAGAAAAGCAAAGAGAATGACAAGTCAAAATTAATGTGCGAGCTTAAGGAAGTGATGAGGAGTTATATAAATGTAATGGGATCTAGGCTTGATTAAGAAGACCAAAAGCATTGTAATGATTTAAGTAAGAATACCATAATATAACTCACTTTTATCCCTCATCTTTGGGTTTAATTGATGAAAGAGTGACTTTCTCATTTAAAAGGAGGAGGTTCGATTCTAGAGTTGGCAAGGATGCTTGGGGGAGACATCCTGTGGTTATGAAGTAGTGGAAACGCTGGGTGGAGGTAAAAGCATGTATACTCTCCCCCAAGAGATGCCATGTGGACGGGCCTAAACGCCTCGCTTTGATCATGGGAGCTCAACCCAATTTTAATATAAAAAAAAAAAAAACTCACTTTTAAAAAGAATCTATATTGACTTATAGTAAGTATAAATTACTTGGAGAGTAACCAACAATTTTTACCTATATAATTAACACTTAAATGTAACGTGATATTTAACATGATAAAATTTGAAATAAATTTCAATTCAAGTCATATTTTATAAGTCAACGTGACACAATCAAAACAAAGTAAAAGATATTCAAGACATCTGAATTAAATTCATAACAACCTTCTGTACTTTGTCCAAAAAATACAAAATTTTGTAACAATTTTATCAAATAATTTAAATATTAATAAACAATTATCATAAAAAAGATCTCAAATTCAGGATAAGATTTGAATTAAATCTTGTATAAATTTAATTCATTTATATCATATATACTATATTTCTAAACTATCCAAGTAATGAAAACTAGATAAAGGGAAAATATATTTAAGTTTAAGTCATCTTAATTAAATTCATAAGAATCTTTTTAACAATTTTATCAAATAAATTAAATATTAATAAACAATTAGCATAAGAGGATCTCAAATTTAGGATATGATTTGAATTAAATCTTGTAATATATAACCATTCTGACCCATCCAAATTATTTTTGTAGGAGCAATTTAATTGATTTACTAAATAAAAGTAAAAGATTTTGCTAAATAAACTGGAGCGAGACATTACGTAATTGAGCGTCCTCTTCGAGCCCCAAACTACAGCTCACTTGTAGGTAGAGCTGGGAATCAGGGCCGGCCCGACCCTACAGGGCCTGAGATAAGGAAAATATCTTTGTTTTTTAAAGCCTACCGATAAGACCAGGGCGGGCCGCCCTACAGGTACCGAAAATTACTATTCCAAATTTTAATTTTTTTCTGTGTTTTTTCTAAAGAAATATAATTAGTAAATTGCAACTATTAAAGTTCTAATCTATCAAATAAATATTATCAACATTAATATCTAAATAATACACATCATCCAACAAATAAACGCATTCATTAATTCGTAATAAAAAACAAACCATTGTCTATAATTGCCTCACATTAAACGTAAAAAGCATTAAACTAAGCAACATTAAATAACTCACATAAAATATAAAAGCATACCACTATTATTGTCAATTGTCACATTCCTTATCACTATCATCAATTTCATATATATTTGATTGTGCTTCACTTTGAGCAGTAAGATTATCCTTCACTCTTTGACTTTTTTTTCTAAAAAAAAAAAAAAAATGAAAATGCTAAATAACGGGGCCTAACGGCAGTCCGGACAGTTCTCGGCCCTACAAGGCAAATTTCAAATTTCACGCCTATTTTTCAAACCCGAAGCCCTACAGGCTGGGCTTAAACGGGCCGGCCCGATGGGCCCGCCCGATTTCCCGGCTCTACTTGTAGGGCTGGTATGATGGGAGAATAAAAAAAAATTGAGTTGATTTAAAATAATTAAAGAAGTGGAGTTAAAAGTTTGTAATTAATTTTTTTTTTCTTTTACTCTTTTATCTTATATATTCTCTTTATTAAAATTTTGTAACCCCTTCTCCAATTTTATAAAATCCAACTCGCAAAAAAATTTACCCCCTATCAAATCCCTCGTAACAAATAGACCCTAACAGATAAAATTTCCCCATTTGAGCTTATGTTAGTATGATTATTTAACAACATCTCAAACCATCCACTCCCAGATCACTACATTGACAATAAGGTAAAATACCTCACAGGATTGCAAGCATATTCATCCCTAAAATGAGGCAAAAAGGAAGACATATCACTAAGATTTAAACATAATTCTAAAGCCAACACTCAATTTAAGCAGTGATTTACCTGCTGTAAGATCAAAACATTGTAAGATGCCTTTTCAAATATATGAAGAATTGTATGGTTTTCTAACCAAATCTGTATTAGATAGATCAAATATTAGACACTCAGGAGTGTTAAACGATAGAGAATTAGGAGGAGGAGAAAAGATTATCCAAGCTTGTTCAGCTAGGAAAGCATTATTTGCCTGAGCAGAAATAACGAAGACCAATACCTCCTTCATCAGTAGGCCAAAAGAGAAAACATCATTCTTGAGTTAATTTATCCTCGTCTTGGCAGAGAAAGAGAGAGAGCGGAGAGCGAGAAAGAGTAAGAACTGAATCTTCACACAGAACCCAGATCGCGATGTAGGTCGATTATTTTCCTATGCTTTGCCTTCCACATTTATTTTATTTTATTTTATTTTATTGAAAAAATATTGGGTTGGGTGACCCCAATTGGCCAGTTTACCGGTTTTCTGTTCAAACCGGCTGGTCCAACCTAGGATTTTATAACCATGGTATTTTCTTTATCTCTTGATATTCTCCTCATCCAGACCCATTCACACAACTCTATCTCACTCTCTCTTATATTAAGGGAAAATTACATTTAAATACCATTTGAATGTGTAAAACCCTTAAATGTTTGTTAAATTTGTTAAAGGATTTAAAAGTACCAAGGACCACATGAGGATTTACAAATTTGGGTGAATTTACCATTTTGCCTTTGGTTTTAAATAAATAAATAATGGCCCTCGTCGAAAGGCCACTACGGGCGCCTGCGGCTTGAAATCAGCGATGGGGTGGGGCTTGAAATTTTTTTTTTTTTTTTTTTTTTGGGGTTGTTTTTTTTTTTTTTTTTTTTTTTTTTTTTTTTTTTTTAAGATTCATTGAAAGTGAGGGAAGTGGGGTTCGAACTCCCCACCCCCCACCTTCATGGGGCCAAGTGGCCCAGTGGTTCCTTTGATATATCTATGCACTAACAAATATTTATATTCTTCTTAACATTTTTTCCATCAACAAACACTCTTGTAAATCTCATTACTGAACTTGTAAATGTCATTAAAGAATTGATAATTGCTATTGAAAGATTTGTTATAATTGCACCTTTTTTTTTTGTTTCATCAGCCACACATGTCAAACCTGAAGAACGAAGTTGTAAATACCATTGTGAAATTGCCATTGAAAGGTTTGTTATAATTACACTTTTTTGTTTTGTTTCATCAGACACACATGTGGTAAACCTGAAGAATGAACTTGTAAATACCATTGCGAAACTTGCAAATGCCATTGAAGAATTGGTAATTGCCATTGAAATATTTGTTATAAATCATTTACTTTTTGTTAATCTCATATCTTTCATTGAACATTACATTCCTAATTTACAAACATCATTCACAACAAATATTTCATGGCAATTACCAATTTTTCAATAGCATTTATAAGTTTCGCAATGGTATTTACAAGTTCGTTCTTCAGGTTTAACATGTGTATCTAATGAAAAAAAAAGTGCAATTATAGCAAATCTTTTAATGGCAATTACCAATTCTTCAATGGCATTTACAAGTTTCATAATGGTATTTACAAGTTCGTTCTTCAGGTTTACCACATGTGTGTCGATGGGAACAAAAAAAAAAAAAAAAAACAATTATACTTTCCATGACAATTACCAATTCTTCAATGACATTTACAAGTTTCAAGAATGGTATTTACATGTTCGTTCTTTAGGTTTACCACATGTGCATCCGATGAAACCAAAAAAAAAATGCAATTATAAAAAAAAATCAATGGTAATTACTAATTCTTCAATGACATTTACAAATTCAAGAATGAGATTTACAAAAGTGTTTGTTAATTAAAAAAATGTTAAGAAAAATATATATATTTATTAATGTGTGTATATATATATCAAAGAACTAAGTCGTACCAAGTAGTTGGGTCACTTGGCCACATGAAGGTGGGGGGTGGGGGTTTGAACCCCACTTCCCTTACTTTCAAAGAATTTTTTTTTATTTTTTTTATTTTTAAAAACCCCACAACCCCCCCCCCCCAAAAACAAAAAAAACCGTTGCCTGATTTCAAGTGGCCGGCGGTTGCAGGTTGTCTAGTGGTTGGTCCTCCCATGCTATCGGGTCGCAATGGTCCGCAAGAGCGGTCATTTTTATTTTTATTTTTTAATTTCTTTAAAACTAAGGCCGGCTAAAGAAAATCCATCCAAATTTATAAATCTTCATATGGCCCTTAATATCTTCAAGTCCTCTAACAAATTTAATAAATATTTAGAGATTTTACAAATTTGAATGATATTTAATTGATGTATCCGTCAAAGATTCCCTACTTCACTATTTTCATATAAAACACAAAAGGAGGGGCACGTGAGGCCCCGTCAGCTATGTGATGTGAGTGCCCACGTCACGAACCCTCGTGAAAGAACAAGGGACGCGGCCGACTGGTAACCACAGAAATGGCTACTGAAAACAATCCAGGTTCAATGAACCTTGTAAGCTCTGAATGGGGATCAGTCCAGACTCCAGCCCTGCCATTTTTTATTCGACTTAAAAAAAAGACCTGCCATTTGAGGATTCAGAGCCATCGTACTGGTTAACGAATGAATCCCATGGGTCATTTGAACGGCCCATGTATTTGATGAGATTTAAAATAATAATAATAATGATTCTCTAAAAAATAAAAAATAGATGTAGTATCAAGTTATCAACCGAGGTTGGTGATAATACAGGGGATTGTAACTACTTAAACAAGTCTTGACTTTGAAATTGTGAAAATGAAAAAAATGTTCACCAGACCTAAATATAATACTCCCTCAAGACATATTTAATCGATTTTAGGAGATTAAAGAGAAGTTAAATGAGTTAATTTTACTGCTTTCCTAAAATGTCTTTATATAAATTTAAAATGACATAAGTAAAAGTGAATTAATAACTCCTACCATATACCTCTTCAATTTGAAATTTTCTTTTATACATGTTTTTTAATTGAAATAATAGTCTTACTATATACATATATATATATATATGTGTGTGTGTGTGTGTGTAGATATAGATATAGATGTACACACATACATGCAGGCGCGCGTTCATATAGATATCTACACACACAAATATATATATAGAGAGAGAGAGAGACACACACATATATATGTGTGTGTTTATATATGTACACACACATACATTGACAGGTACACACACATATATACATACACACACTCACAGATATGTGTGTGTGTCTCTATATATATGTATATTTGTATATAGACACACAAACACACATATACATGTGTAATTACCAAAAACCAAATACATTTGAGAGAATAAAATATAGGCATTTTAGGAAGAAATTGACAAAAATTATAATGTTATCCTATACTTAAGACCAAAACCAACTCCCAAATGTTGTCTTATAATTAGGACCAGAGGGAGTATTATTTTCTGGTCCTAGTTATAGGATCAAGTTTGTAATGCAATTTGCACTACAAATTTAGTTCTATAATTAGGACCGGAGGTAGTAATATTATAGGGTTGCTTTTTTTAGAGATTAAAAAAGCTAAATTAGTTACTTAATCATATTATATGTTTTATGTCCTTAAATAATACTCCCTCCGGTCCTAATTATAAGAAAACATTTGAGAGTTGGTTTTGGTCCTAATTATAGGACAATATTTTAATTTTTGTTAATTTCTTCCTAAAATACCCTTATATTATACTTTCAAGTATATTTGGTTTTTGGTGAAAGATATGTATATGGGTGCATTAATTTTCCAATAAACGAAACTTTTAAATTGTTAAATTTTAATTTATTTATTGATCAACTAACGTTAATTTACTAATGTATATATAGAGACACACACATATATATATATGCATGTGTATAGATATATATATGTGTGTGTGTGTATGCATATGTGTGTAGATATATATACACACAAACAAGTATGTGTGTCTCTGTGTGGATATATATTTACGAAAAACATATATGTATATATATACACACATACATATATACATAGTCAGACCATTATTTTAATTAAAGTGTGTAGAAAGGAAAATTATAGGTGGGAGAGATATGTGGTGGATGTTGATTCACTTTTACTTTTATCATTTTAAATTTATATAAGGGCATTTTAGGAAAATGAGTAAAATTAACTAATTTAACTCATTTCCTTAATCTCTCAAAAATCAATTAAGTATGTCTTATAATTAGGACCGGAGGGAGTATATCAATTTATAAGTCCGGTAAAATAGTTTGAAGAAAAAATTGACAAGTATAAATATTTTAAAGTAATTTAATTAATTTTCTTAAGATCTACAAAAAAAGTCAACTCTATTTTATAAAGTCCTACATCTGCTAGGGAGGAAACAAATAATATTACCTCGATTCTAATTATGAAATACTTTTAAAGACAATTTACACTACAAAAATATTCATATAATTAGGATCGAGAGAGCACCTCATAAGAGTATAAATACCTTTCATTTTAAGATATTTTAGAACCATGAGAGGTGATATGTCCACAAAGCAAATAATTTCGAGAGAACGAGGAGTTACATCCAACATTGATTAATTAAAGGAGAGATTAAATATTTATATAATGAAAAATGCAATTCTATATTAAATAGCTTAAATTATTTTATTAAATAGACATCTTTAACACATATACTTGTACCTAAAATTCTAAGGACAACTTTCATACAAAGTTATTATCCTCTAATATGGCAATGTATGAGTATTAAAGAAATGCTCTTATCATGTCCGACAATACCCTTATCATTGTTGTCATTATCCTCTTTGTAACATTCCAAATTTTGGGATTTGAAATTAGAAATATTATATGAAAATTAATTATGAAAATTTAACCTAAAATAACTATGAAAATAATTATTAGAATTTAATGACCAATTTTTTTGAAAAATTCAAAGAAAATAATTAGAGGTTGATTTATAGCCCAAGATCTCTAGATAAATTAATTTAAGGGCTAAAAAAAGTTAATTAAGGAAGAAAACCCTTATAATGCATCAAAGATTCACTTCTAGCATTTATTCAGTAATTAAGCAATAATAATGAGACAAGGGAATTGTTAATAATAATAAAAATGATGATGATGCTACATTAAGCTAAAAACGCAACATGCAACCTTCTCAATTAACTAATGAATCCATCTCCCTTATGCAGTAATATGATCCAGCCTAATATACAACCCAACAATTAAACCACCCATTTCCTTCAACTATCAGCCCAAAACGCATATCAGGCCCCATTCAAAATACAATTGAACCAACTCATTTCTCCTTCTTTCATTATCCTCCCTCCAACCCCACGTGACAACTAAATGAATCAGTTGCATAAATATGAACCAGGATCCTTTTAATGAATATTAACCCAAATTCCCATTTCGGTCCAACTAAAAAACCCAACCAATTGTTAAACTATTATCCTAAACATGCAACAGTACCACGTCAATATGCAGCAAGAAGAAATCTCAATAGTAGTAAAATATGCACACTACCAATCTTAGCAGAGGTCAGCGCCGAAAACGCAGAGCAGGACAGACACGCAACAATGATTGTTGAGCCAGCGACGGTAGCACAATACCCTCTGCTCCTCTTTATCTGAAGCGTGGCAGCAGCACCATACTTCATACCCACTTGGTTCTCAGTCAACCACCCCCCAGGCCTTTATATATTGATTCCTTGGTTCCCACCCCATCCCCCACCAGTCATAGCAGGAAGAGCTGCGTAGAGGGAGAGACTGAGAGTAAGGAGTGACCCAAGTAGAGAGGGAGTCTTAGCCATTTGTTGCTCTGCATCTTTTTACTGAAACAGAGGGTGTTTGGATCTGTCAAAGGTCACCTCTCACAAGCTAGGAATTTAAGGTAAACCATTAAGTTCCTCTTCCTTCTAGCTACTGTTAGTTTACAACGAAAACTATAGGAATAAGCCATATGGTTTCTGTGCTAAAATAAACTGAAAGCAGGGGCTAGTCCAGCTTGCGTTAATATTTTCAATTGTTTCCTTTCACTGCTCATATATATATATACACTTATAGGTAATTGCTGTTATGATGTTGTGTGTATGTGTCGCTGGTGATATATAAAAAAGGAAGAGAAGGATTTTTCTACTGATATGTGTGTGTATATAAAGCCACATTTAAAAACCAAAAGAAAACCTGTTGTTATATGCATATATATATAATGACGCTGGGTTATGGAAGCTTGTGAGAATTAAATGTATATTTGTATCTAAAGTTGCACACACACACGAAAACGCTATGAAGAAAAAGGGAAAGATTTTTGCTGTCATGAGTTTTTTTTTTCACTGTCATAATTTATGCTGCACATATATATATATCTTTACCTTGGAAAAAGTAGGAGAAAGACTTTGCGGTTTAAAATAAATAAAATACATAAATGAAATGATTGCTGCCAAGTGTATGTCAGTGCTATATATATTGCAGGTATAAAAGAGGAGGAAATTTAACTAATACGTACATATATGTTTACTGCACACTTGGGAAAGATATAAGAAAAGAAAAAGAAAAAAAGAAATTCTTGCAATCATAAATATATAAATACATATGGTTTGGAGATTGAAATAATAACCATGCTACTTTTTCATTTATTTACTGTCATAGGTTATATATATACGCATGTTGCTGAGACCATAGTAGAAAAGATTATCACTGAATGGCTCTCCAAGATCATCAGTTCCTCCTCCCTGGATACCTCTTGGAAGGTTGGAGCTTGTCTTACATGCTGGAAATTATGGGATGTCCGTAACAGAAGGCTGTTTTCCCAGGAGAATTTCACCTCTGATGGGGTTTTAATGCAGATTAGATCTTTGGCTGTTATTACTCAGCATAGCTTTTCTAGTTTTAATCTTCTCATGTAATTATCTTTGACAGTGCATCTGTATTTCTATTAGTTTTACTTAATGCAATTCCTTTCCATTAAAAAAAAAAAAAAGATTAGACAAAGTGAAAGTACAATGTGCAATATATATATATATATATATATATATATATATTATATAATAAGTAGTATGCATTAATGAAACATAAAGGTGTTGTACATTGAGATAGGATGCCATGATGTACTCGTATACCCTTTGAGTTTGGCCATCCAGCATTTTATTTTTTTAAACTCTTTTTGAATAAAAAAATCATTTTTGAAAAAAACGTTAGTTGAGAGATTATCTTTATTTTAGATTTTGACCCATTAAAATAATTTTTTTGAAAAAATAGAAAGTAAAAATAAAATAAAATATAGACCGGCCCGATCGATCCAATGCACAGTCTAGGGGGACGAGCTCTCCCTGCCTATCCTTCCAGTTCCTAGGAAAGCAGGGTGTGTGTTTGTAAGACGCGTGACGTAAGAAAATAATAATAATAATAATAACAATAATAATAAAAATAAAATAAAATAAAAATAATAAAAAAGTAAAAATAAAAATAAGTAATAAAATAAAGAAAACAATAATAAACATAATAATAGTAATAATAAATTAAATAGATATAGTTATTAATAAATAAATAAATAAGGGTATTATTAGTCAAGGAAATTTTAGGGGTTAATCCACTTTTAAATCCTCTAAAATTAATTCGCGTAGTTAGTTATTTTGCGACGCAAGAAGTGACTAATGACAATGATAAACGTTTATAGGCATACCTTGACACTTCAACCGATCCAAACACACCAGTTAAGGATTCAAGTTTGAGGTGGGTAACTGTTACCTTATTAGCTTGTATGTATGTATTGATGTATGACTGGTCATGATTGCTAGATAATTTGCATGTGTGTATCCTAGCTATGGATTGAGGCTGCGTGTCTCATAGGGCAGCGTGTCCTAAAGGGCTGCGGTCCTTAGCTGATAACTGTGGTTATGGTGCGACCAGGGACGGACCTAGAGGGGGGCTAGGGGTGGCCCCCCCCAAAAATTACAGAATCTAACCCAAATTTCGTGGAAATTATACTTCAGCCTCATAAAACTTTCAGTTTTTTCACTTTAGTCCTCATTAAGTGTTTGATAAAAGGACTAAAATGAAAACATTAAAATTATTACAGGGCTGAAGTATAATTCTATAAACACCTGGGTTCTATTTTATAAATTTCGCCCCTCCTAATTTTAATTCCTGGTTCCGTACCTGGGTGCGACTTATTTACTGTGAATTATTCTATGCTTAACATGTATTGTATTGTTGTTTATATTTTATACCTGCATGAAAGAGATTAACTGTTACCCCTGGAATTCATTCATTTGAACTCCAGACCGCATGAAAGAGACAGGTAGTGGTTCGGGATTGAAAGGCAAGACGCAGCTATAAGGATTACAGCAGAAGGAACTTTTTGGAAAATATTAGTAGATGAACTGTATTAAGTTGTTTATCATTTATCTATTTTTGGATTAATGTATTAATATCCTACTATGAGATAGATATCGAATCACGAAAAATTTATCCTCGCATTTTCAAATTAAGTTATTATAAAAAAAGTTTTATTCCGCAATTAAGTTGTCCAAATCATTTTGATGCCTGTGCGCTTAAACTCGATAAATATAGGCGTATTAAGACAAGACGTTACACTCTTAATTGGGGAAATGTCCTTGTCATTTATTTCTCGACGTGCTATTAACGTGGCAGAGTCTCTCCGTTGAGCTTCATCTCCATTTACTTTCCCCACCACTAAATCAACTTCCAACTGTTAAGATTTAACATTTTACAATGATATTATTATAACATTAAATAATATAAATAAATTTAATCCATTAAAATTACATCTAAATACTTCAACTCTATCTAGATTATAAACCTTATCCAGAGTCTCCAAAATGACTGAGATATTACTCCTTCTCACAATTTGCCCATTTGAGCTCATGCTAATATGATTATTCAACAACGTCACCAACCATCCACTCCTAGATCTCTGCATTTATTCAGCTCTGAAATGGGGTAAAAATGAAGACATATCACTAGGATTTAAAGAGAATTCTAAAACCAACACTCAATATAAGCAGTAGTTTCCATGTAAAGGATAACAAGAAACAAAGTTTGAGTAAAACCCACCTTGGCCGAAGAAGAAAGATCGTCGACCATCTTGGATGAGCTCTAAAGTCAAAAAGGCATTGGACAAGCTTTCGATTTCTTTGAATCTTCTTTATGCTTTGCCTCGATATTGACAAAAATGGCACAAAATACCATCTTTAATGGGAATGACTTTTTTCTCGTGAAAAATATAACTTTGGATGCTTTCCTGTTTGCAGGCTTCCTTTGTTTTGTTGATTTCTTGATACATATAAAAAAAACTGTCTTAAACTGTTATTCCCTTACCATATTTGTTCATTTTAGTTTAATCTTCTTAATTTGATTTTCAAATTTTAAAATAATCCATCCAAATAAAAACCCTCTTTGAAGGGGAAATAGAAAAAACATAAATAAAGTTTAAAAAAACAATTGGCTATTTAAAAATTAGTGCATGTTTAGAAAACCTCTAAACCATACTCTTTTCTGGCAGTAGAGCATATAACTCATCTCACATACTTACCTCACAAATGGTAAAAAAGCATAACAAACGGGTACTGCGCCGGTTTTAAGCTAGAATCTCCTCTAAATGGTCTATGAAGAAATGCCTTACAGCATGACATCCTCTAGATTATTTAAGGAAGAATAACAAAAAAGAAAACATCTCTTACATAGGACAACAAAAACGGGTTAATTTCTTTAAAAATCTATGAATTACTCTGACGTGAATTTTTATTGGAAATTAAATTTGGAGAACAGGCATGTTTGTATTTAATTAGATGTTTATGGTCTTAATTAAATTCTAAAAATTAAAATATTACGAATTCATTTTATTTTTGATTAGGTTAAAAATTTAATTCTTGAATTCTGATTCAATATAACCTAGTCCCCATAATCGTAATAATTTAAAATCTTAATTTCTATGTCTTAAAAGTTAAAGCCTAAAAATATTTTTTGTGAATTGTTTCAAATAACTAAAAAGAATTAATAGTATTGTTCGTTGTTAAAGTTTGATCGAATTTAGATTTTCGTTCGTGTAGTTTCAAATTGATAGTCTATCTCGTGTTATAGTTTTATAAAGATTTAGTATAAATTTAGCGTGTGACATTAATAACGGTAGTTTTTATCCTTAGTATTTGAAATTACAAAGATAAGAATCAAAACATGATCAAACTTTAAGGAGGAAGAATAATACCAACTCTACCTCAAGCCATAGAAACTGAGTTGTTGCATTTAAGTTAAAGTTTGTGTTTAAATTTCAATCAAATAAAAATTATGGGGATATAATTATTTTTGTTTTGAATATATCTTAGGGGCTTGGGGCAACAACAAAAATTAGGATTGAGCATGAAACTCATAACCTATAAATCCGCCCACAACCCAATGTAATTGGGTCATCTTATGCCCGCCCAAAAAAACTCATAATGGGGCGGGTTAAAACCCCCCATTTAAGACTTCAATGGGCGGGTTTTACCAAAAAAAAAAAAAAAAAAAAAAAAATTCAATGGGCGGGCTATGAATACATCTACAAGCCGCCGTATCCACCCATTTAGTGTTTTTTTTTCCTTTTATTAATTACACATCCCATTTCGTATTCTGGTATAAGGCAAAGGCGTTCCTTGATTCCCTATCTTGAATAGATTTATGTTATGATGGGACTTGTCTAAATTTGTGTGAATTGTGATTATTAAACTTTGAATATTCAGAATTTAGACTAATAATTTAGATGGATGTTTAATGCTTATAAATGTTTTTTTTTAAAATAAACATATCAAATGTAAATGATTAACCCAAAACCCGGTGAACACGCCTATTTATGTGTCAGCCCATTTATACGGGTTTAAATAGGTTGAGATAAAGGTATGAGATAGCTCATACCCGTTTAAAATTCAACGGGCGGACTATGGGTTTAGCCTCGATCGCCTAACCCGTCTATTGCTTCTATCCTAACAAAAATATCTCAACTATCACTCAATTTATAAATATATACGCGCACATCATGTAAGAAAAACAAATTTAATCAAAACAAACTCAATATTACAAACTCCATACTACGGTACTAGACAGACTCATGAAACAAAAACAATGTAATGGACAAAAACACAGCAAATCTCCACGTGTAACTTGTTGCAGATTTTGAAGTGGTAAGATCAGTTCATCGCTGGGTATGGTTTGGGTGAATTCCATCTCTGCCAACTGTGACGGTGCCTTATGAATTTGGTACCGTCCTGTCAATTTAATATAGTAAATAATTTAATTTATGCAAGCAATATATATATATATACATATATATATATAAGATTGTATTGTTCAATCAAAAATTCTAACATGTAATATAACTCTCCAAGCTTTTATATATATGACACCGAATCAGGCTATGGATAGGAAGTAAATTACCTTGATTTCTATCAGAAATGATAAAGTTTTAAGAGCTTCCTCTATCACTTTAACATTAAGTGTCAATTCCCTCACCTGTATAAATAAAGTATTATATAATTAGTTGCTTAAAAATATAAATAAATATATATGGAAAGATCAGAAGCAACTCATCTCAGGAAGGCTGGCTATAAATGGAAGGGGGACCCATCCATCATAATAGTTCATGTGTTCTCGAAAGTTCACATCATGAATCAAATTATCAAAGCTACAAGCGACAAATTACGTAATTTAAAACTGTAAGAATAAAATAAAAAGGAAGAAAAAACAACACAAGTCCAAAAGCACATGCCAAAATTGAAGCATTGCCTCAAATAAGACTCAACTGCTCTACAATCTCAAGTAGATCTGGAGCTACACCATTCACCTCTGGATAACATGGAATTGAAAATATATAGTAAAGCTAGAATTAGTATATGATTAAATATAGAATTAGTATATGATTAAATATCACGCAAAACTACGCATTCGACGGATGCAAGCAAATTCAAATTACACAGCAAGGCACATGTAAGCAAGTACGTACCTCCATAAGATGGCTCGGATGAGAGACTGGGTGCAGAATCAACTTCAAGTGGCATGTACAAGTATATTTCCATGTATTTGCAATACAAACTTGGGTGCATGAGCCAATCTTGAGGGCCCCAAAGATATCTGTATTGTCCAGATTCAAAAACCTACAACATAAAAGTATATAAGTATTAGAGAAGTCCTATGTAAAATCCTGCATCAGCTAAGGAGGGAAACAAATGACACCTAATAATACTATGGATACCTCCCTTTGCGACGTATTTTAAAACCACGAAGGATAATATGGCCCAAAAATGAATAATTTCAAAAGAAGGAGATATTACATCCAACATTGATTAATTAAAGGAGATATTAAATACATATATATAATGTAAAAATGGAATTCTACATTAAATAGCTTAAATTATTTTGTTAGGAAGACATCTTTGACACATTTATAGTTGTACCTACTACTCTTACAATAAAAGCAACTTTTTTTTTTTTTTGGACAAACAATAAGAGCAACTTTCATAAAGTTATTATCCTCTAATATAGAAATATATGAGTATTAAAAAGTGCTACGTGAAGTCTCGCATCTGCTTGAAAGGGGAACGAAAGACGCCCTATCTCTCCACTCGACGCCATCTTATTCTTTAAATGCCATTTCTTCATTCAAGTCTGTCTACCACTAAAATGCCGGTAAACTAGGTCCTATCCCATTTCCATAAAAAATCTGATGCGAGTCAACCTTCACCCAGCTCAGAAGCCATATTTGAGGTGAAACTTAACGATTGGCAGTAGAAGGTAGAATGAAATGCCATTTAAAGTATTTCCAGGACCAATAAACGAATTGATTTGGATAGAATCTATATGAAAAAGAAAGAAAATCATGGCCAGTAACAAAACAAGATTCCATCATCGCATATCAAGAAGCTTGCTAGCCAATAGCATGCCAACGGAGATTCAAATTGCAAACATTCGTTGAGTTATTCTGACAACCGGATCGGACAATTTCAAACGCCGACCATGAAATTGTTATTAAAAAAGAAAAGTTTGCAATCACCAGAAAGAGAAAAAAATTAGAGTTTCCATGTAAAGGGATAACAAGAAACAAAGTGTAAGTAAGACCAACCCTGGCCATCTGAATCTTGATTCGTGAATCGCCCCGGTGTGCCAAGTCCTCACCGTCTCGGCTTTTCGTACGGTCGCAGCGTCGGCGTCGTGTCTTGCATAGGCACGATCTTGCTATAAGAGAAGAGCAGTGCAAGGAGAAGCAATTTAATATCCGATTCAGGGCTTGGTGGTGGCGTGCTGGAACTTCCAGCGGAAAAATCAGTGACTCCCATTTTCTCCATACTAAGTAGTATGGAAGAAGGGGCCGTCGATTAAGAGGGGGCTCATGAAGGCGTCGGCGAGAAAGAAAGGGTATTTTAGTCATTTCGATCTTGAAACGGCTGAAACCCATCCTTGCTAAATCACTGCCACGTGGCTGGTCAACTTTACATTCTTTAGTCAATCTTTCCCATTTAACCGTGAGAGTTAGTGAACAGTTAAACTGTTACGGGGATGACCATTTTAATTTTTTCAGTTCCTTTAAATTTATCCTAACATGCTATCACATTTCATCTAATTTTATTAACAAGTTTTAAATAATTTTTGTAAGAATGAATTCAGTAGGTTAAATCTCAAAACTCAAAAGAAAAACTTTCAAATCTTTTTATTGACAAAATTCTCAAGTTAAAAATATGATTTGAATTTAAACTTAGAGTAAGATATAAATTATATTTAATTTTAAATGATTTAAATTAGGGAAAATTCCTTTCATCTTCTAAAAGACCAAAACAATATCAAAAAAGTCCTAAGGAAAATTCATATGTCGAAAAAATCTCAAATTTTTTTTAATCCCACGGATGAAAATTAAAGGTAAGGAACCTTACGTGCTCAGTTTTATTTTGTGGGTCATTATTTAGGCTAAGAAATATTGAGTTTTTTTTATCGTTATATAAGTCAAACCAAAGGCCGGTTATTTTCTCTAACACTCGGTCAATAATGAGAAATTGATTTGAAAGCCTTGGTTCTACAACTTCTTGGGAAGTACTATAACCGTAGAGACTAGAGACTAAGCTCTGTTGAAACTCTTTTTGGACATTGTTTTTCTGCTCCAAAAAATGTCATCCAAAGAATGTCGACGTGTATAGAGGGGTGGAATGACTATTGTTTTAAATAACAAAAAAGAATTAATATTATTATCCGTCTTAAAAATTTGATCGAATTTAAGTTTTCGTTCATGTGGTTTCAAAATTGACAATCGTTGTCATTATAGTATCATAAAGATTTAGTCTTTCGATTCGAAACTACAAAGATAATAACTAAAATATGATCAAACTATAAGGATTTACAATAAACCATACAAACTGAGTTGTTGCATTCAAGTTGAAGTTTGTGTTTAAATTTTAATCAAATAAAAGTTATAGGGATAGAATTATTTTTTGTTTTAAATATAACTTAGGGACTTAGGGCAACAACAAAATATCTCAACTGTCACTCAATTTATAAATAAATACGCACACATCATATAAGAAAAACAAATTTAATCAAAACAGACTCGAGTCAATGCATCTCTTTAATTGCTTCCATATAGGGTACGAAATTACATGTACGCAAGTACGTACCTCTATAAGATGGCCCCGGTGATGAGAGACTGGGTGCAGAATCAACTTCAAGTAGCATGTACAAGTATATTTCCATGTATTTGCAATACAAACTTGGGTGCATGAGTCAATCTTGAGGGCCCCAAAGCTAGACGCATGGTCCAGATTCAACAATGGTCTCTTGTGTGTGTTGTGTTTTAATGAGGGATTGTTAGACTCTGGAATCATGATCATATACCGATTCTTCCTTTAGAGTTTAAGCATATGCGTCTGAATCCTTATGATCCTGATTGGTCGACACACCAGTGTCTGTTTCTACATTATCAGTAACTTGTCCCTCTAAAGAAGATCGAGGTTGGCTTTCATTGATACCCTGTAATATAAAATTATGAGTATTAGACAACTTGAGTTATTTTGACAAAGCGACAAGATCAAGACATATATACTTCTTATCTAAAATTCTATCCATGATACCCCTTATAATAAAATTATAAAAGTTATAATTATGATATATGTATAGAATAATAAATCTCATCTAAAGACACCATGTGATAATTATAAATGTTATATAATTAAATATATGTATCTAATAATAGAAAAACAAAATCCCTCACATCCCCTCTATAACGAGTTTAATGGGAACTCAAAGCAGACAATTTTCACAATTAAGAGTATTAAAGAAGTCCAACATGAAGTCTCACATTAGCTGGAAAGGAGAAAGAGATACATTTTATTAGAGTATGAACACTTTTCATCTAGACGCATTTTAAAATCGTAAAGGTAATGAGATCCCAAGGTGGACAATTTTAAGAGAACAAAATACCCCTGATACGACTCTACTTAAAACCATGAGGTGTAATGAGGTCCAAAAAGCAGACAATTTTGAGAAAACAAAATACCATGAGGTGCTAAGTTTTAAAACTATCTAGGTAATGAGACTCTAAAACGAACAATTTTGAGAAAATGAAAGGCCTTTTATAAGGGTTTTTATTAAGTTTTAAAACCATGAGCGATAATGAAACCCCAAAATAGACAATTTCAAGAGAATGAAAAACGTCTTATAAGTATCTAGATAACTCAAAACATGTCTGGAATTTTATATGTAAAAATAAACATCATTAACAGACAAACTTATACCTAAAATTGTAACTTTAATATAATATAAAGTTCTTATTGACGCCTTATAACCTTTCCTCTAATGAAAGTTATTACTAACACCTTATAAGAGTATGAACAACTCTCTTCTCGACACGTTTTATAACTATGAGGGATAATAAGACCTCAAAATGGACAATTTCAAAAGAATGAAAGACATCTTATAAGGGTTTGGATACCTCTCTCTAGAGGCTCAATGCTTAAATTATTGTCTTAGCAAAACAACCTTAATACATATATTTGTATCTAAAATTATGAGAGGGCAAGGATCTTCATGTGCATCAGTATGAGGGTTAAGCAGCATAGCACACGCATCGCTGAACATCTTAGCATACAGATCAATCATTTGCATTGCGGGGAGGGGGCGGATGAAGGGGTTGGGGCTCATGTTGCCGTACGAACTAAGGGCAGTGTCACAAAAGGTGGAAGTCTCTTATTATATGAAAAGCCAGAGACTGCCCAAACACAAGAAAATGCACCTGTAGCAAGTGGCAAATTGCTGAAGCAATATGGCAAATTTCAGAGGAAGAACTTGAAAACGGGAAATACTGAGAAAGCACCAGCAGTTTTTCTTGTTGCAAGTGTTCTTGAAGTGAAGAATAGGAAGATTTTAAATGAGGCTAAGGGTGTATGTAGATGATGTTGTTAAGGTCTCTCTTTCCACCCCTGCATAGATGCATGTATTTATAGTTCGAAACACACATTAGTCTCTTCTGTTTCTGCATGTGTCTTACAAGAACCATTCTTTCCAGATCTTGGGAGACATAACGGCAAATCTTGATGCTAAAAGGCATGTACTGAGGCATTATTGAAAATTCAGAAAAAGTACCTGAGCAAGGTAAGTTCCATTTTGTCTTTCCTGGTTTTAGATGCATGCTTTCTTGTTTGTTTGGGAGAAGCAGGGTAGGATTTGAGGAACGGAAATGATTTGATGGGCCATATATCTCCTTCCAGTCTTGAAATTAAATAAATCTTCCTTTATCTTGTTTTTATTCGTGGAGAGAGGTGGGACTCCAAAACAATGCTAGTTGCTAGATACAAGGAAATTAACCAACATTGATAAGCCTATTTCATTTTTAAATCACATATTAAATATGAAGTAAAGTTCTTTAGTTTTTAATTAATACACTAATAATTATAACTAAAAACCAGAGAGTAAAGAAAGAACTGAGTTAGCTGGGCGATCGATACATGTGTTTTGAGAAAGAAAAGATGATTTTGAGAGAACAATGTGGTCATTTAACAACATTAAGAAATCTCTAATTAGGCCTCTCAGCCTAATCAAGAATTTGTTAAAAATGGAGGCCTAAATTTAAATTTTGGTTTTTCAGCTGGATTTATATAAGATTCTTCCTTATTAATATATTTGGATATTAATATTAATATATCTTGATATCTGTCGTCGGATTATTTTTAATTGATAATATATAGAGGTCGACCGAATTGCTTTGAAAAAAAATCCAAATAGTATGGGGTGGTAACTAACTTGCAGCTATTTTTAAGTTGGAGGGATTAATGGGATTTGAAATAATCTATATAATACTTAATATATGAGGTGGAAGAGCTTACATGTGATTATGAGGGCTGCTCGAACCAGGTTAGGTTGTTTAGAAATATTTCTTCATGTCTATCTTCCGATTAGTTTTAATTGAAATTTAAAGTGACCTACGTATAAAATGGATAGTATCTAAGTAATTAAAAAAATTTAAATGACGGACTCATTTTGGGGGAAAAAACAAGTAGTATGGGGAAAAATGGATAATATATGTTGCTTTTATGTAGTAAGAGATTTATTATGTAGGTTAAAAGAAGGTTATATGTGTCTAGAAAATTAAAAGGATAATATATGAAATTTTAAATTTGTATAATTTATATTTATTTCACGCGAAATTTATGTAAGTTTTAAAAATAAAAACGTTAGTGTCATGTTAATAAAATATTTAAAAAATCAGGTAATCTTTTATAAATTTTATACAAAATTAATAATAAGGAATACCTCCCTTCAAGAATATTTTTTAATAAGAAAAAAAATGCAGCGAATAACAGTTTCCATGTAATTATAAAATCTATAGTAATTCACATTCAAAATATAAACAAATGAAAATATGGTAGTGATTATGTAACGCTTTTTTAAGCTCTTAATAGGTTTTTTTTTAGTTTAATTTTTTGTTTGTTTAGTGGACTGGAGGGAGCTTAGTTGGCATGCATCATATAAACCAGGAAAAAATAATGTAAAATTAGGGAGATAGATTAAGGAAGCAAAATATTTTTTAATAAGAATTTTAAACTTTATAATTATTTTTAAGGACCAAAAATTAAAATA
This sequence comes from Acacia acuminata, assembly GCA_019022655.1. Taxonomy (NCBI): domain Eukaryota; kingdom Viridiplantae; phylum Streptophyta; class Magnoliopsida; order Fabales; family Fabaceae; genus Acacia; species Acacia acuminata. The sequence continues at coordinate 198,083 of JAFJYI010000199.1, forward strand.
TAAATTCTCAATTATGAAATTAACTTTCTCTAACTCCATTTCAACTATTTGATGGTTAGTTATTAAATTTGATGATATCTCCATGCACCTATCAATAAAAAAACAACACTTATATGCAGCTGAATATTTTTATGATATTTTGTTTGGCACATATTGGATTGTCTTAAAAGTTACTCAAATTAAAATCAACGGTAAAATCTATAAATAATTAGATATCTCCCTCTTTTTATGGTTTTATTATTCTAAAAGGCTTACAAATCACACAAAAAAGATTAGCGTCCTTAATCTCCATGAAAAAGCCAACTAAGTCTTATATTTAAAACTGAAGATAGTATGATACTAATATGTTTTTTTTTTAGAATTTTTACAATATCATAAGCATATATTAAAAAGTAAGCCATACACTACGAGGGAGAAAAAACTTAAATTAAAGTAAGAATAACAACAAGAGAATTAATCCAAAATAAGTAGTCAAACTTTTCCCTCTATAGGACATCATTTCCAAACTCTACATTTAAAACCTTAGTAAGAATTAACCTCATCATTTTTTTTAAGTAAATAGAGCCTCTCTATGTAATAACAAAAAAAAAAAAAACTAATTTTCATGGTACCACTAAGAGGACATTAGTTGATTTGTTTGGATTGTACCTATAAATATGCCCTTCTTCCATTTCTAAAATAAGATCACCATTCTTTTTTGCGTCTAATATGTGTTAAGACCCATCTTTATCTTCATTTTCAATGAGGAGGTTTTTATCCCTGACTCATGGTTCCCATATTGTGTCATAGTTCAAGTGTCAAAACAGCAGAATGTTTCGTTGAATCCATTATCATCATATCCATATTCAAGATCCTCTTGTGTAAAGAGAAGCGAGATCGAGTCTCCAGTTGTTGCAACAAAGTTCAAGCAAAAATGATTACGTGCGTCCTTAGAAAGTAATACTTGTCCAAATATTTCACTTGATAGATTAAATGTATGTATAATGTCATAATTTATCTCATTACTATGCGCAATCCGATGAATTATACCATTAAAGTATACGTTGGGTTTGCCACGATAAATAAAATATGAATGAAAGATACTTCTATATGTGAGACATTTCCATGACCAGGTAGCATATATGAGAAAACTCACATTGAATCAAACTCTTCAGTCTAGTAGTCGTCAAGAGAAGGATAACTAATAATATTTACGATATTAAAATTATTGCTACTACAATCAAAACCAAAGCCTACAATAGATAACCTATAATCCCAATCCATCATGGGGAAGCCATGCATGCATATTTTCGAATAGTTTGGGTTCCAAAGAATGAATTTAAAAGGCATCTTTGGTAGCAAGACATATTAACCCATTGCTTACACCTATCACTGGTGTAATTTTAAAATCATCGATGTTATTCTCTATTTTATGAGATAAATCGAATTGATTGTTATCCCAATGCAGTGAATAGGTTACTTTGCAATATGGAAAATGAATATATTCCCTATAAAAATTTTGCACGCTCTCATTATAGTAATAGGCTTTAATAAGGAGGATTTGGCTTCTAAAACCAAAAGACAAGCTGTGAAACATGAAATCAAGGCTTGTAATAAGTTTATTCCAATCTCTCGCAAACCATTGATGATTGAGACAGGGTTTGGACATCAAATCTGTGAAAGATTTCTTCAGCAACATGGAGGGGTAGGCAAGGAATATCGCGGTTTGAGGATAAGAGTTTGGCTTCCATGCTGGATCGTGATTGGAGTTAGGCGGTACATTTATGGTGAGTTAACCTCAATACTCTACGCTATGTGTATATATATATGGACATGGAAAGATAATATTAATAATTTAATAATATTAAAGCATATCACTTTGGATTTCAACTAAAGCTCAACTAATATTGCATTGATGTTTGATTTACCAACTATGATAAGAAAAAATTAGAGAGAAAGATTGAGGGAGAATAGTATTTATTGGGGAGGACTATAAAACTAGTAAATATTTATTTTTTGGCCGACAAAACTGGTAAGTATTGTTGTCAAACTCGCGAATTAACTCTCCGAGTTTACTGTCTTTACGTTTCTAGCTTATCAGATCGAGTCGAGTTACTAATAAACCCTTGACCGATATAAACTCGGTTAAACTCACGAGTTTATACACCGAGTTTACCGTTTTTATGTTTCGAAGTTATAAAACCGTATTAACTCACATTTAAACTTGTGTTAACTTTTTTATTTAATCATGCTCAACAACTTTATATATAAGTTTTATGGAATATTTTTTATTAAATATGGTAAATTTTGAATGTTGATGGGTTTAATTTCAATTATTTGGATTTAAAATATTTTTAAATCAAATTGTTGTCATTTTTTTATATTTTAATTATTTATTATACACTTGTTAATACATATTTAACCGTGAAAGTAAACTCTTACGAATTTATGATTGAGCTCACTATACGAAGTTTACATTAGTGTCACGAGTTTATTTAAACTCGTAAATTTGACAACCTTACTTATAAGTATTCATATCAACCAAATATTAAAGTACAAATTTGAAGATACTAAATTGCTCCTGACAAAGCTTCCATATAGGTACAAAATGTCATAAAAATTTAAAATTTAATCAACATTACAAACTCTTTACTACGGTACTAGATAGAATCATATGAGACAAAAACAACAAAATTTAATCGCGAGTTTATTTAAACTCGCGAATTTGACAACCTTATTTGTAAGTATTCATATCAACCAAATATTAAAGTATAAATTTGAAGATACTAAATTGCTCCTAACAAAGCTTCCATATAGGTAGAAATGTCATAAAAATTTAAAATTTAATCAACATTACAAACTCTTTACTACGGTACTAGATAGAATCATATGAGACAAAAACAATAAAATGGACTAAAGCACAGCACATCTCCACGTGTAATTTGTTGCAGATTTTGGAGTGGTGATCAGTTCATCGGTCCATATAGCGCGGCTGGAATCCATCTCTGCCAACTTCGACGGTGCCTTATTAATTTAGTACCATCCTGTCAATTCAATATACTAAATAATTTAATTTATGCAACCGATATATATATCTATATAAATAAGATTGTATTGTTCAATAAAATATTCTACCATATAATATAACTCTACAAGCTTTTATATATATAACACCCAATCAGGCTAGGGATAGGAATTAAATTACCTTAATTTCTATCAGAAATGATAAAGTTTTAATAACTTCCTCTATCACTTTAACATTAAGTGTCAATTCCCTCACCTGTATAAATAAAATATTATATAATTAGTCACTTAAAAATATTACATTCCAATATATATATATATATATATATAAAAGGATTACAAGCAACTCACCTCAGGAAGACTTGCTACAAATGGAAGGGCAACCCATCCTCCATGATAGTTCATGTGTTCTTGGAAGTTTACATCATGAATCAAATTATCAAAGCTACAAGCAATAAATTACATAATTAAAAACTGTTAAAATAAGATAAAAAGTGGGAGAAAAAAAACAACACAACACACATGCCAAAATTGAAGGCATTACCCGAAATAGTACTCAATATGTTCTACAAGCTCAAGTAGATGGAACTACACCATTCACCTCTGGATAATACGAGAATTGAATATATATGACAGAGTTAGAATTAGTATATGATTAAATATCATGCAAAACTACGTATTCGATGGATGCAAGAAAATTCAAATTACATGTACGCAAGTACGTACCTCCACAAGATGGCCCCGGTGATGAGAGAATGGTTGCAAAATCATCTTCAAGTGACATGTACAAGTATGTTTCCATGTATTTGCAATACAAACTTGGGTGCATGAGCCACTCTTCACGCTTCCAGCGGTACACGCGTGGTCCAGATTCAACACTAGTCTCTTGTGGGTTGTGTTTTAATGAGAGGTTGTTAGACTCTGTGGACCCATCGTAAGACGCAGATTGATCCTTAACAGTTTCATCGTATACGTCTGAATCTTTATGATCCTGGTAGGTCAACACACCATTGTCTGTTTCTGCTTTATCAGTAACTCCTCCATCTGAAGAAGACGAAGGTTGGCTTTCAACGATACCCTATAACATAGAAACATGAGTATTACAGAAGTCCTACATTGATTAATTAAAGCAAGCAAGAAATTAAAGGTATACAATGTAAAGATGGATTTCTATATTAAACCACTTAAGTTTACAAAACCTCTTATAATAATTATAAATTTCATAATAATGATATATGATAGAATAATAAAAAAGCAAAATCCCCTTCCATCACCTCTATTTCCTGACCAAATTCTATGTTAAAATTAAAACCATGAGAACAACTTCAAGTATAAATGTTATAATTAATATATATATATATATAATGAAAAAGAAAAATCCCTCTCATCTCCTCTATTTCCCCAACAAAATAGATCCTCTCAACAATTATATACATGTATATAAAATTCTAATAATGAGAGCAATTTTCATACAAGGTTATTATCACATCATCATTTTTAAAACTGAAGGAAGAAGAAACAAACCAAAAAACGGAGTAAATATGATCCGTCCTCGTCAAGAAAATCCTCTGAAGGAGACGGAGGTAGGCCTTCGTCGAAACCCTACAATATAAAAAAATATAAGCATTAGAGAAGTCCCATGTAAAGTCCTACATCAGCTAAGCTAAGGAGGGGAACGAGTGACACCTAATAACAGTATGGATACCTCCCTTTGCGACGTATACACCTTTGACACATATATAGTTGTACGGTTGTACCAAATATTCTTACAATAAGAGCAACTTTCACAAAGTTATTATCCTCTAATATAGAAATGTATGGGTATTAGCCTTAGAAGGGTAAGTTATTATCCTCTAATATAGAAATGTATGGGTATTACCCTTATAAGGGTCAAAACGCATCCACAAAGGAAAGGTCTCTGTACACAGAGCCTCACAGTTTTTGTTTTCGGCTGGGCTTCATTAGACCCATCAAAACGCGTTCATAAGAGAAAGGTCTCCACACCCTTATAAGACATACTTTGTTTACCTTTCCAGTCGATGTGGGACTTTACAAGATAGCTCTCCATGAGGGATAATGAGAACAATTTTGAGAGAATGAAAGACACCTTATCAATGTCTATATTTTAAAAGCATGAAATAAGACCTTAAACATCTTATAAGGGTCTAGATACCTCCCCGTAAGGTAATAAGAACTCAAAACGGACAATTCGAAAAGAACAAAAGAAGCCTTATAAAGGTCTAAATTTTAAAACCATGAGGGGTAATGAAACCCCAAAACAGAGCATTTGAAGAGAATAAAAGACACCTTATAAGAATCTAGATACCTCCCCTCTCAACACTAACGCATTCTTAAATTATTTTCTTAGCAAGAAAACCTTAAAACACATACTAGTATATAATATTCAAACAATCGGAACAACTTTCTTACCGGGCAAGGATCATTGGGATCGGTATAAAGCTCAAGCAACTTAGGATACACATCAGTCCTTCGCAAGGGGCGGACCGACATAGCATACTGATCAATCCTTCGCCAGGGTTGGAGGGGCCGGATGAAGGGGATGTGGCTCATACTGAGGGTAGTGTCACAAAAGGTGGAAGGTTTACTAATTTTCTAATCTCTAACGTACTTTTCTTGCGTTCTCATGCAGAAATAGATTATTGACGTATTTATAAAGCCTGGTCTGAACTAACTTAATTTAAGATATAATCATTCTTACCGGCCAATTAAAAGAATTTAATTGATTTATATTAGATTATCCCATATTTTTAAACGATCAAAGCTAGATAATTGTAAAAGATATTTAAGACATCTGAAGTCAATTCATAACAACCCTCTGTACTTTGTCCAAAAAATACAAACTTTTGTAACAATTTTATCAAATAATATAAATATTAATAAACAATTATCATAAAAAGGATGTCAAATTCACGATAAGATTTAAATTAAATCTTGTACAAATTTAATTGGTTTATATTATATTATACTACTATATTTTTAAACTATCCAAGTAATGAAAACTAGATAAAGGTAAAATAAATTTAAGTGATCTGATTAAATTCATAAGAATCTTTTTAACAATTTTATCAAATAAATTAAATATTAATAAAAAATTATCACAAAAGGATCTCAAATTTAGGATAACATTTGAATTAAATCTTGTAAGATATAATCATTCTGACCCATCCAAATAATTTTCGTAGGACCAATTTAATTGATTCACTAAATAAAAGTAAAAGATTTTGCTAAATAAACTAGAGCGAGACATTACCTAGTTCTGCGTCCGATTTGAGCCACCACCTGCAGCTCCCTCTACGGGCTTGTTGGGAGTGAAACAAAATTTTGAGTTGATTTAAAATAATTGAAAAGGTAGAGTTAAAAGTTTGTAATTAATTGTTTTACTCTTTTATCTTATACATTCTCTTTATTGAAATTTTGTAACCCTACTTTTCCAATTTTTTAAAATTCAACTCAAAAAAATTTACCCTCCCTCCCAAATCCATCATAACAAACAGACCATTAACAGAGAAAATTTCTCCATTTGAGCTCATGTTTTAGTATGGTTATTTAACAACGTCTCAAACCATCCACTCTTAGATCTCTGCAAAATACCTCAAAGGATTGCAAACGCATTCATCCCTAAATGAGGCAAAAAGGAAGACATATCACTAAGATTTAAACAGAATTCTAAAGCCAACACTCAATTTTAGCAGTGATTGACCTGCTGTAAGATTTGGGTTTTGAGTAATGCACGCAAGGAATTTCCCAAGTTTCAATGTTGGGTTCTGGGCATGTCTTTATATCAAAAATTCCAATCTCAGTGAAACTCTTTGAAACCATTGCAAAGACCAATACGGTCATCTTCCCCACCAATGTAGAATTCTTTGAAGCCTTTGTTAGGAAGAAATCCTGTCACCATTCAGTTCATAACACCAATGATTAAAATTCTGAGTAATCCTACGAATAGCTCTACCTCACGATCATATGCATTTTGAGATTCTCAATAAAAAGTCAGGAGGGTGAGAAACTCAACATATTTCTATAAATGCACAAACAAGTGAAAATGCTCTGCATAACAAACAGGTTCTGGAAACTAATCAATTAAAGAAGGTAAATGGCTGGGAATCAAATACAAACATGCCATTTCTTCATTTTAGTCTGTCAACCATTAAAATGCTGGTAAACTACGTCCCATCCCATTTCCATAAAAAATCTGATGCGAGTTAACCTTCACCCAGCTTAGAAGCCATATTTGAGGTGTAACTTAACGATTGGCAGTAGAAGGTAGAAGGAAATGCCATTTAAAGTGTTTCCAGGACCAACAAACGAATTGATTTGGATAGAATCCATATGAAAAAGAAAAAGAAAGAAAATCATTGCCAGCAACAAAATAAGATTCCGGCATCCCATATCAAGAAGCTTGCTAGCCAATAACATGCCAACGGAGATTCAAATTGCAAACATTCGTTGAGATATTCTGACAACCGGATCGGACAATTTCAAACGCCGACCGTGAAATAGGAACAAAGAAGATTGCTATCACCAGAGAAAAAAATTACAGTTTCCTTGTAAAGGGATAACAAGAAACAAAGTGTCAGTAAAACCAAATTTGGCCATCTGAATCTTCATTCTTGAATCGTCCTGGTGTGCCCCGTCCTCACCGTCTCGACTTCTCATACTCTCGTTATCGTCTTCCACTCAAGGTCGCGGGTCGGCGTCCGCGTCGTGTCTTGCATAGGCACGATCTTGCCATTGGAGAAAAGCAGTGCAAGGAGAAGCAATTTAATATCCGATTAAGAGCTTGGTGCTGGCGTAGTGGAACTTCCGGCGGAAATATCAGTCACTCCCATTATTGGAGGGGGATTCGAACACGGGACCGGGGAGATATAAGGCATCTCCATAGAAAATCTTTTTAAGGGATATTTTTGGCAAAAAAAACCTAAAAAAGGACCTAAAAATTTGACCATCCCGAAAAGGCCCATTGGTTCTTTTTTGGGTTTGTAATTTTGGTGAGTTGTAAATGAGGCCGATATAGTTGTTAGCAGGGGTGATATTGTCGTAAATGAGGCCGATTTAGTTGTAAAAAAATTGTTGTAAATGAGGCTGATTTAGTTGTAAATTTTTAATGAATTTATGAGAAAAGGGCCAAGGGGGCTTTCTACGGGATTGTCAGATTCTTAGGTCCCTTTTTGGGTTTTTTTTGCCAAAAAGGTCCCTTAAAAAGATTTTCCCTATCTCCATACCACCAGCTGTGCCACTGCTGTCCTCGGTATCAGTCACTCCCATTATCTCCGTACTCCGTAGCATGGAAGAGCGGAGGAGGCTAATGTAGGAGAGGGGGGCCGAAAAGTGTCAAGAGGGAGAAGAAGGGTATTTTAGTCATTTCGGTCTTCACCCTCCTAGACCCAATCCTTGCTAAATCACTGCCACGTGGTTTGTCAACTTTACTTTCTTTAGTCAATCTTTCCCATTTAACCGTGAGCGTTAGTCAACGGTTAAAGAGATGACAATTTTAATTTTTTCAGTTCCTTTAAATTTGATCTCACATTTCATCTAATTTTATTAACAAGTTTAAATAATCTTTGAAAGAATAAATTCAGTAGGTTACACCTCAAAACTCAAAATATTTTTAGAAAAAATTTCAAATCTTTTTATTGAAAAAAATCCTCAAGTTAAAATTATGATTTGAATTTAAACTTTGAGTAAGATATAAATTATATTTAATTTTAAATGATTTAAATTATAATATATTATAATTTTAAAAATATAAAAAAAAAAATCTGACATAAATTTTTATTCCAAAATAAATTTGGAGAACGCATGTTTGTTTGTATTTTTTTTTTCAATATGTTTTTTTGTATTTAATTTAATTTAACTTTTCTTAATTAAATTATAAATACCAATATTACGAATTCATTCATTTTAATGTTCTGAAATTGATGGAACCTAATTATTTCAGTTTTGATTAGATTAAAAATTTTGTTCCAGAAATTTAATTCCATATAACTTAATCCCAATAATCATTATTGTCTAATCTGTATAACTTAAAAAAGTAAAGACTAAAATTATTTTTTGAAGGTGAGCGACTACCATTTTAAATAACGCAAATGATTAATACTATAACACAAAGGATTAATACTATCAGGCAAAAAAGAAAAAAGGAAAAGGATTAATACTATTAATCCTTATAGTTTAATCAAATTTTGATTTTAATTTTTGTTGATTTAAATTGTTTAGTCTTTGTTCTTATAGTATCGTTAGGAGTTACTATGAATTTAATGGATATGGTATTAACAATAGTACTTTTTGCACTTACAGTTTAAAATTACAAGAACAAAACCAAAATCTAATCAAACAATAAGAACTAACAATGTGATAACTCTAACTAAAATCATAAGTTAAAGTTTACTGATCGCGTTTTAATCAAATTGAATCAAAATTATAGGAATAAAATGATTTTTAAAAAAATATAAGTTAGGGTAACAAATGAATAATCTGTACTATCAATCAATTTATAAATATAAATATATATATATATATACACACAAATCTGGTAAGAAAGAAACAAATTTAAAAAAAAACAAACTCAAGGCATCTCTTTTGTTGCTTCCATATAATATAACTCTACAAGCTTTACATACACACACATATATATATATATAAAACACTAGATCAAGCTAGATAATTCTATTACCATTTCTATGGCAAATGAGGTTATTCTAAGATAATTTAAAACAGTTAAAATATAATAAAAACGAAGAAAAAGCGAGACAGAAAGCAATAACCTGCTTAAATTGAAGACATTATTTGAAACAGTACTCAATCAGTTTTACAATCTCAGCAAGATCTGAAACTACGACATTGACTACTGGATAATACGGAATTGATGAACATATTCTTCCTAGACAGTTTCAAAAGATGCATCTAAATAGTTATTGTTCCGATATGGAACACAAATGTCCAACCCCTTAGGGCTGGTTAATGGTCAGTATTGGATCTGATGGGTTTAAAGGCTGTACCCAAAAGGCTTATCCACTACTATCTATTGAGGATATAATAATGAACAAGATGATCATCGTGCAACACGAAGACGAAATGCCGTCTGAGGAGTGGGGTGTGTGCACAGTGGGATAATATGTAAACAGTGGGAGAATGAATGTGTATACCGTTCACCTGGGTATGCCCCTATTTATAGTGAAGCCGGGTTGGTCCGACTTTCTCGATAACCCGTTCCCATTATAGCACGTTCTATGCCCCCACTCCCTGCACTATAGCGGGTGTGGTCGTGGGATAACTGGTCTTTACTTGGGCTTGACCTGGTCTGGCCCATTTCTGAGGTCCACAACAGTTATGATTCAGGTTGGTCGACATGCCATGTTTGTTTCTGCATTATTAGTAACTTGTCCCTCTGAAGAAGAGGGAGGTACGCTTTCATCGATACCCTATAATATAGCAACATGAGTATTTAAGAAGTCCTACATTGATTAATTAAGCAAGAGATTAAAGGTACTACCTCTGTTCCTAATTATAGGAACACTTTTGTAGTGCAATTTATACTATAAAAGTGTTCTTATAATTATGACCGGTGGGAGTATATAATATACAGATGAATTTTTATATTGAACAACTTGAATTATTTTGATACAATGACAAGCTCAAGACATGTATACTTGTATGTAAGATTATAATCATGAGAACCACTTTCATACAAAGACTCCTTATAATAAAATTCTAAATGTTGTAAGTATGATATATGTATAGAACAATAAATCTCATCGAAAGATACCTTATAAGAAGGTTAGAGTATACATTTGGTCCTTTATGTTTGCTTCTGGTATCATTTTAGTCCCTTAAGTTTGTAAAGTGTGCGTTTGGTCCCTTAATGTTAACACCGTTAGTCTGACTTAATGGAAAATACTGACTCAATAGTTTTAAGTGATCATTGTGCAATTAAATGCTAACCAAACATGCATATATATTAGTATTTTAATAAATTAATACTTAAATCCTATTAATTGAAAAAAAAATTAATCTTTGCAAACTCTTTTGTGGTTTTTGACAATTTGTGAAGATTACATATATATTTTTTTGTCGAAGAAAATTAAATATTTTTCAATTAATAGGATTTAAAATATTAATTTATTAAAATACTAACATATAAGCATGCTTGTGTTGAACACCTCGTCGAGAGAAAAGCATTCTTTTTATTTTATGCATATAGAAGTTTTTACATTCCTAACTAATAATATGTTGTGTAAACTATTTATAGACAATTGTTCTAACTGTCCAACCAATACAAATACAATCAGAATATAATACAATCACAATACTACTTATATATTATATTCTAACACTCCCCCTCAAGGTGGGGGCGCAAATATGTCAATAGACCTTAACTTGCTCAATAACTTGCGCTGGACGTCTCCTGACACTGGTTTCGTTAACAAATCAGCCTCTTGCTCATGGGAACGAACATGCAGAAGATCTATCACTTTCTCTCGCTATTTATCACAAATAAAGTGACAATCCACTTCAATGTGCTTCGTTCGCTCATGAAAAACTGGATTTGCAGCAATGTGTATTGCTGCAATACTGTCACAGTAGATCGGCACTAGTTGCATTTGTGGAATCCGCAAGTCACGAAGCAATCCATGTAACACCCCAATTTTCTAAAGCATTTTCAAAATAATTTGATTAGAGTAGAGCATCGGAATAATTCAAAAGAGCGAGTATCTGATAAACATTCACTGTTGTTGTATCTGTTTGCTTATACAACAGTACAATTATCCGTATATAGTACGATAATACAAAAATAAAATAAGATCCTCCGCCCATGTCCTCATGTGTGCTGCTTACCCTTGTTCTCGGTCCTGGTTCCCCCGGATCCTGAGGCTATAGCAGGAGCTGAGATTCAATTACCATTGAATCTCAGGTAACGGTTAACCTCATGCTTATGTAACAGTTATGTATGATAGATATTCATGACATTACAGCAATAATCACATATAAAAAATAATAACAGAACACAGCCACTGCATATGAATGTTATTATGGTCTGCACTATTCACCAGTGCCACGATGTATATTCGTGTCCTCAGCCCTAGGAAAACTTAACGGTATTATCAAAACCATAACCCGTATATAGCTGAATGTATATGAAAAAATTTAAGACAAAGTCTTAGTCTATGAATACATCTATCACATATAAGTATACAATAAGCATAAGAGTTAACGTTACAATACGCGTCCGTACCTTCGTTCGTATTATCGGTACGAGTGTCGGTCGGTACGTGTTCACAGACGTCCTATAATAATACTATCGCATTTATTAATTCACGGTTAATATCCGAAGACATAATTTGGCCATTTCTGACCATTTTACCCCTAGTGGATTAATTCTCCAATTAATTCCTCATAAATTCACAATTTACGTCGGTGTGTAGAATTTTGGGCAGATTTTCGCCTAACTTTGAAAAATCATAATTAATTCTACAAAAATTGAAACGAGGATCCGTAAAATTCCTTGGAATCCTTAGGATGTATATTTTTAAGTAAAAATACTCAATTTTTCTCAGATTACACAAGTCATTCCCAGTTTTAAAGTTTGAGCCTCTGCCCAGAATTTTTCCAGAAATTCGTAACCCAACTTTAAGAATTTTTATCTCACTGTACAGAGCTCAATTTAACATGTTCTTGGCATTTTTGAAAAGCCCTATATGTCTACTTCAACATGAATTTTCTCAGAATTTTAGAACCTCATCTTCAACATAAAATTTTAGCATTTTCACCACTGACTTCGAAAATCACCTACCCGAAAAATTTCGTCAGCGCTTTGCTACTTTGACTCTCAACTCCCAAAAATTTTGCTCCAACCCTTCCTCCATCATTTTTTCGAAACAAACTCATTTTTAAACTCAGAAAACATGAAATCTAACTAATTTTAGAAGATCAAAGATTAAAACAACAATTTAACTAAAAACTTAAAAGGTAGAGATCAAGAACTTGCTTACCCAAGCTTCAACTCCTTCAAGCTACTTCCCACTCTCACTTTCCTCACTCTAATTCCAGGTATTGCTTGGTATTTTGGTGTGAGAAATATGAAGACTCAAGCCTCCTATTTATAGCAAAATTGCATGACACTATTCACAACCTCTCATCTTGTATTCTAGCCTTTGGATTTAGGTTAAGTTTTAAACTTCATCTCCACCCTCCATTGCTCCCTAGCCCCCCCTTTCTTCACTCCTTCTTATCTTCTTGATTTTTCATTAAAGCCTCTTATCTCAAGTACCAATCTATTTCCTTCATTAATGTTTTAATCAACATGTGTGTGTATTTATAATAAACTACTATCCTATCCCTTTTTACACCAAGTACTCGAACCTCCCTTCTTCTTTCTTCATTGGTTGTGTTTCCACTATTAGTTTTATTGGGAGCCTTGTAACTAGATGCAAAATGGATGTAAGTTTTTTTTTTTTTTTAACTAAACATAGAATTATTTCGGAGTCACCATCAAGTATCCATTATCAATACTTTGATCTCAACAATCATGGCTTTACTAGAAGTCTCTAATAACCCATTTAATCATTTTAAGATTAACCATAAAAGTTGGGAAAAATATTTTAAAGATACCCTAACCCAAGAGTAAAATATGTTTTTTCATAATAAATCCTTATATATAATTTATGATTAACATTCTTCAAGATACAATTTATTTTCTATAGGTTCTCATTTACTTGTGTCTTCAACTTACTTAGGTTAACTCACAATTTTATGATTAACTTAGTCCTTTTTATTCCTACACACACACACCTATCCAATTCATGATTTATTCATATACTTACACACATACACAGTACGACCGCCCCTTTCTCTCTCTCATCTTTATCTTCAATTAGCCTTAAATGCCTTATTTAAGTACCATTATCCTCTTCCATATTGTCTCTCACTTAATTGCTTGCATGTGATTCAATTATGCATGTGTGGAATTGTTTATATTAAATTAATCAATTCTCCTTTTCAATTAGAGAGGCACCGAAATTTCACTCCCAATTTCACTCTTGAATTTTGTTTTAATTATCTCATACTATGAAGAAGAAAAACCTCCCATTGGTTGTTAAATTTTCACATGGATTATACTTTATGAAATCCATTCTAAAGCCTTTAGATAAGCTTTATTAAACTTGATCCAAGCTTTCGGTTAATATTTGACAAAGTCCTACTTCATAAATGATAATCTATACACCAATTAATATGCTCTTACAATTTAAAAATTAAAGTCATCATCTTATATTTTCATGAGCATATTTTCGCCACCTACATTTAAATTAGAGGTAATTAAATTAATCTTGATCTTAATTCTAGAGTATTAGATGTTGTTAGGTTTAATTAGTTGGTTACAATATTAATCTTGATATCTAGTAACCTCTTTTACACTAACCTTTGTCCTTTATTAGCTTTTGTCCCTTAATTAAGGTAATAAATCCTTAATTACAATTTTTACTTTAATTATTAACAAATTTCAAAAATTAGGGTATTTGTTTTAATTATTGCACTATTACTTGTCATTTAATTGTTTGTAATTTCTCCTAATTGATTTAAGTGTTTCTACGTCATTTAATTGTCTTTTATGTCTAATAAAATAAATAAATAACCTACAAGAATTTAGAGATAACATACTCTTCTATTTAAATAGGTATTTTTTACCAAAATATTGTATTAAATACCAAGAGGGATTTCCTAGGTATTACAATCCACGTGCCCAAACTATTTCAGATGTGGCCATACTGAGTGCCCGATATTCAGCCTCTGCAAATGACTTTGACACCGTGGTTTGCTTCTTTGTCTTTCACATCACAAGAGATCCTTCAAATTTCAGCAAATATCCGTGGATCGAGTAGTGTAATTCCACAAGAAGCCCAATCTGAATCACAAAAACATTCTAAATTAGGATTTCCATCAGAACTCAACTTTATACCAAGTCCAACGGTACCCTTTAGATATCTAAGAACATTTCTAGCTATTGCCATGTGTGACTTAGTTGGCTTTTGCATAAACTGGCTTAATGTTTGCACACAAAAACAAATGTCAGGTTTAGTCATGGTTAGGTAAATCAATTTACCAATCAAGTGACGATACTGTTCTACATTCTTAGACAGATCTTGTACATTGTGTTGTTTCCCTTCCTGAAAAGGCATTAATTTCAAATTCTGTGCCATTGGAACACTCAATGGTTTACACCCACTTATACCTGTGTCAGATAACAAATCCAATACAAACTTTTGTTGAGATAAAACCACTACACCTTTTTCAGACTTGGCTATCTCTATGCCTAGAAAATATTTCATATGTCCTAGGTCTTTAATCCTAAAATTATCATGCAACAGACCCTTGGCATAACTAATGCCTTCTTCAGAGCTACCAGTAATCAACAAGTCATCTACATATACTAAGACAAATACTACTTGATCATTCCAATCCATAGTAAACAGAGAATAGTCACTTTTACTTTGGACAAAACCACCCTTAATAAGGGCTTGAGATAATTTTTGATTCCATTGGCGGGAAGCTTGTTTAAGTCCATAAAGGGACTTTTTGAGCTTACATACAACATTCTCCCCCTTACCTTCGAAACCTTGAGGTAATCTCATATACACCTCTTCTTGGAGGTCACCCTGCAAAAAGGCATTATAGACATCCATTTGAAAAAGATTCCATGAATACATAGCTGCCAATTTCAATACCAGCCTAACTGTAAACATTTCTACAACATGGGAAAAAGTTTCATGATAATCGATCCCTTCTCTTTGACTATATCCTTTTGCTACTAACCTAGCTTTATATTTATCTATGTTACCATCAGATTTATATTTGACCTTAGATACTCACTTACAACCAATGGCCCGCTTGTCTTTAGGTAACTGAACCAGCTCCCATGTTTGATTTTGTTCCAAAGCCTCCATTTCAGCCTTCATGGCTGTTACCCATTCAGGGTTGCTAATAGCCTGCCTGTATGTAAAGGGCTTAGGAACTGCATCAATACAAGATAGAAAAGCCAAATGATCAGCAGAAATACCATTATAAGAAACAAACTGACTCATGGGATAGGAACATTTGGTTACATGTGTTGTAGTTGTTTTAGAAATTAAAAGTGAACACACATAATCATTAGACCAAATCGGTGGTCGCCTATCCCTTATAGGACGTGATTGATCTAAATTTCTTGGACTATCAGTTTCCGAAGCAGGGATTTACTGATAGGATTGTTCTGTATCATGTAGTTGTGAAAGATCATACTTATCCTGTGTCAAATCAGATTGCATATAAGGCGTGTCAGATTCAAACCAGAACATCTCCTTGATGGTTGGATGTATTGCCTGTTGTTGTTGTGAGTGTGCGTGCCTGAAAGGAAATATTTGTTCTGCAAAACTGACATGTCGACTTACAAATAACATGTTAGATTTCAGATTTAACAACAAATAACCTTTTTAATTTTCTGGATAACCTAGAAATACACAAGGGAGAGCACGGGGTTGTAGCTTATCATGAATTTTAAGATCTGTCGCATAGGCAAGACAACCAAAGACTTTCATGTGTTTGAGGTCAGACTTATGTCCATAAACCCTTTCAAATGTGGATTGAAAATCAAGAACCTTAGAGGGCAACCTATTAATCAAGTATGCTGCAGCCTTTACACATTCACCCCAGTACTCTACTGGAAGGTTTGACTACAACATTAAACTCCTAGTAACTTGCATAATCATCCTATGCTTACGTTCTACAACTCCATTTTGTTGTGGTGTGTAGGGACAAGTGGTCTCATGCACAATTCCTTTTTCTTGAATAAGCATTTTAAAGGCATTACTTAGAAACTCACTCCCATTATCACTCCTAATCTTCTTAACCTTCATATTGAATTGAGTCATCACATAAACAATAAAATGAAGTGAATACAAGTAATTGAATCAGATTTATGTCTCATCAAAAATAACCATGTAGCCCTAGAATAATCGTCCACTACTGTGAGAAATATGTAAATCCCTGATGAGTAGGTGTCCTATATGGACCCCATATGTCTATGTGTATGAGCTCAAAACAGTGAGTAGTTTTAATACAAGAGGAGGAAAATGGAAACTTGGTCTGCTTAGATTAAACACAGATATCACATTTGTGATTTAGCAATTCAGTGTCATTAATTGCAAAATTCAAACGCTTCATTACAGAAAAAGGGGCATGGCCTAATCTCCTATGCCACAAACATACATCAGCAAACTTCAGATTACTACTGTGTTTCTGTGTAGTGTGATTTTGTGCAACATTCAATACATGAGAAATATTGGGAACCCTAAGGATGTATAGTCCACCTAGCATTCTACCAATCATCTTCGTCCTTCCATGTAGAAGGTCCTGTAAAACACAATGGTCAGGGAAAAAGCAAACCATACATTCAAGCGCTTTAGTGACTTTGGAGACTGATATGAGATTGAATTTCAATTTTGGAGAATACAATACACCAGTTAATTAATGTAATGTTAGGACCTATAGTAATTGAACCTATATGGGTAATAGGAATTCGCTGTCCATCTGGAATTTTAATTGATTTAATAGGCCCATTACATGCAATACAATTATCTAATAGAGAAATATCACTAACTAAATGTGTGGTAGCTCTTGAGTCTAGAATCCAATATGAATTAATGGAATTTAGGGATGGAGATGTATTCAAACCTGTACCAGTCAACGCATACACAGTGGACTCCTCATCCTTGGTCAGTATTTAATTGCACAGTCATCGCTTAAAACTGTTGAGTCAGTATTTTCCGTTAAATCAGACTAACGGTATTAACATTAAGGGACCAAACGTGCACTTTACAAACTTAAGGGACTAAAATGATACCGAAGACAAATATAAAGGACCAAATGTATACTTTAGATACCTTATAAGAATGATAAATTTTATAATTATAATATATGTATATAAGAATAGAAAAGCAAAGCCCTCTCGTTCCTTCTATAACATGTGTAATGATGACTTAAAGCGGACAATTTTAAGATCCAGACGTTGAGTGGTTAACTCATTAATTAATTAATTATAGAAGCTATAATCATAGAAATGGATTATTGACATATTTAGGAGCCTGGTTTTTAACTAACTTTGTCTAAGATATAATCATTCTTATGGCCTATTGAATATGGTTATTTGAATTAAATCTAAGATAAAATCATTCTTACCAGCCAATGAAAAGAATATTCGTATAAAGAAACAAATCGATTTATATTATATTTTACTACATTTAAACTATCCAATTAGTCAAAACTAGATCAAAATAAAAGATATTCAACTTTAAGTCATCTTAATTAAATTCATAACAACCTTTTTAACAATTTTATCAAGTGATTTTAATATTAATAAACAATTATCATAAAAAGATATCAGATTCACGATAAGATTTTAATTACATTTTGTAAGATAAAATCATTCTGAACAATCCAAAGAATTTTCAAAGGACCAATTTAATTTATTTAATTCACTTCAAAAGAAAAAGATTTTGCTAAATAAATCAAAGCGGGACATTACATGATCCGCTTTAATCCATTGAGCTGCATCTCCATTTACTTTCTTACCACTAAATCAACTTCCAACGGTTGAGATTTAACATTTTATAATGATATTATTATAATATTAAATATAAAAATACATATAAATAACTTTAATCCATTAAAATTACATCTAAATACTTTGACTTTGTCTTAATTATAAACATTATCCAAAGTCTCCACAATTGTTGAGATATTACTCCTTCTCTCAATTTGCCCATTTGAGCTCATGTTAGTATGATTATTCAACAACACCTCAGACCATCCATTTCTAGATCTTTGCATTCATTCAGCCCTAAAATGGGACAAAAAGGAAGACATATGTCAACTAGGGTTTGAACAGAATTCTAAAACCAACACTCAATATAAACAGTAGTTTCCATGTCAAGGATAACAAAAAACAAAATGTGAGTAAAATCAACCTCGGTGGAGGAAGAAAGATCATCGACCATATGGTGGATGAGCTCTAAAGTTAAGCGAAGGAAAAGGCATGGGACGAGCATTCGATTTCTTTGAATCTTCTTTAAGCTTTTTAGCAATTCTTGCGTCGATATTGATGAAAATGGCACAAAAGGTATCTTTAATGGGAATGACTTTTTTCTCGTGAAAAAAAAAATGACTTTTGATGCTTCCCTGTTTGCACGCTTCTTTTGTTTTGTTGATTTCTTGACATATAAAAAAATTGTCTTAAACTATTATTCCTTTAACATATTTGTTCATTTTAGTTTAATTTTTTTAATTTGATTTTCAAATTTTAGAATAATCTATCCAAATAAAAACCCTCTTTGAGGGGAAATAGAAAAAAACATAAATAAAGTTTAAAAAACAATTGACTACTTAAAAATAAGTGCATATTTAGGAAACCTCCAAACCACGTTCTTTTGTGTAAGCTGACATAAAACTCTTTTTACATAGTAACTTCGTAAATTGTAAAAACATGTCTACAAATGTAAAACAAACAGATGCTAAGCTGCCGGTGTAGAGGTAGAATCTCTTCTAAATTGTCTATGAAGAAATGCCTTACATCATGACATCCTCTAGATTATTTAAGGAAGAATAACAAAAAAGAAAACATCTCTTATATAAGACAACAAAAACGGGTTAATTTCTTTAAAATTCTAAGAATTATTCTGACGTGAATTTTTACGGGAAATGAAATTTGGAGAACACGTATGTTTGTATTTAATTAGATGTTTATAGTCTTAATTAAATTCTAAAAATTAATATATCACGAATTTGTTTATTTCAATGTTTATTAATGTGAAATTGACGTCACTTAATTCTTTTTAGTTTTGATTAGGTTAAAAATTTAATTCTTGAATTTTGATTCAATATAACATAGTTCCAATAGTCGTAATAATTTAAAATCTTAATTTCTATGTCTTACAAAATAAAGCCTAAAAATATTTTTTGTGAAGGTGAATGATTTAAATAACTAAAAAGAATTAATACTATTGTTTGTTCTTAAAGTTTGATAGGTTTTCGTTGTTCGTGTAGTTTCAAATTGATAGTCCTTGTCGTTATAGTTTCATAAAGATTTAGTATAAATTTAGCGTATGACATTAATAATGGTATTTTTTAAGTATAACTTAGGGACTTCGGGCAACAACAAAAATATCTCAACCATCACTCAATTTAAAAATATATCCGCACACATCATGTAAGAAACCCAAATTTAATCAAAACAAACACAAGAGTCAACGCATCTCTTTGACAAACTTCATAAAATGGACTAACACAGCACATCTCCACGCGTAATTTGTTGCAGATTTCGAAGTGGTTGATCAGTTCATCGGTCCATATAGCGTGGCTGAAATCCATCTCTGCCAACTTCAACGGTGCCTTATTAATTTAGTACCATCCTGTCGATTCAATATAGTAAATAATCTAATTTATGCAAGCGATATATATATATATATATCTATATAAATAATCAATCAAAAATATTCTACCATATAACTCTACAAGCTTTTATATATATAACATCGAATCAGGCTATGGATAGGAATTAAATTACCTTAATTTCTATCAGAAATGATAAAGTTTTAAGAGCTTCCTCTATCACTTTAACATTAAGTGTCAATTCCCTCACCTGTATAAATAAAATATTATATAATTAGTCTCTTAATTAAAAATATTACATTCCAATATATATATATAGAAAGATCACAAGCAACTCACCTCAGGAAGGCTGGCTACAAATGGAAGGGGAACCCATCCTCCATAATAGGTCATATGTTCTTGGAAGTTTACATCATGAATCAAATTATCAGAGCTACAAGTGACAAATTACATAATTTAAAAATGTTAAAATAAGATAAAAAGGAAGAAAAAAACAACACAAGACAGGGCACATGCTGAAATTCAAGGCATTACCTGAAGTAATACTCAATATGTTTTACAATCTCAAGTAGATCTGGAGCTACACCATTCACCTCTGAATAATACGGAATTGAATATATATGGCAGAGTTTGAATTAGTATATGATTACATATCATGCAAAACTACGCATTCGATGGATGCAAGAAAATTCAAATTACACGCCAAGTACGTACCTCCATAAGATGGCTCCGGTAATGAGAGACTGGTTGCAGAATCAACTTCAAGTGGCATGTACAAGTATCTTTCCATGTATTTGCAATACCAACTTGGGTGCATAAGCCACTCTTGAGGGCCCCAAAGGTAGACGCATGGTCCAGATTCAACAATGGCCTCTTGTGTGTTGTGTTTTAACGAGGGATTGTTAGACTCCGTGGAATCATGATCATATACAGATTCTTCCTTAAGAGTTTCAGCATATGCGTCTGAATCTTTATGATTCTGGTTGGTCGACACGCTAGTGCCTGTTTCTGCATTATCAGTAACTCCTCCCTCTGAAGAAGACGAAGGTTGGCTTTCATTGATACCCTATAACATAGAAACATGAGTATTACAGAAGTCCTACCAGGGGCGGATCTTATAAGAGTCCAGGGGGGCCATGGCCCCCCAAGAAATTCATAATGAATACAAGAGAGAGAGGACATTGGTGGTAGTGACGGATCTTTTCTTTCTTTTTTTTTTTTTTTTGTCAAAGCATCACGCATATCATTTTCACACCCTTTGGCGTAAAACATGCAAGCTGGATTCAACAATTGAATGTATTAATCATACTCCTTTTTTGGTCAAAATTAATCATACTCCTTTGCCCCCCAATTTAAAAAAAAACAGTTTTCCCCCCCTTTTTTTCATTCCGTCCTGCAGTCCGCTTACAGCTTCTATTATTCTCCTAACCTCCCTTCCCTTCATAACTCAATAATGAGAACAAGAGCAAGGAACGCGCCTGCTAATTTCCCTTGATAACTCATTTGTGATTTTTTGGCTCTTGCTTGCTACAGGTAAATTCTATCATCTTATTTCTTTGCTTTGATTCAATTTTATATTTACTTTGTCTGGTCTTAAATTTTTTCTAATATAAGAAATTTCCTAATCTGTAAATTTCGTAGATATCGTTGAGTTTGATAAATTATTTTCTTGTTTCTTTCTTTATTTCCTTCTCTCTTTTTCATTCTTTGATTTTGTTTTTGTCGATAAGAAATGATATTAATAGATATCTTTATTCTCTTCACAACTCAAACAAAATAATCAAGGAAGTGGATTTTCACTCCCCCTGTATTTGCCGGTCTATACTGAATATTATGATCTTGGGATAAATATTTGGCTCCCCCAAATATTTATCCCAAGATCCGCCATTGAGTCCTACATTGATTAACTAAGCAAGCAAGAGATTAAAGGTGTATAATGTAAAGATGGATTTCTATATTAAACCACTTGAGTTATTTTGATAGAAAGACAACTTTAACACATATATACCGTGAGATCAACTTTCATACAAAACCTCTCATAATAATTATAAATTTCCTGACCGAATTCTATGTCAAAATTCAAACCATGAGAACAACTTCATGTACAAATTTTATAATTATAATATATAGAAATAATAAAAAAGCAAAATCCCTCTCATCTCTATTTCTCCAACAAATAGTTCCTCTCAACGAGTTTAATGCGAACCCAAAGACAACCTTAACACATATATACATGTATATCAAATTCTAATAATGACAACAATTTTCATACAAGGTTATTATCACTCCATTTTTAAAACTGAAGGAAGAGGAAACAAACCAGAAAACGGAGTAAATATGACCCGTACTCGTCAAGAAAATCCTGTGAAGGAGACAAAGGTAGGCCTTCATCGAAAACCTACAATTTAAAAATATACAAGTATTAGAGAAGTCCCATGTAAAGTCCGGCATCAGCTAAAGAGGGAAACGAATGACACCTAGTAATAATAGATACCTCCCTTTGCAACGTATTTTAAAACTACGAAGGATAATATGGCCCCAAAATGAATAATTCAAAAGAATGAGATATTACCCATCTTTGCCAACTTCGACGGTGCCTTATTAATTTAGTACCATCCTGTCAATTCAAATATAGTAAATAATTTAATTTATTCAAGCGATATATATAAATAAGATTGTATTGTTAAATAAAATATTCTACCATATAATATAACTCTACAAGCTTTTAAATATATGACACCGAATCAGGCTATGGATAGGAATTAAATTACCTTAATTTCTATCATAAATGATAAAGTTTTAAGAGCTTCCTCTATCACTTTAACATTAAGTGTCAATTCCCTCACCTGTATAAATAAAATATTATATAATTAGTCCCTTAATTAAAAATAATACATTCCAATATCTATATAAATATATATATATATAGAAAGATCACAAGCAACTCACCTTAGGAAGGCTGGCTACAAATGGAAGGGGAACCCATCCTCCATAATAGTTCATGTGTTCTTGGAAGTTTACATCATCAATCAAATTATCAAAGCTACAAGCAACAAATTACATAATTTAAAGCTGTAAAAATAAGATAAAAAAGAAGAAAAAACAACACAAGACCGGGCACATGCCGAAATTGAAGGCATTACCTGAAATAGTACTCAATCTGTTCTACAATCTCAAGTAGATCTGGAGCTACACCATTCACCTCTGGATAGTGCGGAATTGCATATATATAGCGGAGTTAGAATTAGTATATAATTAAATACCATCCAAAACTAGGTATTCGATGGATGCAAGAAAATTCAAATTACACACCAAGGCACATGTACGCAAGTACATACCTCCATAAGATGGCTCCGGTGATGAGAGACTGGTTGCAGAATCAACTTCAAGTGGCATGTACAAGTATCTTTCCATGTTTTTGCAATACAAACTTGGGTGCATGAGCCACTCTTGAGGGCCCCAAAGATATCTGTATTGTCCAGATTCGAAACTAGTCTCTTGTGTATTGTGTTTTAATGAGAAGTTGTTAGACTCTGTGGCATGATAAGACGCAGATTGATCCTTAACAGTTTCAACATATGCCTCTGAATCCTTATGATTTTGGTAGGCCGACACGCCAATGTCTGTTTCTGCATTATCAGTATCTCGTCTTTCTGAAGGAGACGAAGGTTGGCTTTCATCGATACCCTATAACAAAGAACCATGAGTATAATATTCAAACAATCAGAACAACTTTCTAACCGGGCAAGGATCGTTGGGATCGGTATAAAGCTCAAGCAGCTTAGGATACACATAAGTCCTTCGCAAGGGGCAGATCGACATAGCATACTGATCAATCCTTCGTGAGGGTTGGAAGGGACGGATGAAGGGAATGCGGCTCATACTGAGGGTGGTGTTACAAAAGGTGGAAGGTTTTATTGTGAAAGTAAGAATAGGAATAAATCTGAATTGTATTGAATGAAAAATAGAGTGTATGTACAAGCCTATTTATAGACAATATGTACAAATAAATTCAACACTACTAACTAATGTGCTAAAATGGGTACATCAGCTAACCAAAAACTGAAACTAATTTACTACTTACAAAACAGAAATAATATCCTCTAATACCCCTCTCAAGCTGGAGAATGTATATCAATCATTCCTAACTTGAAAAGGAGTGTACAAAATGGAGAAGGAGCAAGTAGCTTAGTAAAATTGTCAGCCAGTTGATCTTGAGTCTTGATTGGAAGTAAATGAATCAACCCTGTTTGTAATTTCTCATGAACAATATGACAGTCAGTATCAAGATGCTTGGTCCTTTCATGGAATGTAAAATCAGCAGCAATATGACGAGCTGATTGACTATCACAATACAAAGAAGCAGGTGATGTAAGCGGAAGACCAAAATCATGAAGCAAAAAAGATAACCACTAAAGCTCACAAGTGGTAGAAGCCAAAGCACAATATTCAGCTCCAAAAGAAAAAGTAGATACAATTGGTTGCTTTTTAGAACGCCAAGTAATCAAAGCTTGATCTAAGAAACCACAGAAACTAGTGATGGATCATCTCGTGTGAAGGCAACCAGCCCAATCAGAATCACTAAAAGCATTTAATTTCACAACCAAATCAGCAGGAAAAACGAACCACGAGACGGAGCTGCCTTGCGATACCGAAGAACTCTATGAGCTGCTCATAAATGGAAATAAGTAGGATGCTGGATAAATTGACTCAATTGTTGGACAGCAAATGAAATATCAGGCCTAGTATTAGCAAGATACAGAAGGCGCCCTACCAAAGTTCTATAAACAGAACCAAAATCAACCGAAAGCTTCAAATTGCTAGCCATAGGAGTAAGAGCAGGTTTACATTCAAGAAATCCAGCATCAAACAAAATATCCAAAGTAAATTTGCGTTGACAAAGAGAAACACCCTTGGAACTACAGCAATTTCTAAGCCAAGTAAATACTTAGCATCAGCCAAGTCTTTGATTTTAAAGGAAGTATCAAGAAAAACCTTCATAGAATTGATTTCGGTTAAATCAGAACGACAAATGAGAATATCATCCACATAAACTAGCAAAGCAGTAAATGAGGTGGCAGAATTCTTGTTAATAGGGAATTATCAGCAGTAGAATGATGATAACCACAAGAAAAAAGAGCTGAAGAAAGCTTATAAAACCATTGCCTACTTGCTTGTTTAAGACCATAAAGAGATTTTTGCAACTCACACACTTGGATAGGAGAGGAAACAGACAATCCCAGAGGAGGCAACATATAAACTTGCTCATGAAGACCTCCATGTAAAAAAGCATTATTGACATCAAATTGTTTCAAATGCCAATCCTGGGTAGCAGCAAGGGCAAGTAATAAACAAACAGTAGTAAGCTTTGCAACAGGTGAAAATGTATCATTAAAATCATCTCCCTTAATTTGAGTATATCCTTTAGCAACTAGGCGCCCTTTATAGCGATCAAAGTACCATCAAAGTTATATTTCTTAGCAAAGACCCACTTACACCCAATCGGTCGTTTTCCATGAGGTAAATCAGTCAATACCCATGTTTGTTTTTGTTGTAAGGCCTCAAGTTCAACCGTTATAGCATTTTTCCAACCCTCATGCTTAACGGCTTGAGAATATGTTTTAGGAATCTCATCAATGGAAATAGAAAAAGCATAATGACAACAAGGAAAAGAAAGACGATTATAAGAAAGAACATGAGAAAGAGGATGATAAGTACCTGCTTCCAAAGAATCTGGTATGACCGATGTGCATTGAAGGGCATAATGATAATCATGCAAATATTTGGGTACTCGCCTAGACCATGTAGATCTACTAAGCATAGGAGAAAGAGGAGGGAAAATAGGAGGAGAAGAAGGAATAGAAATAGAGGGTGCAAAAGGAGGGTCATGTGATAGAGGTGGATTCGAAATATCTAAAGGAGGCAACTCTTGTGGCAAAGAGATGGTATTTGGAAGAAAAGGGGAATCTGAATTACAGAAAGGAAAAAGAGATTCATAAAATTGGACATTTCGAGAGACTAAGATATGACGACTACGTAAATCTAAAGTGATAAAACCTTTGGTACCTTGTGGGAAAACAAGAAAAACACACTTATGAGCTCTAGGATCAAGTTTAGTATGTTGTTGGATTATAGTAGAAGAAAAACACAGACAACCGAAGACTCTAAGAGAACTCAAATCTGGAATTTTCTGATATAACATTTCAAAAGGCGATTTTTGGTTCAAAACAGGGGTAGGTAATCGGTTTATAAGGTATACAGCATGAGAAAGGGCATAAGACCACTGTACCTTGGGAACATGAGCATGAAATAATCAAGCCCTTGTAACATTTAGAATATGTTGATGTTTTCGCTCAACCTTGCCATTTTGTTCAAGGGTTTCTACAGAACTAGTTTGATGAAGTATACCATGTTGTTTATAAAAATCTTCCATGAGAAATTCGGCACCATTATCAATTTGAATAGTTTTTACTAAAATATCGAATTGCGTAGAAACCATTTGAACAAATGAATGAATAAGAGAACGAACTTTAGATTTACTTTTAAGCAAATAAATCCAAGTGTAGCGAGAAAAATCATCAACAACAGTAAGAAAATATTTGTGCTCATGAACGGAAGGCAAATGATAACGTTCCCAAATATCCATAATGAACCAAGTCAAAGAGTTTATTAGACTTTGTAGTGCTTATATGAAAAGGCAACTTTCATTGCTTAACATAGTGACATACTCCTTCCGTAAGACCTAGTTGACTTTATTGGAGAGATTAAGGAAGCTAATTAAATTACTTTAGAATATTTTTATTTTTCTTTCATACTAATTAATTTGACTAATAAACTAATATATAATATAAGAATATATAATAAATGAAATGATTAATTAACTTATTTAGCTTCCTTAATCTTTCCAAAAAAAGTCAACTAGGTCTTATAATTAGGACTAGAAATAGTACATCACAACATTGAAAAGAAGAATTCTAAGCAAAATAAGGATGTTTTTTATGGATGGAATACAATGGAGATTTAGAAAGGTGTCCTAAACGAAAATGCCATACATCAAAAGCATGATGAAAGGCTGATGGAGTGGAAACAGTACCCAATAACAAAAGGTATAGAATTTGCATAATGCTTGAGAATGTAAAGCCCTTCATACACATCAGCTGAACCAATCATCTTCCTTGAAGGTAGGCGTCGGATTAGACAATGAGATATCTGGAAAGAGACATCACAAGGAAGCAACCGAGTTAATTTGGAAACTAAAATGAGGTTAAAGCGAAATTCTAAAAATATCAGAAAATTGAATTGTTCCACTAGAAGTAGCTGGGACTCTAGAGACATCTGGTAAATCAACAGAAATAGGAGTAATTGATTTTGAGAAAGTGAACAAAACAGGGTTAGAACAAACATGTATAATCCAAGGATCTGAAAAAGAATAAGGATGTGCAGAAAAACGCTTACCAGTGGCTGAAATGTGAGGGCTGAAGTGAAGATTTATCAGCTTGAACTAAGGCCAACAATTTGTTATATAGATCAGGCGTAAAACGGTAAGTTTGATTAACAACTTTATTGGGCTCAGAGGAACCTCTAGTATAAAAAACAAAGTCAGCAGTAACCACAGAATTAACAGAAGAATTCTGAAACTTAAAACCAGGTGGAAAACCATGCTTTCTATAGTAAGTAGCCTCTATGTGTCTAGGTTTTTCACAATAAGTACACTAAGTACACTGTTTTCCCATAGCAGATGAATTAGGCTTATAATGATTCTGATTCCCAGACCGTAGAACAGAATATTTATTAAACAAAGTAACAGCTTCAACAGACTGAAATCCTAACTGCCGTTCTCGTTAAATTACCAAAGAGAATAACCGATTAATATTCAGTAAAGGATCAACCCGCATAATTTCTGATTTCACAGTAGTAAAACGATCACTTAACCCTTTTAAAAATCGAATTACATAATCTTCATCCAGATGACTTTTATACAATTCAACAATTCTACAGTGACAACGAGGAGTACAGGAGCAAGAAATAACAGGACGGCTAACCAGAAATTCATCCCAAAGAATCTTGAGTTTAGTAAAGTAATCACTTACTGATAGGTCTCCTTGCTTCAAGTTCTGTATTTCTTCCATCTGAGAAAATCGAACCCTCAGATATTCCCAAACGTCACATGCTCTGTCAATCCCGAAGATACTCTGTGCCAAAGTCGGAGAAAGAGAGCCAGTAAGCCAAGAGTGTACCATCATGTTGCACCTTTCCCAGGCTGAGTACAGTGGATCGGTTGTCGCAGGAACAGGGGAAGACCGATCGATGAAACACGTCTTATTCTTGGACATAAGAGCCGTTATCATTGCTCCAGACCAAGAATGATAGTTCGAACCGGTTAAAACTGGTGAAACCAAGATCGAAGAAGGATTTTCGTTTGGGTGAAGGTAATAGGGATTTCCAATATTCTGAGTGGAATCAGACGAATTTCGAGTTGAATCGCCGCCATGATTACCGGCGAGGGAAGAAGATGAAGTCGTTTGTGTAGTGGCCATGGGAGACAGATCTGTAAATTGAAGAGACTAGAAGATGAATCAGAGAATGTAGCAAGACTAGGATGAGGCAACGGCTGAGAGGAAAGAATACTCTCAAAGAAGCCGGAATGAGGCGATCCGATCGGAGAAGGAAGCAAGACGAGATTATCGAAGGTCTCAGCTGAAATGAAAGAAGACTCTGGAAGGAAGAAGAGTCAGCCAAACGCGGAAGTGTCTGGCGAAAAAGCAGAACTGTGAGAGAAAAAACAAACGTGTATAGAAAAAAGTCAACGACTCCATGCACGGCTCTGCTGCTATGCTGTCAAAGCAAGAAAATAGGAATAAATTTGAATTGTATTGAATGAAAATTAGTGTGTATGTCCAAGAATAGATAATATGTATAAATAAATTCATCACTACTACTTCTAACTAATGTGCTGAAATGGATACATCAGCTAACTAAAAACTGAAACTAATTTAGTACTTACAAAACAGAAATAATATCCTCTAATAGGTTTAGTACTTTTCTAATATCTAATGTATTACCTTCGGTCTTAATTATAAGACCTAGTTGACTTTTTTTAGAAAGATTAAGGAAATTAAATAAGTTAATTAATCATTTCATTTATTATGTATCCTTACATTATAATACTCTCTCTGGTTTTAATATAAGACCTAGTTGACTTTTTTGAAGAGATTAAAGAAGCTAATAAAATTACTTTAGATTATTTTTCTTTTTATTTTTTTAAATTAATTAGTTTAACTAATAAACTAATATATAATTTAAGGATACACAACATATGAAATGATTAAATAACTTATTTAGTTTCCTTAATCTTTCTAAAGAAAGTTAGCTAGGTCTTATAATTAAGAGCGAGGAACTCTTTTCTTGCGTTCTCATGCAGAAATGGATTATTGACGCATTTATAGAGCCCGGTCTGAACTGACTTCTTTTAAGATATAATCATTCTTACCCGCCAATTAAAAGAATTTTCGTATAAAGAATTTAATTGATTTATATTAGATTATACCATATTTTTAAACGATCAAAACTAGATAGAAGTAAAAGATATTTAAGACATCTGAATTAAATCCATAACATACTTTTGTCCAAAAAATATAAAATTTTGTAACAATTTTATCAAATAATTTAAATATTAATAAACAATTATCATAAAAGGATCTCAAATTTAGGATAAGATTTGAATTAAATCTTGTAAAATATAACCATTCTGACCCATCCAAATAATTTTCGTAGGACCAATTTAATTGATTTACTAAATAAAAGTAAAAGGTTTAGCTAAATAAACTAACCTAATTGAGTTTCCGCTTTGAGCCACCAACTACAGCTCATTTTAAGGGCTTGTTTGGTATAAGAGGAGGGAAAAAAATTTCTTGAGTTGATTTAAAATAATTAAAGAATTGGTGTTAAAAGTTTGTAATTAATCTTTTTATTCTTTTATCTTATATATTCTCTTTATTAAAATTTTATAACCCCATTTCTCCAAATTTTTAAAATCCAGCTCACAAAAATTTACCCTCCCCACAAATCCATTGTAAAAAACATACCCTAAAGAGAGAATTTCCCCATTTGAGCTTACGTTAGTATAGTTATCTAACAACGTCTCACACCATCCACTCCCAGATCTCTACATTGACAATAGGGCAAAATACCTCACAGGATTAATAATGGTAGTTTCTAAATATAACTTGGGGACTTGGGGCAACAACAAAAATATCTCAACTATCACTCAATTTAAAAATATATACGCACTCAAAACAAACTCAAGAGTCAATGCATCTCTTTTTCAAACTCAAGATAATATTAATAATTTAATACTATCTCTGGTCTTAATTATAGAAACACTTTGGATTTCAACTGAAGCTAAACTAATATTGCATTGATGTTTGATTTACCAACTATGAAAAGAAAAAATAAGAGAGAAAGATGGAAAGAGAATAGTATTTATTAGGGAGAACTATAAAATTAGTAAATATTTATTTTTTTTGCCAACAAAATTTGTAAGTATTCATATCAACCAACCAAATATTAAAGTATAAATTTGAAGATACTAAATTGTTCCTAACAAAGCTTGCATATAGGTAGGAAATGTCATAAAAATTGAAAGTTTAATCAATATTACAAACTCCATATATACTACGGTACTGGATAGAATGATATGAAACAAAAACAATATAATGGACTAAAGCACAGCACATCTCCACGTGCAATTTGTTGCAGATTTTGAAGTGGTGATCAGTTCATCGGTCCATATAGCGTGGCTGGAATCCATCTTTGCCAACTTCGACGGTGCCTTATTAATTTAGTACCATCCTGTCAATTCAATATACTAAATAATCTAATTTATGCAAGCGATATATATATATATATAAGATTGTATTGTTCAATAAAATATTCTACTATATAATATAACTCTACAAGCTTTTATATATATAACACCGGCTATGGATAGGAATTAAATTACCTTAATTTCTATCAGAAATGATAAAGTTTCAAGGGCTTCCTCTATCACTCTAAAATTAAGTGTCAATTGCCTCACCTGTATAAATAAAATATTCTATAATTAGTTCCTTAATTAAAAATATTACATGTATGTAAATATATATCATATATGTGTGTGTAGAAAGATCACAAACAACTCACCTCAGGAAGGCTGGCTACAAATGGAAGGGGAACCCATCCTCCATAATAGGTCATGTGTTCTCGGAAGTTTACATCATGAATCAAATTATCAGAGCTACAAGTGACAAATTACATAATTAAAAAAATGTTAAAATAAGATAAAAAGGAAGAAAAAAACAACACAAGACAGAGCACATGCCGAAATTGATAGCATTACCTGAAATAGTACTCAATCGGTTCTACAATCTCAAGTAGATCTGGAACTACACCATTCACTTCTGGATAATACAGAATTGAATATATATGACATAGTTAGAATTAGTATATGATTAAATATCATGCAAAACTGCGCATTCGATGGATGCAAGAAAATTCAAATTACATGTACGCAAGTACGTACCTCCATAAGATGGCCCCGGTGATGAGGGAATGGTTGCAAAATCATCTTCAAGTGGCATGTACAAGTATGTTTCCATGTATTTGCAATACAAACTTGGGTGCATGAGCCACTCTTGCGGGCCCCAACCAGATTCAACAATGGTCTCTTGTGTGTTTTGTTTTAATGAGGGATTGTTAGACTCTGTGGAATCATGATCATATACAGATTCTTCCTTAAGAGTTTCAGCATATGCATCTGAATCCTTATGATTCTGGTTGGTCGACACACCAGTGTCTGTTTCTGCATTATCAGTAACTTGTCCCTCTAAAGAAGATCGAGGTTGGCTTTCATCGATACCATGTAATACAAAAATATGAGTATTAGAGAAGCGCCACGTTGATTAATTAAGCAAGAAATTAAAAGTATATAATTTAAAGATGGATTTCAATATTAAACAGCTTGAGTTATTTTGACAAAGCGACAATCTCAGGACATATATACTTGTATCTGAAATTCTATCCATGAGAACCACTTTCATGCAAAGAGAACTTATAATAAAATTATAAAAGTTATAATTATGATATACTGTATAGAATAATAAATATCATCCAACGACACCGTATAATAATTATAAATGCTATAATTAAATATATATATCTAATAACAGAAAAGCAAAATCCTCCTCATCCCCTTTATATCAAGTTTAATAGGAACTCAAAGCGGACAATTTTTAGAAGTACAAGTATTAAAGAAGTCCTATGTGAAGTCTCACATTGGTTGGAAAAGGAACGAAAGACGCTTTATAAGAGTATGAACAAATGTAACATCCTAGCGCCTCATTCTTGATATTATCTGCTTTGAGACCCATTACCTCCTCATGACTTTAAAACGTGTTGAGAGGGAGAGGTATCTAGACTTTTATAAGGGATCTTTCGTTCCCCTCCTCAGCTGATGTAGGACGTAACACTCTACCCATCTATGTGCTTAGCATCCTCGTTGACACATCAACCCACATTGACCCAAATTTAGCTCTAATACCAATTGTAACATCTCAGCGCCTCGCTCTTGATATTGTTTGCTTTGGGGCCCATCACCCCCCTCACGACTTTAAAATGCGTTGAGAGGGAGAGGTATCCAGACCCTCATAAGGGTTATGTCCCACATCGACTGGAGAGGAGAACGAAAGATATCTGGATACCTCTCCCTCTCGACGCATTTTAAAGCCGTGAGGGGGTGATGGGTGATAAACCCAAATTTTATATATTTTATCCCGCCTTATTCAGTTAGTTTGGGGATTATTTTAGACTAATTTGGATATAGTAGTTAATATTTGAATTGTTAGCCAATTTTAGGAGATAATATAAATCTGAATTAATTATGAGATATTGTGCTTAAATTATTTATTCTGATTGATATCTTATTAAATAATATCTCTTAAGATATAATGAATTATGATTTTATCATATTAGAAAATCACATGGTGCAGAATTTTTCGGGATAGCTAAAAAGAAATCCAATGGTGAAATTTTATTGGGCTATTTTGAATTTTATTGGGCCCAAATTGGTACCCAAAACTCTTTCTCCATCCCATTAAATTGACCTAGCCGCCAAGAGGAGATGGACGTTCTGATTGAGAGACGCTGAGACGCACACACACCCACGACGCAGAACAGGGACGCTGAGGAAGAAGATTTGATTCATTAATTTACTCACTCATTCATCTACTGAGTACGTGGGTCCACCTCTACAAATTAATCATCATTCAACTCATCTCATTCATCTCTCCAGTGGGTGTCGTGCCAATTGAATTGATCTATTAATCAAGATTTTCTTCATGGCCGTGACTTATCTAATGCTTGAAGGGAGCGCTATTATGGAAGCTTGAGCTCTTTAGGAGGCAACTTGGGAGGAGCGTGGAGAAAGCTAGAGCCTAGGGTTTTATGCTTGAAGACTACAAGGGAGTGTTTTTCCTTTTATCGAATTGTTTGAAGACTTTGAAATTATTTAGTTTTAGATAATTTTGAATTGTTTTCTTGAGAACAATCTAGTTTTAGATTGTAAACACATAATTTATTTCAGATTAATTTGATAATTTGGATTTGAACCTTGCTAAGATATTTTTGAGGATTTTTGCTTGCAAACCGTTTGATTGTCAATTGTATTAATAATTGAGTTCTCATTATTGATTTAATTGTCAATTTAGGTTTATCTTCTTGGTTGTTTAATTGAGTTGGTTAATTGTCTAGTTGTTTAATTAGGCAATTGTGAACATAATTCCCATAACTATCTTAGAACTATTTTAACTGATTTTAATGGGTTTAATTAACTAGCGTCAATTCCATTATGAGTTTTCTAGTGGATTAGGCGTTATTGGACTTGAGGGTTTCCCATGTTCAATTAGTTAGTTAAATTTATTAATTCCAATATTTCATTAATCTCCTTTTGGTCTAATTAATTGATTTAGGCTAAGAAAGTCAACTCCATGCGATTCCTAAGTTGTCCCTTTTATCATCATAACTTGGTTGATTTGCCTTTATTTAATTTTCTTCTTAGGAATTTAAAATTCTCTCATAACAAAAACCCCCCAAAAAATTGCATTTAAATTCATATAGATTAGTCTCATTCTCATTTAGGTTTTAGACTCAATTTTCATCCTGCATTTAGTTAGTTTAATTTCATTTCTTTGCATTTTTCATCACCTAAATTCAACTTAAAGAAAAACCCATAGCTTGCTCCTTGGGAGAATGACCTAGGTAGACCCTATATTGCATAATTAATTAGGACCTAGTTTAATTGACTGTTTTAGCGACAAAAGCAGGTTCATCAATGGGCCTTAAAGCAGACAATACCAAGAGCGAGGTGCTCGTTTGTTATAACAAAAGGCTTCATCCTTAACATGAACCTTTCCTCTTATGAAAGTTATTTCTCGAGGCTTAATCCTTAAATTATTTTTTTAGCAAAACAACCTTAATACATATATTTTTATCTAAAATTATGACAAAGAGAACAACTTTCATACCTCGTTCACAGGGAGAGGGAAAGGATCTTGATGGGCATCAGTATGAGGGTTAAGCAGCATAGCACACGCATCGCTAAACATCTTAGCATACATATCAATCCTTTGCATTGCGGGGAAGGGGCGGATGAAGGGCTTGGAGCTCATGATGTCGTACTAACGGCAGTGTCACAAAAGGTGGAAGGCTCACTAGTCACTACCACTCTAATCTCTAAGCTTCTTTTCTTGCGTTCTCATGCAGCAATGGATTATTGACGTATTTATAGAGCCTGGTTTGAACTAACTTGGCATTCTTACCGGCCAATTAAAAGAATTTTTGAATAAGTAATTTAATTGATTTATATTCTATTATACTATATTTTTAAACTATCCAAGTAATCAAAACTTGATAAAAGTAAAAGATATTTAAGTTTAAGTCATCCCAATTAAATTTAGAAGAACCTTTTTAACAATTTTACCAAATAAATTAAATATTAATAAACAATTATCATAAAAAGATCTCAAATTCGGGATAAGATTTGAATTAAAATTATTATAATATTAAATACAAGAAATACATATAAATAAATTTAACCCATTAAAATTACACATTCATAACAACCTTTTGTACTTTGTCCCAAAAAAAAAAAACAACCTTTTGTAACAATTTTATCAAGTGGATTAAATATTAATAAACAATTATCATAAAATATCTCGAATTCAGGGTAAGACTTGAATTAAATCTTGTAAGAATTTAATTGATTTATATTATATTATGCTATATTTTATTTTTAAACTATCCAAGTAATCAAAACTAGATAAAAGTAAAAGATATTTAAGTCATGTTGATTAAATCATAAGAATCTGTTGTAACAACTTTATCTAATAATTTAAATATTAGTAAACAATTATCATAAACATATTTCAAATTCAGAATAAGATTTGAATTAAATCGTGCAAGATTCATCATTCTAACCAATCAAAAGAATTTTCGTATGACCAATTTAACTGATTTATTTCAAACGACAAAAATATTGCTAAATAAACGAGAACGAGACAAAACCTGAGCGTTCGCTTCAAGGTTTTTTTTTTTTTTTTTTTTTTGGGCAGAAGTGTCGCTTTGGGCCATCAACTGCAGCCGTGCATTCATTTTTTGAGGGCTACTTAACCCGTCTAGTTTATACTTATTTTCTTTTTAAAATCCTATTTCCTTTTTTGGATTATGAAATGATAGTTCAGATTCAATATTTTATAACTTAAGATTTATTTATTTTACGATAAATTTATGTTTATAATAATAATTTTATAAAATACTAAATCTGAACAATTTATTTTTTAATCTAAAGATAGATATGAAATCCTAAGGAAAAAAATAAGAAAGAGGACTCACTTGAACAGAGAAAACTTTCCCATGTTAGTATGATTATTTAACGACGTCTCAATCCATCCACTCCCACATCTCTGCATTAACAAGAGGGCATAATATCTCACAGGATTACAAGCACATTCATCCCTAAGATAAGGAGGCAAAAAGACTAAGATTTAAACAAAATTCTAAATTACCTGCAGTAAGTTCTGGGTTTTGGGTAATACGCGTGAGGCATTTCCCAAGGTTCAATGTTGGGTTGTGGGCAAGTCTCGTTGATGACCTTTATATCCAAAATTCCAATCTCAGTGGAAATCTTTGAAGCCATTGCAAAGACCAATAAGGTCATCTTCCCCACCAATGTAGAATTCTTTGAAGCCTTTGTAAGTAAGATATCCTGTCACCATTCAGTTCATAACACCAATGATTAAAATTCTGAGTAATCCTACGAATATCTCTACCTCATCATCATATGCATTTAGAGATTCTCAATAAAAAGTCAGGAGGGTGAGAAAATCTACACACACACACACAACACACGTACACACAAGTAAAAATGCTCCGAATAACAAGCAGGTTCTGGAAACTAATCAATTAACCAAGGTCGATGGCCTGGAATCAAATACAAGGATGACTGTGCTCAACTAAACCTGGCTTCACAGTTTGAAGACCTGACTCCTCTAATTGATTTGCAGTCACAGCAGATCTTCACACCAAAGAGGAAACAAGACCCTTAAATGTTAGTGAGAACAATAAAACTGAACATGCATAGCAAGCATGATGGCGTCAACTAATCCCAATCCCTCCTGGCGTACAACCAAGATTTTACTTTCAGGGGAAAGCTGACACTTAACAGATTTCAGGATAAACGGCGAGAATGTGTAAAAATAGCTAGATGGAATCGCATGTACTACTATAATCTATTGATTTTGTCTTGTCAAGAATCTTTCCCCATTTCAGAAAATTAGGGAAGTAATTAAAAGAATCCAGCTGCTAAGTAATTCTCAAGATTAAGCTAAAGAAAAACATAAATTACCCGGAGGAAGAAAGACTAGAATATAAACCAATTCCTGCCATTGTAAGATTTCTCCGTAGTCTCTGTAACTTGTTCTGGTTACTGTATTCAAGTCAAGTCTTCAAACTGTGAATCAAATAAGATTCTGTCATCGTATATAAAAAAGCTGGCTATCCAATAACATGCAACGAAAATTAAAATTGCAAACATTCGTTGAGACAACCTAACAACTGGATCGGCAATTTCAAATGCCGACCATGGAAAGGAAAAGAAGAAGAAGATAGCAATCATCAGAGAAAAAATTTAGAGTTTCCATAAAGTGCACGTAAAACCAACCTTGGAGTAGGAAAAAAATCATCGGTCATCTGAATCTTTATTAGTGAATCGTGCTAGTGTGCGACGTCCTCACTGTCTCGGCTTCCCATCCTCTCGTTATCGTCTTCCATTCACGGTCGTGGCGTCGTCTCTTGCAATTGGAGAAAAACAGAGCAAGGAGAAGCAGTTTAATATCCGATTAAGAGCTTGATGGTGGCGTAATGGAACTTTGGCCGGAAAAACAGTCACTCCCATTATCTCCATACTCCAAGAAGGGGCCAAGGTAGGAGGGGGGGCCGAGGAGCGAGAGCTGAGCCCGAGAGGGGAAAAGAGTCATTATTTTAATTCTTAAGGGTATTTTAGTCATTTAGATCTCTACCCTCCGGATCCAACCCGGCTTGTCAACTTTTCATTCTTTAGTCAATCTTTCTCATTTAACGGGGAACGTTAGTCAACAGGTAAAGGCGCGACAATTTAATTTTTGGGCGAAGGTGCAATTTTACCAATAAATTATTAGGGAAAGAGCATCTGGCACAATTAACTATTTAGAGTACCTTAAATACAAAGGAACAATTAAAAGAGGGCAAATAACACAATTCCGTTAGAGCTAAACAAACGGTGTTAGGAGGTAAGGTGGGGTATACACACGTGTCAGTTGGGAAAAGGAAAAAGAAGAAAGCTGGCGGTCAAACCTTCCTCTACCTA
Organism: Acacia acuminata; assembly: GCA_019022655.1. Lineage (NCBI taxonomy): Eukaryota > Viridiplantae > Streptophyta > Magnoliopsida > Fabales > Fabaceae > Acacia > Acacia acuminata. Next base: position 236,457 of record JAFJYI010000199.1, read on the forward strand.
TCCCTTCGCCTCTCTCCTTCCTCTACCTATCCCTTCGCCTCTCTCCTTCCTCTCCAGCGGCTCTTTACCTTCATCACTGTCGGTGAGATTCTCAGTGTCGTCGAAGAGCTCCGCTGCATAAAACAATCAATTACGCGTCGCTGTTTGAGTAACATCTAGCGAGGATTATTAACTCACTGCAACCTGTGTTCTCTTTATCCGGGTCTGCCCAAAGCAAATCGCACAACAATCCCTGATCCGGCAGATCCACAGGCCTCTACCTCCTTTATCTGGTTTATACTCTCCATCTCCGGCGACAAACCGCTGTGCGTACACAGGATCTCGTCGTCCATCATCGTCGCCACCGACAGGCAATTAAAACAATCTGTGAATTCCTTCCACAGTTGCACGCTGAATCTCCTCTTGTACTCATCGTAGAATCCGTAGATCCTGTTTATGGAGGCGCACTCGTGATTCCCTCGGAGAAGGAAAAAATTCTCCAGGTATTTTATCTTGTAGGCGAGATGCAAACATATGGTTTCAATACTCTGTTTTCCTCTGTTGACGTAATCTCCGAGGAAGATATAATTTGATTACGGCGAAAAACCACCGTATTGAAACAATCGCAATAGATCTGGGTATTGCCCATGTATGTCCCCTGATCAACATTTGAAAAATATATTTGAGATAATAGAAATTGATTTTTCACCTTCTCTGTCGCTCTCAATGGTATTGGGTTTTTTTGTTCTCTTTGTGTCTTGGTGTTTTGGCTGGTAGACTTCGTTGCTTTCCCTCCCTACATCTCTCTCTGCAATGGTTTGCAAACCCTAAGTAGGAAATGTATGCGGGGAGGTCATTCTGGTATGCGAGGAAGCGTCGATTCCTGCCGCCGAAACCATGTACAGCAATGGCGGGGTTGTTATCTAGTGCGGCTGTGAGCATTCTGGTATTCATGCGCCCGCAATCGGGTTTCATGGCGAATGACTGCTATTTGTGTGAATTCTGAGGATTGCTATTGAGGCTGGGCTTCTTCCTTACTATGTATAACTTGGTGGCCTGTACGGGTCGTCTTCAGCAGCGGTACAAGGGTGGTTTACGTTAGAGCATCTGCAAGTAAAATATGAGAAAGCAAGATAAGGCCAGCTGGACTTCTAAAAGCCACCTGGCTGTCTTCATTCAACACCGAAACGGAAGTTTGATAACAAACTGACGGCATTGTGAGTTTTAAAACATTTCAATTGTTTGTTGGTATAATTGGTACACTCAATACTTTTTTGTGTTGGATGCTCTTAGCCTAATAGTTTGTTGGCGAATTTGCTCCTTAACCCTTAATTTTTTTTTTAGTTTGTTTGAACTTGTGCTAAAAAAAATTGTAGTCTATATTTCAAAACTTAAAACATTTTTTGAAACGCTTTCAAATCTTTTAATTGACGAAATTCTCAAGTTAAAATAATGATTTGAATTTAAACTCTAAGTAAGATATAAATTGTATTTTATCTTCCGTTGGATAAATTTAAGAGTTAAATACCTAATTTGTTACGGAAGTTTTGCTAAGGGGATCGCCCAACACTCCGAAATATTTTGGGTATCATTTTTACCCCGGAAATTTACAAAATGGAGCAAATATGCCCCGAAAGTTTTTTTTAGGAGCAAATTTTCCCTAAAAGTTTTGTTTAGGAGCAAATTTTTGTAAACTTCCGGGGCAAAAATCATACCAATCCAACGGTCAAGATCAACTGATGGGCAAAATTACTATGTTTGTAAACTTTCGGGACAAAAATGATACCCAAAATACTTCCAAGTGCTGGGCGCTCCCTTAACAAAAACTTCCATGACAAATTAGGTCTTTAACCCTAAATTTAAATTATTTGAATTATAACAAAAGTTTCTTACTCTCTCCAATCTTTTTTATAGTAATGAAAGGTAAGATAAATTAAAAGCAATAAATATCTTAAAATTGTAATATCTTTTTTAAATATGCCTCTATTTTTTTAAAAGAGCACATGAGAGAATGAGTAAAAATATGAGAGAGAATATGTGTAATAAATAATTAAATGAAAAAATAGTTGTGAGTCAATTAATTCTTAAGAACCTTTTTATCAATTTTATCAAATAATTTAAATATTAATAAACAATTATCATAAAAAGATCTCAAAAAATTCCGGGTAATAATTTAATTAAAATTACAACTAAATACTTTAACTCTGTCTAGATTATAAACCTTATCCAGAGTCTCCACAATGCATGGTTGAGATATTACTCCTGACTTTAACTGAGAAAATTTCCCCATCCGTCCTCATGTTAGTATGATTATTCAAAAATGTCTCAAACCATCCATTCCCAGATCTCTGCATTGACAGGAGGGCAAAATGCCTCACAGGATTGCAAGCACATTCAAACCTAAAATAGGGCAAAGAGGAAGACATATATCAATAGGATTTAAACAAAATTCTAAAGCCAACACTCAATAAAAGCAGTTTTTTTTTTATATATATAAATAAAAGTTTTGGAGGGGTTCGGCATCAGTCCCCCACCAAGGCCAAGACATGGCCCCGAGCTCTTTGAGCACTTAATGGAGACTTACGAGATCGTCTACCAAAGGAGTCCCAACGACGGCAGCAGAGATCAAATACATATCCCTTTGAGACTTGACCAAATCTATTACTATCTATGCCAACTTCCTTTCGCTCAATAAAGGTAGTTGTTTCCATGTAAAGGATAACAAGAAACAAAGTGTGAGTAAAACCAACCTTGGCGGAAGAAGAAAGATCATCGACCATCATGGATGAGCTCTGAAGTTAAGCGAAGGAAAAGGCATTGGACGAGCTTTCGGTTTTGTTGAATCTTCTTTAATAAGCTTTTCAGCAATTCTTGCCTCGATATTGACAAAAATGGCACAAAATTTAATCAAAACAAACTCAAGAGTTCTTGCATCTCTTTTACAAACTCAAGATAATATTAATAATTTAATATTACATTTAGTCCTAATTATAGGAACATTTTTATAGTACAATTTACACTACAAAAGTGTTCCTATAATTAGGACAGGAGGGAGTAATATTAAAGCATATCACTTTGGATTTCAACTGAAGCTAAACTAATATTGCATTGATGTTTGATTTATCAATTATGATAAGGAAAAATTAGAGAGAAAGATGGAGGGAGAATATCATAATAGTATTTATTAGGGAGAACTATAAAATTAGTAAATATTTATTTGTTTTGCCAACAAAATTTGTAAGTATTCATATCAATTACCTGCAGTAAGTTCTGGGTTTTGGGTAATGCGCGTGAGGCATTTCCCATGCTTCAATGTTGGGTTGTCGGCAGGTCTCGTTGATGACCTTTATATCCAAAATTCCAATCTCAGTGGAACTCTTTGAAGCCATTGCAAAGACCAATATGGTCATCTTCCCTACCAATGTACAATTCTTTGAAGCCTTTGCGAGGAAGATATCCTGCCACCATTCGGTTCATTACACCAACTATAAATTCAGAGTAATCCTACGAAAAGCTTTACCTCATCATCATATGCATTTTGAGATTCTCAATAAAAAGTCAGATTGGTGAGAAAATCTATATATACGTATATATACAACACACGTACACACAAGTGAAAATGCTCCGTATAACAAACAGGTTCTGGAAACTGATCAATTAACCAAGGTTGATAACCTGGAATCAAATACAAGGAAGAATGTGCTCAACAAAACCTGGCTTCACAGTTTGAAGACCCATTGGCGGATCCAAAAAAATAATGAAGGGGCGCTAGTGGTGGAGAGTTAGGATTTTTTATTTGTGTTTGTATAATTAGTAGGGGTTTAGGGGGCTACCCCTGAAATTTTTCTTAAGGAGAATTTTAAATGCATTAAAAAACAAAGAAATATCAAAAAAAATTTATGAAATCAAGTGAATAGTGATGATGTAATAAAAGTGACAGTTATTTTACAAACCTATCATTTAGAAAAGTAAGGCTAAATCTTTGTTAGAAAGCATTACATAAATTGATGAAGCGGTGGAGTGTACTCAATAATTTCAAATACATATATTTTAATAACAAAAGTATATTACAATAAAAATAATTATAATGTCATCTTTCTAGACCTTATTTTTTGAAATTTTATCATAAATGCCTTATTATCAATACTATCAAATACATCTTTAACCAAATTTTTTTGGAAGAGACAAATTCAAGGGCACTAAATTCAATCCTTAACAAAAAAAAAAAATTTGGAAGAGACAAATTCAAGGTGCCCCTCTCCATAATCGGATCCACCTATGAAAATAGCTAGATGGAATCGCATGTACTACTATAATCTATTGATTTTGTCTTGTCAAGAATCTTTCCCCATTTCAGAAAATAAGGGAAGTAATTAAAAGAATCCAGCTGCTGGGTAATTCTCAAGATTAAGCTAAAGATAAACATAAATTACCCGGAGGAAGAAAGACCAGAGTATAAACCAATTCCTGCCATTGCAAGATTTCTCCGTAGTCTCTGTAACTTGTTCTGGTTACTGTATTCAAGTCAAGTCTTCAAACTGTGAATCAAATAAGATTCTGTCATCGTATATCGAAAAGCTTGCTAGCCAATAACATGCCAACGAAAATTCAAATTGAAAACATTCGTTGAGATAATCTAACAACTGGATCGCAATTTCAAATGCCGACCATGAAAAGGAAGAAGAGAAGATGAAGAAGAAGATAGCAATCACCAGAGAAAAAATTTAGAGTTTCCACAAATTACACGTAAAACCAACCTTGGCGGAGGAAGAAAAATCATCGGCCATCTGAATCTTTATTAGTGAATCGTGCTGGTGTGCGACGTCCTCACTGTCTCGGCTTCTCATCCTCTCGTTATCGTCTTCCATTCACGGTCGTGGCGTCGTCTCTTGCAATTGGAGAAAAAAGAGCAAGGAGAAGCAGTTTAATATCCGATTAAGAGCTTGATGGTGGCGTAATGGAACTTTGGCCGGAAAAACAGTCACTCCCATTATCTCCATACTCCCATGGTAGTGAAAACGTAGTTTTTACCTAAAAACGGAAGGAGAATGAAAAATCGTAAAAGGTAAAATCGTAAAATAAAACGGAGTTTTTACCTGCATATGTATATATAAAAAATTTGAGAAAAGTAAGGTACCTGCCATCATATACACATATATTGATCAACGCAATATCAATCAAAATGTCCAACATCGTTGATCAAACCATATTTTTTTATATGATTTTATATGATTAAATTGGGATTTTTAATGCATTTTCTGGGACATTATTGTATAATTAAGTATTAAGTTGAGTTAGGAACATTTGTATTGAATTAAGTGTAATTAGGGGTAAAATGATCTTTATTTATTAATTACAGAAAAGGACCCAGATGTTTTTGAAATTTCAGTTCTACCCCAAAATAGTTTGGAAATTCTCACTTTAGTCCCTCTCCAGAACTTTTAAAACTTTCACTTAAGTCCCTTAGTAAAATCGGCGCTTTTTGCAAAAACGCAGCGTTTTTACGTTTTATCGCGGCGTTTTTTACGTTTTTACTCTGAAACCGTTTTTTCCACAACGAAACGCGTTTAACCCAAAATAAAACGTAAAAACGTCGTTTTTACGTTTTAAAACGGCGTTTTCACTACCATGCATACTCCAATAAGGGGCCAAGGTAGGAGGGGGGTCGAGGGGTGAGGGCTGGAGCTCGAGAGGGAAAAAGAGAGTCATTGTCTTAAGGGCATTTTAGTCATTTAGATCTTTACCCTCCGGATCCAACCCTACATCACTGCCCCGAGGCGGATCCGGATCTTCTCCTCAGCGGCTCTCTCCCCATCCCTCTCCATCGCATCTGGACCATCCAAATCTTGATCCAACGGTCCAGATTTTTTTTTTTTAAAAAAAAAATTTAATTTTGTCTTTTTCGAAAAAGACAAAAAACAAAAATTTCGTTTTTTTTTTTTTTTTTTAAATCGAACCGTTGGATTAAGATTTGGATGGTCAGGATGATGCGATGGGGAGGGATGGGGAGAGAACCGCTAAGGAGAGGATCCGGCTCCGCCCGAGGCTTGTCAACTTTTCATTCTTTAGTCAATCTTCTTAATTTACCCGGGAACGTTAGTCAACAGGTAAAGGCGCGACAATTTATTTATTTATTTTTTAAATTTCTTTGAACTTGTGCTAACAAGATCTCGGGTTCACATTAGGTGCACATCCTTATGTGTACTTTATATGCTTGTTCCTCTATTAGAGGGATGAGCACTTTTTTTTTTAATTTTTTTTATATAATATATTTATTTAGATTTAAATTATATGTGGTTTTTACGGAATTTTTTTTACATTGTCTCAAATTAATTAATTTTCAGTCTTGCATTTAGAAATTTTCTCTGTAATACCGGTATCATGAAAATTAATTAATTTGAGATATTGGGTCCAAAAAATTCCAGAAAATATCATATAATTTAAATCTAAATAAATATAATATATAAAAAATTAAAAAAAAATGTGCTTAAAGGGATGAGCATGTAAGAAGCACATATCTTATGTGCTCCCCAAGATCTCACATTTCATCTAATTTCCTAAAAATGTTCAAATAAATTTTGAAAAAAAAAAATTTGTAGTCTACATCTCAAAAATTATTTTTATTCACGAAATTCTAAAGTTAAAAATATGACTTGAATTTAAACTCTAAGTAAGATATAAATTGTATTTTATCTTCCGTTGGATAAATTTAAATGATTTGAATTGTAATAAAAGTTTAATACTCCCTCCAATCTTTTTTATAAGCAACAACCATTTTGATTACGAAAAAAAAAAAAAAAAAACTGACAATTAAGATAAATTAAAAACAATTAAAATTGGAACATCTTTTTCAAATATGGCTCTATTTTTTAAAAGAGTACATGAGAGTATAAATAAATTTTAAATACAAGGATAATATAATATTGCATAATTAATTGGATTGCATACCCTACAATTTGATCTCTAACTGCATCATATATACGATTCATTTGGAAAACAGAGAGAGAGAGAGAGATTGGCACTTATAAGAGAAGACGATCAAAGATAAATCGGGTTTTTGAAAAATATTACATGTCGTAGCTATTATAAGTCAAAATAGCAATCGCATAAGCACCTCTAACACTTGGTTAAATTTTAAACAACTTTTGACTTATAAGTCAAATAGGCTAAGAATTAATATAAACATGTCAATTTTTTTAAAAGCACTTAAAAGGACGTTTCGGCAGATTAAACACATTCAATCATGAATCAAAACAGATAATGAAAAACGTCATAAAAATTTAATGAAAACAAACTCGAGTCGAGGCATCTCTTTTATTGCTTCCATATAGGTACAAAATGCCATAAAAAAAATACAAATGTAATCAATATTACAAACTCCATACTCCAGCACATCTCCATGTGTATCTGTTGACGATTTTGAAGTGGTGATCAGTTCATCGCTCCGTATGGTGTGGGTGAAATCCATCTCTGCCAACTATGACGGTGCCTTATTAATTTGGTACCATCCTGTTAATTCAATATAGTAAATAATCTAATTTATGCAAGCGATATATATATATATATATATATATATATATAAGATTCTCTGGTTCAGTAAAAAATTCTACCATATGATATAACTCTTCTACAAGCTTTTATATATATAACACCGAATCAGGCTAGGGATACGAATTAAATTACCTTAATTTCTATCAGAAATGATAAAGTTTTAAGAGCTTCCTCTATCACTTTAACATTTAGTGTCAATTCCCTCACCTGTATAAATAAAATATTATATAATTAGTCCCTTAATTAAAAATATTACATTCCATGATTCCAATATATATGTGTGTGTAGAAAGATCACAAGCAACTCACCTTAGGAAGACTGGCTACAAATGGAAGGGAACCCATCCTTCATAATAGTTCATGTGTTCTCGGAAGTTTACATCATGAATCAAATTATCAAAGCTACAAACGATAAATTACATAATTTAAAACTGTTAAAATAAGATTTAAAAAAAAGAAGCAAGAAAAAACAACACAAGACAGGGTAACTGCCGAAATTGAAGGCATTACCTAAAATAGTACTCAATATGTTCTACAATCTCAAGTAGATCTGAAGCTACACCATTCACCTCTGGATAGTACGGAATTGAATATATATGGCAGAGTTAAAATTAGTATATCATTAAATATCATGCAAAGCTACGTATTCGATATGGATGCAAGAAAATTCAAATTACACACCAAATTACATGTACACAAGTACGTAGTACCTCCATTAGATGGCCCCGGTGATGAGAGACTAGTTGCAGAATCAACTTCAAGTGGCATGTACAAATATCTTTCCATGTATTTGCAGTACAAACTTGGGTGAATGAGCCAATCTTGATGGCCCCAAAGGTAGACGCATGGTCCAGATTCAACAATAATAGTCTCTTGTGTGTTGTGTTTTAATGAGAGATTGTTAGACTCTGTGGAATCATAATCATATACAGATTCTTCCTTAAGAGTTTCAGCACATGCGTCTAAATCCTTATGATTCTGGTTGGTCGACACACCAGTGTCTGTTTCTGCATTATCAGTAACTTGTCCCTCTGAAGAAGACCGATGTTGGCTTTCATCAATATCCTGTAATATAAAAATATGAATATTAGACAATTGAGTTATTTTGACAAAGCGACAAGATCAAGACGTATATACTCTTATCTAAAATTCTATCCATGAAACCCCTTATAATAAAATTATAAAAGTTATAATTATGATATATGTATAGAATAATAAATCTCATCCAAAGACACCGTGTAATAATTATAAATGTCATAATTAAATATATTATCTAATAATAGAAAAGCAAAATCCCTCACATCCCCTCTATAACGAGTTTAATGGGAACTCAAAGTAGACAATTTTCACATTAAGAGTATTAAAGAAGTCCAATGTGAAGTCTCACATTGGTTGAAAAGGGGAAAGAAAGACATTCTATAAGAGTATGAGTACCTCTCATCTAGACGCATTTTAAAATCGTAAAGATAATGGGATCCTAAGGTGGACAATTTTAAGAGAACAAAATACCCCTTATAAGACTCTACTTAAAACCATGAGGTGCAATGAGGTTCAAAAGTGGACGATTTTGAGAAAACAAAATACCATGAGGTGCTAAGTTTTAAAACTATATAGGGTAATGAGACCCTAAAACAAACAATTTTGAGAGAATGAAAGGCCTCTTATAAGAGTTTGCATTAAGTTTTAAAACTATGAGAGGTAATGAAACCCCAAAATAGACAATTTTAAGAGAATTAAAAACGTTTTATAAGTATCTACATAACTCAAAACAAGTCTAGGATTTTATATGTAAAAATAAACATGCTTAACCGGCAAACTTATACCTAAAATTATAACTTTATTATAAAGTTCTTATTGACGCCTTATAACCTTTCCTCTAATGAAAGTTATTACTAACACCTTATAAGAGTATGAACAACTCTCTTCTCGACGTGTTTTATAAGTAGGGGGATAATAAGACCTCAAAATGGGCAATTTCCAGAGAATGAAAGAAGTCTTATAAGCGTCTGCTTCTGAGGCTCAATGCTTAAATTATTTTCTTAGCAAAACAACCTTAATACATACATTTGTATCTAAAATGATGAGAACAACTTTCATACCTCGTTCATAGGGAGAGGGCAAGGATCTTCATGGGCATCAGTATGAGGGTTAAGCAGCATAGCACACGCATCGCTGAACATCTTAGCATACAGATCAATCATTTTCATTGCGGGGAGGGGGCGGATGAAGGGGTTGGGGCTCATTTTGCCGTACGAACTAAGGGCAGTGTCACAAAAGGTGGGAGTCTCTTATTATATGAAAAGCCAGAGACTGCCCAAACACAAGAAAATGCACCTGTAGCAAGTGGCAAATTGCTGAAGCAATATGGCAAATTTCAGAGGAAGAACTTGAAAACGGGAAATACTGAGAAAGCACCAGCAGTTTTTCTTGTTGCAAGTGTTCTTGAAGTGAAGAATAGGAAGATTTTAAATGAGGCTAAGGGTGTATGTAGATGATGTTGTTAAGGTCTCTCTTTCCACCCCTGCATAGATGCATGTATTTATAGTTGGAAACACACATTAGTCTCTTCTGTTTCTGCATGTGTCTTACAAGAACCATTCTTTCCAGATCTTGGGAGACATAACGGCAAATCTTGATGCTAAAAAGGCATGTACTGAGGCATTATTGAAAATTCAGAAAAAGTACCTGAGCAAGGTAAGTTCCATTTTGTCTTTCCTGGTTTTAGATGCATGCTTTCTTGTTTGTTTGGGAGAAGCAGGGTAGGATTTGAGGAACGGAAATGATTTGATGGGCCATATATCTCCTTCCAGTCTTGAAATTAAATAAATCTTCCTTTATCTTGTTTTTATTCGTGGAGAGAGGTGGGACTCCAAAACAATGCTAGTTGCTAGATACAAGGAAATTAACCAACATTGATAAGCCTATTTCATTTTTAAATCACATATTAAATATGAAGTAAAGTTCTTTAGTTTTTAATTAATACACTAATAATTATAACTAAAAACCAGAGAGTAAAGAAAGAACTGAATTAGCTGGGTGATCGATACATGTGTTTTGAGAAAGAAAAGATGATTTTGAGAGAACAATGTGGTCATTTAACAACATTAAGAAATCTCTAATTAGGCCTCTCAGCCTCATCAAGAATTTGTTAAAAATGGAGGCCTAAATTTAAATTTTGTTTTTCAGCTGAATTTATATAAGATTCTTCCTTATTAATATATTTGGATATTAATATTAATATATCTTGATATCTGTCGTCGGATTATTTTTAATTGATAATATATAGAGGTCGACCGAATTGCTTTGAAAAAAATTCAAATATATGGGGTGGTAACTAACTTGCAGCTATTTTTAAGTTGGAGGGATTAATGGGATTTGAAATAATCTATATAATACTTAATATATGAGGTGGAAGAGCTTACATGTGATTATGAGGGCTGCTCGAACCAGGTTAGGTTGTTTAGAAATATTTCTTCATGTCTATCTTCCGATTAGTTTTAATTGAAATTTAAAGTGACCTACGTATAAAATGGATAGTATCTAAGTAATTAAAAAAATTTAAATGACGGACTCATTTTGGGGAAAAAACAAGTAGTATGGGGAAAAATGGATAATATATGTTGCTTTTATGTAGTAAGAGATTTATTATGTAGGTTAAAAGAAGGTTATATGTGTCTAGAAAATTAAAAGGATGATATATGAAATTTTAAATTTGTATAATTTATATTTATTTCACGCGAAATTTATGCAAGTTTTAAAAATAAAAACGTTAGTGTCATGTTAATAAAATATTTAAAAAATCAGGTAATCTTTTATAAATTTTATACAAAATTAATAATAAGGAATACCTCCCTTCAAGAATATTTTTTAATAAGAAAAAAATGCAGTGAATAACAGTTTCCATGTAATTATAAAATCTATAGTAATTCACATTCAAAATATAAACAAATGAAAATATGGTATTGGTTATGTAACGCTTTTTTAAGCTCTTAATAGGTTTTTTTTTAGTTTAATTTTTTGTTTGTTTAGTGGACTGGAGGAGCTTAGTTGGCATGCATCATATAAACCAGGAAAAAATACTGTAAAATTAGGGAGATAGATTAAGGAAGCAAAATATTTTTTAATAAGAATTTTAAACTTTATAATTATTTTTAAGGACCAAAAATTAAAATATAAATTCTCAATTATGAAATTAACTTTCTCTAACTCCGTTTCAACTATTTGATGGTTAGTTATTAAATTTGATGATATCTCCATGCACCTATCAATAAAAAAACAACACTTATATGCAGCTGAATATTTTTATGATATTTTGTTTGGCACATATTGGATTGTCTTAAAAGTTACTCAAATTAAAATCAACGGTAAAATCTATAAATAATTAGATATCTCCCTCTTTTTATGGTTTTATTATTCTAAAAGGCTTAAAAATCACACAAAAAAGATTAGCGTCCTTAATCTCCATGAAAAAGCCAACTAAGTCTTATATTTAAAACTGAAGATAGTATGATACTAATATGTTTTTTTATAGAATTTTTACAATATCATAAGCATATATTAAAAAATAAGCCATACACTACAAGGGAGAAAAAACTTAAATTAAAGTAAGAATAACAACAAGAGAATTAATCCAAAATAAGTAGTCAAACTTTTCCCTCTATAGGACATCATTTCCAAACTCTACATTTAAAACCTTAGTAAGAATTAACCTCATCATTTTTTTTAAAGTAAATAGAGCCTCTCTATGTAATAACAAAAGAAAAAACTAATTTTCATGGTACCACTAAGAGGACATCAGTTGGACTGGCTGGATTGTACCTATAAATATGCCCTTCTTCCATTTCTAAAATAAGATCACCATTCTTTTTTGCGTCTAATATGTGTTAAGACCCATCTTTATCTTCATTTTCAATGAGGAGGTTTTTATCCCTGACTCATGGTTCCCATATTGTGTCATAGTTCGGGTGTCAAAAAAAGCTGAGAATGTTTCGTTGAATCCATTATCATCATATCCATATTCAAGATCCTCTTGTGTAAAGAGAAGCGAGATCGAGTCTCCAGTTGTTGCAACAAAGTTCAAGCAAAAATGATTACGTGCGTCCTTAGAAAGTAATACTTGTCCAAATATTTCACTTGATAGATTAAATGTATGTATAATGTCATAATTTATCTCATTACTATGCGCAATCCGATTAATTATACAATTGAAGTATATGTTGGGTTTGCCACGATAAATAAAATATGAATGAAAGATACTTCTATATGTGAGACATTTCCATGACCGGGTAGCATATATGAGAAAACTCACATTGAATCAAACTCTTGAGTCAACGGCCCTTATTCAACCTACTTAAATCGGTTTCCTCCTCCACATTTCTCTCTCTTCCCCTGTTCTCTCGATCGGCTACCGGTGCATCGCCTCCAAGACGCTGCCACCGTCCCTCCCCCTCCTCTGCGCCCCTCTTCCTCACTCCACCGTCACTCTGTGTTGGGTCATAATTTCCAATCGTGTAATCAGTGATCTGATCCCCCTACCCTTTTTCTCTTCTATAAATAGTCTCATATCAACGATCTGATTTGATCCCCCTAACCTCTTTCTCTTCGCTCGATCTTCGGATTTGTCTCCAGTCGTCTTCGTTTCTAGAAATTAATTTTTCTTGCTGTTTGTATAATGAACTAGGACGGGTTATAGCATGGGTGATGATTAGCTTTTATACTCTTGTTCTATTTATTGAAAGCTTTTGATCCGTCTATCTTAAGCATTGCGCTAGCCCATTTTTGACTCACTCAAATGTGATTTGATCAAATTATTGATCCTGTGATTTTTGTTGGGGTCTCGATACACCCTTTAATTCGAGCTGATTTCAGTAATTTAAGCGTTTTCGGCTAGTTTTACTACGTTATGTGGTCTAATACGAGTGGGTTTGTCTTGCTTTTCGTGAATTTGGTTGCGGTTGAGAAATGGCTCAAATTTTTCTTCATGGGACTCTCCATGTCACGATCTTTGAGGTGGATAGGCCGAAGACTGGTGGTGGCAATATCTTCAAGAAGGTAAACGAATTTGTCGTTTGGATTCGCTATTTAACGCGATGATTTAATCGTGACTCTGCGACTTTCAACTCTTCGCTTCGATGTATGTGTTTCCTTTGTATTGAAAAACATCGAAAGTTGAAATCTCTTGATGGTATTGATTCAGTAAATTAAACAGCTAAGTGGACTGTTAGCATAAGCAGGCATTAGTTTATATAGATGAATGAATTGAGCAGAAGGTTTTTTGAATTTCACTTTGATGATAGCTTAACTTTGTACTTATGATAGCCTGCTGGAGTCTTTCCAATCACGGGCTTGGCTGCTTTGCCTTATCTATTGATTATTTCTATAGAATGCCATGCTCATTCAAGATTTCTCTTTCCCCGTGCTCTCTCTTATCTGATAAATACTTTTATTCTAGGTAAATTAGTAATAATACTTATGTACCCGCAATATATTTATGTTCAATGGCTAAGTAGTAGTCACATTATTTTTTCCCTTTTCGTTTTCTCTTGCATTATACTCGTATTTAACTTTTTATTGCTATTTTTGCAGCTCCATCTTTTTACTTTTTATTGCCCTTTTTGCAGCTCCATCTTTTCAAGCATTTCCAACACTACATTTAAAACCTTAGTAAGAATTAACCTCACCATCTTTTTACTTCGAGTAAATAGAGGCTCTCAGTGTAATGATGAAATAACAAAAGAAAACACTATTTTTCATGGTACTACTAAGAGGACAACAGTTGACCGGATGGATTATACCTATAAATCTACCCTTCTTTAATTTGTAAAATAAGATCGTCATTCTTCTTTGAGCCTAATACGTGTTCAGGACCCATCTTTATCTTCATCTTCAATGATGAGGTTTTTGTCCATGACTCATGGTTCCCATATTGTGTCAGAGTCCAAGTGTCAAAATGGCTGAATGTTTCGCTGATACCATCATCATCATATCCATATTCAAGATCCTCACATAAAGAGAAGCGAGTCTCCAGTTGTTACAACAAAATTCAAGCAAAAACGATTACGTGCATCCTTAGGAAGCAATACTTGTCCTAATACTTCACTTGACAAATCAAATGTAAGTATAACGTCACGATTTATCTCATTCCTATGCGCAATCCAATGAACCATTGAAGTATCCATTGGGTTTGCCAAGATAATTAGAACATGAATGAAGGATACTTACATTTCCATGACCATGTAGTATATAAGAAAAACCACATTTGAATCAAACTCTTCATTGATAGTTGTCAAGAGAAGGATAACTAATAATATTTACAATCTTAAAATTATTACTGTTACAATTAAAACCAAAGCCTACAACAGATAACCTAAAATTCGAATCCATCATGGGGAAGCCATGCATATTTTTGAATAGTTGGGTTCCAAAGAATGAATTTGAAAGGCATGCTAGTGGCAAGACATATTAACCCATTGCTCACGCCTATCACTTGTGTAACTTTAAAATCATCGAGAATTGATTGCTATCCCAATGCAGTGTATTGGTTATTCTTCAATATAATCCCAATGCAGTGAATAGGTTACTCTGCAATATGGAAAATGAATATATTCCCTTTAAAAATTTTGAGCGCTCTCACTATAGCAACAGGCTTTAATAAGGAGGATTTGTTTTCCAGAACCAAAAGACGAGCTGAAAAACATGAAATCAGGGCTTGTAATAAGTTTATTCCAATCTTTGCAAACAAATGAGGATTGATATAGGGTTTGGACATCGAATTTGTGAAAGATTTCTTCAGCAATATGGAGGGGAAGGCAAGGAATATTACGGTTTGAGGATGCGACTTTGGCTTCCATGCTGATCATGATTAGAGTTAAGTGGTACATTTATGGTGAGATAATATTAATAATTTAATAATATTAAAACATATCTATTTGGATTCCAACTGAAGCTAAACTAATATTGTATTGATGTTTGATTTACCAAATATGATAAGGAAAAATTAGAGAGAAAGATTGAGGGGAATAGTATTTATTTGGGAGAACTATAAAATTAGTAAATATTTATTTTTTTGCCAACAAAATTCGTAAGTATTCATATCAACCAAATATTAAAATATAAATTTGAAGATACTAAATTGCTCCTAACAAAGCTTCCATATAGGTAGGAAATGTCATAAAAATTGAAAATTTTAATCAATATTACAAACTCCATACTACGGTACTAGATAGAATCATATGAAACAAAAACAATATAATGGACTAAAGCACAACACATCTCCACGTGTAACTTGTTGCAGACTTTGAAGTGGTGATCAGTTCATCGCTGAATATGGTTTGTGTGTTGTGTTTTAACGAGGGATTGTTAGGCTCTGTCGAATCATGATCATATACAGATTCTTCCTTAAGAGTTTCAGCATATGCGTCTGAATCTTTATGATTCTGGTTAGTCGACACACCAGTGTTTATTTCTGCATTACCAGTAACTCCTCCCACTGAAGAAGATGAAGGTTGGCTTTCATCGATACCCTATAACATAGAAACATGAATATTACAGAAGTCCTACATCGATTAATTAAGCAAGCAAGAGATTAAAGGTGTATAATGTAAAGATTGATTTCTATATTAAACCACTTAAGTTATTTTGATAAAAAGACAACTTTTAACACATATACACCATGAGATCAACTTTGATACAAAACCTTATAAATTTCATAATAATGACATATGATAGAATAATAAAAAAGCAAAATCCCTTCCATCACCTCTATTTCCCGGCCAAATTCTATGTTAAAATTCAAACCATAAGAATAACTTCAAGTATAAATTTTATAATTATAATACATATAAATAATAAAAAAGCAAAATCCCTCTCAACTCTATTTCTCCAACAAAATAGATCCTCTCAACGAGTTTAATGCGAACCCAAAGAAAACCTTAACACATAAATACATGTATATAAAATTGTAATAATGAGAACAATTTTCATACAAGGTTATTATCACTCCATCATTTTTAAAACTGAAGGAAGAAGAAACATACCAGAAAACGGAGTAAATATGATCCGTCCTCGTCAACAAAATCCTCTGAAGGACACGGAGGTGGGACTTCGTTGAAAACCTACAATATAAAAGTATTCAAGTATTAGAGAAGTCCCATGTAAAGTCCTACATTAGCTAAGGAGGGAACAAATGACAACTTATAATACTATGGATACCTTCCTTTGCCATGAGGGATAATATATGGCCCCAAAATGAATAATTTCAAAAGAACGAGATATTACATCCAACATTGATTAATTAATGGATATATATATATATATAATGTAAAAATGGAATTCTATTCATAAAGTTATTATCCTCTAATATAGAAATATATGAGTATTAAAGAAGTTCTAAGTGAAGTCCCACGTCAGCTTGGAAGGAGAACGAAAGACACCTTATCTCCCCACTGGATGTATTTTAAAAACGTGAGATTAACGAGACCTTTAGGTGGACAATTTTGAGAAGCACAAAAGACACAACGCAGAATATTTCAAGAAAGAAAAAAAAAAAACGCCTTATAAGGGCCTAGATACCTCTCCATAAGGGATAATGAGAACAATTTTGAGAGAATGAAAAACACCTTATAAGTGTCTATATTTTAAAAGCATGAAATAAGATCTTAAACACCTTATAAGGGTCTAGATACCTCCCCATAAGGTTAATAAGAACTCAAAACAGACAATTTCAAAAGAACAAAAGACGTCTTATAAAGGTCTACATTTTAAAACTATAAGGAGTAATGAGACCCCAAAACAGAGGATTTGAAGAGAACAAAAGACGCCTTGTAAGAGTCTAGATACCTCTCTTCTCAACGTGTTCTTAAATTATTCCTTAAAACACATGCTCGTATATAATATTCAAACAATCAGAACAACTTTCTTACCGGGCAAGGATCATTGGGATCGAGATAAAGCTCAAGCAACTTAGGATACACATCAGTCCTTCGCAAGGGGCGGACCGACATGGCATACTGATCAATCCTTCGCCAGGGTCGGAGGGGACGGATGAAGGGGATGTGGTCCATACTGAGGGACTGAGGGTAGTGTCACAAAAGGTGGAAGGTTTACTACTTTTCTAATCTTTCTAAGGTACGTTCCTTGCGTTCTCATGCAGAAATAGATTATTGACGTATTTATAGAGCCTGGTCTAAACTAACTGAATTTAAGATATAATAATTCTTACCGGCCAATTAAAAGAATTTTGGATAAAGAATTTAATTGATATATATTAGATTATCCCATATTTTTAAACGATCAAAACTAGATAAAAGTAAAATATATTTAAGACATCCGAATTCAATTCATAACAACCTTCTGTACGTACTTTGTCCAAAAAATACAAACTTTTGTAACAATTTTATTAAAGAATTTAAATATTAATAAACAATTATCATAAAAAAGATCTCAAATTCAGGATAAGATTTGAATTAAATCTTGTATAAATTTAATTGATTTATATTTTATTATACTATATTTTTAAACTATCCAAGTAATGAAAACTAGATAAAGGTAAAATATATTTAAGTTATCTTGATTAAATTCATAAGAATCTTTTTAACAATTTTATCAAATAAATTAAATATTAATAAAAAATTATCATAAAAGGATCTCAAATTTAGGATAAGATTTGAATGAAATATTGCAAGATACAATCATTCTGACCTCCAAATAATTTTCGTAGGAACAATTTAATTGATTTGCTAAATAAAAGTAAAAGATTTTACTAAATAAACTAGAGTGAGACAATACCTAATTCGGCATCCGCTTTGAGCCACCAACTACAGTTGATTTTAAGGGGTTGTTTGGTATGAGGGGAGGGGAAAAAATTTTGAGTTGATTTAAAATAATTAAAGAGTAGAGTTAAAAGTTTGTAATTAATTTTTTTACTCTTTTATCTTATATATTCTCTTTATTATAATTTTGTAACCTTATTTTTAAAATCCAACTCACAAAAAATTACCCTCCCTCCCAAATCCCTCATAACAAACAAACCCTAACCCATTTGAGCTTTATATTAGTATGATTATTTAATGTCTCAATTCTCAAACCATCCACTCCCAGATCTCTATATTGACAATAGGGCAAAATACGTCACAGGATTGCAAGCACATTCATCCCTAACATAAGGCAAAAAGGAAGACATATCACTAAGATTTAAACAGAATTCTAAAGCCAACACTCAATTTAAGCAGTGATTTACCTGCTGGAAGATTTGGGTTTTGAGTAATGCACGTAAGGCATTTCCCAAGGTTCAATGTTGGGTTCTGGGCATGTCTTTATATCAAAAATTCCAATCTCAGTGAAACTCTTTGAAGCCATTGCAAAGACCAATAAGGTCATCTTCCCCACCAACGTAGAATTCTTTGAAGCCTTGTAAGGAAGACATCCTGTCACCATTCAGTTCATAACACCAATGATTAATATTCTGAGTAATCCTACGAATAGCTCTACCTCACGATCATATGCATTTAGAGATTCTCAATAAAAAGTCAGGAGGGTGAGAAACTCAATATATTTATATAAATGCACACACAAGTGAAAATGCTCTGCATAACAAACAGGTTCTGGAAACCAATCAATTAAAGGAGGTAAATGGCTGGGATTCAAATACAGGGAAGACTATGTTCTGATTCCTAGCATACAAATGAACATTAAAATCTTATCCTTTACATGCCATTTCTTCATTTTAGTCTGTCTACCAGACTACCACTAAAATGCTCGTAAACTACGTCTTAGAAGCCATATTTGAGGTGTAACTTAATGATTCGCAGTAGAAGGTAGAATGAAATGCCATTTAAAGTCTTTCCAGGACTAATAAACGAATTTCAAAGAAATTATTTGGATATAATCTATATGAAAAAGAAACAAAATCATGGCCAGCAACAAAATAAGACTCCGTCATCGCATGTCAAGAAGCTTGCAAGCCAATAACATGCCAACGGAGATTCAAGTTGCAAACATTCGTTGAGATATTCTGACAAACGGATCGGACAATTTCAAATGCCGACCATGAAATAGGAAAAAAGAAGGATTCAATCACCAGAGAGAAAAATTAGAGTTTCCTTGTAAAGGGATAACAAGAAACAAAGTATAAGTAATGCCAGCCTTGGCCATCTGAATCTTCATTCGGGAATGAATCGTCCTGGTGTGCCATGTCCTCACCGTCTCGTCTTTTCGTACGCTCGCAGCGTCTAATACGCAAAAGCAGTCTGACAAGAAAAGAAAACTGAGAAAAAGTATTCTTATTTCATTGAGTAAAGTACTCTGTACAGTAGCCTATATATATAGAGAGAGCAAGTTACAACCTAACAAAAATAAGTGAAGTAGTTACAACTAAATAATACAATCTGAACAGCTGGTTACAACTTAACAAATAAACAATTATCATGTAACTGCCGCCATTACCCCCCCCCAAGCTGGAGCATATATGTTGATCATGCCAAGTCTAGAGAGAAAGCCATGGAAGGGTTGAGGATCAAGAGGCTTGGTGAAGATGTCTGCAAGCTGATTAACACTTCGAATAGGAAGAAGTCTAATGATTCCAGCTTGAACCTTTTCGCGAACAAAATGGCAATCGATCTCAAGGTGCTTAGTTCGTTCATGAAAAGTTGGATTAGAGGCAATATGTATTGCGATTGGTTGTCACAAGAAGAAAGTAGGAGAAGAATGAGAAACATGTAAATCGGCAAGCAAATAAAGGAGCCATTGGATCTCACAAGCAACACAACCCATAGCTCTATATTCGGCCTCGAAGAAGAAAGGAAACCGTCGTTTGTTTCTTAGAACGCCAAGAAACCA
The DNA here is from genome assembly GCA_019022655.1 of Acacia acuminata. Lineage (NCBI taxonomy): Eukaryota > Viridiplantae > Streptophyta > Magnoliopsida > Fabales > Fabaceae > Acacia > Acacia acuminata. The sequence continues at coordinate 256,820 of JAFJYI010000199.1, forward strand.
TAGAATTTCCAAGAAAAATACAATAACCGGATAAAGAACGTCGTGTATCGGGGCAACCATTAACCGAGTCACTAAAGGCTTTCAATTGTAGAGAAGATGAGGAGAAGAAAATACCTTTGCCTGGCCATTTCTTGATATACCGTAAGACTTGAAGAGCGGCTCCGATAGTGCAAAGTAGTAGGAGCGTGCATAAATTGGCAAAGCCATTTGAACAACATAAGATAAATCGGCCGTGTAGTAGTAAGATATAAGAGACGACCAACCAATCGTCTATAAGGGGTAACATCCGTAAGCAAAGTGCCAAGTTCTTGAGATAAGCGAGTGTGACGAGCCATAGGAGTAGAAAGAGGCTTACAACCCAAATAACCAGCATCCTCAAGAATATCAAGAGCAAACTTACGCTGATTTAAAGAAATACCAGCAGAGGAACGAGCAACTTCAAGACCAAGGAAAAATTTCAGTTTGCCAAGATCCTTAATCTTGAATGTAGTATCAAGAAAGGATTTGATGCGACCGATTTCAACAAAATCATTACCGGCCAAGATGATATCATCAACATAAACCAAAATAGAAGTAAAGGAATCAACAAGTTTCCTAGTGAATAAAGAATAATCAGATTTGGATTGGACATAATCACAAGAAAGTAAAGCAGAAGAAAGCTTAGCAAACCATTGACGAGAGGCTTGTTTTAAACCATATAGAGACTTCTGCAATTTACAAACCAAGTGAGATTGGGATGAGGAAAAACCGGGAGGAAGAGACATATAAACATCTTCATTCAGATCACCATGTAAAAATGCATTATTGACATCAAGTTGTTCAAGATGCCAATTGGAAGAAGCAAAGAATGACAATCAATAACCTTACCGTGGTCATTTTTGCAACGGGTGAGAAAGTATCAAAATAGTCAACGCCCTCGGTTGGGTATAGCCCTTTGCCACTAACCGGGCCTTATACCTTTCCAAAGTACCATCGGCATGAAACTTAGTCCGAAACACCCATTTGCAGCCAATAGGAGATTTACCCGGGAGGTAATTCGGTCAAAACCCAAGTGTTATTTTGCTCTAAAGTTTGTAATTTCTGTTTTCATAGCCTGCTGCCATTCAGGATGTTTAAGGGCTGCTTTATATGTTTTTGGTTCAGGAAGAATAGAAATGGAACAAATGAAGTGTTTATGGGAAGAAGAAAGATTACCATAAGATAACACAGAAGAAAGAGGATATCGACAAGATCCAGACATGGAATCCGATGGTGCTGATGTAAGTTGAGAGCAATGATAGTCACTTAGGTATGTGGGATGCTTGTGAAGTTCGTCAGATCTGCGAAGAGGAATATTGTGAACTGGAACGGAAGAAACTGAAATGGTGGAAGGAGAAAAAGAGGAAATAGAAGATGATGCAGAAGTAGGTGATGCAGAAGTATCAACTATAGGAGAAAGAGGAGTAGTAGAAGGGGGAAGAGGAGGAGAACCAAAAGGAGAATCATCATAAACAGAAGCATCAGAATTAACAGCAGAAAACAAAGGAATAGAATCCATAGAGGGAATGGAAGAGTGAGAAACATTGTAAGGAAAAATGGATTCATAAAAAATGACATGCCTTGATAAAAAAATTTGATGAGTATGAATGTCAAGCAAAACATAGCCCTTGGTACCATTTTTAAAACCAAGTAAGACACATTTCCTAGCTCGGGAATCAAATTTGGTTCTATGAGCTGAAGAAGTACAAGCAAAACATAAGGAGCCAAAAACTCTAAATTGAGTGTAATCTGGATTTTTATCATGTAAAAGAAAAAATGGAGAATGGGTATTTAAAACTAGAGTGGGAAGGCGATTTATAATATATGTAGCATGAGAAACAGCATAGCACCAGTAAGAAAGAGGTAAGTGAGATTGAAACATTAAAGCACGAGCAACATGCAAGATGTGTTGATGCTTTCGTTCCACAACACTGTTTTGTTCCGGAGTTTCAACACATGATGTTTGATGAGAAATGCCTTTAGATGAATAAAAAGAATGCATTTGAAACTCAACACCATTATCAGTTCTAATGATTTTAACTTTTCTGTCAAACTGATTTTCAAGCAAAGAAATTAGATTTTGTAAAGAAGGGCGAGCCTCAGATTTATCTTTCAAGAGCCTTACCCAAGTAAAACGTGTGAAATCATCTACAACAGTTAAAAAATAACGATGACCATGAATAGAAGAGAGTTTATAAGGACCCCAAATGTCAGCATGTAACAATTGAAGACAAGAGATAGTTTTAGATGTACTAATGGGAAAAGGAATCTTTCTTTGTTTTGCAAAATGACATACATCACAAGCACCAGAGGAATTACAAGAGACAAAAGGAAATTGTTGCTTCAAAACATTCATAACAAGTGGAAGATAAATGTCCAAGGCGAAAATGCCATAAAGCAAAAGGGGAAGTGGAAAGCAAGAACTAACACTAGCATTTATAGGTAAGTGACTATGCAACTTGTATAATCCTTGAGAAAGATCAGCAATACCAATCATTTTCCATGTCTTCGATCCCGTATATGGCAACGAGAAGAAGAAAAAGTGAAGCAACAAGAAAGGTCGTGAGCCATGTGAGAAACAGAGATAATATTGAATTGGAAATCTGGGACATAAAGAACATTGTGAAGGAGAATATCATCATTAATTTGCACAAGTGCCGAGATATGCTTGCAATAATGTAGACTTAGTAGGTAAAGTCAAACGGATAGGAGGAATAGTTGAATGGGAGGCAAACAAAGTTAGAGAATAACAAACATGTGTAGTAGCACCACTGTCAAGGATCCAATGACTAGAAGAATCAAAAGCAAGAGTAGTATACTTACGTTGTGCATCAGCATTGGGAATCAAAGTGAGTGCAGAAAGCTGATTGACACATGATGGAACAACAGGCGTGGTGGTAGGAACAGAGGCATGTGGAGTAGGAATAGCAGCAGGTAATGTACCAGGATGAGATTGTAAAAGAGCAAGTAAGTGATTATATTGATCTTGACTGATGGAAGAATTATTAGCAACAATAGGTGTTGAAGACAAAATACCAGGTGATGAACTAGGATGAGATGTTACCACATTATTCACTGAAGCTTTATTGCGAAATTTGTAGCCAGGAGGAAAGCCATGCTTCTTATAACATGTCTCAACAGTATGTCTCGGTTTGCCACAGAAGGTACACATTTTATCACTGGTGTTGGACTTAGGCCGATATGGCTTGGAAGAAGAATCAATGCGGGTAAAACATATATTTGGTTCAGTAATACCAATAAGGTCACGTTCTTGTTGAACAATCAATGAAAATGCCTTATTAATGGAAGGCAGAGGATCCATTACCAAAATTTGAGATCGAACATTAGCAAAACGGTCATTGAGTCCCTTCAAAAATCGAATGACATAATCTTGATGAAAATACTCTTTCGAAGAACAAGAGCAATCAGCAATAGGGCGAAAATTGAGTAGTTCATCCCAAATAATTCTGATTTTAGTAAAGTAATCAGAGACCGAAAGATCACCTTGCCGGATTTGGAAGAGCTCGTCCTGTAACTCAGCGACTCTGAACGCATCACTTTGACTGAATCTCTCTTTTAGGTCATTCCATACATCAATGGCACAATTGAGCCACATAACGCTTTGGCTTATCGATGGAGATAATGAGCGGAAGAGCCAGGTCAAAACCATGGTATTGCATCTCTGCCACGCCGAAAACAGGGGATCAGTGACGATCGGAATTGTTAACGAGCCATCCACGAACTGGTGCTTGTTCTTGCTCATGAGGGTGATCATCATAGCTCTCGCGCCAATGATGATAGTTAGAACCGACCAGGGACGGCGACACAAGAATCAGTGATGGATTCTCATTCGGATGCATAAAATAGCAACTGGTAGGATCCTGAGATGGAGCAAGTGACGACGGTGATATCGTCGAGGAACTATCGGTAGCCACAACCAAAGGACAGATGGCAAAAAAAAAACAGATCTCGAAATAGGAAAGTCGATCGAGAGAAAAATCAACAAATCACGAAGAGCAAATCGGTGGAAACAAAATTGCTGGAGGATTTGGAAGAAATAGAGATGAAGAAGAGGGGAAAAAAAACGAGACGGAGACGGAGCTTTCGAGAGAAACTCAATTTCAGATGGAAATGGAAAAATGGTGACGGGTCTGCTCAATTGTTAGAGAGGAAGGGCAAAAGCGGAAGTCTCGAAAAAAAATTGCTTCGGATACCATAATACGCAAAAGCAATCGACAAGAAAAGAAAAGCGAGAAAAAGTATTCTTATTTCATTGAGTAAAGTACTCGTACGTAGCCTATATATAGAGAGAGCAAGTTACAACCTAACGAAAATAAGTGAAGTAGTTACAACTAAATAATACAATCTGAACAGCTGGTTACAACTTAACAAATAAATAATTATCATGTAACTGCCTCCATTAGCGCGTGTCTTGCATAGGCACGATCTTGCCATTGGAGAAAAGCAGTGCAAGGAGAAGCAATTTAACATCCGATTCAGAGCTTGGTGGTGGCGTACTGGAACTTCCAGCTGGAAAATCAGTCACTCCCGTACTCCATAGTATGGAAGAAGCGTCTAATATTTAATCATTTCGGTCTTCACCCCCTACTCCCCTAGACCCAGTCCTTGATACATCACTGCCACGTGGCTTGTCAACTTTACATTCTTTAGACAGCGAAAGAGATGACGAATTTTTTTATGGGAATGCGGAGTCCAACTTTGGGTGCCTAACTGAAAGTTCAGCTTTGAATTTCAGCGGAAGAATTGCGACGGTTTGCTGCCCAGCCAATCACGTGTTTTGCCTTTAACTTCATCCTATCATAAAAGCTCAGTGGACGAAGAAGATAAGATAGTTCACTCCCAAAATCAAAGTTCTTGTTAATTAGTAGTAGCTACCTGATCAAAATGGCCGAAAGGGACGACCAGACAGCCCACGAGTTCCCCTTCTTCCGTGTCTACAAGGACGGCAGAGTCGTTGTACACCGACCCCTCCCCGAGAAAATCACACCTTCCGACGACCCCATTACCGGCGTCCGATCCAAAGACGCCATCGTCTCCACTGAACCTCACGTCTCCGTCCGAATCTTCCTTCCCAAAATAACCAACCCAAGCGAAAAATTCCCCGTCCTCCTCTACATCCACGGCAGCGGGTACTGCATGCAATCCGCGTTCTCTAGCCAGTACCATAACTACGTCACCACAGTCACCGCCGAAGCAAACGTCCTCGCCGTCTCCGTGGAGTACGGTTTATTCCCGACCCGACCCATCCCCGCATGCTACGAAGACTCATGGCCGCTCTCCAATGGGTCGCATCCCACTCGGTTAGATCCGGAACCGAGTCGTGGCTAAACAACCACGCCGACTTCGATCGAGTGTTCATCGCCGGCGATAGCGCAGGCGGGAACATAACCCACACGTTGGTCTCTTGGATCGGGAAATTGGGATTATTAGGCGTGAAAATAGTCGGGGCGGTTTTAATGCCGTTTTTTGGGGGCACAGTTAGTGATCACATGTGGCTGTACATGTGTCCAGAGAATGAAGGGTTGCAGGATAGGAGGATGAAACCGGCCGTAGAGGATCTGAAGAGACTTGGGTGTGAGAGAGTGTTGGTGTTTGCAGCAGAGAAAGATCACTTGTTCGAACCAAGAAGGAATTATGTGAGAGAATTGAAGAAAAGTGGGTGGGCTGGTGAAGCTGAGCTTGTGGAGAATTGGGGTTGTGAGCATTGCTTTCATATTATTAGGAATCCTAGAGAAGGTAAGGCTGAGGATTTGCTTCAAAAGTTTGTGGCTTTCATCAAACAAGTGTGAGTCACTCGGTGAGTCCGAGTGACTCACTCTTGTCATTAATAGAGCCCCGGTGAAACGGGTCGGATCTATCCGGGTCGGCCTAAGGGTCGGGTTTGGAAATTGGAGGAGTGAGGTGATATTTGGCCCTAGAAGGTCGGCCCTGTAGGGCCAAGGGCTTACATGGGCCGGCCCTCAGGCCTTTCAATTTTTTTATTCTTTATTTTTTAAAGTTGAACACTTGTTGAAGTTGGATCCTTCAATAATTTATATGTATTTTTTATTTGTTATAGAGTTATTTATCCATTTAAGTACAAATACATAATAACTATACTCTATTTTTATGATTTGATTTATTATTTGTTGTAGATAAAGATTATAGATGTGTTCATGAAGCGGAGGAGAAATTCATGATATTCTTACTCATGAATCGAGCTTACTACTCAAAGTGAATAACAATCAAATGTCATTGAAATTGATGATAGTGGTGAAGATGACGACAATAATAGTCATTGTACTAATGTCGCTTAGTAGTTAGTAGTATGCTTTTTATGTTTTATATGAGTTATTTGTAAACATAGTTTACTTTTGATTATGAATTAGTGACTGTGTTTATTTGTTAGATGATTTATGTTGTAATTTACTAATTATATATATATATATATATAAATTTTAAAAAAAACGGAGGAAAAATAATTAAATTTTGGAATAGTAATTTTCGGCCTTACGCAAACCAAAGCATTCTTAAGACCAAAGAGTCGGGCGGAAAGGGGGGAAAGCTCTCCGTTCTCGGTTCTCCCGTAGTTGGATCCTCCGGAACCACAAGAATCCTTAATTAGAATGGGATTCCAACTCAGCACTTTTTGAGATTTTGAGAAGAGTTGCTCTTTGGAGAGCACAATACGATGAAAGTTGTAAGCTGTGTTCGGGGGGGAGTTATTGTCTATCCTTGGCCTCTATGGTAGAATCAGTCGGGGGCCGAGCCCTAGTGCTCTCGGGCCGAGCTTTGAAAAACAAGTATTTTTCTTACTTCGCCTTGGAGGGCCGGTCCAATCGCGCTCCTGGTCATTACTCATTACCCATTTCTCTTGTTTACTGTACCTGGTGGCTGGCTGGTCTTGTCATTAGCTTTAATGAATAATCTTTTAGACTTTTTGTTTGCCGTGTAGAATTTGGGTAATTTTTAAGCGTATTTCATAATTTGATCACTTTGCATTCTTAAACTGTTATGTGAATCCGAGAAAGGCAAGGAGATGACAATGACAAGCCCGGTTTTGTTCAGTAACTCTTCCCAAGTACCCCTATGCAATCTTCACACGAAACGAAACCACCCACTTCCAATTAATTTTTTACCCCGAAATTTTGTGTGTGTTAATTTTGTAACGGAAGTGTAAAAAGGAAGTAATTTTGAGTTAACCTTTATCTTAATTAATTTTAATTATTGATTGATCAAATATTCTAAATCGACAATCCATATATCATTCACGTTATTTTTGTTTATCTACTTATTTATTTAGAATTAGATCTAAAATTTTTGTGATAAATTTATATTTTAACAAAAATAACGTGAGTGACATATTAACTGTGATTCAATATATTTGATCAATTAAAGATTTTAGAATAATTTTTTTTTTTTTACCCTTCTAAATTTCCCCCACAAACTTCCATAACAAAAATGCTCTTTGGTCATATCAAAAAAAAAAAAAAAAAAAAAAAAAAAAAAGCTCTTTGGTAATAACTTTTGGGCAAAAATGACTCTGACCCAAAAGGGGGGAAAAATGGTCAAAGAAGAAAGAATGGAGAAAACAGTGAAATATCGAGAGAACATGTGGGCTGTGGCCCCCATCTCCTCCTTTTGTCCTTCACAAGAAAAATATCGAATTTATGGAGTACAGCCTCTGCTCTTTCTCTTTCCATTCTTCCATTGTTTTATTAGTCGGAGATGCCAAGCCCAGTCATGTTCGGTGCACCCACTCTACCCAAATGTCACTCTCTGTTCATCAAACCAAACCACCCACTTCCTAATAATGGTGTTTCCGGCCATTCTTTTCCCCTGACTTTGTCTCTCCCCTTTCTCTCACTTCACCCTCTTCCTCCTCCCCTCCCCTCTCTCAAGCTTTCAACTCCTTCTTCTCATTCTAATTCTACCTCTCACGACGATGCTGACCAAGTAGCCTATGACTTCTCTCCCGTTTTGAAAGTCTACAGAGACGGCCGTGTAGAGAGACTCGCCGGCTTAAAAACCATTCCTCCGGGCGTCGACTCCGTCACCGGTGTCGAATCCAGAGACGTAGTGATTTCTGAAGACAAGGAAATATCCGCCAGGATTTTCCTTCCCAAAATCACGAATCCAGATCTGGAATTACCTGTTCTCGTTTAATTCCACGGCGGTGACTTCTGCATCGAAACTGCTTTCTCCCCAGCTTACCACAACATCCTCAACTCCATCACTTCTCAGGCGAACGTCATCGGCGTCTCGGTCAATTACCGCAACGCGCCGGAGCACCCGGTTCCGACCTGCCATGAAGATTCATGGACCGCCGTGGAATGGGTCGATTCCCATTCCGACGGCAACGGCCCCGACGAGTGGCTCAATCGTCACGCCGATTTGGGGAAGGTATTCTTCGCCGGGGACAGTACCGGTGCTAATATAGCACACCACATGGCGATTCGTGTCGGGTCAGAGAAACCGAGGGGCATGACGCTGGAAGCGTTAGTTCTGGTGCATCCCTTTTTCTGGGGCGAAGAACGAACTGAGTCGGAAAGGAATCAAGCTATATATACGGCGAAGTTGGATCGTCTGTGGAAGTTTCTGTGTCCGAGCGAATCCGGGGGAGACGACCCGCTGATTAACCCGGAGAAGGATCCGAACTTGAGAAGGTTAGATTGTAAGAGAGTGCTAATTTGTGTTGCAGAGGAAGATTTGATGAAGGATAGAAGCTTGAATTACAAGGGATTGCTGGAGAAGAATGGATATTCGGGACAAGTGGGTGTGTTGGAGACGAAAGGGGAAAACCACGTGTTCCATGTGTTCAAGCCAACGTGTGAGAATGCTCTGGCTTTACTTACTAGTATTGCTTCCTACATCAAACATGACTAGGCATCCAGTTTCTTGGCCTGGTTTTGGTTTAATTCGTATTACATAGTCCCTTTAGATTTTAATACTATCCAAAGGATTGTCATGTCAGGCTCAGGTATTATTATTAGACTTAAGTGGACAGCTCTCTCTAAGATATTTTATTACATTCTCACCTACTGGAATAGTACCTCATGTTGAGGTATAGGAATAGGTCAGGTGAATAGGTCAGGTGAGTAAAGGTCTGTAACAGGGTTAAAAGGCGAGTTTGGCAGTTTGAATGCGGGCTTTTTTAGGCCAGTCGAGCCTTTATAAAGCTTGGTCAGGCCTGAACCCTTTTTAAAGGCCTACTTACAATGTAGACCTTTAAAAAGGTTTCATATTGCAGGCCTTGAAAGCCATAAGTAGGTTTCATGCACTTTGAACCTATTAAAATCTATATAATATAAGAATGAGAAAAATAAATATTTTGTTATTATATGACATAGATATAAATATATATATTTAATGTGTAAACAAGTCAGGCCTGAAGGTTTACAAGTCAGGCCTTAACAAAATAGGCTTACACATAAAGGCTTTTAAATAGGCATTGGTCTGGCCTTTTTAAAAAAGTCGTGCTGTCAAGACCTAAACATTGATCAGAAAAGCCACCGATAGGGATCTGGCCTATTTCCACCCTTACTCATATTTAAATGGCAAATTGATTTCCCGCTAAAATACTTAACCAACTTCGTCGTTGCTAGTATTTAGCTCTTTATTCTTAGTTAGAGTGCTTGACGTTTTATAAATATAACATAAAATACCATCCACCCAGTTGACTAATGAATTGGTCCCAGAGCCAAGGTATGCGCTACAAGCGACCCTTCTTTCGTCCTCACATCTTTTTTTTATTATTTATGATTATCTAATTAAGTTAAATTTAAGTATTATTAGACCCAACTAAGGATAACTCTTCCAAACATGCTCCCCAGTCCTTAATATAAAATATATTTAGGAAGTTAATGTTGATCCTAAATATAAGATATAATTTTCATATTTATTAATATTTTCTTAATTTATTCCTATTGATACTTCCTCAATCATTATCAAAGAGGATATGTTAGAGTGTTTTAGAAAAAATATATCATATTAAATAACTCAATTAACTTTCTTAATATAATTAAAATAGGTAAATATGTCTTATATCAAGAATCGAAGGAGTATTTTTATATTTATATAGACTTGAAACTTAAAATTTCGCACTTAAATGGCTAGGGAAGAGAAAATTAAAACCGAAACTGGATACCTAACCGAACTCAATTCGATTTTATAGGAAAGATTTGGTTTTATTTTTTGAGAATTTCAGTTTTGTTTATTAAGAAAATAGTTCATTTAAAACCGAAAAAATATATAATATATTTATATTTAATATACTCCATTCGGTTCTAATTATAAGACCTAGTTGACTTTTTTGGAGAGATTAAGGAAGCTAATTAAATTACTTTAGAGTATTTTTATTTTTATTTTTTTTTCTTCAAACTAATTATTTTAACTAATAAACTAATATACAATCTAAAGATACACAATATATAAAATGATTAAGTAACTTATTTAGCTTCTTTAACCTTTTCAAAGAAAGTAAACTAGGTCTTATAATTAGGACCGGAGGTAGTATCCTATTTAATAATTAAATTTTTCTGTAATTAAATAGGTTTATATTTTGAATTATGTTAAATAAAATCAATAGATATTTTAAATCTATTTTATTTATTTTATATATTTTTCCCTAAATCTAGTCTGAAGGATAAAAAGTAATCTTTCTACAAAATTTATTTATATATCTTTTATTTTTTAAATAATAAATTTAGAAAAACGGTTAATTTGATTATTAACCAAATCGAACCAAAATATTTTGGTTAGTTTGGTGTTTAAAATTAGCCAACTTCGACTTTTACTGAAACGGACTGGACAATCGAATGCTTGCCCCTACAAATGACTAAAACCATTTTTTTAAAAAATTAAAATGGTGGCAAGTGTGCAACCACTCTGAGTTCTGCAGTGGTAATGACGACCCTCTCAATAGTGGTAGCTCCATATAAGGCGGATTACGAGTCAAACCCTAAACCTCTTAAAAGAATCCAACGCCACATTCCGCTGGACTAACCACATGTTGGTTACTAAAACCATTTCTTCCATAACGTTTTCCGACGTCTCTCCGTGGAAGCTTTTTGGTCAAGAAAATGGAATGACAATCACTTTCAACAAAGTTACCCACAATTCAATCATCCGGTTAATAACATTTGTTTTTTTTCCCTTGCATGTGTTTGGAGAGAAAATCTGCTCCCCCTCTCTCTAAATATATGGGCCTAACGGTCCAAAAGAGCATTTAGTTTTTATCACCCTCATCAATTCATCCAGTTCAATAGTAAAGAATACTGGACTGCTTATGGACCAAGCATCTTATTGGGTTTGGGCTTTGCCCATTAATGTCCCTCCATAGTAAGCCTACCCGACATCAAGATTGGTTCCATACTGAGGTTTCTGAATAAAGAGAGATCTTTTAGAATTTAGGATTCTAAAAACTGATTTTTTTTCTTTAAAAAAAATCTGAATATCGTATATATTTCTTCCACTATGTCCCCTGAGTATCTGGATGCATGCTTCATTTGCTTTTCCTCGGACTTCTGTATTGTTTCTCTAAAAACATACCACTAACACCCAAGTTCTTTTGAAATAATTCTATCATTTCAAGCTTAGGCTGAATCGTACAATGGCGACAAGTTTACATCAAGTCCAGACGATTCTGCAAATTCGCTTCTCTTTTAAGTGTATAACTACCTATAAACAATTATCTTCATTTTTTTTAATATGGCGGTTGGCAATGTTAATTCACATTCTGTTTTCGTAACTCGTACGGCTCATTTGGCATGCCAAAGAAATTAAGTGTGCGCGTAAATATTTGTACGTTTTATTATTCATATTAATTGTAAGCCTAAGACATGTTGATGAGTATTGGAGCTAGAGTTGGTTGAAGCTATAATACCCTCCAATGGACATTCACGGGAACTGATACGTTTTATTTATTGATTATAAACTACATAACTTATGCTGAATTCTGTCTCTGTGTGTGTGTGTGTGTGTGTGTGTGTGTGTGAGAGAGAGAGAGAGAGAGAGAGAGAGTATCCTAATTGAATGTTTATTGATCTGAGTATATATCAGTACGGCTTATCCATTATGCTAATAATGGAGGGGGTATTATAATATGGACCCGAAAACTGAAAATAGTAAATGATGAGGAAGGAGCATGATCAATTTTGAGCTATGAGATTTGGTAAATAAGTGTTGGAGTAATAAATTAAGGTTGTTAAGCACATTGAAGAAGCATATTAAAGGTAGATAGATGGCAACTATCACATCAGAGTATATTGCAACGTCTTTGTTTGGTTCTGTCATTCACGGCTCAAAACCCCCCAAATTAAGAAACCACACACAAACCTTTCCTTGCATGTTTCAAATATTACTCATATTATGGCTTTGTTTTAGTTAGCGTTGGAGAATCACGTTCACGCAAGTGATGTTAAAACTCTTTTTATATATTACTTCCGGTACACTACAAAAATGTTCTTATAATTAGGACTGGAGGGAGTACTTATTATCTTGTATATCCTAAATAATGGCAAGAAAGTAGCTTCTACCACAAATCTACACAGAAACTTCAAACTGTTTGGTACGATGAAACTTTCTTTTTAATGGAATTAAAATTAGAAGTGGAAGAAGATAATTGGAATTGGAAATGGAGAAGATAAAGGAAAGTGGAACAGGAAGAAATGTTGCAGAAGTTAAATGTTTGTTTAATTTGGATTAAAGGTAGAAGCTATTTTTCCTACATTATTTACGGGGTGTAAGGCAAGCATGTGAAAAAAGTTTTGTTCCGACTTAAGTGAACATACTTTTTGAACATTAACTCAAATAGTCATTTAGGTTGGTGCTCGCCACCTCCATCAAGTGGATTGGCGTGCTCACTGTTAGGTGGGTGCTCAGAATGAGCAAGGTTCTGATAGAGCTGGGGTAAGGGGCATAATAGAGAAGAAAATACGCATGTTTTTTTTACTAGAAAGAAAAAGAAAAAAGATTAGAAGGCAGATAAAATTTGTATTCCTACCTGCATGATACTATATGATAAGGAATTCAATTTCACGCTACCAAACAAATATTTCTCCAAATTATATTTCCATACCCTTAGATATCATGAAGTTGGAGTTCGGTTTTGGCCACTCCTAATATCAAACCCACCATATATTGGGTCTGTTTGGGTTGGCGGTAGGAGCGATGGCTTAAAAGCTATCTGGCTTTAGAAAAAGCTCGGTAGGAAAAAAATCAGGTTATAAATAATGATTTGTGTTTAGATTGATAGTGGTAGAAGTGGTAGGGCCTATGTCAAAAGTCGAGAGGCTTTTGGAAAAATGGATTCTAAAACTTTTTCCTTAACGGGCTTTTTAAGCTTTTTTAACTTAAAGTTCAGTGAACTTAACGTTGAACCCAAATACACCATGTTGAGCTTTTTCTCCAAGGCCCATTAACTCTACCGCAAACACTCCTAACGCTCTCCTAACATTGACACCAAACAAGCCCATTGTTGTGTGGCCAACCCCTCATCCTCGTTCTTCTTGTTCAATACACACCTTCTTTTGCCACTCGATCATTCTCGGGTTTTGCGGTTTCACTCATCAATTAGTGTGTGTTTAAATTAATTTTTGGAGAATAACTTTTACGATTTATGAGATAACTACGTGAGAAGAATTTTATCTCAACTTACGGAAAAGGATTTTTGAAACCGCAATTTGGATTTTACTCAAACACTTAGTCACAACAGCATGTGAATTCACTGAATTTTCTTTTGATATAAAACAGAAATCTAATCATATATAGTATTCCATCCGATCTTAAATATAGAATAAAGTTTATAGGTAATACTATTCTATCAACATAATAAGCATATATATGTTTTCTCCAGACCTCAACGTCACGTGACTGTTGTTTTAAGGTTCTTGTTTTTGGGAGCATTACTTTTCTGTCCCACATTTAAACAATAATCATCACAAAAATAGGAGTATACATAACATACACACACTTCTTATAAGTTGTCAAAATAAATGTCAAAACCTGTTATTTCCTGCCCCAATTCTTGTTTACGCAAGACTACACGAAAATTCTCCTTTATTAATAATAAGGCTCCTAACACTGCCTTATTGTCTCGAGTTGAGAAACATGGTGTTGGAGTTTGGCTTTGTCGCGTGATTGTCTCTACACAAATAATTGTTCTGTGCCTTGTTTGGTTGTTGCATATTACTACTATTACAGTATCTGTATCTCTCTATATATATTTATTCCACTCTATCTCTCTGCCAACCATAGTAATCACAGACCAAATCATCCCTATATAATTTTTATACTATATATGCTGAAACTCTACTACCTCCACGTCACCAGTTTCTTTACCACAAATATATGTCTCTTTCATTGCCATCTCTACCCTATACCAGCCTCTCCCCTACTCCTTTTCTTTCATTTATATAGGGTACTCCCTATGTCCTTAATATAAAACATAATCATCTATTTGATAATTTCACAGAACCATGATTTTAACTGAAAACCATGGTTGGGGAAGTTTAAAACTATAGTTTTACTAGAAGCTAACTTTTTAACCTTTTCAAAAGCTATTCTTAAAAAACATTTGTTTTCACTTTTTCTTCAAAAACACGCTATTCTTTAAAAGCTAATCCAAACTCACTCTATACTATTAAGGAAATTAGTTTAATTAGTTAATATAATATGTATTTTCTAAAATATCTTAATCATCTTCTTTAAATCCTTCTTCCCTCTCTTCTTCGATTATTATAGGTAAATTAAGAAAATCTCAATAAATATGAAAAAAATTATCTTATATAGTTAGGATCAAGATGAACTCCTTAAATATATCTTATAACAAGGTATTACTTTATATTTTTAATATGAGATCCACTTTGTAGTTTAAATTTTAAACAACAAAGTAGATGTTATATTAAAGATGAGATGTAGTATCTGATATAAGAGTATATCTTCATTACAACCTCTCGAATCTCATTGCTATACCCTTTTCATTTACTATAATTTCAATCATCCTCTGGCTGATCATGACAGTACTGCTCAATGTTTCTTTCTCTACTTAACATTTTATTTTGGGAAAAAAAGCCATTAACACGTGAGATTTTGAAGAGATAAGATCAAGTAGTACAATTTAAGAGATAAACATGAGAGGTGATATATCATAGTACAGTAATCATCACAAATTAACGGCCTTCTAATAATAGAGACTACAGGCAAAGCGGTCCACATTCCCTAGCTCCTCCATATATTTACTATTCAGTGTTCTGTTTTCTTCTCTCCCACTTGAAGCTCTCACTGTCCTCTTCTTTAATTTGAACCCTCCAATGTTGGTGTGTCCCCACTTACGTTTTGCTTCTCGTTTGAGCTAAATTTGAGGCACTGCTTTAATGCTATTCATTATCTCACCAGAAATTATATGCCTCACATAATGAATATAATATTATAATTTATTTAAATTAATAGGATCACTTTTTTTATGATATGTTACTTCATTATAATCAAATAAGCATATGGGGCCTTGGTGGAAGGCATATGGTTCACGTCACACATGTTAATGTTGATGATTCTATACATTCATTTCCATCAAGAATAGGTATTAATATTACTACTCACTCTCAGAACTTTTGTCCTATAAATATAAGATTTTTATTCACTTTATCTTCCAAATATACACGAGAGTAAGTTTTTTATTTTCAAAAAAAAAAAAAAAAATCCCTATTGAATAGACATATAGTAATAAGGATTTCTATCAAGTAAAAATTTCAATGTAAGTGATGATTATAATCAAAGAGGATATTTTACGAAAATCAATCAACGATTTTTATATTACTACCAGATTGAATTATGGTTGAGCATTGTCAGATCTAATTAAAAACGGCTTTCTCAAAGTCATTTTTATAGGGTTAAGGTGTAGATTTGCCAACGAACTATTACCCGAGGAGCATCTGGCACAAAAAACAATTGAGGGTACCAAATTGGTCAACAAACTATTAAAAAGTGAAAAAAAAGTACTAAATAACTATTAAAAAAAATAACTATCATAATTACGTTAAAATATGAGGTACTTGGTGTAGGACGATGGCGGAGATTTATTTGGAAAAAAAAGAGCGGTTAAGCCTTCTTGTTGGATAAGGCAAACACCAACAGAGATGGGACCCATAGGAGGAGGCGTTGTGGCAGCGGCGGTTGCTGCTTGTGGCATCGGAGGGACGCAATCAGAGTGCAAGGCACGTGCCGATCGAAAGCTGTGGACTGCTGGATGAGTTCAAGAGGGTGAGTAAAACACCCAGCAACAATGGAAGCTTTGGAGACGCCGACACAATGACAGTCAATGGAAAACGGAGACACCAAGACAGTGACAGGGTAATAGTTCGTTGGCGAATCTGCACAAATTTTTTTTTTCCACTTTTTAATAGTTCGCTGGCCAATTTGGTACCTTCAATTATTTTTTGTGCTAGATGCTCCTCGGGTAATAGTTCGTTGGCAGATCTGTACCTTAACCCGTTTTTATATTCACACGTTGAACTCAAACTTGAGACATATTTGTGTTTAATTAGGCTGTCATAGTCCTTTTTATTATGATCAATTCCTGTTGACAATCATTAAACATAGTTTATAAAAAATCAACTCAATTAATTAATTTCCTAAATGTATATAGTTGTTTGATCCTTATGGATTGATATAGTACAAAGAAAGAGAACAAATGAAGAGTTAAATGAAGGAAAAGCTAAGAGTTGGAGGGATATGCACGCATCTGATATAGGCTTGTGGGGTTAAGGTTGAGGGTAAAAAGGAAAGTAGTGATGGCAACGCACTGAGGAGCCTTTGCTGGCTGCCTTACCCACACGTACTTACTTACCTCACCCTCCTTCATCATCTCTCTCTCACATGTCCCTTTTTCTCTCTCTAAAACCTTCATTCACACCTTCCTTCTCTCTCTCTCTCTCCCCATTCTTTCTTGCCTCCATGAAATGTATAGTTAAATAAGTACATGAATTCCCTTTCCATTTTCACAATGTGACAATGATCTTACCCTTTACTTAATTATGTTCCCCGGCCACATTCTATCTTCTCTAAAAGTTTATACACTTTACTCCACACTCTTCTGATACATGTCAACATTTCTATGTACTTCAATTTCTTCCATCATACCTATAAGAGTTAGTAAATATTTGTTCTTATCATAAATGTAAGGGTTAAATACCAATTTTATAACGGAAGTATTGGCTAGGAGTATTCAGCACCCGGAAGTTTTTTTGGTATCATTTTTGCCCTGAAAGTTTACAAACATAGCAATCTTACTCATCGGTTGATCTTGACCGTTAAATTGTTGCTCATTTTGTAAGCTTCCAAAGTAAATTTGCTCATAAGAAAAATCTTTCGGGGTATATTTACTCTTTTTTGTAAATTTTCGGACAAAAATGATACCAAAAAAACTTTCCAGTCTTGAATGCTCCCTGGCCAATACTTCCGTAACAAAAATTATATTTAACCCTAAATATAAGGCCTCCATTTATTATTTTATATTCCAAATTTATAATGATTTCCTTAAACTCTCATGATTTTTTTTTTTTTTGGCCCACAAACTCTCATAGTAGTTGATTATGTACGTCAAGGGAGTTTTCATAAATGAGTATTGTTCAATACAAATTATTAAAAAGGCTAGCTACTTCAGGAAATTAACCCACATGTTTTTACAAATGATTAACTTACTTTAATTAATTTTCTTAATTTCTACGGTAGATTACTTATACAACTCAAATTTTAGGATGAGTGATTGAGTGGGATAAAGATGTAAACTTATTTTTTATTGTAAATTTTGAAAAGAAAAATAGTACTCCATCCAATTCTAATTATAGGACATATTTAGCCGGTTTTTGAAGGATTAAGGATAAAAGTTAAATTAATTAATTTTTCTTAAATGTCTTTATATAAATTTTGCATTTTGATTACCTTGTTGATTTAACATAATTCCTCAATCAAATATGAGGGATATGAAATTATTTTTGATTTTAGCTTCTTTATTTTTAAAGTGTATATATCAAACGTATTTATCTTAACATTTTGGGAGCCAAAACGGCTGAACGGATGCATCTGTCGATCTAGAAAGTTTAAACGATAGCAATAAAGTTTATTAATTAACTAAACACGTAGAGAAAACTCTTAGAAAGTGGGATAAAAAAAATAAAATAAGCAATAACTTTCATTTTTCATTTTATCCCCCACACCGCGAAAAATTGACTTGAGTGAGCACACGTTAGATCGAAGCGTTTCCCTTCCTTCACATGGGCTGCTTCTGCAAACGGCATTCCATGTAACTGCGTTTTCAGCGGATAGCCGACGTCTGACGTGGGCCCCGAATCAATATTATATAACGATGACGTTTTATCCCGGTGAGCGAGTCAAGTGGACCACATCGACTTACAATTCATCTCAACCGTCCATCTCATCAACTCTTGCTCTTCTATCGTCACCCACTTTTTAAGCTCCCTGTCTCTCTCTCTAGGCTTCGCAGCATAAACATTTACAGCGGGAGCGAGTAAGGAGGGGAAAGAGAGAAAGAGGAAGATAATGGGTAACAATAAACGCAGCATTTCAATGATTGGAGATATGAGCGGAGCTTTCATGTCTAAGAAGAGGAAACCTAGCGTTGCTGGTTCTCGTTCTTCTGAATTGGAGTTATGCTCTTCCGGCGACCACCACCGCTGCACGCATTTGTGTGAAGGGTTGCACGACATGAAGGTTTCACCTGCTAGTTCTGTGAATTCCGCCGGGACGGTGGTTTCTGGCGATACCTTTTCTGGCCGGTCATTCTCCTGCTGTTCCAGCAATATCGTCAAAACTAGTTCAGGCATAGTGGACAGCACGGCGACGACGACGCCGCCAGATCTGGAGGTGAAAATTTTAATTTCTGAATATGTTATGTACCTTCTTGTGTACTCTGCTGTTTATGTCCGCTGGAATTACGTTTGCTTTCTAAACTGTAATTTTGAGGAGTAAAAAGGAGACGCATAGAAAAACAAAACAAACAAGCATAATGTTTCCGAGAAGTAGCTATCCGCTCTTCTTTATAGGTTTCTAGTTTTGATATTTTCTTCAGTTTTCTTTTTTCTTGTATTTTCCGTAGCCGCCAAGAGCGATCAGTTAGACACTAACGCTTGGGAATTTCAACTCCCGTTTATGCTCGATTTTGTGTTATATATGAATTTCGTGTTTTTTTCCCAAGTTACTAAAGCTAATGTGATCCTGCAGGCCAAAGGTTTCGAAATTGTAGAATCAACGTCCAGCGATATCAAATTATTCAGGTTTTCGATAATGTTTTTTTCTTCTTCACGCGCGTTGTAATTTCATATATTGATCGTCTTAATTTCGTCTGCCTTCTGATTATTCATTTCAAATTGTTTTTTCAGCAGGGACATGTGCTTGTTAAGCGAATCCTTCGGAGATTCGGAAGAAACACCGACGTTACCAATGAAGTCACCATCGGCGGTGATGAGCAAGCATCGGAATGTTCCGGTGGCGAATATGCCGCCAAAGGAAGAGATTGAGAAGTTTTTTGCAATGGCTGAGAAGTACGAGCAAGAACGGTTCGCAGAGAAGTGAGTGCTTGTGCTTGTTTGAGTGACGCAGGATGAGAGAGAGAGAGGGTTGTGCACTGTATAATTCGAACCTTGGTTAACTAACTAACAACTCACCTCTTTCCTTGCAGGTACAACTATGATATTGCTAAAGATGTGCCGTTGGATGGCCGGTACCAATGGGTTCGTTTACATTGAAAACCCATAAACGAATCAGCGAAAGAGAAAAGGAGGTTTTAGATCAGGACTAAACGGAGATGAGGCTAGGCTAACCTGACACAAGGTAGAACAAAAATTGAGAAAGCGAATTCCGGTTGCTAGCTCGATCGGGGTTGGTTTTGTACAGCTAACCACTTTCTCTCTTTTTCTATATTCTGTAATAGAAGCTATAGCTTTCTGCGACATTGTCACTGTCATGGTGGCACAGAGCACCTAAATGGAAAGTGGTGGAGTAGTCACGTAAATCAGAGATTGTAGGTAAGGGAAAAACTCGCTTTAATTTGATGTACTAGTGTTGTTACTGAGCTTCTCTTTTTCATAGTTTGTACAAGGGAGATTGGGCCAAATTCCTAGGGTGGTTTTATTCATTGGGGGAAAAATTCATGGATGGAACTTTAACTTGTGTTGATGAATATGATGAGTTTCTATGAATAATAATGTAATGTGTTTTGGAAATTTCTTTTGGTTGTTTCTTCTCAGCTTTTCGCAGTGCTTTCGAATATCCTTTATGGGAATTCTCCTGCATTTAGGCATTTCAGAATATTCTGTTCATGCCCAGGCTATGATTCCCCTATTCGGTGGGGACCATGTGCGTTTGGACATTAAGAAATGCCCTCGCGCACACATAAACAATAAACTAGTTTTCAAGTAAATGATTGAAGTATCAGCCTATGAACATGCACCAAATTAATGAGGGAAGACCTAAGAAATCAAGATATTCTCATATAAAAAAAAAAAAAAAAACTTAAAGAAAAATCATATGTCAAAAAAGTCCTAGGAGCTTTTTGGATATTATGGTAGAAAACGAAATTACAATGTCGTACTGATATAGTTATTGACATATGCTGATTTAGTTGTTAAGATGCAATTCAGTGCTTATTTTTGTAGTGGAATTTGTATTACAAAAGTGTTCCTATAATTAGGATTGGAGGAAGTAGTTGTTAACATGTGCAAATTTAATTCTTAATGTTATATTAATATAGTTGTTAATGTTTTTTGATATAATACCCAAAAAAACCATAAAACCTATTTTGATATGTGACTTTTTTTTGGGGTCTTTTTCGAGAATATCTTGATCAATTGGGTCCTGAGGGAGATTTTTTTCAATTGTTAATGTTGTATTGATATAGTTGTTAATATTTTCTGATATAATACCCCAGAAAACCCTGTGACTTTTTTAGGGTATTTTTTGAAAATATCTCGATCAATTGGGTCTTATGGGGGATTTTTTCAATTAACGATGACCCCTCAACGGCTCAACCAATAGTCTACATATAGCGACCCTATGTCGTAGGGACTCCTCTATGAAAGCACCATATTGGCTTGTCCTCTAGCTGTGTTCAAATTCTTGGATTATTTGTGGGACGTGTCAATAACCACCATATTCACCCACACAATAATTCCACTTTAACTTACGTGATGGCGGACTCATCTCAGGAGAATCTTATCTATACTCCTACACTAGGGTTGTCCTGTGGGCTTAGTTACTGATGTAAACAAATTGTTCGGACGTTGATGAGGATAGGCCATTTAATTTTTCATGCCTTGAGAGTTAACGACACAGTACTAATGGTAATTAATTTGAGCAGCAAACTGCCAAAGGGAAGTGATTTATGGTTGTCAGTTTATTTTTCTTACAAGAAAGGCTGCTTGATAAAATCAACAAATTAGAGTATGCGAGTGTTATCATTTTATTTCTATTTATAAATTATTTTGATAAAAAAAATTTGGTCATATTTATAAGTCGATTTTTAGGGTAGTAAATGAGATTGTGATAATTTTATTCATATTAATTGTATAAATAAAAATAGAAAGAATAAAGAGTTAAAAATTACATATTTATAAATAAAAGTAAAATTAAAAATTATAATTATTTAACTAAATCTTCTTTTTATATATATAATTTAATTAAAAATGAAGATCAGATATGTATGAGTTGAGGAAAGAGAAGAATAAAGCATGGCAGAAGGCATTGTCGGGAGCTAAAGAAACATAGTAGCGAGCCTCTCTGAACAATGTCATCATTACACACGTGTCCAAAACGCCAGCACCACCACCCTCATCCATGTGCCCATATTCATCCTAATCAAATTTTTAGATAAGGCTCCTCAAATCTTTATTATAATGAGTCATATGTTAAAAATTGGAGGTAGTACTAGTAACCCTTTGTTTTCACTTTAATTAAGGGGGTGTCGACTTCCTCACCTAAAGAAGTGGGTTAATCACTGCGTTGGTCGGCGGGAAAAAGATCCAGTGCCTTTTTAAAAACAATGAAAACATTTGGTAGAGGTGGAAGTATATGTCTTTCGCACAAGATTATCACTTGTGGAAATTTCCAAGCCCTCTCTACTTAGACTATAGGTGGCCAACCCTTTCCAAAAATTTTTATAGCAAAAGAAAAAAAAAATGGAGGTAGTATGAGCCTAACAGCTATTTGTTCAAGTGTTCGAATTTTAAAATGCACGACCCACCTATGTTACTATCGCCATTAATTTTAAAATGTACGATTAATTGGATGGATATGACTTATATGATAATTTCTCCAACCTATATTTTTCCTCAAACACCACTTGAAGGGAGTTTGTACAATATATTCCCCTTTTATATATAAAAAAATTCCAATAAAAAAGGTGACAAGTAGTAGGAAGAAAAAAAATGATGAAAGAAGAAGGAAGGCACGTGGTGTGGTGGTGGAGTAAACGCGGGGGAATGAATGTGCTTTGGATCTGATGCCAACTATTTTAACAAATTTGCGGAGAAAGAGAGACAGCTTTACAGAGAGGTTAGTGTAGTAGACTAGTAATATGTGGAGGATAGAATGTTGCTTATTAATGAAGAGAGAAAAGGTGATTTTTTGGGTTTTGATGATGCCTCTTTTTCTCTTCTTACGAAACCGATTATGAGGCTAACAAGGAATTACTGTGGATTAGCGTGTCCTTTACTATTTCTTAATTTCCTTCATTCAGCTTTGGTTTTGACAAAATCAGTATAATACCATTTAATCACAGTCCCTGTTGTTTATGACTCTCATGTCTCGGATTTCTCCACATTTTTACAATTTATGTATGGAATGATGATATACTCGTACGTGTTCATTTATAGCTGCCTGTAAATTGCTGCATATGTAGTAGAATCCATAATCATCTTGACATGGTCTATGATTTTCTGCTGCATAAACTGCATTACTGTGTTTTGGGGTAAGAGCAGAATTGAATTCTTTACCATTCATGCCTTAGACGTTGAGTTTTGTTTTTCTGTTTTTTGGGTCAACTGGTTAAGGTTTGTTAAATGACCTGCAAGTAAAATTTTCAAATAAAAATATATGCATCATTGCTCTAAAAAATAAGTTTTAGCATGTATAATACTTCAATTTACTTTATCATTTTTTTAACTATAATTATTGATGACATATGTTAAGAGAGTTTGCATTAAATTGTAGTTTTAATTTAATTTAATGCAAATGATCCGAGAGATTATTTTAGAGACACCCACAACTACAAGAAATTTGGGCGGTTTTTTTTTAAAATAACCAATTTCCCTGAAAAAAATTTTGTTTGTGAACTAAAGTCTTGAGGAGCAGGGCAAGCGTCACTACTTGGGTAAGGAAGCCCATACCCAACCCAAAAATGGTTAGGGTTTTTATTTTTGGGCGTCGGCCGCAAAATGCGGGGTTCGTTCTTCCGGGCTAGGCATCGGGCGGGGGTCTCACCCCGCTTGGCCTCGCCCATGCCCACCCCTACCCACAACTACAAGAATTTCTTTTAAAATAACCAATTTAACTTTTTTTTTTTCTTTTTTTTTGGGGGGTATATCAGTCTACCTAAATTAGTCAATTATACCATTAAAAACCTCTTCCACTGAATCTAAGTCTTCAAAACCTGAAAAGTTTTGATCCTACATTGGTCCTTTAGGCCCATAATCACCTTAGCACATATTTCTTAAGAATAACCATAAGCCCTGTTTTTCTTCTTGACCCACAATGATTAATGATTTGCAACACTATAAATATTATGTCTAATTAGTTCAAAGGAGTAGATTATTCATCTTAAAATTCCCGTTTGACCGCAAAAATTAAAGAGACAAGATTTATCTGACAAGCTATTAGTTGAAGTAATAAGTGGTCTCACCTCCTTTAAAAACAAAAACACATGTTCAAATTCTGAAAAACGCCCTTATAACCTTTATAATTTCATGTAATTACAAGCAATGTTCAAATAACTCATTTATGAAATTTTTGGCCTAGTCATTTCAAATATTAAGTAAGAGTTTATGAATGGATACATATTAATGAGGGAAACCCCTCCCCCAAATTTTTCCCAAAAAATCTTACAAATATATCGGTCCAAAAAATTAACATTGGGCCGTATCGCACGAAACCCAGACTATAAAAGGTTTAACCCTACCCTAGTTCTCAAAATTCTCAATCAACCTAACTGTATCTTTTTTAAGGAACAGCCGTAATCTCTAATTTTTCAGCTCACCGAGCTTGAGAGGCGCGTATTATTGTAAGCATTTGACTATTTCTCTTCTCTGATCTCTGCACTTTTGTTAATTTATCGATCTTGTTATTACCTATTGATAATGTAAGAAAAATAAAATATTTGAATTTAATTTATAGATCTGCGATTTGGACAATCTATTTCCTCAGTTAATTTCAACAATATTTCTTGCTCATGGGAAATCTTGGTGTTAATTATAAGATATTTTAGGAAAATCTGAATAAATTACAATTATATGCCTTGGATGTGGGGAATCAAGTGATGCTTCAAAGATCCCCTATGGACCACTTCTCAAATCACTTGACTATATCTACAAAAGTCTGCAGAACCAGTTTTACTCGAAAACATGCACCGCTATTTTTTCATGGCAGGTCTAAATTGACATATTTTATATATCAATTTGAAAAATATTATATTTTTAATGTGGCAACCATATTTTTATAGGGTTTCATTATTTTTAAATTATAAAATATTAAATGAGAAAATTTGCACATAATTCTTAATTGTCTATTTGGACCGTGGTCAAATGCTCACACTAGTGAATAAGACGTTGTGATATTTTTCTGTGTGGGCAATATCTATGGATGCTATATATAAAATTCAAATTAGCATTCTATATTTTGACCAAAAAAAAAATTAGCATTCTATATATACTGAATAAAATTTGAATCATGACTTGTTTACGTACTACTTATAACAA
This sequence comes from Acacia acuminata, assembly GCA_019022655.1. Taxonomy (NCBI): domain Eukaryota; kingdom Viridiplantae; phylum Streptophyta; class Magnoliopsida; order Fabales; family Fabaceae; genus Acacia; species Acacia acuminata. The sequence goes on from JAFJYI010000199.1 coordinate 281,821, forward strand.
ATAGTTTCATTTATAGCTATCAATTTTATATCTTATGTTGATTTCAACTGATGATGATTGAAATGATAGTCTAGAGTTGTTATCTGGGTGCCTTGTACTAGGGCCTAGTTGGGAGAGCATTTAGGGGTTGAAAAAGCACGATAAGAGTTAAAACAATGTGTTTGGGTTGGTATTTTTTAAATGAGTTTTTAAGTCTAAAGCTATTTTTAAGAAGAAATACTAAGATATGCTTTTTATAGTACAGATTGGCTTCTACAACCGTAAATTCAAACATAAATCACATTTATAATATGACTTTTATCCTATTTTAAATTTACAAAAGTTAGATTGAAAAAAAATCACTTCTACCGTAATAGAAGATAACAAATATACTACTAATAAAGAACACAAAATTTGAATTTTGGCTTATTATTTTTAATGTAAAACAATATACTTCTATGTAATTGGTTGAGGTCAATTATAAATGGGAAAATTCATTTCAGATCTAAAGGGACAAAGAAAATGTCAAAAAAATCTTAAGAAAAATTCAAATATCAAAAAAGTCCCGTTAACAACTCCTTTTATAGGATTAATAACTCTCATCGGTGAGATTAACAACTGTTTAAAACTTTTTTGACATATAAATTTCCCTTAGAATATTTTTGACATTTTCTTAGTCCCTTTCAACCTGAAATGATTTTCACAATATAAATTACACCAAATGATCTTATGTCTTCTTAGCATTTCCATTTTTATTTTCCAATCATTTTCAGTCAAAAATCCAATATGAAGCAGACAACTTCAGCCACCCTTTCCAAGGTCTCTCTCTCTCTCTCTCTCATTCTTTGCTAATTTGCAAAATTTAACTAAGCATTCTGAATACTGCGATATATTATTGCATTTCAGGTCATCAAGAGAAGTCGAGTACAGCATAAGGTAAAGTAGACACAAATTCTACAATGACTGTCAAAATTAGCGTCTGTCGTGCTTAATTATATGCCATTATGTTCATTTTTTAGTGTTTGTTTCGTCATGAAATAGGAAAAAAAAATGGAAAATCCATAAAATACATGTAAATTTCAATTTTTCCTAAAGTTTGTGGCAAAAATTGTAATAAGGAAACAAGAAATCAAAGAAGGCCTTATAAGTTGCTAAGAACATATTCCATAATAAAAGTTTCCTTTTTCGTAGAGCTTAATTATTAGATTATCTGGGCATGTAAATAATGATAGTCATAGTAAATTCCACCATATATATTCATATTATTAGCTTACATAGGTCAAATAGAGAGTTATACATAAATTACAGTTCATTTGGGATTTTACATACATGATTTGTTTTAATTTGTTGTATTAGAAATTTGAACAGCTGGTAGCAACTAAGAACAAGGAAAGATCTCAGAGGTCAGTCAATTAATTAATTAATTTAATTCCTTGTATTACTATTTAATCTCATAATCATATATATACAGTTGTGTAAAATGTAGAAGACAATGACTCCACATCTTTATATACATACAGATCAGAGGTACCAACAGTCGATCCTCAAATTCTTGCTCTAACTCTTGCAAGAGCAAATGACATAAAAGCAAAATTATCAAATCAGTTTCCAAGCTTAGTAAAGTCAATGGTGCCGTCAAATGTGGTCGGAGGATTTTGGATGGTAAGAAATATCCGTTTGCACAAAACCTAGCTAGATAGTCTTTGTTTAATATTAAGACTTTGTAATCATCATGTTCTTCACCAACAAAAACATTGCTGGTCATTCAGTTTTAGATGTGGTAGTCATTCAGTTTTAAGAAAATATATATTTTCTTAAATTATTTGGTATGATTACTTGTTTGTGTAGAAAAAACAAACCTATACAACACGTATGGGGTCGTTTGTCTTGTGTTGTCGAATATCTAAAGATGTTTTCTACATCTTCCAAAGCTAAAACATGCATTTTCACGTATTAGTTAATATATCTTATAAACTTCTAATTATAAGACCGAGTTGACTATTTTTGGAAAGATTAATGAAGCTAAATAAGTTACTGAATCATAGCATATGCTGTGTATCCTTAGATTATATATTAGTTAAATTAATTAATTTGAAAAAAGTAATAAAAATAAAAATACTCTAAAGTGATTCAATAAGTTTTCTTAATTTCTTCAACAAAGTCAATCTGGTCTTATAACTAGAACCAAAAGAGCTAGTATGTTTTTTTTATTGTGAAGCCTAATAGCAAATGCATGTTGTAATGGCAGGGTCTTACCAAACGTTTCTGTGAGGTGAATATGCCCAAGGTTGATACTATGATTGTTCTGGAAGATGAGAATGGAAAAGAATGTGAAGCAAAATATCTTGCTCGTAAGGTGGGTTTAAGTGGAGGATGGAAACAATTTTCCGACGATCACAAATTACGTGCGGGGATGTCTTAGTTTTCTATTTAATCCGAACCTTCCAAATTTAAGGTAATATATATAGTTTCATCATTGATTATGAGAAAATTATACAGTGATTATTTGTCACACATGCTTCATCAATTAATTAATGCTTGATGAGTCAAAGTTGGTAATCTTTAGCGTTTTTTATGTCCAAAGGTGTACATCGTAAAATATCTTGGGTCAAACAAAGTGGCCGATGTTGCTCCGAGCTCTGTACATTGTTCCTTGAATCAACAGGATGCACGTATGTTAATTTCCTATGATTCTCACTTTCTTGTTTACTTTGATTTTCGAATTCCTATGTTTCTAAGTGTGTTTTTGCGATATCATCATTCTAGATGTTCCTCAAAATAATGATCCAAACGGCAACAAAATGATATGTGATGCTAATAACATAGCACCGTCAGATGGACATGAAAACACAAGTGATGATCTAGAAGAAAATTTGTGCCTGGAAGTTTCGACCGAGAATAGACTGACGAGATATGCGACCAGTTTCCAAGAAGTTTCAAGTGTTGAGAATTTCAGTATTATGGTTGATGGCTTGGTACTTGACCCTCAACTACCTCAACACCTCAAAATCAAGTACTATGAGTTATGCTGCAGCCAAAACATGTTTCTGCATGAATATCTTCTTGGAGGTCAAAACTGTCAACTGGTCGTTGGAATGATACGTGAGATCGTTACTATTGCTGATGATATTAAAGCTAGCAAGATCACGACCCCTTCAGATAGTTTTGGCCTGTGGTTTAGAAAGTTGAAATGCCTTGAGATGTGGGGCATGAATGTTAGTTTCTTGCTCGCTAGGATAGAACAACTCATGAGAATAACTTCAAAAACTGAGGAGTACAGAGAGGCTATGAATCATCGAGAACGAGCTGAAGAGGAGAAGAAAGATCTTGAACGAAAGCTTGAAGAAGTGAAAGAGACCATAAAAAGACTCGATGATCAAATTGACTCCCTAAATCTGAATCTTCAGACATTGGAGGCTAAGTTTCAAGGATTGGCCAGTGCTCCTTGGTGATATAAAATTGAAGCTTTCTCTCATGTGACATGAAAATGTTGTGTAGTTAAATTCATCGTATGTTTTTCCTTGACTCTGATCTGTTTCGTTTCATCATTGACAACCCTCTTTTTGTCAAATTTGACAAGTTGTTGACTGTGCGTAGATTTTGATTCAACTGTTGAATCTTATGGTTTCTATTGAACTAAGTGATGGGGATTATATTACATTGAGGTTGCAAATCATTAAACATACAAAATGCAAAACAGTCATAATTTGATGATGCCTCCTTTTTGTTGTAAAAATTACGAGCAATGTGGAACAGGAACGGTATAAGTGATCTGAGTCGCGTATAGAAACACTGTCCTATAGAGTTATTCCGCAACCACTGGCAAAGCTGGAAACGGTACCCCTAGGATTAAACAGACCCTTCTTGCTATATGGCAAGGCGGCGAAGCGGCGGAAGGTAATGGTAATCGGCAAGCCCAATCAAAATAGGCGAGAGAGAAGATTGGATATATTACATTACGAGCACTTCGTCCGAATCCCTTTTATAAACACCGTCTGCATAGAGCCAACGGACGCGAAACCATTCGGGCGACACGTCCCTCATGACCCAACAGACACCGCTGGAGAAGGCGAGTCTATTCGGTGACAACGGTAATTCGTGCGGATAGACGCTCGTTCTTGTGATCACGAAGGGTTCCCAACTTTTAAACCCCAAAAATAGAGCCTTTCCGGTAAGCCTCTTAAAATAAATTATTATTATTATTATTTTAGTAAACTAAAATAATATTTCTGGGGAGCAAAAATATTTTCACAAAAGTGCCGGTGTCATATATTACTCACGCGCGGGGGAAATCGCGGATTTCCACTGCGTTTGCCTCTTGGTGGCCCATTGTTGTCGCGCGAGCCCACTACTCCTCTAAGCCTCTTTACAAGCCCAATATCATATGACTCTATATATAGGCTTGTACTCTCCTTTCCCCAAGCAATGTGGGACTTGTTTCTTTGACACACCCACACATTTACTCATATGTTTACAACAATCCCCCACATGTGTCAAAGAAACCCGTGTGTTACCCACGGGACTATAACCATTGTATCGGTGGTCCTTAGAACTATGAACAGACCTAGACCAATAACACTTAATACAGAGATGTTAGTGAAGCATGCTTCTATGAACTAACAAATCTTGGTGTGTATTAGAGGCATTAATGGTCAGATTATATCCTAACATTTCGCTGTTAACCAACGGTTTGCGCGTTATGACGGCCATGCGCGTGCCTGGTGCATAATGAATGCTCTAGAGATTCGCCATGATCTCATAGGAGCGGCCACACTCCACATTCGTAGAGGTGATTTCATGTAAGTGTACCTGCACTAAGTACACCATCATGTAAGACTATGAAATCATTAAGAGCTTTGCTCACCCTCAAAACATGCATTCTAGCACTTTCTCATTGTCATAGGAAGGGACAAATAATTTTCGTGCTAGTCGAAATTGACGAACGACTTGTTCTTACCCATTGAACCTTCTTCATGGGATCACCAATCACAAAGGTTGGGTTGCCATCGCTGTCAATTATATGTAGGCTTTAGTCCCATTCCTCTCGACGTTTCAACAATCATTTTCTTCCCAAGGGGTTTTGTTAACGGATCCGCCAAGTTCATTTCTGACTTACATAATCGATTGAGATAACACCATCCTTTAGCAAATTTGCCTTATAATATTATGTCTCAATCGTATGTGTCTACTCTTACCATTGAAGGTTTTGTTCTTTCTTGTGGCTATTGCCGCTTTATTATCACAATGTAGCGATTAACGATGGTGTTGGTTTGTCACCTAGTGGGATATTTGCTAAGAAGTTTTTCAACCACTCAAACCTCGCACCGACCAACTCCATAGCAATAAACTCAGAATCCCTTGAGGACGGTGCTATTAAGTTTTGCTTGGCTAATTTCCATGTGACTTCACCACCACCAAGAATAAAGACATAGCCACTAGTGGATTTTGTTTCGTCTGAATCCGAAATCCAGTTAGCATCGTTGTACCCTTCTAATACAGCGGGATACCCACTATATTGTATTCCATAATTCATGGTACCTCTCAAGTATCGTAATAATCTTATGAGAGCCTCCCAATGTTTACTGCCTGGACAATGAGTATACCTGCTCAATCTACACATAGCATATGCTATGTCTGGTCTTGTGTAATTCATCAAATGCAACAAACTCCCAATGATTTGTGCATATTTAGATTGAGCTATTGGATCTCCTTCATGTTTTGTGAGATGTACTTGCTATCATAAGGAGTACTTAAAGGATCTTCATTAAACTGTTCAAACTTTCTCGAGAATTTTCTCAACATAGTGTTCTTGAGAAAGTTGAATACCACGTTCATTCCTTATGATTTCTACACCCAATATTACCTTTGCTTCTCCAAGATCTTTAATATCAAAATTTGAAGCAAGAAACCCTTTTGTCTCAAGCACAATATTTAAACTAGTACCAAAGATAAGCATATCATCTACATATAAACAAATAATCACACAATCATTATTCACAACTTTTATATAAACACATCTTTCTACTTCAAAAGTAGAGAAACCACCACTTATCAAAACTTGATCTAATTTCTCATGCCCTTTGTTTAGGTGCTTGCTTCAAACCATACAATGACTTAACTAACTTGCAAACTTTGTTTTCTTGCCCGGAATGATACACCCTTCAGGTTGAACCATATAAATTTCCTCTTCTAATTCACCATTTAGAAACGTTGTTTTCACATCCATTTGATGTATAACAAGATTATGAATAGAAGCTAATGCAATTAAGACTCTAATAGAGGAAATCCTGGTTACAGGCGAAAACGTATCAAAGTAATCAATATTTTCCTTTTGGGTAAAACCTTTGGCTACTAATCTAGCTTTATATTTGTCTATCGAACCATCAGGAAAATATTTTTTCCTAAACACCCATTTACATCCAATAGGTTTTGCTCCTAAAGGCAAGTCTACTAAAACCTAAGTTTTGTTTTGATTCAAAGAATCTATTTCGGTTTTTAATAGCTTTTTCCCAAAACTTTGCATCTGTAGAAGAGATAGCTTCATAATAATTCATAGGTTCACCTTCTACTAAATATGTATAGAAATCATCTCCAAAAGAGGTTTCTTTTCTTTGTCTTTTACTCCTTCGTAAGTTTTCAACTATATCTTCATTTGAGTTTTGTTCAGAAATCTGTTCAATTCTCTTAGGAATATGCTCAACTTTTAAAGGGAAAATACTTTCAAAAATTTCTGCATCTTTAGTTTCAATAATTGTATTATGTTCTAAAATTTCACTTTTTAAGACTAGAAACCGATATGCGGGACTTTGTTGGGCATAACCAATAAACATACAATCGCGGTTTTCGAACCTATCTTTTTCCTTTTAGGATCGGGTAATAATACTTTTGCTAGGCACCCCCACACTTTCAAATATTTCAAGTTTGGTATAAAATCTGTCCACAACTCGTAAGGTGTCTTCTTAGTTTTCCTATGAGGTATTCGATTTTGTAGAAAACATGCAGACAGTAAAGCTTCCCCCCACAAGTTATTAGGAGCGGTAGAACTTACAAGTAAAGCATTCATCATTTCCTTTAAGGTTCTATTTTTCCTTTCAAACAACACCATTAGATTCGGTGAATATGGGGGAGTTACTTCATGGATTATTCCTTCCTTTTCACAAAAAATCATTAAGCAACAAGTACTCTCCTCCTCTATCGACCTTACTCTTTTTATCTTTTTATCTAATTGATTTTCTACCTCTCGCCTTGTATAAAAGAAATTTTTCAAAGGCCTCATCTTTATTTCTAAGTAAATATACTCTAGTATATCTTGAAAAATCATCAATAAAAGTAATGTAGTATCTCTTTCCACCTCTTGTCTCGTTTGTTTTAAATCTCCTAAGTCGGTATGTATTAGAGACAACAATTCGATTTCTCTTTGAGTAACAAAATGTGTTTTTCTAGTTTGTTTTGTTTACGCACATACTTCGCATTTATTAATATCATTAATATTAATTCCAGAAATTATCCCAAGATTTTGTAATCTCTTTATATAAGATTTATGTATATGTCCTAGTCTAGCATGCCATAAATCAAAGGAATCAATCAAGTAAGCGAAGAAGAAGCATTATCATTATTTCCATCAACACTCGCACAAAAAGACCCGATTACAATAACCCTTTCCTATCGAACATTGTTCTTTGTCATAATAATCTTATCTGATTCAAATGACACCTTAACCCAGATTTTCCTAATAGAGCCACGAAATCTGATTTGCTCTAAGTTCGAGGCACGTATAGAACGTCGTCAACGCCAATGTCTTTCGATGTGAGTTTCAACTCCACTTTTCCTTTTCCTTGAACTTTTGCGGTTCGTGAATCACCCAAATAAACATGGTCTTCGCTTCTTGGAAAGTGGAGAACATATCCTTAGTTGCACAAATGTGCTTGGTAGCTCAGTCTACCACCCATTTTTTCACACATCGGTAACTAGTAAGGCTTGTGAAGATATCATTGCAACGATAACTTCATCATCACTGTTTTCATCTCTAACAACCAAATTTACATTTGGCTTTGGAGGATTTTCGTCTCTCTTACGTTTTTCAATTCTGGCCTTTTTCCTACACTTAGCAGCAAAATGTCCGGCTTGCCACGAAAAAACAACTACCATTCTTCTTGAATTTGGGGTTAGAATCACCTGGGTTTGTAATCAGATTTCTTTTTGTATTGGTGTTTAGAATTGTACCTCTTGTTGTGCGGCTTTCCTTCCACTAGATTTGCTTTTGCGATGTCTTTTCCCTTTTCGCTTGTATTGCCTTTTGTTTGTATCTTCTATAATGATGTGTGTAATCAGATCTCGACAATGACAATTGTTTACGCTTATGCTTGAGTTCTTGCTTATAATGATTCCATGTCTCTCGGCAATTTTTCAATCAGAACTCGCCACGAATTCATCGCGATTGATATTTTCAGCCGGAGTTCGTCTAGCGGTTTATGATACTCGTTGATTTGCGGCTTGATGTCTTTGTCTTCAACCATTTCCCATTTATAGAAATTTCCCACAACAAACTTTTGTTTTCCCAAGCATCTTCGCCGGTGTATTTGTGGATGAGCGACTCCCGGATCTTTTGTGCCTCCTTGTATACACAATACACATTGAACAGATCATTAGACAGTACTTATGAGGGTGTGTGCGCAAACTTTATTGGCATATGTCCATGCGTCCTTTGCGGCTGATCGAGTCTAACGCGAGGTTGTGGTTGATTGAGAGCAGTAGCCACACCATGCATGTCAAGGACTGAATGAACTCGTTCTTGCCACCGTATGAAATTCTTTCCATCGAAAACATCAATCTTGGATGTATCGGGAAAAGGTGCGGGAAGTGGCATTGCAAGAGGCACCGGTACGGCATTGGGATTAGGAACATTGTGATGCTGAGGAACGTTGTCACCAGCGTCGTTGTCCATGCTCGCTGTCTAACTCTATAGATTGTTGTAAAAATTACGAGCAATGTGGAACAGGAACGGTATAAGTGATCTGAGTCGCGTATAGAAACGCTGTCCTATAGAGTTATTCCGCAACCACCGGCCAACTGGAAACAGTACCCCCCAGGAGGCAGAACTGGCGGAAGGTAATGGTAATCGACAACAATCAAAATAGGCAGAGGAGAGAAGATTATTGGATATATTCTGTTCTGAGCACTTCGTCCGAATCCCTTTTATAAACACCGTCTGCATAGAGCCAACGGACGCGAAACCATTCGGGCGACACGTCCCTCATGACCCAACAGACACCGCTGGAGAAGGCGAGTCTATTCGGTGACAACGGTAATTCGTCTGGATTTCACAAAAGTGCCGGTGTCATATATTACTCACGCGCAGGGGGGAAATCGCCGGATTTCCACTGCGTTTGCCTCTTGGTGGCCCATTGTTGTGCGCGAGCCCACTACCCCTCTAGCCTCTTTACAAGCCCAATATCATATGACTCTATATATAGGCTTGTACTCTCCTTTCCCCAAGCAATGTGGGACTTGTTTCTTTGACACACCCACACATTTACTCATATGTTTACAACACTTTTCTCTTCTTACGAAACCGATTATTATGAGTCTAATAACAAGGAATTACTGTGGATTAGCGTGTCCTTTACTATTTCTTAATTTTATTCATTCAGCTTTGGTTTTAACAAAATCAATATAATACCATTCATCCCAATCCCTATTGTTTATGACTCTCATGTCTCGGATTTCTCCACATTTTTACAATTTATGTATGGAATGATGTGTTAGATTTTTGTGTAATCCCATGGGTTATGAATAAGAAGTCGCGTCGGTTCACTACCGCTGGTCGCGTCTGTTCACCGACGGGACTCCATCTGATTGTTTCATCGTCTATAAATAGACGTGCGTGTGGCAGAAAAAACAATCTCGTTTTTCCTAATACTACGCTTTCATACATATAGTTTAATGCATTTTGCCATAAGTCACATCTGTGCGATTCTGAAAGCAGACTCGTTGGATTCGCTTGGGCTTCAGATTGAGAGAGTCATCTTTCTGAAGACGAATAATCCGCTCTATCCTGGGAGAAAATTGCTCATCATCCTTGGGCATCCATATAGAGGGAGCAAAATTGTCTTAAGGACACAACGAAAGTTGGGCCCGGATTTCTTCAAAGTTCATTACTATATTCGGCGATCTTGTGAGTTTTTCTTGGTTTTCTTCTTAGTACAAAGTAATATTGTATGTTTACAGATTATACATATTAATTACACAGATTCTTCTCTTAGTGATATTTCTATCTTGAAAGTATTTTCATCAACATGATGATAATTTTATTCGTACGTGTTCATTTAGCTGCCTGTAAATTGCTGCATATGTAGAATCCATACATGGTCAAAGATTTTCTTTTTCTATGATTTTCTTCTGTATAAACTGGATTACTGTGTTTTGGGGTAAGAGCAGAATTGTCTTCTTTACCATACATGCCTTAGACGTTGAGTTTTGTTTTTTGGGTCAACGGGTTCAGGTTTGTTAAATGAGCTGCAAGTAAAATTTTCAAATAAAAATATATATATATCACTGCTATAAAAAAAAAATGAGTTTTAGTATGTATAATACTTCAATTCACTTTATCATTTATATTTATCATTTTTTTTAACTATAATTATTGATGACATATGTTAAGAGAGTTTGCATTAAATTGTAGTTTTAATTTAATTTAATGCAAATGATCCGAGAGATTATTTTAGAGACACCCACAACTACAATAATTTTTTTAAAATAACCAATTTAACTTTTTTTTTTTTTTTTTTTTTTGGGGTATATCAGTCTACCTAAATTTGTCAATTATACCATTGAAAACCTCTTCCACTGAATCTAAGTCTTCAAAACCTTAAAAGTTTTGATCCTACATTGGTCCTTTAGGCCCATAATCACCTTAGCACATATTTCTTAAGAATAACCATAATCCCCTGTTTTTCCTCTTGACCCACAATGATTAATGATTTGCAACACTTTAAATATTATATCTAATTATTTCAAAGGAGGAGATTATTCATCTTAAAATTGCCCGCCAAATTCAAACTTCCCGCCAAAATTTGACCGCAAGTTTGAAAAAATAAATGAGACAAGATTTATCCAAACACAAATCCATGGGAAGATTGAGATCTTCCTTTCCTTCCCCCTACTTTCTTCATAACAAACGGGGCCTAATTATTTCAAAGGAGGAGATTATTCATCTTAAAATTCCCGTTTGACCGCAAAAATAAATGAGACAAGATTTATCCGACAAGACTATTGGTTGAAGTGATAAACAGTCTCACCTCCTTTAAGAAGAAAAACACACTTGTAACCTTGGTAATTTCATACGATTACAAGCAATGTTCAAACGGTAACTAACTCATTTATGGAATTTTTTGGATCTAGTCATTTCAAATATGGAGTAACTGTTTATGAAGGGATACATATTAATGATGGAAACCCCTCCCCCAAATTTTTCCCAAAAAATCTTACAAATATATTGGTCCAAAAAATTAACATTGGGCCGTATTGGCGAAACCCATACTATAAATGGTTTAACCTACCCTAATTCTCAATCAACCTAACTGTATCTTTCTTAAAGAACGGCCATAATCCCTCTGATTTTCTGCTTACTGAACTTTAGAAGCACGTATTATTGTAAGCATTTGACTATTTTGCTTATTTGATCTCTACAAGTTTATTTATCTATCTTGTTATTACCTATTGATAATCTAAGAAAAATAAAATATTTGAATTAAATTTAAAGATTTGCGACTTGGACAATCTATTTCCTTAGTTAATTTCAACAATATTTCTTGCTAATGGGAAATCTTGGTGTTAATTATAAGATATTTTTGGAAAATATCTGAATAAATTACATTTATATGCCTTGGATATTCATGTGGGGAATCAAATGATGCATCAAAGATCACCTATGGACCACTTCTCAAATCACTTGACTATATCTACAAAAGTCTGTATTTTTCAGAACCGGTTTTTCTGCTACTAGAAAACACGCACCGCGCTATATTTTCATGGCAGATCTAGATTGACATATTTTATATATCAATTTGAAAAAATATTATATTTTTAATGTGGGAACCAAATTTTTTATATGGCTTCATGATTTTTCAATTATAAAATGTTGAATAAGAAAATGCGTACATAAATTCTTAATTGTCTATTTGGACCGTGGTCAAATGCTCACACTAGTGAATAAGACGTTTTGATATTTTTCTGTATGTGTAATATCGATGGATGCTATATATAAAATTCAAATTAGCATTCTATATATACTGAATAAAATTTGAATAATGACTTGTTTACGTACTCTACTTATAACAAATGGTTTCATCTGTGGCTATCAATTTTATATCTTGTTAGTATTGAGGCGTTCTAGAGACAATTTAAATTTGGAATTTGGTCAAGTTGAATTTTGAATTCGAATTTTGAATTTAAGTTTGAATTTTAAATTTGAATTTAAATTCAAGAGGTTAGGTTGTAAAAGATAATTTTGAATTATCTAATAGATATATATATACACACATAAAGATCCAATAATGATTGGATGAAGATAGGAGAAATAATAAATGAAGATTAATTTAAGAATGATTTTGAATTTTAGTTTAAGAGCTGAATGTGATCCATCGTCTTAAATTATTATTCAATCAATTAAGATATGAATTTAATTCATTATGATTTGGATTTTCCAATTCAAGTTTGAATTGGGCTTTTCTTGTCAAGACTTAAATTAGGGTTATACTCTTATAAAGTGCTGATTTTGTACGTGCCCTTTTTATGGACGTTTTTTGAAGGGAAAAAAGGAAATAAATGTGATCCATCATCTTAAATACAATCCAACAATCAAGATATAAATATGATTCATCATATTAAATTCAATCAATCAATCAAGATGTGAATTTAATGTGAATTGGTTGACAAGTAGTGGACTTGTTACCTAAAACCTCTTTCTTGGTGCATAAGCTGAAAATTTCTAAGGCAATTAGGGCTAGGAATTTTTGGCCTACCAAAGCTATAAAAGGGGGAGGGTTGGACTTTTTTTTAATCATCCTTATGCTCTCTAAATTTCGGTCTTTACCAAAGGTTTAGAGAGGAAAATGCACTATCCATAGGCTAAGGTTCCAACCTTGTTCATCCAAAACTCAACCTTGTCTTCACCTAACAAACATCCAAGGAGTGAGAGGTTTCAAAAGAAAGAGTTCTCACTGCAATCGGGGGATAGCTGTGTGGATCAACGTTAGAAGACACCAACAATCTTGAGGTCTTTGAGTGATCTAAGGTGATCCTAATCTCCAATAATCGTTTTATCAAATTATCCTAAACCCCAATAGTTGTTTTAACGAGTAATCCTAAAACTCATTAATATTATAAATTGTTATAAATTCTCATAGGTACCGTAAAGAATTACAGATTAATAATTAATAACTAATTAGCGTAATGAGTTAAGGTTAATAATTTATGAGAATCGTAAGGAGTTACGGGTTTTCGCAACGATTAAACAAATTTTTTTGTTATCAACCTCATGAAACTTTGCATGGAAGTCATGTAATATACAAAATTAACCATCATATATATCTTATGTTGATGATTTCGACTGATGATTGAAAAGATAGTCTAGAGTTGTTATCTGGATGCCTTGTATTAGGGCCTAGTTGAGAAAGCGTTTCGGGGTTGAAAAAACACGGCAAGAGTTAAAACAATGTGTTTGAGTTGATATTTTCTTGAATGAGCTTTAAGGTCTAAAGCTATTTTTAAGAAGAAACCACTAATATATGTTTTTTACAATGTAGATTGGCTTCTACAACTATAAATCCAAACATAAATCAGACTTTTATCCTATTTTAAATTTACAAAAGTCATATTGAAAAAAAAAACCACTTTACCACAATATAAGACAACAAATATACTACTCATAAAGAATACAAAATTTGAATTTTGGCTCTATTATTTTTAATGTAGAACAGTATACTTCTATGTAATTGGCTGAGGTCAATTATAAATGGGAAAATTCATTTCAGATCTAAAAGATAAAGAAAATGTCAAAAAAGTCTCGAGAAAAATTCAAATATTAGAAAAGTCCCGTTAACAACTCCTTCTATATGATTAATAACTCCCATCGATAAGATTAACAACTCTTTAGGACTTTTTTGACATATAAATTTCCCTTAAGTTGTTTTTGACATTTTCTTGATCCCTTTGGACTGAAATGAATTTTTTCATTATAAATTACACCAAATGGTCTTATGTCTTCTTAGCATTTCCATTTTTATTTTCCAATAATTTTCAGTCAAAAATTCAATATGAAGCGGAAGACTTCAGCCGCTACTTCCAAGGTCTCTCTCTCTCTCTCTCTCTCTCTCTCTCATTCTTTGCTAATTTGCAAAATTTAACTAAGCATTCTGAATACTGCGATATATTATTGCATTTCAGGTCATCAAGAGAAGTAGAGTAGGACAGCTTACGGTAAAGTAGACACAAATTCTACAATGATTGTCAAAATTAGCGTCTATCGTGCTTAATTATATGCCATTTTGTTCATTTTTTAGTGTTTGTTTCGTCAAGAAACAGGAAAAAAAAAAAAAAGGAAAATCCATAAAATACATTACATGTAAGTTTCAATTTTTCCTGAAGTTTGTGGAAAAAATTGCAATAAGGAAACAAGAAATCAAACAAGGCCTTAGTTGCTAAGAACATATTCCATAATAAAAGTTTCTTTTTTCCTAGAGCTTAATTATTAGATTATCTGGACGTGTAAATAATGATAGTCATCGTAAATTCCACCATATATATTCATATTGTTATAATTAGCAGAATTAGAAATTTGGGATTTTACATACACGATTTGTTTTAATTAGTTGTATTAGAAATTTGAACAGGTAGCAACTAAGAAGAACAAGGAAAGATCTCAGAGGTCAGTCAATTAATTAATTGATTAATTTAATTACTTGTATTACTATTTAATGTCATAATCATACAGTGTAAAATGTTGAAGACAATGACTCCACATTTTTATATACATACAGATCGGAGGAATCAACAGTCGATCCTCAAATTCTTGCTCTGACTGTTGCACAAGCAAATGACATAAAAGCAAAATTATCAAATCAGTTTCCAAGCTTCGTAAAGTCAATGGTGCCGTCAAATGTGGACGGAGGATTTTGGGTACGTGGTAAAAAATATCCCTTTGCACAAAACCTAGCTAGTCTTTGTTTAAAATTAAGACTTTGTTATCATCATGTTCTTCACCAACAAAAACATTGCTGGTCATTTATTCAGTTTTAAGAAAATATATATTTTCTTAAATTATTTGGTATGATTACCTGTATGTGTAGAAAAAACAAACCCATGCAACACGTATGGGGTTGTTTGTCTTGTTGTTGAATATCTAAAGATGTTTTCTACATCTTCCAAAGCTAAAACATGCATTTTCACGTATTAGTTACTACCTCCTCTTTCAATTATAAGATAAAGTTGACTATTTTTGGAGAGATTAATGAAGCTAAATAAGTTACTTAATCATAGCATATGTTGTATATTCTTAGATTATATATTAGTTTATTAGTCAAACTAATTAGTTTGAAGAAAATAATAAAAATAAAAATACTTTAAAGTAATTCAATTAGTTTCCTTAATTTCTCTAAAAAAATCAATCCGTCTTATAATTAGAATTAAAAAAGCTAGTATGTTTTTTTTTATTGTGAAGCCTAATAACAAATGCATGTTGTAATGGCAGGGTATTACTAAACGTTTCTGTGAGGTGAATATGCCCAAGGTTGATACTGAGATTGTTTTGGAAGATGAGAATGGAAAAAAATGTGAAGCAAAATATCTTGCTCATAAGATGGGTTTAAGTGGAGGATGGAAAATTTTTTCCGACGATCACAAATTACGTGCGGGGGATGTCTTAGTTTTCCATTTAATCGAACCTTCCAAATTTAAGGTAATATATATAGTTTCATAATTGATTATGAGAAAATTAGAAAGTGATTATTTGTCACATAAGTTGGTAATCTTTAGCGTTTTTTTATGTCCAAAGGTGTACATCGTAAAATATCTTGGGTCAAACAAAGTGGATGTTGCTCCTACCTCTGTACATTGTTCCTTGAATCAACAGGATACAGGTATGTTAGTTTCCTATGATTCTCACTTTCCTGTGTACTTTAATGTTCCTATGTTTCTAAGTGTATTTTTGCGATATCATCATTCTAGATGTTCCTCAAAATAATGATCGAAACAGCAACAAAATGATATGTGATGCCAATAACATAGCACCGCTGTCAGATGGACATGAAAACACAAGTGATCTAGAAGAAAGTTTGTGCCTACAAGTTTCGAACGAGAATAGACTGACGAGATATGCGATCACTTTCGAAGAAGTTTCAAGTGTTGAGAATTTCTGTATTATGGTTGATGGCTTGGTACTTGATCCTCAACTACCTCAACACATCAAAATCAAGTACTATGAGTTATGCCGCAGCCAAAACATGTTTCTCCATGAATATCTTCTTGGAGGTCAAAACTGTGAACTGGTGGTTGGAATGATACGTGAGATCGTTACTATTGCTGATGATATTAAAGCTAGCAAGATCACGACCCCTTCAGATAGTTTTGGACTGTGGTTTAGAAAGTTGAAATGCCTTGAAAGCTCGGGAATGGATGTTAGTTTCTTGCTCGCTAGGATAGAACAACTCATGAGAATAGCTTCAAAAACTGAGGACAGAACTGAGGAGTACAGAGAGGCTAGGAACCATCTCGAACGAGCTGAAGAGGAGGAGAAAGATCTCGAACGAAAGCTTGAAGAAGTGAGAGAGACCATAACAAGACTCGATGATCAAATTGACTCCCTAAATCTGAATCTTCAGATATTGGAGGCTAAGTTTCAAGGATTAGCCAGTGCTCCTTGGTGATATAACATTGAAGCTTTTTCTCATGTGACATGAAAATGTTGTGTAGTTAAATTCATCGTATGTTTTTCCTTGACTCTGGTCTGTTTCGTTTCATCATTGACAACCCTCTTTTTGTCAAACTTGACAAGTTGTTGACTGTGCGTAGATTTTGATTCAACTGTTGAATCTTATGGTTTCTATTGAACTAAGTGATGGGGATTAGATTACATTGAGGTTGCAAATCATTAAACATGCAAAATGCAAAACATTCATAATTTGAACATGATCAATTTGAAGGTTACGAGAATGGGAAGAAGCTTAATGGATGAACAGAGACCTCATCTCTGTTATTATTTTCTAGTATCGAGTTGTCTATTTTCTTCCTTTTCAGTTGTTAAAACGATGTTATATATATTTGCAGAGACATGTGCAGCGTCTTTGTTTTCTGATTCTTTATAAAAATTGTTGGAAGAAGCAACTGCGGAGTATTTCTAGCATTAGATTATCAGTCTTTTCAAGGTTAGAGAAAAAACATGATAAGAAATAGTGGAAGGAAACCAACTGTGAACTTTGAACATGTGACTGAACTCCAGTGGACTTGCAGACTGAATCAATTTTGAGCAGCACCTATAGGAACGTGATTATTTTAACACAAGCATGCGTAGTTTCTTTCACATGACTCCGTCAAATATTATGTATTTATGGGCACATAATTGAAAAGTCCGGCGAAAGAGCTAGAAAATTCAATTCATAACAAGGTTTGTAAAAATATAGGATAAGGTTTGTAGGGACGAAGTAGTACATAAGAAAAACAAAGTAATGCCCCCATGCAGGATCGAACTACAGACCTTCAGTTTACAAGACTGACGCTCTACCACTGAGCTATAGGGGCAATTAGTGCTTTTACGTTAACAAAATGTTTTTGATAATGTTTTGGATAATTAACGCACACCAATAACGTGCATAAAATCATATTATATGTATTTAAAAATAAAATAGATGGGAACTAGTTGACCACACATGAATTAGTTGGAGTTAAAGGGTTGAGTCCAATGGGAGCTAATAGGGTGAAACTAATAAGAAAGTGAAAATTTTCAGGATTATTAATATAAAAATATAAAAAATCAATTTAAAAAAAGGGTTAATGTTCGGACCATTTTACCTACCAGTTTCTTGGTTTTGGGGCCAAACCAACGGTTCGGTTTGGGTTTAATAACCCCGCACGTTTATATTATTTTATGTTTTAATTTATTTAAAATTTTCCTTAAAAAAAAAATTTCGGAGACAGCCCTAGAATCCCCTCATCAATGATCCCCCTTCAATAATTTTTAAAGGTAAAATGATCGAGCATTAATCCATTTTTTAAAGTAAGGCTAAGTGCGGTTAAAAATGCATTTGATAAATTACAATGAAGAATGTACACTTAATAAGTTCAAATACATATATTTTAATAAAAAAGAAAATAAAAATAATTACAATGTCATTCTTTTAGGCCTTATTTATTGGTATTCCATAATAATTTCTAATTATCAATCTATCAAATACATATTTTTTAATATAAAGCACTAAACAATCATTCAAACATTCATTCTTATCGATTCAAGTCTTGATCTTGATGTATTATGTGAAAAAGGGTGAAAACTTAATTGAAAGGTGGACAATCATTCAAATATGTATTAATTTTATAATTAAAAAAAATCCTTAATTCTCTAATTTAAAGGTAGGCACTTGCTCCCCAATCATATACCTGGGTACACTTAAATGTGACACTTAATAAGTTCAAATCATATATTTTTTAAATATGTATTAATTTTTTTATTAAAAAATCATTCCTTAATTCTCTAATTTAAAGGTAAGCATTTGCTCATTCAAATATGTATTAATTTTATAATTAAAAAAATCCTTAATTCTCAATCATATACCTGGGTTCGTCTATGATTTTACCAACCGTTTACCGGTTTTGGGGCTGAATCCACGGTTCAGTTTGGGCTTAATAACCCCGCACGTTTATGTAATTTTTTTTGTTTCGAAAACATTCAATGGCACGGTACATTTTTGGAAGCTTTATAGAGGAGCAACATTTTCGATCTCAATCTCATCGTACAAGTCGTCAATTATTGATTATGATAATTTTATTTTTGTCTTCGCAGAGTCTTCATAATCATCAACGCACCCAGCTTCGTAGTACTTCTTTGGCGTCACGTTATTGATTATTCACCCTCACCTCACTGGCCGCCGGCAACCGACACAAACAATTATTTATTTATTTATTTTATTTTAAATTTAAAGATCCATCTTTTGTTGCGAGGGAAGTGAAAAGAATTTAACAAAAGGTCAGAAAATTCGAAATTTGCCCAGAAATGAATAGATTTGCCACGTCGGATTCCATTTTAGAGAAAGCAATCCACATTAGTCAGGGAATCAACTCTGAAGAATATATTGGCCGTTGCAAGAATCCGCATCTTCATCTTTTGCTTATTGCCTTCCTTTTTTTTTTTTTTTTTTAAATATATTTATTTATTTTTTTAACTTAGTTTATAAGTAACTGTATATATGTATCGGGGAAATCGTTTCCAGATCCAACATCCTATGGAGGGGATTATTTTTAATTAATAGAAATATTATTTATTCAAGATTTGATGATTGGTTATTTGATTATGGATACCCATAAATACAGATAGTTTATTATATATATTTTTATGCAAAAGCAGTGGTCAAGATTGACTTAATATTTTTTTTTTTTTTTTTTGATACAATAGGAGAATGCTTTACATGCGAGCCAATTAAAAAAAAAAAAAAAAAAAAAAAAAAAAATCCCCCACATAAATTTTAATATAATCAATAAAAATCTATGATAAATCACAACATAAATAAATGATAAGAAGTTTTTTTTTTTTTTTTTTTTTTTTTTTTTTTTTTTTTTTTTTTTGTGGGCAGTAGGGCTTTTTTGATTTCTTAATATACTACTAATAACTATGATATTAGGAAGAAAATTTAACATCTTTTAAGTGGGTCTATCCCACTTGCAGATTGTTTTTCCGGAGTATGCCTTTCGTAATTTTTTTTAATCGAATATAATTTGGACAGATTATGAAAACTTATAAATATTCATGAATGAACATTTGTAAATTTTTGTATAGACTCTTATAATGTAAATTTTTATTTGTAATTTTTTTTTATATGGACATTTGTTATTTTATCATTGCTAGTTGTTAAATTAAGTTGTTGTTAAATTAATGCGTATGTCCACTTTTAAATTTAACTTAACGGTTACGAGCAACTTAATTGATATTAGCAAATTAGGTCTTACATTGTGGACATGAGTTGTATAGTTCATGGATTAAATGATATTTTTTTAAAAAAATTGATTTTGAGAAATGAGTCTTATAGCACACACAATATAAAACTAATAAATAATATCATTTATTTATAGTGGGTTTAGTTTTTTTAGTTTACATAAAGTATGTCTTTTATCTATTAACTTTATAAAATATACTTTTGTTTTTATAATTCTAACATAGTTAATGTTATTAATAGAAAATGTTGATACAACAAATTTAAGTGATATTTGTATAATTAAATACTATTAGTCTTATATTTAAAATATATGTAAATTGAAACTATCTAAAAGTCTAATAAAATTGTCAATATCAAAACCTTGACTGTATTAAAAATTTGGTTTAATAATCAAATCTATTAGTTTAATAATATAAATATCAAAACATTGATTTCATTCGCAGCGATTTATTGGTTTATTTTAGTTTTATAATCTAAATATGCTATACTTCCTCCGGTCCTAATTATAAGACCTAATTTACTTTTTTTTGGAGAGATTAAAGAATCTAATTAAATTACTTTAGAGTATTTTTATTTTTATTTTTCTTCAAACTAATTAATGTAACTAATAAACTAATATAGAATCTAAGAATACACAACATATGAAATGATTAAGTAACTTATTTAGCTTCCTTAATCTCTCAAAAGAAAGTCAACTAGGTTTTATAATTAGGACCGGAGATAATATTAAAGAAATTAAAACTTAAATATACTTTGTGTCAATATTTTCTGTTAATAATACTAATGGTGTTCTAAATATAGGAGTAAAAGTATACTTAAAAGTTAAAGGATAAAAAATATACCTAATATAAAACTTAAAGATTAAATTTAGCTTTTATAATTTAATAAATTATAAATTATGAGTAACATGACTTATTTTTCATAATCTCATGAGAATCACGTTATGTTGTTTATTATTTGACATGTTTTCAAATTTTAAATTCATATCGAGATCATATCAAATTTTTATCGATATCATAGACTCTTTTTTTTTTTTTTTTTTTTTTTTTTGGTAATATATCATAGACTCTTTTAATTTTTGAGACAATTGGCGTAATAATTAATTTTGTCATTTGAGTTTATGCAACTCATGTGACGAGTTTAATTTTGTGTGGCTGAAAAAGAGAGTTTAATTGATATTAGTGTTAATAATATAAACCCAACAGAAAAATTTTAATGATATTAATTAATTAATACTCCAATATTGATTATATAAATATGGATCTGGTAAAACATAAAATCTAAAAAAAGATATAATCACGACTGATTCAAACACCAAACTAAATAGACAATGTTGAGATATTTTGATACATATTTCAAAAATCTAACTGTGAAGGAAAGAAAGAAAATCTTTCAGGTCAATAATGAAAAAAAAGAAATAAAAAAAGTTAAAAGTATCTCACAAATTTGACCCCATAGATATAGATAATTCTTTTTTGGCCAACGGAGAGATAACGTGTTTAAATTTTTTAACTCGTGAAAAATCTTTCTCCACAGTACTGAAATTTTTTGGGTGGTTAAGTTAAAATCGGGGAGGAAGATGATTCTGTCACGGAAAAGCAAAAGACCAAAAATTCTTGGAACTTCAAAATTAAAACAAATGTCATAATCTCATTTTCTCGGTACTAATAAACTCCATTTTGTGTTTCCATTCAGAACCTTCAACAGTCTGTTTTCCGTCGTCAGATGGAGCTTTATCGTCCATCCTGGAAAGCAACCCCGGCGGCAACAACTATAGCTTCAATTTGACGACCGTCCCTATTGGTCAAGGTATAGCCGGTATAGCCGAAACCCTAGGACATAGAATTTTCCCATAATTGTTGTTTCAGCCGCCATTATCGTCTCAACCATGTTTCCATGGAATATTGGGAAGTCGGCAGAGGCGATGTTCTCCCGCTGGGCGACGAAGAGGCTTTGCATGTTCGTGCTAAAGAAGAAATTGGGACAGTATATTTCAGGGGATATCGACCTGGACCAGCTGGACGTACAACTCACCCGTGGGACGATTCAGCTCAGCGATCTTGTGCTTAATGTGGATTGCATTAATAAGAAGGTATTGCTCAGTTTTTAAGGCGGGCAGACAGGAAGTTGAGCAAAGATTGTAGTTCAGTTGCATTAATTTGCGTTTTTATGAAAAATTAAGTGCTGAAATGCTGTACCTGTCTAGATTTCATTCCCTTGGTGTTAGATAATCAAATGATAAACTGAGGTTGCTGAACAGTTTTGATGCTCTTTGGATATAGGCTTCCCAAGTAATATATGATGCAGTAATAAATTGATCAGGTCAGATGGCGGGAAAATTATGAAGCAAGTTTTTTTCCCTAGTGTCAGAATTAGAAAGTGGTTTGGATATATGAATTAAATTTCACATGGATAAAGTATGTGAAATAGGAATAGCTGGGTTGGATGATCTTGATCGTATATAAAGTAGCTTCGTGATTATTTATTTTTTGATGTCGTTGTTAAATATCATAAGCAATATTTTATTCATTAACTCATTGCTTTCTTCTGCTCCCTTTTTGCAGTTGAGCAATGCATCATCTTTAATTATCAAAGAAGGGTCAATTGGATACTTATTGATTCAAATGCCTTGGAGTGGTAAAGGTTGCCAGGTTGAAGTGAAGGGGCTTGAAATAGTAATTTCTCCTTCCACAGATAATACTCCAATGGGTGATGGAACTTGTGATGTGGGCAATAATGATAATGGCCATCAGGAAAATGGCTCAACTAGGAATAGCCAAGATATAACTAATGATTCTCTAAAATCATCTTTGATGGATATTCATGAAGGTGTTAAAACGATTGCAAATATGATGAAGGCGTTGCTTACAAGCTTCCATGTGAAAATAGAAAATGTAATTGTTGCATATGATCCATCTTTAGATGAAGGTGACAAGAAAACAGAATGCCATAGGACCTTAGTTCTTCGCATTTCTGAAATAGAGTGCGGAACATGTTTCTCAGAGGATGCAGATTCAAATGCTGATGCGCTGGGAATAAGCCGGTTAACAAATTTTGTGAGGTTTCAAGGAGCTATGATTGAGCTTCTTAAAATTGAGGATGACAATTGTGAATCTTCTTCATGTGAGTTAGGAGCAGGATGTGGAGAACCTGTTTTGGGGTCAACTAAAGCCACATGTCCAGTCATGACTGGGAAAAAAGAAGGATTTGGTGGAGAGGTGAAGTTAAGTATTCCTTGGAAGAGTGGGTCTTTAGACATTCGCAAAGTGGATGCTGTGGTTTCTATTGATCCTATAGTGTTAAGATTTCAACTAAGCACCATTAAATGGTTCTTATGTGCATGGGAAAGTTATAATAATCTGGTAAAGGATGGACAAGTTTGTACAAATCACAACTCAAGCGGATCTGAACAGCTGAAATCTACTTTCTTGTGCCATTCGTCAAATTCAGTCTCTGTTGACAGTGCTGATTGTCACAGTTCTCTGGATGATTCCTCTAATTTGACCTCACTCGAACCCCATACTGACTCTTTGGTCCCTGAGTCTCGTCTTATATCAAATTGGGTACCCATGCCTGCTGATACAAATCATAAAGATGGTCTTCAAGAACTTGATTTTGGGGCTAGGTAGGCTCTTCTTCTATTTGCTATGGTCTAGACGCAGTCACTTGAATTCCTGGCTAAATTTTCCGTCAACTGGCTCCTCATTAATGTTTGCACATGCATATATCAAGTCTAATGCTTACTGATAAAACTTTCGTTACGGTTATATTCTGGCGTCTACTTTATTTTGGCTAGATTATTTATATGTGCGAGAACTAACTTAAGTTTGCACATTTAGCACTCTGATAGGCCATTCTTAGATTTTTAATGACACTTTTATAATCTGTGTAGCTGACACTGGTAATACTGTTGTGTTCTATTGGGATTCCTGCAGTGTGGACCAGTTTTTTGAATGTCTTGACGGAATGAGGAGCTACCAATCAGCTTTAGGGAGCAGTGGAATGTGGAACTGGACATGTTCTGTGTTTAGTGCTATTACTGCTGCATCCACCCTTGCTTCTGGATCCTTGCATACTACTCCTGGTACTTCTCTTCATTTTGTTAATAAATCATAAATTTTACTCTTCATTTTCTTTCACATCATGCTCTGTTATCATTATCTACTCACAGTGATATTTATAAAACCCTCTTAACCAAATAACATGGGTGAAGAACATAGTTGATGTTCTTGATTTAATATAATCTTGTCATAACAATTCATAAGTACCCTTCGTTGAAGTCTAAAACCTCTATCCCAAAATCAAAATTTCTTCTTCCAAGTAAGATAAAGAGGGTTATAAATATGAAGGTCATACTTGAAAATGATTAATAAATGCTTCTTTACATTTTGTAAAAGGTTTTATATTAAGGACTACAAGAAGTTTCTAGAAGGGATTTTATAAATAGTACTGAAGGTAGTATTAAATTTATAATTTGCCATCGATTTTGCTTATTGCATTTTCGTCTCAATGGATGTGAATATTTTCAAAATGTAAAAAATGTTCCTTTTATTGATGATGATTTGGACATGAACTTTGGTTTATGCATGAACAGAAAAGCAACATGTGGAAACCAATCTCAGAGCAACTTTTGCTGGAATATCTGTTGTGTTGTCTTTCAGTGATGAAGAGCAACTGCACTGTTATGGGCCAAGCACTGATAATGTGGTTGGATTGCACATTGATTATCTTGTTGCGGACTGCAATGAAATTCTTCTTTCTCTGCAGGTAATAATATAGCTTAGTTGGTCCTTTTCTCTATCCTACTCCAACCTCTGCTTATCGTAGGCTTTCTTGTGAGACCTGGTTCTCTGCTATTTGATTTTGAACAGTCCCCCCTCTAACTTGAAATGCTTTTATTTTAACAGGTATGCCCTCAAGTTACAATTGTCGAGGGAATGATGAAAAATATGGAAGTTGCTACTTTTTTGAATTCTGGAATTGATGCTATAGATTCTGGTTTACATGGATATAATAATACCAAGAATCAAAATGCTTTGCTTCAACATCTCCAAGCTGAAGTCCTTGGTGCTCTACCATCATCTGTTTCTTGTGATCTAGGTCCTGATTCTGATTCTTTACTTGGATTAGTTGCTAGAGACTTTCCATTGGGAGATAATGATAGCTTATTGAAAGTGACTGTGTTTAAAACTTCGGGTTTCACCAATTGCAAATGCACTTTGCATTCAAGTTCTGATGGAAAGACTACTGGGCCAGTATCATTTTCTTTGAGCCTGCCACCATTTGCTTTTTGGGTAATATTTTCTGTCATAAATGTGTTGACTAACCTGCTTAAGAATGTTGAACAATCAGTGGAAGTGCTCAATGAAGCAAACAAAGATATGTATAAAGCCTCAGATAAGAAGGAAGGTTCGGGTGTAACATCCCTGTCCACAACAGAACGTTTGCATGGTGATATATCAATTTCTGGTGCAAGAGTAATACTGTGTTTTCCTTCAGAGGGAGGCAGAAATCATGCGTGTTTCTTTTCCTGGGAACAGTTTATTGCACTTGATTTTACTTCACCATCACCTTTGAAGAAGGGTTTCTCTTCAGATTGTATTCCATCGTCATTTGCAAGCTCAAAGAGAAGATTTCCTTCAGCAGACGCAAAATCTCTGCAACTGAGTTTCAGTGATTTATGCATGTACTTGATTACATCAAAGAGTAACAATTGCAGTATAATCAATTCCTGTAATTTGCAGAATGAAAAGTTTTCTGCTAGTTGCCTTCTGTCGGTTGACAGCCGACCCGGCTGTTACTCTGTTATTAATGTGGTTTGGCAGGATGGTCTGGTGACTGGTCCTTGGATGACAAAGAAAGCCAGGTTGTTAGCAAATTCTGATCAATTCAGGAGTAGAGGTGATTTTGTAGGAAGCGGCTATGAGTTTGCATCTGCATCTACAGTAAAAAACCTGGAGGAATTTAAATCTCAAACTCAGCAAGAGATGATTCTGAGTTCATCATTTTCCATTCATGTTCATCTACCTCAAGTTATGGTCAACCTGAGTGATTCTCAATATAAAAATATACATTGCCTTGTATATCAGATGCTAAATGAATTGGAATGTGTAGCTTCTCAATCATTCACTGATGAGAAAGAGTCTTTTGGTTCACAATCATCAGTATTTGTGGAATGTGATTCTTTAGAAACTGTGATTAGCATGGAGACATCTGAGAGTATTAGGAGCTCATTGCAAAGTGAGCTACCAGGATCATGGGATCGATTGAAAATGAAAGTTCACAACTTTAATTTGGTGTCTGTCACAAATACTGGCGGTGTTAAGGGTGCTGAATTTTTCAGATTAACTCACGGTGAGGGCAAGTTGTGGGGTTCCATTAGCAGTGCTCCTGATCATGAGTTACTTCTAATTTCTTGTGACAACTCATCAATGAAACGAGGTGATGGGGGAGACTCTAATCCATTGTCTTCTAGATATGCTGGTTCTGATATCATACATATGTCTGACCCAGAGATTTCCCATGTTTCTACATCTATAACTGTTGCGTGTGGTACAGTTGTTGCTGTAGGTGGTCGCTTGGATTGGTTCAGTGCAATATCATCATTTTTTATTGTTCCCTCTTCTGACACCAAAGAAGCAGATGATGATACTATGGTAGATGAAGATGCAAATGGATATTGCAGAACTGACTTTGTTCTCAACTTGGTTGATATTGCATTGAGCTATGAGCCCTATGTGATGAATCCTGTGGTTCAAAGTGAAGTCAAAGATTCTGAGTCTGACTTATCTTATTCCAATCAGGATACATGTGAACAATGTGTTTCTTGTCTATTAGCTGCATCCTTGTTGACACTTTCAACTACAGCTTTGAAAGATTCAGTTGAGAATTCTTATCTAATCACAGTGCAAGATCTGGGGCTTCATGTGGCGTCAGGGACAAATACTCTTTGTGGCTCTTATAGCGTAGAGCATCTTCAGAAGGCTGGTTTCATTAAAGTCGCTCAGGAAGCATTTGTGGAGGTTAATGTTAAAACCAACTGTACTAGTGGTATTCCTTGGGTGGTGGAATTATCTAATTCTCACATCATTGTGGAAACATGCAATGATACAACTGCTAGTCTGATTCGTTTGGGTGCTCAGCTGCAACAATTATTTACCCCTGATGTGGAGGAATTGGTTGTGCATTTACAAAATAGGTGGGATAATGTTCAGCAGGCCAAGCTGGGGAATGACCTTATTTATGAAACTTATAACCCTAGCTGTGATACCTTGATGACTTCTTCTCGGCAATGCCCTTCAAAAGCATTTTTGGAGGATGGATCTAGAATGGCTGGCTTAATGGATGAGATATGTGATGATGCATTTCGATTGAATGACAATAATACATGGCAGCCATGTTCTTCTGGAGCAGGAATTTACATGCCACTTGATGATTTCTTTATTGATGATATGAATAAGATGAGTTTGGATGAGCCTGAGGTCCACTCCCATAAAAGATCTTTGTCTGAGTCAATGCCTATAATGGGAACAGAAGGCGATCACCCTCTGCATTTGCAGGAGGGTGTCTTTTCAGAGATTATGGAAGAATATTGTTTCCCTGACTTATACCCTCCGACTGAGATGTCCGTGGGTATACATTCTGAGGGACTACATAGATACAAACAGGGCAATGTGGAAGGTAGAGAGATTGAAACAGGGAGTGGTGGATGGTATGAGGGCAACTCGCCAAAAGTTGCAGAAAACCACATTTCAGAGAAAATTGAACAAACCGAACTAAAACATTCTGCAAAGGGCATACTCCCACCTAATGATAATTCCTTGCAAAATAAGGCTTGTGGACGTGTGATTCTTGAGAAAATTGATCTAAGGTGGAGAATATATGGTGGTTCTGATTGGCTTATGGAGAATGAACAGCGTTCTGGGAGGGATAGAACTGTTTGCCTGGAATTTGCATTGACTGGGATGAAATTTCAGTATGATATATTTCCGGTTGGTGGAGTAACTTCATCCAAGATGTCTGTATCTGTTCAAGATTTCAATCTGTATGATAGAAGCAGAGATGCGCCATGGAAGCTGGTAGGACTGAAAACATGAATGTTCTGAAATATATCTCCTTTTCATTTAGTCTTTTCTCACAGCAAGGACATATTTATATGATTCTCCGATTTTTGAATTGAAGGTGTTAGGATATTATCAGTCAAAAGGCCATCCTCGAGAATCTTCCTCAAAGGCATTTAGATTGGACTTGGAGGCGGTCAGACCAGATCCTCTAACTCCTCTTGAGGAGTATAGGTACGATATTTAATACTCATGTGGTCTGTTTTGGATGGCATGTGATAATTTATAATTATATTACTAAACCTTGGAAGTTGCATCGACCTCTCTATGGAGTCCTAGAATAGGGGGTCTTGTTGGGTAGGTGGCCCATCATGACACTGGTATGTGAGATTCTAAACCTCATTCAATATAAATTTGCAGAAAGCTGATGGAGAACTGATAATAATATGGGTTTGAGTCTTTTATGATCATTTGGTCTTATCGAGTTTTCAATATTGGCTTTATAATTGAAATGTTTGAGGTGAAAATCAAAGTAAGTCCTCCAAAAATTGGATGCTAAAAGTATAACTCGTCTTCAAATAAGGCAACAAAAGGAAATTTACACACATTAGTGCATAAAATATGAGTGGCCCTCAAAGAAAATATAGCCTAATAGTTGGTCTTTGTAATTCCTTTTCTGTTGATCATTTAAAAATTTTCAGAAGTCCTTCGTTCTCATTTTTGCCGGGAAATCCTTATAACTTGTTGAATTCCATTAGTCTCTTTGGTCTGAAATTTGCATTATGCAGCTGTGTACCACAACAAGTTGGAGACCCTTGTTCATTTGTTCTGCATAGAAACATGTTTCTGAAATGCTATGTTTGGTACAAGCTCCCTCTTGGTATAATATAGACTACGTTCCCTGTTTCTCTGCGAAGTTCTTTTTTCTTGTCCATGAATTTGTCAATAAACTTGGTGAATTTATCACGCAGAATTTTGAACCACATAAAATTAGAAGCTTAATGTTTATTTAGGGTTGGCTTTCTCTCATTATCCCTCGTAATCTTTACATCACATCCATCTAATCATTACAATACTACTTTTATTTTTCTCTCACTTTCTGAACCAACGGCCCAGATTGAGCCAATGAGAGAATATGAGAAAAAGGATATGGAGAGAATCTCCTTCCATTTATTTATTAGGAACCAACCAACTAACTGTCCATTTAATATTGTGGGAAGCATAGTGCATAGAATCCTGTGTTAAAATTTTAACTTCTGCCTGGTTCTGGTTTACAATCAATCCAAATTGTATGCACGGGGCACTGTATGAGGCTGTCTTGTGTCAATCACCAACTGATTTTTTAGTCCTTTTCTGTTATGTTCAGTGACTTTTCTTGAACAGAAATTTTGTGTTTTATCTATGTATTTCCTTTCTCCTATATCAACACACCATTGTCCATCAATCACAAGATCTATTTTTGTTTTTTTGCACACTAATGGGAGCCACTAATGCTCAATCATGTCAAAAGTTTCATATGTCTTATATTCAATAATATGGACATGTTGGTTTGTTTTATTTGGACGAAAAGGATCTGTTTAGAAATTTTAGAAATAATTAATACTTAGCTTGATTCTTCCGGATGACTGGCTTTATTAATCTATGGCTAAAGTATACTTTTAATCCTTTAAGTTTTATAAAAGGCATACTTTTAGTCCCTTAACTTTATAAAGTATACTTTTGGTTCTAAAATTCTAACACTGTTAATGTTGCTAACGGAAAACGCTGACGCAACGAACTTAAGTGTGACCAATAACATTTAATTACACAAATTTTATATATTCTTTAATTTACTCATATTTTAAATTTAAGTTTAATAGTATTTAATTACACCGTCGTCACTTAAGTTTACACCTTTATCACTTGAGTTTGCATTTTCCGTTAGTAAAATTAACGGTATTAGAATTATAGGACTAAAACTATACTTTATAAAGTTAAGGAATCAAAAGTATATCTCATGTAAACTTAAAGGACTAAAAGTATACTTTAGCCTTAATCTAAACATGTATGAACTTATGAAGGAACTACTATGCATTAGATCTTCAAACAAAAATTTAAGTGTCTTTATGTTTCTCTCTTTTCAGGTTACATCTCGCCTTCCTTCCTATAAAATTGCATCTACATCAATCCCAGCTTGATTTTCTTCTTGGGTTTTTTGGGAGTAAGAGCTCATTACCTGATCAATCTACTGATCATCATCAAGATATGGAGGGTTCACAATTTTTGCCAGAAAGGAGGAAAAATCTTTCTATTGAACTTGAGGCATTGCTTCCTTACTTCCAGGCAAGTACCATTCTGTTTTCTGTGCCTCTATTAATCTGTAATTTCTTGTTTATTCTTTTTTTAAATAATTTAGTGTGCAATATTGATTTGCAAAGTGTAAAAATCTAGTCAATGTGTTTTTACTCCAAACTTTGGAAAGGCTTATCCCTATTTAATTAATCATATTGCTCCTTATCAATGTTCTTAACTTCATTTTATGGGGAGTGACCTGTTTGAGAAGATTTATGATCCAGTCAGCCTCTGAATCAGATAGATTCATATCTGAAAGAGGTTGACAATAAGTTCTTTCATAATTGACTATTTGTCCCTCTGTTAGAGGTGTTACAGAAATGTTTGCGGTCGAGTAAATAGCTCTACGAACGAATGACTCAACCTTGATTTCATGGATTTTTTTGTCAGTCTGCTCTGTATTTGTTCTAACTGATCTTAAAAAACATATTTATGTGTTGGTTTTGGTTACAGAAGTTTGATATACGGCCTATCCTTGTTCGGGTGGACTACAGTCCCCATCATGTTGATCTAGTGGCTTTGAGAGGTGGGAAGTATGTAGAACTTGTAAATCTTGTTCCCTGGAAGGTAATGTTTGCTCTTTATGTCCTGTTTCTATCAAGAATATGGCCTCCCTTCTGTTTATTTCATTTGCCACCTAATTTGCCATCTGATAGATTTGGCTTTGTGGATAGTTGAGCATCAATTATTGACTCATCAGTCATAAATTGCGTTA
Organism: Acacia acuminata; assembly: GCA_019022655.1. Lineage (NCBI taxonomy): Eukaryota > Viridiplantae > Streptophyta > Magnoliopsida > Fabales > Fabaceae > Acacia > Acacia acuminata. Next base: position 313,104 of record JAFJYI010000199.1, read on the forward strand.
TTGGAAGTATCTGATAATATGTTTACTAAATTTTCCCAGGGTGTTGAGCTAAATCTGAAGCATGTTCATGCAGCTGGCATCTATGGTTGGGGCAGTGTTGGTGAAACAATTATTGGAGAATGGTTAGAAGATATATCTCATAATCAGGTTTAGTGACAAATTATTTTCCTTGAAACTGAGGTTGTGAGTATTCTTTGATTTCTTTCCTCTTGTTTAATGGTTTTTTTGCATATTTCAATATGTAGATTCATAAAATACTGCGGGCCCTTCCTGCTGTACGGTCATTAATTGCTGTGGGTGGTGGTGCTGCTAAGCTGGTTTCATCCCCGCTAGAGAACTACAAGAAGGAGCGGGGTGTCCTCAAGGGTATGCAGAGAGGTATGTTAGATAACTCTGTCTTTGTAATTGACCTATATATTTTGGATTCTTTTGGGAAGAAAGAGTAGGAATCAAAGAGAACAGTAGATTTTTCTCAATTTTTGTTTTATTTATTGATTTCTTAAATTATGTTTTGAACGGAGGATCTGTTGGTAGAGCAAGCAATTTTGAAAGCCAACATTCCATACGTATCCATTTAGTTGTTGTGTCAGTGATAGCCTTCATTTACCTGGATAATTGTCAGTATCCCAAATATAGTATCGGGTACATGTACAGTAAATTTCAAAATTGAATGTAAAGCATGAGAGATATCAGTCAAGGTTGAATAGGCATTCATACCTGAAAATGTGTCTGAAAGTATGCTTTGGGGTTGGGGGAATTGTAGACCCCCTTTTGGCTGGGGAAAAGAATCTTGTTTTTACTAGTCAATTTGTATTGTGTGTCTTACCAAGAATTGGACAATTTTGCTTGCGCTGCCCTTTTTCCTTTAACAACGTCTTTGTTGATTTTAACTTGTTCAAAATTTTGGTTAACTTTTCTGGGCCATTTACAATTCTCTACTATATTTTTATTAGTTGTCATCATAATAGTCAATCTGCTTTGTAGGTACAATTGCATTTCTTAGAAGCATTTCTCTTGAAGCTGTTGGACTAGGAGTACATTTAGCTGCTGGAGCCCATGACATTTTTCTCCAAGCAGAATATATTCTCGGAAGCACACCTACTTCTTTAACGTCGCCCTCAACAGATAAGCTTAAGACAGATGTTCGATCAAATCAGCCTCAAGATGCTCACCATGGTATCAAACAGGTGAAGTTTCAAGCAAGTTGATATTTATACTTTCTTTTTACGTAGTTTGATTGATCTTCTGTTCATCCTAATTACTTCTTTTGTTTAATTAAAAAGGAGAAGAAAAAATATCAGCTGTAACAAAACTAACACGGAGCCCTTTTCCTCCCCCTCCCTTCTGTTTGTGTATTCTGTTTGCCTTAAGAATGATCCTTTGTCCTCTGCCCTCGTTGTCCTTTTTTATTTTTATTTTTTATTTTTTTGTGGGGGAGGGGTGGTTGGGGAAATGAAATTTTGTAGCTTGTTGAAGACATGTTTGTGTGCACTGAATGTTAATATTCTCATCAGAAAAATCCACACTGGTTGGGCATCCTGTGGAAGTTATCTTCATAGATATGCTTTCGTAAAAGAAGCTGCTTCTGAGTGGGAGCAGCAGTTTTTCTCCTTTTAGGAGGAAGCAAATGTTGGAATTTCTCTTTTTATGCAAAGCAGAAATTTTTTTGTAAAGACCAAAGTACCCTCTACTCAGAAGCATTGATTTCCATTATTATGTCTTATGTTTTTACCTTCTTTCTTACATGCGTTTTTCTAATTTGATAATCATAAGTGCTTATTTACTTCACAGGCTTATGAGAGCCTTAGTGATGGCCTGGGAAAATCTGCTGCTGTGTTAGTTCAGAGCCCCTTGAAAAAATACCAACGTGGCTCAGGTGCTGGGCCTGCCCTGGCAGCTGCTATTCGAGCAGTTCCTGAAGCTGCCATAGCTCCTGCTTCTGCTTGTGCAAGTGCTGTACATTATGCTCTTCTTGGCATCAGAAATAGGTTGGATAAAATTACCTTGGATTTTGAAGTAATTCTTGTTTTAGATTTCCGTAGCAATTCCTAAATACTCCTCAGGTCCTTAATATAAGAAAAATATTTGGGGAGATGATCAGTCCTAAATATAACAAGACATACATATTTGTCAAATTTTTCCTAATTTGCTTCCATTGATGCTCCTTCAACAAAAATCAAGGAGTAAAGAGAACTGGGGAAGATGATTAAGGTGTTTTAGAAAACATACATTATATTAACTAATTCAACTAATTTGCTTAATCCAATCAAATTAGGTAAATATGTCTTATATTAAGGACCAGACGAAGTAATTTTGAGCGTATTTACCCACAATATATTTTTGTTCCAGTCTTGATCCTGAACGAAAAATGGAGTCCATGGAGAAATATTGTCCAACACAACCATGGGAAGAAAACTGATTAAAGGTGCCATTAGCTACTGATGATTTCGTCTTCGTAAAGCATTCACGGTGTTACAATTATGGAATGAAATGTTTCTCAATTCTGTGTGCAGATTATCATTAAAGGATTGACTGAGTGATACTTTTGCTTCACTGGCCAAGTGAGGAGATCCAAAGGGCTCTCCATTGGAGTGAAGTGGCATGTATCATGTGAGTTGGGCCTCTTACGTATATTTGTATGGTAAGTCGTATGTTGGGATGATTTATTTTATAGAAGGAATATACAACTGCAACAGTACTGTCATGAGGAAGGGCACCAAATTATTGGATCATTAGTTGTGAATGTTTATACCAGATAACAGTAGTAATAGTTACAATGAAGCTGATAATTCGTCCTATTTATAAGGCAGAGAGATAAGGTTTTATTTAATCTTATTAATAAATCACATCATTAAAGTTTTCGTATGAATGTACAATTTTACCATTGATTTATTATTATATAGACTTTATTCTCATTGGTATAGTATATTAAATAGGGGTATAGTTAGAAAGTTGTGAAATTTTATAGTTAATGAGATTTAAGATGATTTTTTTTTTAACTCCAATGAAAAATGTTGTAAGTGACTTATAGATAGGGTTAGAAGTATATCTTCTCATTTTCATTGTGAACAATTTATGTATGTGTGATAATTTCTTGAGCACTGTTTTATGGAGATAGTACTTTTAGATAAACAATATCTGAAGTTTTGTTAGATTGGTATTAATTGAATTCTTGTGAACATTTTGATTGGCTGCAGATGTACAGTAGCGGGACCATTAAGCCATATTCTTTTGTCAGAGGAATTGTACATGCTGTAAATAATGGGGAGTGCCTTTTATTCTCATTTAAATGGGAATATCTTCTTACTTAGCTGTAGGGCTTCCATTTGAAATTTAGCATAACTAGCTGTGCATAATTTCATTCATTTAATATCACGGTGTCATTGTATATTGCCGTTATTTTTTATTTGTAAATAGTCCATGCTTACTAATATGCTTCCACTTATTCAAATTTGCAAGAGTGATTGATTATTGGGACTATTTGAGTTGCCAAGTATATTATTGATAATAGTGCGGAAAAACTTATTACTACCTCCGATCCTAAATATATGACATAGTTTGTAGTGTAAATTGTACTGTAAATTATGTTCTATATTTGAGATCGGAGGAGTATTGTTTATTTTTTGGCCATTAGTAATTGCGATCAAGGACAAATCATAATTTTGTAGCAGATTTTTTTCAACTAATGCATACGTGCAATTATTGAGACCTGGTTATAATGGAAGGGTTCACCATGTGATGTCTCAGAATTCTCGTTTAATTGGAAACTCCGGTTTCTTTTTTGGATTTTTTTTTTTTTAAAAAAAAAAAAAAAAATAATAACAAGACACTGTTTGATTATATTTTTAAATAGATATTTGCTGTTAGGCGTTTTGTCTCTGGTACGAGAATTTGGAGCATAATGAATACTAAATGCGTTACAGTTATATTCCATTGAAAATTCTGAGTCATGCCATTCATATTCAGAATGAAGGCATTATTATCTATCTAATGAATCTTACTTAACAAATTCATTATTATTTTAGAACAAGAAAATTTTCTAATAATTGAAACAGCCACCAAGCATGCCTTTCTTACAAAAGAAAACGCAATAGCAAAACAGAAAGGAGAAACAAACCAATCAGCAACATTATTGACTTCTATCGAAATCCAATTGAGTTGTATATTCCTAAGCAATTTCCTTCCATCAAGGATGTTTTCAACAATGATGTCACTTTTCCAATAAGCGGAAACACCTCCATTTTCCAAACAACAGCTTCCCTCTTATCCTTAGTATAAGAGTTAGGGAACTAAATTATAAATGTTAAGGAAATTAATTAAGTTACTCATCTTGGTTTCTTTAAACCACCACCTTTAATTATATGTATTGGAACTTACCCTTTCATTGGGAACTCCCTTAATATGTGTAATTAATAGGAATACCTTAGGTAAAACATTATAAATTATTTGGGAGTTAGTGGATTATAGTCTTATACTTAGGACCAACGTGAATTCCTTATCTAACTCTTATTTTTTGGGCCCGAAGAGGTAGTATATATTAAAATTCTTAATTACATTTGGAATTTTCAACTTCCAAATGCACAACCAGATTTCTTTTGGAATGCTGAAAGATGATCTACGCTTATCCAAATTCACAGTATCAATCAACTTCTTTACCCAGATTCTTTCTAGAACTCTTCTTCCTTCATAGATGCTTCACCATACCTCTTTTTTTTTTTTTTTTTCTTTTTTTCCTTTGCATCAATGAAAAACTCGTCTTTTGGAAAGTAAGTTCCTTTCAGAATCTTCACCCATAGCTGCTCAGGTTACAGCAAAATTCTCCCACCCAATTTAGCAAGCATGCTAAATTAAACCTTGCTCTTTTTAAGTTTTTATCTAGCCAACCAATAAATTTTCTTCTTTCATCCCTTATTATCCTACCATAAATCATGAATCAGTCTATCTGAAATATTGATACCTCCCTTCCTGCTTCTGATAAGAACTTTTTTGTTGTCTCAGTGTTAAGAGGATATCACACTAATATTAAACCAGCTGTACTAGTGAGAGGTTTACATATCAGATTATTGGATTTAGTTGCGGCTTTGATACCCAGAACTCTGTTTCTGACTCTATGCACCACAAAATTTAAGGATTGCGATTTTGATCTTCCCCACAAATTATGAAAAGAGCCCTGACAAAAAACATACACGTTATTTCATGAAGTGGTTCTTCCATCATTGACCATGCATGTTTAGATCACAGTCAGCTGGGCCCCACAATGGGTCCATATGTCATGAATTTAATCCACATTTGCCTTGTCCTTGGTGCTTCTACTGATAACATTGACATGTTCATCGGGTGCCGTTAACTCCTTTTAACTTCGGTCTGTAGCGTGGAGGAGAAGGACGAAGGAGACAAGGAGTCACTGCAAAGCTTATCCAACCAGTCAAATGTGGATTAAAATCTGGGGCCCTGCTGACTGTGATCTAACGGAAGTTAAAAGGAGATAGTATGGTGAAATTTCTCTTATCTAAAGCTTCATGCACACTTTTACCCCCTTCAAAAACTTTACGCTGCCAGGTGCCTTTATAAAATACTGGATTACTGTGAGATAATGGAAATAGAGAAAGTTAGAGATTTTAAGAATATTTAGTAATATTATTTTAGAAACTTTATTTAGGTAGAATTTTTTTGATTTATTAGTGGTCATTAAGTTTATTAGGATTAATGGGTTAGTTATTTGCAGATTAAATCAATATTTATTTAGGTATTTAGTTCCATTATCTGCATTGCATTAAAGATTGATGTGATAAATTTAGGAGTCTTTTCAAAGAGTTATTATTGTATTTTTCATCTATAAATATATGGAGTCCCAATTCATGTAAAAAGAGTTTGGAATATATAAAAAATTATTAGAGAATTACTTTTTTGATTACCGGAAATTCTCCTTAGTCTTTCTTAGTCGACGAGTTTAAGATTCTTACTCATTTTCTATTAAATATTTGCCCTATTCTTTATTTCATTATGAAATTAGATGTTGGTATGACAACGGATAAAAATTTATCCTTTTAATTTTTATCTTTCCCTCTGTCTTTATCATGTCCTTTACATATAAGTTTGTTGTTAAATTTACCATTTGTCATGCATACATACATATGAAATCACGTTCCTATAGGTGATTTCAAAAATGATTCAGTCAACTTTTGGAGTTCAGACAGATATTCAAAGCTCACTGTCTCAGTAGTGCAGTTTTTGGTACCAATATGTTTGGTTCCTTCATCTATTTCTTATCATGTGTTTTCTTTTTCCCTCTGACATTGAAAGACTGATAATCTAATAATAATACTCAGCATTTGTTTCTTAAACATTTTTAAAAGAATTAGATAACAAAGACGTAGCAACAGAAATGAAGGAAAATATTAGATAACAAAGACGTAGCAACAGAAATGAAGGAAAATATTAGATAACAAAGACGTAGCAACAGAAATGAAGGAAAATAGACAACTTATTACTAGAAAACGTACAAGTGGATCCTCCATAAGAATTGGGCATCTTACACACAGATATATATAAACCAACAGTGATCTACTCATGGGGCTGTTCTTTTACTGCAAACATTTGTACACTGATCAAAATGCTAATTGAAGGCACATGCATCTTTCTATTTCTAGTTAATAATGGATAAGAAACATCGATCAATCACTTAATTTGAAGGTTAAACCTAAATTTTTATGAACAAAGTCAGCACAAATACTAACAACGTAACCCCTCACAAAAATTATCATCAGAAGAACCAAACTCCCTGCTAGAGATTCGACCAACACTGCTGCTACTATAGATATATTTTTAGTTCAGCACATGTCCTGACCTCCTCCATAAAACAGCCCCTGTGACAAAGCAAATAAGAAACTGGTTTAATAGTATCTATAGCTGAAAAATTTACTAGCTACTGCTTAGCACATACTAATTATAGTGAATAGAAAAAAAGGCACAGTAATAGGTTTGGTCACTTGGGTTCATTTCTTCTAATCAAGAATGACGAATAACAAAGCAAAACCTTTAATTAGAGCATATGAGAGGGATAAAGAAATTAAATACCAAATTATTGTCCTTGCTAGGCCTTTCTTCTTCAGCTACACTGGGCAGAAACCCACCATCAGTACTACTGCAAGTCTTCTTATCCTTCTTATTATTAGAACTAGTACTACTCTTTCTTAAGCCCAGCCTCTCCTTCCATCTGCTTAAACTCTTTGGTACTCTTGGCAATACGTCGACGTCGTACAAGTCATCACTCACAAGAAGTTCATCTCTCAGAGTAGTAGTAGTCGTCGTCGTCATCTTCGTCTTGGACGCCGCCATGGATGATTTGTTGTTATTAGGGACCAACATGCCCTGAGAAAACACTTCATCTGCTGAGATCATAGCATAGTTCTTCACACAGAATTCAAAATCTGAAGACACAGGAGCTTCTCTGTATATTCCTTCACGCTTCATATTCATCGCTTCTTGGACATCCACAAAATCATTGGAGAAGGATATTCTAGGATCCATAGTTGAATGAAGGAGCTTGAAGCTAAGGATTGAAGGAGCTTGAAGCTAAGGATTAATACCGTGAAAGGGTTAGTATGTTGCTAGTTTAAACATGTTTAAGCTTGGGAATGGACTGTTTCATGTGAGGGTTTAGGGCAGCTTTTTCTCTGTGTAACTTCAAGCTGAAGGGTTGGGATCTCAGATGAAGATGTTTAATTTGATCATTTATATATATTTATATATAAAATGTGGGGGGTGATGGATTCTCGTGTTTGTTCCTTTTATTAGTGGACATAACATGTTGCTTGGTTTTGTCATTTTATGTTAGGAATGTGGGTCTTGTATGTTCACTTTAGGTCTTTTGGGTTACATATAGCTATAAAGCAACTGTTGACTCATCACAAGAAATATGTTAAAATATTTAGGGGTAATAATACCAATAATAACGACATGTTTTGCCGGTGATTTTGACTATATAGAGGCTACACGGTGGCCTAATTAAATTCAAATCTATAGCTTAATTCCATTTATTTAATAGCCAAATGTTTGAGTGAAGCACTGAAAAGTATATTAATCTCTTAAAAAAATGAGCTGTATACATGCAAATTAAACTTGTTCTTGGTATTACAAAATTCCATAAGTTTTTTAACAGAAATGTTTTTAATGTCCATTTTTTTTTCCTCTTTTAATGTCTAAAAACAGGGAAACGCCTATCCCAGGGATGTAGTAAAGGCATGATATAATGTCCCATAAAAAACAGGATGCCATAAGAGACTTACGACGTCCCTTTTTATTTGGGACGCCGTATTTTTTTTTTTTTTTGGAAAAAAAAAAACCCAAACGTGTGTTTAAAGACAAAGGAAGAACCATAACTTATTGCCCAAGGAACAAGAACTACAAGCCAGCATCTCATGCTCTTAGATGAACAAGAACCAGAGAGAAATCAAAATTTAAGGAAAAATAATCGGAAGGAGGAAGGTCGAACTCATTTTCGTTTGGAGGTCGTTGCAAATCTAGGAGATCGAGGTTCGAACAACACAAGTTGTGGCCGGAGGAAGAGGATCAACGAAATTCGAAGGACCTGAAGATCAATCACGCCTTGCCGTCCAATGCCATTGCTGGTGGGTCGTCGTTGTCGTAAGGGATGGAGAGGGAGACCGCGGGGTGAGAGTACCATAGATCTGAAGAAAATAACGAGTCTCCATCACCGGATACATACATGCATCACGGATTATCACAGATCTGTAGAAAATGACGATATATGGTGGTCGTCGCCGTAAACAAGTCTAGTTTGCCATTGAAACCCTAGAATACAATGGAAGCAAGAGCCAGGAGATTATCACAGATATGCAAAAATCACGTATTCTAGAGAGAGAGAGAGAGAGAGAGAGAGAGAGAGAGAGAGAGAACAACAAGATACCGATGGCGAGCCTATGCAGAAAGAGCACGAAGGTCAGATTCCAAGACCGCCATGAAAGCCATCTTGGAAATTCTTGGGAGATAGACAGGAGATCCGCTGCAAGTCTCACGTTTAAACTATAGAGGACATGGGTTTTGTACGTCTTAATTCTAAAAGGGACGCCCAATATGTCACAATACCCGCACATAATTACAAAAATGTCACCACCTTTATTTTTTACTTTTCTTTTTTAAAATAGGACTTTTTGAGGGAAGAAAAATCTATATTTTGTAGTACTGTATATTCCAACATGTTACAAAATTTCCTGTCCTAATTTTCAACATAAGCATACAAAACTTTCACTAACTTGGATATATAATATTTCCAATCATAAAAGATGCTTTTTTCCCTAGGCCAGCTCAACATGAAGTTGGAGAAGAAAAAAATAAAGCTAAAGAATTGAAAACTATTGGAGGGGGAAGAAGTTAACTTATTTTTTCTAAGAGAACATGGAGTTTAATTAATGTTTATATGAGGTTTTGCTTTTTCCACGTACTTTGAAGAAGAAGTAGCTAGAAGATGCTCATAGTGTTTGAATTTTGAAGGCCATGTGGACTTAGGATTCCTAATTAACAAACAGAGCATGGCTACTCTTCATTTTGTATATTTAATCAATACCCTCTCTCCTGTACAATATATAAGAATCAGATCATAAAACTACTTTTTAAAAATTAAAAAAATTATTTAATTAGTTATTTATAAAAATTGTGATTATCATTTCTCTAAACTATATATGCATTTTAATCATTAATAATGAGAGTTTATGAAGAATATTAGTATAAATTTAAAAGATAAAATGAATTAGGATATTATATTTAAGACAAAAACTAATACATCTATTAGCTCTTATATTTAAGACTCGATACATTATTTTTCTAATTTATCATCCCAAGTAGTAATATTGTTCATCAGCTTGGTATCGCTTGAGCTCTCTTTGGTTTTTAATATCATCCCTCATAAGAAACTATAGAAACTATAGTTATTGAATTATTTTGATTAATGTTGTGATAACATTCTCAGAGTAAAACACTCAAATTAAGATTTTCTTATTATGTGAGGGAGATTCAACGTCTCGTGCGTTGCACGAGCTCTTATGTTTGTTAGAAAAAGATTAGTGGTAAGCACAAGGATGGAAAATGTATATATACGTACAAAGCATGCAACTTTAACTACATTACTATGCTCATTATTCATTAATAATAATTCATTTTGTCAAAAGAATCTTTTTTTCAGTTGTTTTGTGTCTTTCACATGCATATTCATATATCCTCCAAAAAGCTTTCTAATTAACTACTCCATCTAAATCAAGTTAATGCTATTTGATTACTTTAATGCAGACTGTTCATTTTCTAGATTCGGGTTGAAATGTTGGACACACACACACAAATTAAACAATCATTACTTCATCCTCAATCATACAATTACTTACTTTTAAAGTTAGTTCTTTTTCCATAACAAAATTATGGAGTATCATTATAAAAGATACAGACCCTAGAAGAAATCACACTCTTTTCTATAAATTTTTCAGAATATATAATTATGTTAACATAGGCTGCTACGATCAATTTAAACACACACAAACATGTCAAATGCCGAATTCAAGTTAGTACTTCATCCTAGCGTCATGATGAGGACAAGTAGTATATGAGTTTTGCATAGAAAGCACACATATAATGGAGATGAAAGAGATAAGGAAATGATGAAATCTTTTTTCTTAATACTTTCAACCGGTATCTAGCGCCTATTCTTGATCTTATTATCAAGTATTTGAGCAATCGATTACTCTGGTTTTTGAGGCCATGGTTTCCTTCCTCAATATAAGTATCTCTTATAAAACTCGAACTTGATATTTAGAAGGATCTAATGAAGCTTTACACCGTTAGATCCACTTTATATTGATGAAATGGTTAAATCCTAGATAGAGGGTGATTGCATGTTAAGATACTCTCTCTCGTCCTTTTTATAAACAATTTTCTCTCCTTTGAGAATGATCATTAATATAAACAACTTTTGTTTTATGTATCAAAACATAAACTGCACTTTTCTTTTTACCCCTATTAAATACCTATCTCTATGTTAATTATCTCACACTCACCACAAATTCTTTTTTGTTTAATCATTATTACTTATATTCTCTCATATTTCATATTCATTCTCTCTCCTAACTCTTTTCATAAGGAGCGCATTTAGAAAAAACAAGAAATTTTTTATTATATATTTATTATTTTTAACTAATTTAACCATTATTTCATTTTACACAATCAAGAAAAAAAAAAGTTACTTATAAAAATAAAAAAGATCGAAGGGAGAGGAAAAAAAAATTTTGGGGGGGGGGGGGGGGGGGGGGGGGGATAAAATATCCTCATAGCTAGGTTGAACGACAGAAGGTTAGGGCTGAGACCTTTGTCTCCCTTTTGGTCTCCTCTTAACCTGGCAAAAGCTTGTCCTTTGCAATCCATTTGTTGCTTTAAATGAATCTGATTAATTAATTAACCATCCTCAAAGCTCGAGGCTCATTTTACTATGTCAGATCAAGAAATTAAACCCTTATTTTATTTTGTACGTTCAGTTCTTTGAATCTTGCCCTCTTGGCAACATGCTATTCATAAACTAAGTCCTCATCAGAAGGAATAGTTTATAAAATGTGCTTATCAGCTTCATTGCTTCCAACTTCCATTAACTTCATGTTTAGTATTCACAATACATTTGATATTTTCTTGCGTTTGGATTAATATACATGCACACACATACATTTACATGTACTCTATATATATTTGGTGCTAAAAAATGTCACTGAAGCCCTAACCCAAGTGATGATGACTTAATAATAATGAAGCCAGATATAGATAAGAAATTATTGCCACTTCCTCGAGACAATCGAAAGCTATATAGATCTGAACAAAAAACACAAAAGCAAAAAGATATGTAAGAAAGATGTCAAGCGTACTTTTTAGCTAGCTAAAGAGTCTACACAGCTATGCATTTCTAAATGACAGTGGCAACCTACGAAAGCAACGAATTTCACCTATAGGCATCATCTTTAAAGGTGACTGCAGCTGATTAATTGCCATATAACAACACATAATTGGATCCATACTCATTAAATAGTAAATTTTCAGGCATTATATTACAATTCACGCAGTATTAAAAAGTCTGGTTGTAATATAAATAACTTTGCTAGCTGTTCTCGATTCTAATGATCAATTTCATCGGAATAAACTACATAAAGCTCACAGCAAATCGAATTGTTTGTTTAGGTGAACTCTGTAATTTATTCTGCAGATTCGGTAAATCTAAGTATTATTTTTCTCAAAAGCAAGGATTCAATTATTAGTGAAGGTTAAGCAGAAACAAGCTCGTCGTATGTTGGTTGAAAACAAAAGGAAATAAAAAGAATATTACAACCTCTTGGTCTTTAGTATATATCTTGTCTTTATAAGACTTGGTTAACTTTTTTCAAAAATACTAAGTAAGATAAATAAATCACTTAATTATAACATATGTTGTATATCGTTAGATTATATATAAGTTTATAAATCAGCTAAATTTAATTTATTATTAACGATAAATATAAATAATTTCATATAATAACTTATTTAGTTTCTATATTGGAAAAAAATGGTTAATTGGCCAGAGGAGTAGAATAATGATGGCGAGGATTGGTGGCCAGAAAAACAAAACTTGATTAATTATTAATGACAGTGATCCCTTGCTAGAAACAAAGTATTCCGATCCTAACAAATGTATATATAGGACAAGTTACAGCACATAGGAGTTGAACTGAGATATGTCATATAAAGATAATTAAGTTGGTCACGGCTTCGTTTAGCAGTAGAAATGTCCAAAGGATAGAAAAATAATAAGAAAATTGCACCTAGGTCCCGAATAAGAGAAAAAAATAATAAAATGGTTCTTGAAATTTCAAAACTATGGTGAAGTCCGGTGGGACTTTTTTGTAATATTCTTCATATATGAAAAAACACAAATTCTCTATGTGCCTATGTTGACAAGTCTATGAGTCTGTTTTGACAAGTACATGTGTTGACAAGTCATGAGCCTATTTTGAAAAATCTATATCCATGTGTTAACAAGTCCATGAGCCTATTTTGACAAGTCCATGAATATGCTTTGACAAATCCATGCACATGTTTTGATAAGTTAATGAGCCTGTTTTGAAAAATTTATGTGCATGTGTTGAAAAATCCATTAGCATGTTTTGATAAGTCCATATGCTTATGTTAACAAATCCATGGGGTATTAGTGTCTTTTCACATATAAAAAATATTACAAAAAAGTCTCACTACAATTTTTAGATTTCAATGGACCATTTCATCATATTTTCTTTTACTATGGACCTAGGTGCAATTTTCCTAAAAATAATGCAAGGAGGAATTCCTTCTGACGTACGCAAGGGTACGTGGAATTATAATTTTTTTCCCATCTGTAACCACTATTCATTATAATTTTGTTAAGAAATCAACGTCCTGATAATATTACATGTGTCCCTAGTGGATTTCTCAAAGAGATTAAGTAACTTATAAGCTTCATTAATCTCCCCACAAAAGTCAAGTCAAATTTTTTTTTGGAGAGGTTAATTAAACCAAATAAGTTATTTAATTATATTATATGTTATGTATGATTAAATTTTATGTCAATTTATAAGCCAGAGAAACTAGTTCGAAGAAAAAAGGTAAACATAAACATTTTAAAGAAATTTAATTAGTTTCCTTGATCTCCCTAAAAAAGTCATTTAAGTCTTATATTTAGAACCAAAGGTAGTGTTTGTTTTTATTCTCCATTTAGTTTTGGTCAGAATGTCTAACCAACAAACTATTAGATGAGTTAATATGCATAACATAGGTTCGAATCTTAGGAAGCACACTTTTTGAGAGAAGCAAAAACTCTTTACACTTTATAAATGGTGAGAAAAGTAAGGGGAAATTAGGAGGAAGAGAATACTAGGTTTGAAAACTTCTATAAATGGTAAAAAAAAAATTACTATTTTTTGGAGTTTTCTTTCATTGTTTTCTTTCCCTTTAATTTTCTCTCCATCGAAATATGGGGTAAGCCTCGAAAGGATTATAACCTTAACAAAAAAAACAAAAAACAAAAACGCATATGTTTGAGTATCTCAATTTATGTAGTCATAGTTAGCTACTATGTTGCACCGACACTGACACGGCGTTATTCGATACGTTACCGATACGTGACGTCGACACTTTACTTCAAAAATACTAAGACTTTGACACATTCCGACACGTCTTAGTATTAAATAATATTTTTAATATAAAGCTCATGAAGCAGAGAAGAAGTCTCAACTCTCAATCGGAAGAAGCATACAAATCATACACAATCATTGATTTGGGAGACGGGAGAGAACCGCAGAAAAAGAAGGAGGAAGAAGAAACACTCATAGGGGTCGAGGGGCGTCGCCGTCGAGTCCACTCCAGTCACTTCGATTTGGGAGACAGTGAGAGAACTGCAGAAAACACTTTACACTCACGCACGATTTGGGAGAGATGGCGAATCACGGCGACGGCGTCGTTGATTTGGGAGAGTCACAGACGATTTCACCGAGAGCTTCGATTTGGGAGAATGGGAGCCTTTGGAGTCTTGGTTATAGTTGATTAGGCAAAAAGCACCGCTACAAAAACACCTTCAGTTTTTGAAATTATTTACAAAACTGCCATTTGACTCCTTGACTACCTTAATTCACGAATATCACTGGAATTTGCGTGTCGTCTGCAATCGCGTGTTCGAATCCTTCTTGGGCCAAAAATCGCCGTGTCCGTGCTTCTTAGGTTAGGTAAAGTGGGCATCTCTAAGTTTGCTATTATTGAGGTTTGCGCTTCTTACTTAAGGGATTGGGTGGATCATGAGAGTTTGGGAGTTAATCCCCTTTTTGTGTAATCCTGTTTTATATTTAAGGCATTTCGCCATCGTTCTTATCAAAAAAATTTATATAGTCATAGTATTTTACAAATGTTTTACAAGTTGAGGTTGGTTTAGTGGCAAGATATGACAGTTTATAGAACAAATTGTGCCACAACCACCACTTCCTTGTAAATTCAAGCAACATTATCTTACTAATTATGCATTGACTCATTAATTGAAGAGAAGGTTGCTATCAGAACAATACAAAACAAATGCATTCTAGTTGACAAAAAATTGAGACTGATTGCCTTATAGCATTTAATAAATGATTTCTCATCTTCCATCATGCACTTGATAAATCCATAAATTATATATTATCACCTTTGAATGTTGAATATGCCTATTATGTCCTAACACCCGATTATGACCAAGTCAACCAGATTATGATTTAAAATGAGGATTGCTTGCTTCCTCTTCCTATCATCTTCCAGCACTAGGATTGTCCCAGGAAATTGCAGAGTCAAGAAGGAAAAAAAACAAGGTAATGTAATGTAATTCCTAATTCTTTCTGTGAAATTTCCCACACATTATTTAGATTAATCTTAATTGTTATCAAACTATAAGCTGATCCTATTTATATGGTGCATAATATTGATTTCTGATTATCTGCTAAATTCTCAGAAACATATGTATCCGACAATGGATGAATCTGAGACATATTCAGATTACGGCCGTACAGGCTATGTCCCTCCAAACTATGGGACTCCACATGTTTCTTCTGCTCCTCCCACCTTCATGACACATTCTGTCAGGACACCTCAGTGGTCAACTGATCTTTTCCATTGTCTTGATGATCCTTCACTTTGTGAGAAACCCAGATATTACTTTTATATTATATATATATTCGACTTTTTCCATTCACAGTTCACATGTTAACTTCGCTTTGATTCTTCTTGTGTTTTTTCCCTTCTTGAAGGTTTAGTCACTTGCTTCTGCCCTTGTTTTACTTTTGGACGCATTGCAGAGATTGTAGATAAGGGCAATCCAAGTACGTAAAAGCCACTTCAGAATCACAATCTATGGTTGAATCTGATGCAAATTTGTCATTTTATTATATGTAACTAACTTTTGGTGTAAAAAAATTCGTTACTTGAGCTATAACTTAATTACTTCCATTAAGTAATAATTTTTCAAAAAATTTATGTGCAGCTTGTGGTTCAAGTGGCCTTTGTTATGGGTTATTAGCTCCCACAGGACTTGCATGCTTGTACTCTTGTAACTATAGGTCAAGAATGAGGGCACAATTTGAGTTACCGGAAGCTCCATGTATGGATTGCTTTGTTCATTTCTGCTGTGAGGCTTGTGCTCTGTGCCAGGAATACAGACAGCTCAAAAGTTACGGATTTGACCTCAGCTTAGGTAACTAACATAATTAAGATTAGCCTTATTGAACAATCAAATTAAAATGCTTGTTGTTGTTCTTATTGTTTAAGGCAAATGATTTGTTGTTGTTGAACAATCAAATTATAGTACTTCTTGTGTAGGGTGGGAAGCCAACGTTGAAAGGACAAGAAGGCATGGAGTTACAGTAGCCCCAGGTATCCCACCTGGCATGATGAGATGAAAGTGTCTTGATTCTGATTCAAACTTTGTACTTTGAGTTCTGTGTGCTGTACAGTTAGGTTTGAGTGTTTTTTGTCAATATCAAAGCAAAATAAAATGGGAAATACCTCTCATCCTCATATATTTATAAACTATCCCCCAATTCCATCATTTTGAAGAATCCCCAGACATACGAGTACTTGTTTTGCAAGGAACATGTAAGCCGAGTCTATGAGGAGCATATTAACAAGACCCTTGTACAACATATTTGTGCTTTTATATCTCTTATTTGGCATCAAGAGTAAGAAAGTGAAAGGAGAGTCCCTCAATGAATCTAATTCACTATTACTCTAGTGTTATGTTTCTTTCCCAATTCACATGAAGCATTTAAAATGGGAAATGGCTAGTAATTCAGCCACGTGTCAAGGACTGAGTCATCACAAGGAACTCATCCATGTCAACCGTGCCATCTCCATCAGTATCCACATGCTCACCATTCTGACGCAATCATGAAGGCTGCATCTTTCTCCCAGCCTCCTCAGCATACCCTGAACTTCCTCTGCTGTAATCTTCCCATCACCATTCTTATCAAATACTCTGAATGCACTTTCTATGTCCACTCTTCTAATCCCACCACCCATCTTCAGAGCTTCCATGAACTCCCTGAAATTGATAAAACCATCTCCATCCAGATCAACCACCCGGAAAATCTCGGAAACTTCACGAGCCATGTTCCCATCCACGGCTAGAGATTTCAGGGTGACCTTATACTCCTGCTGAGAAATTTTCCCGTCCTTCTTGGTGTCAATTTTGTCAAATACCTGCTTCATCTCATCTGTGCTTGGCTCAAAAATCTGTTTCAATCCAGAATTGAGTCTTTTTGGGGAGGAAAATAGACAAGATGGCGTTCGCAGGTACTTCCTCTTTGAGAGGTTGTGTTGGAAAACAAGGAATCTAGTACTTTGACATTTTCCCCCCACAATGGTGGATTGGTCTGATAGGTTGAATGGAGGAAGAAGAAGAACAAATTCTTTATATTAGGGGTGCAAAGTGGGAGTGGTAAGTTCCCATTCTTCTTCCACTAGACATCATGCAAATCCTAGGTTATCAGTTATTCCTCAACAAATTGATCCTAGAAGGAAAAGCAGGATAGGAAAAGAATAAATTCTTTTCAGAAGCTACAAGTATATTCTTATATTTCCTGTGAGGGGGTTTTTCTTTTCCAGTCTACAATTGTAAAAGGTTGATTTACATCAGCAACTAAAGAATACAACTCATCAAGTAAGTTACAATATAACTTCCCGAAGTAAGGAAAGGAAAAAATTACAAGAAAACTGGAAATTATTTTGTCATGGTGGCTTTCCATTATCCAAATCCTCCATTACTTCAATGTCCTTTCGAGCTGTTATCTTCTGCACGTATCCTGCAAAACAAACATTATGCTAGTGAGTGCAAGTTCACATTCTAAAACCGACAAGTTAATTAAAGTATAGTAACACTGAATGGCATTTTAAGTAGTTGACTCAGAACGAAGGCCATTTGGGCGCTTTATGATTGAAACATCATATAATTCCCCAGAAAGTCATAGTTGGGAAGGGAAAAGGTCCATTGTCCACACTCAGATTCCAAGAATAAATTTAAAATGAGCAACAAAGTGATATAGCCTGCACAGTGAAGGGCTGGCTGCAACCAAAACTACAATTACTTGTCCACAACTCAAACAATCTATCCTACCTGGAATAAATTTTAAATTAAAGCCTCAATACGACCAACTATTCTCACATAGTTTACCTTTGTATATGTAAAACAGTATATAGAACATCCTTTATGGCATTTTAAATACTCAACATGGTAAAGTACCATCATAATAACTTTAAAATATCTGAATTGACTGAATGACAAAACAAAAGACCATTGTCAAGCAAGAGAAAAATTCTATTCCCAAATCCCAACTGGATCAATCAGTAGTTTAGTGGAGAATATGTCATATGGGACTGAACTATGAATGAGAATTTCCTCGATCTTCCTTTACAAGCGAGGAAAATCAACTGGAAAGTGAATAATTAAATAAGTTACTGTATGTCATTTCAGTTCATTGGTCCAGTTCAACATATTTATCTTATAATTAGCTAAAAAAATCAGACTCCAAATCCATGTTATGGAAAATAATCATTAAGTCAGGTGTAAGTGCATGGTATTGGGCGCTTACAATGAGGAGAAAATTAGACAATAAAAAATGAAAAGAACTAAGTTTATAGCATAAACAATTGATGCATCAAACCCAAAAAACTTAATAAACTGTTAAGTGTGAAAACTTTGCAGTAAAAAATGTTGCTTCCTTAGAATCCAAGAGTACAAGAAAACAAGTGACAAAAGTATTACAAGGAGATAAAGATTTTCCATCGCTAAATTCATAGAGACATGCTCTCCGAATGATCAGCTTTAAACAAAATAGGAAGAAAGACCAAAACAATACATCATGAAAGCACAATGCAATACTGAATTCTATAAACAAATTGGTGCTGCGGTGTAACTCATTTAGCATAAAGGACAAACATATTTGTGCAGCAATGACCTTTTTACAAGAGAATAACGTACCATGGAGTTCAATATTTGTTAATTTCAAACATAAGTTATCAACATCATCACTAACAGCACTCTCTCTAATATTCAGACCTGCTGTCTTTCAGTTCAGTTCAGTTTAGCATTAGAAAAACAAGAGAGAAATTTACATGGGTCTAAAAAGGAAGAGAAAACACCAAACAAAAACATGAAGGATGTACATGCCAATAGCGAAGAGAACAGTACCAATTCCCATGCAAGGAATGCATTTGCAGGAAGTCGATTTGCCCCTTTTGTTATAGTAGCTTACGTATCCCGACCCTTGGCAACAACGGCACTTGCCAGTCCATTCATAGACCACTTCTTTACAGTCCTAAACAAGGAGGAAAAAGTGAATCTCTTTAAATACAAATTCTCCAATTTCTCGGGAACATAATCAATAATCGAATAAGTTGGTCGAAAGAAGTAAAGGAGGCAAAAGGAAATTAAAATTGACCTCCTCTTTGGGATCACATCTTAGCCGCTTATCAATCTCTTCAGCAGAAACCGGCGAGGAGTCAGGGTACGTCATAGGAAGTGGAAGAGCTTCATTATCATCCGCCAAGTAGCTCTCTGTATCACGCGACCATTTCCTCTCCTTCGCCTTCACTCTAACACCATCATTCCCGCCGGCGCGTCTCGCGGCGACGCCGCCGTCCGCAACGCTTCCTCTATCGATATCTTCGCCTATTCTCACACCACCGGCGACACCAACAGCTGAAGCCAGGGATTGGAACCACCGAGGAAACGATGGCCCCGGCGAAACATCTCCGGCGGCGGCACGGCAGCGGAAGACGGACGGTGAGACGCGATAGGAGAGTGAAGGCTTATAGGGATAGAAAAGGGTGGTTATATTGGTGGAGAACATTACCAAAAAGTTCACCCACGTTTGATATGTGTGTAGGAAATGGGAATTGAAAAGGAAGATTGAGAATTGAGAGAAACGGTGGAGAGGGGTTATTGATTTGATGACGAAGGCAGAGATGATTTTATATAGATTATGCTCTTGGTCGGCAGCTCAACAGTAGAGTGGAAAGTCGAGAGCTTCAGCATTTAGCATTGGCCCATGAAGCTCTTCTATATCCAATAGACCAATTCCCCTCATGTTGTTGTTGTTGTTGTTGTTAAAGCTTTTTAATTCTTAAAAAGTTTGTGGTCAAATCATACATATTAGAAAAAGTATGATACAGTAATATTATTGTAAGCTTGCTGATTTTTTTTTTTTTTTTTTTTTAGAGTAAATGCCATTTCGGTCCCTAACAAAAAAACACAGACCCCATTTTGGTTCATTACAAAAAAATGGACTTATTAAAAATGGACTAAAAACGACATTTTGGAAATTTGTGAGGAATCAAATGTCAACCAATCGACCTTCTTATTCGTCCTTTTTTATAGACTAAAAAGAACTTTTTTTTTTTTTTTTTTTTAAGGGACTAAAATGGGGATCGCGTTTTTTGTCAGGAATGAGAAATGGTATTTACTTTTTTTTTTTTTTAATGTGTATATAGCATCGACTTCACATGCTTAGACTAATTCGGACTTAAACCAACCGTTTCATTTACAATTCAGAATTCAAACCCTGAACGTGAGTTAAGGGACCAATGTGTCACGACCTCAGACTTGACCTCTCAAAATCGTGTCGGCTTTAGTTTGATCACCCCACCTGATCCTTGCTAACTCAACCAAATCCTCATGAGTAGGCAAGGAAATCAAAGAACAAGAGAACTTTAGAAAGAGAAGGAGAACTCCAAAGAAATAAAATCTTGAATAACACTCTATTGAATTTCCTTGGATGATTTATAAGGTAAGGAGGGCGACTTTATTTATAGCTTATCACCTTCTCAATGAACGGTCATGATTTAATTCATCTTAGATATTCCTACTTACATAAAAGGTTCTAGAATTCTCTATACATATCTACAACTTTTGAGAAATTTCTAGACTTAGCCATGTGTTAAGTCTAAACTTTCATTTAATGCAGGGTGTCTTGCCACACAAAATATCTAGCGATGTAACAAGCAGCTCATTACTAACTGGACATTGGTTAAGCATGCTGAAATTTAATATAGCTACTGGAGCAATGGAATCATAAGGTTCAACAATGGCTTTTGTCCATTCAAGACATTATTGACTCAAGAAAACTTTTGTCTAGGAATTGTCATGACTTTCAAGCCATTTTTTTTTTTTTTTTTTTTTTTTTTTTTTTTTTTTTTTGATAGAAACTTTCAAGCTTTTGTACTGGAAGAAAACAGAGATGCTGATTTTCAGCTTGGGATAGCTCATATGATTTTCCCCCGCTTCTTTTGACGGCCCACCCTGTAATAGAGAGGATGTGGGTACTCTTTTTATTTTGGGCCCGATA
This sequence comes from Acacia acuminata, assembly GCA_019022655.1. Taxonomy (NCBI): domain Eukaryota; kingdom Viridiplantae; phylum Streptophyta; class Magnoliopsida; order Fabales; family Fabaceae; genus Acacia; species Acacia acuminata. The sequence goes on from JAFJYI010000199.1 coordinate 334,511, forward strand.
AGAGGTAGGGTACTGTGATATGTAAAGTTTTTATTTTTTGTACCTTTAAAAAAAAAAAAAAAGATGATCAGCGGGACTTGAATTGATGGAGAGGAGCAAAAGTGGGTGTGTGTGTGTTTTTTTTTTTTTTTTTTTTTTAATACCGGAAGGAGGAAGTTTCTCATGACACAGTTTCTTATCCTTTCTACTATATAAAAAACATATAATCGGGAGAGGGTAGTGATATACATCCAAAATCGAAGTCCTATATAATGAACGTTTTTGCAGTCACACCTTGGCCCTTCAGGCATTGGGCCCTGACCCAAAGTGGCAAGCAGTGAGTGTGAACAAGCCTAATTCACTGGCCCAAACAGGGTTCACGTGCTGTCAGCTGTCACAAAAAAAAAACGTGACTCAATGTTTCCCGCTGATCCACCGTGGCATCGGAAAAAGTCGCCGTTGAATCTCAGAAACACTTGTCAAAGAGACTCCCTGCTCGTTTCTCCTCTAATTAATTACTATATCTCTGGACTGTTCAGCTACTCACCTCCAATCTTAATCATTCGATTCAAAATATAAGATAGGTCATTTGAAAAAAAAAAGAAAAGAAAGATATTAGATTATTTTAAAATTTTATATTTATCTTTTTATTTAAATTATTTTGTTTAACTTATAAATTAACATATAATTTAATAATACACAACCTTTAAAATGATTAAGTAACTTATTTAGTTTCTTTAATATTTTTTAAAAAAGTCAATTATTATATTTATGATAGGATGGAGTATTATGTTAGCCCCCTGATTTATTTATTGATTTATTTTTATTTTCATAATATCCTTAAAAATATTAAATCCCCACCTCCCAAATCATAATCTAGAATTCGAGATCCAGAGATTTCAACTGAACATAAAAATGTGTCGCCTATAATCAACCGACAGTTTTGATCAAAAAAAAAAAAAAAAAACCGACAGTAATTTTCATATTCATCCAGTGCATATATACACACATTACCCATAGTCCTAAATATAAAATTTAGGTAATTTTTTTTTTTTTTAGAGATTAAAAAAGTTAATTAAGTTATTTAATCATATAACATGTTGAATATGATTAAAGAATTATTTTTTATAAGTTAAAAGAACAAATTAATTTAGAAAAAATGATAAATATAAATACTTTAAAATAATTTAATTAGTTACCTTAATCTTCTAAAAAAAAATCAAGTAGAATCTTATATTTAGAACATTAGGTAGTATATTATATGATACTCCCTCCGGTCCTAATTATAGGAGCAAATTTTGGAGTTGGTTTTGGTCCTAATTATAAGAGCAAATTTTAAATTTTGTCAATTTTTTCCTTTAATACCCCTATTTATACTTTCTCAATAATAATTAAAGACAATAATAATTTAATAATACAACTATATATTTTATAAAGTAAATAATGTTTGCAACTCATTAATGTCATATACACCTAAATTATACTTTTTTATATAAGATAATAATTGTAAAAGGTTTTGTTAAATATATAGATTATATTTATATACTCATAATTAATTTAGCTTTTATATAATAAGTGATAGTTGACCGTTAATGGGCTACTGAAGATTTAAAATTGAATCTTAAATAGTTTAAAAGGTCAAAAAAACAAAGAAGCTTATGTGTCATATTTAAACATTGATTTAACTTCATTTTATATAACGCTGTTAATAGAGTATATAAAAATAAAAATGTAACAAAAATGCAATTTTTTTTATAAACAACTATGATTCAAGTAAAAAAAATAACGATGATTTAGGTCAAAAAAAAAAAACGGCAATAATTATAATAATGTGATTTTTTAAACTTTGTTCATAAATCAAAATTAAATTTTCCATATTTCAAGGAAAGATAGTTTATGTTATATGCGGATGATAATTTTAATATTTGTCTTAAAAAAAATTATTTTTATTGGATAATAGTAAAGTCATACAAATTTTATCATTCCCCAATTATATGCTAACGCCATTTAAGAACTGGACATGCGCGGGTTACCAATTCAATAAGGGTTTCCTTAATGTCATTTTAAATTGTGGGTAAAGGTATTTTAGGAAAATATATATAATTAACTAATTTAACTTCCTTCTTTAATCCCTCCAAATTCTGGTAATTTGCTCCTATAGGAGTATATTTTAAAATTAAAAATAGAATATTCCATATACGAACCATGTTTTTTTCCCCCTCTGGATGGTCTATTACACGCGTGAATAATAATTTATAATGGTGCAATGAGCATCATGCAAAATATGGTCGGAGAATGGAATTAATATATAAATGTTATAGCGCGGTGGCTAACTAGGATCAGCCTCGGTAGTAAAAACATGAGATGACAGTAAATACGCATGAGAGCCAAACTTTTGAACTTGTCAAGAATCCGCGTATCTTTTGCACGGACGATATTACCCTGCACAATATGGTAATAAATTATCCGAGGGGAAGGTATTTTTCATCATTTGATAATGTGGGGCCCAAGGTCCCCACTTTTGACTGCGTATACTGCAAAAAGCCCAAATCTGTCTTCTAATTAAGGGGTTGTAAGTGATGACGTTAGCTGGCACCACTGTACGCCCCGTCTCACTCTGACGCCGTCCAACCCCTGTTTCATCCCAGGTGTGTATTATATTTGGGTCAAACAGTTTCCCTAATTCTATATTCCGCATACACACTCTTTTTCTTTGGTTCCACATATACACACTTCCCCTAATTCTATATTTCAAATAAGTCAGCTTCCCATGAATATATTTTAATAATATATTAAAATGTCAATTTCGGAGTTGACAAGGAAAAAAAAGGCAAATCAAAAGTAAAAACAAATTGCTTTAACCTTAAATGGCTTTTACACGAAAAGATTGTTGACCCCAAACATCATTTGACGCCAACGAACTTATCAAATACTCTACAGAATTTTGCGTCACGGATCTGGTCATATCCGTAGTCCGGACGCGTGAATCCCCACGAGCAACATACAACATTAATTTAGTACATAAATATGTGACAACTCAGCTAGCTCCCTAGTAAAAGCAACACGAATGGATAAAGTTCTAGAACAAGGTGTCCTGATGCACACGTTTCAACCCCAACTGGCATATGCTTTCATATTATTAACTAACTAAACGGACGGTTTATTCTGAGCACGTGCTGATTTATTAAAGAATTCACCAACTGTGAGTAGTTCCGGGAGCAGAGTCAGAACAGTCTCCGGGGGGGAAATCCATCAACCACTGTTCCAAATCTGCTTGTCCAATCCTATCCCAGAATTCACCCTCAGTCCCCATTGCTTCCATTCCGCTGTTCAGATTCTCGGTATTCCCCTGTTCAGCCACCGACGCCACTGCGGAAGTTGAAGGAGCTTCCGGCAGCTGAGTGGCCTGCAAATTCAGCAACGAGTCATCAGAGAAAGGAAAATTCAACTTAGCGCGGGGCCCACGGAACTCCATGGCTGCTTTATCGTACGCGCGAGCTGCTTCCTCCTCCGTCTTGAATGTTCCCAGCCAGACCCGGGTCGCACGTCTCGGGTCTCGAATCTCCGCCGCCCATTTCCCCCATGGCCTCTGCCTCACTCCCCTGTACTTCTTCTTCGCCCTCTTCTGCGGCTGTCTGTTCCCGCCTATCTCTAGAAAATCAGGGCGGGAGGCTTCAACAGTCTGGGATGGCCCCGCGTAGTTTTCATTGTGGACTACGTTGCTGGCGGCAGAGCTGGAGTAGGGCAAGTTGAGGTGGTAAGGGAGATTGTCGGATGTGGAGCCAATGACGACGTTGGTGAGTGTGGCAACGATGACAGAGAGTTCTTGGTCGGGGGAGAGGGAGGTGGGAGGGTGAAAAGAGGAGGAGGAAGGTGGTGGGTCGGAGGACATTGGAATCGGTGAGAGGAGAGAAAACTGAAGAGAGTGTAGAGATTTGGAGTGAGGAGAGGAATGACGGCGCTTTTTGGATGAGGAGAAGTGAAGAACCGAATGAGGGGGGAAGGAAGGAGGGGCTTATATACGGTTTGGGGGTGACATGGCAGGGGGAAGTGCCAGCTGGGTACGCAATTTGCACACGGAGTTGAAAGGGCGTTATGGAATCAATGTAAAAGGAGAAACGCCGTGTCACTGTTTTGACAGGGCCCAGAAAACCTAAGTGCACAACCACACAATCAGACCACAGGAAAGCACTTCGATAGTGACCCCAGCACGCACTGGACGGTTACCCCACCAAGATACCTTACTACGAGTACCTGCCAATCCATATGTCTTGTCTTGCTTTTTTCTTCAAATGGGTAGCTATGCCTTTTTTTCACTAAATCTTTTTTTTTTTTTCCTTTCTAAAACTTTATTTTATTAGAATTTAACTTTGTTAGTCAGTTGGTCTCATGGGCTTATAAGGGTTAGAGTATGCTTCAAGACTTAAAAGAACACTTACATAAACACTAACAAACGGCACACCAATATAGTCTCACATTAACATCGAGATAATATCTCACGACCTGGTTAATTATCATTATCTATTTTGACCAAAAAAATTGGTCTTATTTATAAGTCATCTTTTAGGTAATATATGAGATTGTGACAATTTCGAACACATTAATTATACCAATAAAAATGGAGAGAGAGAAAAGAGTTGAAAGATAAACATTCATAAAATAAGGGCAAAGTTGAAAATTTACCCCAGAATCATTGAGTTAACTACCTCTCCGTTGGTATGTGAGATTTTGTGAAAATAGACTTATAAATAAGATCATAGTGGTAGTTAGCTCAATAATTAGGAGGTAAATTTTCAATTTTATCATCATTTATGAAAGTGTATTTTTCAGTATAATTAATATTGTTCAATCTCATTTATCTGAAAATGAACTTATAAATAGTATAATTAATATATATAAAATTGTGGTACAATCTCATGTGTAATTTAGTTAAAAATGACTTATAAATAGGATCTCTATCTTTATAAATTAATATATGTAAAATTTTTTCATTTATTACATGAAAATGAACTTATAAATTACATTTTTAAAATTGGACTTGTAATTATGTGTAATTTAGTAAAAGGGACTTACAAATAGGACTAGAATGTTATGTGTCAACTCTTTACCAACTAATAGAATAACTTCCATTGACAAGTTTGATATACTTATCTAGCAGTATTTATAAATCAGTTTCAATATGTTTCGCCGAAGCAAGAAAAAACCTTAAACCATGTCAATTTTACATTAAAAATTAACAAATTTTTAACTTTATTTCTATTTAATGCATATTATAACCCGTGGGAACAAAATATACACTCTACAATAATAAATGAAGGTAAAGTTGTATATTCAAATGAAAAATGTAATGATATTACTTATAAATATGACAAAAATATCTCTCTAATGACCATATGAATACCTTTTCACTCCCTCACTGCAACATCCAAACATAAGAGAGAATTAAGGTGCTTTAGATTTGAAATTTTTCATTGTTTTGTTTTTAATGCATGTCTTGAAATATCAACAAATTCATAGTATTCTTTATTGGAAACAGGATTAATAATTTAACTATATTTCCTTAATTTTAATGAGATGATTAAAAATACTTGGTAATAAGACACCAATTCAAGATGAAAGGAAATTAAACTTCCCAATAGGTCTTGCCTCAAATTGTATCTAGCTATGTCTCCATGTAAGGGAAAGGTCACATGTTCCAACTTGTGTAAGTGGGTATGTGACTATTATATGCGTGCTAATAGAACATATGTGCTCACCATTTGATCCTACCAGAAAAAAGGGGAAGAGACTTTAATTCTTCTTAAACACGTTTCAAGGGGACTATTTCTGTATTATTTTTTTTTTTTTACTCTTCAAAACACCACTCATTCTTTATTTATAAGTCATATTCATCACTCCATCCCCCCCCCAAAAAAAAAAGCTTCAAATTTATAAATGAGTGTGTTTCAAAATATAAGTTATACTTTATGACTTATGTTGTGACCACATTTATTGCTGTTTTTTCAAATATACCCATTACCTGTATTTATTATCTCCCTCACTTATTATCCTCACAAATGAAAGCATAATTGAAAAAAATACAGATTTAGTACTTTTAATTAATTTTAACTATTTTCTTGACAAACACAAATTGGTTATTTGAAGCCTATAATTAGGGATGAAAGGAGTAACTCACACTTCATCTAGTATATAATATAAATCACTTGAACCGAATTTAATGCTTATTTAATTTGTCAATTTTATTCTTCTAACTTGTAATTACTACTTAAATGTGTCTTCTTATTTTCTTCTCCCATTCAAAACTTCGTTTTATATAGATAAAGTTGAATTTTTTAAAAAAATTTAATACATACTGAATAAATTAAATGCTATTTTTTTATTATAATAAATTAATTGAAATGACTCCTATTATGAATAAGAAGAGTCGGGAAAACAGGTTGTTTAGACCCTCAATTTATAAGAGTCGGGTTTAAAATTTTTGCCTCAAAAGAAGTGAAAACGAGCTTAAAAGAGTCAACCCTATAGGTAGAGTGCGTAAAAGGGTCGGTCTATAGGATCAAGTGCCTAAAAGGGTCAACTCCCTTTTATTATTTATATGATAATAATATTATTAATTTCTTATACTTTATGAATGATGTTGCAAATATTTAGTTGTTATTATCGTTTTTAGAATTAAGTTTCATTAGAAAATCTTGTATTAAGAATCCTAAAAATTAAAAACTTATAAAAGATATATTTTATTTCATTAGTATTCTTACTAATTTTTTTATTTTTTGACTTATTTTCTAGTGATTGTTTTATTCATATTTTATGTTGTTTATTTTGTTGACTATTTACACTTTTCTAAACATATTTATAAGAAAATATGTGGACAATAATTTACCTTTAATTATAATTTAGTATTTGTGTTTATTTGTTGCGTGATACGTGTTATTTATACTTTAATGTTGACAACATTTACTTGTTAAATTAGAAATTTAATTATTTCAATTTACTAATTATATTTTTTTTTTAAACGCAGAAAAATAATTAAAATTTAAAAAACTGGCTTTTCCGCAAAATTTGGCCGTGACCGTACACTCATGAGCCGGACTATAAAAAAATGGATGTTTTTCTTATCAGGGCCTAAAAAATTTGATCCTTTTAAACCTTTAGTCCTTCAAAGAATGACCCTACTTTCAAACTATATAAAGAAGGGAGTACAGAGCCAAAAAATTAATTCGGTTTTTTTTTTTTTTTTTTTTTTGCCCTGTTTTTTTTTTGGGTTGACCTTGAAAAATGAGGTAAAAGTACGATTCTTTCTTCTTTATTTTTGGTTATAAAAAATGTTTTTGAATTTAATATTCATTACATATTGAGAGTGGTGACAGTCTGACAGACATGATAAATTGATAGTGCCCATCCCACCCGTCCCCACTTCCGTTCTGTCATTAATCGCCATGGACGCAGTCAAAGTGAAACAATATCTATTTCTTGGGGCTCTCGTGGCGACATGTCGAAATTTTGGGTCCAGGGAAAGAATCTCATCCGTTATCTCTTCCTCTATTTATGACAAATCAAATCATTACCGTGAAATTGGCTGTGGCCGGGGAAAATAGGGAGAAAAACAAAAGAACAAATTACAAGAGAAAAGTGGAAGGATCATGTAGCCTTCAAATAAAGATAATACTTATATGTTGTTGTAATTTTAACAGATTTAAAATGTAGAAAAAAATTGAAGTGTGGTTATTTTAAAAAAATAAATTTTTATTTACAAAAATGGGGGAAAATTCTTCCTTGCACTCTCGATTCTTGGCTTTGCGTTATTCAACAACTTAAATAAGGCGAGATTTTCTGTATTATTCAGTCCGATCTTGTTAAGTCTATTTATCCCTTCAATTCCTCAATATCAATGATTCCTTCAATAAGAAAGAGATTATGAGGTGATATATGCCATGTCATATTAGGCTAAATATTGTGAATAATGAGATGGCATGACATGTGTGTTTTTTTTTTTTTTTACTGATTTAACAGTCAAATTTAATATTAGGGGATGGAAGGACAAAAGTGCTACATTTTGTAAACTTAGAAGCAAAATTGACTTATTAAAAAATTCTAGATACCCATTAAATATAAGCTTCAAACTTATAAATGGGTGTGTTCCACGATATAAACTGTATTTTATGTCTGTTAAAACATTTGTTGCGCTTTTTTCAACTGTGCTCATTAAATATATTTGTTGTATATATTTATTGTTTCTCTCACTTATCCTTCTTACAGATGAAAGCATAATTGAAAAAATATATATATTTAGTGCTCTTAACTAATTTTAGCTATTTTCTTGATAAACACAAATGTGTTATTTAAAGCCGATAATTAAAAACAAAGGGAATAATTCATATTTATCTAGTCTATAATATAAATCACTTGAACTAAAATTAATGTTTATTTGTCAATTTTATTACTGTAATTACCATTTAAATGTGTCTTCTTATTTTCTTCTCCCATTCAAAACTTTGTTTTTATGGATAAAGTTGAAATTTGTTTAAATTTAATATATATTGAAGAAATTAACTGCTATTTTTTTATTATAGTAAATTAATTGAAATGACTCCTACCATGAGGGTCGGATCCAAAAATTTTACTTATGGGAGGCGAAAATAAAAAATGCTACACTATGAATAAAAATACTTAAAATACAATAAAGACTTAATATACAAAATATTGAAAAAAATATATTATAGAAATTAAGTTTATTTCACTTAACTCTTACTCTATGTGTTTTCATATTGTTAAACTCATTAATAATTGAATCTGTGCTTTAAAACTCACTATTTGACAATTAAGCATTAGAGGTAGACAATGACAAAGACTCACTATTTTTTCTCTCAAAATAAGTATCAATGGTAGCACTCTTCCATATAATAATGACTTACAAAGAGTATAAATTATTTTAGGACCAATATGATTTTAAAAATATTAGTAATAGCAAAAGTAAACCGATTAAAATTAAATATTACTTATCATCAATATTCACATAGCCATCTATGAACAAAATTCAAAACTTGTCTAAAATACTAAGCCTAAAATATTCTCTAATCAATATAAAAGTAGTATCATTAAAAGATAAAATTATGTATAATAAATTTTAGGAAGAAAATTTAATGAAAAAAAATAATTTTAAGTACCTTATTAATTTTAAAATTTATTGTAAGCTATTGAAAAACACGCTAAACTAGCCCATTGCTGGAGGAAGAGACAATGGCAATAAAAAATTTTAAAACAAGTAAGGTGGGAATATATATTACCAGAGCAAAAAAAAAGAATATATATTAAATTTATGGGTCCCACCTCTTTACTTTTTCTTAAAATATATATGAAAGCAAACCTATGTGGTGTCCGTGTGTGTATATGAAACCAAACAAAACCCCGTGAATATATATGAAAGCAATAAGCGACCTTGTTTAAATTTTTTTTTAAAAAAAAATCCCCGCCCCACAAGCCACTCCCAAGACCTGATAAATTGATAGTGCCCAGCTCTCCCCTCCACATTCCGTTCTTTTATTAAACACCATTGACGCAGTCAAATTGAAACAATATCTATTTTGTGGGGCTCTCGTGGCGAAATGTGGCAATTTTGGGTCCAGAGAAAGAATCTCAGCCGTTATCTCTGCCTCCATTCATGACAAATCATTATTGTGTAATTGGCTGGGCCCGGGGAAAATAGGGAGAAAAACAAAATAATAAATTACAAGAGAAAAGTGGAAGGATCATGTAGACTTCAAATAAAGATAATACTCCTAAATAGGTTAAAACATAAATTTGACTACCACAATTAAATTTAAACGCACAAATTTTATTATAACATTTTTTTTTATGTTATTTCTATTTTTATATTTTTTTGTAATTTTAATAGATGTAAAATGTAGAAATTAAAAAATAAATTTGTATTTACAAAAATGGGGGGAAATTCTCCTCACTGAATATTTTATTGGTGAAGATGACTTAATATATTTTCATTATAAATTTTGTGCACCCAAAATATTAGTATTGTGGTTCATATTCTTTTTGTCAATAAAATTTTTGGTGGGGAATTTATTCAAAAAAATGATTAATTAAAAATTTAAATAAAGTTGGACAAACCGGGCCTAAGGAATTATGAGAATCTTAACCCAGTTGTGCCGCCGTCCGCGGACATGGTACGGTCCTACATTGCGTCATCATGGGACGTGGAAGGGTGGCTTGTTTTAAACAAGGAACTGAAAAAGGAACGTGAACGCGAAGATTGACAGTTGGGAAGTTACAAAGGGGACATTACTCATTAGGGACCATGAGATGACAAGTTGGAGCCAGCTGCCCCATTCCGACCCGGTCATCCTCATTCATATCCGTAGACAATTTTTTGTTTGTCCCCCTTTTTTTTTTTTTTTTTTTTGTCAAAATTTTTTCCCCTTTTCACCCCTCACTCCTTTTTCATTTTCACATCCACCCATCATCTCTCAACTTCAACCTCACTCTCACTTATCCCTTGCTAAAGGGGATTGAGCTTCCCTTGCCTATTGCTCATTTTTTTGGGACCGTTCAGATCAGATTTTATTTTTTTTTTATTTTCTATTTTTTTAAAAAAAATTATTTTAATAGGTATAGAATCTAAAATAAAGATAATCTCTCAACTAACATATTTTCAAAAAACGATTTTTTTATTCAAAAAACAACAATTAAAAAAAAAAATAAAGATCGTCAGGTAGAAACACTTTTGTAATACAATTATATTCCTATAATTAGGACCGAAGGTAAATATTTATATGTATTATAGTTTCTCTATATATAATTGTGTTTATAATTTATTTACATGTTTTTTTATACACAAGGAGAGGGATAGTCTACAGGCATGGAGGCTGAGTGGTGGATATTACATTTACATCCTTATTAATCAAATTATATAGATCAGGAAAGCTACTAGAAACTGAATGAATCCCAGGTCCACAAGTTTCTAGGGTCTCGTCCCATATGGTTCATCACTTTCCTACCCAATCTCGTTACTTAGCTCCTACAATGATATCTTAATCAGTGGGGTCCAGGGAAACAACCATATCTTTGCATATTTGATCGCGCCCAAACAATCCGTCTCTAACATCACATGCTCTAATCCAATCTTTTTTTTTCTTTTTCTTTTTTTAACTTTACAAAATACATGAAGCTATTTTTAGAAAAATCATGCCTTTGATATTAATGAGTCTGTTCTTTTACGATGGAAAGAGATACTCCCTCTCGACCCAATTGACTTTTTTCAAATAGATTGATAAAACTAAATATGTTACTTAATTATGGTATATGTTGTGTATCATTAGATTATATATCAATTTATAAGTCAAACCACTCTTTTGGGTCCTTATTATAAGACAGTAACTAACAATTCACACAAACCAATAAAAATAGTTAAATTCAATAAAATTATCTTAAAATTTAAATAATTAAAATATTACCCCTATTAGTTGCACTAAACTCTAATATTATATTATTTTTACTCTCACCCACTACATATATGGAAAACAACAATTAATGCTTCTTAGAAACAAACAAGTGCCTTATAAAAAAGATCAAATGCATTTGTTAATTGTACCTTATAATAAGGATCAGATGAGTAATTAGTTTTAAAAAATTATAGATATAAGTATTTTAAATAATTTATTTAGTTTCTTTAATCTTAAAAAAAAAAACAAAATGGATCTTATATTTACGACCTAAGATAAGATAGTGTTATAATATATAAATGTGTAAGAAACATAGGATTATAATCTATGGGGGGTTGATTAATTATGATTAGTGATAAAGAGATGGGACATTTTTAAGAATATTAATCATGTTTGACCAATTGTTTTATCTTAATAAGTAAGATTGGACGGAGCATAATTTGCTTATATAATTTAAATATAATTGCTAGTATTTTGAATTCTCCAAATTTCAAAGTCAGACTCTCACGTTGATCTGACTTCAACTCTTGACTTTTTCTTCCCTATTTGGCTTGAATTGAATTAATCTCTTCCATTAGTCGAGGTGGTCCAAATTATGATAACTACACGATAGGTTCCTTCATTTCGCTGGCTGAGGTTTGTCGTTTTATCTCTCCCACTCCCTCTCATTTCTTTTTTTCCTTTTTTTTTTATACTGAAATTTTAAAAAAGAGGTTGGGTTCACCCACGATCCAAGGTAGAAAGCAAAGATCTCTCTTCTTCTTAAGTGATACTGTACTAAATATTCTTCTTTCAGCTATATATATATACACACGTATATCTTTGATTCAGCCCATGGGCCATGGCCCATCTCTGGCCAAAAAAAAAAACAAGATGAATATAATTGGGCCCTTGGGAAGGCACTGAAAGGCCAGTCATTTTATACAGCAAACTCATATGCAGTAATGCAGAACAGAATAAGGTTGATGACCCACCTTTAATTTATACCTCATTTTACGCATTACTAGCTAGATCAAATTAGAATGCCTAGACAAAAAGCTCCTTTTCTCCATTCCTCTGATTCTGGCAGTCTGCAAGAAACACAGCACTTCTTGGCTTTGTACGTAGATGATGGTAAGGTGCATAATTCTGTTTTGATCTTGTCACTGTTATATTAGAGAGGAAGCATGTTTCTGAATTAGCCTACAAGATTCTTCAATATATATAATGATTATTTGATCAAGAGTTGACTTTTCATAATAAACAAAAGGCTAAAGTATCGTTTGGTCCTTTATGTTTGTTTCAGGTGTCCATTTAGTCCCTTAAGTTTGTAAAATGATTGTTTGGTCCTTTAAAGTTAACACCGTTAAGCGATTTAACGGAAAATACTAACTCAAAGCAATTTTAAACGATGATGTGACTTAAATTTGACAAAGCAAGCTTACATGTTATTTTTTTAATAAATTAATATTTTAAATCTCGTAAATTGAAATTTTAAACGATGATTGTCAAGACTTAAATGCCAGACGGAAGAACATATACCCAAAGTTTGCTTAAATTATAAATTTCAATTCACAGGATTTAAAATATTAATTTATTAAAAAAGTAAACGTGTCAACTTTGTCAAAGATTTAAGTCAAGACAATCATCATCGCTTAAAATTCTTTGAGTTAGTATTTTCCGTTAAGTCCGCTTAACGGTGTTAACTTTAAGGATCAAATGAGCACTTTACAAACTTAAGAGACTAAATGGATACCTGAAGCAAACATAAAGGACCAAACAAATACTTTAGCCTAAACAAAATTCATGCAGGAATTAACGTTTGGAAATCTTGGCAGTTGGCAACTTCCATGGACACGTCACAAGCAGCATCATGAAGAGCCAGTTTTATCTGTTACTTACCTATTCGTATTTTCTGTGTTAAAAAGGAGAAAGTTAGGAGCAAAATCTTCAGTATCCATGTTGCTTTAAAAAATATGTGCCTTCTCTGCTGCTCCCCTAATGCCTCACATCCCAGCCGTTGCTTTCATCCGATGGTCGGAGAAATTTCCTACCCTTTTGTTCATTAACTGAATCCTACCGTCCATTGTTTTAGGATATATTAAGAGTCTCACTGAGACTAATTGAACAATGAATGGAAGGTATATAATCTTAAGATAGGTCGTATCAAGTTAGTTTAAGCTATTTTTATAGAAATATAAAGCTAATGTATAATTGTATATCCATATCTGAAAAAAAAAAATCTAATATTGTGTGAGAAAGCTCGTGAATTTGAAGGCCACCATCATTTTGGTTTCCAGACTAGAGAAGGGGATATTAGCCCAATCCTTCTGTCTTACACACACAAACACTCACTTCTTGCATATCTTTCTGTTTTTATATAACTCTAATTTGTGCTTCCTGGGTTTTGTTTCGTTTGGCTGATCAGATAATTCATGGATAGAAATGAAGGGCTGAGTTTAGTGAAATGAGTTTGTGAATGAGGGGTAAGGATTAACGAACTGTTTTTACTCGCTGGATGAAATGAAGGGCTGAGATCAAGAGCATTACGGGGCATAGCAGACACCTTTGCCTCAGAAAAATCCAAGCCCACCCGCAAAGAGGCTATAAAGAAACAGAATTGTGGAATCAGTCACCTTCATCTGCTGTTCTTATTATTGCACCCTGGCAATTTTTTCTGCCCAGAGGTTAAAAATCAGATAGCATTTATGGGCATGAATCCAATGAAGGGGTTCTAGAAGCAGGCCTAGCATGGTTAAAGTCCTGAATGTAGTAGTACTAGACTGGTGAAGAATGTTTCATCAGTATGTTAGTGAAGAATCTCGACTGAAGGCAAGGCCTAATTAATCACTATGCGACAACCACCTGTTACTGCAGACTGACGAGGCTTAACTTTTCCATGTCGAAATCAGGTCAACATTCGAGAAGTAAATTGTCTCACAGTTAGTGTTAAAGTTTCTGAATGCTATTAAAATGACTTTCTTGAGACTAAGGATAAGAAGCCTAGTTCATCAAGAGAAGCTCTTCTATTAGTTCAAAGCCATTATTTATGAACTGTTAAATTGTACCATGTAGATTGCGATGCTTCTTGTGTTAGTTTATGTTCATGGATCTTGTTGGATAATGTATTAGTTGGTTAAATTATTAGGCTCTATGAACCGAGGGCTTGTTAGATGATTTAGAAGTGTGAAGGAGAATCAAATCTCAATAATAGAAAGTAATACTCCCTCCAATCCTAATTATAGGATAACATTTGAGAGTTGGTTTTGGTCCTAATCATAAGACAACATTCTATTTTTTTTTTTTTTTTTTTCAATTTCTTCCTAAAACACTCCTATTTTATTTTCTCAAATGTGTTTGGTTTTTTATGAGTATATATATGTGGGTGCGTAGGCTCTTCCAATCAATGAAACTTTTAGATATATATGTGTGTATCTATATATGTATATGTGTGTGTGTCTACACACAAATATATATAGACACACACACACACATGCACATATATATATATGTGTGTGTGTGTATATATATGTATGTAGTATATATGTGTGTGTCTGTGTATATATGTATGTATATGTGTGTGTATCTACACACAAATATATATAGACACACACATGTGTGTACATATATGTATGTATGTGTGTGTGTGTGTATATATGTATGTATGTATATGTTATCACACATGTGTGTACATATATATATGTACACACGTGCATATATGTATGTATGTATATGTGTATGTGTGTATATATATAGACACATACACACATATGTGTGTGTAGACATATATGTATATTTGTGTGTGTGTGTGTACATATATAAACACACACACACACACATCTCTTTGTGTGTGTGTTATGTGTGTATGCATATATATGTGTGTTTGTATGTGTGTGTACATATGTAGATATATTTGTGTGTGTTAGGATACATGATATTGGAGAGATATGTGGTAGCAACTATTGATTCACTTTTACTTATGTCATTTTAAATTTATATAAGGACATTTTAGGAAAATGAGTAAAAATAACTAATTTAACTTTTTTTCCTTAATCTCTACAAAATCGGTTAAATATATCTTATAATTAGGACCGGAGGGAGTATTAATTATTACTTTCAAGATGGAAGAGTCATTTTATTCATTGTTAATCTTTGTAAGTGAGATCAGTTAATCTTCATTGTTGTTTAACAAGTTAACATATCTAAAACTATTTATCATCTACTATATTTGCACCTTTAATTACTTCCATATTATATTTAGTTTTGTTCTATTATTATATGATGTTTCTTTTCTTTCTTCTCGTAGTTCTTATGCAAAGTTTGAATAGTTGAGTTCTATGCTTAAATTACAGATAATTTCACAAATTTCTGCTGTAGTAAAAAAAAAAAAAAAATGATAATTGGCATTTAATTTTACCACATCATAATCTATCTATTAACTAAAATATCATGCATGTTATGGCACCATACCACTTACCATTATGGTCTTATTTATAGTCCATTTTGACCAAAAATTTTGGTCCTTGTTATAAATCAAGTTTCAGAGTAACAAATGTGTTTGTACTTTTTTGCATCTATTAATTGTAATTAAAAAATAAATTTATTCATGTTGACTTTTAGAATCAATCATAGATAAGAGCAAAATAGGAAATTTAGCCCATAATTAATGAGTTAACTAACTCTCCTTTGTATGTGAGAGTTAATTTTTTTGAACTTATAAATAGGACCAGAGTGATGATATAAAATGTAACAAATATCGTGCTACTCAGAAAGATAATAAGGCCACTATAATAGAATTTGGGTAAAGAAAAACGGTTGTACTATTTAATTTAAGAAAAAATTATAAGAGAAAATGACAGTGAGGAATTCATAACTTACAATTCAATTAAGACAAATTTTATGAGTTATGAAATCCTTGAATCTCATTTTTTTTTTCCAGAATACAAAATACCAATATAAAAGAGTTAATTTTTTTAGAGAGATTAGAGATGTTAAATAAGTTACTTTAAAGTATTTATACTCATCATTTTTCTCTAAACTAATTTACTTGACTTATAAACTGATAGATAATTTAATGATACACAACATATGATATGATTAAGTGAGTCATATATTAAGGAGATGATGGAGTATTTGATTATGTTGAGACTAGTGGCTCATCCAAAATCTTGCAGGAAGACCATGCAGAGGAACTGGAAATGGACTATACTGAACTCCACCCTGACATTCTACCACCTCCCACCTGCCAATTATTAGGTCCTAGGTTAATTTCCTCAATAGATTGGGACTTTAAATAGAGTAAATAGACTGATTTAGTTAGGAAACAGACAATGCTTTTCTATAAATTGCACAAAGTTTGAGAAAAATAAACATTACAAATATGTTTTGCCTCGCGCAAGTATATTGATACTAGTGAGTAAAAATTTCAAGTGTGTTAAAGGTAGAGAGAGAGATGTTACCTTAATTTGGTTACTATGTGGTGAATTAAAATCATGATGTTCAGTTTGGCAAGCTCATTGCCAGGACAAGAGTGCACTCCATTCCCAAATGGCATAAAAGTATAGGGCTTTTGTGCAACCTGAAAACAAATTCACAAATATAATTAACTGCCAAATTAATGCTTACTTTAAGAGAACTAGTTGACCCATTTTGCTTGGAGAATATTGTTTTTACCTGAAATCTTGATGGGTCAAATTTGTGAGGATCTTTGAAGTATTCTGGATTATGATGGTTGTTCCTGAACAGTGGCATCACTTTCCAACCCTTTGGTATGAGATACCCTGAGCAGTTCAAACAAAGTTTGGAAAAATCAGTAAAACTTGTCATTAAGAATAACTCTTATATTGAGTAAAAGAATGTTATTTTCAAAATCCTTAATTACCCTCGTAAACTACATCAACCGCAGCTTCCCTATAGGTAAAAGATATGATGCTTGCCATCCTCAAGCTTTCCAGCATCACCTGCAAAAAAAGACCCTTCTTTTGAGAAGTTCATTCATGAAGTTTCTTTGAAACTCAAACTAGGAATTATAAGTAGGGAAAATTTGTGAAAAGTCCATGTTTGGATATTGTATTGGCAAGAAGAACTTGAATTCAAATATTGATACTTTCTGTATGAAAATCCTTCGGGATAGAGGTACTTTTAGTGTATAAAAATATATCAGGTCCTTCTAGTCAATAAAATTTTAAATAGGGACTTTTCATTAATTTTCCCAATTAATATTGCATCAGCATGCAGCAGTTACCCTGTAAGTAAGTGGCATCATTCTGGTCTGACTCCATGTCAAGGGTTTTTTCCCTCCATCATTGGCTTCATAAACAGCCATTTGCTCATCCTATATATATAACAATTGGTTGGTTAGCTAAGAGGCATAAACACTGTACTGCTATAATGTCTCAGACATAAATGTGAAACACTTGCGAGTCTATCTTACTTTTATTGCTTCAAGGAGTTTCTGGTGATCATGGAGATACTTGAGAATCCATGTCAAAACACTAGCTGTAGTGTCCTGAGCTGCAAATACAACCCCAACTAGATTATCAGCAATTTGGTCATCACTTAGTGTTTGTCCCTTTTCATCCTTGTAGTTCAACAAGTGACCCAAAAGGTCCTCCTCCATCAATCTCTTCTCTTTTCTCTTGCAAATTATTTCCCTTATAATCTCTTGGATTCTCCTTCTAGCCTATTAGAATTCATCAGACACACAAAGAATAAGATCTATGTATGTTCTCAACAACTTGCCATCAAGAATTTTATGGGTTATCAAATTTACCAAGAATGCCTGAGAATATGTAGTTCCTGGAATCCTGTTCGGGAAAGAATTATAGCCTTTCTCTACTATGCAATAGTTCTCCTTAAGCTGCTCTCTATAATTGCTTTCCAATTGACCAAACACCGATAGGATGCCGATATTAAAAGAGAACTATCAAGAATGAAGGAAAAAGGCCATTTATATTGGAAATGCCAAACATGAATTTAAACCAGAAAGCTGAAGTTTTTATGCAAATGCAGAATAAAAATGTCTGACATTATACAATACTCCCTTCGGCTCTTGACATAAGAGCCAGTTGCTTTTTCGTTTTTGAGATTAAGAAAACTAAATCAATTACATTAGAGTATTTATATTTATCATTTTCTTCTCAACTAACTTATTTGACTTATAAACTGATATATAATCTAATGATACACAACATGTTATAATTAAGTAATTTATTTAGCTCTTTTAATCTCTCAAAAAAAGGTTAACTAGCTCTTATATTAAAGATTAGTGGTAATAAATCAGAACTAACCTTCTTCATGCTTAGAAAAACATTAATGACTTGTCCAGCAGAAACCCAAGATTCCAAAGTCGAAACCGCCTCGGCTTCTATAAAAGGAATAAGTTTTCGGATTCTTTCAGGGGATAAGGAATTTTGCACCAGCCTCCTAATTTTTGTATGATAGTCTCCTTGATGGAAGAACAATGCCGAAGGGCCTATGAGCAATTCTTTGCTTTTGGGGTAGGTAGGCTTGAACAAGTGAGCATGTGTGACAAGCACAAACTTTGCAGCCTCAGGGCTAGCCAGCATCACACAGGGACAACCTAGTACGTGGGTTTTAAAAATTGGTCCATATCTGATGATCAACATAAGAACAAACTAGTGAATCATATATATAAACATGAAGTTATGAACTTTATATGCATGCACAAGATTAAGGAAACTTGAAAAAGATATGAGAACCTTTTCTGCTTTAGAGCAAAATATACATTTGGGTCCTGAGAGTAGAGTTGAGAAGTCTCTCCAATATAAGGCCAACCCATGGAACCAGGGGGGAGAGATAAGGTACTTTTGGGTTTCTTGTGTTTCTTTATAAAGAGACACCAAAAGATCAGAAGTGAGAAAAAGAAGAACATGTATACTGATAAAGCCATACGCACTGATCTCTGTTTGTGAATTGTGAAATCCTCTTAACTAAATATGGAAAAACAATGAGGTAGGTCTACTATATATAGAAGCAGCATGACGATGATGGGGACAACTAACTACCTTCATTTTTTTTCCCCAAATAGGTCTAAGTGTAATGTACTCCAAACAATCTGATTCTGACACGACTGTAAAAATCCTGTTCATATAACTGCGGGAAGAAAGTCAATAGAAGTAAATAACATAAACTTATAGGGTATTTATCCCATTTGTTTCTAAAGTAAAATAAAGAAAATGATAGCCAACTAAAACGAAAGATGCCTCTGGAGCGAAATAGAGATAGAAGTCTTTAATTAAGCCTTTTTTTTTTTTTTGTCACAGTTTTCTAGTACTACATATCTAGAAGGATTGAACTTAAACCTGTAATCACCTTGCACTAACTTTTATCACCTGAATTACTCTCTAGTCTCTAGTGTTTTTAGCACCATGACACTATCTTTCAAGCTACCATTAATTCATTATTTTGCAGAGAAATTGCGTAAAGATCATGTTTCTTCCTTCTCTATGACAAGTGTTAGCTCCATAAAAGTAGGCTTAATTAGTGACACGCTAGTATGAACGGGTTTCTGTTCTGTGGACTCTCACTTGCCAGGAGTCAAGAAAACTTCTCTGCTGTTAACTGATACAAACGTATGGTTCGAACTCTTATCTTAAAGTTTAAAGAGAATGGTAAAAGAGCATATATCTTTCACAGAAAAAAGAACATATTCTTGATTGATTCATGTTCGGATCCCTTGCACGTTATATTTGTCTGTATTATATTTAAGATGTTTCACTACATCACGTAATCAAGCACGTGAGCTTCACACATGGAGAATTAGCATTGACCGCTGATTATTTAACAGTTGTCAGTGTGGGGATCATTACAGAGATTTAAACATGAACAAATTAGATTTGGCTTCTCTCCTATATCCTTTACCCTCATTTTTCCTTTTTCATTGTTAGATTAAGATCTTAATAGTTTAGATTTAATATATTATAAAAATATTATTATAACGTTACCTTAAAGATTTAACATGTTAAATTTAGATTTTTGAGATTTTAATTCAACAGTGAAAAAAAGAAAAGAAAAGATATATGAGAGAAGTCAAGTCCAAGAAATCAGAAATGGGGCACTCATTGTGGCAATCAATTCCTACTTCCAAAGCTATCCCTAATTCCAAAGCTAATGTGAAGGAGATTGATTGGATGGAGTATATTAAGGCGAGGAAACATTCTAGTTCATGATTATTAGGCTATGTTCTCTACCAGTTCTTCCCCGATTTTTAATGTAAAGATCTAATTAATTAGTTTTAAAATATAAGACGTCTTTCACATTTTTATTGATTTTCTCCTAAATTAACTCTATTTATATTTCCTTAACAATAATTAAGTAAAACAATAAAAGAGTGATTGAGAAAGAAGTCTAAGATGTTTTAGAAAAGAACGTACTCCTCTTGTCCTTAATATAAGGCGTATTTAGAGAGTTGATTTTAGTTCTAAATATAAAGCATAGCTTTCATATTTATTATTATTATCCTAATTTACCCCTATTAATACACTCTTGATAATAATCAAGTAGGAGAGGGAATGAGGGAATTAAGGAAGATGAGTTTGTTTTAAAATCTATATGTCAGATTAACTAACTTAACTTACTTCCTTAATTTAATAAACTTTGGTTATTGTTTTTATAACTTAACTTATTTCCTTAATGTAATCAACTTTGATAATTATGTTTTATATTAAAAACCAAAGAGGGAGTACCATATTAAGTAACATGATTAATATCATTAATCTAGACAAATTAGTTAATTAGGTATTATTACATTAAGGATTAGAAGGAGTATAAAACGTCTCCAACCACTTTTCCTTAGTTTAGAGAGGGTGGTTATTAATTTTACTTAAGAAATAATAATTTTAAAAATTATGAACTACGTACTACAGTTTGAAAAGCGAAATTTGGAAAGAAAAGTAATCTTTAAAACGTGTGGTTAATAATTTAGTGATTGATAAGAAATGACGCTTCATTCGGTCTTATATATATATATATATATATATATAAATTAGGGGGTGTCCTCCACCGACAGCAGAGACTAATCCTCCTTCGCATCGTAGTTATCCCGAAGGGGCATTGGTGCTGGCCAAATAATTTCTCCATACACACCGCTAGGGATCGAATCTCTGACTAGATACTTAAAGGAACCCAGCTACGAACTAACTGAGTCAAGTTGCTTTGGTTGCTTCATTGGCTGCGTGGACCTCTCATACCCAGTTTAATCAAGTCGTTGTGGACTCCTTGAACGAGACTCGTACCCTACCTGAAAACATTAAGCAGCTGATGTGTAATATCTCCTCTTGGAACACCAACGTTTTCGGGCACATTATCCAAATGAAGCGAAGACTCAAAGCGCTTTGGAAGGAATTCAAAAATCTCTTGAGAAATCGAGATCCCACTTCTTAGAGAATCTTAAAAAAGATCTCACGAAGGAATTTGAGGAAGTTTGCCTCCAAGAAGAGCTTCTCTGGTTCCAGAAGTCGAGAAGCGATGAAGCAATCAATTGACTTTTTTGGATGCTATGATTAAAACAGTTGTCTAGTTCTATTAATGTTTTCGACAAAAACCAATTAGCTCTTACATTAAAGGGAGTCGGGAGGTAGTAATTTATTCATGCAACAAAATATTTAATACTCCTTTCAATCTTAGATATATAAGAGTGGATTAAACAAAATGTTTATTTTAATCCTAAATATAAAATATTAATCTATTTTGTTTGTTAAATTTATAATTGTTTCTCTACAATATCTTTACAGATTATGCATATTAAAAAAGTTTCCATCAACAAAAATTTCAATGCACATAATTAAAAGGCAAAAAATAGAATATCCTCTTTCTATGATTAAAAGGGTATTTTAGACAAGTCCATATACATTTTTTTATAAATAATCACCTTAACCAATTTTTCTCTACATCTCACATCGACAATAGGTAGTAAAAGGGATCATAAGGAGTAAATATTACATCCTAGTGGGACCCAGTGATCCCCGTCTATGCCTCTGATCCTTGAAATTCCCAGATCAGATGACAGGCCCAATATCTTGTGGGCAGATATATGTCGAGGTGGGATGTTGGTGCGAACGTGGTCCACGTGACGTTATTCCCAAGAAGGTAAAAGTCAGGCGCTCAGCTATTGAGATGGATAAGTCTCCACGTGTCAATATCATGGTGGTCCTGGTCCCATAGAGTTCGGAGGCCACAAGGAACTCACCTATGCAGTGCACCGTTGGATGGGAGGACATGTCGGCTCTGACTTGCCTTTGACAATGTCACCCTCACACAGAGCAGCATTTGACCATCTTGTCACGAGAAAGGAATAGGAGTAGTAGTTTGCTTACTGATCCTAATATTTAATGGCGGAATTTAGGATATGATTCAGTTTGGTGAT
Source organism: Acacia acuminata (assembly GCA_019022655.1). NCBI lineage: Eukaryota > Viridiplantae > Streptophyta > Magnoliopsida > Fabales > Fabaceae > Acacia > Acacia acuminata. Next base: position 357,308 of record JAFJYI010000199.1, read on the forward strand.
AGAACCAAATCAACCAGCAAACATAACTATTCCTTCGATCTTTATTATAAAGTATCAACTAACAATTTACACAAATCAATGTTATAAAATTTAAGTAGTTTCCAATATTACCTCTATTAGTTGCACTAAACTCTAATATTATATTATTATTATTCTCACCTACTACCCCTATTAATTATGGGCATACATAGAAGAAAACAATTAATTATCTTTGGAAACTTAGAAACAAGTAAGTGCTTTATAAAAATGATCAAATACATTTGCTGGTTGGTGTGTTATAATAAAGACCATAGGGAGTAATAAATACCTTAGTCCCTGGCCATCGTTGCATCTTTCTGGATTACCTGCAACAAATCGCTGTATTAATTAACATATAATCCTCTTTCAGCTTTGAGTTAGTGATATCCTTCTCTTGATTAACTTGCCACATGAATATTTTCATCTTTTTAGTAAACTTGCCCTCTTTAATCTCCTTACTAGTTTTTAGGGGTGGTTATGAAGCTTAGAAACCCGATACGCCCGCCTGAACTCGAAGAAATATTTGAACTTCATGGTTTTAATTACAATCATTTTGTGGCCTTATTTATAATGGATTAGGGATGTTGTTTGATTTTGAAGTACGGATATTTGTTAAGATATATGGTAATTTTTAAATTTTAAGACTCAAGTTGTAGACTTATATTGACATATCTCAAGATGTATAATCATCGAATGTATTTGAAGTTTATATTCTTAGGGCAAAGTTAAGACATGTGATAACTAAATGAATGTTTATGATATTTAAATGGGATTATTAGGGCTACTAGCATCCTTGTCCTTCCCGAAATGGTTAGGGCTTTTTTACGAGCGGGGTTTGATCCCGAGTTAGCTCTAGAGCTAGGAATCAAGGTTGGCCTTTTTAAACCAGGAGTAAGAAAAACATCTATTTTTAAGGCTTGACCCGTGAGCGTATGGGTCGGGGCTAGAAGACATTTCTTTAAATTTTAACTATTTTTCCGCATTTTTTTTTCAAAGAAGTATAAATAATAAATTACAACAATTAAATTTCTAATTTAACAAATAAATGTTATCAACATTAATCTCAAAACAATACGCATCATACAATAAATAAATACAATCACTAAGTCATAATCAAAGATAAACTATTGTCTACATACCACAATTACAAATAATTAATGAGAAGACTTAATAAAATAAAAAATACTTCTTATAAATATGTCTTAAAATGTATAAGTGGAGTCAAAAAATAATAATAAACAAAACAGGATATGGACAAAATAATCACTAGAAAATAAGTTAAAAATACAAAATTAGTAAGAATAGTTATAAAATAATAAATATATTTTATAAGTTTTTAATTTTTAGAATTCTTAATACGGGATGTTCTTATGAAACTTAATTTTTTAAAAAGATAATAACAACTAAATATTTTCAACATCATTAACAAAATATAAAAAAATCAATAATATTATTATCATATAAATAATTTTGTTTAAAAAAACAAATGGCCCTCAAAGGGCTGGCCCTTTTAAGCCCTTGACCTTACAAGGCTGGTCCTTTTAAACCCGCTTTCACTTTTTAGACAAAAATCTTAAGCCTGAAATTTCAAGATCTAAACGAGTCGGCTCGACAGGCTCGGCCCGTTTCCCCAACTCTAGTTAGCTCCAATCTAACCCATTTGTTAACACAAGTGTTTTCACCTAAGAGGGAGGTGAATTTGGTGATTTAAAAAATTTAAACGTAGAGAGCTTAATCAATTATAGTAAAGAGATAAGGTTAGAGCAATGTTATCGAAGTGTGCACAATCGATTGTATTGGTTCGGTCTTAATATTGTGACCTACGTCTAGTCCCCAGAGCTTCTATGAGATTTCCACTATCGTTACATGATCAACCAGGTTCTTGGCATTGTATTATAGAGTAATCCTCACTAGGACTCACTCCCCCTTACAAGTTGTAAACTAACAACCACTCAAGGTCTCGTGCACAATCGATTATATTGGTTCGATCTTAATATTGTGACCTACGTCCAGCCCCCAGAGCTTTTGTGAGATTTCCACTATCGTTACAAGATCAACCAGGTTCTTGGCATCATATTATAGAGTAATCCTCACCAAGACTCACTCCCCCTTACAAGTTGTAAACTAACAACCACTCAAGATCCCATTACCTTGAGACTTTACAGGAATCAAATTGATTGTAAAAATCTCTTACAGAGTATATGAATAAACACTGATGAACATAATATCAAAAGATATTTCATATAGTATTAGAGAGTAATGAATGAGCAATAAATTGATTGTGCTTGGTTAGTTAGCTTCGAATTGAATGCTTTTATATTTATAGACGAACACCATTAATGACCATTGAAGCTTTCCATTGGGTGTGTTCAAATTGTTTGTTAGACTGAAGAAACTTTCTATTAAACACAAACCAGAGTCGTTGGAAGATTTTAAGGATAGGTTGCTTTCGTATCACTACTACAGATCTTCATACAACATCCCTTTGGTTTCTGTAATTTTCTAAGGTCGGTCACTGTCACTTTGCCGCAATTGCCACTTCAAGAGATACTCATTGACCTACTTTGAGTTTGCTTGCGTCTGCTCTGTTTCTATGTTCGCATTTAATGTTCTGACACACAAATTGCTTTTGTATTTTTGTACTTAATCCATATATCAAATATTCTAAAACTCATAACCAAAATATATTTAGTAGTATTGAGAAGTATTATTATGAGTAATAATCAAAAGTTACTAGATGATAACCAGTAAATTTGAATTCTAGAAGACGGAGATTTAGTGCAGAAGCAAGTGACACTTGAGTGTCATTCTACTCACACTCGGGTGTCACACTTGAGTGTTGTTTCTCAATACTTGAGTGTTGATGAATTTACTCTTTGGAAGAAGAGTGTTTTAAAAAAAAAAGTTTAGTTGAAAAGATATATATTTTTTCAGACACTTGAGTGTCCGTTTTTCATACTCGAGTGTTGATGATTTGTGTGTCTGGTAGAAGATTGTTCAAAGAACAGAATTTAGAGAAAATATATTAATCTCTACTAGACACTCGAGTGTGCCTCAAAAAGAGGCAGCACTCTTATTTCATCACCGAGTGTTATGCGACCTTGAGAGTATTTACCTTAGCACTCGAATGTTGAAGATCACACTTGAATGTTTACCTTGATATTTCCAAAATGAGTGCGAGTGTTAGACATTGTTCTTGTAAGTGTTGCGGCCACACTTATGTGTTGATTAATACACTCGAGTGTCCAACACACGCTTCGTGAGATAAAGTGAGTGTTCGGTAGTCTTTCTGCGAGTGTCAAGCCAACATTCAAGTGTTCAAAATAACACTCGAGTGTGTCCATGCCAGGACACTTTCATAATTGCTTTCTGATTCAAGTTTTGGTTTCAATAATGGTTGTACACTTGAGTGTCTTGAAATATACACTCGAGTGATTAGAATCATTAAGTCCTCATATCTTTTCCAAGTTTATTATCATTAAAACTTATAAACAAGAACTAACACCATTGACCCTTGTTCCAATACCCAGATCGGTTCAATGACTGGTCTAGGTTTAGTAACCGTGATGTTAACCAAATAAAAAACATGGGAGAATCACACCAAGGTCTCAATTGAAAAAAATAATATCAAAAAAAATTTCTCATAAATTGTCAATGACAAATGAAAAAACAATCATTGACAAGTAAAAAAGCTACCATTATTAAGTTATGAGAATTTTTTAATGGGACCTTAGTGTTATTTTCCACAAAAAGATTTGCATTAATAGTTTTTTGGGGTCAAATATAAGTAGACAATGATTCAAAGAAAAACTGTAGATAGCATGTTAAAACCAATTATAGACCTTAGGCCTCTCGTACGGTGCAAGGGCTAAGAACTGTTAAGTCATGCTGTTCTCCACAAAGAGTTAAAAACAGAATAAACCAAACACAGAACTGTTACATGCCATGCGCAGCCTAACAAGCTACCTGCAGACCAATTATGGAGCAGCCTCAGTAATGAGATACCGATTTAGCTAAAGAGATTCTTCCTTTGCCAGCATCAACCTAAATCTCATCACTGCAAGGTGAGCTCCACATCACTACACTAGTACAACTGCAATTCATTTGGTAACATTGAGAGGAAAATTACAGATCTTGTAGATAACCTAATATCTCCTGTTTATTGAATCTATGCATGGATAATGCAGTTTCCTAGTTAAGATTGTATTCCCATGTGGTTTTGTGTTATGAATAACGACAACAGATTCCATAGTAACAGCCAATAAAGGGAGAAAAAGAAGTGAGAAAAGGAATATACAGGCCCACAGACCTAGTACTTTATCAACTATTCCAGATATCATGTACCATTCTTTAATGGATTAGAGTGTTTCCTCTGACTGATTTTCCAATCTTATCAACTTTGTTGGCCATCTCTATTATTGCGAAGGAACATAGATACGTCTACTGATACATATTGTCCAACCATGACAAAAAAGCAGAGCAAAATATGAACCCAATCTATCATCCCTTTCAAACAGATCTGGGTAAATCCATAAAGAGCCTGTACATATTATACCATCCAACGGTCTCATTATTTTCACTTTTATTAATAAGAACAATAGATGGAGCTGGTGTATCAAAAATATATAGACACAGTTAACTCATAAACATGCAAGTACATTGTGTAGTAGTCTAGTACACACTTTTAGTAGTGTTTGAAAAACCACAAAATCGTAGTTTCAGAAGCCTTTTTTTATAAATAAAACAAAACTCTTCTCACATACTTAACTCATAAATCGTAAAAGTCTCTAAAAACTAATTCAAACATCCACTTAACAAGCCCTTTTAATAGAACATGTATGCTTATATATTATTACTCATAATTGGTCTGGGATACATATCTAAAATGTCTGCCTTAAGTCTCTCCTATAATTATATTCTTCCACGGGGCAAGCAATCATGGCCAAGTTCAAAGTGAGCCAAAATTAATTTTTGAATACGGGTTGACGCACCTAGCTAGCTAGGCCATGGGCATAATGAACAGAGGCACCACCAGGGAATCTTCTCATTAGATATGCGAAGAGATTGCATAGAGATGAAAGCCAAACCAGTACGGCTCTGCCATACTCCTCTCATTTGAAATTCGAAATATATCACTGATTCCTTGGTGGGATTGCACTTTTTCCCCACACTCACTCACCACAAACGTGCCTCGTCCACAGAGCTCTTGATTGCTTCAAACTGTGCCAAATCCAACCGCACTTTTGCATCACTGCAACTAGTACCACATGCCAGATGCCAGCACGCTAAACAAAAGCTTGATTCAATGGATCATATCATCAAACACATTATGTGCAATATCTTTTGCAGTTCTTGTAAGCTTGTGATGAAGTACAAAAGGCAAGTCAGTTTACAATTAGACAGATACCCTGCTTTCTGTTGACTTGTTTAAGCCTAAATACATATGGACTACATATTATCCAGTTCAACGAAACAAATCATCAAACACCTAATGTGCAATAATTTTGGAGTTCTTATGCACTTAAACAGCTCCAGATCTGCAAAACAAAATTGTTCTTTTGAACAATTAGATATCCTTCCGTTGCTTCTTTTGACTGATAGATGCCTTATCTCATGAGATATATGATATGAGCTTATCCTCAATTTGGGGCCTCAAAGTCAAAATTCCACCTCCACCAGAGAATAGTCAAGTGCAGCGAGAAGAATATAAAATAGAAAAGCAATGAAAATGTCACCATTCATTCATTCACTCACTCACAGCAAAAATCTGAGTATGGCTATCAATTACCCTCTATTGAACACGGCACTTGTTGCTGAGATCTGACGCAGAGGTTGAAACAAATGGATTTCTGTGAATGGCTTCAGAAATTACCACCAATAGAACAAAAAGTTCTTCACTACGCGTGTGACATTCTTTGGAGGAAGATTAAATTCTCCCAAACTTCGTCACTATTGCTTTGTCGCATTCGTAATTAGCCATTGCTTTCGATACAAGATTCTAATCAAACACGGTGTGCTCCACATTGGTCGATAAGTTTACTATTGTCCTATTTAGCAAAACGGGGACCCAAAAAATATGCAAAGTTGATGGGCTTTTGATTCCAATTTTGGAACATCTGAGTATCTTCCACATACGGCCTTAATCATGAGAGTTTAGAAAAGGTTACCAACGAAATTAAATAAGGAGAAGACATGTTCATTCAATTATATCCAAAAATCTCAATAATAAAATTAAAATAATGAAATTTCATTAAAAAAAAAAAAAAATCGGTAGTGATTAACGTCAGAAAATAAAGTTAAATTTTGTCCATCGAATCATGACCACTCACAATGATACATTATTTTTGTCTTGGTAAAATAAGAATGCATCGTATTATTTGAGTTAAAAGTACTTTTTTATATCATTGTCAGTGTAATGATTATTGATAAGTAATTATGATAAATGAAATATTGATAAGTAATTTAAATAAATAATTTTTAAAAGAACATAATTTAAATTAATGAACAAGATCTAACTCATCTAAATTTTTCTAATTAAAAAAAAAAAAATGCTTTGCTTGAGTGCTTGTTTTTTCCTCCCCACCCACACAAATGTTTCCAAAGCTTTTGTTTTAGTAATTAAACCATGGGCACTTACTATTAGAGCTAAGAATCGGGTCGGTCGGCCCCTACAGAACGAGAAAACGAAAATGTCTGTTTTTTCAAAGTTCGGGCCCGATAGTGATGAGGCGTCTAAAAATTACTATTCCAAATTTTAACTATTTTTCTTTCAGGTTTTTCGAGAGAAATATAATTAGTAAATTGCAACCATTAAAATTCTAATATATCAAATAAATATTATCAACATTAATATATAAACAATACAAATCATCCAACAAATAAACACATTCATTAATTCATAACAAAAAACAAACCATTGTCTACAATTGACTCACATAAAACATAAGAAGCATTAAACTAAACAAGATTAGATGTCACATAAAATATAAGAAGCATACAACTATCATTGTCAATTGTCACCTTTGGAATATAGTTATTATGTATTTATATAGTTGTGCTTAAATGGATAAATAACTCTATAACATATAAAATACATAGATAAAAGCCAAGTAATTAATTTTTTATAAAAAAATAAAATAAAATAAAATAAAAAGCTACAGTGAAACGGGTCGGCCCCTACAGGGCCAAATTCAAAATTTTGACTGATTTTTTAAGCTCGAATCCTACAGGGCCAAGGCTTAAACGGGCTCGACCTGATTTCCCGGCTCTACTTACGATAGAGTTTTAAGGATAAATTATTTTGAGAAAATCACACTAACATCCCAAAAAAGAAAAATAACATCTAAAACATATATCCTGAAACTCATAGCAAATCAAGATGTGGCACTCTTTGATTAAATGAAATTTTTCCTATAAAAAATAGAGTGACAAAACAACAGAAAATATTACATTGTAACTTGGGGGAAGAGAGTAGAAGAGGACTTGAGAGTAGAGACTGGGGCTCTTCTACTGCAGTACCCTTTGGTCATATATAGGCATGAAAATAAGTTAGGTCAGACTAGATTTTGGCTAAATAGACTTGAGTCTGTAATGAGGTAAAAGGCCTGAGCCTGGATCTAAGTCTAAATGCATGCTTTTTTTTAGACTCAGACTTGAGCCTTTATTCATAAGGCCTGGTTAAGGCTGAAACCTTTTTAAAAGCTTACTTACAATGTGAATCTTTAAAAATACCTCATATTGCAAGCTTTGAAGACTATAAGTAGGCTTTGTGCACTTTAAACTTATCAAAACCTATATAAATGTAGGCTTCAAAGCATAATATTTACAAATTTCCCATTTAAATAAGTTTTTAGCCTACATATAATTAAAATAAAATCTTATTATTATTAAGAATGATTTCACCAACATTCAAAGCTATATAATCATCCAGAATAAAACATTATTGTTAGTAAAGAGAATAGTAAGAATGCAACCATGAACAATTGATGTTCCAAGGAAAATTTTTCAAAGAATAGTAGGGGTGGTACTATAATTAACTAATTATAACTTGAAATAAGAATGAAAAAAATTAAATATTGTGTTGCTTATATAATATAAATATAAATATATTTATTTAATGTATAAACACGTTTGTTACGTTAACAAAATGGACCTAGTCTATTTACACATTTAGGCCTTTAAATAGGTTTTGACTTAGCTTTTTTAACAAAGCGGGCCGCAAAACGCCCTGATAGAACCCCGACCTATTCCCACCCCTAATGGACCAATGAATGCCTTTTATAAATAAAGAACATTTGACTGTATGGTAGCCATAATACTAAGGCTTCTCCAATCTTAAGCAACATAATAATCCTATAGTCCTAAATATAGGACATAATTTATACTGTAAATTGTACTACAAACTATATCCTATATTTAGGACTAAAAGTAGTACTTCTTTTCACTCACTAACACATTAAAATCCCTAAAATTTTATCGTACTTAGAAGTGCAATAGCACTTGCTTGGAAATTTTAATATTTTTGGTTACCATTTTATTAATGTTATTGTGTGTGTAATATGTCCCTTTAAATTACTCGCATTCAAATAATTTGTTTCAGATGCGGCACAAAAGTTACAAAAGGTTTTAGCATGATGTATCATCTGGTGTTTACTTGTTTAAGAAATGCCATGGCAGGTCAAAACCTTGATTTATTAGTCACCTGCCATACCAAACTATTTTCATAATTGTGTTCCTTTATTAAAATTGATATTTTTTACATATTAGATACTTACCAAGAAGATAGTATATGTGTTGACTGTGGTTATATAGTTGACGTTTTTTTTTGCGGGGAGGGGGAATCGAACCATCGACCGGGGGAGTTGTAGGCATTGCGCATGAGAATTATCTCATTTGCTGTTTTTTTTTTTTTTTTTTTTTTTAACACTCCAATTTCAATGGGCTTTGGGCGATTCTATAAAAACACATTGGGCTAGTCATTCTTCAATAACAGGGATTAATTTGGGCCATTCATATTGGGCAAGCTCCATGTCAACTGGTGGCCCATCTTTCGAAAAAGTAACAATCTTTAATGTTAAAGATGACTTAGAACTATCAACGGTGTTAGTTTCAAAGTGGTAAGCGTCTTGTGTCGCTTAAGTAAGGTCTCGGGTTTGAGCCTTGTGAATGCAAAAAAAAAAACCCCCACTGGGAGACTCTTCCATCATATCCAAGTGTGCGACGCGGTCGGACCCGGACTAGTCGGAATGAAGCCCAGGTGAATCGGGTGGACAACAAAAAGAAAAAATAAAACTCATAACAACCATTTAGCACATGTATTGGCAACTTGATAATATAATTTATATCATTTTATCCGTTTTTTTCTTTTTCTGCCCTTTCGGAGGTTTGTCCCTCTCATTTTTTTTTTTTTAAAAAAAATGGCCTGGCCCCCTCTTTTTATAGTTAGTTGAAGTATGTCAAAAAAATAAAAGAGTAAATACCCTTCTCGGGTCCCCCGAAAAAAATATGGACCCCATTTTCGTCCCTCAAACAATAAAAACCCCTTTTTAATCCTTGAAAAAGGACGGATAAGGGTTTATTGGTGAACATTTTAGTCCCTCGAAAATTTTCAAAAACCCCTTTTTAGTCCATAAAAATGTCTCATTTTAGTTATTGTGGACGAAAATGGGGTCCGTGTTTTTTTAGGAACCCAAAAGGGTATTTACTCAAAATAAAATAAAAAGATAGTCCATGGTCCTTAATATCAGACATTATTTATTTAATTTAATTAGATTAAGTAAGTTTGGTTGAGTTAGTTAATATGGCATGTATTTTTTAAAATATCCTAATTATTTTCCTTAATTTTATTATTACCTCTCCTCATTGATTATTGTTAAAGGAGTATCAACAAAGATAAATTTTAAAAAAAATAAGAAATATAAAAACTATATCTTATATTTAATATTAAAGTCAACTACCTAAATATATCATATATTAATATATTAAGAAGACAAGGAGTAGCTCACAACATTAATGGTTTTCGGTTTTTTCTTCAATAGCTGTATACAATAATTACACTAACAAAGAAAGTGACTTATTATTATTATCATTAATTGATACGACTTTTTGTTTCGAAAATTTGAGACACCCATGATTTTTTTTCCCCCGAAGTTAAAGGTTATTGGCTGACTGATAATACAAGACAAAACTAATAGAAATATAAACAATTCAATGCGAATAAGAAAATCTCTGATTTTTTTTTTTTTTTTTGGGGGGGGGGGGTTTGGAGGGTTGGGTTCTTCCCCGATGTACTTTGATTCACCTTTATCTGAACAACTTTCGGGGTCAATAGTGAACTTCTGTCTATATATGCCTCTAATAATTGTTTTTTGCCCAACTTTTAATCATGGGTGAAGGAATCTTCTACTCTCCTTGTGTGAGTCTCCTTCTCTCCTTCCGTGAGCGTCTCTGGTGATGGTGCATCCATCTGGTTCTTTTACTTTGCGGTGAGCAAGGAATTCCCCCTGTTCTTCCCGTGTCAGTGTTTTCGTGCGAGTGGTTACTGTCTTAACAAAGCTAGGTGAAATGGAGGTTGGTCAGAGTAGTTGCTCCAATAGTAAGGAGCAAGTGTTGCTAGACTTTGATGATACACCAGAACAGCATAGAGGCACACTAGTCGGAAAGATTCTATCTAGTAAAAATTTGAATGTCCCTGTAGTTATTTCTATGATTAAGAAGGGTTGGCAGCTCGATGAGGATTTAGAAGTCCATGACCTTGATCGTAGTCAATTAACTTTTTTGTTCTGTTTTCGAAAAGTCTCAGACTACACCCGCATTCTTAGAGGACGGCCCTGGTCTATCCAGGGTTTCCTTCTCAATCTTCAGGTTTGGAATGATTTAATGGTGCTCCAGGACGTTAATTTCAAGGAGGCACCTTTCTGGGTACACTTTCATGGCCTCCCGTTAGAGGCCTTTAACAATGCCAATGCGCAGAAACTTGGTAACGCAGTTGGCAAGACAGTGATGTATGAGTGTCCCAAGCGGGATGGCAGACTTGACCGAAGCTTCATCAGAGTTAGGTCACTCATCAATTTGGACAAGCCGTTGGTCTCAGGATTTTGGATCCCACGTAAGAACCTTGACCTCGCCTGGATTACAGTTAGGTACGAGAGGCTTCAAATCTTTTGTTATAGGTGCGGAAGAATCGGTCATGACGGTCGACGGTGCTCGGATGTCACAGTGCTAACTCAGAAAGAAAGCGATGACAAACAATATGGGGAGTGGTTGGGTGCACCGGCGGCGCGAACTATTGAGGAGGCGGTTGAGATTTGCAGTCAAGATTGGTGTGAGGTTCTGATAGCGACTTCGGCAAGTGCACCGGTCGTTATAAGTAATAAAGTAGTGAGAAAAAGATCGTCCCACGATAATAGTACTCCAATCACTAATTTGCTATTTTTGCTTTAGTTGGATGAATGAGTAATATGGGGTGAGTTGTAACCAAATAGAATTTAAAGAATTAAATAAAGAATCCAAAATATGAATCTCAAGAACAACTGAGAGAAAATATGAGTAATCCAAAATTAAGACCTTCAATTAAGAAATATGCGGCTAGGGATGAGAATCCCCCATGTTCCTCTAATAATTTGAATTGAATCCCTAATTGATTATTATTCTCATGATTGACGATCAATTCTCTAAAGTTAGACTAAGTCCCAATGTCTTGATGCTACCTTAGTCCGTTATCTTTGAAATCAATCTAATGTCTTAGTATTGATTGGAAAGATTATATTTTTAAACGAGAATTATGAGATCGCATAAAATCGTAAGCCTATGTCTAGGTCATGCAACTCTACGATGAATTAACAGATCTAGTTAAATGCACCAACATCTCTATTGTCATACATTAACCTATGAACAATCTAAAAGGTGATCAATCTTCAAGAAAGCTTTAAGCACGAGATAATTCATTCAATCAAGAAAAATAAAGATCAATAAAGAATCCAACTAAATATTTTAAATTCACATAGGGTTCATCCTCGCCCTAACTACAAAAGAAAACTAGCCAAGCATGGCTATACTAAAATCCATGAAAAGATGAAAATCAGATTGGATAAGGCAGGGAAAAGAAAAGAGAAATAAAAACTCTTAAAGAATCCCACAGTCTCAATCTTTCTTTGCGTCGTTCTCCTCCCTCTCGTTGCTCCGTGTGTGTCCGAATTGTGCCCCCTCGTGCTGTGCGCCTCGTCCCCTTTTAATAGATATTAAGTTAAGTTCTTTCTATCTTTTAGATTCATATCATATCTTTAATTATGATATCCCTTTAACCATTAATCATCTCGTGCGGGGTCCACATTGTTGGCTGATTGCTTATCTCCAATATTCCTTGTGATATCACGTCTTCCATTCATCATGAATTATATCATTTAATATAATAATATATTATATTAAATACTTTTCCAATTTAATTTGTTGTGATGTTTATTGTCTTTCCAATATTTTCTCTTCTCTTAGATCACATAATATCTCCTGCACAAATAAATAGGATATCAATAGATTTTTTGTTATAATATTCTTTTATCCTATATTTAATTAAAAGATAGATAAGCACATAAAAGATCATTAAATAAGTATAAAATATTAATAAATTTACTCCAATATATCTCAGAATCTATATTTATTTAATCATAAAATATCTACTTATCGGGTTCCCTATCTCGAGGAACGATTCCTCGCCCGTAAAACCACCATCGGGGCTGGACGGAGTCCCCACCGGAACCAGCTGGGGGCAAACCGAGTACTAGGCATCATGATTGTCAGATTATAGGACAGTGGATCAGTGCCACTTTCGGCCAAGTGTCGATCAAGCGGGGCGGGAAGACTCGGAGGAAGATCGGGCTGAAAAGTCACGCCCGGGTATAGAAGCTAAGTCCGAGACGCCGAACTCATTAATTGCATGTGACGTCGGCAAGTCACGTGATTCCTTTGTGTCTCCAACAAGCCAACCGAATGGGCCCATCTTTAAAGTGCTGGATTGTGAAGTGGCTCCTACTAAACCCATGCCAGATGAAGCCCAACACGCTGGCCCACGTGAAACGCTAGATGAGAGTTGCTCTCTACAAGACGTCTCTTTGGGCTATCAGGTGGATTTTCCATGCGAAGAGGAGACTGCTCAAGCAAAGTATTACACCTCCACGGGCTGTCACCAATTTCCTCCATGTCTCTGTCCCTTAGAAACATTTGTATCAAACGGCCCTATGAGTCAGAATTGGGCTCGGATTCAGTCAAGAGGCGAAGGAAGCTGGTTTTTGATAATTCAAGATATCTGCACAACGTGAGAGCCCGACGAGGAAGAAGCCACGAGAGAGGACGAAGAAAAATCTCAACACCCGAAGACGCTAATAAGAAGCACGAGTCATTCCCTTTAGGGTAATTCCCCAGAAGTTGCCTTGGATTTAGGCGAGATCGATTTCCCTCCTAGTTGGTTGACGGGTAAAGCTCTTTCGGATGGTTCTCACACATCTTCTCCTTCTGAAAACACCGGTGGTTGGACGGGACCAACCACCGGTGCGCCATGAATATTTTATCCTGGAACTGTCAAGGGCTTGGGGTTGCCTTGACAGCCAGGAATCTAAAGGAAGAATGCTTCCGAAGAAAACCCCAAATTGTGTTTCTAATGGAAACAAAGCAGAAGGCGAGATACTTGAGGAAAATACGCAGACGCTGTGGCTTTCAGGAGGAGTGGCTGGTTGATCCACTAGGGAGGAGTGGTGGCCTTTCTCTTTGGTGGCTGGAATCGATCAAGGTAGATATCCTTTACTCTTATCCTAATATCATCCACACTCGTATTTCGTCTGACTGCTTTGAATCACCTGAGTATATTTCTTTTCTGTATGGCCCACCGGATGAGGAGGAGCGTAATTTATGTTGGCAGGAGGTTAGGAGGATAGGAAGGAGTATTAAGGAAGCTTGGCTTTGTGTTGGGGATTTCAACGATATATTATTTCAGTCTGAGAAGGTTGGGGGCATTCCAATGGCTGGCCGGAAGATCTTAAACTTCCAATGCTTTGTGGCTGACTATGAATTAGAAGATCTGGGCTTCAATGGATATTGCTTTACCTGGTGTAATAACAGGGAGGCACCCGACACTATTAAAGAGCGAATTGACCGAGCACTAGGGAATGTTCAGCTGCGAGACAAATTCCCTAACATTCAAGTGTTTAACATCGATCCTGCGAAGAGCTCAGATCACCATCTCCTCCTAATTAATTGTTGTCCGGATATGGGTAAGCGTAAGAAATCCTTTCGATTTGAGGCCCCCTGGATTGCTCATAGTTACTTTCATCAGCTTGTGAAGGAGTGCTGGAAATATTCATCTGCTGATTCTCAATCTGCTCTAGCAATTTTTACTAGTAAACTTGAGAAATGCAAATCAGACCTTGTACGCGGGAGTGACAAAGAATTTCCCAACAATGTAAGAATGATCAGCTATTTGAAAATGCAGTTGAGCTTACTTTCCCCAGGAGAACTGAATAGTGAAAATGTAATGGCCATTGCTGATGCTAAGGCGGCTCTAGATCGCGTTCTTGCCCTTGAAGAGCAATATTGGTGGCAACGCTCAAGGGTCCAATGGTTAAAAACAGGGGATAAGAACTCTCGGTTCTTCCACGCTTCCACTATTAGTAGAAGGCAACGGAACAGGATCCTGAGTATTAAAGATGACGCTGGGAATTGGCTCTTAGAGAAGGAGGCAATTACCAATAACATTGCATCCTTCTTCCAAAATCTGTTTGCCTCCTCAAATCGAATGACTCGATTTACATTACGTCCTATGTTGATAATAGAATTTCAGATGACATGAATCAGTTGCTAATGCGGCCTATCACTAAAGAGGAAGTTAAACAGGCTGCGTTCAGCCTTGGGGGTTCTAAGGCCCCGGGCCCGGACGGTTTCTCAGGGATGTTCTACCATAATACTTGGACTGAAACAGGGGAGTCTATATTTAATATGGTGCAAGAATTCTTTGCTGGTAAGGTCAGTTTGGGCTCGATTAACGCTACTACGATGACTCTTATTCCCAAAACGGACAAGCCAGATCATGTCTCCCAATACCGTCCCATCAGGTTATGTAATTTTTCTTATAAAATTATATCCAAGCTCATAGCTAATAGGCTCAGACCTTTGCTGGATCATTGTATCTCTCAAAACCAAGGTGCTTTCGTTCCGGGCCGAAGTATTCAAGACAACATCATCATTGCCCACGAAGTGTACCACTACCTTCGGAGGAAGAGAACTTCTCGTAAATACGAATTTGCGCTGAAAATGGATATGAGTAAAGCATACAACCGCATTGAATGGAAGTTTCTGGAAGCGGTGCTGCTGCATTTTGGTTTTTGTGCTGATTGGGTCTCACTTGTTATGAACTGTGTGAATTCCGTCCGGCTGACTATCTGTCTATCAGGTGAAGATATAAGTTCCTTTAATCTAGGTCGGGGACTACGCCAAGGGGATCCCCTCTCACCATATCTATTTATCCTCGTTGCTGAAGTTCTTTCTCTCATGATTAGCAAGAATCTAGATGCCAATCGGCTTAGAGGTATCAAGCTTAGCAATAGCTGTCCAATGCTATCACATAGTTTTTTTGCAGATGACGCTTTGCTGTACATGAATGCTAGTAAAGGGAACTGCAGGCGGCTGGCTCGAATTCTCAACCAGTATTGTTCGGCGTCAGGCCAAGCTATTAATCTGGATAAGTCCAGCATTTTCTTTTCAGCCAATACACCTGGAGATGTTAAGGTTCTGACTGGGAGGATTCTGGGTATTCATACGACCGAGGACCCCGGTAAATATTTAGGAATCCCAAGCATATGGGGGAAGACCAAACAACAGGCATTGGCTTATATCCGAGAGTGGGTGACAAAAAAAATTCAAGGATGGGGGAAATCCTTCCTTTCCTCTGCAGGTCGTGAAGTTATGATCAAATCAGTCATACAAGCCATCCCCATTTACCCCATGAATTGTTTCCAATTCCCGGTTAAAACTTGCAAGGAGATTCACAGTCTCATTGCTAATTTTTGGTGGGAGGGCCGCGCTTTTGGTACCAAAATTCATTGGAAAGCCTGGGATTATCTTACGATGAGTAAAAGCTAGGGAGGCATGGGTTTTCGAGATCTTATCATCATGAATGAAGCATTATTAGCCAAGACAGCTTGGAGGCTCCTATGTAGGCCTAATGATCTATGGGCCAGAGTCCTTAAGAGTGTCTATTTCCCTAAGGACGAATTCATTGAGGCTAACAAAGGCTATAAAGCCTCTTGGTGCTGGTCCAGCATCATTGAAGGCCGGAATTTCTTGCAAAAAGACCTTCGGTGGGTCATCGGGAATGGTAATGCAACTCGGATTTGGGGAGATAAGTGGGTCCCCGGAGTGAATTTCCCTGCTAAACCTGAAAACAGCGATGATCCCTATGTTAATTATGGGAAGGTAAGTGATCTTATTGTAGATGGTAAATGGGAGCTCTCGCCAATTGCACACCGCCTTTCGGATGAAGTTATTGCTGCAATTCAGGCCATTCCCATCCCTAATAATGGGTTGGAGGACAGAATAGTATGGACCCCCGCGAAAAATGGCTCCTATCTAGTCAGGTTGGGTTATCATAAGGAGAAAGGCAGCCATTCAGTAAGCGCTATCAGAGCAAGTTCATCGACTGTGATCCCCCCTACGGGCTGGAAGTCTATTTGGAAGCTCGCAACGATTCCTCGGGTGCAGCATTTTATTTGGTGCTCTCTAAATAACGCACTAGCAACAAATGCAGCGCTTTTTTATAGAAGGAGATCTCTTACGAAACTGTGCCCAGTCTGTGAGTCGGCGGAAGAAACCTTAGAGCACCTTTTTTTCCAATGCCCCTGGACCCGTTGTGTGTGGTTTGGCTGCTTGTTGGGGGCCAGATTCAATATTACTGAGGTTTCTAATTTTAGGGCATGGTGGTTGCAGATTTCAGGTATGGTATCTTTGCTCCCCCATGATATATCTCTAATACGCTGGATTCTATGGTTCATTTGGAAGCAGCGGAATGATCTAGTCTTTAATTACTCTTCTCTAAATCCTTTAGCTGTCATTGAATTAGCTAGAAAATGCAATGCTGAATTTTGGTCCAATCTGAATTGCACAGATTCTGGTTCAGTTTTACCAATAGGTGCCAAAATATTGCATGCACATTGGTCCCCTCCATGCTGCTGAGTACTTGAAATTTAATTGTGATGGTGCCCATAAATCTTATAATTCCTTTGTTGTTGTGGGTGTTGTATGTCGTGACTACCTTGGGGATTTCAAATGGGGATTTATAGACAAGGTTAAATCAATCTCGGCATTTATGACTGAAGCTTTGGCCCTTAAGAAGGCGTTGCTTTTGGCTTTGGACTTGGGACATGACAAAGTTATTTTTGAAACTGATTGCCTTCCCCTGCTGTCTTGTGTTGAAGCTAAATCTCCTGATTTATTTGATTGGAATTACAGGAGTGTTATACATGATATTATCAGTCTTTTCTCTGGCAAGGTTGGGTTTTCATTGTCCTTTACTCCGCGTAGGGGTAACCGAGTTGCTGACTGTCTTGCAGCACTTTCTTATAAGGGGGTGTGCCCGATCGGGTGGGTCTTTCAACCAACACCCTCTTTACAATTACTGCTGACCTTGGACGTACAGGAGGCTGGAATTATTATGGATGAGACTTCCCATGCTGATCGTGTAATTGAGGGAGAGTAATATGTTTTTGCTGGTTCTTTTGCTGTTAGTTTCCTCGTTCTGTATTCAGCATTGTTATGTTTGTTCCTTTCAGTGTTGTTTCTGGTGTTGTACTCCATGTTATGTAAGGGTCTGTACTGTCTCGTTTTATGGTAATAGAAGTAGATTTCCTGGTGCAAAAAAAAAAAAAAATCATGGGTGAAGGAGTGAAAATACACACGATTTTTTTCTTCGGGAGCGCAAAGATCACGAGCTTTTTTTGGAGCAAAAATACACATGAACTTTTAAAAGTGAGGCAAAAATACTATGGCCGTTAGTTTTGCTTAATCACGTTACTTTTTCAGTGGGCCCCACCTTATTTAAAAAATGAAAAATGCATTTTTTTAATTAATTGACCACACTGCCCTTCTCATGCGTTTGGAATCCGACTGGAAGAAGAAAACACAAGGTCTGGGTTATTGCGTCGGCGGAATTCAAATGTAGCTGGAAGATGAAGATCTGAGGAATTTCTTTGAGATCCTTCTTCTCTTCTTTTCAGATCGTGCCCTTCTCTCTTCATTTTCTTTTCAGACGCTGTTGACGGCGGCGAACAACGGCAGCGGTGTTTCTCCACTCTACTTTGTAGATCTATAATTTGCTGAACTACATGGCGAATACGAAGTCGTTTAGGGCGAAGGTGAGGTCACAGAGTGCTCTGAAACAGAGGCCTGAACCGAAAAAGAGGCTCTCGTTGAATGAAATAATGGCAGCAAGGAGCAGTATAAGCAGTGTTAGAATGCAGAGGTCGCCTTGTTCCCAAGTTCAAAAAGAGTCATGGATTCCGAAAACACCTGTATTCTGTCTAGTTTTTTATTTCCTCTTGTATAAAAAAAAATCCATTTTTTAGTTTCAGATCTAAATCAGAGATCTTGAGGAGCGATTCGACGATACTTGTGTTCCTCACTCTCGATGTCGTCTTCCATTTTCTTTTTCTCGATGATTTCAACGATCCTCTGAAATCTAAGGTCATCTTTCTTTCCCTCTCTCTTTGTTTTGCCTGCCTGGAAAAAATTGAGGAAGAAGATTCATCTTCTCCAGAAAATGTCATTTGCTATTTTTTCAGGTTCATCATGATATGGAAGCTCCATTGTCACACTATTTCATATGCACAGGCCATAATTCGTATCTTACTGGGAATCAATTGAGCAGTGATTGTAGTGAAGAACCCATCATTAAGGCTCTGCAACAAGGCGTGAGGGTAATTATTAGTCAACTTGCGATTTTTGGTTCAACTATTTTGACTGAGAAGGATGTGCTTGCTGATAATTTTTTCTGAGATTTCTTCATTTGAACTCAATAGCATATAATTTGGGTGGTAATTTTTGTTTATGTTGAGCCTCTGGATGCGAAGAGGATTAATTGAATAAGAGATAGGGGAAACTGATGTTTGAAGGATGTGCTTGCTGAGTTCTTGTTCTTTTGCCCCTCGGATATTTGATCTGGGTGGATTGTGATTGTGTTTTGTTTACTAGGTTCCACTTTCTTCCTTTATCTGGGTGGATGGATCGATTCTTTGATGGAGAATCTTGCGAGAGAGATGTTGGAAAGAAGGGGTTGAGGGCATTTTGGTCATTTCAAGTGAAAATTAACATATGTTAGTTTGTTTTAATGTTCGTGTGATTATTGCTCCGTTTTGCTCCCAAAAAAGCTCATGTGTATTTTGCTCAAAAAAGCTCATGGTCTAAGCTTAAGGAAAAGCTAGTGTGTATTTTCACTCCTTCACCCTTTAATCATTAAATACTAATACATGAATTATACATTGTTGTGAAATTCACGACGACTTGAGAGACTTGATTTTCTGATTTCACAGTTTTTATATTTCTAGTTTATAAAATTGAGTCGAGCGACTGATAAATTTATAACTACTGTAAATTTGGTTAAACTCACAAATTTATATGCCAAGTCTACCTTTTTTACGTTTTTAGATTACAAAAATACGTTAACTCACCTTTAAACTCGTCTTAATTTCTTAAATTTGATTATGCTTAACGGCTTTATATATAAATTTTATAGAATTTTTTTAAATATATATGATAAATTATAAAGGTTCAGGGATTTAATTTCAATTATTTGGATTTAAATATATTTAAATCAAACTATGATATTTTTTATATTTAAATTATTTAATTATATACAATTAATACTGATTTAATGGTAAAAGTAAACTCTTACAAGTTTATATCACTATCGGGAGTTTGACAACCTTAGAATTATGTATTTCCTCTGGTCTTATTTATAATAGCTCGATAACTGAATTACGTGATTTGTGAAAGCAATTGCGATTGGTTAAAAATAATAAGTATGTCTAAAATAAACTTTCTTTTTCGAAGTATAACCTTGTTTATGTGGGTAAGTAAGAAAAGAAAAATAGAGTAAATATAGGTATCAACAAATTTTTAATTAATGCAATACATGTAATCAATGAAGGGCAAAAATAGGGAAATAAAACTCATTAAAAATGTTCAGCCAATTCTTATTGGGCTCTAATAAAAAAGATTAAAGTAACTCAGATTTTAGGCTCTTATACACCAAAAAAAAAACCGTATAAAATATTGTTTATACACTAGCTTGATAATGTAAGTGGTGTGCTGACTTACTTTTATAATGTATTGCATTTTAAACCCCCCCCCCCAAAAAAAAAAAAAACACAGCAAATCAAAGATTCATAGTGTATTAGGCACATCGACACGTTTCATGTTTCAATACTTATTGTTTGAATTAACTTTTAAAAATGTTTCAATACTTATTGCATGTTTGAATTAACTTTTAAAGATAATTTTTACGATCTTAAACATGTGAATCAAAGTCTTATCTCAACTTTTGAAAAAAGGTCTCTGAAACCATGTGATTTGCCAAACATACACCTTAGTATGATGATATTTATAAGATATATAAAAAATAATGGGAGCACTAATACTAGCATTATTTAAATAAGGGTTAAGAAGTAAAAATATACATGTGCTTTATTCGGAAGAGCGCCAACATCAAATGTTTTTTTTAGGTGTAAAAGTAACTACATAGTTACAAATTAAGTGCAAAAATATCGTTTGACCGTTAAGTTTGATTTTTTTGGTTGATTTGATGATGACATGGCATTCAATATGCAAAAATATATATGTGGTTTTTTTTAAAAGAGCGTCCAACACCAAGTGCTTTTTTCTAAGTGAAAAAATAACGTTTGACTATTAGTTTGGCTTTTTTTTAAAAAAAAAATTTAGTACCCGTCAGTATTTTAAGTATTTTTTAGTACCAGTTAGTATTATGAAATATTTTTTCAAGATCCCAAAATAATTTTTCAAGATCATGAAATATTTTTTTAATACCAGTCGGTACCCTTAAGTATTTTTTTAGTACCATTGAATACCACGAAATATTTTTTAAGATCAGAAAGTAGTTTTTTTAGTATTAGTCAGCATCCTGAAGTATTTTTTTAGTACCAGTTAGTATCATGAAGTGTTTTTTTAATATTAGTTAGTACCCTGAAGTGTCTTTTTAGTACCGATCAATATCTTGAAGTATTCTTTTAGTACCAGTTAGTACCTGAAATATCTTCTAAATATCATAATATAATTTTTCAAGATCATGAAGTATTTTCTCAGTACCATTCAATATCCTCAAGTATCTTTTTAGTATCCAGGCCGTATCTTAAAATATTTTTTTAGTACCATTCAGTACCCTAAAATAATTTTTCAAGATTATGAGGTATTTTTTCAGTACTATCAAGTATTTTCAAGTATTTTTTTTAATTCTAGTCAGAATCTTGAAATATTTTTTTTATGATCCTATATTTCAAGTATTGACTAGTTCTATTTTTTCCACACAAAAAAGTCAAACTTAACGATCAGATAATATTTTTGCACATAAAAAAAGTATTTGGTGTTTGGAGCTCTTTTGGACAAGCCACATGTGTATTTTTGCACCTTAAAGTAATGTTATCATCTAGTCACTAACAAAAAGTCAAACTTAATGGTCAAACGATATTTGTGCACTTAATTTATAATCATGTAGTCACTTTTGCACCTTAAAAAAACATTGTGTTACACACTCCTCCTAAAAAAAAAAAAAACATGCGTATTCTTACCCCCTTAACCCTTTAAACAATTAGATTAGGGAACATGTCTTTCTATTCATATTTCATAGAGTTGTAATCGGCTCAGGTCCACGTCTCACTGATTTTTTTAAATAAGGAATTAGGTTTTAGAATTATGATCATTTTTAACTAAGGTCTTTTATGATAATGTATTACTAATGTGGCAATACCATGTAGTTGTTTTAGAATAATAAGGAACCAGTAATAATACTAATTGCAATGATCTTAAATATCGACCGTTAAGCTTTTAATGCTTATTATTGTGATGAACAGTGAAACTAATTAATAATAAGTATTTGATTAAAGTTTAATACAACTCCAAGCTCACACGGATTCCACAAATTGAAAGGCTACATCTAAGCTAACTACAACTAATAGTATAGGAGGCATCCTATGTGGTGTACAACCAGGGACGGATCTTTGTTATGACAAGGGCCCCCAAAAAAAAATGTGTTTAGATTTTTTTTTTTTTTGAAAAAAATCTTATACAATGTAAAATTTAATTTTGGCCCCCTTAATTTTTTTAATACATTTTTCCCCCTCTTTTTTTTTTGTTCCCTCCACATGAGACGTTGACAACTTAAAATTTTGGAGTTTTTGATACTTAGTTCTCATTTGATTCTAAGGATGCTGTAAAGCTTTCACCATTGATAATATTTGCACTCTTATTGCAAAATTCTATCCTACTGATTTTACTGAGCGAGAGAAGATAATTTTGAAGCCTTAACTTCAACATTTTGTTATTGATACTTCTAGTCATCTAGATTTGAACAATCTATTAACTCTACTTGAATTATGTTGTGCTTTGATGAAAATAGGGAAATCTAAGGTGTATTACTTGATTAGTCGATTGATTCGCCTCTTATTAACTCTTCCTGTTTCAATAGCTACCATAGAATGCTCATTTTCAACAATGAAAATAATTAAGATAAGGTTGCGTAACAAGATGAAAAATGATTTTATTGCAGATAATATGGTGATTCATATTGAAAAAGAAATAACTGACACTTTTATTACTTATTCAATTATTAATGATTTCAAGTCATTAAAAGAATAAAGAGCATTACTTTAAAAAAAGTAATTTTTGATTATTTCATTTAGTATAGTATTTTATTAATTTTGTATTATAAATTACATTATTAACTTTTAATATTTTGATATATTATATAATGGACAATCTTCTAAAATTTCATGATATCTTCTCATTTTATAATTGATATGACATCCATACTAGAGACATGCATGTTATACATTAGAATTGTTAAAATAATTTTATTATAAATCTGATTATTTTTAAAATGTTATATAATCTTAAAAATTTTAATTAGTTAATTAGTATACACGTTTGGCCTCGCAAATTTTTATCCCAAGCTCCACCCCGGTGTACAACAAAGCATTGAAGTTGGCATCCAAGCTTCTTAGGTGGCAACTACAATGAACACGATGCTGACTGTGTTATCCAAGTAGGTTATAAGTAGGTTATATCATCCCTCTCGTTTGTAGGCATCCAACTTAAGGTCCTACCGTGGATCATCCGTCTCGTTTGTATCCTCACTTATTCCCACTCCTCATCTTATCAACAACTCTGGCATGGTTATGTTGAAGATCAGAGAGTTGCTGCTGCTTAACTGGGACGTTCAATTTTCATTTGTTTCCAGGGAATTTAATCTTGTCGCTGATAGTTTAGCTAAGTATGGGTTATCCTTTTCATGTAGTTTTCTCTCGTGTCTTCTTTTCTGAGAACTTTGCTTCTCCATGATTGTATGGGAATTTATCCCACTTCTGGTTTATTATAATATAATGGCCTAGCCTCTCTTTTAACAAAAAAAAAAAAAAAAAAAAAAAAACAACTATGGCTTAGAATCCAAAAACTATAACTGTTATTCTGTTAGTGAAGAGGAGGGTGGGGGTTGAGATACTGGCCTACTCGTGGTGAAACAATATAGATTACAAGATGCCATGCTACAAAGATTTCACCATAAAATATATATATATATATATATATACATTATATAACTGAGACACCTCAGCTATATTGTACTCATGACAATCCTAACAAAGTAGCATCGCTAGATCTTGAGAAAGGTATACCTCGTGGAACCGCAGGCCTGTATCAAGCTCTTTCTTTGCCAGATAATCCGCGGCATAGTTGCACGAATGAGGCACACAGGTGACCTTTGTATCCCAGTCCATTTCCAGACACTTTCACAATTATATTCTGATTTCGTAAACATTGTAGGATTTCAGTACAGTCCACTTATTTCTGACATGAATAAACAGAAAGGATGAAAAAGGGAACAAACAAGCCAAATCCAGATACAAATAAAAATACAAACACAATACAACATTCGCAACATATTGCATCCTAAAATTTGACTTCTTCAAGTGGACGGCGACGTCTACACAAGTCCTGGATCAGAGAGTTCAAATCTGAGTGAGATGAACCTCCGTTTTCCACAGCATTTCTTGCTTGCAAAGCCAACACCTTTGCTCTGTTTCTCATTTCCTCTGCTTCTTCCCCTTCCATTACTCTGTTCGCAGCTTTCTCTATAGCTTCCCTCTTGATACCATCTCCTGTCACTCCCATCCATTTTGTGACTCCCACAGGCACACCAATTTTAAGAACCTCAGTTACCAATTTCTCGTTGTAAAGTTGGTCTGCATACACAGGCCATGTCACCATTGGAACTCCTTCACATACTGATTCCAACGTCGAATTCCAACCACAGTGTGTCACAAACGCTCCCACTGCTCTGTGTTCTAGAATCTTCACTTGTGGCGCCCATCCCCTTATTATTATTCCCTTACCTTCAATTCTTCTTTCGTATCCTTCTGGTAGCCATTCTTCTTGTTTGTCTTTCTTGGGCTTTTTCACGACCCAGATGAATTGTTGGCCTGAAGCTTCTAGACCCATTGCGATTTCTCTGAGCTGGGATTCTGGAAAGCTTGTCACGCTTCCAAAACAGACATAAACAACAGAGTTGGGTTTCTTCGTGTCAAGCCACTTCAAGCATTCGTGTTCCTCTGTTTTGGTATTATACAGAGAAAGAGGGCCAATATGCCAAGATTTTCTTCCAAGGAAATTCCTGTAATGATCTGCATAGTCCTTCTCCAATTCATAGAAGGTATTCACGATCACTCCGTAGCTCGTAAGCTCTGCTTCCTTAGAAGCAATCATTAGTCTGCTCACTATGGTGTCTTCGTTATATTTGAGAGAATCAGGCACCTGGGACCTCGTCATGGTGATTTCACCAGGAAGATTAGGAATCACGAACGGCTCTGAATCTGAAGAAACATGGTCGTAACGCCTGTGGAGTCTGAGACATTCGTAAGAGCACAAAGCGAAGAGACCAGTGCCGTGAAATACTATCGCCGGAATCCCAAACTTGGCAGCAGAATAAGTGGCCCATGGGAAGAACATATCTGCAACGAGGCAATCAGGAAGTGACTGCTGCAATATTTGCTCCAGTGGATCTTGAAGCAGAGTAGTGGCTTCAAAGAATTTGTGAATCAAATCAGGGGAAGGGATTGAGTTCATATTCTCGTAGCCTTGAGGGAAACCAACCTGTGCACAAGGGAAATCGATGGTATGGATTTGAATGAGAGTATTGAAAGATTGAAGTGATTTGAAAATAATAGGTGCGTTGAGAGGAGTGGTGACAATGGTGGCCTTAACACCTCTGTCGGCAAAAAGCTTGGCCATGTCAATGGTGGGAATTATGTGGCCATGGGCGAGGAAGGGGAAGAAGAACATGCGAAGAGGTCGATTCTCAGAAGCCATGATTTTTTCAGGGAAGAAGGTTCAGATTTTGCAGGTGAAAATCACGAAGACGAGGACGAGAGTCTTGACTGTTAGGTGCCGACCACTGGTTTCCTCTGTTTTTGCCTCTGTATTCCTCTTCCTGTGTTTATAACCAAAAGCGAAAAAAGGTTTTTTGTTTTTTTTTTGTTTTTTTATTTTTAAAAAAGGATTTGAATGTGAGGGTCCTGTAATAAATGGTCATTGCTTTCTCCAGTAGAATGCCAGAAGGGTACTGCCCTTATCCTCTTCAATTGGACTCTTTCTATATGAATCAACCACTGTATTATTCTATAGTTGAAAGTTTAATTTTATATTTATTAAAATGTTGCTAACAATGTAATTAGGAATTTCTGGTTGATTTAAACAAATGAATTGATGTGTATTTCCACATACTTTTGTCCTTTGATTTTCTTAGTCCATAAAACTTGTGCTTGGTTTAGAAAATAAAAAATATTAGGTCTCGCCGTCTCACTTACAAAAATACTCCCTAACAATCTCAAATATGAAGTATTTTTTTACTAATATTATCTTGATCATAATACAATTTATCTTGTAATAACGGGATTTTGTTATATGTAAAAACATTTTCTCTTGGTCCATGTAATAATAATGAACAGTGGTATGTGTATACGTGATGGGACATTAGCCCGACGTTATCTAATGAATATTCTCATAAATTGTCTCGTAATCATGTTTTTTATATTCACCATGTCAAAATTTGAGTATCGTGAGATTCAATTAAGAGGTTGAAAATGAGTTTTTTTCTTCTTCTATATTTATATTTAGTATAATAGTAGTTAATTATATTGTTTAAATTGTTTATACGTTATATGGAAAGTGATAAAATCTAAGAATAGCTCAATGATGAAAAATAAAACAATTGATTCATTTTTTAAGAGGAAAGCTAGTGATCACATAGAGGAAGGTAACATAGCTCCTACATCTTTACCGGTTGAAAAGACTTGTCATTATGCTTTAAGGTTTGATTGTGAGGAACAGCCTTTTAAAATTCCTAAAGTTACTTCCAATGAATTTGATATTAGTTCCTTAGAGTGTGATCCGAGTAAACACCCTCAAATATGGCAACTTCATGTGAATCAAAGAGATGAAGTTTGAAGGGCTTAGTTAAAATGGGGTCCATACCAGTGTAACTTCAATGTTATCCTCTTACAGGAAAGAATCATCTAAGAAGATTTCAACATACTTGGTTTGGTATATTTCCTTCTTGGTTAGAGAATTCTCCTACTATAAATGTTGCTTATTGTTTACCATGTTTTCTTTTTACTAAACCAAGTGGACCTTCTGGAGCAGATGTTTTTACTGTTAAAGGATTTCAAAACTGGAAAAAAGTCCTTAGTGGAAAAAAAATTGTGCTTTTCTCAATCATATAGGAGAAGATCCTTGCTCACCACATAACAAAGCAATGAAGGCTTGTTAAGACTTGTTGAATCAATATGGACATATCCAGAATGTCTTTAATATACAAAGTTCAAATCAAATTTTAAAGAATCGACTACGTCTTAAGGCATCTATTGATACGTTGGTTGACATTTCAAGCATGCGCTTTTAGAGGTCATGATGAAACTTTAGAATAAAAAAACAAGGGTAAATTTCTTGTGATGATAAAGTTGTTAGCATCATACAATGATAAAGTTGCAAAAGTTGTGTTGGAAAATGCACCATATAATTCCAAGTATACTTCACCTCGAATTCAAAAGGAAATCTTGCATATCCTCTCCAGCAAAGTTTGTAACCACATTCGTCAAAAAATTGGAGATTCTAAGTTTTGCATAATTGTTGATGAAGCACGCGATGAAACAAAAAGGGAGCAAGTGGCACTTGTTTTGAGGTTTGTTGATGAAAGTGGTTGCATACAAGAAAGATTTTTTGATCTCATACATGTTAAAGATACTATGGCATTAACTCTTCAAAAAGAATTGTGTGCAGTCTTTTCTAAGCATAATCTTGATATCTCTAACATTCGTGGTTAATGTTATAATGGGGCTAGTAATATGAGAGGGGAATGGAATGGTTTGCAAGCATTATTTATCAATAATTGCCCTTCTGCATACTATGTGCATTGTTATGGTGAACTTGAAACTGGTAATGGGGCAAATCAAATTGGTACTTTGAAATGAGCTGGAGATACTCGTTGGAGTTCTCATTTTTACTCAATTTGTTGTATGATAAATATGTTTGCGGCAACTTGTTCTATTCTTGAAAAGATTATTGTTGATGGATCAACTTATTGTCAAAGAGGGGATGCTGATGTTGCTTATAATTTTCTGACTTCATTTGAATTCATATTGATCCTACACTTGATGAAAGAAATCACGGGAATAACAAATGTTTTTTGCCAAGCTTTGCAAGAACAATAACAAGATATAGTTGATACTCTGAATTTAGTTTGTATTACAAAAGTTCTCATTCAAAAATTGAGAGAAGATGGTTGGTCGAATTTATTGAAAAATGTGACATTATTCTGTGAGCAACATGAGATGGATGTTCCTAACTTTAGTGCTCCATATATAGCACGACAAGGACGCTCCCGTCATCAAAAAGATCATATTACAATGGAGCATCATTATAAAGTGGAAATATTTTTATTTACAATAGATAAACAATTGCAAGAGTTGAATATGAGGTTTAAGGACAAACTTTTGGAGCTTTTGACACTTAGATCTCATTT
This sequence comes from Acacia acuminata, assembly GCA_019022655.1. Taxonomy (NCBI): domain Eukaryota; kingdom Viridiplantae; phylum Streptophyta; class Magnoliopsida; order Fabales; family Fabaceae; genus Acacia; species Acacia acuminata. Next base: position 385,662 of record JAFJYI010000199.1, read on the forward strand.
GATTCCTAAGGATGCTTATAAAGCTTTCAACATTGATAATGTTTGCACTCTTGTTGCAAAATACTATCCTGTTGATTTTACTAAGCAAGAGAAGATAATTTTGAAGCCTCAACTTAACACTTTGTTATTGATGCTTCTAGTAATCCAGATTTAAAGAATCTATCAACTCTACCTAAATTATGTTGTGCTTTGATGAAAACAGAAAAATCTAAAGTGTATTACTTAATTGATGATTGATTCACCTCTTATTAATTCTTCCAGTTTCAATAGCTATCTCAGAACGCTCGTTTTCAGCAATGAAAATAATTAAGACAAGGTTGCGTAACAAGATGGAAGATGATTTTATTGCAGATAATATGGTAATTCATATTGAAAGAGAAATAGCTGACATTTTCACTACCGATTCAATTATTGATGATTTCAAGTCATTAAAAGAGCGAAGAACATTACTTTAAGTTAAGGTAATTTTTAATTGTTTCATTTAGTATAGTGTTTTATTAATTTTGAATTATAAATTACATTGTAAAATTTTAATGTTTTGATATATTATATAACAGGAAATCTTCTATAATTTTATGATATCTTCTCATTTTGTAACTAATATGGCGTTCATACTAGAGGCAGGTATATTATCTTATACATTAAAATTGTTAAAATACTTTTATTATAAATCTGAATATTTTAAAAATGTTATATAACTAAAATTTTTAATTAGTTAATAAGTATACATTTGACCCTCCAAATATTTATCTCAAGGTTCGTCCCAATTAGGGATAATTTTCCCAATTATTGGACCCATAATCATGTTCTAATGGGTTGGATTTGTTATCTTTATATTTAGTGAAATTTATATTTTTTTTAATTAACAAAAAATAATTATTGCTTCTTGTTTTGACAGTTTTGCAAATACAACCGATTTTTCTTAAAATACATGACATAATTAAAAATATTTTACCTTTAAGATAAGAATTAAGGGTTTTAAAATCCATCTTAATAAGCAACCATGATGAGTTAACATCTTTTCTAATTTGTAAGATACATGGCCTAGTTTTGATACTTTTCATCTATCAATATTCAATTATGGTTTTAATTTTTTTCCCAAGTGAAGAATTACTGTTTAAATCTCATGAATGGCACATTTATAATTAGAATAGCTATTCTGATTTAGATATAATGATACTAGAATCTATTTTAATAGAAAATAGTTATTCGAATATTATTGATAGATTTTTTTTTTTATTTTATTTTTTTTTTTTTTTTTTTTTTTGTCTACGATTCAGGAACCTTTGGTTTTGGTGATCCAAATACGCCGAAGTCGGAGCCATGGTAGGGGAAAGGTTCCCAACACCATTTTTTACATTGTCATGTTTGAACCAAGGACGTAGTTAATAGAAAGCAAAGTCTTTTCCACTTGCTCCCAATAAATATTGGTTGATAGAAATTTTTTAACAGAATTATCTTTATCAAAATTAGGAAAAACATGTTTTTTTGTCCTTAAAGTTATGGTCCATTTGAGTTAAGATTCTTGCAGCTTATTTAGGGTATATTTGAACTATTTGAATTAATGTTCAAAAATCATGTCTATGTAAATCGAGATAAAACTCCTCTGACATATTTACTTCATACACTACAGATCACTTTGAAAAAAAAAAAATATTTTACCGCTAATACATATATTCACTTTAAAAATTCGTCATGGAAATTAAAGTTAGCTTATACAGACAAATACATGTAGAAAAAATTATAACAAAGTGCTAATGTCATGATGGTGTTTAGTTTTTTTTTTTTTTTAATGAAGAATATGTATTTTTCGATTACAAACATTCCTATTTAAAATATTGTTTCATTCTAAATGTGGAGACCCTCTTAATAAAGATTCTAATATAAATTTGTCACGTTATGATAATTAAGTGACGAACTATTTTCGAAGACCCAACCCCTATGTTAATAGTAATTAGTAATCAATTATTTGATGAGAAAACCACATTGCCTTGGCAATTTTGAATTTTGATGTATTGAAAGTTTGAAACTGCAAGGCCTTGCAAGGGAGGGAATGTGATACTTAGCCGCTGGTCATTGGAGTGAAACCACCAGAGTGTTGTTGACTCGTTGTTTGGAGGAGGAGTCACTTAAAAAAAAAAAAAAAAATTTACGTTGATTAAGATAAAACTTTTTTTTTTTTTTTTCATATTTATCTCATACAAAGTAAAATTATATCTAATAAGCTAATCCAAACATGCATTTAACTAACTTAAATCTTTTGTGATCTTCTTTGCTTAGTTATCCTGTCTTTTCTGTAATTTGCTCTTTACTTTCTATCTTATAAATTAAAAAGGAAAAAGAAAGAAATGGGACTAGGAATGAAACTTTAAAATTAAGTTTGGTACGAATTGATATTTGAACAGGATGATTGCATCTTTTTTTTTTTTTTTTTTTTTTTTTTTTTTTTTTTTTTTTTTTTTTTTTTTCTCAAGGATAACTGCATATATTACCAATAGGGAGAAGAAAACACCAGTACAGAGTACAAGCAATACAACACGAAGGGAAACTACAAAGCAGAACGTAAAAGCAGAAGCAGAAGCAAAGTGATACCGAGGTACCATTACAAAACAACAAACTGGGAACATAAATAAACCAATAAAAGCAGAAACATCCCCTCATTTACACAAAGAGAAGAGGAACATCCATCACAACAGAATTAGCCTCCAAAGCATCCGAGGTTAGAAGAGAAGACAAAGAAGGTGATGGTTGTGAAACCCACCCGAAAGAGCACACCTCCTTATAAGCACTTGCTGCAAGTAAATCAGCAACTCTATTACCCCTTCTAAGGATAAAAGACAAAATAAACCCAACCTCATCAGATAAGAGACGAATAATATCATGAACAATGCTCCTACTCCGCCATTCACATAAATATGAGATTTAGCATCCAAACAGGAAATCAACGACAAGCAGTCAGTTTCAAAAATAGCTTTATCAAGACCTAAATCCTTTGCTAACAGTAAGGCCTTTTTTAAAGCCAGCGCCTCAGTCATGAATGCTTAGATGGACTTAACCTTATCAACATACCCCCATTTAAAAGAGCCATACCAATCACGACAAACAATACCGATAGCAGCTGGAACCAATTCAGAATAAAAGGCACCATCGGTATTTATCTTTAAAGATCCAGGATCAGGTGGGGACCAACCAGCGCACTCACTATTACTCCTATTCTCCAATCCTCTCTCCACCTTTCTACGCTCCACATTACCCCAAAACTCAGTATTATGTCTCTTTGCAAATTCCACCACAGCAAGGGGGTTAGGGATAACATGATTAAAAATGAAAGCATTCTGTTGTTTCCAAATAAACCAAAGCATCCAACAAACAAGAGAGATATCATGCGAGGTTAGCAAATCCATACCTGAAATTTGAAGCCACCAAACATTGAAATTAGAAATATTTGAAGGATCAAAATGGCCTCCAAGGCTACAGCCAAACCACACACAGCGGGTCCATGGGCACAAAAAGAAGAGATGCTCAATAGTCTCTTCCGCCTCCTCACAGATAGGGCAAGTTTTGACTCGGGCACGCTTTCTGCTATACAGAGCAACATTCGTTGCTAATGCATTATTAAAAATGCGCCACATAAAATGTTGCACCCGAGGAGTGACATTCACTTTCCATATAAATTTCCAGCATGAGAGTGGCAAAACCAATGAAGAGCTAGCCTTATTTACATCATCAGGAGGCTTTTCTTTCCTACTAAGATACCCCAATTTCACCAAATATTCTCCCTTCTTAGCAAAGGTCCACATCAATCTGTCTTCTAACCCATTATTGGGAATAGGTATAGCAGAAATAGCACTCTTTACCTCATCTGAAACATACTGAGAGATTGGAGCAAGATTCCACAACCCGTTAGAAATTAAATCTGAAACTCTACCATTAGTGACAATAGGATCCACACTGTCAGGGGGCTTCTCTGGAAAAGAAACTCCTGGAACCCACTTGTCCCCCCAAATGCGAATATTTCTACCAGAACCCAAGTCCCATCTAAGATCAGTCCTCAGGAATTCTCTACCATCTACAATGCTTGACCAACACCAGGAAGCTCCCGCTCCTTTATCCACATCAATAAATTCACTTTGCGGAAAGTACACACTCTTAAGAACTTTTGCCCATAACTCATTAGGCTTCAACATCAATCGCCAAGCCGTTTTTGCCAACAGGGTCTCATTCATAATAATTAGATCTTTAAAGCCCATACCACCTTGATTCTTCCCTCTTGTAAGAAAATCCCAAGACTTCCAATGGGTTTTATTCCCAAAAGCATTCCCATCCCACCAGAAATTAGCAATCAATCCGTGGATTTCTTTACAAGTCTTGAGCGGGAATTTAAAGCAATTCATAGGATAGATTGGGATCCAATTGATAACCGCTTTAATCATAACCTCACGCCCTGCATAGGAGAGAAAGGAGTGACCCCAACCTTGTATCCTACTCGTAACACGCTCCCAAATATATGCTAAGGCTTGTTGCTTCATTTTACGCAAATACTCGGTATACCAAGGTACTTGCCAGGATCCCCAGTTTCCGGGATATTAAGAATAGCACCAACTGCAGATCTAACATCTTCGGTGTATTAGCAGAGAAAAAAACAGATGATTTATCCAGATTAATAAGCTGACCAGACGCCGAGCAGTAGTGGCGCAAGAGAAAAGCCAACTAACTACATTGACCCCTGGAAGCGCTCATATAGAACAATGCATCATCCGCAAAAAAACTGTGAGTCAACACCGAACAACTCAAACTCAGTTTAATACCAGATATCCTCTTAGTCTCCTCACTTTTACTAATCATGCATGAGAGAACTTCTGCAACTAGAATGAATAGATATGGTGACAGCAGATCGCCCTGGCGAAGCCCTCTAGAAGGAGAGAAGGAACTGATAGACTCCCCCGAAATACAGAGATTCATTTTAACAAAGCGCACACATTTCATGATCAATGAGACCCAATTAGCACAAAAACCAAACCGGATTAAAGTCATCTCCAAAAATTCCCATTCCACCCGGTCATATGCTTTACTCATATCAACTTTCAGCACAAATTCATGTTTTCCACTATCTTTCTTCATTCTCAAATAGTGATAAACCTCATGGGCTATGATAATGTTATCATGAATGCATCTACCAGGCACAAATGCACTTTGATTTTGAGAAATACATCTATCAAGAAGCGGCCTCATCCTATTGGCCATAAGCTTAGAAATAATTTTGTAAGAAAAATTACACAAGCCTATCGGGCGGAATTGTGAAACATGCTCAGGCCTATCAACTTTAGGAATCAAAATGATATTAGTATCATTAATGCTATCTAAGTCAATCTTACCAGCAAAAAAATCCTCAACTAATTTACAAATGGAGTCACCAACTACCGACCAAGAGTCATGATAGAACATACCTGAGAAGCCATCCGGGCCAGGTGCTTTGGTACTGCCAAGACTGAAAGCAGCAATTTTAATCTCCTCTTTTGAAAAAGGCAGCAAGAGTTGTTGGTTCATTTCAGCTGAAATTTTGTTATCAATGAAACCCAAGACAAAATCCGAGCATAAAGGGTCCGAGGAGGAGAACAACTGTTTGAAATAATTAGAAATATTTCCAGCAATCTCATGACTCTCCAATAACCAATTCTCAAAATCATCCTTCAGACCACGAATACTATTCCTTTGCCTTCTTTTAATGGTTGACAGATGGAAGAAACGGGTGTTCCTATCTCCCGCTGTGAGCCAAGATACCCTAGATCGTTGTAGCCAGTATTTCTCTTCTATTTCCAGCAAGCGCTCAATAGCCACTTTTACATCACTAATCTCCTTCAAATTACCGATATTCAGCCCCTCCTTAGACAAAGTGGCAAGTTGAGCCTTCAGTGCTACAATTAACCTCCCAGTATTAGGAAACTCTCTCCTACTCCACTTAACAAGCCCATCTCTACACCTCAGCAAATTACAAACAAACGCATCAATACCTGAAGACTCATCCCTAGAAGAGGCCTTCCACAAACTTCCAACCACCTGACAGAAATTAGGATGGCTGGTCCATGCTGCTTCAACTCTGAAGGTCCGTTTTCTTCTAGGGGAACTAGGAAGACATTGCACATAGAGAAGATGGTGATCAGAGCCCATAGGATCAACAGGATGATTGCATCAACTGTTGAGTATGGAGAGAGAATATTTTGGTTGTGAATTTTTTAACCATGGGATATTAAATTTGGGAAAATACCCTTTAGGGCCCAAAGGACTAAAATATTATCAAAACAGACCTTAAAAAAAGTCACATATCAGAAAAGGCCCTTAAACCTTAATGGATAGTATGTCAGAAAATGAAATTACATTGGTGCCCTTTTGAAACTTTGAAATTGAACACGAATGAATTTGAAATCATTTGAAATAAAGCGTGAAATGGCCTTGAATAGGAAGAGATTGAAGAGAAAGTCGTGAATCCCTCTGAATCTGCGAAAAACCAAAATCGTCAACCTCCTCCAATGTCGATGATCATAAAGAAGATTTTGATGGCTTTGAAACTGCCAGCGACACCGAGCTTGGCAGAGACGCAGAGGATACGCATAAAGAACGGGAACAACAACATCTACATTAGCAGCTGAGGAATCCTCCAGGGATTGATTCTTCCAAAGAGGCATCACACGATGTGGAATTAAAACAGGTTCTATTTGGCGGCTTTAAGTGTTTTCTTTGTTGCATTTGTGAAATTTTTCCTTGGGTGAAGGAGCAAAATTACACATAGGCTTTTACCTAAGAGCACTCAGCACCATGTACTTTTTAGGAGAGCAAAAATGCACATGAGCTTTCAAAATGGGTGCAATAATACCCATGCCGTTAAATCTCTTTAACATATGTTATCTTTATGTGGGCCCCACACCATTTGAAAAAAATAAAAAATTTCAGACTTTTTTTAATTCCCAAAATGCCCTTCCTCTTTCCTTTCGCATCTGACACTTCCCCTTCCCGTCAATGCGCGTTTCAAATCCCGATTCCTCCTCCACGCTTGTGTGTACCGTGCAGACCGACTCAAGTTGGTTCATAATTGGGGATTCATTTTCAGTAACTCCGACCAAAACCGCGTGTGGGACACCGCAAACAATAACACCATAAGGACCAGCATTTCTTTTCAGATCTGAATCTCTCGGACCACTTCCAAAATCACCGGCATAGATTCGTCACCTCCGTCGGCTCCTTCGACCGGAAGTAGAACGCCGTCATCTCGCCAGATGCTCCTCCGCTCATCGATCGATTTCACCTATGGTTTCTGCAAGTCCAGTCGTGTCATCCGCTCCTTCATCCATCAATCGATTTCGCCGAAGGTTTTTGCAAGTCGAGCCCTCCCGTCTGCTCCTCTTCCCATCGTCGATTTCGCCGAAGGTTTCTGGAAATCTTGTGCGTGTCTCTGTTTCTCTGTATTTCAATGGTGTTTTTTTCCCAGATAGTAGGTTCTAATTCATATGTGGTTTCTGGGTTGCTCTGGGTTGTTCATATGTGGTATGTAATTTTGTTTATATGGTGGATTGAACTGAATGGAAGATCGAACTGAGCTTTTTTTTTTTTTAAGATACTAGTTTCTAATCACCTTCTTGTTCATATGTGGTGGTTTCTGGGTTGCTCTGGGCTGTTCATACGTGGGATGTAATTTTGTTCATATGGTGGATTGAAAATATCGAACTGAGTTTTTTTTTTTAAAAAAAAGTTTAGGGGCATTTTGGTATTTTCGCATCGCAATTAACGTCTGTTAAAGAGATTTAACGGCATGGGTATTTTTGCACCCATTTTGAAAGCTCATGTGCATTTTTGCTCGCATAAAAAGCATATGGTCTTTGAAAGTCTTTCCTTAGGTAAAAGCCTATATGTAATTTTGCTCCTTCACCCTTTTTCCTTTTTCGCGTGTAATTCAAATTTTTGGTCATAACTAATTTGTAAAGCCCTTTTAGTCATTTTGTTAACTGGGTTTGCCCTTTTATTCATAAGTTCGATACAAACTTTAGAATTAGTATTTCAGAAGATGCATATTGATTATGTAATCTAAATTAACAAGGGTATTACATCTCAAACTGCTAGTGCTAATATGTAATCATGTGATTATGAAAGTATTTGAGCTTGTCCATACATGTTACTGCCTGAAGTATTTAACTATTAATATCATCCATGACCCTTTCTATTTGTTCTTGGAGGAAAAAGCACAAGTCAAAACTTAATTGGCCGAGAGTTCAATGTTGGGATGCTAAAGCTGCTAAAATTCTTCACTGGGGATGGTTTTATTGAAGCTTGATCTTTTGTGAATGTCAATTTTGCAGTATTTAATTTTATTAATAAGCTCTGTATTAATCTATCAAATTGATTGGCACCACGTATTTGAAATCAAAAGACCAAGTCGATGACGAAGTGCTTTTTTTTTTTTTTGGTCAAACTAAGTGCCTGTTTGGATCCTCTCTTTTTTTAGCTTCTTTTCTCCTTATAATTAAGCAAAAGTTAGGGCAAATAGGATTTTAGAAAAGCTCTTATAATAAAAAAAAGCTCTTTTTTACCACGAAGAAAAAAGCCAAAAACTCCTTAGAGGAGCTTTTTTTTTTTGTGTGTGTGGCTCTTATTAGCTTTTGATTGTTGCTCTATTTTATCTTCCTCCTCCCACAGTCATCTCTCTCAACCAGGATGGTCTCTCCCTCTACAAATTCAAGCTCTCCATGAACGACCCTCACTCCTCCCTCTCCTCCTAGAACAACGGTGACGCTGACCCCTACTCATGGTCTGGCATCACTTGCAACCCCACGAACACCTCCGTCACCGAGCTTGACCTTTCCAGCTCCAACATCGCCGGCCCATTCCCTACTTCAATTCTCTGCAACCTCACCACCCTCATCCTCTAAATAACTCCATTAAATATGCCTTCCCACCAAAAATCTTTCTCTGTCACAATCTCGTTCATGTCAACCTCACCTAAACCTTCTCACCGGTGCTTACCGCCAACCTTATCGGATCTTCCTAACCTTCGGTATCTAGACTTTTAAGATACTTTTAAACTAAAAAGATTATATAATCATCAAACAGTTTTTAACTTTTTTAAGAAAAATCCAAAGAAAATACCACTTGAATTTCAAAATCTCAAATAGGTGATTTCACAACAAAATGGGTTGTTAATTGTTTTATTATTCTTATTAATCTCATTACTGTTGTGTTAACAGAATTTAAAGTTCAAATAGTTTTTTTTTTTTTTGGTCATTTTTCCAATTATCAAACATGATTCACAAAATTTCTCCATAAAAATATCATCATGATAACATTATGCATTTAAAATCATGTCTTTTTCTAACAATTAATAAAGAATTCTCCTCTAATAGTAAAATGTAGTGATGTGAAGTCTCCTTTTCAGCCTACCCCTCATGCAATGGCGGTCTCGTCTAGAAGAGGGACATCAAGGCATAAAGCACATGGTGGGGACAAAATCCATTGATAGTGAACACATAGGAATCTCAGGCCATAAAGCTTACTTTTCTTCCTAATTAATGCTCACTGAGATTAAAAGCATCCTCCTTCTTTTGCCCTTTTACGGTTCTTTAACTCAAAGATGAAAACACCTAAGCTACTTCTTTCTTGTTTTAGTATTTATCTTGTGGTTGTTTTGTGTCTTCTTTTTAGGTTTTTGTTGGCCTCTAGTGTCCATCAGAATTTTGTCATTTGTTAAGAGTTCCTAACTTCCTATCCGTAAACAATAGAGTTGGGTTTCTTTCTTTTCTTCTTGTAAAAACCAATCTGTATATATAAGCACACGACCAATTTCGATTTAGAACTTTCAATCAACTGCGAGACAGTTACCATGTTTAAGTTTACTTTTGTATTGTTACTATTAATTTTATCTTATTAAGATACTTAATTAGGAAAAAAACTTGTCACAATATCTGCATATATCTCAATTAAGTATTTTTGAGATTTCTCATTTTCAGTTACCTTTTTAAATTTCAGAAAAATATCAATTCATTAGTTACTCGATGGGTAGATGAACATATTAAAACGGACTTAGAATCATATATATAATGGAACATGAGCAGGGAAAGAGAAGAGCATGTACGTGGAGGGAAGGAGTTTCAGAACCCATGCATGTTAGGGAGGAAGCCAGTTGAGTTTTAATACACAAATAAATAAACATAATGCTCTTCCATAAACTGAAAATGAGTGAAAACTTTTTATATATAGTTTTATTTTAAAAATAGTAACAATAAAAGAGAAATAATGATAAATTGATAATGATAATAACATAACCTTGTGTTCTATTCTAAATCTATAACTAGTTAAATCATCTGAGTCCAAATTTGGTGCCCATCCAATTAAAATGTGGATATGGTCTAGATCTAATAAGTATTTGATTAAAGTTTAACATAGGGTTACAATGCAAAAATGCACATGTTTTTTACTCTGAGGAGCGCCCAACACCAAGTGTTTTTTTTTTAGGTGCAAAAGTGACTACGTGGTTACAAATTATGTACAAAAATACTATTTGATCTTTAAATTTGACTTTTTTTTGCTAACTAGACGGTGACATGGCTTTCAAAGGTGCAAAAATATATATGTGGTTTGCCAAAAAAGACCCAACACCAAATACTTATTTTAGGTACAAAAATACCGTTTATATCTTTACTTATTTTCTATTCGATCCGTGATCCCACTCCTCATCTCATCAACAACTCCGGCTTAGAATCCAAAAACTATAATTGTTAGTAAAGAGGAGGGTGGGAGTTGAGATAGTGGCCTACTCATGGCCAAACAATAAAGATAACAAGATGCCCTGCCACAAAGATTTCATAATTATTTTTTTTATATATAATTGAGGCATCTCACTTAATACCTATAGGAATATTGCACCCATTACAATTCTAACTAAGTAGCATCACTAGATCCTCAAAAGGCAGATAGATAATCCACCACATAGTTGCACGAATGAGGCACATAGATGATCTGTATCCAAGTCCATTTCCAGCAACACTTTCACAATTATATTCTAATTTCATAAACACTGTAGAGTTTCAATAGTATCTACTTATTTCTGACATGAATAAACAGAAAAGATGAAAAAGGGAACAAACAATCCAAATCCAAATCCAAACACAAACACAAACACACTACAACATTCGCAACATATTGCATCCTAACCACGATGGGTGGACATGATGGTTCAGCATCTCTTTCCTTAAGCAAGTGGTTGGGAGTTCGATCCTCAACTCTTGTGAATGGAAAACATCCGGTGGCTAGCCTTCTGCCATTTCGTGCGCTAACGTGGACGGCGACGTCTACACAAGTCCTGGATCAGAGAGTTCAAATCTGAGTGAGATGAACCTCCGTTTTCCACTGCATTTCTTGCTTGCAAAGCCAACACCTTTGCTCTGTTTCTCATTTCCTCTGCTTCTTCCCCTTCCACTACTCTGTTCACAGCTTTCTCTATAGCTTCCCTCTTGATGCCATCTCCTGTCATTCTCATCCATTTTTTGACTCCCACAGGCACACCAATTTTAAGAACCTGAGTTACCAATTTCTCGTTGTAAAATTGTTCTGCATACACAGGCCATGTCACCATTGGAACTCCTTCACAAATTGATTCCAACGTCGAATTCCAACCACAGTGTGTCACAAACGCTCCCACTGCTCTGTGTTCTAGAATCTTCACTTGTGGCGCCCATCCCCTTATTATTATTCCCTTACCTTCCATTCTTCTCTCATATCCTTCTGGTAGCCATTCTTCTTCTTGTTTGTCTTTCTTGGATTTTCTCACGACCCAAATGAATTGTTGGCCTGAAGCTTCTAGACCCATTGCGATTTGTCTGAGCTGGGAGTCTGGGAAGCTTGTTACGCTTCCAAAACAGACATAAACAACAGAGTTGGGTTTCTTTGTGTCAAGCCACTTCAAGCATTCGTGTTCCTCTGTTTTGGTATTGTACAGAGAAAGAGGGCCAATATGCCAAGATTTTATTCCAAGGAAATTCCTGTAATGATCTGCATAGTCCTTCTCCAATTCATAGAAGCTATTCACAATTACTCCATAGCTCGTAAGCTCTGCTTCCTTAGAAGCAATCATTAGTCTGCTCACTATGGTGTCTTCATTATATTTGAGAAAATCCGGCACCTGGGACCTCGTCATGGTGATTTCACCAGGAAGATTAGGAATCACGAACGGCTCTGAATCTGAAGAAACATGGTCGTAAAGCCTGTGGAGTCTGAGACATTCGTAAGCACACAAGGCGAAGAGACCAGTGCCGTGAAATACGATCGTCGGAATCCCGAACTTGGCAGCAGAATCAGTGGCCCATGGGAAGAACATATCAGCAATCAGGCAATCAGGAAGTGACTGCTGCAATATTTGCTCCAGTGGATCTTGAAGCAGAGTAGTGGCTTCAAAGAATTTGTGAATCAAATCAGGGGAAGGGATTGAGTTCATATTCTCGTAGCCTTGAGGGAAACCAACCTGTGCACAAGGGAAATCGATGGTCTGGATTTGAATGAGAGTGTTGAAAGATTGAAGTGATTTGAAAATAATAGGAGCGTTGAGAGGAGTGGTGATAATGGTGGCCTTAACACCTCTATCTGCAAAAAGCTTGGCCATGTTAATGGTGGGAATTATGTGGCCATGGGCAAGGAAGGGGAAGAAGAACATGCGAAGAGGTCGATTCTCAGAACCCATGATTTTTTGAGGAATGAAAGTTCAGATTTTGCAGGTGAAAATCAAGAAGACGAGAACGAGAGTCTTGACTGTTAGATGCAGGCTGGCCCGATGATATATGTGCGCACCAGTTTCCTCTGTCTCTGTATTCATCTGCCTGTGTTTATAACCAAAAGCCAAAAAAGTTTTTTTTTTTCCCTTAAAAAAAATGATATGAATGTTAGGTACAGTAATAAATGGCCGTTACTTTCTCCAGTAGTAGGCCAGAAGCGCACTGTCCTTACTCTTTTCAATTGGACTCTTTCTATCTGAATCAACAACTATATATTTTACTACCAGCACTACTAATAGTATAGTGGTATTGGAATTAGTTTCCCCCCTTCCGGTCCTGGGTTCGATCCCCCCTATCGCCTATGTATTAAAAAAAAAAAAACTACATATTCTATAGTTGAAAGTTTAATTTTATATTTATTAAAATGTTTCATTTGCTGGCTTAGACCGCCTGAAAACCATGTTTCTTTAAACTGCGATGGGGCTAGGCTGGTGTCTATGAGGGCTGGAGCTGGGAGCTTAATTCGAGATCAGGAGGGGAGGTGGATTGCTGGCTGTTGCAGGAGTATCGGCTCTTGCACGTCTCTCCAAGCAGAGCTCTGGGCGTTGATGGATGGCCTTGAATTGGTGTGGGGGTTAGGTTATCGGGATGTTATGGTACAGGTCGACTGCTTGGTTGCGTTGCGTCTGATTCAGGATATGGACACGAGGCCAAATGCTTTTATGAGCCTTGTCAGTACGATACAACGCCTTTTGAGTCGAGACTGGCGAATCACAGTCTCACATACCTACCGTGAAGGAAACCATTGTGCAGACTGGTTAGCCTCATATGCTTTAACTTTAGAGTCGGGATACCATTTCTTGACAGAGCCACCACAGGCCCTAGAACCTCTTCTGTGTGATGATGCATGGGGAGTGGGAAGCGCACGTTTGTGCTGTAGGAACTACTGATCTAGTATGATCAGCCTTGTCAACAAAAAAAAAAAAAAAATGTTGCTAATAATGTAATTAGGAATTTCTGGTTAATTTAAACAAATGAATTGATGGGTATTTCCACATACGTTTGTCCTTTTGATTTTCTTAGTCTATAAAACTTGTGTTTGGTTTAGAAATATTTTACCTTTAAGATAAGAATTAAGGGTTTAAAAATTCATCTTAATAAGCAACCATGACGTCTTAACATCTTTTGGAATTTGTAAGATACATGGCCTAGTTTTGATACTATTCATCTATCAGTCTATTGGCTTTAGAATGGCATGGGATATGGGGGTTTCGTGACTTGATTTTTCCCCAAGTAACCTCCTTATGGAATTGATATTTAAATCTTATGGCGGAATGACACGGATTTATAATTATGTTCCATCGGATAGCTATTCTGATTTAGATTGGAATAAAGGTGTTAATACTAGAATCTATTTTAATATAATAATACTAGAATCTATTTTAATAGAATGTAGTGAATCAAATATTATTGATAGACATATTTTAATAGAATTACCTTTATCAAAATAGGAAAAACGTTTTTTGTCCTTCAAGTTATGGTTCATCTGAGTTAAGATTCTTGCAGCTTTTATTTAGAGACAAATCACGTTGAAAAATCATATTCTACCACTAACACATATAGACTCTTAAAAACTTGTCATTGAAATTAGAGTTAGCTTACACACACAAGGTTCTTAAAAATGAGTTTTTACCTAAAAACGGAAGAGGAATAAAAAATCGTAAACGTAAAATTGTAATATAAAACGTAGATTTTACCTATATATATATATATATATATATATATATAATTTATATAATTCCTCTCTACTCACTTCTATTTCACCAACAAGCATCTTGAAATCAAAGCTAAAGGTAAAGTAGTAATCAGCTTTTCAACTATACATATTAGGTGTTTAATATGTAAAAACTCATTTTTAACACCCTTAATCTTGCCCCCAATTATATTTTTTTATCAATGTTTTTTTGTTAAGAAAAGAAAGGAGAGAAATTAAAATATTTCATAAATTTGGATTTGAAATATTTTAATTTTAGAAGACACCAAGCACACAGTGCAGCCACATTAAGGATTCAAAATGGTGGGCCCCACACCCATCCTCACCTCCATTCCTTTCTTTCGTACAGAGGTGAAAGGGAAACAGTCCTTTATCCTCGTTCAGCGTGCCCCAGCACAAAAGAAAGTCTTCCCTCATTGAGTCCTTCAGTTTACGTTTTTTTAAAAGCGTTTCGTTTTTGCGTTTTTACGTTTAAAATCTGCGTTTTTAACATTTTTACCTAGTATGCATTTTATAGTGAAGCGAAATGCGAGATGCTCAAAATTAAACGTAAAAACGCATTTTTTACGTTGAAAAACGCGTTTTTAAGAACCATGTACACACACATATATGTAGAAAGAATTATTTCATGAAGCATAAGTATTTTTTATTGTGGGTAATCCTATTAAAAATATTGTTTGATACTAAATGTGGACACTCTTTATAATGTGGATTTGAATATTGGTTGTCACATTATGAGAATTAAGTGACGAATCCTTTTCAGTAGACCAACCTCACTGTTAATAGTAGGGATAAGGGTCTTAAATACCATAGAAGTTTTCAATCAAGAGCACTGGTAAGACAGAAGTTTTTTTTGGACCAAAAATGCCACGGAAGTTCATAAAACGTAGCAATTTTGCACCTCCATTAATTTTGACCGTTAAGTTTAGCGAGTGCACACGTGGCATGCCACCTCATCAATCGTAAATATTATTTCATCAATCATAAATGTTATTTTTGCCCCGGAAGTTTACAAAATGTAGCAATTTTGCCATTCTTTCCCGGAATATTAAATTTGACTATTAAATCAGTCAAAGACCACACATGTCATGCTTTAAAAATGTCAAATTTGGAGTCAAAGAAGGAGATCCTTAAGATATTGAGCTCAAGGGCCAGAATTTGTGAAGTTGAACTAGTCGAAAGGATGAAAGATCGTCGCAAAGCAAAACCAGGAGGAAGGATCACTTATGATCTAAGCAAATGATCAGTCTATACAAACGTAAATATTATCACTATTGATTTGTTTTACTGAACCAATTTTTGGAACAATACATTTCTCATTTTGCGTTCATTTGCTTAGATCATAAGTGATCTTTCTCGGGTTTCGACAGACTTCTTTCGATCCCTTTGACTAGTTTGGCTTGACAAATTCTGGTTGCCTTGAGCTCAACATCTCAAAGATCTCCTTCACTGACTCCAAGTTTGACCTTTTCAAGGCATCACTTGTGTGGTCTTTGACTGATTTAATAGTTAAATTTAATATTGGGGGAAAGAAATGCAAAATTGCTACGTTTTGTAAACTTTCAGGGTAAAATTGCTCCTCAGTGAAAACTTCCGGGGCAAAAATAATACTTAACTAATTTGATTGATGAGGTGGCATGCCACGTGTGATGAGGTGGCATGCCACATGTACACTCAGTTAAACTTAATGGTCAAAATTAACGGAGGGGCAAAATTGCTACGTTTTGTGAATTTTCGTGACATTTTTTGTCCAAAAAAAACTTCCGTCTTACCAGTGCTCTTGAGCGAAAACTCTCATGGCATTTAAGACCCTTATCCCTTAATAGTATTTAGTAATCAATTCTTTGATGAGAAAACCACATTGCCTTGTCTAAAAGGCAATGTTGATTTTAATGTATTGAAAGTTTGAAAAAAGTGACACTTAGCCGCTGCTCATTAAATGAATTTTGTAGATTTCCTTGCTAAAAAGACTATCTCTTTGGAACTATTGATAGTTTAAAGTGAGACCGTCGACTAGTTATTTAAAAGAAAAGTCACCCTAAAAAAAAAAATATTTACATAAATCAGAATAAACTTGTTCTACATATTTATCTCATATAAAATAAAATTATATCTAATAAGCTAATCCAAAAACGCATTTAGCTTACTTAGTCGTTTGTGATCTTCTATAGTTAGTCATTATGTCTTTTCAGTAATTTGTTCTTTACTTTCCATCTAAAAAGAAAAGGGTTAAGAAGCGAATTCACCAACAAACTATTATTCCAGGAGCGTCCAGTACAAACAACTATTAAGTGGACCTTAAATACCAACAAACTTTTTAAAAGGTGAAGTCAACACAAAACCGTTAATTTATTGTAAACGTCCGTTAGTGAAAAATTGAAGAACCCTAATTCACCTAATTCATTAAACGCCCAGCACAATCTCGAGCGCTTAATCAATCCATTGCTTGTTCCTGGCTAGAGAACAAAATCCAAGACAAAGTACATTGTCTGCGAGCGTATGGCCCATACGGTCAAGGACTTCAGTTTGCACAAAATGAACAAAGGATTTATAAGTCTGATCAGTAAAATTAGAATGTGAATAGAAAAAAGTAAAGGAGGGGACCATTTCGAGGGCGCAAGCGGTGGGGAAGGCGGCGCTGCGCTGGACGCTGAAGAGTTCATAGGTGGCTATGCACATGATAGGAGCGGAGCGCTTAGTACCTTTAGCGAGGACAGAATACCTCATGGCTTTGTAGATCTGAGGAGGGGAGTTGACAGGAATAGCTTCATCAAGCTTGAGATTGATCTGACACATTAGAGAACTCCAGTATGACTTCAAATTGAAGGAAGAGGAAATAACCGAAGAATAAGAAGCGCGAACTCGAAGGTGAATAAACCGGGAAGCCATAAGTGAAGAAGGAACCACTGCAAAAGAAGGCATCGGATCGGAAAAAATTTGCAGATAGGAATTAGGATTAGAAGAAGAACAGGTAGAGAGTAGAGAGAAACAAAGCAACCTTGTTCTTGAACCAAGCAACCCCGAACTCGCTTCTGGAACTCTCAAGGTTTTGCGCTTCTGGAACTCACTAACGGACGTTTACATGAATTAACGGTTTTGTGCTGCCTTCACCTTTTAAAAAGTTTGTTGGTATTTAAGGTCCACTTAATAGTTGTTTGTGCTGGACGCTCTTGGAGTAATAATTTGTTGGCGAATTCGATCTTTAACCCAAAAGAAAAAAGAAAAAAGAAATGTTCTTTACTTTCCATCTTAAAAATAAAAAGAAGAAATGGAATAAGGAGTGAACCTTTAAAATTAAGTTTGGTATGAATTGACATTTGAATAGGATGGTTGCATTAACTGCTGAGTAGAGAGAGAGAATATTTTGGTTAGGAATTTTTTAACCATAGGATACAAATTTCAATACCAAAGATGACGGACTGATGAGAGTGTTGAATAATCCCTTATAGGATTGAGATTGAGACACTACATTATCTTGTACCGAATATGAAAAGTTGGTATTACTCAATTCAAATCTCAATCAAAGCCCCTCAACCCCACATACTAAACAGGGTCAAGATACTCATTGAACTGACTGATTACAGTTTAGGAACAAAATCTCCATTATTTTTCTAAACTAAACAATTCTGAGAAAAGAACACACACACACAAAAACAGGATAAGATACCAGCACAATTAAACAACAAAGCATTGCGAAATTCTAGTGCAAACGAAATGCAAAGTGACACACGACGAAGTTTTCATGATTATCTTGGGACTTCATAGACATTGTAGAGAGATTCAATACTGTCTGCTTATTTCTAAACTGAAACCCTAACCTTAACCTTAACCCAGTTCGTGATAAATACAAAGAAGAACAAGGAAAGCAGCAATCAGATAAAAAGGCAAAAAAAACAAGGCCAAATAAAAACATACAACATTTGCATCTTACATTCTAACATTTAATTTCTTCAAGTTGACGACGACGCCTACTCAAGTCCTGGATTAGAGAGTTCAAATCTGCGTAAGATGAACCTCCTTTTTCCACTGCCTTTCTTGCTTTCAGAGCCAACACCTTTGCTCTGTTTCTCATTTCCTCTGCTTCTTGACCTTCCATGACCCTGTTCACAGCTTTCTCTATAGCTTCCCAATTGATACAATCTCTATCTCCCACCATTCTCATCCATTTTGTGGCTCCTACACGTACCCCAATTTTAAGCACCTCAGTCACTAATTTCTCATTGTAAAATTGCTCTGCAAAAACAGGCCATGTCACCATGGGAACTCCCTCACTCACTGATTCCAACGTTGAATTCCACCCACAGTGTGTCACAAACGCTCCTATTGCTCTGTTTTCAAGAATCTTCACTTGTGGTGCCCATCCTCTTATGATCATCCCCTTACCTTCCATTCTTTTCTCGAATCCTCTGGGTAGCCATTCTTGTTGCTGTTCGTCTTTCTTGGGCTTTCTCACGACCCAGATGAATTGTTGTCCTGAAGCTTCTAGACCCGTCGCGATTTCTCTGAGCTGGGACTCTGGGAAGCTTGTTGTACTTCCAAAGCAGACGTAAACAACAGATTTTGGTTTCTTGGTGTCAAGCCACTTGAAGCAGTCGTGTTCCTGAACCTCTGTTTTTTCCTCCGTTTTCGTATTGAACAGAGTAAGAGGGCCGATATGCCAAGCTTTTCTTCCCAGGAAATTTCTGTAATGATCTGCATAGTCCTTCTCCAGTTCGTAGAAGCTATTCACAATCACCCCATAGCTCGTAAGCTCCGCTTCCTTGGAAGCAATCAACAGTCTGCTGACTATGGTGTCTTCTTTATATTTAAGAAAATCTGGAACCTGCGACCTTGTCATCGTGATTTCACCTGGAAGATTAGGAATGACAAATGGCTCTGAATCTGAGGAAACATGATCGTAAGGCCTGTGGAGTCTGACACATTCGGAAGCACACAAGGAGAAGAAACCAGTGCCGTGAAACAGGATCGCCGGAATCCCGAACTTGGCTGCAGAATCAGTGGCCCATGGGAAGAACATATCAGCAATGAGGCAGTCAGGAAGGGATTGTTGCAGTATTTGCTCCAGTGGCTCTTGAAGCAGAGTAGTGGCTTCAAAGAATTTGGGAATCAAATCAGGGGAAGGGATTGAGTTCATATTCTCGAAGCCTTGAGGGAAACCAACCTGTGCACAAGGGAATTCAATGGTTTGGATTTGAATGAGAGTATTGAAAGATTGAAGTGACTTGGAAATAATAGGAGAGTTGACAGGAGTGGTGATAATGGTGGCCTGAACTCCTCTGTCTGCAAATAACTTGGCCATGTCGATGGTGGGAATCAAATGGCCATGTGCAATGAAGGGGAAGAGGAATATGTGAAGAGGATGATTCTCAGAACCCATAGTTTTGAAGGAAGAAAAGTTACAGATTTTGCAGGTGAAGCTCAGGAAGATGATATGTGTACAAGCCTTCACTATTGGTCTCTTTAAGGAGCCGTGGCTTTCCTCTGTTTTTAAACTAAAAACACAAGGTGGCTTTCTAGAAGTGAATTGCCATTACCCTCTTAAGTAGGCCGAAAGGGTATTTTCTTTTTTTGTTAAAAAGAAAGTACATATGTTTTCTTAGTTTCATATAAGGATAAAAATCAATTATTGGGATCGTTTTTCTAAAATAAATTACAAATATGACAGATTTTTCTTAAAGTAGATAATATAATTGGAAGTATTCTATATTTAAGATAAGAGAAGGTATTATTAAAATTCGTCTTACTAAGCAACGTGACGTGTTCACCAAGGGATTCCATTTTGGCTGAGTTGAGAAGGTTGGTTCTTCAATCTTGAGGTTCCTAGCCACATAATGTTTATACAGTTCTTTAACTTAGAGCTCTGAGAAAATGAGTGTCTCCATTGACTTCTCTCTTCACTTAATTTCCCAACTATTTGATCATATTTTAATAGGTGAGATTTAATGTTAGGCAACAATATCATAATTGTAGATTTTAATTATATTTAATATTATAATAATATTTTTTTACTTAGTATTAAATCTCACCCATTAAAACATGATTCAATGGATGAAACATTAAGGAAAGAGAAGGGTTAGTGGAGACAACGCTCATATAACTTTAATGATTAGTACTTATCTATATATCTGAGTATCTAATGGTATCCTCAACAGTTATATCCCATAGATTGTTACATTTTCTTGTTTTTCATATGCAGTGCAAAGCAATAATTTCACAATCTTAGGGTTGAAATGAGGTTTTTTTATTCTGAGAAGAAAAATAAAGAAATTGGGTTGAGAGGATTTGTTTTTATATTTTTATATTGTTACATGCACTCTCATATATCATCAATTTCAAATAAAATTGTCTTTTTTTATAAAAGTAAAAAAAAAACAAAAAACAAAAAACAAAAGGACTTCATTTACAGGTCTTAGTAACTACGAACAACTAACCAATATATAGTTACTCTAATAGTGTAAAGTCCAGTTAGATCCCTCATGTTTTGAATTCGAGTCTTATAGAAAATACTTGTGTAAGGAGAGACAATCACAAATCTTAAACCAAATACCGGATAGGAATATAAAAAGAAATTCGGACAACTAATCAAACCGTCTCACATTTAATGATGGAATTAAAAGTCCATAGAATGAAATTACAACATGGCCTGTCTTGTAGCATTTGTTTGAGCATAGAACTGAATCTAACTCGAAAGCCCTCCTTTTTAAGTCATCACATAATCTCTTTTACTATAACTAATCAGTTATAAATAATACAACTCATTTTTTAAAACCTCGTCGTATATATATGTCGGAAAAATGTCTTGTTTAACATCAATTTTAGATATAAAAACTAAATGAGAAAAGTTAAATCATTTGAAAATAAAAATACAACAATATCATTTTTCAAAGATTCAAAATAAGAAATCAATACTTTTATGAAATCAAAAGACCAAGTCGATGACTAAGCCAACATTGTTTTCGTTTATGGGAGAAAGAGGGTTTTATACATATTTCCATCGACACAACACCTTTGTCCCCCCTACATTTATATATCTATATATAATAAATTCATATACTATTTATTAATTTATAAGTGATAATCTGTATAATTTATCTTGAATATAATTTTGTATAAATATGGACACGAGTTAACTAAATCAAGAAAATATAGCACTGATATATTTGACTGTGAAGTGATTGTTCAATTTTTGTTGGGTGAAAACACATTAAATTATAATCGTATACACATTTTTTCTATTACAATATCTAGTTCTTAATATAAAGTCTATAGTTGACTATTTTAAATGGATTTAATGATTAAATCAATCATTGGACAGAATGGTGATAAGTGATAACCGATAGAGATGACCATTTACGTCATGGTCGACGTATCCTGCAGTAATTGATTGAGACATCCGAGTACTTTAAAAAAGTAATAATAATAAAATCCAACCCTAGCCAAGGAATTAAAAAATCAACCGGTTAGCTCAGGATTTGGATCGATTATAATTAAAAAAGTCATTTTGAATAAAGTGTATAAAGTATCACTCTCGTCGGATTTATAAGTCTTTTTTTATTAAAAAACTTTGATCCTATTTATAAATCCTCTTATAGATAATAAATGAGATTATGATAATTTTGTCTATATAAATTATACAAATAAAAATAGGGAGAGAAAAAGAGTTGAAAGATACTCATTAGGGTAAAGTTAAAAATTTATCTCATAATCATTGAGCTAACTACCTCTCTTTGATATGTGTGATTTTATTAAATAGTATTTATAAATAGGACCAGAGTGGTACTCATTTTAATAAAAAAAAATTGGTCCTTATTATAAGTCCAGTTTTAAAATAATAAATTCATTTTTTTACTTTTTTACCTTTATTAATTACAATAAACAAAAAGAATTTATTCACGTTAACTTTTGAAACCAATCATATAAAAAGACAAAATTAAAATTTTAACTCATAATTAATGAGCTATGTTACTTCCTTTTTTGAAATGATTAAACATCATCAAATAATATCTAAACCGCAAGAAAAAAAGTTAAAAGATCATACAACAAGTAAATAATGTTTTCAATTGTCTCAACAACTATATTGACTGAAGGCAAAAATTGGATTTTAAAGCTAAAGGAGACAGGTAAGAAAGGTGGTAGATATCACTCAATAAATGAAATAAAATACTAAAGGTTTTGCATTCCTTTGAATCATTAACTCTACTTTGTATGTAAGTTTAGTTAATTTTGACTTATAAATTAGATCAAAGTGATATATACTATATGTTATAGTATTTATATATAATCGATATCCTAGTTTATATATAATCAATATAGAAAAAGAAGACTAAACCAATTTAAAAATTTGAATCATATAACAATGATCATGGGGAATATTTTTATATATTATCAATAGATTTTGTTATCTCATTTTCTCTCTTCCTTCTCTTCTTCCCCTCCTTTTCTTCTTTTTCTCATTAACTTTCTTTTTCTTGAAGTTCCTGCGTTTTAAGGGTTTTTTGAGCATTTTTTCTAACAAAAAAGTGACCTCGCGTCAACCCTAACCTAGCCAGTTTACTCCAAGTTAATCCAGTTTACTCAGGATTAGATCGAGTCTCGTCTGGATCGGATAAGTGACTCGGTCACCGGTTTTCGAGTCAATGTCTTTGTCCGATCCTCATTTTAATAATATGACTCTAAATATTACTAATTCAATTTAAAATATTATCTCATTTCAATAAAATATTTTTTAATTTATAAATTAAAATCATCGACTTTATTTACAAAAAAATTATACAGTTTTTCAGTGAAAGCAGACACAAGGATAGATTAAAATAAGTAGAGATTCTAGAAGAAGAAGCGTATTAGTCAATGTATGGTCCAATCTCGAAGAAATTAGGAGTTTGGGACCACTCCTTTTCTTTGACAAATAGTACCACTTGAGATTTGACGTCTCATGGCTCTATTATTAAATACTACCTCCCGGTCTTAATTATAAGATCTAATCGACTTTTTAGAGATATTAAGGAAAGCTAAATAAATTACTTAATCATTTCATATGTTGTGTATCCTTGGATTATATATTAGTTTATTAGTTAAACTAATTAGTTTGAAAAAAATAAAAATACCCTAAAATAATTTAATTAGCTTCCTTAATCTCTCCAAAAAAAGTCAACTAAGTCTTATAATTAGGACCGGAGGGTTGTTGAATTAAATAAATACCCTTGTATCCTACCAGTTTTTTCAAAAAAAAAAAAAAAAAATGGAATATGCTTTTGGAGGCCTAAAAGGGTTATCTGGCTTTTCATGGTTGAGTTTGGGCTTGTTTTGAATTACACCCAACTTTCTCCGCGAGCATTTTGTTTTTTGAAGGTCTGTTAAAAGGGTAAATTATCCTAAAAGATTTTCATAAGGTGTACGTGTAGTTGATATACTTGACTTTTGATTGGCACAACATTTTCTTGAAAGTTGAAAAAAAAAGGTACATAACATTTTTACCAACGTTAACAGTTAATTATACAATTTTGATTGGAATTGAAGGATAATTTCGTCATACAAGTTTTCCAAATAAGCAATTGGTATCTTAACTTTTTCTATTGGTGCAATATTTCTGGGTTATAACTGCTTAATTGTAACCAACGGACCTGGCTTTGGTCCTAAAAAGATACTTTGTTGTATCTTTTTACTACCTTTGCAAAGCTGGGTCCGTTGCGTCCATTGCATCAAAGACGGTGATGTTTTGATACAGCGGACCACACCTAGTCCTTACAAAAATTAGGATACATTTAAAAATGACTTATAAATAAAATCAGAATGGTATTCACCAAATTTGATGAAAAATTATCAAACACGATTTACAAAGTATCGCCATAAAAATATAATCATGATAACATTATGCGATTAAATCATGCCTTTTTCCAACAATTAATGAAGAATTCTCCTCCAATAAAATATAGTCATCACATGAAGTCTCCTTTTTAGACTACCGAATGAGTATTTTGTCGGTTGAAATAATTGCAATGACTGATGCAATGGCGGTCTTGTGTAGAAGAAACAGCAAGGCATAAAGCACATGGTGGGGAGATAATCCATTGATAGTGAACCCTTAACAAATCTCTGGCTTTATTCATGAGAAGAGATTATTGAATTGACCATAAAGCTTACTTTTCTTCCTAATTAATGCTCAGTGAGCTTAAAAGCATCCTCCTTCTTTTGTCCTTTTCTGGTTCTAGAATTTTCTTGTACTAGTTCTTTAACTCAAGATGAAAACACCTAAGCAGCTACTTTTTTGTTCTAGTATTTATCATGTGGTTGTTTTGTGTCTTCTTTTTAGGTTTTTGTTGGGCTCTAGTGTCTATCAGAATTTATCATGGAAAGGGGCTCAATAATTTATGTAATGGTTTACTTAGATTTTAATAAATTGTCTTTCCATGGGAATAAAATGTAATTCATGAATCAATTCTCAAGGCACCCAAGTTCTTATGATTAGTTTTGGTAGGATGGCAGTTAACTTCTGAGGAAGTGACATAATTTCAGCCAACATTCAAAATATATGAAATTTCACTACACCCTTTTTTTTTTTTTTTTTTTTTGATATATTCACTACACCCTCTTGAGGCAAAATGAAATTAAGTTTTAACAATGAAAGGATAATGATACTCTTATTTTATTTATCTCGTAAATTATCTTATTTCTCTTATAAATAGCCAAATTTGTCTTGTGAATTTTCATGTTTGATGTGTCAAAATTTCCCTTTGCCTCCCAAAAAAAAAAAAAAAAATCAAAAAAGCTTGAAGGTTCAAGACTGAGATTCTAGCAAGGTCATTTGTTAGAGTTCCTATCTATAAACAAGAGTTGGGTTTCTCTGTTTTCTTTTTGTAGAAGCGACATTTGTATAAATACACACGACCAATTTCTTGCTTTTGTTTGGATTATTTATAAACTACTTTTCCAACGTGATTTATGGCATATAAGGTAAATTTGTGAGAGAAGTTTTATTTCAATTTAGAACTTTCGACCAACTGCGGAATAGTTACCATGTTTAAGTTTACTCTTGTATTGTTACTACTAATCTAATCTTATTAAGATACTTAATTAGGAAAAAAGAAACTAGTCACAATACATGCATATATCTCAATTAAGTTTTTTTGTGATTTCTCATTTTCAGTTACTTTTTTCAATTTCAGAAAAATATCAATTCATTAGTTCCTCGATGGGTAGATGAACATATTTAAAATGGATTTAGAATCATATATATAATGGAACATGAGCAGGGAAAGAGAACATATACGTGGAGGGAAGGAGTTTCAGAACCCATGCATGATGCGTGTTAGGGAGGGAAGCCAGTTGAGCTTTAACACACAAATAAATAAACATAATGCTCTTCCATAAACTGAAAATGAGTGAAAACTTTTTATATATAGTTTTATTTTAAAAATAGTAACTTTAAAAGAGAAATAATGATAATAACATATCTTTGTGTTCTATTCTACATTTATAACTAGTTAGATCATCTGAGTCCGAATTTGGTGCCCATCCAATTAAAATGTGGATATGGTCTAGATCTAATTATTTTATTTGTTTATTTTAAATTTTAATATTTATTTTACCAGTTGACTCTTAGAAGATTGATATTATTTTGTATTCTCCATGAAACAATTATTAAATCATTAAAATATAATTAAAAAAAGATTTGGATCACCCAATTTCTTGTTATGGAAGAGATAAGGCCCGAAAGAGAGGAATAAATTTGATCATCCTGCAAGGCTGCAACAATTTTCCACTAAAGTTGCTGTGTTTGATATTTACATAAACTGGAAAAACACCAAGACTTAAAGCATGGGCTAAACAAAG
The DNA here is from genome assembly GCA_019022655.1 of Acacia acuminata. NCBI lineage: Eukaryota > Viridiplantae > Streptophyta > Magnoliopsida > Fabales > Fabaceae > Acacia > Acacia acuminata. Next base: position 412,014 of record JAFJYI010000199.1, read on the forward strand.
ATGACTTCAAACTTGGCACAAGGATTGCTTTCCAGGTAATTCCTAAAATCATCGTCCCCTTTAAAGCTGAAGGTATAAAGAGCCTGTCTCTGGGTCATGCCAAGGGGGTAGATTCTGTAAATTTTCAATTCATTGCCTCCTCTTATACTTTCAGGTCTCTCGGACCTCCAAATGGGTACATGATTCATAGATGTGAACTTTGAAAAAACGGCAGACTTCAAAGCCTCCAGAGTCAAGTATCCAGACCTGCCCATTGGTATTTTGTGATGAGTTCTTATCATGTTATCTCATGATGCTCTTATTGATAAAACTAAACAAACAAGAATAAGATATTGGAGGCGGCCTAAAACATCTTTCTTTCCCAAGTAGACTGAAATTTGAATGAAAGCAAGAAGATCTACTGATATTCCCTTTTTTTATTTTATTTTATAGAAGCATCCCTGCTGCTTCTTATTGTTATTTGGCATCCAGGAGATAGTCAAGTCTATTTGGAAGTCTTTGAAGCGTAGCATAACCGATGGAAATATGCATAAAAACATAGCTTGAAAAAAATCAGTGCTGAATGTAGTAGTATACCTCAAGTAAACAGTTTCCATCTGAAACCTTCCTCTTTCTCTTACATATATATGATACACAGTTTCTGAGCCTCTAGTGCAACTGCAAGGGCGTTTCTTAAAGCCAGGGCTCTTTTCTTCCTTTTCTCTAATCTTTGTAGCCAAGTGAATGCAAAGGCGGCAAGATGAATGCACCACTGCCATATCCAAAAGTGCCTTGAAATAATCAGATGGGCCCTCATACTTCCACCTAATCAATATATATCTCAGCGTGTACCCAGATGGTGGTTATCAAATAGAGATATGATAAAATGCAGCATGAGATCACCTTTTAAAATTAGATCTGACTTTATGCAGTCCAATTAAGCCATTAAATCCATTAGAACTAAGTCGGTGACAGTGGCAATCATTCCTTGGGAAGAACTCCAAGTCACCAATTAACTTTCTAAAATGCAGACATATGCACAAGGAGGATACAAATTAAGGTAGAGAGGCGGTATTTTTAGCACCCGCCTTTTCTTTTCTTCTCTCTCTCTCTCTCTCTCTCTCTCTCTCTCTCTTTGTGTTTTTGGGGTGGTGGTGGGTAGATTATCTCAAGAAATCTGTTCATTTTCACGGCATAAAATTGTAATTTACCTCAAATACTGATTATATGCTTCAGGGTTTTCTGCTAGCATCTTCATGGTCTTAGCAACTGACTCAACATCTGTTAGCTGTTTTATATGTAATAAAGAAACAGGGGAAGGAGCAAAATCTTGAATATTTGGAGCACCAACAACCACAGGGACAGATCCTGTCATAAAAGAGATAAACATGGGATGTAACAGCCATATTAGTTCTGAGACTAATAAGGTTTTGGCCGTTTTCACTAGAAATTGTAACAAAAAGGGAAGATAATTAATTTTCATACCAGCGACCAGGGATTGAAAGAATTTTTCAGTCACATAATCCTCCACATTGGAATTTTCAAATGCTAAGCTAAATTTGTAGCGCTTCAGAGCTTCCACTTTGTCCACTGTGAAAAAGTAAAGAAGTAACAATGAACAGTAGTAACTGTGTCTATGCACGATGAGCAGCAAATAGGGGCAAACAGATTTATTTAAATGACAGAAGATTGCTACTACATTAACTGATTCTTACATAAAAGTTTCAGAACCTAGCCTTGGATGTTGGCCTAACATCTTGAATTTCAAGTTTGGATGTTTTTCAAGTTTCATGAGTAAAATAAATAATGGGTATCAGATAGCCCAAGAGATTAAATATCAGAGACATCTTATTTGATGGCATCTCAGCATAGTGTAGGTGTTGAACATGTTCCGTGTCTGCGTACAAATAAGTCTATGTACATTCTCAAGCACATTCAAGCTTTTAGGCTATAGTCTTTTAATTTCTAAAATTTATCAAATGATTTGCCTGTCTCAGATTTTCAAAGAACCTATCCAAAAGATCATCAATTAACAGAGTAGCATTTCTTATCATTTATCACAAGAGGTTCTAAAAGATAAAAACAAGCATCTATGCTTTAATCAATCAAAACTCTCAGTAATATACCTCTTTCACCACGGTTCCTATGGCAACCACCATAGGAGTCAATCTTGACGCTTGAGTTTTCAAGTGCCTCAAGAGCTTGCATCCGAAAATTTGGCGAACCGCAATTGGAAATGAATGCTGCTGCAAGAGCACTTTCAGTTTTTGGCTGTACTGGTGCCATGATGTCATACTCAGCCCAGGAAAAATACCCAACTGGAACATCAGATGACAGACTGGTTGTCATTACAATGTCATATCCCCTCCTAGTACACAAGGACACTAATATTAGTTTTGACATGAACCGATTTTACTCTTCAGGAAGTACTACTCCCTTAGTTGAAATTTAAATATTAGCTACTCATTAGATTAGGTGGACCCTGTGCTTCGCATGGAATTCAAGGTTAATTTGCATTGTTTATCACTTATAAAACATTCAACTTTCTATAAATTTTATTTAATTTATATTGATTAAAAGCCTCTACAACAATAGACTCATCATCTGGGTCGAGTTTGCCTTTATAAAGTCCACAATGCTAAGGCATTAAACAACGTAAATTTCTTCTGTTACTAAATTTTCCCAAGGAATGATCACCCAACACCTGACATGAAATCGCCAAATGAAGCAAAAATAGAGGGCAATGATTGGTCCAATCTAACGAATTGATGCTTTATCATAGTGCTTACCCACCGTCGTGCCACTGCAATATTGTTCTGATGAAAATATGCAGTTGATTCCATTGATCGTCGAACATGAGCTATTCCATCTCGTTTAGGAGAACCAAATGAAGCATCAGGCGCCCTGCTTTCATCTGAACCAAACTTGCATCCCAAAGAACAAGATATCTGCTCCTGAATTTGGATGGTACAAAAACTTTAGGGAACAAAACTAACAATAGAAATAATGCAGAGAGTATCACATGACAATTGGTCAGTCAGCACCAGGCAAACATCGTGGGCACAATACCTCAACACACATTTTATCAACAATTATTCGAATTGGAATAAAAGGATCTAACATCACCATATAACAATGCCGCGTCTGCAAAATTACCCAGCGTCATAAAAATCCAAGTCACTGCTGTTAAATAGATGGAATAATCAGTAGAGCGACCATCTGTTCACATGGTTCAAGTCCCTAGACGCACTCCAATCCAAAATTCTCTAATTCGGTGCACAAGACAAATAATAATAAAGTTATAAGAAAATCAATTTGGCGGGCCATCCTGTCTCACAAATTTTATACTAATAAATTTTCTACCTGTCAACACTATTCCAGTTAAGAATTAAAGATCAGCTTCGTATCAAAGATTGCATATGACATTCTGCTTCACTTCATTATAAAGTTCATAGTTTCCAATTTGTAAGGATTAATGACCTCTAATTACAACTCAAACTTGAAGTTTGTTGCTTGCCTATTCATAAAAAAAGCTCAGATGACATAAGAATAGCAGAAATCCCGAGTTATAATGCATTATCCAGATTCCAGATGGAAATGGTGTCTGATCAACAATAATTATCCTAACTTGTCAATAGCTAGCCCTTCTTCCAAAAGGAAAAGAGAAACCAAAAATAGATATTCCGAAGAATCATGAGAGAGAGTGAGAACAAAACCTCCGCAGCTCCAACAACCAAAATAGGTTGTGTCGTAAAATTCCTTGAATATGTGACAGCATCCTCTCTCTCCAACCATTCCTCACATCTTTCAGATTCTGAATTACTATCGCCCCTTAATATATCAAACTCGAAATCACCGAATGTGGCTTCTTCATGAGAGCCATAGAAAAAATCAGCGACAGTATCGACCATAGCGGCGTTCTTCGCCATATCAAGCCTACTCAAGAAGGCGATCTCCGCAATGACCATGAAAATTGCAAAAAGAAGCATCAAATTACCCAATTTCCTCCTGGGAACAATTGTTGTCGAAACCGGCAAGCTTTCATGGGTCGCCTCCGTTCTCAAGCTTCTAGAATTCGTCACGAGACCCATCCTTGTCACTTCGTCAAAAAAATTCCCTCCAAATTCAAACCTACAACCGGGAGAGAAAGAAGAACAAATTGTATCCGACTTCCAGAGTGGGCTTGGGAGTTTGCATTTCTCCAAGTAATTGAGGAGAAATTATTAAGAAAAAGGACGCGATTGAATTTCTGATTTTTTTTTTTTTTTTTGAAAAAAGATAAATAAATACCTTTTGAACTTGTAAAACCCTCATAGGCCTACCGAATTTGTAAAAGGACTTAGAGGTGACACAGACATATGCAAATTCATGGCAAATGACTACAATGCCCTTCTATCTTCTCTCTTTCCTCTCTCTCTGTCTGAACCAGGCCTTCCTATTAGATCCGCCGCGTGATCTGCGTCGCCATCTACCTCCACCATTGACGTCGACGCCAACGCCGCACCCACCACCCACCTACGCCGCACCCACCTAAGCATCGGTGAAAAAAAAAAAAAAAAAAAAAAAAAAAAAAAAAAAAAAAAAAAAAAAAAGAAACACACAAACAAACGAACGAGAACCAACGAACAAGTAAATTTTTTTGGTTGATCTAGAAGAAATTTGAAGAAGAAGAAGGCGTGAGTGAAGGAAGGAAGGAAGGAAGGAAGAAGAAAAGGAAGGAAGGAGGAAGAAGGAAGAGAAGAGAGAAAAAGAGAAGAAGAAAGGAAAAACAAAAAAGTGCACACTTTTTCAGTAAGACCGAAAGTGCACATCGCACTTCAGTGTGAAGTGCACACTGGAAGTGTGCACTTTTTTATGACGATTGTATATTTGTAAATGACCATGACATATTTGTAAATGGCGATGGTAGATTTGTAAATCGCGATGGAAGTTTTGTAAATTGTAAATAAAGCAATTTGTAAATGGTGATGGTATATTTGTAAATGACGATGGTAGATTTGTAAATAACGATGGAAGTTTTATAAATTGTAAATGAAGCAATTTGTAAATGGCGATGGTATATTTGTAAATGGCTATGGTAGATTTGTAAATTGCGATGGAAGTTTTGTAAATAGCGATGAAAGTTTTGTAAATTGTAAATGAAGCAATTTGTAAATGGCGATGGTATATTTGTAAATGGCGATGGTAGATTTGTAAATAGCGATGAAAGTTTTGTAAATTGTAAATGAAGCAATTTGTAAATGGCGATGGTATATTTGTAAATGGCGATGGTAGATTTGTAAATAGCGATAGAAGTTTTGTAAATAGCGATTGAAGTTTTGTAAATTGTAAATGAAGCAATTTGTAAATGGCGATGGTATATTTATGAATAGCGATGGTAGAATTGTAAATAGCGATGAAAGTTTTATAAATAGCGATGGAAGTTTTGTAAATTGTAAATGAAGCAATTTGTAAATGGCGATGGTATATTTGTAAATGGCGATGGTATATTTGTAAATAGCGATGGAAGTTTTGAAAATTGCAAATGAAGCAATTTGTAAATGGTGATGGTATATTTGTAAATGGCAATGGTAGATTTGTAAATAGCGATGGAAGTTTTGCAAATTGTAAATGAAGCAATTTGTAAATGGCGATGGTATATTTTGTAAATGGCGATAGAAGTTTTGTAATAATGTATTTTTAAGAAAAAAAGTGTACGGAAATTTTTTTTTTTTTTTTTTTTTAAGGAGTGCACACTGGAAGTGCAGTGTGCACTTTCAGTGCACACTCGAGTGCATTGAAAGTGTGCACTTTTTTTCTTCTTCTCTTTTTCTCTCTTCTTCTCTTTTTCTCTCTTCTTCCTTCTTCCTCCTTCCTCCTTCCTTCCTTTCTTTTCTTCTTCCTTCCTTCCTTCACTCACGTCTTTTTCTTCTAATTTCTTCCGGATCGACCAAAAAAAAATTACCGTTCGTTCGTTCGTTCTCGTTCGTGTGTTTCGTTTTTTTTTTTTTTTTTTTTTCTTTTTCACCGATGCGAGTGGGTGTGGCGTAGGTGGCGGTGGGTCTTTGTGTTGGCGTCGACGTCGATGGTAGAGGTAGACGACGGCGCAGTCACGGCGGATCTGGAAGGCTTGGTTCGGAGCAGGGAGAGAGGAAAGAGAGAAGATAGAAGGGCATTGCGATCATTTGCCATAAATTTGCATATCCCTTAAAAGTTTGTGTCACCTCTCAGTCCTTTTACAAATTCGGTGGGCCTATAAGGGTTTTGTAAGTTCAAAAGGTATTTATTTGTCTTTTTCCCTTTTTTTTTTAACAAAAAATAAATAATTTATGATTTAACTTTATCAAATTTAGTAATTTCTTAATGGCTTCCAGAGTTTTGTCGGGCTCTAGTGACGATGATGAGAAATCTAAGAAATGTATTGTTGGTTGGAAAGCTCATATATTGCAGAGTCTATTTTTATTTTTTTATATATTAATAATGTAGAGAAACCTGGGTACCAAGGCTTCTCCATACCTGAATGAAGATGATTTCAAGTAATGCGCGGATTCATTGATTTCAAGAGATAGGCTCAAATGTTTTCAATGCTTGGTGAATTCAGTTTCACAGTAACACATAAGCTAACAGAGCCGCCATGATAGAACCTAAAAGAATTATTCCATGACTACGCACAAGTAGTACTTTAAAATTTCAAAATCATAACAACACAATCACTTCGAAGGATGCACAGTGAAAAGCAGATCATACTTTTGCCTGAGCTACATGCCTACATCAATACAAGTGAAAGAAAGGACCCGCTACATTTGTATTCCTTCTCAATCTATTAGAATAAGAAAACTGGAGGGAAGTTAGCTTAACATATGTCAACCTACCTTGATAGTTTTCTGCCTACTTTCACAAAAAATAATATAAAGTGTTATTTCCACTACATCTATAAGTGTGGCCATAACGAATTTCTTCCTAGTACCCTATCACGTGAACAATGCATCTCATAATCCTCAGTAAGAAGTGGCCATGCCTCATTTGCCTTGCATAAGCCCCAAAATATATTTTGAAACGCGCCAATTGGAATTGTCCCTTTACATCAGCATCTGCTGTGAAATCGGCTTCAATTCTGAGGCAAGACTAGTTAACTTCCTCTTAGAAATGAATGATGACCAGAATTCAGGTTGTGGAAGCCCTCTGGGAGTTCTGACAGCAATTCATGTTGTCCTTCATTTTCTGATGATGAATTAATATTAGACGAGACACCAGTTCTGTGGAAGTTTCCAGCAGGCACAACCTGCAAACCAACAAGGGATTTATAAAAGTTAAGCAAACACTTTTGCACGTTTCAATGAGATTCTTTCCAAACAAAGAACAAATTCCACACATTACTTGATCATTGCTAGAGGCGCCCGCAGTAGCTGTCTTCAACCTTTTTGTCATAGGCATACAGCTTGAACTTGCTCCTTGGTCATCATTCTTGAAGTTTTGACCACTTGCCTCTGCCAAAAAGTTAAAAGTAAATTTTAATGGCTAGGGATATAATAAAACAGATGAATGCCCCCTCAACCATAGTCACAAATATCCAATCCAACTGTCAAACTATAAAAGATAACTCAAGATGTCAATAAAGAACAAGCATAAATACATATAACATGAAAACCCAAGGAATCTGTTCTGATATTTCTTTTCTTTATTTTGATAAAATGATTCTACCGATCACTCTCACAACAAAATCAGTCTTGTTAACCCCAGTAATTTGAAATATATTTATCGTTTCACCATCTGTCCACAGACGTTCTCATATTTTATATGATGAAACACCACCCTTGCAATAATAATATTCAAAATTATATCCTACAAATTATGATTTCTTAAATTTGACACTGAAATCTTAGAATCCGTTTCAGTACATGTAAGCTTAGGCTTAAAATTGACATCTAAAAATCAAGGTCTACAAAGTAAGATGAGGGAAAACTCATCCCATGGTTGTTAATACCAGCAATACAAATTGATACAACAGCAAAAAGAGAGGTTGGTTAACCTTCAATTCATAGTCATTTCCTACTGGAAAGAACACTTTCCTCTCATTATTGAAAAAAGAGAACACTTTTTTCTCTAACTTTAATGCAGGACACAACAATAGGTTATTATTATTTTTTTCTTTTTTTTGTGTGGGGGCGGGGGCCCCCCCCGGGGGGGGGGGGGGGCGTGGATGCTTTGTTGCGAGTGTTGTAAGCCACATATATCAACATCCAATAGAACCCTTTACTTTTGTAAATCTTTCTGAAATATAACATGAACAATGGCGATTAAACATTCAGCAACTAACACAATCTAAAATTTTAGTACGGTTCACACTTGATATGCAGCATCCTCTAGGCCAGAGACCAATATAGCCTCATAGAACTGAGGAAACCCTCTTCATTTTAAACCTCCCTATGTTTGGGAAGGAAACTTAGGTCAGTGCCATCTGATCTGGCTGCAACAACTAGACATGCGCCCAACAAGTTTGCCACTAATTCAGCCAGAATTTGTGCATGTGCTCTGTGAAGTTATATGAATGTCTGAGGGGGGAAAATACCATCTACTTGAATGTGACTATGACTAGCAGAATAAGGCCCAGGAAAAGCACGGAGACAGAAGAACAATGCCTAAACAACGAGCAATTAACATGCATGATGCAGGTATTGCTTAAGAGTTACCTGCACGATAGCCAACTGATTCTTGATGGTACGACTTCTCTATCATTCTTGGTGGCCACCTAGAAAATTTTGAAATCCCTCTAATCTGAGCCCCCTCATCGTAAAGCATGCCACAGTCATAAACATCAGATTCTTTTGTAACACATCCTCTCGCTACTGGTGCAAGTCTCGATGGACTTCCTGCAAGAACATGAGAATCAGCTGTGCTCTCTAGCATAGGTTCATTTCTTTCAACATAGATCTTCTTCCAGCAACAATCTTGTACAACCGGAAACTGAAAACAACAAAAAATGATAAGGCATGATTGTGCAGAGAAAATCATAAAATTATAAGGCATAACCACACGATGCAGATGCTATTTGAAATGGATCTCAGACCTGCTTGGTCATATTTTGTGGGTTTTGCAAAGTTTTTGACTTCAAAGCTTCCTTCGAGTCATTTCGTAAGCTCCTACCACGCAATAGTACAGACTGGTACAATTCATTCACAAATGAAGCTTCTAAAGAATTAAGATATAAACGGTGTTGATGATCTGTCCATTTTGTTGACTGGTCAATCTGCAAAGTTTCCAGTTTGAACAACTTAGAATTTCCTTGACAATGATAAAGAAAGTGAATAGAAAAGCATCATCATCAGAAAAGCACAGATAAATAACTCTCCCACCATGAAATACACTTTAAATTTTCCTTTTCAAATTCTACAATATATATTGAGAATAAAAAATATTTACACTTAATATAGAAATAGCATCTTGAACAAGTTTTGTTTAGGAATATGATTTTAAAAGAGAGATTAGTAAGGGGTGCTATGTGAGAAATCCTCAATCCTATCCTACCATTGCAAATCCTTACATTCACTGATATAAATTATTTGGCATAGCCACTCATTTTACAGTCTTCACCTGCTCTTATAGCACCAGAAAGAACAGCGGTCTCCTTTCAACTTTCAAAGATCAAATGGGCATCAGTATAATTACACGCAATGCTGTTTAGTGAAACCAATTTTTAAAGAAGAATTGTCATTACCCATATGGACATCTTACAGATCCTGTTTTAACCCTGCAAATAAGCACATGTTCCTTCATAACATATAGCTCAAACCTTTATTTCTCATCTATCTTAGCACGCTTAACTTTTTTGGATGTAGTCTATTCCTAAATGCATTTCAAAAGTTATTCCTCCAACTGGAACCCCAAATAGAGTTTGATTTCTTGCAACATGCCATGAGTTTGTTCAAAAGTTATTCCTGAAGAGTGATCCGAAAATAGCTTATTACAACATGCCATGAGTAAATTAAAACAAGCCACAGAATGCCATGCAAAGCCTGATTAAATACTCGAAACAAAATTTATTCTCTAGAATAACCTAAAATCCAAAATCCAAATAGCTATTATTCAGAGACATATTTTCACCCAGCTAACCCAGGATCAACCTTGAAGTTTTCAATTTTTCTCGAAAAACACAACCAGATATTTTTACAAGAAAACAAAAGGTTTGAATAGGAAATTTTATGACATGCGAAGGATTTTTTAAACGAGAAGAAAATAGAAAAACTTGTATTACCGGGAAAGGTGGCTCGAACTGCTGCGAGGAAGCTTTGGAAGCATCTTCCGTGATGGCGGATGAACCAGAGTTCATCTGAGTCAACTCGGTTCCACAGCTGTCGAACAGATCTGGATCGGACGACGGCAAGTGAGCATTCTGAAGGATATCCTCTTCCATTTGAATTGATCCAACAAGAAGCGAAGAATACGCGAGAATTCAGAGAGAAAATGGTGCTTGATTTGTAGGAAAGAAACCCTCCGGGTATGTTCTGAGCAGGGTCGCGAAGAATGGAGCGGAAGGGGCCTTTTGGGACCAAAAAGGTCCACATGGCGTCGCTTTTACACGTGTCAGTAGCATCATCGGGGTGCCACGTCATCAGGGTGATAATATCTTGGGCATTGTCAACCAGATATTTTTTAGAGTTATGGCGGGTTGGTTGGATGCTTTCAGTTTCAGGACGACGATATTTTGGGGGGCATATAATATCTCCGAAAACAGAGAGTGAAGACCATTCGCGGTTTTTGGCGCGTGTAACTCGTGCGCCGATTCCCGTCTCGTACTCGCTGTCCAAATTAGCATCACTTATGTAAATTTAGGGCCCCACGCGTCTCTTTGAGATTTTCTTAAACGTGATTTTTTATATATGGGAATAGCAATGCATGTGTATTGTGTCAGCTGTGATAAAAAAATCTAATTGTAATGTTAATTCATTATATTTTTTTAAGTATAGGAGTATAATAATTCATGATTTTTCTAAATTATTTGTGTACATTTTATATTTATTATGTTGTTATTACAAATAGACACATTTGTCTGGGAATATCTAACATAAATATATTGGTTGGCGAGAAAATATTGTGTGTGTATGTGTGTTGATTTTTAAAAATTTGTCACTAAACAATACGAGTGTAAAGAAGATTTTTTTAATTTAAGACCTATTTACTCATTAATATTTTTTTTTTTAAAGAAAATATTTAATGAGTAGTTTTGATATATTTATTTTTGGCACTTATAAAGTCCTTTTCAAACATCATCATAACTCAATTTCTCTTGTATTATTTTGTGTGTTGGCGAAGGTCCTGCAAATACAATGTGTAATTTGAATCACGTCCAAGAGCTATTCCACAAAATATTTAATAAAAAATGCCCAGTTACTACATTTGCTTCCTAATGTCCCGTTATTGTGTGCGAAAGCCCACTCTTCCTCTTAGCCTATTTACTAGCTCAAATTCACAAGATGTAATATATACAATTGTATTCCCTCTCCACAAAAACAGCGTATGACTTATTCCATTTGACACACCCACTTTCATGTTAAAACTCCAACGTTGTGAAAAATGTATAGCATAATAATTGTTGTTGATCAAAAAAAGAATAACATCATGATTTCTCAACACTACAGCCCAGCCAATAAATAACTTTCAAGGTGTTTTTCTTCATGGTGTATGATATAAAATATCCAAAAGATCAAGTTGAATCATTATGTAATTTATAGTAATATGTGTGAGTGAGCGTGTGGGGCCACCCTGACCCCACCATACAACCAGAGTGGAGGAGGATTTTCTAATTCTCTAGCATATAGTTCCAAAGCTATTCATGAACTTCAACTTCAGATGCCATTTGACTTGGCACACTTGTTCCCATATATCCAATAATGGGTAGCAAACAATTTGACCAAAATTTTTCCCTGTACAAATCCTCAAATTGAATTCAACTTGTCATGATTTAGGTACGATGAGATGATTAAAATACAACACTTGTCAGTTTTCTATCATATTTATATATTGATTCCAATATGTTTTATACAAATTTTAAAAACCTTAAACTTAGAATTAGTTAAGTAATTTTATTTGTAGCTACACTTCACGAAACCTTTATACTATTTGTGATTAAAAGAGATACTTTAAAAATTATAATTTGAAAGACAAAATGGATTCTAATCTTATATATAAGATCAAAATAACTTTCCGTCTAACTCATATATTTAGAACAAGAGAAACTACTAACTCATATATTTAGAACAAGAGAAACTACTTCAAGTTTGATTGATATATTTAATCAGTACAGATCATCATGCATCAAAATGTGGATATTTCAATGACTTGAAGGCTTAAACCCAATAAAGATTGGGTGGAATATGTTTCTTAGCAACGAGATCCATCTAGACTGCATTTCTTGTTTGATTTAAAACATGCTCAAAGCAATATCCATTAGAAGTAAGTGATGAGAAACTTGCTCTCACTTAGTCATGCCCTCGATTCAAGGCATGAGAATGGAGAAAATGGTGTTGAGAGCTCTTCCCCCATAACCGCAGGCTCGGAACAAATCCAAATTAGTCAAAATCAAAGATTCCGATAAAATAAGTGGGGTAAAAAAAATGCCCAATAGTTTCAATGCTATAACATTTCGTCAGATGTTTTGGCTTGTCTAACTGGAACTCAAACATGTTCAAGATTATCAATTTTCAATAAAATGTGCCACATTTTTTCATTGTTTTAGTAAAGCCATTTCTAACCATAAGTATTCAGGATTTCCCTGAATAAATTTAATCATGCGGTCCAAATCGACAGCCACTAGATCATGTTATTCTGCATAATTGCAAGCAGACTAAGGTCACTTCTTGAATTACAATAACAAGCAATATGTTCGAAGAATCAAGAATGGCTACCAAACTGCGAACCAAAAAAAAGTTCCAACTTCTATTTTACTTTTCTGTTCTCCGTTTAAAGATAAACCAAACATACAAGGAGTTCATTTCCCATGTACTACCTCTGGTACAAACAGGATTTTATATTAAGGATAGGAGATGGTAATACTAGACATATAATGCCAATGCATTTTGGTAAGATTTCATCCATCACGACCTTAAGCCTTTGTAAACAGAAAGCCCCAATTGTCAAGCATGCATTTAGAAATTGGATTAGAAAGCAAAAGTTAATTGTTCAGAAGAAATGAGGAACCAAGATATTTAGCTGCTGGAAAAAAGGATGATCAATAAATCAATAATAAGAACGGACAAATGTTCCAAACTAAAATTATCAAAAATATTATTTACAGCATTCTGGAGTCCAGGCATAACAATCCATCTACGTTGGTCAAGACATGAAACTAAGCAAATTGCATGGTTAAAGCCTTGGATCATTGTTTGACCAGAAATTCTGACCCCAATAGCTTAAGCAAAATGCTCCCATTTCATCAATTAAAATGTGCCACATGAGCTTCTCATGGCAAACCCAGAAATGACAAAGCAACAAGGGAATTTGATAGAATGAAAGTTATTGCAGGCATATTAATAATCTCTTACCATCTGAGTCATCATTTATTATCGTGATCACTACTTCTCCAGAATGTAAAAGGAGGAAGTTGCGTCAGCACATACTCCATGAGCCTACCAGGAGCAGATTTGTCAGCTGAAGCCTTCTCATTATCACCTTCTATATCAAGATCCCGCCAGAACTTAATGATATGGAGACTTTCTTCCTCCGTTGATCTTTGAATGACAATCCTAGATGCATATCCCTTCTCCCTCATATAAAGGCATATCTCAGAGGGGTTGTTTGCTATGAGGGTGACCATGTACAACCATCCCTTTTCTGACAAAATATGATCTGCAACTGGCAATATCCTATCAATAACACTCCGGCCATTCTCCCCACCAGCCCAAGAAGCAGTAATACCCCCAACACCCACTTCGTCTTCAGGGGTAGGCACATATGGAGGGTTCACTACAATGACATCAACCGATCCTGCTAGACGCTTCTCTAGCCCTGATGCTATATCTGTAATTACCAGCTCAGCATCAACCCCATGTGCATCCAGTGTCTCCCGTGTCACTCTTATTGCTAGAGGGTTGATGTCTGTTGCAATATAGTTGACAGCAAGACCTTCCTGCCCAAGCATAAGAGCTAGGGAAGTAATAACATATCCACTACCACAACCGATCTCCATACACAATGTAGGGCAATGGTTCAACAGGTTATTGCGGTCTGCTAGAAGAGCATCAACCAATGCAAAAGAATCATCGCACGGCTCATAAACCTCCTCATGTGAACTCATGAGACGAATTTGTGCAGTTCTAGAGGGCATCTTTTTTAAAGCCTTGCATTACAAAGTAGTTGTCAGTAAAACTCAATGGCTTAAAGTCTTAGAAGAGGGGCAGTTAAAATAGATTTTAGGAACTTTACCTTTTCATTGTTTATTTTTGTAGTGATTTGTAAAGAATTTATTGACTCCAGTTCTGGATTGTTCTGGTCCATGTTAAGAAGCAAAATTCATGCAGTAAGATTTCTCCTTACTCCATTCTGAGCCCAAGATTAAGAAAATTTGAAGTGTTATTATTATACAATAGCAATAACCAACTGCAGTGAACAAATTAAACTAAAATAATTGTTACAAATATTACAGGAAAGAGGAAGTGAATAAATTATTATAAAATTGTCTTAAACTACAACCTGAATAAGACAGGTCCATACTCAAGCAAAAGGTAAATAGAAATGTGATGAGAAATATAACAGATAATTTGGTAAGTTAAGAAGAAAAGTTATATTCAAAGACTGGAAAACCATGAGTAAAACCTAGAAGCTCCATTTGTCCTGTTAATGAAACCAGGCATTCACGAATCTGTTCGAACAAAGGATGTGATGCATCACTCACAACAAACTCATGTACATTGCCATCAACCTCAATTGAGCTACTACCAGGAGTTTTATCCAGTCCTCTCTCTCTCATTAATTTCCTTGCATGTCTGGCCTCCTTCCACATTCTTGCTTCTCCATACATGTTAGCAAGCAAAATATAGATCCCACTATCCTGAGGATCCAACTCAAGAAGTTTAAAAGCTGCCCTCTCTCCAATTGAAACATTTCCGTGAACACGACAAGCAAAAAATAAAGCACCCCAAACAGCAGCATCTGCAGTCATGGGCATATTTTTAATAAGCTCCTCTGCTTCTTCCAAATGACCAGCCCTTCCTAGAAGGTCCACCATGCATGAATAATGTTTAAGCTTAGGGGATATGTTGAATTTGGAGCTCATTTGGTTAAAAAAGTCACGGCCTTCTTCAACCAAACCACCATGACAACAAGCAGATAAGATGCCAAGAAAGGTGATCTCATCAGGCATCAACCCACTACAAATCATTTCCAAGAAATAGCTCACAGCATCACAGGCGTTTCCATGAAGTGCTAAACCACAAATAATGGCAGTCCAAGTCAAACAATTTTTTTTTTCATCTCACTGAAAACCTGCAGAGCCCTTGCAATATTTCCACACTTGGCATACATATCAACTAGTGCAGTTCCCAGGGCAACACCTAAGAGATATTGTGTCTTTTAATATAATGGTGAAGCCATATTCCAATATCAAGTGCTCCAAGTTGTGAGCATGCTGACAAGCAGTTAACCATGGTTATTTCATCAGGTTTTATATTACTGAGTTGCATTTCATGGAATAGAGTCAATGCTTCTTTACTGAGCTTGGCTTCAACACAACCACTGATTATTGCATTCCATGGGACAACATTCTCCTCTGGAATTTCATACAGAAGTTCCCGAGCAATATCCAGAAAACCAAATCTGGCATATCCCAAAACCATCGTGGTCCACGAAACGAGGGTCTTCTGTGCCATATTATCAAATAAAAGTCGTGCTGCCATAAGGTCCCCACACCTGACATACATGTCCATAAGTGCATTAGTAAGTGGAATTGTCAGCTCAAGCCTATGTTCTTTGATGTAGTGATGAAATTTCCGGCCAAGATTCAAATCCTGCAGCTGAGAACTACTAGAAACCATCCCAATCATTGTAATCTCATTTGGCTTCACTTTCTCAGCCTCCATTTGCCAATAGAGATCCAATGCCTGGTCTGCCAGCCCTCTTTTAACGCACCCACTGATCATGGAATTCCAGGTTACCAGGTCTCTCACGCAGCTTTTATCAAACACATCATATACTGTCTCTAATTCTCCATGTGAGAATAGCATAGTGATCAATGCATTGTGAACAAATATATCAAATTGAAAACCAAACTTCAATATGTGTCCAAGAATAGTAAGACCCACAAAATTAAGAGGGGGACTAGAACAAGCTTTAAGCAACAAAGGATAGGTATGATTGTCCGGCTTCAAAATACCATCTTGTAACATTCTCTTGTACAAAAGAAGAGCTCCTTCAGAATTCCCACCCTCTAAATATCCCCTAATTGTCACATTCCAAGAAAATACATTTGGGTTTTGTGTATTGAGCAGAATTTTTGTGCAATAACCAAGAGTTCGTGACTCAGAAAGGGCACAAAAAGCAATAAGGCGACTAGCTGCAAAGCTATCGTAGATTAATCCTGTTAGTGTCATTTGCGCTTGGATTTGCTTTAACTGGATAAAGGATTTGCATCTTTCTAAGAGAGACAAGAGTCTATTTGTTCGAACAAAACTGTGGTTTGTGTTCCAACTGATGGTTTTTGAATAGAGAGGCAAAGATTGAGTATGCATATATGTAAGAAAAGGGCCTGTGAATGGGAATTTGCTCAGAGCTGGACATCTGAGTTTGCTCAAATACAGGGTGAGCATTAGTTTCAAGCACGTGACTAGAAAGTAGAAGTACGTCTGCTACATTCTATAGTAGGATTGGAGGAAGGTATCCGATGATAATGATCTCTGAAATGTTTTCTGTTTGTTCAGAAAGAAGCAAGCCAGTATCACTTAACAATACGCAACACACGCCAGAAAAACTACGTTGGCTCCAAAATTCAGTTTGGTTAGCTTGGAAAAATAGAAAGATCCAGACTCCAGAGATAAGATGCACTGGGGGCAAAAAAATCAGCTTACAAGTTTACAACACATACATGGTATGTACAAAGCTCTTGCCTACAAGTTCTTAATAACCTTATATCAATTTATTCACATGGGGCTTCGCACCAAGAAAATGAAAAATGGGGTATCTAAAACGTTATAATCCAAAAAAGAAATCAGCATAGTGAAATAACACAGCAATCAGCCCAGAAAAACTAATGGAAGAAAAGATAGATGAACGGACCTTACTAACTGACGGACCAGATGGTGGCATCGGACGACAAGGTTGAGCCGGTGAGCTGCTGATGAAACGAGGGATGAAAGAAACGAACCCGGCTAGGTTTTTCTCGCGGGTTTTATGAAATTGGTTTTGAACGAGGGGTAACAGGTGGCGGGTTAAAAACGAGGGAGGAGGAAACGACAGATTTTTCATGAAAGGCCACGCAGAAAAGATAATATACATGGAGATGCAGAAGCAGGCCAAAACCAATCATCATCGGACTTCAACTAAAATCTATTGTATTGTACTAAAAATATTATGTAAAAAATAGTTGCAACACTAAATACTCTATGTAAAGTTTATAGAACCTGTTTTTTATATTTTTTCATAAAAGTCATTCTACATCAATGATAATGAATTACTTACATATAAATTAAACTATAAAAAAAAAGGAGAAAATAGAAAAATACATATTAAATGATAGATTAAGGGTCTATTTCCCCCAAAAGTTGTCGCGGTGAATCATTTTGCAATAGATGTTTTTAGAGTGTAATATTACCCGAAAGATTCTAAATCGTATTAATTTCGCCCGTACGGTTATCTAGTTAAGTTTGACTGTTAGTTAGTTAGATATGATGAGTCGGCAGTCTACGCGTCATTCTTGTTTTGAGTTTAAGTACAAATTTATCGGGAAAGTTTTCATTCAAGAGCAATGTTGCCCTGAAAGTTTTAGGATTAAATAGCAAATTTGCCCCGAAAGTTTTTACCGAATGTTACCGAAAATTTTTATTGTTTCAATTTATACCTTGTAAGTTCAAAACATAGCAATGTTGCCCATTTCCAGTTAAAAAGTTAACGGTGAGCGTCAATTTTTTTATGGTCAATATTAGATTTTTAACAAAATAAAGAAACATTGCTATATTTTGAAACTTTCAAAGTAACATTGGGACAAAAAAAAAAAACTTGTAGGGCAATATTGCTCTTGGTCCTATACTTCCGAGACGAATTTACTACTTAACCCAAAGTTTTCAAATCAAAGTAATTTCACCATGGTTGTTGTCCAGATTATTTTTACCCGGTTAGTTGACTAAAAATGCTTATTTGACAAATCTATTTGTCATCCAGTTCATTTTTAAAGTCAAGTTTAAAATAAGTATTTTTATATAAAAAAATGCATCCCATATAAAAGATTAGAGACAATTAAAAAAAAAAAGTTAAAGCATTTTGTGGGATGAAAATAAAATAAAAAAGATACTTGCCAATCTTGACATTATTAGTATATAGCACCAAAGAGTTTTCAATGGTCTTATTCTTAATAATTATCTTAGTGTGTTTATATATATAGTGATTGAAACTTTTTTTTTATATTACTCTCTTTTGAATGTGAGCTCCTCCTCTATATGTTATTTATTCTTCTTCAATGTTGTTTATGCCGCCACCTAAATATATTCAATTAACTAACAGTCAAATTTAATCTAGATAACTGTTAGGCGACATTGTTACGATTTGTAGACTCCCAAGGCAACATTTCTCTCAAATAAAAACTTTTGAGGCAAATTTATACTTTAATTAAAATGACGTAGATGATAAGTGGATTATCTGTAGCTCAATATATTTAATCAACTAATAGTCAAATCTAATTAAGATAATAGCCAGGGCAAAATGGGTACCATTTGAAAACTTATGAAGTGACATTTCACCCTGAAAAACTTTCATAGCAAAAATGCTCTGCCGTGACACCTTTGGAGGCAAAATAGACCCCTTAACCCTTAAATGATAGGTTAAATAACAATTTTGTCATTAAAGTATTGGCTAGGGAACATTCAGCACCCGAAAGTTTTTTTAGTATCATTTTTGCCCAGGAAGCTTACAAACATAACAATCTTGCCCATTGGTTGATCTTGATCGTTGAATTATTACTCTTTTTGTAAACTTCCAAGGCAAATTTCCTCCTAAAAAAGAAAAGCTTCAGGAGTATATTTGCTCTTTTTTGTAAACTTCTGGGGGGAATTATACCAAAAAAATTTCAGGGTGCTGAATGTTCCGTAGCCAATACTTCCATAGCAAAAATAGTATTTAACCCTTAAATGATCTATGTACTATTAAATTAAACTTGTCTCCCGCGGGAAAAGAAAAAACTATACTCATACTTTTAATTAAGTTGAATGAGGGGGAAAAAAAAGGAAACTATACTCATACTTTGAATTAAGTTGAATGAAGGAAATGATTTATATTATGGACATGAAGAGAATATAATAAAAAAATATTTCTAAAGTTTAAATATTGCCGCTTATCCCGTCCAAATTCCAAACAAAACGCCAAATTAATTAAGTCAACATATACTGACATTGCAAGTAAATATATTTCTTAAAAATGAAATGAAAATGATGAAATCATGAAACTTTGGTTAAAAAAAAAAAGCTAAATAGTTGACAAAAAAGATTTAACAATAACTAGAAAAAAATTCTTTATGACTCAGGTTTTTTATATACTCATTAAGGGTTAAGTATTATATTTATCCCGAAAGTTTTTAGCTAAGGAACAGTGGGGTAGGCCAAACTAGTTCCATGGGGTAGGCTATGGAACCCACTAAGTGAGTTCTATTGTACTCCCTTCAATCCTAAATATAAGATATAATTTACTTTTCTTTAGAAATATTAAAAAAAAAAAAAAAAAAAAAGTTACTCCATGCCCATTTAGAATAGCGGTGTTAGAAATGACTTTTTTTTTCCATATAGACTTTTACAAATGAAAGATAGGATAAAAGTTAGATTATAGATATAATTTGTGTTTGGGACAGTAGTGGTGCAATTAACTTTTTTCTAGATGGGTTCTTGTTTGGAATAGAATTTGAAAAGTTAATTGAGATGGAAAATGACATGAATCTTATTAAATATTACATATATATACTCATATATATTGTGATGATTGAAGATAAAAATTTAAATTTAAATTTGATAAAAATTATAAACAAATTTAAAAACTCTAAAATATTTAATTAAATATATTTTAATGGATAAATTAGAATGCATACAAATATGTATTTAATACTTCCACCGATCATAATTATAAGACCAAGTTAACTTTTTTTTGGAGAAATTAAGGAAGCTAATTAAATTATTTTAAAGTATTGATATTGTTATTTTTTCTCCAAGCTAATTTGTTTGACTATTAAACTAATATATAGTTTAAAGATACACAACATATGATATGATTAACTAACTTATTTAGCTTCCTTAATATCTTCAAAAAAAATCAATCCGGTCTTATAATTAGGACTAGAAGTAGTGATACATTGCTTATTTGATCACTTATTCCTAACATTTTTCTCCAGAAGTTAAAAAAATTGACTTATATCAAAAGTGGCTTCTTTTTTTTTTTACAGATATTTCACTATTTGATGAGCTTTTGAGATGTATCATAGCTATCCTAAACAGACCCATATCATATAATATGTTATGTATTTTTAGATTATATATCAATTTATTAGTGAAACTAATTAGTCTGAAAATAAATATATATAAATATTCTAAAATAATTTTATTGGCTTCTTTAATTTCTCTATAAAAAAAAAATCAACTTCCTCTTTTAAAAAAAACCAGAGGGAGTACCAACAAACATCTTTTTTTGAATTCCACCTCCACCTGAACCATGCAGAGGAGGAAATTATGACTGAACCTTACTTTCAATTCCTAAAAAGAAAGTATTTGAAATCTACCATACTACTTCCTTCTATCCTTAATATAAGGTATACTCTTCCGGTCCTAAATGTATGATATAGTTTTTAATATAAATTATACTATAAAATATGTCCTATATTTAGGATCATTGTTTATTAGTAAGCATTTACCTAATTTAATTAGAGTAAAAAAATTAGTAAGTTAGTTAATGTAACATATATTTTTAAAAACACTTTAAACATTTTTCTTAATTTTTTAATTTCTTCTTTTTATTAACTATTGTTAAGGGAGCATTATTAAAGAGTAAATTAAAAAAATTGACAACATAAAAAAAAAAAATCTTATATTTATAACTACGATCACTGCTTTTTACATGTCTTATATTAAGAATTTAGAGAGCACGAGTAATATTTATTTGTTTGACTATCTAAATTCTTGTAATCCATTAAGGCTTACCCAAAAAGAGCAAAAGAAAGTGATACACGTGTCTACCCGGGGGATTTTGATCGAGCACCGATAAATTCATAAAGAACCCAACCCGCACAAGTGTCCAACCGAGTAAAGTCAACAAAATAGGCTTTAGTGTAGTCCCCTGACACAGCCAAAGTAACAATAAGTACAAGGGCGAACGAGTAAAAGTGCACACTGTTTAAGTTTGTCGTGGGAGTGTCCAAAGACCACCAAGTTTTAAAAGGAATAAAAATACACACAAAATTAGCTTTTTGGGAGCAAAAGTGACACAAGGGGGAACTCTGGTTAACTTGGTGTTAACTTTTGCCACATGTGCCTGTGAAATGCTGATAGGGAAATAATTTTTTTTTTTTGTTTAATTAAAAAAGCCACAGCACGCTGAAATCGACAATGAAGAAAACTGAACCCAAACCCATCTTGGCAAATCGAGCGAGGAAACTCATCTTTCAGGCTATCTCCTAATTAAAAATTGATGAGAAATACGTGTATTTGGGAATTAAAATTGCTCTGACAAGAGAGCCTTCTTTCGGGCTATCTCCTCCTTCTCCGTCTCTTTCCCAAATTCATCGACTCAATTCCCGAAGAGGCCTCAGTCCTAAAACCAGGAATACCACCTGACCACGACTAAGTCGAGAACGAGTCGCACCGAACTCGGACTCTTTTTTGTTCTTTTCATTCGGGTTAGTTGTTCATTCTCTTCTCCCCCACATCCTACTGGGAATCGGATTACTTCGCTTCTTACTTCAGATTTCATCTCGTTTTTCATGTATTAGTTTCAAATTACCTTTCAATTATATAATAAAATTTGGATTGAGAAACACTCGTTCGATGAAAAACCTGCAAAATTCACTTATTATGGTTTGATATACAGCTCGGTTAGGTTTCATGATTGCGGCTCTCTATGGTCTTGCTTCAAATAATTCCAAAACGATGTTTGCTTTTTCTTTGTTTGGTGTAGCACTTTGCTCCAAATTTCTTTGGGAAATGTTCTCACTTTGTTCTTTATGCATAAATCTGTATAGCAATTTTCCCCTTTGTACGTAGATAAGGGCGAATAAGGAGAATGAACAAAGGTGGTCTGGCAGGTGGAATTGGAGGTGGTTTTGGAAGCAGGCCGACCGCTGCGGTGGTCGGCAAGACGGTGGTCGGAGATGATGAACACCAGTGGACAAAGTTAGGGTTTCTGATTTTCCCAAATCAATTTCTTTCCCAGCGTGTGTGTGAATGCAGCCCGATAATGACAAGTTTGGGTGTTATGTTTTTTTTTAAAATTATTTACTTTCCACTGAATCCAGTCAGCATTTTCTCTGCTTAGTTGGCTTCTTGTCAGTCCTATTCAGCGTCCACGTCCTCACTCCTTCCACACTGACGTTGACCGTCTGGTCAACTAACTAATTGTGTCACTTTTGCTCCCAAAAAGCTAACCTTGTGTGTACTTTTGCTCCTTTTAAAACTTGGTGGTGCTGGACGCTCCCATAGGCAAACTTGGTGTGCATTTTTGCTCCTTCGCCCTAAATGCAACCACTAAACGCATGGTATTTGTGGAGCAAATTGGTTATACACGTTATACACACACAAGGTTCGTTGTTTATTACTCCTTTTGGTCTTTCTTATAAGACATCGACTAACTTTTTTTATAAATCAATAAAAATAGTTAAGGTTAATAAAGTTGTCCTAGAATCTAAGTAATTTTCAATATTACCCTTACTAATTACCCTAAACTCTAATATCATATTAATTATTACTCACACCCATTACCCTTATTAATTATGGGCAGACATGGAAAAAATAATTAATGTACATGAGAATAAGCAAGTGCCTTATAAAAAGGACCAAACAAATTTGTTAGTTGGTTCCTTATAATAAAAACCAGAGGGAGTATAAGACATTAACTAACAATTTTTACAAACCAGTAAAAATACTTATTAATTATGGGCATACATGAAACAATAATTAATGCGCTTTGAAAATGAGCAAGTACCTTATAAAAAAGAACAAATACAATTTTTAATTGGCATCTTATACTCCTCGAGATCCTAATTATAGGACATATTTAACCGATTTTATGAAGATTAAGGAAATTAGTTAAATTAGTTAATTTTACTCATTTTTCTAAAATGCCCTTATATAAATTTAAAATAACATAAGTAAAAGTGAATCAATAGTTTTTACCACATACCTTTCCAACCTGAAATTTTTCTTTCCACATGCTATCTAATAGAAATAATAGTCTTATTATATATACATATATGTGACTATGTGTGTGTATGTATATATATATGTGTGTGTGTGTAGACATATATCTACACACACATATATATGCGCGCTCACACACACACAAAGATATGTGTGTGTGTGTGTTTATATATGTACACACACATATAAGTCTATACACACATATGTCTATGTGTGTCTATATATATTTGTGCGTAGACACATACATATATACACTATATATATATGTGTGTTGACATATATCTACACACATATATATATACGCGCTCACACACACACACACAAAGATATATATGTGTGTATGTTTATATATGTACACACACACATATAAGTCTACACAAACATTTGTCTGTGTGTGTCTATATATATTTGTGTGTAGACACACACATATATACATACATATATACATACATACATGATATATATATGTACACACACATGCGTGCGTGTGTGTGTCTATTTATATTTGTGTGTAGACACACACCTATATACATGTATAGAGATACACACACATATATATATAAAAAAAAATATACATATATAAAAAAGTTTCACTAATTGAAAAAGTCTAGAAATCCACATACATATACTCACTAAAAATCAAATACACTTGAGAGAATAAAATAGGGGTATTTTAGGAAGAAATTGACAAAAATTAAAATGTTGTCTTATAATTAGGACCAAAACCAACTCTCAAAAAAGTTGTCCTATAATTAGGACCGAGTGAGTAATAAGGACTAGAGGGAGTACACACACGCCTCTCTAGTTCTATTTATAAGTACAATTTTACTCTCTTAAAAAAAACTTATAAATAAGAACAGAGTTCTGGCTTTTGCCATATATCATCACGTGAATTCACCCTCACCCTTTGAGCAAAACAAGAAAGAAAAAAACAAAAATCACCCTCACCCTTCCATCAACTCTAGCTAGGAGTGGGAATAAGATAGACCCGTATCGGGTGGCCCAATTCGACTGTTTAGGGTCGGTTTAACTTGACCTATTTGTTAAAAAGGTCAGACTAAGAACTATTTGTTAAAAATGTCAGACTAATGCCTATTTGAAAGCCTAAATGTGTAAATGGGCTAGGTTTATTTTTGTTAAAGCTTGGTTTGTCCTCCTTCGGTCATTGTTTACACATTAAATAGATAATTATATTTATATTATATAAATAATATAATATTTATTTTTTTCATTATTATATTTTAATTTCAAGTTATATTTATACTAGGTTTGATAGGTTCAAAGTGTATAAAGCCTATTCATGGCCTCCAATATGAGCCTTTTTAAAGACCTACATTGTAAGTAGGTCTTTAAAAAAACTTCAGATTTAATCAGACCTTATAAAAACTCAAGTGTAAGCCTAGAAAAAAGAGGCCCTCCTATCTCTATGGCTCAAATCTGTTTAGGCAAAATCGGATCTAACCTATTTCCCATGCCTGTCCAACCTCTCCCCAATAATTGAAACCCTCCCTGACACTCCTATCCTAGGCCTAACGCCCCCTTCTCTTTACATATTTCTCATTTCTCATCATTGTTAAAGGCTAGGCAGTGTTTGGTTTACAAACGAAGGAGACCTGGGAGATTTCAACAAGCCAAAGGAGGACTCCCCTCCTGCCCTCCTAAAAAAGAGCAGAAAATTTGAACTAAAAAGGCTTAAGATCCCATCCAAAATCCTTCAAACACACCATATGTAAGGCCCCGTTTGTCACAAAGAAAGTTTGGGGAAGTAAAGGAATGGAATGGAATGGAATGGAGAGGAAAATTTGAAAGATGAGGGAAGATGGTTTGAGTTGTTTGATATGAAGAAAATGAAGAGGTGATAGTTGGTAAAGAATTAGGAAATGTCTATTTTACCCTAAAAAAATTAATTCAAAATAAAAAAGGAAAATATTTTTTTGCGAAAATATATTTAAAAAAATATATTTTTATTAAGTTCGAACTCGTGAAAAAAAAAATTCGCCAAATTCAAACTTTCCCACCAAATTTGAATTTCATGGGTAAATCTGTCGAAAAAGACAATTTCCAGGAAGATTGCGCTTTCCTTCCATTTTCGGATGGAAAGCATCTTCCCTCAAATAAGGAAGATAAGTTCTCACCTGGAAGATCTTGACCGGACTTTCTCAGATCAAACACCCCAAATCCATGGAAAGATTGGGATTTTTTCGTTCCTTCCCACCAATTCTTTGTAACAAATGTGTCCTAAATAAATCTGCTTAATAAAAATAAATATTATTGATATTTAAAAGAGATTCCTAAATCGCATAAAATAATGATGAGACAGATATTGCTTCCCAATAGTCATTTGCTGGCAGAAACTTTTGCAGCTTCGCATGCTCCCACTTCTCAGAATATCACGTCATGACTTTCATGGCAAGCATATGGGAATGGGACTCCATTTTGTACATCAAAATATTTTAAATCACTGCGCCATTTTCTTCAATACAATATCATCATTGTCTATCAGTACTTCTTCTCATTTCTTAACATAAGATTCATCCTATAATACAAAGTTTACCTAATAAAAATAAATTAATGATTTATAAAATAACTTATAAATATGACTAAATAACCTTGTATCTCACTCTTATAAATAGAACAGATGAATGTATATTAATAAATTTATAACATAAAATACCCATTTTTTCAACATCTACAGCGATTTATTCTCTCCGGTCCACAATATAGGGCATTTAACTATATATCACCAGAAATAAAAAAATAATAGTTAAATCGTTTAATATGTTCTAAAATGTATTTTTTTTTTTTGCTTTTACTATTTTTAAGAAATGTATTTAATTGTATTAAAAATGTTATTTTAGAGAGAGAGAGAGGATATAATAAGTGGGCAAAGGTGGAAATTGAATATTAACCACATAGATAAAAAAGGAAAAAAGAGCATTAATTAAACTAGAGGTGACTAATATTTTAAATAATGTATTTCTTTTAGAAGAGTGTCCTATACTATGGACTGGAGGATTGTACTCCCTCTGGTTCTTTATTATAAGCACCAAGTAACTTTTCTCACAAAACAATAAAAGCAGTTAAAGTCAATAAAATTGTCCTAGAATCTAAGTAATTTTCAATCTTATCCCTGTTAATTGCACTAAACTCTAATATTATATTAATTATTACTTTCGCTCACTACCATTATTAATTATGAGCAGATATAGAAAAAAAATCAATGCTCATTGGAAACAAATAAGTGCATTATAAAAAAGATTAAATAAATTTATTGGTTGGTGCCTTATAATAAGAATGAGAGGGAGTATTTAATATATATTATTAATTAATTATTGAGTAGTTCAAAACGATAACATATATTATTAAGTGACAAGGGATTGGGAGTTTTGGCCAAAGAAAAACCAAAGAGAAGTGATTGGCTTCACTTTCATCAATGAGAAATGGGATTAAAATAAAAGGATGACCAGCGGAAATTTTGTCGGAAAGTACGATCTAACGGTGGAGGTCGATCCACATTTCTTACTCTTATTGGATGGATGTCACATCAAAAATTAACTCCACTCTGATTGGCCCACGTTTCCAGATCTCTCTGGTAATATCCCCTTCCCAATATTTTAGTTAATCCCAAAAGTGCCACAAAAATACAAAATTCCCACCCGCGGTCCCTAGCTCCCTGCTTAAATGGCCGACTCGTGTCAGAGCGGCTCAAGACACTTGTCGCCTCCACCATCTTCCTCCCTCCAAGATCGCTTCCACACGACACTCCTTCCTATTCACTCCACGGAAGAACAGAAATTAATTTTAACAAAAATAAAGGTAATTCTTTTACTGCAGGGCCAAAAAAAACCCTGATTTTCCTCTTCCCTCCCTTATTTTACAATATTTACTATAGTTTATTAATATTTTATGATGTCTTTTCTGGGGATTATGTTGAACTTGATGGATGCTTTCTTTTTCATAAATTTCTTCTTCACCAAGCCACTTGGTGGTCGTCGTTGAGAAATAGTTGAGTTGTACATGGAGGGGACAAGGACGTTCCCATAATTGGCTGTGTTTAATTTGAGAAAAGAAGAACAAATGGAGATATATGAGCTATTGATGTATAAGAAAAGGGAAATTTCAGTTAAGAGTAATCGCAAAGGAGCAGAGTCTATGTTGGTTTGTTTGGATAAAAGTCTGGAAACGGCTTTATTGTTTGGGATTAATGAGTTAACTATAACAGAACAGACTGTGAACTTGAGCTAGTTTTTCCCAGTTGACGATAATTTTTTAGTTTGTAGCCACTTTTCGTTAATTACTTGATCTTGGGGTTGAAGCTAAAAGAAATACCTTCGTTATCATCGTACTTCTTTGGATTCATATAATTGCAATTGTACATAAAAGCGTTCTATATAACTTTGCAAGGTCAAGCTTCATTGTTAAGTTTGTATGAAATACTTTTTCAGTTTTTTTTTTTTTTTTTTTTTTTGTCCGGAGCTAGTGGCTGGCTGGTTGTAATTCGTACCTCTGCAAGATTGTACATGAACTTATTCTTTTATTCAATTATTTCTTGTTCTCTGGCTTTTGATAAGCGTACAGTTCAATTTCCCTCTAAGAATTAGCTGTCTCTTTAGTGAAATTCTTATGTAGCTTGTTGAATAAATAGATTCTGATATGGTGATCAATAGTTAGATCTGAAGAATCCATGAGAAGCCAACAGAAAGCAGAAGAGAAGCTAGCTGAAAACACCACATGATCTATTACTCACTACTAGTATTAGTTCAGTTCGATTGCTGTGCAAGAGAAGAGTTTGCTCAAGTAAATTAAAGCCTCTTGTGTCAACTTGAAGAAGTCTTGCTTGATTCAAAATCCCAAAAGAGAAGAAGATGAGATCAAACATGAACTTCAAGGGCTACGAGGATGGTACTAACAATAATGGAAGCAACAAGCCGCCGCCTGCAAATCATCCCACACTCATGAGTCAATCTTCAATATACTCACTCACTTTTGAAGAGTTTCAGAGCACATTAGGTGGCCTTGGAAAGGACTTTGGTTCAATGAACATGGATGAGCTCTTGAAGAACATATGGACAGCCGAAGAGACTCAGTCACTGGCCATGTCATCTTCAAATAATAATGGAGGCGAAGCCAGTAAGAACAACGCCACCATGATCAGCAACAACAACAGCAACGGCAATTATTATTACAGTAACCCGAATGGGAATTTGCAGAGACAAGGGTCACTTACTTTGCCTAGGACACTTAGTCAAAAAACTGTTGATGAAGTTTGGAGGGACTTGATGAAAGAGAGTGGTGGTGGTGGTGGTAGTGGTGGGGCTATCACTAGTACGAAAGATATTAGTGGTGGGGCTGTTGCTTATGCTTCTGCTATGCCTCAGAGGCAACAAACTTTAGGTGAAATGACATTAGAGGAATTCCTGGTAAGAGCAGGGGTTGTGAGAGAGGACAACAACAGTAATAATCATAATAACAATTCTAATGTGCCTCTACAAGTTGGAAGACCAGCTCAATGGTTCAATAACGACGACGCTGGTTTAATGCTAGGGTTTCAACAGCAACAGCCAAACATGAACTTGGGAAATACTAATTCCATGGTGAATAGTAACAATCCAGTTTCCAAACAACCTCCTACACTGTCATTACAGGTAAGTGCTACTACTAACCATACGCAGCAGCAGAACCACCAGCAGCCACCGCTTTTCCCCAAACCGGCGAATGTGGCTTTTACTGCGGCGGCGGCGGCGATGCATTTGATGAATACTTCTCATCAGCTTGACGGGAGGGGAGGAGGAGGGATGATTGGGGTTCAGGGAGGTGGGGGTTTGACGATGGCGGGGTCCCCGACGACTCAGATATCGCCGCCGGCGGAGGGTATGGCGAGGAGTAAGGGGGATGCGTCGTTGCATTCGCCGGTGCCGTACGTGATTAACAGGCCGAGGAAGTGCAGTGCGATAGAGAAAGTGGTGGAGAGGAGACAGAGGAGGATGATTAAGAACAGAGAATCTGCTGCTAGGTCTCGGGCTCGCAAGCAGGTTAGTGTTCTTATTTGTTACTGAGCTTTAAAAACTAGAAATCCACAAGGAAAAATATGAAATTTTATTGCAGTTAAGATCAGTTCTGGTCCATAGTTATTGAACCCAAAAAGAGTACAATACCCCCACAATTAAAATTTGACATCCACACGTAGTGGTTCTAATGGTGTAAAACTTTAACTCTTGAGTTTGAGTCCTAGAAGAGATGCCTGTATTTGGAAGAGATGCCTGTATTTGGAGGGGCAACTTTTTTTTTTTTTTTGCTCGGAGGAGGGGCAACTTTAAACAAAAGATATTGTACTTTCTAAAATATGATAATGGAAGTTTAAAGTTTAAACTTTATCTATGTACTCTTTGGTTTTTGTTTGGTCATATATAAGATACTTTCACTATGTTTCAAACAATATAAGGAAAACTTTAATCTTTATTAACTCTTTTATAAAATTCAACAATTTTCCTACTTTATCCCTACCACTATGGTTTTATTTATAAGTCTTTTTTTACTAAACAAATTTGGTCCTATTTATAAGCTCCTTTCAGGGTAATAAATGAAATTGTGACAGTTTTACCTATATTAATTGTACCAATGAAAATAGAGAGAGAAGAAAAAGTTGAAAGATATCTATTCATAAATGAGAGCAAAGTTGAAAATTTATCATATAATCATTGAGCTAACTAACTCCCATTGATACGTGTGATTTAGTAAACATGATTTATAAATAGGATCAGTGGTATTTAATATATGGGTAAAGGATTTCTCCAGTCACTGGAGATAGAGTTATCCGTTATTTTAAAACTACGTCGTTTTGAATTAATGAAGGGTGTGTTTGTAATTTTAGGTGAATTAATGAAGATTTACCCTTCATTAATTATAAAATTATACCTTTCATTAATTGAGAAGATAAGGAAATACTTTTCCCTTAATATATATTATACTTATGAGAACAAGGTAAATACAATAATAAATAAAGGATAAGCAAATTTTCTCTCTCTACCTTTTAAATATGAAAATTTTATTTATTTATTTCTGTCTTATATATAGGACTATAGGAGTTTGTCCTTATTTACTTCCTATTTTGTTCCTAATTATATTAGTCTTTTATCTGGTCTCCGAAGATTAAAAAAATGTACTTAGTTCAAACAATACGTTTGTAGATCATCTTGTGCGACATATTTTTGTCTCTTTACATGGAGAGAAGAGAGAAATTTTTGTACTGATTTTTTATCTCCTTGTTTGACCTTCAAAATCGGGGAGATTTTGAAAGGTAAGGATTATTAAAATCCTCCTCTTTCCTTCTCTTTCTAAATAAATACTCTATCTCCCTTTACTAAGGTCCCCCCCTTCTATTGAAGCAAACACTGCGAAG
Source organism: Acacia acuminata (assembly GCA_019022655.1). Taxonomy (NCBI): domain Eukaryota; kingdom Viridiplantae; phylum Streptophyta; class Magnoliopsida; order Fabales; family Fabaceae; genus Acacia; species Acacia acuminata. The sequence goes on from JAFJYI010000199.1 coordinate 442,956, forward strand.
TTGAATCTTCCCTCTTTCCTAATTAATTAACCTGGCTACACTTCTATGAATAGGGGTATTCATGTAAAAACGAAATGGCATCTCAGAGAAAGCAACACACCGAAGTTGCAAAAATAGCTAGTACTACTATGATTAGTAATGGAGGGGGTATTATGTTTCTTATTCCTAAAGCAATCTTCAGTTTTTAAACTATGACACTCTGTTTTCCCTCCACCATAAAACGCCTAGTAATTCTATTTTTCTTCTATTGGAAATGGCAGGCCTATACTTTGGAACTCGAAGCTGAAGTCGAGAAACTCAAGATGTTGAACCGAGAACTGAAAAGAAAGCAGGTGTGTGTTTAGTCATTTGAAGTCACATCCTAAAATCAGTTTCTCTATTAAACACTTTACTTAACAGGGAAAGCTAAGCATATCTGAACCGTTCAAATCTTGTTAGCTCTCCTTGCTAAGCAAAACGTTTGGTAGGGAGACCGGTTCCGTCATATCCTCATTGGTGGTTATATTTTGACAATGCTTCTATGTTAATGTAGGCTAAATTTATGGAGAAGCAGAAGGATAATAGTGAGGTAATAATAAATTTCATTGTCGCTTGACTCATAAGACTTGGATTTTCTGCAACTCTGTGGTTCATTAATTGTTTTTGGTTGTGTTTTTTTTTTTTTTTCAAATTTTGGCAGGCTCTGGTGACACTGAGCGGGGCATTGGGAGGCAAAAGACGCTGCTTGAGAAGGACACTCACAGGACCATGGTAGACTCTGTTGTGGGTTGGTCTTGTGTTTCTAAGTGACTGTAAAATAGAGGAAGCCTAGGTACTAGATTAGGTTGGTAACTTCTTTATTATACTCGTATTGATTAAGGATTGTATTTGTAGATTAAAACTCATGTAGTATTGTTTGATGTTCTTATCTCTTCACGTATGACTGTGTAGGATTACCTTGCTGCTGAACTGCTTAAGTAATATCTAACCTTCTTCTACTGAATCTCAGTTTTGTTCATTAGTATTTCTATAATCTATTTGCCAAAAAGGCCAAGTTATATGAATCAATAATACATAAAAACATGCATACATAGAAAAACTTCGGTAATCGTTACTTCAATCTCTTTAAGAAACATGAGCGATGGAAAAGTGTCAACGTCCAATACTTAACATATGCCTTTAAAATAGTATGGTATTAAATAGAGAATAAAACTGTGAAGGGTTTCTGATAGCTTAAACATAAGGTGTTGAAGTTAATTCGTATGAATGCATAAAACTCTCAAAAGAGGATTACTACCAATCAGGCCTAAATTTGCTCAAATATAATTCAGTTAGATAATTACATCAAAAGATGGAGGATAAACTAAATAAGAAAAAAATAACTCTCACGAGTAAATAGAGTCATAAAGATTTTGTTTGGGCATTTGGAATAGAGTCATTGAGATAAGGATGGGATTGAGTGGAGTCGGGTTTTTGTCATTGTTCATTTTCTCATCATCCCTCACTATCTCTAAATCATGTCTGTCTAATTAAATATGAAAGGTTAAAAATGAGCCACATCATCAAGTTATCATTCTTTTAACTTTTCTCTCATCTTCTCAATCAACTATCCAAATTAGTTCATCTTCTCAATCAATGGTTTATAAAGCTTTATGAGAGATTATGAGAAATTGAGATAATGAGAGGATCTCTTCCCGATTGACTATTGTCCTCTGTTATTACCGTTCTCTTCTTGTCATCTTTTCCTCCATTACTCATTTTATTTGAAGATTGAAATTTAAACGATTTAAATTTAACGTTTTATAGAAATATTAATAAAATATCAAATTATTAAAAATAAATAAATTCAATAACAACTATATTTTAGTTATGATAATTTAAAACTGTCATAAAAATATTGAAAAAGAATATTTTTATAAAACTTTAAATTTGAAGCACTTAAATTTCAATGTAAAGGTTGAAATAAGTAGTAAAAGGAAGAAGACGGCAAAAGCAGAAGATGATAGTGGTTAAACCCGATGAAGATATACTTAACATAATCTCAAAATTAGTTACAAGGAGACAGAAAATTCATAGATGACATTATCTTTTATCTTTATTAGTTTTTTCTTTTTGTCCCTTTTCAGTAGCGTCTAATGTCTATCTTCTATTCTGATAAAATGATTAAAAATATTTATTATTATTTTTCTTAAGATCTTATCCGTGAATCAGCAATGACACAGTATCGGCAGATATCACAACTCCGATAAGAGTCCGCATTCGATCTGAATGGTCTTCAGGAACTGATTATTGTCAAACTTGACCGTTAAAAGATTGTAAAGATGCGACGCTTATTGGGTTTGGGAAGAAGAGCAACTTCAATCTCGTCCAGTGTGTATGGAAGTTCCCGGAGAGCAAGCTCCCATGAGATTATTACCAGAAGGAGCTTCTGTTTGGGGGTCCTTCCTGATGGCGTCGATCGCAATTCCGAGGCCTTTGCTACAAACTCTAATTCCTTGGCGGACTTGATTTCTGAACTCCAATCTCAAGTAGCCAAGGTTGATTCTCTATTTCATTTTCTCTTTGCATCTGTTTCTCACCATCTATGTACATTTTGCACTAAATGTTTGTTTTGTTAAAGGTACTTTCGGGTGGTGGAGCTGAGGCAGTGAGGAGGAACAGGAGTAGGAATAAGCTACTACCCAGAGAAAGAATTGATCGCCTAATTGATCCTGGAGCTTCATTCCTTGAGCTTTCACAGGTTTCCTTACAAAAATAAAATTTACATGTACTTTATTGTTTTCATTGGGTCCGTGCAATGCTCTAGTGAGTATGCGAGGTTGAAATTTTGGTGGAGTTTTCAATTATAAATTGCATGAATGATTAAAGGCTTGACAATGGAAATTGGAAAGCCGATGTGAAGTCCATTATATATTTGATTCAGGCTCATAATGCTTATATTGTTTATATAGGTGATGCTTAGTCTTGGGAATCTAATGAGTTTTTTTTAATGATAAAGCTTGCAGGACATGAATTATATGGAGAACCTTTGCCTTCTGCCGGGATTGTTACTGGAATAGGTCCAGTGCATGGGCAACTTTGTATGTTCGTCGCTAATGATCCTACAGTTAAGGGAGGGACCTATTATCCCATTACTGTTAAGAAACATCTTAGGGCACAGGAGATTGCAGCTCAATGCAAGTTGCCCTGCATATATCTTGTTGATAGCGGGGTGCTTTCCTTCCAAAGCAGGCTGATGTCTTCCCGGACAAAGAAAATTTTGGAAGAATATTCTATAACCAGGCTATAATGTCAGCTGAAGGCATTCCACAAATTGCATTGGTATTAGGTTCTTGCACTGCCGGGGGTGCCTATATACCTGCTATGGCTGATGAAAGTGTAATGGTCAAGGGAAATGGAACCATTTTTTTGGCAGGGCCACCTCTTGTGAAGGTCAATTCCAGGCACTTTGATGGCCTAAATCCTTTGTGTATGGTTGCTTTTTATTAGTAGCATCTTTTCACTTTTAAAATAGTCCGCACTGTGTTTGTGTTTATGTATTTGTGTGTGCATCCTCTTTGCCTCTGTGACAAGCGGTTAATGGAACTAGAAGATTTTATAGGCTGCAACTGGGGAAGAAGTCTCTGCAGAGGATTTGGGGGGTGCAAGTGTTCACTGCAAGACATCAGGCGTTTCAGATTATTTTGCTCAAGGTATTTAGTATGTGCACTCTCTCCCTCCAACGCATACACAGCCAAATTTACAGAAAAAGGCTTTAAATGGTGACAAATGGAAAACTAGTTAAATCCTATCCATGATCATGCACAACTTTGTTCTCAAACCTTATTGTAGATGAACTGCATGCACTGGCTCTTGGGAGGAACATCATCAAGAATTTGCATATGGCTGGGAAAGACATCTTGGGAAATGGATTGCATAATGTAAAATATGAATATCAAGAGCCACTATATGATGCGATTCAACTTCGTTCTATTGCTCCAACGGATCTTAAGCAGCAATTTGATATTCGATCAGTTATTGCTCGGATTGTAGACGGAAGTGAATTTGATGAATTCAAAAAATTATATGGCACTGTAAGAGCATAGCCATTTCACTTTCTAGATGTTTAACCATTAGCTCTATTTGTATATATATGTGCTCACACATTATGCATGCAGACTCTTGTAACAGGCTTTGCTAGAATATTTGGACAGCCTGTTGGAATTATTGGAAACAATGGAATTTTATTCAATGAATCTGCTCTAAAAGGGGCTCATTTCATTGAAATATGTACTCAACGAAACATTCCTCTGGTCTTCCTTCAGAACATCACTGGATTCATGGTATGAATTTTTGCTACCTCTTCTGTTGCTCGGACTAGGATGCCTTTTGTCTTCACATTCTTAGCAGTTGATTTCCCTTTTCTACAAACTACTGTTTAATAGATCATGGCATCATGCTAAAAGAGAAAATGATGTTGTACTAGAGTATACTAATTAAGTTATGGAGAATTGTCTGCAATGTCCACCTCTGCTTTGGTAAATGAACTAAATGATTGATAAATAATAATGGTCTCATAGATTTAAGATTCAGCAATTGAAGTTCACTACAAAAGTGATAGAATGTAGATAAAGTAATGCATCTTGTACCTCAGAACAAAAGGCTAGTAATAAATCTCACTCTGCATGGGTATACTGAATCTAAAAATTTTCGTCTATCCTCTCAAATACATAAAAATATTTGTATCATCCAAGATTTCATGTCAAAGATTTATGACAACTAAAATTTTCCTAAGCATATTTTATGTCACAAACCTGTTTATTTGATAGGTTGGCTCAAAATCTGAGGCAAATGGCATAGCAAAATCTGGAGCAAAAATGGTAATGGCTGTTTCTTGTGCAAAGGTTAGTTTCCTCCCAACCTGGTCCAGTTTCTTGTGTGATTATTTATCTTTTATATATACGCATCTTTATGACTTAATTCTTGTGTGTCAATGTTAGCTTTGCATCTTAGTTAAAACAATTAGGAACAGCTGATATCTCTTTTGATTTTGAGTCAAATTTAACTATTCTTGGCAATGTGATCTTTGGCTGTCTCCTTTTGTATTTTTAATATTAAGCTCTTTCCTCCTGCCTGAATAGATTGCAAACTGAATTGGTTAGTAGGAGCATGTGCCTGAAAATCGTTGAATAGTTAAACTTGTAGCTTATGAAAGAGACCCATAAATTATCCAAAAAGCTATCTACTAAATTATCCAAAAAGCTATCTACTTATAAGTCTATAATTTTTTTCTAATTTTTGACGTCGTTAGTGTCTAAAATATGCTTTGATGATATGAATTGGTTTGACTTATCTTCTATGAAGATTTAGAAATTATTGGGGTGACACTTATTGATATTCTAAGATTTGTTTAGAAATAAAATTAGGTTAGTGATGTTTGCTTTTCTTGACAAATATGTTGTCTGTGATTGATTAATTGGAGCTGTTAAGTCAATTTAATTTAGCAGGATGATTGGAAGATTTTCATAATAACTTTTGCTGCCCATCAATACTTTCAGGTACCCAAAATCACTATAGTTGTTGGTGGGAGCTTTGGTGCTGGAAACTATGCAATGTGTGGTCGTGCATATAGCCCCAATTTCATGTTCTTTTGGCCAAATGCCAGAATATCTGTGATGGGTGGTACTCAGGTAATGCATTCCACTTGAGGTCATGGAAGAGTGCTAAAATATGTTGTATGTTACTAATATCTGCTCTTTATTGTTTTTTCTGTTTTAATAGCTGGTATTATCTACTATTGCTTTTGCATAAATTCTGCTTTATGGACTTCAAAAACTTGGATGGCCCTTTGCAAATTATTTACTTTTGTGAGAATATTATGCATTTATGATTATTATCTTGTTATTATGGTTAGATATAGGTATATTATATCTTAGGATATTTTCTATTATATTTGATTGATTTTGATTTGATTAGATTTAATGAGATTCTAGGGTTAGGTCTAGGTTTGCCTATATAAAGGTCTTTGTGTATTCTTTCTAATTCAGAGATTAAATAAGAATTATATTTTTCTCTCAACGTTCACATGGTATCAGAGTCAGGTTTTGTGGTCTGGGTTCATCGTTGTCTGATTATGAAGTAAAGCTTGGTAAAAAAAAAAAAAAAAAAAAAAAAAACATTTGAGGCACAGTTCTTCATCAACATCATTGTTGGTGGTAGTTCCTCTGTCATAGTGCCTCTCATCTCGTCCGACGACTGGTCCCGTCGTCGTTTCCGGCACAGTTCTTCATCAACATCATTGTTGGTGGTAGTTCCTCTGTCATAGTGCCTCTCATCTCATCCGACGACTGGTCCCGTCGTCGTTTACGGCACAATTCTTCATCAACATCATTTGTTGGTGGTAGTTCCTCTGTCATCGTGCCTCTCATCTCGTTTGACGACTGGTCCCGTCGTCATTTACGGCACAGTTCTTCATCAACATCATCTGTTGGTGGTAGTTCCTCTATCATCGTGCTTCTCATCTTGTCCGACGACTGGTCCCGTCGTCCTCAACTCATGAGCACAGTTCTTCATCAACAACCCATCTCCTCTTCGACGTTGTCATCGTTGTCGAGCCTTTCATCGTCGTTGGTGGTAGTTCCTTTGTCATCGTGCTCCTCAACTTGTCAGCCGACTGGTCCCGTCGTCTTCAACTTGTCCAATGACTGGTCGCAGTTGCTGCCCGTCAAACTTGTCGCAGTTGCTGCCCGCTGCTGCTCTCTAAATAGGCCTCTGAGACTCAAGAAGTACAAGCTTAAGGGGGAGTGTCGGTAGTATAAAGTTGTATGAGCAAGTTGGACATGATTAACATCCATGATCTAACTTGAGGGGGAGTGTGAGAATATTATGCATTTATGATTATTATCTTGTTATTATGGTTAGATATAGGTATATTATATCTTAGGATATTTCCTATTATATTTGATTGATTTTGATTTGACTAGATTTAATGAGATTCTAGGGTTAGGTCTAGGTTTGCCTATATAAAGGCCTTTGTGTATTCTTTCTAATTCAGAGATTAAATAAGAATTATATTTTTCTCTCAACGTTCACAACTTTATTGATCGAGCATATTATGGACTTCTCTCTGGAAGAAACTTGAGTATAGTTATTTACTTGAGTGCTAAAATATGCTGTATGTGACTAATATCTGCTCTTTATTGTTTTTTCTGTTTTAATATGCTGGTATTATCGACTATTGCTTTTGCATAAATTCTGCTTTATGTTCTTCAAAAACTTGGATGGCCCTTTGCAAATTATTTACTTTATTGATCGAGTATATTATGGACTTCTCTCTGGAAGAAACTTGAGTATAGTTATTTAGGTATTTGCTATAACATTATCCAATAAAAGTACCACAAGTGTACATTTTTAACAATTCAACATTACACAATATACTCCTTAAAAATCCCACATCCACATATAAAGAATCTGACAGTTAACGCCTAAGAACTGTTCTTTTTTTTTTTTTTTCTCCTTTCGTTCTTTTTTTCATATATCTATTTTGATGTCTCTCTGCCGTACAATGTTATATGCATCATTATAGCATTTTTCTAAAGCATCCTTCATTTATGATTAAACCCATTATTAAAGTTTGAAAATTCATTACCCACTTTCACTTCCCTCGTGTGGATTTACTTATAGTCGTCTGAATAATTATAATCAGGCTGCTGGAGTGCTTGCCCAAATCGAGAAAGCCAACAAGAAGAAGCAAGGAATTCAGGTAAAATAACATGAAAGATTAAAACTAAATTGTATTACTTATAGGCGACAAATCCCTTTGGTTCTGTTTGTTTGGATGTTAATTATCATATTAAAACTATGACGTAGGCATATTTTATTGGTTAACTTTGTAATGCAGTGGAGCAAGGAAGAAGAGGAGGAGTTCAGGGCAAAAGTAGTGGAGGCGTATGAGAAAGAAGGAAGTCCTTATTACTCCACAGCGAGGTTATGGGATGATGGAATCATTGATCCAGCTGATACAAGAAAAGTGGTTGGTCTCTGCATCTCTGCTTCCATGAACCGTGCCCCACAAAACACCAAATTTGGTGTGTTTAGAATGTGATATGTGTTGTAATCTTATTCTGTACAGAAATCAGAAAACTTCTGCAGCCTAGATTGATGAGTTGTTACTCTTCATGTGATTTAATAAAAGAACCAAAAAAAGGCTAAAACTTTGATAAGCTAAAAGAGTGTTTAATACTGATAAAAAGACTTGTACCGAATTGTCAACAGGTTAAAAGTCTTTATCAAGAAGTGGGAGATACATTCTTTCATCCCATGGAATGGTGGTGAGTTTATGACCCTTTAATGTGGTCAGGAGTCAAATACTGACAGGAATTTATTTTTTGTATCCGTGTAAAAATTGTGTAACTGTGTCATTGTAATTTTACTACATTGTTTAGTTTTTTGGTCTGGTTAACACTGACCCTTTATTCCACCCCCACCTCCCAACGCCTCATGGGTCATATGGGTGGTCCAACTGGTCCTGCATCTACCTCCATGTTGACCATCTGATATCGCTTCCACCTCAATGCTCGTTCCTCTCATCTTTATAGTCTAACCTAAATTCGTCAAAATATCAACAGAATTTCTCAATTTTCAAATAAATATACGGAAATCTCGGTATGAAAGCACCTTTCTCCTCAAAGGTCGATCCTTTACTCAAAATTAAGTTAGGACCGTTTGTTATAAAGAATTGGAAGGGAAGGAAAGGGAAGATCCCAATCTTCCCATGGATTTTGGGTGTTTGGTATAGAGAAAGTCTAGTCAAGATCTTGGGTGAGCACCATCTTTCCTTATTTGAGGAAGATGCTTTCCATCCGAAAATGGAAGGAAAGTTCCAATCTTCCTAGGAAAGTGGTTTTTGACAAATTTACTCCGAAATTCAAAACTTGGCGGGAAAGTTCAAATTTGCGTGGGAAAATTTGAATTTGGCGAAATTTTTTTTTTTTTTTCACGAGTTCGAACTTAACAAGAATATATTTTTTAAAAAATATATTTTAGCAAAAAAATATTTTTCTTTTTTTATTTTGAATTAATTTCTTTTGAGGGTAAAATAGACATTTCCTAATTCTTTACCAACTACCACCTCTTCATTTTCTTCCTACCAAACAACTCAAACCATCTTCCCTCATCTTTCAAATCTTCCTTTCCATTCCTTTTCTTTCCTTTCCTTCCCCAAATCTTCTTTATAACAAACAGGGCATTAGAAGAAGAGAATCGTGAAGGTTTTGTTGTTGTTTGGTCTTTAAATTTCTTTTCTGTTGTTGGTTTATCTGTTTGCATGACCATAACATTTACGAGTCATCACTACGAAATCTTTTTTTTTTTTTTTGAATAATATTGAAATCAGATTGTCAACAAAGACATTACAACAACTTCAGTAAAGACTCCTACTCTTCAACGTTCGTCTCTTGAATAAGATAAGGTTGATCAAATAGACAAAAATTATCATCTATGCTATGAGAGTATCTAGCTAAATGATCAGCTATAGTTACGGTCTCTCTATATCTGTGAGTGACCATAACTTGTCAATCTCTATAAAGAAGCATCCTAATATCATTCAAAATGTCATTGAAAAAATGGTGCTAATTACATCCTATCAACATATAATTTATGGCCTTTATGCAATCAGTAACTAAATTAATCTTCATATACAATTTACACTAATACAAATTGTAGGCCCTAAATGCAACCAATTGATTCTAAAAAAGCTTGTGGAACATTAACTAGTGTGCAACTGAAGCCTATAAGCCATATGTCATTTTAATCCCGTTGGTAACCTCCACACCCACTCCTTCCATCCTTCAAGACTGAGCCATCGATTGTTACTTTGATGAAGTCCTCTTCATGATGATTTTGATTGGTATAAGAACTATTACTTCTCTTCTCTATATCATATGTTTTGAGAATATCCTTGTCCGAACATGCTCTAAAAAAACTATGTTGTGCATTTAATCCTACATTAGTTACCTCACAATCAAATAACTTTTTACAGCATGATACCCATACATCCCAACAAAGATACCCAAATGAAGTTGGTCACGGAACCTTCTTTATATATTCTTTACCAATCTCATGAGTCAGATTCTATTTGATCCAATCCGTTCCCACAAAAGAAAAGAATGTATTCCATTTTTCCTGTTTAACCACTGATTTCTAGCACTTTTTGACAATAGCGCAGTCCCACAACATATGCATCATCTCGTCATCCATTGGGGGTAGGTACTCTCATTTCCCTGTTTTCTATCTCCCGCATAATCCAGTAACGAAGCAATGACCTTTGAATACCATAAAATATTGGTAGGTAAATATGGCACGTTTCTATCAAACCTGAGGAGTAGGTATTCTCATTTCTCTGTATTTCTTTCGCTCATGAGAACATTCAATTCCTTTAAAAGCAAGAACAATAGTTTTGACACATTTTTAATCCTTTATTTCTTTTTCAGTATATCTTATCCTCAGTCTTTATTTGCCATATTTTTTAAAAATATTTAAAAGTATAGTAGTTAATAATTCCTCGAATTCCGTAAATACCAACGGCCCACTGGCTGCAGTGCTGTACTCTAAATATTATATATTTGATGCCGCAATAACAGGTCCCAATTTTCCATTCCCCCGTACACAGATATTTATGGATAATGGCATAGAGTGACTAGTAGTACTATTTGATTTTATAATATATATATATATATATGTTGATCACGTCCCTTCGGGGACATCCGATATATATATATTGAATTATTGGTCACCTTCCTTATCCTTGATCGCTGCACAAGCTTAGCTTCTAGTCCTTCAATGGCTTCAACAACCTCCTATTTTACAACCTCTGATCCTTCTGTGATTCTCTTTCTTAGGCGTCTCAAACCTATTTCCTCGTTTTTCTCTCCTCGGAGCCATCTTAAACCTATTACAGGTACAGGAGGTGCTTCATTTCCATTGCTGAGAACTCCAAAGGGTCAAAACTACGCTCATCTTACTTGGTGCATGCATCAGACAAGAGGTGCTTTCCTTTTCTGCAATCTGATGTGTTTATATCTAGATGGGAATTGAAATATGATTTTATTTTCCCTTTATGGAAACTGTTTTAGATTGTTCACTGTTCGGTGACTGAATCTATATATTTCTAATTGAGAAAGAAACTCATCGCTTGCGTTATCTGTTTTTTTCCTTTCCTCTGGCGCATAAAGCTAGAGAGTTGATGTGGGAAAAAAGAAAAAGAAGACAGTCACTTCCAATTTTGGTGATTGGTTTTTAATTTTTTATGATGGTTTTTTGCATGCTACAAGTTAACTAACTAAATTCTCATTCTTCAAGTTTTGTTTTGTTTGCAAGATGTATTTGCAACCGAGTGTAGCTAGGTGATGATATAAAGTGATATTTTTCTCATTTCTAGATTCAAACCCAAACAGGTGGAGAGAGGGGTTTTACATGTCAAGTGAAATCCTCTATACCTCTCTCAATCTTCTTCTTCTTCTTTTTCAATATATGCATCCGTCCTACCTCTTTTTAATTTGAAAGATTTATTGGGATCAGACTAATCCGGATTCATTACGTGTCGATCTGCTTCGTGGGAGAGAAGAACTACCAATGTCATATACTCCATTTACAACCTTAAACTGAGGACCTGCTTAAGAGAGAATGAGTACCCTACCACTTAATCTTGTGGATGTTGGATCTGAACCTTTTTTTTCACCCATACTCTAGGTGCACTTAGAGAAAAACTTGGCTAAGTCAAGGGTAGATCCAGAAAATTTTTGAAGGGTGGGCACCAGTGGCTGTCCCCGAGACTTTTTTTTTTGAAAGTTTTAAATGTATTAAAAAATAAAAGAATATAAATAAGAAAAGAAAATAATATTAATTTTTTTTTTTTTTTTTTTATGAAATCAAGTGAATCGATGATGTAATAAGAGAGATGGTTATTTTACAAACCTGTCATTTAGAAAAGCAAGGCTAAGTGCTATTAAAAATGTAGCTACATAAATTACAATAAAGGGTAGACATTCAATAAGTTCATTTACATATATTTTAATAACAAAGTATATTGCAATAAAAATAATTATAATGTCATCTTCTAGGCCTTATTTTTTGAAATTCCGTCTTAATTATCTTATTATCAATGTCATCAAATACATCTTTTTCAATATAAGGTATTAAACAATCATTCAATCATTTATCACGATCCGATTACAAAGTACAGTCTTAATGTATTAAGGGTGGACAATCATTCAAACATGTATTAATTTTTTAAATAAATAAATTAAAAAAAATCCCTAATTCGAGGGTGGGCACTTGCCCCCTAATCTAACACCTAGACCTGCCCTTGGGTCAAGTGATAGATGTGTGGGAACATTAGCCATAACACTCAACTCTAGTGCTTGTTTCAAAGTTGGAGTAATATGAACTCAAACAATGTTTTGATTATAGCTGGATGCTTGGGTCTTATTTGATGGTCTTTGCATCAAATTGTGTTATGCATGGTTTGCATCAAATTGCTTCATCTTTTAATTGTCATTTGGTTGTTACAGGAGCGGAGCCAAATCATATACTTATCCAGTCTTAAATATAAGACTTAATTTTACATAACAAACTACGTCTTACACTTACGACTGGAGATAGTAGTTTTTGTTTTATCGTTTTTTGCCTTTTAAGGGATTGTGCCTTTTGAATTTAATTTTCAGATGGCCCTTTAACCTTGAGGTCTCCTCTTGTACCTGTTACCAAAGAGTTATGGGAAAATTCGATATTGAACAGTGAAACCCCAGTTCTTGTGGAGTTCTATGCAGATCGGTGTGGACCATGTAAGATGTTGTTGCAAGTGATTGATGAGATTGCATCAGAGTATGCAGGGAGACTCAAATGCTTTGCACTAAACACAGACTCTGATTTGCAAATTGCACAGGACTATGAAGTTAAGGCAGTGCCTATGGTTGTATTGTTCAAAAATGGCCAGAAATGTGACTGTGTTATTGGGACCATGCCCAAGCAGTTTTATGTGGCTGCCATTGAGAGGATTCTGAAGTCCTAACACACAGCTCATTGCAGGCAGCTTCCTAGCAAATTGGACCATTATGTGTTGTTTCATGTCATGAGAGGTTCCAGTTGAATCTTATAGTATTAGGTTTTTAATATATTATTTAGCGTTACTAAGTTCTTGTACATGTTTCCATAATAATTACAAGGATAGGGGAAATGTTTACCATTCTATCATTGCAATAAACTACTTATTTCGAGAAATAGTGTTTGTTGCAAAAACACGTTTTTGAAACTATCCCAAATAGTTTCCTAAGTATAATGTACAATTTTAATAATAACATTTTATGATAGGACATCTGGTACTATTAAGTTTTTTGGCTACTAAAATACTATAAATCAGAGCAATTTTACCAGTTAACTGATAAAATTTATTTCACACACTTATATCATGAATCGTAAATAACATTAAAAAAGCAGGTTCTACGGGCATTGTATATAAACTAGAGACTTCAGTTCAAAGTTTGCAGAGGAGGAGAGCGTGAAAGTTTGTGGAAAATATCAATGCTGAAAAAGTTTAGCGGTGTCAGATGCCTTCTCATAAAACATTATTGTTAAAATTACACCTTCTCCTAACTCAAAACTTAGTTTTATTGGTTATTGAACTGCAATTGTTATTCCAACTGTTAGAGTTAATGGTTTTTGTAAAATTGCCCCAATTTGTAATGTTTGTCTATTTTATCATCCTAAAAAATGTAGTGGTGTCAGATATCTTGACATAAAACATTGTTGTTAAAATTACACCTTCGTCCTAACTCACAACTTAATTTTATTAGTTTTTGAACTGCAATTGTTATTCCATCTGTTAGTACCATCTAGACTACTTTGGCGTGAGCTTGATCTCATTTTTTGCATAATCATTCTAGATTTTATCATTAATCCACTCCTTTTAATCCTTAATCATAAGGCAAAGTTAATAATATCATTGTTATTTGGTTGATCTCATCTTAGTCATATCATTGCTATCCTTTACATTTCAGGATATATTCAATGGTTACTGAATTCATCTCACATATGGCTGATCCATATATTAAAAACTATGGAATGGTGGTAAATTTTAGGAAGCTTTCATAAATCAATTTCTACAAGTGAAAGAGAGAAAGGGAATCAAAGAAAAGTGTTTATCCACTTATCAATTTTAAAGTCATTTTCTTTTTTTGAATTTGAGAATAATGAGGAAAATATTTTGATAATTATACTTATCTTACTTATAATAACCATTTACTTACATATAAAAAATTATTCTTAAATATTTTATTTTGTCTTTAATCAAGCAAACATAGTGTTTTGTTTTTTTTTTTTTTTTTTTTTTTTTTTTAACGAGAAAGATATGACATCAGATATACTTTAAAACACGGATTATACGCCTAAGGCAAACGGGGGTGCATTATTATTATTATTATTATTTTTTTTTTTAAAAAAAAAAAAAAAAAGAAGAAGAAGAAGAATAAAGAAAATATGTGGATAGAGAGTTCAAATATAGATTTTTTTTTTGGGGGTAAAATCCATGTTTTATTTTATACAAACACATGCCGTTTTTGGTAATATGGGGTATGTAAAGTGGATGATGTAAATAGGCAAAAAAAAAAAAAAAAAAAAAAAAAAAAAAAAAAAAAAGGAACAGAGTGATGGCGGGCCTGAAGCCCAATTGGGGAAGCTGAAATTGCAATTGCTTAGTTTTATTTTTTGGAAAATTCTAGAAAAAACATTTTTAAAATATCAAAATCCTAAATCTGTTTTGTTTTGTTTTTAAAATAGATTTAAGTATTAACTACACTTTAATAGCAATCCATAACTCATTAGAAAAGAAAATCACTAATTTGATATTTTCAAATTTTAAAGATATTTTTCTAAAATTTTTCCTTTTGTTATGAAAATTAGGAAAATAAAAAAGATGAAGGATGAGGGAGATGAAGAAGATGAGAGAAAGTTGGAGAGAAAATAAGAAAGAGTTCTCATTCACTTCATTATCACAATGGTGTACACCATCCTCTATTTATAGGACTCCAACATTATAGACTAACCTAAAGAGTTACAAGTACATAAAAAGTGAAATAAAGTAATATAATTGTGTGATTGGAGCTTATAAGGAATAAATACAAGAAACTCTTAAACTGGGGAGTTATAGGGTATAATGACACATTATCCTTTTAAGATGGAATCCTAAGAGACTATTTGGCAATGAACATCCACACTTCATAATATTTATAAACTCTCTTTGGATGTTTAATAAATAATGTGTCTCATTAAAACTTTACTAAGAAAAACACAATCAGACAAAAAGTTAGAGAAGGAAAAATAGTACACAGTATATGTTGAAGTTGCCTCATTAAAAACCTTACCCGAAAAACCCAGTGGGACAATACCATGGTTAAGGAAAAATTCGTAAGTCATGATCTTTTCTTCCCCTAAGGATGTATCACTTTTACTGCTTCTTATGACAACAACATCACTTTTACTCCTCCTGATTATAGCATCACCTTATGTTTTTGAGCCTACGCATTCCAATACCACGCACTAACTTCTTAAATGTTCTAGTAGGCAGGCTCTTGATAAACAAATATGCAAGATTGTCACATGAGTGAGTTTGTTGAACATCTATGTCACCACTCTTCATAAGATCATGAGTGAAAAAGAATTTTGGAGAAATATGTTTTGTTCTATCTCCTTTGATGAACCCTCCTTTCAATTGAGTTATACATGTTGCATTATCTTTGATGTAGTATTATTAGAACCTTTTATCTAGGAAACGGACCACACACTAGTTGGATATGTTGAGTCATTGACCTTAGCCAAACACATTCTCAACTTGACTCATGAGATGCAATTATCTTTGCATGATTTGATGAGGTAGTGCCCAAAGTCTGCTTTTTTGAGTGCCAAGATACAACTGTACCTCCACAAGTAAATAAATATCCTGTTTGAGATCTACTATTGGGTGGATCTGATAAAAACCCTACATTTGCATAACCAATCAATTGTGATCCAGATTCGTTAGAATAAAATAATCTCATATCATTTGTTCCCCGAAGATATCAGAATATATGTTTAATTCCATTCCAATGCCTTCTTGTCGAGATGTGACTCGACAAAATGGAAAGAATTAATGTTGTGTCTTTTCTTCATATACAAATGTTACATATATATACAAGATAAGAGAGCCTCAATGGTAATGGCTCATAATGACTATTAATGAAGATTATCTCTAATCCCTACAAATCAAGGATTCTTATAAATCAAATAATGACTATTAATGAAGATTATCCCTAATCCCTACAAATCAAGTATTCCTATAAATCAAAATACAATTTGCTATGTAATCCCTGTCACCCCCCGCACGCTAGAGCATGAATGTCTTGGATGCCCAGCTTGGACTTGAGTTCATAAAACTGAGTAGGATGAAGTGGCTTTGTGAATATATCTGCAAGTTATCAGCAGACCGAACAGGGGTAGAAGATAAACTCATTTTCAAGAGAATAATGATCTAAAGCCTCTCACTGAGCGGAAGCAAAAATGATCGCGATGGACGGAGCAATCAAGAGAATAGGTCTCGAGAAAACTAGGAAAAACTAGAGTAATTGAGAGAAAAGGTCTCGAGAAAACGAGGAAAAAACTGGAGCAATTGAGAGAAAAGGTCTCGAGAAAACGAGGAAAAACTTGAGCAATCGAGAGAATAGGTCTAGAGAAAAGGAGGAAAAACTGGAGCAATCGAGAAAATAGGTCTGGAGAAAACGAGGAAAAACTGAAACAATCGAGAGAATAAGTCTCAAGAAAACGAGGAAAAAAGAACAACTGGAGTAATCCAGAGAATGGGTCTCGAGAAAACTAGGAAAAAATGAAAGGCCACAAGGGAAGAAAAAGAAAACTTAAAAAAAAATGTGTTTAAAAAAAAAATCAAAGAGGTCAAAACCTGAGCTTTGGTACCATGTGACTCGGCAAAATGGAAAGAATGAATATGGTGTCTTTTCTTCATATACAAACGTTACATATATATACAAGATAAGAGAGCCTCAATAGTAATGACTAATAATGACTATTAATGAAGATTATCCCTAATCCCTACAAATCAGGGATTCCTATAAATCAAAATACAATTTGTTATGTAATCCCTCTCAAGAAAAACTAAATCTTGCCAATAAATTCACAAAGTAAATGCAATATTGGGTTGTGTTGTATGGGCAAGATATATTAGTGAACCTATAGTATTAATGTAACATCCCAAATTTTGGGATTTGAAAATTAGAATATTTTATGGAAATTAAATTGCAAAATTTTCCCTCAAATAAGTATGAAATTAATTATTTGGAATTTAAAGGCATTAGTTTCCGTAAAATTAAGGACAAATAATTAGGGAATAATTTTTGACATGAATATTTTAAGGCCAAAAGAAATTTAATTGAGAAAGAAAATCCTTAAATGGAATTAAGGATTAATTTCTAAGATCTCTCTCAATTTAATTATGACACCTCATACAATTCTCTCTCCTATAATTTTGACATCTAGTGGGCTTTTTCCTTCTTATTGATCCAGCCCACGCCCCTTCAATTATTCTCACTTCTTTGGTCCAGCAAGATTATCATAGAGACACATTCACGCCTCATATATTCACTCAATCCTTTTAGCCCAATAGCCACAGCCCAATAATTAACCATATTATTATATTTATTTTTATCAATCTCCAATATATATATCCTATTTCATTCTTTAGTTCCACAGCGTCTTTTACGGAGTGAAAAAACAAAAAGATAACGCTGTCAGGTTGCCGAGATCACGGTCAGCGTATCTTCATTCTTTCGACATGTTCACGCAAAAGCAGAACACCATACCTCCATCCTTCTCGAGACTCACCCTCGTTATATACCCATCGGTCCTTCTTCTTCATCTGTCTGTACATGCCTTTCGGACTGGACCCTTAAGCTTGTATTTAAATGTTGCTCCTTGGTCCTCATTCATCCACCTCCTTAAGCAAAACTGAAACCAAAAGCGAGAGAGAAAGAGTGAGAGCTGAGAAAGAGTTTGAGGCCGAGAGTGACGGTGAACGTTGGAGCTGTGCTCTGTTTTAAACTCACAAAGCAGAGGAAAAGTTGGAGAAAGATTCACTGTGTTGTAAGTATATATCTCTAAAGTAGTTCTTAACCTTTGTATATCCATTCTAATAGGCATAGTTCCCAGGAAGACTTAAACGAAAAAAAAAAGAGGTTGCTGGCTTATATACTGATGATGCCTTAGGAAAACGTGTTGCATCTATAAAAATATATAGAGGAAAAGCTTAGCGGTGTAC
This sequence comes from Acacia acuminata, assembly GCA_019022655.1. Taxonomy (NCBI): domain Eukaryota; kingdom Viridiplantae; phylum Streptophyta; class Magnoliopsida; order Fabales; family Fabaceae; genus Acacia; species Acacia acuminata. The sequence goes on from JAFJYI010000199.1 coordinate 461,269, forward strand.
TATGCGTATATATATCTAGTCAACGCTTTTTGTGTATATATATATATAATTAAGAAAGAACTAAAACATTGTTGAGAAGACGTTAGTGTGTGTTTATATATAAAAGCTATATATATATATATATATATATATAAATAAGATAAATGTTTGCTATCATGACCCATAGTTGATGACTGATATATATAAATATATATTTATATATACGGTAGCTGTCATGTATATACTTGGCTGCTTTTGCTCGTTCTGTTTGGAACTAAAGAAACATAGAAAAATATATATATATATATATATATATAGCACAGTGTTCACATAAAAAGAGAAAAGGAAAACCATAATAATCGTGCTCCATGATGTTTCTCTGATTGTGAAAAGTGAAATTATATGATAATAATAATAATAAAACTAAATCTTTGTTTTTGTTTTTGTTTTTTTTAGAAGAATAATGAACCATGGGGAGTACGATAGTAATAATGGATATAGACATCTATTATTAATTTTTTTTCTCTCTTAAATATGATAATAATAATAAGGAAGTGGTAATTACTGTCAAATAATTGCTGTCATATAGGAAGTCGTGCGTGTTCATAGAAAGATAAAGGAATGAGGTTGTTACTGATACATATACACACACACAAGAAAACGTTATGTAAATAAATAAATAAATATCAATGTATAGGAAAAATACGTTTAGATATTGTTATAGATATAACGCCAAATACATAGTTATATAAAATGCTAACGCAATTGAAATAATAGGATACCATATAATGGAGGTTATTTTATTAACATAATATCATGAAAAAAAAAAAAAAAAAAATCCTATCTAACTTATTCCTATATAATAGGATCTAATCTAACTCATTCATATATTATTTCATTTATAATACTAGTTACAATATATATATATATATATATATATGGTATAATAAAATGTATTTTTATGTTGTTAGTATTTATTTAAATTCCTAATTTAAAATGTGGATGACGTATTTAATCTTGGAATAGCCTCTAGGGATTTAAACTAATTGTAAAATAATAATGAAATAAATAATAGAAATACCAATAAATAGTAAAATAATAATAATAATAAAATGAAATAGATAATAATTATTATTATTAAGAAATGAAATAAATAATTATTATTATTATTAGAAAAAAAATGAAACAAATAATATAGGAAATTACTAATAAATAATAAATAGAAAAGGGATTTATTCATTAATAGTAAATCAAAAGGAGAATTAATATTTGCAATAGTCTCCTGATTTTTTTTTTAATCTTTGTCATAATTTGTCCACTTTAAGCATTCCAAATTTATTAGTAAAACTTGTATATCTTTTTTTAATTTTTAATTTTATGAAATTATAAGTTATAATTTTATGTAGAGTTTTAGAAGAGTTATTAATGGTTAGTAAATTGGTTGTGGTAGATTGATTTTGGTGTGTGTTTGAGCTCTTGGATTAGGAGCGGTGTGATAGTAGTTAGCTTCATGAGAGGTAACCACTTTCCACTTGTTATGTGTATTGATATGTTGTTTGTGAGTATTTTGTGAAATCACTATGAATATTTTTAATATAAATTGCCTTGCGGAACCTTATGTTTTAAATTATGAATTTATACATATTTATTTATTTAAATATAAGAATTGAGAGTTTTGATATAATGATATTTATCATGATAATTATGGGAAGGGTTGACTTGGGAAGATGGAGTAGTTTATTCCACCACGTGGTGAGGCCTCCATCGTGCACGATGGTTTGGCTTTCTATTGTCCCACTATTGTTCAATGAGGAGTGGCCCACTAGTTCAAAGAGGGCATACGACACCCCACATGTTCAATGAGGGGAAAAGACCCATGGTCTTGGACATTTGCTCTGAGGATTTTGGCCGGTCCTCATCACATGACCAGTGAGCTTTTGAGTAACTAGTAACATGGATGTAACTTAGCCCATGGGTCTAGTCGGAGGAAATAAGGCGGTTCGGTTGGATTGGTGGGAGGCATCTTGGGAATTGTGTTAATGAAAACTGTGATACATAATTTCTGATATGAAATTGTGATGTGGATATTGGCAAATTTTATATATTATTATTTTTAAGTACTTTGTTATATAAAATTGTTCCACATAGCACCTCACTAGCATATATTAGTATTCGTAATAAGTTGGATTGATGGTTACCACATTTTTCCCAGGTGACAGTTCCGATCCGAGTCCATTAGGGAAGACTTCGGAAGCTTAGGCTACTTTTTCTGACAGTAGCGCTTCCATCTTTTGGGATATATTGGATGATTGTATATTGCCACGTTAGGGCTCATTTTGCATACTCTGATTTATTTTGTATATTTTGGCAAGCGATGAAGCATTACTTAGTCATTGATCAACCCTTAATCAGTGATTATGTTAAGTCAATTTGAAGGACGTTACAATTAAGATATGGTACTTCTGGACCAAGAAATTCTTCCATTTTTCTTGAGAATGAAAAGGAACCTTCTTCTTATCAAGCGATCTTACAACCATTGGGGTAGATAATAGATGTCTTTTATCCATATAGAATCGCTTTAATATCTTTTCAACATAAGTTGATTGATGAAGGAGAATTCCATTTGCTAAGTGTTCAATTTGGAGGTCGAGACAAAACGTTGTTTTTCTAATATCCTTCATCTCAAATTCTCTCAATTAATAGCTTTTTGAAGCTCTTCAGGAGTTCTGATTATATTCAAATCATCCACATATACAATAATTATCACAAACTCTGGTCCATTGCCTTTTATGAAAACACATTGGAAAATATGATTATTTTTATAACATTCTTTTAACAAATGTTCACTAATAGTTTTACCACATTCTTTCATATTGTTTCAATCCATATAAGGATTTATGCAAACGAATTACACAATTTTCTAGATAATTCTTACATCCTTTTGACAATTTGATTCCTTCAAGGATTTTCATATAAATTTCAGTATCTAAAATACCATATAAGGGGGTGTAAAACATCCATTAGGCACATATCCCATTTTTTACTTACTGTCACTGTCAAGCTAATTAGATACCTTAAAGTGATTGCGTCCACCATAGAAGAATATGTCTCTTCATAATCAATGTCAGGTCTTTGCAAAAATCCTTGTGCTACCAATTGTGCTTTATATCTAACAATCTCAGTTTTCTCATTTTGTTTATGCACAAATACCCATATATACCCAATATGCTTTACACTATTTGGTATTTGAACTATATGTCTAAAGACTTCACTTTTGGAGAATGAATTTAACTCTGCTTGAATTGCATCTTTCCATTTTGACCAATCATTTTTATTTCTACATTCTTCAGTTGATCTAGGTTGAAGATCCTCATTCTGATTAATTATTTCAGTCGCAACATTATATGAAAATACGTTGTTGACAACTATACTTTCTCGGTTCCATATTTTTCTCGTAGTGACATAACTCATCGAGATCTCTTCATTATTTTCAGGTACTTGGACCTCTTCTGGGATCTTTTGATTAGTTATGTTTGCCTTAATTTGCTTTGAGAACAAGCAGCACATGGGAAATCCTTAAATTGAAGAATCTTTTGGCTCTTTAATGGATGTCTGTGTGAATTTTCAATAATTCTTCGCATCATAATTGACCCTGGATGACCCAATTGATCGTGCCAAACAATAAATATATTTTTATCAGCACACTTTTAGTTCATTGTAACATTTGTTTCAATTGTACTAATATTCGTATAGTACAAACCTGAAGATAATGTTGGTAATTTTTCTAGTACATATTTTTCACTAAATCTAACAATTATAATTTGTAAATATCCCATATTCTTCTCATTTATAGTCTCATTATGATACTCATTTCCACGATTATCCTTAAAACTCAATAAATTGTTGTGAGACTTAGGGGAATATAAAGTATCATTAATAACAAATCTTGTTCCTTTAAGTAATATTATAACCGCTCTTGTGGAATCTTCAATTAATTTTCTATTACTTGCTATGATATTGATGCTTGGACTACTTATTGTTAGATGTAAGAAATATTTTTTTATCTCTAAGTATGGTGTGTGTTGTAGCACTATCTATTAGAAACATATCTTCATTCTTGTGTCCATTGATCGAAACATCCATAGTCTCACCAAAAAAAGAAAAAAAATGCATTAAAACAAATTCAAAATATATGATGAGCAATAATGCCCTTATTATAAAAAGTGGAAATTAAAATAAAGCATAAACTAGATTCAAAAAACCATAAATTAAAACATGTTTTTAATTGTTCTTCCAATCAAACTCGTCTAATCACAATTTTTTTTTTTAAAAAAAAAAATTCAACCACCTCCAAGTGTGCAATAGCATCAAGGCCATTAATACCATCTAGCTTTTTGACATCATCATTCTGTGTGCATCAACATTATCATCTTGAAAAATCAAATTTGTTTCTCCTTATTCGCACTCATTTTTATGGAGGCTTTTTTAAATTTTTGCTAAATGCTCGGACATACGGCACGTGTACATGACCGGTGCCCCTTCATACCACACAGATAAAATTGATTCTCAACAACTTTTGAAGGACTACCCTTGTCGTTTTTTGCCCTTCATTATATTTCTTCTTCAAGTGGGTATTAGGATTATAATTATTACTTCTACCACTATGATAACGGTAATTATCACGTCCCTTACCATGTCCACGTACACGAACATGGCCTCGACGATAAGCATGGTAATTATTATGTGCACTCACATTCGCTTTAGGGAATGGAGCAAGTCCAGTGGGACGATTTTCATAATTTTTCATCAATAGCTCATAATTTTTTTGAAAACCAAAAGGCATGAGATTAATTCACAATACTTTTTAAAACATTTCTCTCGATATTTCTTTATAGGAGTATATTTGAAGCATGAAAGGTAGAAAAAGTTTTCTCTAAAAAACCCTCATCAATTATTTTCTTACCACATAATTTCAACTGAGAACTTATTTTGAAAACCTTTGAATCATATTCACTTATACTCTTAAAATCTTGTAGCTTAGGGTGTATCCATTCGTAACAAGCTCAAGCCAAAATCACCCATTTTTTGTGGTCGTACCGTTCCTTTAAATTAGTCCACAATTCTAATGGATATTTAATTGTTAGGTATTCAACTTTCAGTCCTTCGTGGAGATGGTGGTGAAGAAAATCCTGGCCTTGGCCTTATCTTGACTAGTTGCTTCATTTCTTGGTAAAATAGCCATTTCTAGACCCTTAGCATCTAAATGGATCTCAGCATCTAAGACCTATGATAGATAATTCTTTCCCGTGATATCAAGAGTTGTAAACTCGAGTTTTGTAAAGTTGGCCATGATTTAAACTTGGTTTGAGAATCGTGCTGATAGCATGTTATGAAAATCAGGAAAATATAAAAGATGAAGGATGAGGGAGATGAAGAAGATGAGAGAAAGTTGGAGAGAAGATGAGGAGGAGTTCTCATTCACTTCATCATCAGAAATGATATACACTATCATCTATTTATAAGGCTCTAACATTGAAGACTAACCTAAAGAGTTACAAGTACATAAAGAATGAAATAAAGCAATATAATTTTGTAGTTGGAGATTATAGGGAATAAATACCAAAAAAACTCTCTAATTGTCACATTATTCTTATGAGATGAAATCCTAAGAGACTATTTGGCAATGAACATCTACACTTCATAATATTTATAACACCTTTTTTCTTTCAATCAATTGCTTACTGAGTATTATTAATATTAATTTGTATAATTTATCGACCATTAATAAAAGACTATAAAGAAGCATTCATAAGCATAATTAATTAATTATAGGGTTAAAGGTCATTTTTGCCACGGAAGTACTGCTAATGAAGCGCCCAGCACCCGGAAGTTTTTCGGGTGCCAAATTTGCCCCAGAAGTATGAAAAAGGTACCAAATTTGCCCTGGAAGTATAAAAAAGGTACCAAATTTGCCCCTCCGTTAATTTTGACCGTTAAGTTTGACTAAGTGTCCATGTGGCATGCCACCTCATGACACGTGGCATGCCACCTCATCAACCAATAAGAGTTAAGTATCATTTTTGCCCCAGAAGTTTTCATTTAGGAGCAATTTTGCCCTGGAAGTTTTCATTGAGGAGCAATTTTACCCCGGAAGTTTACAAAACGTATCAATTTTGTCCTTCTTTCCCGCATATTAGATTTGACTATTAAATCAGTCAAATGCCACACATGTCATGCCTTGAAAAGGTCGAACTTGGAATCAAAGAATGAGATCCTTGAGATGTTGAGCTCGAGCGGACAATTCAATGTTCGAACCGGTCACAGGAAGCATCACTTATGATCTAAGCAAATGATCCGTCTATACAAAGCTATAGTGGCGGCCCGATTAAGCCCGAGGCCTGTAAGGCCAATTTCAAATTTTCGGCTTATTTTTCAAGCGAGCGGCCCAATTTCCGGCTCTAGTCCATGACGGTTCGGCTTCACAAATTTTGGCGTCTTGAGCTCAACATGTTAAGGATCTCTTCTCTCGACTCAAGTTCGACCTTTTCAAGGTATGACATGTGTGGTCTTTGGACCGATCTAATAGTCAAATTTAATATTGGGAGAAAGAATGGCAAAATTGCTACTTTTCTAAACTTCTGGTGAAAAATTGCTTCTCAATGAAAACTTCCGAAGTAAAATTGCTCCTTAATGAAAACTTAAGACAAAAATGATACTTTTGATTGATGAGGTGGCATGCCACGTGTGTGATGGATGGTCACATTTTAACAATCTACGTGGACTTCCGTCACTTTTGGGTAAATTTGATACTTTTTCAATACTTAGGGACAAATTTAAGAAAAACTTCCGAGGGTGCTAAACACTCCATTAGCAATACTTCCATGGCAAAAATGACCTTTAACCTTTAATTATATACTGATAAACATAGACTAGGGTTAAAAAATAATTAAAAATGAAAATACTAATAAACTACTAGTTGCAATCTTCGTGACTTGGTTTCGTCACCTCCAACTCCAAGCAGCTATCTTTCTGTCACAGAAGAAAGTCAAGAAACCCACCGTCTTCCTTCTGCTTCAACTTCAGGTCCCCTCTCCTCTCTCTCCCCTATCATACTTTTACGTAAAATTCCTTTTTACGCTTGTCGGTTATAACCGTCTTTGGGATTGATGATTCTTTTGCTTCTTATTCAGATCTTCATGATTTGTGGGCGATGACGTAATTAACTGACCATTCCTATCCTTTTGTTCTGAAATTTCAAGCTCTTCGTTTATCATATCAGATTCGGTGTGGCTTGTTTGATTCCATCTGAAACGCCCGAGTAATATTCCTCTGACTAGGGCAACTAATTATCGGTGCGTATTTTCTGTTGTTTTTTTCCCCGTGTATTTTCAACTTCTCCTGAATTTTCTTGTTTTGGGCTCCATGGCCTTTCTTCGGGAAGAGTCTAATCTACTAGTCACAGGCAAAATTAAAAAGTGAAGCTGGACATTTTTTTGGCCGATTTGGTCGTATTATATTAATATAATTTCTGCTCGGTTACCTAAAAAAATGAACGGCTTCAATGGATTGCTGTTTACTTTCATATTATATGTTTTTGCTTATATGGTTTAGTTTAATTTTAGCAAGAATTGTATTTTTAGGATACCCTAATCGTTGAGATATAAATTGGTTAAATGCCTGGCTTACACTACTTGGCGGTATGTCCGGGGGTGAAGTTAAGAAATAATGTAGATTTCTGCTTTGAGTATCAGTCTTTGATCATCACGGGGGATCGATGTAATCTCGTAATTACTATTCCCTTTCCTTTCTTGTGGATTGCACATTTTGTGAAGCGACTCAATCTTGCATTGGCTTTCTTGGACCTGGGAAGCTCTGGATATTGATCTTATGTTTTCAATTACTGTTTGCTGGCCATTGAGTTTGTTTCTATACTTGGAACCCTGAGACCCTTCGCCTGGTTTCAACTTGATAGTTGAAAAGAATGTTTAGTTTTGTTTGTTGAGTGGGCCATTCTCTGTTGCAACTCATTTCATTGTTTGATGATATATTTGAACCATTCTGTGCAGAGAGTTACTGATTTTCTATTGAGGTTATGGCTACCCTTAATAAATCAACAACGATGGTATCTTCAGACTCCTTAGAACAGAAGGGGAAAAATATGGCTGAATCAACTGCCAACATGCTTCCCTGTCCTTTGATCCAGCAGCCTCGTATCTCCTTGGATGGCCCAGTGGCTATTCTGTGGGATATTGAAAATTGTCCAGTTCCAAGTGATGTGCGCCCTGAAGATGTAGGTAATAATATAAGAATGGCTTTGAGGGTGCACCCAATAATTAAAGGAGCTGTTATGCTGTTTTCTGCTTATGGGGATTTCAATGCCTTCCCCAGGCGACTCAGAGAGGGCTGTCAGAGAACTGGTGTTAAACTTATTGATGTTCCCAATGGGAGAAAGGATGCTGCAGATAAGGCTATCTTGGTGGACATGTTCTTATTTGCCCTTGACAACCCTCCCCCTTCCTCCATCATGCTGATATCGGGGGATGTTGATTTTGCTCCAGCACTTCACATTCTTGGTCAACGTGGTTATACAGTTATTCTTGTCATCCCAGCTAACGTGGGTGTTTCATCTGCCCTAACTAATGCGGGTAAATTTGTTTGGGACTGGCCTAGTGTGGCTCGTGGTGAAGGCTTTTTGCCTTCCTCAAAGGCTTTAGTTCCACCTCGTATGAATCCAGCTGAGGTTGCTGGATATCTGATGGGGATCCATATCAATGACAATACTACTCTTGGACAAAATGAGGAAGAAGCAATAGTTTACAGAGGAATGTCACAGAACTACTATAATTCTAGGGATTTCTTGGTTGCGTCACAGTCTCTATCTGATTACAACAATGGCACGTTAAATGGAGGACCCTCTCTTCCTACAGCTTTAAGGTCATCAAACAGCCTTCCTATTGCATTCAATGGTGCTTCAGGAGGACCTATTTCTTCCACTGACCAAAATGAAATCCCATTGTGGGTACAACCAGGGGATTTAAATGGTCTCAAGGGCCAGTTGGTAAAGTTGCTTGAACTTTCAGGAGGATCCCTGCCCCTGACCCGGGTTCCAGCTGAGTACCATAAATGTTTTGGGAGGCCTCTTTGTGTATCAGAATATGGAGCATTCAAGTTAGTAAATCTTTTCAAGAAGATGGGTGATTCCATGGCTGTAGAAGGGAAGGGGAATCGGAGGTTTGTGTATCTTCGGAATCGGAAAGCAAGCCCAAGTGCACCTCCTTTGGCTCTAGCACAGAAAGATAAGAAAGGAAGGGGGGGTCAGGAAGAGAATGTGGATATTGTCACCGGTGGATGCTCTTCAGACGAGTTGTCAGATGAAGATAGAATTGTCATTGAAGAGCAGGATGAGAGAAGTGGAATAGGAAAGGGCCATCAGGGAAGAGCATCCAGATGTGAAATTGATGACAATCTTGAGCAGTTCAAGTATGAGCTACAGGAGATTCTAGTGAGCTATTCTTGCCGAATATTTCTTGGTTGTTTTCAAGAAATATACCAGCAACGGTACAAGAAACATCTGGAATATCAGAGATTTGGTGTGGACAAGTTGGAGGATTTGCTCGAGAAAGTGAGTGACGTGGTGGAATTACATGAAGAACCAGTAAGCAGCAGGAAGTTCCTGTCTGCTGTGGGTGGGTAGAAAACTTAGGCGATTGACTGCTTTGTGTTTCAACTTTTCTGGTGCATTTGATCTCAATATTGCAATGACTGGTTAGGAAATGCATGTTTTTTCTACCAGCCTCATCCTAGTCCGTTTGCTTTTTTGTAACCCTCTAGTCTTGTAAAGTTGTGCAGGGCAATGTGTTTTTTTAATAGTCACTGTGCCCTGCATGGGTTTAAATTTGTTCAACAATTTACTTGTCTTTCTTTTTCACTTTTTGCTACTGATCAAATATTATTTGTAAGAGCCATCAGTCAAGAGCTATGTATGTGAACTGGCTTTTCGTTCTCTTGTACTTAAACACGCACATCTTTCAGCTATTTTTTACTTTCCAATATATTCAATAATCAGATATTGTTCTGTACTTCCATGTTGTATATACAGTTGGAGTTCTGGTCATATGGAGGCAGTGACTAATGCTCCATCCAGTCTCTGGGTATGATATCATTTATTTTTTTCACCTATGCCTTTTTTTACAATACATAAATCAAATTTCCATGATGCTTTAAAATATATTTCTTAAAATATTCCATGTTGTATATACTCCATGTTTTACAATACTTCCATGTTGTATATCAGTTAAAATAATGCTCCATCCAGGATGCTTTTTTAAAATACAAAATTTGATGCTTTAAAATATATTTCTTAAAATACTCTTATTGAATTTTTTTCTTCTTACCATTGATAAACGACCCTTCAAAAATATCCCTACTTAACTACTGTAGACTTGGAAAGAACAAAAAAATAGACATAAACAAGGTCTTTAGTCTACGTAGTTTTGGCAATCATGTATTCTATTTGGTGTAGGAAGGAATATTATTTTAAAGTTAATATGGGACTGTGCTCCTGAGGTAGATTAGAACACAGCAAATCTTGCATATATATATATAATTACAAATATTGCTTATGTTCCTTCCAGTGTCTGACATTTTGCAACATTATGCCAATGTGGATTTTTTTTTTATTTTTTTTTTTGCTCAAACCAATGTGGATTATTGAAGCAAGAGATGGCTATTATTTTCTCATCTCCCAAAATTCAACATATGGAGACTTTACAAGTCCACATAATTTACAAGTCACTGTACCGGAAATTGCAGCAGAACATTTTGGTTGCTGCGGAACCTAATGATATTTGTCTTCCACGGATGATATATTCAAAGGAGACTGTGGGGAACTTGTCTCAAGTAAAAAGCTTCTGCTGCAATAGGACCTCGATGTACTTGAAGAAGAAGCAAGATATCTTCCATCTCCACTCTGAAACAAAGCTTCATTTCTCTGTATTTTACCTCTGCTGTTTCTGCCACTCTGCTGACTCCCTTCACATTCTTCATCTTCAAGAAACCCACTGTGCATAGGTTCTGATGTCTCATACAGGAGCCTAAGGGCTTGTTTTATTGAAGGCCTGGTTCTGCCTTCTCTCTGTGTGCACCATTCTACTATGGACACTACTGTCTGGAGCTGATCCAAATCAAAAGACTCCCTCACACTTGGATCCACTAGCTCCATCGATCGCGTTACAGAATCTGGTCCCATATATGGCTGTGCCCATTCTACCAAATTTTTATTATCTTGAATCGCTCGTCTTCCTGTCACAATTTCTAGCAGTAATACTCCATAACTGTATATATCACTTTTCTCAGTCAGCTCATGAGTAACCACATACTCAGGATCCATATAACCTGTAATATTGATGAAAGTTCCTGTTCAATCCCACTTCCTTCACATATAAGAAACAGAAATTCAAGAAGAAGAGCAAGGTGAATAAGCTGTACCTGGAGTTCCTGTGATGTTGGTGTTTGCAGCTTCGAGGCATATGGAGCCATCTTTTGAAGCATGTGCAAGACCGAAATCGGCTAACTGTGAAAAGTTAAGTAGGAGAAAGGAAATATTTTAACGGCATGGAATAGGAATTTATTGATTCTCTCATATTCACACTGTCTTGAACCATGTGAATGTAATAAGATAATGAACGATTAACAAGTGAAATGGTGGCATGCCACCTGGGAGTTACTCAAACCTTAGCAACAAAATTCTCATCCAGTAAAATGTTGCTAGATTTTATGTCTCTGTGCCATAGAGGAGGATCACAATAGAAATGGAGATACTCCTGCACGCAAGTCGGAAAATGAGAAATAGATTTGAAGTAGCTAAATAAAAGAAAGAAAGAAGACACTTCTAATGAAGTTTGATTTGCTTTTCTTGGCCATCAGATAAAAGTTCCAATTTAGATTAATAATTTATGATCGAGGGATTACCAGTGCATTAGCCACATCAATGGCAATTTGGATTCTTGTTCGCCAACTTAGAGGTGCTCTACCAGGGGCTGTACAAACGTGAGATTAAAATCAATAAAATGGAAAAACATAATAGAATCCATACTTTTGATAATATACGTGCATGTAAGTTCTAAATATATAGATAGTAAGAGGCATACTATGAAGATGATCTTTCAAGCTTCCATTTTCCATGTACTCATACATCAGAAACCTGCCATGAGACGTGCTGAAGGGTTCAGTTTGCTGGTATATAATGTCAAAGAACACATGTAGGTACTCAAACTGATACCTCTCATGATTTTTAACACAAAAACCTCGTAATGCAACAAGATGCCGATGATGCAACCGAGCAAGAAGCTCTATTTCTCTGCAAAATTCATCCTCCCCTTGTTCTGAAACTTTGTTCATTCTCTTTACTGCCAGCACAAGATCATTACTGAAATGAGCTTTATATACTGTTCCAAATCCCCCTTGCCCAATGATGGTGCTGAAATCCCCTGTTGCCTTCTTTATCTCCCTGTAGTTGAATTTTTTAAACATAGATGATGGACCTGCAAAACCCCACTCAAAGGTACCCAAAAAAGATGGGGAAAGAAAGAAAGAAACAGTTGTTTTTGGCGCGTTTCTGCAAGAAAGAAAGTCAAATAACAGCTAGAATCAAGAGCCATACCTTCCTGAAATTTCCACATTGCACAAAAAGATGTAGCTTTTGAAGGGGTTTTACTAAAATTATCAGGCTCCTTTTGTTCTCTTCTTTTTCGACGAATTAGAACAATCAAGACCAAGAACATGACCGCAGCAGCAACAGTGACGGAAATACCAATAGCAGGAATTATTGTCAAGTGGTATGAACTGTGCTTTCCCTTAAGAGGTACACCTAACAGTGACTGACCTGGGCTATCTGCCGCCAGTGGACTAGGAGAAGCCTCTGGAGTCGGCAAAGATGGGGATGGCTCTGAAGCTAGCCTCACAGTTTCAATGATTCCATCAGTCAAGTTTTATTCATTTATAACAATTCAATTCATATGTTATGGGACTTTGAATATAATTTCCTATTCATGGAAATACAAGCAAGACCCTTGTGCAAGAGGATTTAGATATTAAAACAAACAATTTTGAGTCTTCATTTAATAGATGAAACTATTTCGTCAACTCCTTGATAAGGTACCTGATACTCTAAGTGGTTGAGAATTTGACACTTGCCATCCTTGCTTGATTAGATGCAATAGAAAGTAGGCAACTTATAACAACTGAAGTAGATAACTCACTAAAATTTTTTATTGGCTTCACATTTACTTCACAAATGACAAATTTCCTGCTTACAATCATGTTTCACTTGTTAAAATTTTTTGCCATGTTTTCATCTTTCTTTCAAAAAAAAAAAAAGTTACCATGAGGTTTGAGAAGCCCTTGAACCCCAAAGAAACAGCTTGCAATATCAATGGTAGACATTTCATCAACTTGGCTTGCCAATGCTGCGAAGGTGGCATCACGGCATGTACTCAGTGTTATGTTATCTTCATTGCCTATCAGATGATGTATGAAATTAATGCCAGCATTTAAGCATTTCTTGCATTTACTTTCCTCGGCAAGTGGCACTTTACAATTTTCCGCAACCTGCCCAAAGCGAGGAGACTGCAGCATTTGCACGACAGTAGTTCGACCCTCGCACTCATAATTTACTGAGATTTTTGTGCCAAAACCACAGAAAATTGTCGCGTTTCGTGGAACTCCATAATGTTGCAAGGTCTGAGATATGGTCTGGAGACAGAGGTCAGAAGCATTTGGGGTGACTCCAAGGCTTCTTGTTACCTTTGCAAAACGAGCAACAGAAACTGCAATGTTGGCATTAATGTAGCGGCAACATTTCCCTCTTTCAACCTGGTTAGAGCACATAGAGGATGCTAGTGTAAAGTTTGATCCACTAAAATCCAAAGGGCAATCTGCAAAAGCAGCAACAAAATCAGATAAAAAGTCGTTTTTTTGGGCTAATAATATGGTCTTACGTAATCCATCGCCTACAGTGCCAACCATCCACTAACAGTAAATTTAAAAGATCGACAATAATGTGTACTCTCTTTAGTTTATAACCATTCTTCTGTTTATTGATAGCTTAAGTTTTTTGTCAGAGAGCAGCTAGCCTGATGAAATGATTTGGTTACTGATTAAGTTTTCAGTCACTCTTCTAAATTTGACATTTAGAGTAGAAATATCACATGATTTTAGAAACATTTTGGCCACTTCAGAGCCGTATTATCTATTATAAAAGATGTAACAAGTTCTTTAATTTACCAGATGCATATTATCTTTCAGAAAAACAAATTAAGAGGATAGGAATACCTTAATTCATCAGAACACTTTCATTTAAAATCTACATTGCTTACCAAAAGTAGCAAAACAAAGAAAGTAAGATGTACAGAGTTTTAACTGGTCTTAGCTTGAATGGCATGTGGTGTAAACGCAAGTCTTGCTATGCTTCGGGTCAAGAGGCTCTAATGTTAGTAATTATAGTTTTTTTGGTGAAAAGTAATTAATGTTATTTTGAACGGACATACATAGAACTGATAGAAGCGTCATTACAGTTATTGCGGCAAAAGCTTTTATAAATATAGTTAGTAATCTAACAAGATGGTTCTCCCTGCCTTAAAAGCAAGCCGTTAGGATTTAGGAATGACTCAGAGTTCAGATTATAAATGGATTAACACGGGGTTGAACCACAGTCATATTTTATTACGAACATGAAAATGGAAGAAATAATCCAATAGTATCCTTTCACAGCTTCACCAAGTCTCACCTGAGGCGAAACTAAGATAGCTGTCACAAAATAGGATTTTTGTAACGATTATAGCAAGGAAACAACAAATAAATGCACCACTCACTTCTGTACTCACTCAGAGGAAAAGCTAAAGACTAATGGATAGGTAACAAAGCAGAGCTAAGAAAGGAAAGAACTTTTGAGTGAACTAACCTGCCATTGTTAGACGAAGCTGCATTCCCAGAAATGCCAGCAATCCAAAATAGAACACGAATTCGCAGAACATGGTCGAATTGGAAGATAAGAAAATAAAGAAATGTAAGAAAAGAAATTGGGCACGAAGGTTCAAGACGAGTGTGTCAATATTGTAAGCTCATTTGGGACTCCAATACCTACTGTTAAGCAAGGGATGGCACAAAGTTGAGAGAGAAATAGAGGGGTTTTGTTAGGCGCAGACTGACACAAAACAGACTAAATTCTAAATATATGGGCCCAGAACTTCGTTTCTTGGTGGTTGCTCATAGTGGGGTTCACGTTCAGATTCCAGAAGGCAGAGCATTGAGAAAAGAAGCGACGCCCTTTTTCTGATGCGATGCCACTCACTTGCTTCCTAAACTATCTAGTACAGTATGTGAACATTACACATTTAAAAGGTAGTTGTGTTGGAGTAAGTATCGGGAAGATAGAAGTGAGTGGAAAAGAGAGAATTTTAATGCAAGTTTAGTTACTAGGAATGGAGATTCTTTTCTTAAATGTTGTAAAAAGGTGAATCCTTTCCGTGGCATTGCCGTTTTGTAGTGAGAAGGCGAAGAGGATTGTCACAGGCTCAAGTAACAGAGGTGAGAGGTCTGAAATGGCTCCTCCGACTATGAGGCGGGGCAGCATTCGAATGTGACATTGCCCTGTCTCATACGATGACCTTATTCCTATCAAGTGCTGCTAAAGGTTAAGGCTACTGCCTCCCTGTCTGCGTGGTCCCCGGGCTTTTTCAAGAGTCAACTAGTACTAGTTAATTAGTAATTTGATTGAAATTTTAGTGATTTGGGTAAGTTAATTGTTTAAAATATAATTACTCCCACCTGCCCCAAAATATAAGACAAAAGTTGATTTTTTTTTTTTTTTTGAAAGATTAAAAAAGTTAAAAAAGTTAATTAATTATATCATATATGGTGTATAATTAGATTATATAGTTAGGCAACATAGTTTGGAGAAAGAATTATAAATATAAATATTTTAAAATAATTTAATTAACTTTCTTAATATCCCTAAAGAAAAGTCAATTATATCTTATATTTAAGAAAAGATAGAGTACATGACATCAAAATCAATATATTAACTCCAATACTTAATGTAAAGACCTAGAGGGTTGATGTTCTCCTAAATTTAAGATCTATTTCATATTTTATCTATTTTTTTTTTTCTAAACTAACCTTATTGATATTCCTTCGTCAACAATTAGGTAGGAGGGGAAGAGAATTAGAGAGGATGATTAAGATATTTTAGAAAAGGCTAAAGTATATATTTAATCCTTTATATTTACCTCTAATATCATTTTAGTCCCTTAAGTTTGTAAGGTGCATGTTTAGTCTCTTAATGTTAACACCGTTAATCTGACTTAACGGAAAATACTGACTCAACAGTTTTAAGCGATGAATGTACAATTAAATCTTGACAAAACATGTTTATATGTGAATATTTTAATAAATTAATATTTTAAATCCTATTAATTGAAAAAAAAATTAATCTTTGCATCTTGTTTTTGTGGTTTTTCACAATTTGTGAAGATTAAATATATTTTTTTGTCGAAGAAAATTAAATATTTTTCAATTAATAGGATTTAAAATATTAATATATTAAAATACTAACATATAAGCATGCTTATTCAAAGATTTAATTGCACCCATCGCTTAAAATTGTTGAGTAAAAGATTTTCCGTTAAGTTCTAATTAACTTAAGAGTGTTAGCATTAAGGGACCAAACGTCTGACTTTACAAACTTAAAGACTAAAATGATCTAGAAAAGAAACATAAAAAATTTAAATGTATACTTTAGCGCTTTAGAAAAAATATATATCATGTTAATTAACTTAACTAACATCTTTAGTATACTTAAATTAGTTAACTAAATCTTACATTGAAAACAATATGAAAATGAATAAATATTATTTAAAATCATTAAATATACTGTTTATTTATACTGTGTGTGCTTTGAATGGGAAGAAAAATTAGGAGGAGAGCAAACTGGAGAGAATATATCATCATATCTCTTACTTGGATAGAGCCATAGAGGAGAGAAAAAAGGGAGGGAAGAAACGAGCAATTATCTAAATGACTAAATTATCCTTATCCTTATATCAAAATGTATTATGTTTAAAATCAAATTAAATATCACGAGAGAAGCATCATATTAATATTAACATAAGCATATAATTTAAAATCAAATTATTTGGTGAGGAGAATTTGCTCAAAATGAGATTAAATTTTTCAAGCCATGATTTAAAGAAAAAATAATGCGTTTAAGTAAGAATAAATAAAGATATTTTAATTAATTTCTCACAAAAAATATTTATTTATATATTATAGGAGATTGTTTAAATACTTTTAGAGGAATATATGAATTTATGAGGGCAAGAGAATTTAATAAAACAAGATTAAAAAGAGAGAGGAAATGAGTTGGTAAAAAGATTCCAGTGAAATGTAAAATGTCGATTGTGAAATGTGATTTATGGAAAAGTCAAATGTGATTTATATTTACGCCGATATCATAGGTAAGCTTTTGATATTTAAACTTATAGTCAATTTGAAATATTTTTTAGTGTATTGTACTAAAAAAAATACTTCATAATCTTAAAAAATTATTTTAGTTAAAAAAAATATTTTTAGTGTTAGTAAGTACCCTAAAAATAAGGACTAAATAGTACTAAAAAAACACTTCACAATTTTGAAAAATTATTTTAGGATATTGAAAAACATATTTTTAGGATCTTGAATGGTACTAAATATAATTTAGGATATTCAACGGTACTAAAAAAATACTTCATGATCTTAAAAAATTAGTTTAGGATCTTGAAAAAATTATTTTTAGTATTAGTTAATACTATAAAATATTTTTTAAGGTAGTGGCTAGATATTAAAAATATAATTTAGGATACCAATGGTATTAGAAAATACTTATGATCTTAAAAAATCATTTTAGGATCTTGAAAAAATTATTTTTAATACCAGTTAGCACCCTGAAATATTTTTTAAGGTATTAAATCGTATTAAAAATATCTGAATGGTACTAAAAAAATAAAAAATAATCTTATTTTATAAGTCCAATTAAAAAAAAAATCTTACTAAAAAGTATATTTTCAAATAATTTTGGTTCCATAAGTTTGAGTGGAAGAAAAGTTCTCAATCAAACATGTATTTTCCCATAAATCTGATTCAAACAATGCATCCGATTGAACTCTCCAAAAATCATACCAAACATGCACTTAAAAGGAATCCAAAAACATGCACTTAAAATCATACCAAACAAGCACTTAAAAGGAATCCAAAACAATGGATAGTTCTCAATCAAACATGTATTTTCCTATTTGTGAGGGACATAAATCATGGGCCGCTTTCGGTGGGCTAGCTGACCAAAACTTAAAAGGAATCCAAAACCAGAAACATTCTCTGGACGATTCCCATCTTTGATTAAATGGGCCTTTTATTTATTATTTATTGTAGTTTATTATTTCCTGATTTTGTGCATTTGGAGAAAGTTTATTAATGGATGGATTTTTTTAAATGGTTGTTTTAAGTTTGCAAGTGTTTCCAATGTGAAATGATAGCGTGAAGCAATTATGCTTTTGATTATTTTAAAAACTTTCCGGGAAAAACTGCTTTATCTCAGGAAAATATGCAACATCATTTTCCCGCCAAATAATTTCGCAAAAAAAAAAAAAAAAAAAAAAATGAAGCAGAAGCAAATACAGGCATCAGGTATGCAGTATGCTATAAATCATCAACCATGTCTCTAAGTCGTAATATACAAAATACATTAATTATTAATATCATTAATTAATAAAAGATTGAAACAAAAGGTTTTAAATCTGATAAATATGAAATCAAAAGAGCCATTATTGTCAAACTCGCGAGTTAACTCTCCGAGTTTACAATTTTTACGTTTATAGGTTACCATATCGAGTCGAAGTTACTAGTAAACTCAGTTAAATTTACGAGTTTATATCTGAATTTACGCTTTTACGTTTTTAAACTTATAAAATTGTGTTAACTCACCATTAAACTCATGTTAACTTGTTTTATTTAATCAAGCATATGTGAATTTTATAGAAATTTCTTTGTTGAATATCATAAATTTTGAGTATTAATGGATTTAATTTCAATTATTTAGATTTAAAATATATTTAAATCAAATTGTTGTCATTTTTTATATTTTAATTATTTACTATACACTATTAATATCTATTTAATGAAAGTAGCTTAAACTCTTACCAGTTTACGATTTGAGTTAGCGATATATTAGCGTCATTGTTACGATTTTATTTAAACTCGTAAGTTTTTTGAAAACCGTGGACGCAACCAAGAAATTTGAAATCAAACAAACACGATGTTGATATCAGATGAGGTTAACAGATTCTATTTATTAGATATTATAAGATCTACATCTATATCTACATAATACACACACTAATATTCATAATAATTTTTAAAATATAATGAATTAAAAAATAGGTTAAAGTATATGTTTGGTCCTTCATATTTGCTTATAATATCATTTTAGCCTCTTAAGTTTGTAAAGTGTTTGTTTGGTCTTAATGTTAACATCGTTAATTGACTTGATGGAAAATACTAATTCAATAATTTTAAACAATAATTCGTGCAATTAAAATGTTGATTAAGCATATTTATATGTTAGTATTTTAATAAATTAATATTTTAGATTCTATTAATTGAAAAATAATTTAATATTCACATACTTTTTACGGTTTTTCACAGTTTGTGAAGATTAAATATATATTTTTTATGAAGATTAAATATTTTTCAATAATAGGATTTAAAATATTAATTTATTTTTGTCGAAAATGAAAAGAATTAAATATTTTTCAAAACATGAAGGAAAATTTAAAATTTTAATTTATTAAAACACTAACATATAAGTATATTTGATCAATATTTAATTCCACAGTTATTGCTTAAAATTGTTGAGTCATTATTTTTCGTTAAGTCAAACTAATTAATAGTGTTAATATTAAGCGATCAAACATATACTTTACAAACTTAAAGGATTAAAATGATACCAAAAGTAAATATAAAAGATTTTTTTAATCGAAAAATAAATATGAAGAAAACCTAAAAATAATATCATAGTCAACATACATTCCAAAGCATAGAATCTTAACAATCCGTAAATTTTTAAGACGTAATCTTATAAATTTTGCGGCATTTGCTCCTCTTCAACGAAGTAATATTCTCAAAGTGTTTTTAAAATAAAAAAAAAAAAAATTTATGGCCCAACAAATGTTGTTGGTTTTTTTTAATTGATTAAAAAAATATAGTAGATAAAACTTAGAAGCACTACTAACTAAACATTGAGAAGGCAGAAAAAGCTGCCATTCGTGCATGCTCAGACTCTGCGCGTGCACGTCTCCTGCAACAAGAACCTTTCATATATTATTGCTCTGTTGAAATTCAAATTTCTCATTCTCTCTTCAACGGAAAGAGAAGTATAGCTCCCAGGTCCACCTTCCTCTCGCATTCATCCAACTACAGATTAATGGAGGCAAGCAACTTCTTCTTCTCTCTTTCTTCCTTCTTCAAGCTCTGTTTTTTATGGTGTACTCCGTTTTTTCTTCTCTCTTCTAAAAGTGACTTGCGATTTGCAGAGAGCAACCCTTATAGGTATTCTTATTTTTCTTCTTCTGGGATCCTCCATCGCTCTCAAGGTTCAGATTATCTCTGAAAACACATGCTTTTTTAGAAACCATTCGTCGTCCTCTTCCATTGATTGATGATCATGCTCTCTCAGAGTCAACCTGTTTTTTTTTTTTTTTCCCTTTCAGGAGGGAAACACATGCTTTTTAAACTCAAACTGCGATTCCGGTTTGCACTGCGAGACGTGTGTGGCTACTGGGAATATTCGTCCCAGATGTACTCGCATTCAACCCATTAATCCCATTTCAAAGGCAAGTTTTTTTCTTTTTTTTTTTGCCTTTTCACTCTTTAATTTTCGTCCAAATTAGTAACTGAGCTGAGTAATATTAACTTTTCTGTGTTGGTGTTTTGAATAGACGAAAGGCTTGCCCTTTAATCGATACACGTGGCTGACGACGCACAATTCGTTTGCGATGTTGCGGCAGAAACCGCAGACGGGCTCTCCGATTCTTTCTCCGGTGAACCAGCAGGATTCTATCACTTCTCAGCTCAATGTATGTTATATCTTCGTCCCCTCTTATTTTGAGACTTACAGATATAGTGTTTGATTTTCTTTTTTATTTTTGGCATTATTTTTTTTGTAAGATTATTAGGCGTACCTAGAGTGCACGACCGTTTATCTCTAACACATTAACCGGATGACAGTTATGGACTCACAGCACAGCAAATATGGAAAGGATGAGAGGAAGAGAACAGACCTATAGTTACTACTCCCCCCCACTTTTTATAAGCAACTTTCGCTGTTTTCGAGTTTGTCTTTTTTATAAGTAATTTTCTCAGTGCTTCTCAAAATTTAAACTAGTTTTGTCTTTTTTACACATTTATTGTTTTAACTTATCTTAACCTTTAGTTAGTTTTGTTTAATGGATATAAGTTGCTTATAAAAAGGACTAAAGAGAGTATATTATATCACATAACCCTGAACCCTTATGAAAGTTCCACATGCCTCTTTCTTAATCCATATGTACCCTTTCAATAAGATGACATATTATATTTGTTTAATGATACAAATTGGAATAACTGAGGAATATCACAATCATCCACTTAAGATTTTCTATTATTTATATTTTGACCCAATACTATTAGGCTTGATCCAACACTTTTGTGCAACTGATCTTATAGCCTGGTCTGTTTTTTGTCACCATTGCTGTTTTATGATGTAATTTGTTTGAATGATGAAATCCAATTTTTACCCAAAACCATACAAATAAACTCATTTTATGTTGTGAGCGATAAGTCTCATAGCAGTGTGAAAACAGTGAATGATTCTCAGGCGGCATTAGGTTGTAGTGCCTTATTTATTACGTCTCTGCTTGGCGGGAAAGTCATGCTTCTGCCTCCTGGTTATTGCATCAGAAGGCGGCCCCACGTTTTGATTCTAAGATTAAACTTTATAAGCGGAATTGTGTTAATCTTTTTTATAAAATTTAGTAAGAGTTGTCTAAATATTATGAGTTTTTTTTTCAAAAAAATTTTACTCCTCATTAATTGAATGTTAGTGATACTTATATTTACTTTATTGCTCTCTCTTACTTGCCACCTCATAAAGTTTATTTCAGCCATACTAATTATTTTTACTAATTTTAACTATTTTCTTAAACAGCGCAATCCGATTATTAAGCTCTTGTAAATAGGATTGGAGGGTATATTTACTTTATGACCTCCAAACAACATCTTTTATCATTGTAGTTGAAATAATAAATTCATTATGAAAGTTGTTGTGAGGTTGGTGAAGCACTGAAGCCCTGAAGAATTATTCAGTAGATGAAAATTTAATTGAAGCATTGTGTATGTGCGCGTGTTTGCCTGGATTTCTTTACTCACTATGCTTTCAGTTCAAAGTACAGTAGGTAAGAAATTGAAAATAATGCTTTGCCCAACAAAAGTGAGGTAATTTACTCAGTTACTAAGAACAAGATTTCTTGAGTGAAACATTATATGTTTTTCAGACAACACCAAACTGAGGGATTTAAAGAAGTAAGTGGGGGCAAAAGTTAAGCAAAATAATATTGAAAAGCTTCTGATTTTAGTGCTACCTTTGGGGGCTGCTAATGTTTAATTTTTTGTGTTGCAGAATGGAGTACGAGGTTTAATGCTTGACATGTATGACTTCGAAAATGATATTTGGCTATGTCACTCCTTTGGTGGTCAGTGCTATAACTACACAGCTTTTGTAAGTATGAAACTTGAATCTTTTCTTTTTCTTGAACAGCTTTTGTAAGTATGAAACTTGAATCCATTTTTAAAAGGTATTTTCTTGAATTGGAAAAGGATCACTCCATACATAAGCAATAGTATGTGTTTAAGTTTGATTCTGATATACTTATGTGTTGATATTCATGATGAATGGGACAATTATTGCACAGCAACCTGCCATTAATGTTCTAAGAGAGATTGGAGCATTCTTGGAAGCTAACCCTTCAGAGATTGTGACGATTATGATTGAAGACTATGTAACATCGCCAAAAGGACTAACAAAGGTGTTTGATGCTGCTGGACTGAGAAAATTCTGGTTTCCCGTTTGGAGAATGCCCAAAAATGGAGGAGATTGGCCAACAGTTGATGATATGATTCAGAAGAACCAACGTTTAGTAGTCTTCACTTCAAAAGCATCAAAAGAAGCTTCTGAAGGAATTGCCCATGAATGGAGCTACCTTGTGGAAAACCAGTGTAAGTCCTAATACTACTTCTGGTCCCCATTGTAAGACCCTCTTAATTTAAATAGATTTTAAAGTATTTGTTTTCCTCTAAACTAATTTATTTGACTTATAAACTAAAACATATTTAGGAGTTGATTTTGATCTTAAATATAAGATATACTTTTTATATTTGTCAATATTTTCGTAATTTACCTATATTGATGCTCTTGTAAAAACAATCAAAGAGAAGAGAGAATGAGGGAATATGACTGATGTGTTTTAGAAAATACATATCATATTAACTAACTTCTTTAATCTAATCAGGTAAATATATCTTATATCTTAAGGACTAGAAGGAGTATATAATTTTCTGATACATAGCATATTCTATAACCAAGTAATTTATTTAGCTTTCTTAATCTCTCGAAGAAAATCAACTAGATCTTATATTAACCATCGAAGTAGTACTAAAATCCCGTTTCTGTGTATGGCTTTGAAGGAACTCTGTTTTGTATGGACTAAAAAAAAATTCCGATGTGGGGTTTTGAGATTTTGCAGATGGGAATGGAGGCATGAAGGCTGGTTCATGTCCTAATCGAGCAGAATCACAACCCATGAACACAAAATCAAGATCTTTAGTGCTTGTAAACTTCTTTAGAGATCTCCCAGATTTAGCTCACTCTTGTAAGGACAATTCTGCTCCTTTGCTTCGCATGATGGACACCTGCTATGAAGCCTCAGGTCAACGGTGGCCTAATTTCATCGCCGTTGACTTCTACAAGGTATTAATATTATCATCAACTCTGGTGAATAAATTGTCTACAAAGTACAAGGCTACCAAATTGATCATTAGATGACACGTAATCATGTCTCCTTGTGATTAACTCGATCTGTTCATTTGTTTTGGACCAATCTGTGTAAGAAAAGAATTCATCAAAGAGTAAAACATATTGAAGTTGTGCTTTCTGTTTCAGAGAAGTGATGGAGGAGGAGCTCCAGAGGCAGTGGATGAAGCTAACGGTCATTTAGTATGTGGATGTGGAAACATCGCCTGCTGCAAGGTTCTGCCTTCCAACTCCTCAATTTATATTTATTAAGAGCCTGATAATCAAATCACAGAGTTTGAGAAAACAGTTAATAAATAGGTAGAAAATGAACCTTTTTCCAAGCAATATAAGGGCAAATAAGAGAGAGGAATAAAGTAGTAATGAAAGAAAATAAGGAAGATAATGTAGTAAAGGAAAAAGATGAAGTGAGGTAATAGAATGAATTAGAGATAAAAATGGTAAAACACATTAAATGTTCAGATAACTTCAAGTAAGATCTTATAAAAAGAGTCCAAACAATTCAAATTTAGGGGAGGGAGTATTTAAATTAAAGAATCAATCCCTGAAGATGTGGTCAAGATATCATTGCCTAATCAATAACATGTCATTATTACATTAGGCACACGTCAGCTCCAGAAATGGTGACTAGACTATAATTCGAAGGACAGATTCTTTGATTTAAAAGACCAGAAGGATTCAAGGACCAAAAACTATCCTATTTAAAATTATGCAGGGCATTAACTTGAGTTATCTATCTTCTATGTGTGTCACCTGAAAGTTTGAGTGATAGTTGAATGATTTGGTGCAGGAAAACGGAACATTTGCAGTAACAGAACATTATACGTGTTTTGGACATAGAGATATAAGACCACTTGAATTGTGGTGTGTTTTAGCCACTCTTTCGATGGTTTTGCTTGTGTCATTGTAATCACAAACAAACACATTAACATAAGAGAGAGGCGAGGAACCAATTTTTTGGTGTAAATGCTCAAAAGGGGGTTTGTGAATATGATGTGAATTCTTCATTGACAATTTGGGTGCCTAAGGTAGGAGAAGGGTTTAAGATGACTCAGATTTTAGCATGTGGTTATTTAGTGGACTTGCTAAATTATGGGACTTGCATTAACAATAGAAAAAATTATTCTCCCTCCGGTCCTAATTATAAGACTAAGTTGACTTTTTAAAAGATTAAAAAAGCTAATTAAATTATTTTAGAGTATTTTTATTTTTATTTTTTTCTCAAAACTTATTAGTTTAACTAATAAGCTAATATATAATCTAAAGATACACAACATGAAATGATTAAATAACTTATTTAGTTTCCTTAATCTTCCAAAAAAAGTCAACTAGGTCTTATAATTAGGACCGAGGTAGTAGATTCATGGAATCAATTATTTGAATGTGTTAGCCAGCTGTAAATGCAAGAGTGCTGGATTTTAGTTGAATGAAATTACTCAGATATTTTCTTATTTATATGTTTGGCTAGATTTAGTTTTCCTTTTTTTTTTTTTTTTTTTTTAGTTTTACCCAATTTTTTTTGGGTTTCCCACCCGGCCCATCATAGGAAAGAGCTCCCAACACTATTTTTTCATTCTCCGATTAATCGAGGATATAGTTAAAAGAGAATAAGTGTGTCTTTCTACTCCATATCGGGCCCACGGTCATAGGAAAAAAGCTCCCAACACTATTTCTTACGCCTTAAACTGAAGATATGGTTAAAGGAGAATAAGTGTGTCTTTCTACTTACTCCTAATGAATACTAGTATTTAATTTTCCTTTTTAAATTAATAAATTCGTCATAAGCCCAAACCCACAGCCTGTAACGCGCACACAATTATAAAACCCAAGCCCACAATTGCCTTAGCGCTCAGCTGCATCCTTCTTAAATGCTTCAACCCAAAGCCCACAACTTTGGATATATGGACCTGGACTAGGGCTCCTGACTTGGTGTAATTTAGGTCCAGCCTATTCTTTACTTATCCCACAAAAAAAAAAAAAAAAAAAAAAAGCAATGTGGTATTTTCTTTATTATTAGAACCTTTTAAAATGTAATAAATCTGGATATATGATAGGTTTATATTTTTTTTAAAAAAAAAAAACTGTTATTTCTTATGCTGTCTGACTCTTTGCCCATTTCCATTCTCTTTAACCTCATTTAGGATTAGGATTCCTTTTATAAACACAAGGCATTTTAATATATTAAAAATAGGGGGAAAAGAAAAGTCATGGCTTCGAGCACTTGTGAGTGGGCAATTTATTTCATACTTATGTCTTATGTGATCCTTCGGTACTCATCCCTAAATAAAAGGGGCCTTTTTATTTATTTTTTTATTTTTTGAAAAATACCCCATACGCTAAAAATTAATTTATTTAAGATATTGGGTATTGAAAAAATATTTCAAATATTATGTGTTATTGAAAAATATTTCAAGATACTGTTATTGTTACAAGAAAAATATTTCTGAATACACGACTAAAAATTAATTAATTTGATATACTAGGTGCAAAAAATATTTTCTGGTGCAACATACAATTTAATTTCAATAAATAAAAATAGAGGGAAAAAAATGTCTCCACCCTAAAATTAGAGGAATGAGCACATAAGAAGCACATGGAGTATGGAATATAAACCCACAATTAGTTTTTTGTTGTTGTCAAAACATACTTATATTAATACCTAAATCAAATGATACATCACAATATAACAATTACAATTGAAATAAGATAAATCAGAACAATTACAACTAAAATAAATAAATCAGAACAAGAACAACAAGAACATAAACACATAAAACAGTACAAACTAAATGAAAAATAAACTAATAACCAAAGTCACTGAATAGGTAGAAATAAAGATAGCCTCAGAGACTGCACCGGTTTCCTAGAAATTTAGTGAGGAACGACATTTGGTGCATGAACACAAGGCAATCGAAGGGGAATCTTGGGCAGGAAAAAACATTTGTGGATAGTATAGTACAACATATTATACAGCATTTTTTTTGCCATGATAATATAGATTATAGAGCATATAGTCCAGAATAAATTAAATTAAATCAGCTTTAGTTTGTTACGTGGGAAAGTACAAAATATCCTTATAAAATTTATAACGTGATATGAATGGTGCATAGGGCACACCAAGTTTGAACAGTGTGCTCTAGACGTTTTGTCGTTTTACGTAGCCCCCTTTATTTGAATCTGGTTTCGGTGTTAAAAATTGGTCAACTTTTTCCTGAGTGTGTTACCAGAATGGCAACATCCCACAGAGAAGCTAAAAAAGGTGTAGCCACACTTCTTATATTATATTCATGTTTATCATCTCGCTCTTGGATATATACATCACCACTTCCAACATAATAAACCGCTTTTAATATTTCTCTAACATATAGATATATCATATTAGTTTGACGTTAAGTAGTATTAGTGGCCACTGGGTCAATCTGTGCACATATTTCTAACCAGCCCATTTCTCATCTATCATATTCAAATTAGATATCTTAGTTAATGTGGGTGTGCAATATATATATATATATATATATATATATATAGCACGTCTATCATATTTGAGTGTATGAGAGTATTATATTGAGCTCGAACTCAAAGCTTGATTTAATTAACTAATTATTTGATTTGAAATGAGGACTACATATGGCCTCTGGTACTTAATATATGAGCTTGATTAATTTACATATATTAAAAAAATATTTAAATTGATTATTTGTAAATAAATAATATGTGTTGCATTTTTAAAATACTTATTCAATTTTTGTCAATTTTTTCTTAATAACTTTTATTCTCTCAAGTGTGTTTGATTTTTGTGATTATGTGTGAATACAAATACACACAGTTGGACACACAAAAAAAACTCTTTTTTTTTTTTTTTTTGCTCAAACACACACACAGACACACACACACTTATACTTGTGTTATTTTCTTTTATACAAAGGGAAACTAAAAACTATCATTTATGCGCTATTCACATTAAGCAAATTAGATAGTCCATTGGCTCAAGTAAAGTCAATCCCACTTTTACTTAGTTATTTTAAAATCATTTGAAAACCCATTTAGCCAATGTTAAATATGTCTATAATTGCCGGAGGAAGTATGTGTTGCACGCTATTCGCATTAAGCAAATTAGATAGCACATCAGCTTAAGTAAAGTCAATCCCGGGTAATCATTGAGAGCCTTTCAGCCAGAAGGTTCGCCATTGTGTTGCACTCTCTTGCTATATACTGCAAGTTCATTTTCCAACTACGACTCAACATACTTTGAATTTCCATAGTGACCGATATGTCCTCATGAAATGCAGGAATATTTTTTGAATCAGGCTTAAAGCCTCTTGAGAATCGCTGTTGAGTTTAACGTTCCAATGACCCCTATTCCAAACCCATTTCAAAGAGAGTTTGAGAAAAAAATTATAAATTTAAATTGGGATACTATTATATTTACAGAAAATGAAACTCTTATATTTAGAAACGGAGTCGGCATATATAATGATTTGAAAGGATATGAATGGGGGGAGCACGTGAGAGTGGGGAAGTCATGTGTAAAAATTTCAAAAGCATCAATAAATTAATGGAGTGAAGTGGACTAATTGGACATAATCAATGAAAGAG
The DNA here is from genome assembly GCA_019022655.1 of Acacia acuminata. Lineage (NCBI taxonomy): Eukaryota > Viridiplantae > Streptophyta > Magnoliopsida > Fabales > Fabaceae > Acacia > Acacia acuminata. The sequence continues at coordinate 489,998 of JAFJYI010000199.1, forward strand.
TTTGATGGATAGTGGATAGATAGGAACATTAGAGAGGGTGGCCATTATTTTCCTCCCCATGATTGGTCTTTAGATTTTCCGGGTCGTTTTTCTTTTTTTGAATGTTGACCCGTTTTCATTATTGAAGGGCGGCGACGTGCATGCATCCCTATCCAATACCACTTAATTAACTGAACTCTATTTCTATAAATGTGAGCTTAAAAGTTACATGTAGCAGGAAGTGAAATACGAATTCAAAATAAAACAAGAAGCATCAAGTAGATCTCATATAGGAATCACTTACAGGATGAGTAGGAAAAGTTTTTCTATCTGGACTATTTAGATGGATAGATTATTTTTATTATTATTTTTTTCATTTTATTTTTTTTTAAAAAAAATTATTTTAATGGATAAAAAATCTAAAATAAAAATAATTCTCAACTAACATATTTTTTTAAAAATGATTTTTTATTTAAAAATCGACGGTTTAAAAAAATTTAAATTTGAATTATCCGATGGAAGGAAGAGCTTTCTCTACCCATCTTTTAAATGAGTTGCCTTATTTAGAAAAACATATAGATATGAGTCAATAACTCAACGATTATGATTTTCAACTTTTCCTCATTTATGATGAGGAAGGGGTCTCCTACTCATCTTTTAAATGAGTTGAGAAAAAGATCGATGTGAAAACTGGTTCTATAGGACATACTATCTCCGGTTTTTATTGTTGGGCAAGACCAACGAAAGTAAAAGTTAGTCATTTTTATAAAGACTTGTTTGTTGAAGGAATATTAATTATTTTTTTCTATGTATGCCCCTAATTAATAAGAGTAATTGGTGAGAGTAATAATTAATACTACTATAATATTAGAATTTAGTGTAATTAATATGGGTAGTATTGGAAATTACCTAAATAAATTGAGACAACTTTATTGACTTTAACCTGTTTTTATTGATTTGAAAATTATTAATTGGTATTATAGTTACCAATGAATTTTTTGGAGATATTAAGAAAGCTAATTAAATTATTATAGATTATATTTTTTTTTTCTTAAACTATGTCTTATAAATTAAGATATAATCTAAAAACATAATTTTAAATGATTAAGAACTTATTTAAAATTTTTCAAAAAAAAAAAAGATGAATATGAAAACTGGTTCCATCGGAAGTATCAACAAGCGTTTAAAAAGTAAAAACAGATGACAGTTGAATAAATTTGGAGTGAGGATTATCCCAAAGAAAGGGATTATATATTCTGTGGAGGGAGGGATTATATAATAATAATAATAATGGAGTGAGAAAAGGAGGGTTGAAAAAAATAGGGGAAGGTGGGGCCCAGAAAAGCACGAGTGGAAGAGAAGAGAACACATGGTGAGGAAAATGGTTGAAAACAGGATGGAAAGGGAATTGGGTTCAATTATTGGGAGTGTGGGGTCCACAGTGGAAGACTAAAATCTTAGGGCGAATCAAACCCCCAACTAGGGACTCACTGATTGGGGGATTCTGCAAACCAAAGGACTACTTACTTAATTACCATTAAATTTTGGGCTATCCACTTTTAAAGTCACTCCAGAAAGTAACTACTAGATTTTAGTATGCTCACCCACCTGCTTTTCTTTCCAATTTTCCACCCCTACCTCATCCACTTTAGATCTATAATTAAGCCAGGTTTTTTTTTTTTTTTTTGGCCTCTTCCTAGTCCTTATTTCATTTCCACCTCATACACTTTGAAATTGCATGAATATTTAATCCTCTTTTTACTTTTACCTCAGATAATTATATATCAGTCTGATCTTATTTATAAATTTTTTAATCAAAAAATTGGTTATATTTATAAATCTAGTTTTAAAATAGTAAATGGGATTATGATAATTTTACTCATATTAATTATATTAATAAAAATAGAGAGAGAAGAAAGAGTTAAAAAATATTCATTCGTAAAAGAGGTAAAGTTAAAAATTAACCCATAATCATTAAATTAACTGCTTTTATTTGGTATGTGATATTTAATTAAAAAGATTTATAAATTGGACAAAAGTGATTTTGCTTTCATCTCACTTATTCTATTATTCCTTTTCTCGTTCATCCTCACATTTTTTGTAATAAATAATAGTATTTTTTTTTTAAAAAAAAATAAGTTGGATCTCTGATATATTTATTACTTTCCTTCAGTCCTAATTATAAGATCAAGTTAACTTATTTGAAGAGATTAAAGAAACTAATTAAATCACTTTAAAATATTTTTATTTTTTCTTTCAAACTAATATATAATTTAAAAATACACAACATAAGATATGATTAAGTAGCTTATTTAGTTTCTTTAATATTTCCAAAAAAATTTAACTCAATCTTATAATTAATACCAAAGGTAGTATCTTTGAATAATTTTTAACTAAATTTAGTTATTTGTAGCTAAAAATTGACTAAAGGGAGTACCTAGTAGTATTGTTTCTGGATGCTTCTTTAGACATACTTGTAGTTTTTTTTTTTTTTTAATACCCTTAGACTTGTAATAATTTTTATGCATGTTGATGTTTATTGTTTAAGATGTGGCCTTGCTATGCGATATACGTTGAGCACTGTGTCAAGATTTGTTTAGGGGAACCAAAAGAGACCATCCACCTTCTTTATCAGTTAAAGCCATATACAGAATATTACTCTATTTAATATACTCCTAATTTTGGACTGGGACCCTCTCATTCATATGATTCATTGATTCTTGTTCACAACACCTATCTACATATTAATCTTGTTGCTTAAAAAAAAAAAAATCAATTTAACTTTATTTACAAATTTTTATGATTATAAAAATTAAAAAGAAAGCAGCATTATCTGTAATTAAAATATTTTTGACAATTTCGTTTACAAGATAAAGGGGCAAAGTTTCAATTATTTCCTCTTTCCGGGCCAACAAAAACAAAGTTATTTTTTCTTGTCTTTTTGGTTGAATTGAAACAAAAAAGGCTGTTGAGTAGGCATTGAAATTAGGGAAGGATTTGATTCTCAATTATAGGGTTAAATACTAATTTTATCAGGAAGTTTTGGTAAAGGACTGCTTTTCTTTTTTCGGAAGTTTTTTGGTATCATTTTTGACCAAGTTTACAAACATAAAGATCTTGTCGATCGGTTGATCTTGATCGTTGGATCGCTCTCTTTCTTTTTGGGATAAATTTGCTCCCTAAAAAACCAGGGGCAAATTTAATCTTAAAAAAATTTAAGTTGCTCCCTTTTTTATTTACAAAAAAATTTTTATGTAAAGCTAGATATACGTGTCACTTGATTTAAAAATTAAAAAGAAAGCAGAATTATCTGTAATTAAAATATTTTTGAAAATTTCATTTATAAGATAAAGGGGCAAAGTTTCAATTATTTCCTCTTTCCGGGCCAACAAAAAAAAGTTATTTTTTCTTGTCTTTTTTGGTTGAATTGAAACAAAAAAGGGTGTTGAGTTAAGCATTGAAATTAGGGAAGGATTTGGTGGTTAATTATATAGGATAAGATGTGACACTAATGCAAATTAAATAGCAACGGTATATAACTAACATGATGCATACTTACGTGATCATCCATTACAATCCCAAATGCAGATGCCACTCCTTAGAAAAGTATTTATTTATTTTTATTCTGATTCTTATATTATTGAGCACCAAATTTCAACTGTTAACTCCAAATTTAATTTAGGCAGTCCATATTTAATTTTTTTAATGTTTGTTTTTTTTTAAAAAAAATGCTTTACTATATACAAAACTTATCATAAAGATCATATCTATAATATTTTTAAAAATAATTTTTATTTAAAAATGTTCACTTAACAATACCACTTGAACATTAAAATTTGAAATCAGTCTTGCAACTTACAAGACTATATGTATTAACTATACTTATGTAACAATTGACAATTTATTTTAGTATGAAATTATTTATTTGAAATTTTTAAGTTTAAGTGATATTTTTTATTTTAATTAAAATGATTTTTTTTTTTTTTTTTTTAGTGAAAGCAATATTGTTCCCCTTCACAAAATTATTAAAATGATTAAACAGGTTTGTAGTGAGGGAAACAAGATTTGGTATGTGATGGGACCCTCGACCCTCGGTTAAGGGTTCAAGGTTTGGTTCAAGGACCTGGGCCGGACAAGGGGTCGGACTTTCTCACCAAAAGGGGGAGAAGGTTCGACTTGGCACCGGTTAGATGGATGGATCTGCTCGGATCGGGTCCAGCATCCAGACCTATTTCATTATTTTTTTTCCTACTTCTTTGGACCAATAATTAAATATACAAACATGCAAATATCTTAAATCCAATCATACACATATAAGAATCTCCAACAACATTGAACAAAAATACAAAATAACAACATTTTATCGGGCGATTGAAGAAGAAGGGTTGAAAGGGAAGACGACTCGGGATATTTTTTTGGAAGAAGAAGACTCACTAATGAGTGATGAAGAATCGTAAAGAAGGGCAAAAGGTTAGGTTAAGTTGTGATTTTTTTTTAAAAAAAAATATATATAATATATCGGGTCTTCTAATGCACTGTATATCTGTCCAGGGTCTTGGGTGAAGTTCCTAAAAAATTTATTATAAAAAAAAAAAGTTTGTAGTGAGGGAAGTGTGATGCATGGTATGGAGGGTAGAATAGAGAGAGGGTGAATTTTGGAATAAATAACGAATAAGTACTTTTAAGAATCTACACATGATTCTAAACAAACATTAAAATGAGTATTCGGGTAACTTTAAAATTGTAGTTTCAATTTTATGTAAACTCAGGTAAAATTTTATACTTAGTTTGGAAAAATTATTTTCTAAAAGTTAATTGAAACACACACTAAACAACAAAGAAGAGGCAGAAAACGCGGTCAAAAACGAAAATGTGAAAAGGAGGACAGCTGGAACACGTGCGAGGGGGTCAATGTGCACGTGCATCGGAGAGATTGGAAAGAGTAAGAAGCTGGCAGAGCAGGCGAGAAAACGTTGCCCGGTTGACTGGGGACAACAGGGCCACTTTCTCTCTCCCCCCACACGCCTCTTCAAAACGACACCGCTTCCCTTCTTCCACCGTCTTCCTTCCTCTCTTCCCTTCACAGTACCCAATTTCCCATACTATTCCAAAGCACCTTTTTCAAACTTCTTAAATACCTTCCCCCTTTTATTCCTTTCTGTTTTAACTAAATAAGTATTTATAGATAATATTAAAATTGACTGACTCTAGTAAAATTTCTTTTTTTAGTAAAGTGAAGTGTTTGAAAGAAATTCACTTTAATTAGGGTGAGAGTCCAATTCAGCCCTCTCACTCACTTTGTGGAAGGAGATACTTTTCTTATCATTCTTCTCATTGTCTCTCATTGGTCACATCTTGGCCATTGATTTAGGAAAATGAGAGAAAAGTAAAAGTAATATTGTATTGATTGGATGGATGTGATTTAAAGATTATAAGGGATAATGAGAAAATGATGATGAGAGAAACTCAACCCCTCACTTTGTTGGTCTAAATATACTCTAAATTTGATAAGATCTAGATGCATAATAGTCATAAGAAAATAATCACAAATAATTTAACACACTACTAAAAAAACGCGGATTACCCACAGAATTACAGACGGAAAAAATTCCGTCGGAAATTACCCATAGAATTCTGTGGGTAAAAATTTACCAATGGAAAATTTTGTCGCAAAAAAAGTAACGAGAATAAAATTGATTTTTCCCATGACTTTTTTTTATGTCATAAATTTTAATTACCCACGAGTTTCGTCGATAATTTTTACCCATTGATGGAATTTTTTCTATCTATAATCCTTTTTTTTTTTGTAGTGATAAATAGGAATAAATATAAGAGAAATCCCTCTACGATTCTAAGGAACAAAAAAAATGTCGAAAAAAAACCCACAAGAAATTTTGATATAAAAAAAGTCTTATTGATAATTCTTTCAAGTAGGTGATTAACAACTTCATCTATAAATTTTAACAACTCTTTAGGACATTTATGATATCAGAATTTTCTGTGGAATTTTTTCGACATTTTATTTATCCCTTAAAACCTTAAAGGATTTCTCCAAATATATTGTTACCAATAGCTTTTTCCACGCTCTTTCTTTTTTTGTTCTTACGCCAACTCCTTGCGCTTCCTTTTTGCTTGTTCTCTCCCTTTTATTTTATTCAGATGGTTAGTTGAAGTTCATGGACCATCAACATAAATTTCGATGCAAGCACAGTGGATTACACTCCACAGCTTTGAAAATTCTTCAAGTGTATGAGACAAATTATGAACTGCTTGAGATTTGACCTATCCATAGATGAAAATATCAAATTACTAGTAGTTAATGAATCATCTCTTTAAATGTCACACTGTAGCAAAATATATCCCCAATTATGAGTAGGGTCTAAGTCTAACTTCTCCAAAAAGAAGCTCCAATTAAATTCTTATTATACGTGCCACGCCAGTACGATGTCGAAGAATTCTAAATTCTTAAATATGTGAAAATTGGACACCTTGAAGTGATTAGAATAATACCCCATAATTAAGGTTTCTTTGCGTGAAGAGAGAATTGCAATATGATTCATTAAATATGAAGCCTCTGGCTTTTGATTATTTGTAAATGCCAAAATATCAAAAATAGAACTATTCTCAGTTGAATTTGATAACGTTTAGATTTATGGAAGTCAAATAAAAAAAAATTAATTAATCTATAGGCACCTGTTATTAACGGGTTAAGTTTTTCTCATCATCATTTTCTTATTATACTTTAAAATCTTTAAATTATATCCGTACAATTGATCTGAAAGATTATAATACCACTTTTAATTTTTTGTCATTTTCCTAATCAATAACCTAGATGGACTGATGAGAGATAATTAGAAAAAGGATGAGGAGATGATCTGCTTCTATTACTAACAACCGACTAGTTCAGTTTGCAAGAATATAAGCTCATAATGAGAGAAATCTCGCCACCTCTAAACAATTATTGTCTGTATACTCGAGGTTCAAATATAAGACCATCGGTTAAGTACTACCGGTTAACTTGAAACAAGCCACATTCAGTACCTATTTAGATTAACAGTAGGGGTTATTTTTCTGACGTGATTTATAATATATGAGGTAGAATCCCTCTATAATCAAGTAATATGCTAATTGTCCTATAATCAAGGCTATAATCATAGAACATGTAGGTAGTGCACCTGGGACATGTAGATAGTATGGCTGAGACATGGGCTGAGAGGTGCACAAAGCCCAAGGTCCAAAACATAAGGTAATCTCTATAAATAGGAGGTTAACCTAAAATATACACATTCTCCATTCACTCTATTTACTATTTAGCCTTGTGCACACACCTCACATCCTTTTGGTTAAACGCCATACTCATGTTGTATAATGATAATTCATCGCTCTCATTGGTATCTTCTACTATTCTACATAGATATCTATAAGAGTAAGCTGATATTTCTTTCGGTGTCTCTCCTTAGTAGATACATTAGGAATCCTTCAATCCTATATAGATAACCTTCTAATCTACTAAAACTAGACATCTGTATTCGACAATACAACACAACACATTTTAAACACTGACTCAATCAGATCTAATAATAAGAATAATCGATTGATGGTAAAAAAGAGAAATTTTGAATTAAAGGGGAAGGAATAAATGATGTGGGTGTCAGTGGGTGAAGGGAGTCCACATCGGAGGGACCACAAAGGAAGCATCCCCCCTGTGATTGTTATCCACACGAAAGTTGTCTTTGGCGCCAATAAAGAGGTCGAGAGACAACCTGGACCCGCACATTCCTTCGCAATCTGTCCATCTTTGACCTTTGACTCCCCTCACTATTACCAAACAGTTCCCCCCAACCTACTCTTTTCCCTTTTATTTCCCCCACTTGCCCCATTCTTTTCCCCTTTTCATATTTTCACCCCTCCTCCTCTTCCATCTCCCACAAACTACATCTGCATTCTCATATTGTACTTCACTTTTGCACCAGTATATATTTCCCCCTAAAAAATTGGTTTCTTTAACTTTATTGTGATTATGATAGATCAATAACAGGTTTTGTAACATGTAGGGCTACATAATTTAAATTCTTCGGCTTAATATGAGAGACATACTATTACCTCCAGTCCTAATTATAAGGTCTAGTTGATTTTTTTTAAGAGATTAAGGAAACTAGATAAGATACTTAATCATTTCATATGTTGTGTATTTTTAAATTATATATTAATTTATTAGTTAAACTAATTAATTTAAAGAAAAAAATAAAAAATAGTCAAAAATAATTTAATTAGCTTCCTTAATCTCTTCAAAAAGTTAATTAAATCTTATAATTAGGATAAATATTATTTATTCATGTTTTTCATTATTATTAAAATATTTGAAAAGCTGGCTTTCTTATATACTTAGCAATTGATTGTAACTAGGGATGGAAATATAGCTTTGGCTAAATAGGCTGAGCTCGTAATGGAGTTAAAAGGCTCGAAAGGCCGAGCTCGAATGCAGCTTTTTTGGCCATTTACCGAGCCTTCATAAGGCCTGGTCGCCCGAAGTTTTTTTAAAGGCCTATTTACAATGTAGGCCTTTAAAAAGGCCTCATATCAGATAGGGCTTGAAGGCGATAAGAGCTTCATACGCTTTGATTTATCAAAATCTATATAAATATAATAATGAAAAAATAAATATTTTATTATTATATAATATATTTATATTTATATTTATTTAATGTATAAATGCGCCAGGCCCGGAGCTTTACATGGCCGCTTAACAAAATAAAAACAGCCTACTTATTTACACATATAAGCTTTTAAATAAATAGGCCTTGGCCAGCCTTTTAACAAACAAAGCAGGCCCCCGACCAGCCTCTAAATAGGCCAGTCAGAAGAGGTAAGCCTGATAAGGGCCTATATTCCCACCCCTAATTGTAACTTTTAGAAAATGGCTTCCTACTTCCTCTTTTTCATGAACTTAAAATTTAATAAGTTTGACAAGATGGATCATAACTTTATGTTCATGCAACTAATTAATTAATAACATTTAATATCAACTTGCTGATCTTCTGCACTACATGTCTGTTTTGTGACGTTCAATTCACAAGAGAACAGTGTAAAGTCTTGATTCACCGCTTGCAATGCAAGCAAAGCAACCAAGGTAGGGTCAAAGGGAAGAAATAAATGAGGAAAAGGCTATGTATAAAAAGAGGAAAGTGACACATGAACGAAAGTAGAATAAAAGAAAAGAAGAGGGGGTGATGAGCAAATATGATTAAATGAGTTGATGTAAACAGGAGTAAGATTTTTAAGACAGCAAATAGTGGGGTCCACAAAGTGGCCCAGGTGTGTAATTGGATTTGACCAATCCCTTCCACGCTGCCCGCAACCAGGGTTAGGGGCCCTCCAAGTTAAAATTGGAACCACACACACGTGTGGGGAGGAGGATGAGTCAGATAAGAAAGAGGGCAGTGACCCTCTTGGTGTAGGGCATGTCCCTCTGTTGCATCTCTTCATATAAAGAGAAAGCAGAGCAACATACTAACATAAGAGAATTTTGCAGAGAGCGTTCAGTTTTAGTATTATTTGCAGTACACTTCCCTCTCCCTCTCTCTCACTCCCCCACTGAGACAAACTTGTAATCTTATAGAGAGAGACAGACATGCCTGGGAGTTTAGAACCGTTGGATTTGGGGATTCAGATTCCTTACCACTTCAGGTGTCCGATCTCCCTCGAGCTGATGCGTGATCCCGTCACCGTCTGCACCGGACAGACTTACGACCGAGCCAGCATCGAGGCATGGGTCGCCACCGGCAACACCACATGTCCGGTCACTCGTGCTCCGCTCACTGACTTCACTCTTATTCCCAACCATACTCTTCGCCGTCTTATCCAGGATTGGTGCGTCGCTAACCGGGCTTTCGGGATTGAGCGTATTCCCACTCCCAAACAACCCGCCGACCCGACTTTAGTTCGTTCCTTGTTGAATCAAGTCTCTTCCGAGTCCGCTCCGAGTCAATCACGCCTCTCTGCCTTGCGTCGACTCAGGGGACTCGCGCGTGACTCAGACAAGAATCGTTCTCTTATTGGCTCTCACAACGTTCGTGAAATCCTTCTCCCTATTGTTTTCTCTGAGCTCAATTCCGATTCTTCCGAGCTGAACCGCGAGTCACTCGCTCTTCTTGTGATGTTTCCTCTGGCTGAGCCGGAATGCACGTCGGTGGCATCGGATCCGGATAAAATCAGGTACCTATCGCGTCTCCTGTTTCACACCTCAATGGACGTCCGAGTCAACTCGGCAGCGCTCATCGAAATCGTTGTGGCCGGAACTCGTTCGTCGGAGATCCGATCTCAAATCAGCTGTATTGACGAAATCTACGAGGGAATCATCGACATTTTGAAGAATCCAATCGCGTATCCTCGAGCTCTCAAGATCGGAATCAAGGCGTTGTTCGCTCTGTGCCTGGTGAAAGAGACGCGGGAAAAAGCGGTGACCGCCGGAGCACCGGAGATCCTCATCGACCGGCTGGCAGATTTCGAGAAATGCGACGTGGAGAGGGCCCTGGCAACGATCGAATTGCTGTGTAGAATCCCGGCGGGGTGCGAGGCGTTTGCAGGGCACGCGCTGACGGTGCCGCTGCTGGTGAAGATAATACTTAAAGTATCGGACCGGGCGACGGAGTACGCGGCGGGGGCGCTGCTGTCACTGTGCTCGGAATCGGAGCAAAGCCAGAGGGAGGCGGTGGCGGCGGGGGTGCTGACGCAGCTGCTGTTGCTGGTGCAGAGCGATTGCACGGTGAGAGCGAAGAAGAAGGCGCAACTGTTGTTGAAGCTTCTTCGGGATTCGTGGCCGCAACAAGATTCCCTCGGAAACTCGGACGATTTTGCATGCTGCGATGTCGTCGTAGATTCGTAGTGCCCTTGTGATTATTAGTCTCCATATGATTTTCTTGATTTCGTTCATGTATAAGAAAAATTTCAAACAAAAACATATAAGATGGTCAAGTTTTGAGATTTTAGTTTAGATTGGTAAATAGCAACTGTAACTGTGCGTGTAAATTTTTGTTCCCCTTTTGTATTGCTGGAAAATAATTGGAAAATAACTATTTTCAGCTTGGAACATTTAGTGTACGTCTCTTGTTAAAAGAAAGTAGATCATGTTACATGTATGTATTGACATCTAACTCAAAAAATCTTAGGCTATATTTGGTTTGAAGAGAGGGGAGGGAAGGTAGCTCCCTAGGATGAAAAGTTAAATATAACTTTCATTTACATCATTTTTTGTATAAATATTTTACATTAAGGTCATATATGTCTTTTATACTAGGGAGAGAAGCTTCTCTCCTTCTCCTCCTTTAAACCAAACATAGCCTTATTGGTATTAGATATGCTCTTTGTGATGCTAGGTTTTGAAGTTCGATCCCCACACTTTTCAAACGTTGTCTATTCAAATTAGAAAAAACAAAGAAATTTGGTTGTCCATGTAAATCAAAAGAAGAAGAATGTTTAAGAATCAATTTAGAAGAATCGGGCATAAAATGAAAGTGAGAAGGGAAAAGCATTCACTGACAAATGGAGAAGAACAAAGAGAACAAGTCTTTCTTTTTCTTTTTGGGAGGAGAGCATATCAGGGTGGGAATGAATAACTGAAATGAAGGTTAATTAGAGTGGAGGAACAAGGAAAAAGCGAAGATGAAAAAGAAGGGACAGGAATTAAAAGGGCACATGTATGATGGGAACAGTGGTGGGGAGGGAGGGGGTGGGTCCCAGGGCCAAAGAGATAGGAAAAGAGGCTTATGTGGCTGAGGAAGAGGTCACATGTTGGGTGGGAATAAAACCATGGAATGGTATATCACATGGGGACACACAAAGCTTGTAGCTTTTCTTGTGATTTTTGTTGGGTTTTATGTACAAGTTAACATGTTCACATGTGTTAGTCCAAGTGATTGTTCAACGTATCTCACAACACTTGGGACCCCCTTCATTAATGAAATGCCTTGGAGCTTCCTGTGGAGGACACCACTGTCGCTGCCACCAATGGTAATGGTCTCTCCCCTTTGCTCTCATCCATCTCATAATGCTTTCTACCAATCATCCATTATCGTTCTGAGTGCTTGGATTAACTTATTTTAAGTGATTTTATGTTGTGCAAAGTAAATATGTGATTTTATTAGGTACCAGGTAAATGGGTATATTTATTGGTATCATAACTGCTTTAATGCATTTGACTCATGTTACTTACCAAACATGTGGTGGTGGACGATTAGTGTTTGACCATCGTCCTTTTGAAGTTTTGTTCATGAGTAGAACGTTGTTGCTTAACAATGCTTATACAAAGTTTACATAAGTGGTCTTATCACAGTTTGTAAATGTTGGTGCTTAACAAAGCTTACTATGTTTTATGGGGAAAAAATGTAAAGAAAAGAACTCTACAAAAATCTAGATTCATCAAGTTCTCAGGTTTCATGGAGTTTAACAATGAGGGACACCAGAAAGCGCATTTCTAGGTGGTCCCTTTCATAGGGATTTGAGGGAGTCCACTTTTGTATAGGTTAGGTCCATTTAGGAGAATATTGGGCCGCATCATATGTTCTGCCCTAATTTTTCTAGCCCAATTACTAATGCTTCTATATTTATTATTCGCAATTTTTCACTATGTTTCAGTTGGTGATTTTTAAGTTACTGAAAAAAAAAAGAGTTAATGAAACTTCTATCATTCAAGTTTCTGTGGAATTGGGGCTGTAAGTTTTGTGTTATTGTATATAGGTTTTTTCTTAGTATAACTTGATAATTATGTTTGAAAATAAATTACTAAAAATTTTGTTTAGTGATCAGTTGTTTTTAGTGCAGAAACCAGATATCAGACACAGAGTAGCAACATGAAAAGCACTACTAATCCATAACATGATGTCCCACGACAGTACTAGGATCCAGGGAATACAAAAGCACATTGAAATTGAACATACATTAAGCTAAGAACACGAAAACTAACAATAATGGTTCTGTTTTCCAGAAGCATCAATAGACAAAGTCCCATATATCTTGGCTCCTGAAGCTGCATTTAAATCGATGAAACACCGCACAAGATTTGGGGTTTGATTGATTCTAGCCAAAATTTTAAGATAGCCATAGAGTCATTTCTGCAGCTACTTGCCTGAAAGTCTCCTCCGCTGACAATGTCTCTTCATACTGATTTGAGCCTCCATTTGCCTTCAACATAACATTACTGCTCATTTAAACTCCACACATACACTAATAACTACTCTTCCAAATATGTAGCCCCCACCAGGTCATATTGATGTGTGATTTTTTAAGAAAGTCACCAAATAATGTGCACTGCAATGTTTACAGAACGTCTATAATCTCAATTGTATATCCACATTGATAGTCTCAACTTAAAACATCAACATGTACAGTAAGTTGCACTTTTGCACAAATCATGAACTGTCTAATTTATTGCACAACTATAATATATAACATTATATACCTAAACCATGACCCATTGATCAGGGAGAAGGTTTTGTAGTCCTAGATCTTGTGATTTGATTAATGGATAATTATCCTAAGCTAACTGGAAGGGGATATGTATGTATGTCTATATTTATACATGTATATGTATATATGTGTTCCCGCGCATTGATGGAAGCACTTTTTCCCCAACCTCCCTTTTGAGTATTTCCTCATTCTAATGTTTATATATTTCCTTCCATATTCTCAAATATAGCGTGTTTTCTAAAAGCAATTACTAGTCTATAATATGAGTCACTTGGTGGGTCATTAATGATTTTTTTTTCTCTAAATAGTACCCCTATTACAATTTATTTTGAATTAATGAAGGGTGTGTTTGTAATTTTTAGGAGAAGACTTAAACTCTAATGCAATGTTTCTATGTGAAGAAACTTTCTTACAATTTATTATGAAGAAAATTTGCAATGTTTCTATATACTCTTAAATATGAACAAATTCAGAAAAAATGTTTTATTTTTAGGCAAAATCAATAAGTAAACTACTTCCAGTCAATTGTTTTAGTGAGGTAGTTAGTTTGAGGTAACTAATAATATAGACCATATAGAGTGTATATGTAAACAAGGTTTTGCCATTGAGTTGTTTTTGGTTAGCAATGAAATGAATGAAACGATTTCGACTCTCCTAACATTAATATATTGAAAGAATAGGCCAGGATTGAATAAGCAATATGAAAATTAAGATAACTGAATAAAGTTATGGAATAATGACATCTAACGGTTCAAACCAAGTCCACTAGAATATGATTAAATATAAACAAACAAATAAATCTATAACCAAATTCCTAGCCATGGTAGTGAAAACAGCCTAATAGTCATTGAACAATTAGAATTTCGTTTAAAGTACAAGTTTTATTTTTGAAGACTATATATGAACTTGTACTGTCCAAATCCTCTTCCACCCAAACGTCTTCAAACTACAAGCATGCATATATCCTAAAAAATGATAGGTATTTAATAAGTCAAATGATTCAACACAACCTCGATCACCAGCTTGCTTAATTAACTATTTTAGGTAACACACACACACAGGCCACATATATATATGGTTATGGTCAGGATCATCTACAATGCTTGTTTTGTTGGCCTATATATAATTAATATGAGAGTAACTTCTTAATTAGAAAACAACACATACATATGTTGTACCACTTAAGGAAAATATAGTACTGTAAACTAGAGAGGCATAACATAAGGTCTTGACATAAATACAATTGTTAGGGTTTGAACGAGTTTGTTTATTGGAAGTTGAAGCGAATTTAAATTTAAATTTTAAGGATACACACACACATATATATAGGAGATTCGTTTTACAAGTTTAATAAATTAGGCTTGATGGGAGATTCGTTTTCATCGATCTTTTAATCTATTCATTTACGACTCTACATACTCTCTTCATAATGAGTTGATTATGTATTCAGATGAGATAAACATGTTTTCCCCCTTGAATTTGGATTCCACTGTGTATCATGCATCTTCTAATCCTATCGTCTTTTGTAAGGACCCGGATTGCCTCCTTTTCTCTCTCCTCAAGATCCTCGTAATCCCATCTGGGACCGCCTAAATCGCGATCCAACGGTCAGATTTAAAAAAAAAAAAATTTGAAGTTTTGT
This sequence comes from Acacia acuminata, assembly GCA_019022655.1. Taxonomy (NCBI): domain Eukaryota; kingdom Viridiplantae; phylum Streptophyta; class Magnoliopsida; order Fabales; family Fabaceae; genus Acacia; species Acacia acuminata. The sequence continues at coordinate 505,083 of JAFJYI010000199.1, forward strand.
CTTTTTCGAAAAAGACAAAAGTAAATTTTTTTTTTTTTTAAATCTGGACCGTTGGATCACGATTTGGACGGTCCGGGACGCTTCTCGAGAGATACTGAGGGAGAGGGAAGAGGAGGATATCCACTCCCCTTTTGTAATCAAATCTAGTTTGTCCATTGTTTTCAAAGTTTGAGTCCTAAAGCTAAGTGTGTGTGATTTTTCGCACAAAAAGTATCTCCGTATATGATATATTAATTGTGTTATATATGTTCTCCAAATGAAATTACAACCAAAACTCTCGTATTAATTACATATTAGTGGATAACAGTATGTAATTACGTACATATATGGCAAAAATAATCACAAGACACAAACTAACAATATAAATGAAATCATTAATGCATATATGTCTTGTGTAGTTTAGTTTTCCTTTTCTCTAGACTTATTGTCTAAGAATTTTTAATTGAAAATTTCAGTTTATATGTTCCCGGCCATGTAGGGGCATATATCTATAAATAAAGGTAATTGAATATCACGAAAACATTTCATTGTAAGTGAATTCGCAGTCAAACTATTGGAGTGGTCAATAGTTTGATTGCCATAGCTAGGTATAATAGTTCCTTCACTGATGAAGGCAATAAGGAGCATGTTAATTTCTTGGGAAAATCCTTATAGGGGCCCTTTTTGGCAAAAAGAATCCAAAAAGGGCCCTAACTTTTTGCCAAGGGCCCTTTCTCGAAAAAATGAATTAAAATTTAACAATTAAATCGGCCTCATTTACAATAATATTTTTACTCGTTTACAACTAAATCACCACATTTACAACAATTTTTTTACAACTAAATCAGTCGATTTACAACAATATCACCCCGATTAACAACTATATCATCTCATTTACAACTCACCAAGATTCGACAATCCGGAAAAGGGCCCAAGGGCCCTTGTGGGACTGTCGAAAGTTAGGGCCCTTTTTGGATTGTTTTTGCCAAAAAGGGCCCTAAAAAGGATTTTCCCTAATTTCTTTTATATGTGTTTATTATTAGTAGCAAGTAAAAATTGAACATTTTGTTGTGCTCCTTAAGAACCCCAAGGAAATATGAGACATTATAGATAAGTTCAGGTTAAAAACACAAGGACAACATGATGGCTTCAAAGGCCATAAGCCTATAACTTGCATTTGCTTGTATATATACTCGTTCCTTCCAGTCCTTAATATAAGACATATTCAATAAGTTAATCTTAATCCTAAATACAAGATATGGTATTCATAATTGTTATTATTTTCCTAATTTACCTCTATCAATGCTCCTTCAACAACAATCAATGAGGAAAGAGAATTAAGGAAGATGATTAGAGTGTTTTAGAAATACATACCATATTAATTAACTTAAATAATTTCATTAATATAATCAAATTAGGTAAATATGTCTATATTATGAACTGGAGGAGTATGTACATTGCCAATGGCAGACTCAGGAATTTTAATGACAAAAAATAAAATAAAAATATTATGTCATAAATAAAAATATTTGAAATACAATACGGACCTAATATATAAAAAAAATTGAAAGAAATCTATTATAAAAAATCACTTAACTTAACTCTTACTTTATGTGTTTTTATATCGCTACACTCATCTATAATTGAATCTGTATTAAAACCTAAAACAATTTCTTTTTCAATAAATATAATCAAAGAATCATTAAGAAATTGATCTTTTATTCTATTTCAAAGCAGGTGGTTTATTATCTTACAACTTTGAGCCAAGCTGTGCCTCTTACCTCTTACCTCTTACATATAAGTAAAGATCAGCTGAAATGGCTATCTCCCACATCAACCAATAATGGCTAAACATTTATTATTTTTGTGAATCACACCGATCACTACACTGACTAATATTTTTTTGGCTCAAAACACTGACAAATATTTCGTTTCTCTCTGATTCAAGTTTCAATTATTCCACCTTTCAACCAACTTGTTCAACGATTTTGTAGATGAACCAAATGTACCTCTTGCGGATTCAGCCAAGTCTCTCGCCTTTGAGCTTCTTTACCTTATCTCCTTTCCTTTCTCTGATTCCAACAGTTCTCTCACTTTCTTCTCCAATTCATCACCTTCCACAAACCCATCTTCGGCCCTGTGTTCCAATCCTATCGCCATCTTATGTTCTCCACTAGCAAATTCCTATTGAGGTGCTGCTCCAGTTTTAGCGGCCACACGCACTCCGGCCACAACCGCCTCCAGCACCGAATTCCACCCATAGTGAGTCACAAACCCGCCAACAGATTGTCGAGCCAACACCTCCACTTGTGGGTTATTTATTTTTTATTTTTTATTAATTTTAGGGGGGGGGGGGTGGGGGCCACCCCTAGTCCCCCTTAGGTCCGCCCCTGTACATTGCACAGTTTCTTGACGGAGAGGAGGACAATCACAAAGGCGCTCTTTTTGCCAAATTTTGAAAGAAACTAAAGTATCACTTTCATTTCATTCCTTGGAAAGAATATGCAGTCAACCTTTCCTAATTTGAAATTTTTAACGAAAAGAAGCCCTCACTCCCTAATGAAACAATGTTTGTGATATTGATTTGACCTGAATGAAACTTGGAAGCTGACTGATTTGGAATAAGGGCTGACTAACCGTGTATTTGCATGGAGATCAAGATATGCCAACCTATTCTCAAGCATATGCCTACATTTAATTATCATGTCATTAATTATATCAGATCCCTACATGTCATGAAGTTGATGGTGTCTGTTTTAATCCTTCAATCTTTTTGTTTTCAAGACATAATGATGATGGATCTTGTTTCAGGTACTTGATATCTTGGAATTGTATAGGCGTATATATGAAGAATATTTGGCTGTTCCTGTCATCAAGGGTAAGAAAACTGAGAAGGAGAAGTTTTCTGGTGCACTCTACACCACCAATGTTGAGGTACATCTGATCTTCCTTGCATGATGATGATTGATGCTGAAATGGTGAAATCTTGTTTACAGTTGCAATGATTTGGAATTGAAAGGTGTTCCCCTGAGGATTAAAATTGAGCCAAAGGACTTGGCAAATAAGCATGTCACCAATCTTTTGCTATTGATACATAAACTCTTCTACATGTAATCTTTTCCTCTACGTTGGTCGGTTTGCGTCAGCGAACAAGAAATAACATGTTTCAGATCATGCACATACAGGTACGGGCAGTGCGGCGTGATAATTGGAAGAAGGCAGACATACCCAGGGATGATTTGGTGAGGCAAGTCAAGGACTTGCTGCACAATATTCAACAAAACATGTTCAGTGTTGCAAAACAAAAGCGAGACGCATGCATGCATTCAGCTTGTGCATACTTGGGATGCCTTTGTGGAGGCATTTAACCAACGGAAAATGATCTTGGATCCTTGTTGCGATGAGAAGGTATGGATTGTGGGAAAGTAGCTAGTTCTAGTTTTCAAGTTTAATTTCACATGTCTTGATGATGTATGTATCTTTCCAATTTGCATTTTCTATACTACCTTGTTTTATATAATTAATCTCAACTTGTTTTTGAAATATTTGATTGTTTAGGATGTGGAAATTGATGATGTGAAGGAAATGATAGGAGGAGTTAAGACCCTTTGTACTCCCTTTGATCAATTAGAACTCCGCGAGGGTAACATTTCTTTCACCCCTTTCTATTTTTTTCTTGAATCTATCAATAAATATTTGTGATCTGGGCACTTACATTATGCTGAATTTTTGTTGTTTTTGGTTAGGTACCAAGTGCTTTTCTTCAGGAAAGCCTGCTAATAAGGTATGGACATACTGGGGGTAGAAGTTACTAGACTACTACACAAGAATGAGCTGCTTTTGCATGGGACAATAAATTTTATTTTCATTTCCTGGTCATACTTAAAATATGGCTTATTGTTAAACTCCCAAGTAGTCTTAAAGTATTTATTACAAGTACTTATTGTGAGCTCATCCGTTTTTTCTGGGGCCATTTCTGGCTTATCTTTAATAACCTACGTAACCATTATTGATTATTGAAGCACATGTTCACTGGTGCGTGAAATCATTTTGTTTTATTTTTTATGATAAATGGGACAATGACGTAGTTTTGTTTTGATTTCATCATAAGACACTCGTTTACTTTTATACTTAATTTATTAATCATGAATTATAATCATTCAACAATTATACATGTTGCTTGTATGACATGAATCATGATAAACAAGGTTACCCCCCCCCCCCCCCTTTATTTAAAAGAAAAAAAAATAAAAAAAAAAAAAAAAAAAAAAAAAAAAATCATTTGCATACTTGACATCATTTTTGTCCTAAAACTTGTAGGCGAAACTTTATATATATCCTTTTGGTGTTTTATAAGATTTAAATTTAACTCGTTGAAAGTTGATCTAACGGTGAATTTGAGAAATTGAAGTGGACGGAAATTGCGAGTAAGAAAAGTTGAGAGGTTGTCTTCAATATTTTTCATCACAAGACTTGATCCTCCACTTTTTTTTCCTTTTTTTTTTTTAAAAGAATCCATATTTATTAAATAAACAAATACTTATTTTAAAATAAGAGGGAATATATGACTTTTTGTTGTTGTTGTTTGATAAGTTCTTACGTTTTGTACTTTTCTTTTTTCTTTATCAACATGTTTATCTCCATTCTTTGTTTTTTTCCGTGTTACTAAGTTTTATCTTCAAAACGTAAGAACACCTAATATAACACGATGGTTTGCATTCAAAAGCTCACCATTAAATTTTAAAAGGTAGCAAGAGGACTTAAAAAATTTGTACTCTAAATAACTCCAAATTCGAGTCACAAGGCTGTGGAATAAACTAGCTGAACATCTAATATTTTTTGTGACCGAAAAATACCTTGTCAGTATTGATTTGATTAAACCTAATTGCATAATAAAATAATAATAAAATATACTATAATATAGAGAGACATGAGAATTAGACATTCATACTTGTTAGGGTTTGAAGGAGTTCGCGTATTGAAACAATCTTTTTTTCGTTTAAAAAATAAATTTTAAGAGAAGTATATATTGTCATGATTTAAAAGTTTAGGAAAATAGGTTTGATAGGAGATTCATTTTCATTGATCTTTTGTTTTTTTACAACTCCATATACTCTCTTCAAAATCCATTGATTATGCAATTAGATGCGACAAACATATTCTTTTTTCATTGAATTAGTGCTAATCGTGCATCTTTTTTTTTTTATTTTTTTTTATTTTATCATATCATCTTTTGTAATCTAATTTAGACCATCAATTACGTTTAAAGTTTGAGCCTAAAGTAAAGTTTTGTGATTTTTCACATAAAAGTATAATCAATAGATAAAAGAGACGAAAAAGAAAAGAGGGGTGTCAATTGTCATGTGGCTATTCAAAGAAAAAGGGTAAAGTTGGATTTTTAGGATTTTTTTTAAAAATATTGTTATCTGATATTTGGTTTGGGATTCATGGCATCTCCTTTGAATTGTTAAGAAATTAGCTAATCACAATAATGTACCAAGTGTATAAGTTTGGACTTAAAAGCACTTTGGGACCTCTAAACTATTGGGCCAACATGACATCATGCGCAAAACCCAAATCTCAGTTTTTTATTCTACCTCCTCTAAAATTATTAAAATTGATTAGCATTATTAATTAATTTCTCTAGCACTCGAAGATAATTCATCCACATAATATCCACCACAGAGATTGACATATTGGATTCAGATCAAGCAAAATGAAGGGAACAAACAATTAAGCAAACTGACATACATGCATATGACAATTGAGAGAATTTTTCACTTTCGAATGCAGAAACATGATATCAGCAGACAAAGCAGCAACATATGAAAAGCACTAATCCATAACATGATGTCCCACACGACAGTACTAGGATCCAGAAAAGCATTGAAATCGAACATACATTAAACTGAGAACACGAAAACTAATCACGGTTCTGTTTTTCATAAGCATCATCAAACAAAGTAGTCACATATCTTGGTTCCTGAAGCTGCCGTTTAAACACCCCACAATATATATATGGGTTTTGATTGATTGCAATATCCGAAATTTTAAGATAGCCACATTGTCAATTCTGCAGCTGCTGACCTGAAAGTTTCCTCCGCTGACAATGCCTCTTTATACCGATTTGAACCTCCATTTGCCTTCAACATATATATAATTAACAAATTAATTAATGATCAGCTAATTAAACCCCACACACACACACACACAATAATAACTAGTCTCTCAAACAATTAATATCTGAATTTGATGAGATTGTGGCTCTGGCTGAGAATGCACCATATGTATATATCCTGCAATTACGTCCGTAGTGATGAAAATTCACCTCACTGGCTCACTACACCGTCGATCTCTAACTCATACTCATATCTAATATGTGTAGCCCCAACAGGTCATATTGATGTATGATTTTGTAAGAAAGTCACCATATATATAATTTGCACTGCGATTTTTACAGCACTAGCAATTGAAATATATGTAGCACGTCCATAATTTCAATTGTATACACATCTATATAGACACAGCTTAAAACATCATCATCATCTCAATATTGAAAAATAAAATTTTCAATAAGTTGCATTATTATTGCACAAATCATGAACAGTATAATTTATTCTCAAATTCAATATACAAGACAACCATATATATATATATAACATCAGGTTCCATAACCATGACCAATTAATTGGAGTGAAGGTTTTGTAGTCCTAGATCTTTTGATTTGGCGCTGACAATTGATTAATTAGCCAAAGCTAACTGGAAGGGGCTACGTGCATATAATTAATGGAAGGAATTTTTCCCCAACCCCCGTTTTGAGTATTCCTAATTCTAATGTTTATATACTTCCTTCCATCTCAAATATAGGGTGCTTACTAAATATATGATCCACCAGCTGTCACTTGGTAGGTCATTAATTGGCCTACCAATTATTGACCAATAATCTAAGTCACTTGTAGGTCATTAATGATTTTTTTTCTTCTAAATATTACCCCTATTACAATTTATTAAAATAAGATTTAAAATCTAAAATGTAATGTTTCTTTGAGCTCTTAAATATTACCCCTATTACAATTTTTTCATTAGTTTTGGTGTTGCGATTGAGTGTTGTTTGGTAATGAAATTTTATTAATTGAGGGGAGGCCGAGATTTCGTCAATGCAAAGGATTTCAATTCTCCTAACATGAACATTTATATTGAAAGAATAGGCCAGGATTGGATGAGCAATCTGAAAATTAAGATAATTGAATAAAATTATGGAATATTAATGACAGTTCAAACCAACACTAGATTATAAATTTAAATAGCAAATAAATCGATCAATACCAAATTCCGAGCCATGGTTGAAAAAACCATTGGCTCTCTGGAAACCGCGTAATAATCATGGAACACCTAGAGTTTTCGTTCAGAGAACAAGTTTTATTTTTGTTAAGACTATGAACTTGTGCTCTGTCAAAATCATCTTCCACCCAAACGAACAACTTCAAACTACAAACATAGGCTGAAAAATGACAGGTATTTATTGGAATATATGGAATTGTTTAGGATAGTTATAGGTCTGGTATATGACTTTGTTGTAAGGGTGTTACTGTAATTTTGCTCATTATATAGGGGTAGTATTTAGACGGCTCTCACCGTCAGTGACATAATATATATAAGACATAACCCATTTCATTGTGGGTGGGGTTGTTCATATTGTTTTTAATGGATTATAAAGAGTAAGTCGGGTCATGTTGGTTGTTTACGTTATTTACTAAGTCAAATGATTCAACACAACCTCGATTACCAGCTTGCTTAATTAATATTCCTCCTGTCCTAAATATAGGATATATTTTGTACTGCAAGGAGGTAATGTGTATGTGTGTGTGTATGTTATATATCAAGTTATGGTCAGGATCATCTACAATGGCGCAAGAATTCATTTTTTATCAGAACTTAACTAGGATCCTGGGCCACTGAACCGAACTCAATAATATACTCCCTTCGTTTCTTAATATAAGAATCAATTTACATTTTTTTAGATATTAAGGAAGCTAAATAAACGGTTTAATTATGACATATGTTGTTCATATATCAGTTTATAAGTTAAGTAAATTAGTTTGCAGAAAAATGATAAATATAAATACTTTAATGTAATTTAATTAGTTAACTTTCTTAATTTCTCCAAAAAGAGTCAACCGGCTCTTATATTAAGGACCGGAGGTAGTATATAAACTCAGAAATATAAAACTGCTATGAAAATTAAACGACTGATGGCGTGTTGTATTAAACTGATGATAATTATGAACTTACCTGTGTATGAATCATGAAAAAGCATCGGTGATCATCAGATGACACATGAGCAGATATAACATCGATCCTGTACTTCTCAAACACAGTACAGATGTTGGTGAAGAGGCCTCGCTTCTTGAGGGAGCACACATTGAACTGAGCCTGGTCACCACTGATGTTGACGACAACATTTGAAGAGCTCCAAGTCTGAAACCCTACTTTGTTATTATTCAAAACTCCGCCAGGAAGTGACAGTGAAGAAGAATTTGATAGAGTTCCAATAGTATTAATAAAGGCGTTTGTGGTGGAGGCCATCAAGTTGGTGTTGTTATTAGTGCTTGAACTGTGAATAATGGAAGATGATCCACCATGATCAGCCATGAAAACCTCCCTTGAAACTGCACAGGGATTTCCCTGATAAGAGTTGATATCAGTCACAGAAGAAGGGTCATGAACAACGGTGGTGCTTGAATTATCATCAGCTGGTGGCTGCTGGGCTTGTTTTAGCCTTTCCTGTTTTTTCTTTTCCAGATCCTCCAGAATGTTCTCCAGGGTTTTAATGTACCTCACCGCTTCATCAACAATGCTTGATTTGTCAGCCTATATAGAATAATCAATATGTGAGCAACTCTTCATTAGAAAACGATACACCCATACACACATATATACGTTGTCCTTCTAAAGGAAAATAGACTCTAATATAGAGAGTCATACATGAGAATTGACATTAATACTTGTTAGGGTTTGAAGGAGTTTGTGTATTGAAACAATCTTTTTTTTTAAAAAAAAAAAACTCTAAGAGAAATATATATCGTCTTGATTTAAAATTTTAAGATCTTAGGTTTAATAGCAGATTCATTTTCATCGATCTTTTATTCCTCTATGATTTCATGTACTCTCTTTAGAATGTATTTAGATGCGACAAACATATTCTTTTTTTTTTATTGAATTCGTGTTGATGGCGCATCTTTTGATCCCATCATCTTTTGTAATCTAATCTAGACCGTCCATTACTTTTAAAGTTTGAGCCCTTGAGTGAAGTTTGTGATTTTTCACACAAAAGTATGTCCATATAATGAATTAATTGTGTTATAAACGTTCTCCAAATGAAAATATAATGAAATATCTCCGACTAAGCAATTAACATATTTGTGGATTACTGTATATAACTATTAAATATATGTTAAGAATGATCATAAGACACAACTAACAATATAAATTAAATCATTAATCAATACATATGTCTTGTTTGGTTTAGTTTTTCTTTTCTCTAGACTTGATTGCTTATCATTCTTTAATTGAAAATTTCAGTTTATATGTGCCTGCCCATGTAGGGCCATATATTTATAAACTAAAGGTCACTAAATATCATGAACACATTTCATTTGAAGGGAATTTGCAGTCAAATTAGTTGGAATGGTCAATAATTTGATTTCCATATATAGCTAGGCATAAGAGATCCTTCCACTAATGGAGGCAAATTATCAAGTAAAAATTGAACATGTTGTCGTGCTCCATAAGAACCCCAAGGAATTATACGAGACACTGTGTATAGTTCAGGTTAGAAACACAGGTACGGGTTCAATGGACATAACTTTGATTTGCTTATAATATATGTATATGTATAGACTCCGTCCAAGCTGAAGGCAAAGGAAATTCAATATATGCGTATATAGAAAATCACACTGTAGGATATATACATGTTTTGTCTAGCTGCCCAATTAAGCCGGGGAAGATAATAAAATGCCAATTACTATTAAACATACACAAAGCATTTTCATTCAATGGGGTTAGGGTTCGGTAACAAGAGGAGAGATCTGTAATTTCCCCTTAAGTAACGTAACAAAGGTCCATAGGTGAGAACGATCGAAATCTGAGAATGGAGTTATCCTGAGAGCTTTGTGATTTAAGAATGAGCCAGGCTGTGTTATAGACATTCCAGCAAAAGAATTTACTGTTGATATAAAAATAGGGTCTCTCTCCGATCAGATTAAAATCACCCAAAACAAGAACGCCATGCAAATAGACGGTTTTAAAAAACCTGGATCGGAAGACGAATCAAGATTGATGATGAACATGGATCGTATATAATAATATATTAATCAATCGATTTACCTTAGGAGGAAGCTGGGGAAGCAGTGATTGAAGTTCGGCGAACATGTTTCTCATCTTCTTCCTCCTCTCTCTCTCTGTCCATATGTGCATATCGTGATCACCGCCGCGGGCGGCCTCACCACCACCAGTTCCGTTCCCATCTTTCCCTTCTCCTCCGGCGGTGGCGGTTTTACCAGTAGAAGTATTCTTCCTTATTCCTCCTTGGCCTGTCTCAAACGGCGCTGTCGTCTTATCATTACCTTGAGCAGTAACTCCAGCTTCGTCGAGGACTTGTTGGTTGTGATGAACAATGAGAGGATCATTATTGTTAGAAGAGCTTCCTATGATTGGTGGTGGATCCATGTTTGGTAATTTCTCATCGTCAGGATTCGAGAGACCCCATGACTGATGAGTCTCCCAAGGTCCCATCTGGTTTTGAGCTTCTTTCTCTTCAGCCATGGCTTTTCACTCTGGAGGGAGAGAAGGGAAGAATGAGGCGTTAATATATATGTGTTTGTATGTGTCTATATAGAAGAGAGGAGAGAGAGGGGGGAGTTAAAGAAGAGAATGAAGGAAGTGAAAAGAAATGAAGAAGGTGGTGAAGAAGAAGACACCAAATTAAAATGCAATGATAAGCCAGTGAATGCGGTTACTTCATCAAAAGTAAGAACGCTTAGTGTTTTGTTAGACCTTCTGCGCTGCCAAGCACCCTATGCTTCCTCTCTCTGTCATCTCTTTCTGGGTCCCACATGGTATCTCACTCTCTCACTCTACCTTCTAATATGGGAATGGCTAGCGTCCACTGTCCTTATGGTTCATTGCTGTCCTCTTCGGCTTATACGTTAATGTATAAGCGCCACTTTGTGTGTGGCACTTATACGTCGACATATAAGCCAAAGAGGACGGTAGTGAACCATAAGGGTAGTGGACGCTAGCCAGACCCTTCTAATATACATAGTGTTAGTTTTCTTCACTAAGCAAATCCTCTTTTTTACCCTCCCATGCATTCAACATAAACAAGATTTTTAGAGAATTTGATAGGTTATATACTACTCCCCCGGTCCTAAATATAAGACATATTTAGAGAGTTTATCTTTGTCCTAAATATAATTAAAACATAGTTTTCATATTTGTTCACCTTTTTTCTAATTTACCTTTATTGGTGCTCTCTCAACAATAATCAAGAAGGAGAGTACGTGAATGCGAGTATTAGAGAAGATGACGTACTATGGTATTTTAAAAAAATATTATATTAACTAATTTTCTTAGCCTAATTAAATTAGGTAAATATGTTTTATATTAAAAACCGGAAGAGTACTATGTTTTTCAATTTGTGTATTCATTTTAATTACAGTCAAACCGTTTGTATATGAATCAATAATTAAATTCACTTATATTAGACTATACTTCAATAATATGCATCTTTGATCAAGGTCAAAGAATAATGCACATCTTTGATCAGTCAAGGTAATTAAATGCACCATTGTTTTTTATGTTTATTAATCATTTTACTTAATTATTGGTATATGGCTACTTTGTAAATATGCAACAAGGTTGATTCTCATTTTTTATATAGTTATTTGATTAAGTCAGATTTAAACATTGTCAGGCTCAATTGAGGTGATAGCTCTTTCAAAAGTATTTTCTGCATTCATATATATTCATACTTGAGATTTTGTATTTAAATGACCAAAAACCTATTCCGTCAAGGAAATGTGGTAGCTAGGTTCAAACTTGTTGCAAGGTACGAGAGTGTGTAGTTGTAGTTATATATAGTATTATCCCTTCTTAATTAATAAAAATTCAATTTGTAATTATAATATTTCTAATGAATTGATTGGTTCACTATAGGAATTAGCTTATATATTTATAAGAACAAGTGGCCGGTAACAAAAATGGTTTTGTTGTTATGCTCTAACGAGTGATAACCGCTACGGCTGTTTCTAACCGCTACGGCTGTTTCTTTAATGATTTTTTTCCTTATAAAGAGTATAACTATTCTCAAGAAAACCAGCACAAAAGCCACCCTGCGTTTTTCATGTGACTCCTCTCTTATATACCTTGTTTCCTTCTAATTCAAATCTGAAACTAATTAAAGCTTTTTATTCCAACTTTTGCCGCCTCCAAATTAAAAAGTTGAGCTTTTCAATAAAAGAAACCAAATCTATGTTCTTAGAAAACTTATGAGTAAAGACATGAACAATCATATATATACAAACACACACATTGCAACTTGTACGGTAAAGAGGATGTAAATGTTATTAGTACTCCACTCAGTCTAAAATGTAAAAGTTAGATAACTCATTTATAAGCATTAAAAATAAGGAAAGTTAGTTATTTGTAAAAGGCTAAAGTATACATTTGGTCCTTTATGTTTGCCTCTGGTATCATTTTAGTCCCTTAAGTTTGTAAAGTACACGTTTGGTCCCTTAATATTAACACTGTTAGTCTGACTTAATGGAAAATACTGAGTTTTAAGCGATGACTTTGCTATTAAATACTGTTACGGACCGGCCCAAAAGCCTCCAAGCCCAGGGTGAGGCCCAAGCAGAGCCAGAAGGCATGATCTTATAATCATGGCAGGAGATCCGGAAATCTCGGCCGGGGAGGATCCGCTCCCATCATATCGGCTTCCCGAGATACCCGCCCCATTGATGGCACGTCCAAGAAATTCCAAAGCTCAGACCGCCCATAGAGTTAAAAGGGATGCCGGCTCCCTGGCCCTTCTATAAGTGGGGAATGGATATTCTTGGACCATTTAAACCTAAGACCGGACGGCTCAAATGGCTCATTGTCGCCGTTGACTACTTCACCAAATGGATTGAAGCTCTAAGCATTAACTACAATCACGTCGTCCGGGATTATGAAATTCGTTCGTCACAATATCTTCGCTCGGTTCGGATACCTGAAGTCGTCGTCGACAATGGAACCCAGTTCACGGACCAAAGATTCCAGGCCTTAATGTCCAACCTCGACATCAAACAACACTTCTCATCCGTCGAACATCCGCAATCTAATGGCCAGGCCGAGTCCGCCAATAAGATCATTCTCGACGGATTGAAGAAACGCATGTTAAAGGCCGACTCTAGTTGGACCGAACAACTCCATATTGTTCTATGGGGATACAGGACGAGTGTGCAGACCTCTACCCAGAAACTCCCTTCCGGCTGACATATGGATGCGAAGCAATGATTCCAGTGGAAATCGGGCAGCCATCGTGGAGGAAGATCGAGCGGACAGGAGGACCGCATCTAATGACGACGCCTTAAAGACAGATCTGGACCTTATTGATGAGATCCGAGTCACAGCTCATTCTTCGGAACTTGCCGCCAAGCAAGTTACTCGCGGCCAAATATAATCGCAAGGTTCGGCCACGATCCTTCAACCGGGGTAACTTGGTACTTCGGAGGGCCGATATAGGTAATAAGAACTCCCGAGACGGAAAACCGGCAAAGAACCGGGAGGGACCGTATCGTGTTAAAGAAAAGCTTGACGCTGGGGCATATGTTCTCGAAACTTTGGCAAGAAAGCCGGTTAAAAGGACATGGAATGCCGATAAGTTGAAAATCTACTACAGCTAGCCCAAGACGACGGCTCGGTCATTTCTTACTTTCTTTCATGTGGTTTTGCAATTGCTTTCCAACTTTCCCTTGCTTTGCATTTGAATAATTTATGACCATTTGTACGCTCTTTAGAGCTGCTTTATTTAATGAAGGAACACCTCAAAGAGGAGGCGCCAACGTGCACGATTATTTGCTTAAGCTTGAAGCCGAGGCCACCAAGCCCGGCAAAAACCTGACTCTGAGGTACTTATACCCGGTCAGAAACGAAAAAAACATCTAGATGTATGACACCGCCGTTGTACTCCGACGCGCATAGGTAAGAGCTCTGGGCGAAAAACGCCATACGTGGCCTTCGCGAAATTGACGCGTCAACGCTCGCCCGATTTAAGAAGGCGTGCCGCCATCCCGACCCCGATCAAGTCAAAATGTCCGATCTCGAGGTACTAGACACCTCGGTCGACATGTGATGCCTCGCCTTAAAACGGTTCCTACCATCTTTCCGCCATGTAAGCCGGGATGAGGCAAAGATGCGGTTAAAAGTTAACACCCTGAGGGCACGACATACAACCTCTCGTCCCACTCTCCCAACCGCAGTGTTGGTCGAGTACACGACTTGTATTTAATGCAGTCACTAAATTTCAAACAACGGAAATTGGCAGAAGGGCGAATAAATAAATTCCCCCATAAGTCATACAAAGTTACGGCACAAAAGCCGGGAATCAACAAAGTACAAAGGCACAGATGCCTACTAACACTACAAATTAAAATTAAAGCTTAACTAGAAGGACCGGCCTCAGGAGCACCCTTGGTCGCCCCACTCTCCGCCTCCGACTCTCCCCCTCCTGATCCGGACGCAGTGGCGGAAGGAGGTTGATACGACACTAACGCTCCGTCTTCCACAAAGGCACGGAAGTCGTAGCCGTCCAAGTTAAGCTCCGTCTTCGGATTCAAAAGTCGGATCTGCTCCAAGGCATTTTCAAAGCAATCCGCCGCGTGCCGCTTTAAAAGTCCGTCAGACTCTAAGCGCTCCCGCTCCGAGGCGGCCAGAGCCTCTTCGACGACTTTAACCTTATCAAACAACGCATCACGTTGTTTTTGAAGGGTCCTCACCACCTCCATACTGTCCTTCAACGCCTTCTGGGCCCGGACGCATTCAGAGGCTGACTTTTCCGCCCCATCTCGCGCCTGTTGCAAATCCGATTCCACCTTCACAAACGCCTCCTTGGTAGAATCCCGCTCAAGCCGGGCAGCATCCCGCTCCTCCTCCATAAGGCGCAGCTTGGCCTCAGTATCAGCTAAAGTCTTTTTTACGGATACCGCCTCAGCCAGTGCCTCTTGGTTGGCCTCAACCTCGGCCCTAGACGCCTTCAGTCGTCTGTTCTCTGCATCAGCTAGAAGGTACTTTTCCCTCACAATCACATAGGCCTGCAGGAAACCTATGGATTTACACAAGTACCGTTCGCGGCTTGCACTTCCTCAAGACTAGGAGGGACAGAGCCGGTTATCCATGAATTCCGGGGGAGGAACGCTACATCCAACTCCTTGGTCACCCCCTTCTCAAATACGAAACTCCGAGGAAGCAAGGAAGAAGGACGTAAGGGCCCGGTTGAAGGAGGAGGAGGAGGAGGCGGGACGGTCAAAGGCGGAATGGTCGAAGACACCGTAAGAACCCGCGTGGAAGGAACGGCGCGGCCCCGCAGTAGGCCGCAGCTTCACCCTCCGAGACGACAACCTGCTTCCCTTTGGAAATTTCAGGAACCCCGGCCTGAGGGGATCCGGAGGGCTCAGACGGAGTCGATTCTTCGGCCCCGGAGACCCTGGCCTTCTTAGCCACAACAGAGGCATCGGCCTCGGCGCGGAAGTCTTGGCGGGCGGCCGTTCCGAGACCGACTACTCGAAGATGCGGCGGCTGGATTCACCTTTTTCAAATAACCAGAAGGGCCTTCATGTCTTGAGCTGAAAAGAACAGGTAAAGCGAAATCAGCAATAAGCACAAAGTACGACTGCAATATATAGAACATAGGAATAAGAAACATGGCAAAAAAGGACTCCTACAAGTCGAGGGAATTGGCCTAGATCCCTCCCCGGATATGAAAAAGGCCGCGCTCGGGATGCCATATCTTGCTCCACGAAGGCGTCCAATCTCGGGGACGTGAGGGCCATCTCGGGCGGGAGGTCATCCCGTGAGATTTGGAAGGACGAGGGCCGGCCTTATGATGATTCTCCACCCAAAAGTATAAAGGGAAGCGCCATACCACGTCGGCAGCCTCGACCCCCTTTAGAAACCAAGCCGGCTTACCGAGCACGGCGACAACCTTGAAAAACGCATTCTTAAACCGCTTAAAAGACTCGGAGAAGGGCTTCATAAGCTTCCTGGGTCGGGATTAACGCGGAGGGACACCAGCCCTTTCAACTTGTCACCATCCTTCGGAGAGCCGGGGGTAAAGGGGCCAAAATAGTAAAAGAAAAGGTTAGTCGAGCAGGGGATTGAACCGGGTAGGAGCGACACAATTGCTCGAACGCTACAAGATAGGCCCACCCATTCGGATGAAGTTGAGACGGGCAAGTCTCGGGTGCATCGTGGCAAGCATTTGAAAATGGGTAAAAGGAAAGCGGACGCCAACCCGTGTAAGATAATCTCGGTAAAAATGAAAGAAATTTGGACGCTCTACTTCCCGTTCAAAGACAAACAGGCTCGTCGGCTTCCGGGCGTAGAGGACGCACCCCTCCATGTCGGGAAGGTCCAACCGGCTATGTCCGTATCCGATATAATGGACCGGGTCGCCAAGACCTCGTGGGATACCCAGGATACCTACGACACGGGGCCTCGGGTGGACTAGAAGAATCCGATGTCTCGGCCTCGGCCTTTTTCTTTGAAGGCAAAGATTTCGGAGCCATTAACCTATATGCAACATAAAAGGAAATTAGCAGAGTGGGAAATACCTAGAAAAACAAGGTTAGAAGGCAAAACAGATGGCGACTTGGACGAAAGGTCACGCGTAACCGGGCCGAAAGGGCGCCGGTGCCGCAAGATCCAAGAACCGAGGTAGCTCTAGAGTCCTCGCCACGCGCAATGAGGAATGAACTCTACCAAACAAACGGTCAGCGGACCGAGATAATCATCGGGTAAGGGTCCAAGCTCCTAGGGGATGGACCCTCACCGAAGTTGGGCGGTTGGCCCATCGAGGTAAGAGCCCGGGGACCAGCAGAAGAACCAACTACGGCCCGAAAAGGTGTTCAAAAGAAAGGTCGAACCAAGGAAGGTGACAGAGCTCTAGCTGATATGGGTTGGGGCCCAATTCGCCGAGAAGAACCATTCCCACCTCGAAGTAAAGGTGCAGACCTTTCGGTGTCCGGAGCTCGGCCCAAGAACCCAAGAAGAGGCTCTCGGGTAACGAAGGCGGAGAAACTCCTCTTCCTCGGGGTAAGCGTCGGTCTGGCTCTAAGGAAAGGCCTACGTCTATCCATCAGAAGAGGAACTAGAACCTAAGAGCTTCAGGTCTTACGTCAAAAGGGAAGAACGTACAAAGCAAACCCAGAAACTGATCTTAAAGGGAAAACACAGAAGACCGGAAGAATGGGAAAAGCAAATGAGGAACCAGAGGATATCCAAACGATATGAAATATGCCTAAATGAATAAAGACAAGGACAAAAAATACCTGCGAAGAGGATAACTTGAACAAGCGAAAGGGAGGACGATGAAGTTTTCGCGAAAAAGACTCGAAGCGAGTTCACTACCAAATTGCAGGCAGGAAATAATGACAAACGTAAAGTGAACACTTCATATAAAAAGAAGGAGAGGGAACGCCGGGGCGTTCGATCTTTGAACGTTGACACGATAGGAACCGCACGGAATGACGTAGCGCATTAAATATGCACACGAATCGGCACTCCGAACGCGGCGACGGCCGTGCACCCTTTCCAATCAAGGCACGCAGTGTAAAGACGCAATGATGGCGCCGCGGAAAGAAGACCAAACGGTTTACCCGCGAACGGGGACGTACCACATAAATCCGAGGCGCCCAATAAGCCCTGGTCCGCATGACCCAGGGCACCATCCAGAACGACGTTATAAAGGTAAGCCACGGTATAAGAAGCCGGGCTGGCTGAAGCACAGGCCCCGGTCACACACCGGACCATGAGAATCGTACACCTCGGCCGTCCAACAACCTGAACAGCCAAGCTGGGGGGCAACTGTTATGGACCGGCCCAAAAGCCTCCAAGCCCAGGGCGAGGCCCAAGCAGAGCCAGAAGGCATGATCTTATAATCATGGCAGGAGATCCGGAAATCTCGGCCGGGCAGGATCCGCTCCCATCATATCGGCTTCCCGAGATACCCGCCCCATTGATGGCACGTCCCATTAATGGCATATCTCGGGTATCCGCCCCATTAATGGCACGTCCCATTAATGGGGTATCATCCAATATCCGCCCCATTAATGACTCACCATTAATGACGTGCCCGGATATCGCACCGTACGCCCCTATATATACAGAGGGCGGTAACAAGGTGCACACACTCTAAACCTAGACTATTTACATATAGTCTCACCGTGCACACACACCCCTTTGTCGTGTACGGTGATCCCGCGCTCTCCTGGTTATCTCCTTCATAGATACCCAGGTTAGCCCATACATCCAAAACCAACATACCAGCCCTCGGCTGGACATCTGTGTTCCATAGCGGAACAAAATGTAATCATGTTTTCTTGCATTATAGAAAATAAATGTTTTATGAAAGATAAATATATCTGAAAGTTTCACTGTTCATAAAGAGAACTTGGATTCCAACCAATTTTGATGAAATTTTATCTTCTCACCTTTAAAGAAAGATTGATGGGCCCGGGAACTTGAGTTATCGGGAAGATTGTACGCTAAAAGTGTACAAATAAGGGAACTTACTCATCTTTTCTTCCCTTCCCACCTCTTTCACGTACCAAACAGGCCCTAAGATAATCGAAAGTAGGAAATTTAAACATGGAAGATGGAATGAATGAAGATAGAGTTAGAGGAAAAAGGTGTTGAGAGATGAGAATGAATGAATGGAATGGAGAGATTGAGTGAAAGTAGAGAGAAATTAAAGAAGAGAAGAGGACGAAGAGATTAAGGGATTTGAAAAGAGCAAGAGAAGGAAAAGGTGGCGGTACAAGGAAAGCGTGAGGGGCAACACCAACACCGACAACAGAAACTGAAACATACGTGAACAAACCTTACACACAACACACACATATGTATATGCCATTTTTTTATACAAATGGAAATCTAAACAGCAATAAACCAAAAAACAACCAAAGTAGCAAAAACACAATGTGACCCCATGCATGCTACTCAGGAGGGAAATCGTGGATTATTTTGACAGAATTTGTAGCCCCGAACCAAGACGCAGAGCTTGTTTGGATAGACAATCAGAAACTTCATTATCTTCTCTATTAACAAGTCCCATTCTTGACCCAGTAGGCCTTGTAGTATTCTGAACATTTCACCATCTTCATGAAGTTTGAGCTAGTCTAACTATTAACGCGTGAAAAAATAGGATAACATTAAAAGAAAACGCACTGCCAGCCATATGTGCTTTAAACATCTGTATGAAGCTTTGCAGGCGATGATGGGCATGTTATGTTTATAGGGGCAGATGTCAATTATGCTACTGCTCGAGATGTCGATAGTCCATCAGTTACTAGCTGCTGTGGTTAGAATTGTCAATTGGCCTGTTGCAAATCGTTACGCACTTACGCGACAGATGATATTAGAAGTATCAGAGCTAAGATCATGTCAAATGTGATATCAGATGTTTTACTAATATTGTGAATGCAGGAAAGATCAGAATCTTACAAATCTTGTTAGTTTATTTTTTTAATTTAAGGGAATACGTTCAATAAAACGCATGCTGAGTCAGGATTGGCTGGGAAGTCATATCTCATGGCTTGTCGACCCTATTTTTGTTCTAGATATAGCATGCAACATGATACTTTGGGTGAGCCGTGTGCTTGTTTGGAATTACGTTTAGGATCCTGAAAAATACTTATTTACATAAATCAAGACAAACTCATCTTATATATTTACTTTGTATATCGTAATTAAGTCACAATTAAAAAGCTGCTTTTGAAGATTCTAAAAATATAAATAGAGTATCATTCAAAATATAAACAGTCTCCTAGAGATTTTGATTTTGAACTATGACTCATTCTTGACATGTGTAAAATTTGGCTAATCATGTTCTAATGAAAAGGTTCAAGGTGGCTATAACATGTTTAAAATAATGAATTAACAACTGCGAGGCATTTACGCATAGGGAGTGATTGTTTCCTCAAAACCTTTGTGATGAGAAAATCATTGGTGAGAATGACGTAAATTAGAATACCCATACTCTGCGTAAACAAAATTTGCAGTATTAGTACTCAGCATATAAAAATCTTTAGGTTCTTCCCACTAATAAAACTTTCAATTGGGAATTTTTCCTCAATTTGTCATATTTTAAAGAAGTATATCATTTTCAGTAATCCATAATTCTTTACAAAAGAATTGATTAAGTGTGTTCAAGTTCAGTCATAATTGTTAAAAACTTTTTTTCATTATTTTATCTTATCCAATGGATGGATTCCTTTCTTAGTTTAATAATACGGGAGGTTGAATCTCATAAATAAAAACTACTTCAAGATATTTTATCTTATAATCCCTGGTAAGTTTTCTCCTGCTATAAAAAGATCCTATCAAAGTTTATGGGCCCTTTAATTTTTTTTTTTTAAATTTTGTTCTATTCCATATTTTAAAACTTAAAAAAAATCTTGTAATTCAGTAATTTGTTGACACTTCTATAAACCATGAACCGTGATAATATGCCTATACCTGTCGTCTTCTGTCACTTTCTGCATATAATTTGAAACCTTCGTAAAACAATAACAATACCGTGTGGGTCCTAAACACAAAACCCAATAAAATTGTTTTTAAGAGATTAAAAAAGATAAATAAATTATTTAATCATGTCATATGTTATATATAATTATTATATATTATATATTAAGTTGGATAAATTAGTTTGAAAAAAATGATAAATATAAATATTTTAGAATAACTTAATTAATTTTTTTAATATTCTAAAAAAATTAACTACATCTTATATTTAAAACTCAATTAAAGTATTATGTTAATGAATGAAGGAAAGAAAAGGGGAAAATCCTTCCGAGAGACCTTTTTGGCAAAAAGGGATCTAAGAACTCGACAATCCCGAAAGACCCCTTGGTCCTTTTAAGGATAAATTCATTAAAAATTTACAACTAAACCAAATCTCATTTACAACAATTTTTTTACTCGTTTACAACTAAATCAGCCTCATTTACAACAATTTTTTTATAGCTAAATCGGGGCCTCATTTACAACAATATCACCGGTTAACAACTATATCGGCCTCATTTACAACTCACCAAAATTCTCGACAAACCCAAAAAAGAACCAATGGACCTTCGGGATGGTCGATTCTTAGGCTTTTTTAGGTTTTTTTTACCAAAAAGGTCCCACAGAAAGATTTTCCCAAAGAAAAGGAGGTTACTATAATGATTACGGAGGAAGCAGAAACGGAGGATATTATTGATGAATAATACATTGTTGGACCGACCTTGGGAAGATGGCGTTCATTCATGAATCTCTCAAAACTCATCATTACTTAATTAATGCTTTTGGGTAATATATGGTTTAAAAGATGATGCAGGGAGTATATATCATACTATAAAATTTATATGAAAAACATAGGCAAGTACATATATAATGGGCCTACGAAGTGAAGTAGTGATTCAGAGAAGCTAGTGTGAGAGGAGGGTCTAGGTTTTTTTAAATAAAAATAATAATAGATCAATAGAAATTAAAAGATACTAACATAATAATCCCTCGTTATATAAAATAGGGGTGGCGTCAGGGTTCATAAATAAATAAATAAATATTGTCTAAAATACATAAATGAAAACTTAAAAAAGAAGTTAGTCAATACAATATCATTAGAGTGAATGTAAGACTGGCTTTGATAAGGAATCTTCCTGAATCTTATTACTTTGACAAAATCCCTTGATAAGTTTCTTGAAGAGTTACATATTACTCCCTCCACACACATTTGTCATGTTTTGGAAAGATTAAGGATAATAATTAAATTAGTTAATTATATTTATTCTTCTAAAATGCCTTTATTTAACTAAGTTTTATGGTTTTATAAGTTGAGAAAACAAAGAAAAAAGCTTCCCAACAAATCTGCATCCCTTAGGCAATCCGCGATGGTCGAGTCTAGCAGATTAACTTTGATAATCATCATTCCACCATAATTATTTTGGATTTTAGATAAAAAAAAATCATTTCTAAAATTACCTTTTCTTTCTCATTCCCGTCATATTTTTTTTTTATTTTATTTTTTAAAAAAAGCAGTAGAATTGAGATTTATGTGACATTAATAAGTTGTAAGCATTATTTCTTTTACAGAATATATAAGTATATCATTAAATTATTATTGAGAAATTATCAATAGGGGTATTTTAGGAAGAAATTGAAAAAATTGAAACTTTATCCTATAATTAGGACTAAAACCAACTTCTAAGTGTTGCCTTATAATTAGAATAGGAAAGAATACATTTGATAAATTCATCAGCCAAGTTAAGATCTTCTGAAGGGATAAGAGGAAAAAATTTAGGATGCTGAGATATCGAGCTATGGAGGTGGTTTGCTTAGTAAGGCATGCGATGGTCACAACTTTTTCACGGTGCGTTAGGATATAAACTCCAAATTGGAGCGTTTAGTTAAGCCCAGTAACTTTGAGTTTTCTCAAAAAGCCCAGTGGACACAACATGCATTCTAAACAAGCCACGTTAGACTTTTTTTTCCATTGGTTGCTTTTTCTGACGTTAAGGAGTTTAAAGTCGACTCCAAACAAGCTCATAGTCTTTATCTAGATAAAACATTGCCAGGGACTGAAGAAGTTCCCATTCTCTTAATTTTATTATTCAAATAGTCTATCCTTACACAATCTCATAAGTAAAGCCCAGGCAGTGAGAAATGCCATGAATTCATTCATCATAATAGTGGGCAGAGCACAGTATATTATAAGGTGATGATGCGAATCAAGTAGTTGAGGTTAAATTTAAAGTGTGATGATCCATTGAGTGCCGCCCAATCTATAGAGTACACGAAAGGGAGTGCCATTGGGACTGATTTCCCTGCGCAGCAATCTGCTGAACAGGAAGATTTATGAAGACCTGGGATGTTGGATTTTATCTGGACGGCCTAAATCTATTTTTCAAAACTCTATATTTTGTCAAAAAATATTAGAGTTGGGCTGGCCAAATCCAGATGCCAATTCCAAAGTTATTGTGGGTGGCAAGTGACAGTGAATGATCCAACAAATCAATGCCATCTCCCCTACATTAATGAATGCAACAACACCCCGTGCTCAATTCCCTCTATTTTAGTTTTTGAATATTAGGTTCTTCCAGTTTGGGGAAAAAAATTAGTTGTTATTATAAATTCACTTTCTGAATAATAAATGAGAGTGATATAATTTTATTCCTATTAAAAGTAGAGAGAAGTGAAAAATAGTCATTCATAAATGAGGATAAAATTAGAAAAATTTGTTGATTTAGTCTATATTTATTGAGTTAATAATTAACTTTCCTTGAGATGTAATAATTATATAATTTTTATTTATAAATAGAATCAAAGTGGTACACGTAGACACTCAGCAACTTGCATATCGATGCACGTATTCATTATAATTTTTACATATGATTTACACTCACAATCTCATATTTAAGAAAGTCTTAAAAAATATGCTTCACGTCATTTAGGTTACACATCTCCAACAACTTATATGTCTTCATATTTCAGTCCCTTCAAGTATGATGATATGATATTCTTTCATGTCGTAAATATAAGATAAAATTGACTTTTTTAATAATTAATGAAGCTAATTAAATTACTTTAGAATATTTTTATTTTTATTTTTCTCTAAACTAATATATCATTTAATGATACACAACATATGATATGATTAAATAACTTATTTATATTCCTTAATCTCTATAAAAAAAAAAAATTTATGTCTTATAATGAGGATCGGAGGGAGTATCAAGTAAAACTAACAAGCAAACAGTACGTGAGTGTGTCTGTGAAATTAAAAACAGAAACTGGAATTTTTAAACACCCCCCCCCCCCCCCCCCCCCCAAAAAAAAAGAAGGAAAAAAAAAAAAAAAAAAAAAACTGCAATGATCCTGCTCAAACGAATATAGGTTTGCATGATATATAAAAAGTGTGAATGAAGACCCAAAAATTTACAAAGGTAGAAACGCCATAGAAATTACAAACCTCAATATTCATACACTCCCTCCACCACCTTCTTCTTATTATTATTGTGATACTTAACAAAAGGGATTACCATTAATTAAAGAGTAGGTATAAATTTATCTCGAAGCTTTCATTCAGAACAAACATTATGTTGAAGTGTTAAAACGAAGCAATATTACTCATTTTTATTAAAAAGTTAACATTAACATTAATTTTTTTAACTAATAGGATAACATTACTATATTTTAAAATTTCTCGAAGCATTCAATCTGAAAAAACTTTCACGAGAACAATATTACTCCTCAACAAAATCTTATGAAACAGATTTGTACATTAACCCTTTAATTAAACCAATCCAGCAGCTTCTTTCAATAATTGTATATAGTAGTTGGAGCAATTCCATTACCTTCAACAACGAACAATGCATAGAGAATCTGTCACTTCAGAACTGACCCATACCCGAGTGTGGGCTTCTCTACTCCGTCCCTTTCTCACCCACTTTCCCATTTCTCATCAATATTTCTTAAAACATATCCTTTAATTTAAGTCACTCTAAGATATGCTATGTTTAATTCTGCCACAAGAAAATAGACAACGTTACAATCACACATACCAAGAACGACAATTCTACCATTTCCTAAATATATTCATATAATTTTATAAACTAAACCACCTTCAAGTTCTAAATATAAAGATTCAACTTGTAAATTTAAAATTTGAATCATACCAAGTCATGATTCTTTCTAATTAATTAATTAGGTTTGTTTAATAAGAGCGAAATGGGAGGGAAAGTGACATGAGGGAAAAAAATTGAGTTTGATTTAACAGAATAAGAGACGTGATGTAAAAAGGTTTACATTTTTTTACTCCATTATCTTACGTGCTGTATTTATTAATACTCGTATCTTATCTTCTTCAAATCCCTTGTACCAAACAAATGCTTATCACCTCAAAAAGTCCTTATTTTCCATTCTCCTTTGCTAATATGCATAAAAATTTATGAGAAATCAATTAATTAAGCAAAGAACTAGTGTAGGTCAAGTCATATACATATGCATACATTAAAATAAAAAAAAATAAAAACACACACACATAATATATAAAAAATATATCGAATTTAAGGAATTTTGTAATTTAGGAGTCAAGTGCCGTTGAGGCACACTAGTCATGTATAGAGAGATGAGTGGTGGTTGAGGACAGGCAATTTTGGGATGTGGGGTACTCATTAGGAAAGTGCCCCAGCTCATGCAATTGGGAGAGTTGACAAATAATGGGTTTTGTTTTGGGCTTATTTTTGTTTTTTTTTTTTTTAAAAAAAAAAAGATATTTTTGAAGAACTGAATAAAATTTCTCTAATTTAAGAGAGTCAGGTATATATAGATAATTAATTTATTAGTTCCCTTACAAAATACTACTTCCGGTCCTAATTATAAGATTAGATTAACTTTTTTTTAGAGAGATTAATGAAGTTAAATAAGTTACTTAATCATATCATATGTTGTATATCTTTAGATTATATATTAGTTTATTAATCAAACTAATTAATTTAAAAAAATACTTTAAAATAATTTAATTAACTTCCTTAACTTCTCCAAAAAAATTTAACTTGATCTTATAATTAAGATTGAAAAAGAGTACCTTATTTACCAGGGTATCCACTAGCGGGTAACTCTACGTCAAGTTTTCACCTAACCTAGCTCTTATTTTCGTTCAAGCATGTTTTTTTTTTTTTTTTTGCTTATTATTTATTTATTTTGATTTGATAGCTCATAAATTTTGATCATGGTCCGGGAATTTGAACTTTAAAAGCATCATGTTATGAGTTTAAACAGAGTTGATTATAATATAATGATATTTTTAACCCGGCTATTTTATTCTGTTTAATGAATTGGTCATGTTTTTCATAAAGTAAAAGGAATTATGTTAATTATTGCATTATTACGTGGCCAACTCTAGTCAAAATTGTACACCCAAAAATGCCCTCACCAACCACTCACCAACTTTATATGCACTCTATTATTTCCCACGTCAACACCACGACATATGATTCCACATTTCGTCCCTTCCTCTCATTTCCTACCATCTCCACCTTCATGTGCAAAAAAAAAAAAAAAAAAAAAAGATAAACAAGTATATTTATTCTCTTTGCTGTTTCATTTTTCTCCAAGCCAATTTTTTTAATTATAAGGTAGGCCACTATTATACCTTTCTCAAGATTTAAACTCACAATCTCAAATTGACAAACAAAAAAAAAAAAAAATCAAGAGAGGTGTTTGATATTATTTGGACTACAAATCTGATTCTTCAATTAATATCAATTAGTATCATTAAAAAAAAAAAAAACTTTGGTTACCAAAAGATTCATGAAAAATGCTGCATCCTGAAAATTTAAATTTAAAGGCATGATTTATTTATGATAAAAAGAATAAAAGAACTAATTACTCAAAGACTAAATATAAAACATAGTTTGTAATGCAAAAACTATATTCTATCTTTAGATTAGGAGTAATATATTCCCTCCGATCCTTATTATAAGACACCAATTAACAATTCTCATAAACCAATAAAAACAATTAAAGTCAATAAAATTATCCTACAATTTAAGTAACTTCTAATATTACCCCTATTAATTGCAATAAACTCTAATATTATAATAACTATTATTCTCACCCACTACCCTTATTAATTAGGGGCGTATATGGAAAAAAATAATTAATGCTTCTTGGAAACAAGTAAATGTCTTATAAAAATGACTAAATACACTTATTAGTTAGTGTCTTATAATAAAGAGCGGAAAGAATATATATATTTATTAAAAAATGGTGGCATGTGTGCAACCACCGGGTCTATGCGGTAGCGAGACCCTCCCAAAGTGGTAGCGACAACCATTCTAACAGATTACGAGTGGTAGTTTTATAAGGCGGATTATGAGTGGTTTTATCACATCTCAAACTCTAGACCTCTTAAGAAAACCCAGCGCCACATCCCACCGGACAACCACATGTTGGTGACGGGAAAGAATACACACACATATGTGGTGGTTGTCCAATATTGCTGGGCCCACACTCATGCCGTACAAGAACCTCACCAACCGCACCCGGTCGGCAGCCGGTTCAACCAACCATGCCTCTCTTGCTTTTCCCAACAGGTTCAAACCGGACATTTCCCACCCCTATATATCATACCAGCCACACTCGCCATCTTTCCCAAGGCCGTGGAAGAAAAACTCAACACAGAGCAAAAGAAAAGAAGAGATAGTTCAAGGAAGCAAAAAGGACTTCAAGTAATGGCGGATCAAAATCAAAGCGAAGCAGGAAGGCACCAAGAAGTTGGCCACAAGAGCCTTTTGCAGAGTGATGCTCTATACCAGGTACCCCAATTTCTTCATATCATTTCTCTTTTATCACTCTACACATCAATCCCACAGCCACAATTACCTTCTTCTTCTTCTTCTATAAAGGATCATGTGATTTTGTATGCAGTACATTCTAGACACCAGTGTCTACCCCAGAGAACCTGAACCCATGAAGGAACTCAGAGAAATCACAGCCAAACACCCTTGGTAAGATTCAGATTTCAGATGCTCTGTTTTTTTTTTTTTCTTTTTTGCTTGCTCTGGGTTTGTCCTTTCTCAAGGAGAAAAATTGTGAAACCCATAAGAAAAAAAGATTAGGATACGAAAAATTGTGTGTGTGATTATGGGTAGATGATCAATTACTGATTGATGGGAAAAAACAACAGGAACATCATGACAACCTCGGCGGACGAGGGACAATTCTTGAACATGCTCCTTAAGCTTATCAATGCTAAGAACACCATGGAGATTGGTGTCTATACTGGTTACTCCCTACTCGCCACTGCTTTGGCTCTTCCTGAAGATGGAAAGGTAAGCAACATTAAAAAAAAAAAAAGAAAAACAAAAACAGAGTGCAATGTTCTGAATGATTTCATGTTTCTTTATAAAGATCGTCGAAACATGTCTGAAATGTTTTTGGATTGTTTGGTCGGAATTGTGGCAGATCCTGGCCATGGACATAAACAAAGAAAACTACGAATTGGGTCTTCCGGTAATTCAGAAAGCAGGTGTTGCCCACAAAATCACCTTCAAAGAGGGCCCTGCTCTCCCTGTTCTTGATGAACTCGTTAAAGACGTAAGCTTTTCTTTCCCCCTCTTATATTCACAACTTCTTCTCGGTCTCATCACCAGCTTTAAAGCCAAGAAATTTAAAAACAAACATCAAATTGATAAGAGTTGCATGATTGTGGGGGTGAATGACAGGAAAAGAATCATGGGAGCTATGATTTCATATTCGTGGACGCCGACAAGGACAACTACTTGAATTATCACAAGAGGCTGATCGATTTGGTGAAGGTAGGAGGAGTAATCGGGTATGACAATACCTTGTGGAATGGGTCTGTTGTAGCCCCACCGGATGCTCCTCTGAGGAAGTATGTGAGGTACTACAGGGACTTTGTGTTGGAGCTCAACAAGGCTTTGGCTGTCGACCCTAGGATTGAGATCTGTATGCTTCCTGTTGGTGATGGCGTCACTCTCTGCCGTCGGATCAGCTGATTTCTTTGTACCCTCCGGCAAACCGTCATTTTCCTCCGCATATGTCTTTTTAAAAGGGTTAAAACAATATTCCAATCTGTATTTTTTTATCCAAAATATTCTGATTGCATGCTGCTTAATTGGAAATATTTTACATCTCATATTCGTACCTTTTTATATTGTATCGATCGACTAATCATAAAACCTTCCTCGAGTTTATTGTGAATGCTGAGTTGTATTCTTAGTGGTAATGGATTGCAATACTTCAACTGAAGACTATTATTATTATTAAATAATTTATTGCCCAAAACCACGTAATTTAGTGAATAGTTATAACTGGTTTAAATCTGAAACAGCACACAAAAGGTGTTTGTTTGAAATAGTTATTTGAGTCTTAAAAATAGTTTTTCAATCAATCAATTTGCGACATACAACGTAAATATATGAGAAGTTTTATCACGATTAACATAAATAAATACTCTTAGGAGTATCAAACATGATCCCAAACACGGATAAGAATGATTCATAATATATACTCATAATGAACCAAATCTGGGTCAATGATGGGTGGCGGGAATCTCCGGTCCCCCCACGCAACAAAGTCAGCACCAAACAAAACCTAATTATTCGTCTGCCTCGACCATAACTTTTGAGTCATCCCTCTCTGACTCTAATCACTGGGGTGCGCCACAACAGATTTTTAATTTATAGTATTTCCCAGTAATTTTCACATCGAGTCATGGAGTCATCTACCATAATTTGTGGCACTAGCTAATATCAACATATAATCCTTTGATTTTCTGGGCCCAAAAAAAGAAAAAAAGAAAAATCCTCAATTTTTGAAACCACAATCTGAGCAACCATGATAGCGTTACATCTAACAACTGAGAACCCAATACCACCCAACGCTTCCTTGGCTGCTGGAAGCAACCTTTGGCATTTGGCTGATACGTAGTTACATACACATATAAATCACATTTCTACAATATAGCATGTATAGTTTCTGGATATTGCTAGGCATCAATGAAAGAAAGAAAGAAAGAAAGAAAGAAAGAATCTCTACATCGTCCATCCTCAAGGCAGAGACACCAACCATGGACCAACCACCCCTCAATTGATGGAGTTGGAGACTAAACAGAAAAGGACAGCAAACCACTCCATTATCTAAGCTTCACCACAAAGTCACCACACAAAAGAAAATTCATGACTTCAGATTGCTTCCTATCAAAGTTTTGTATTCAATAATCGGGAGCATGTTCAATTCACCTACATGCCCACCAGAAAAGCCATAATGCTTGCCCCACTTACCATCTACCATCGATGTTCTTATAGCTAAAGGGTATTTCAAACCAATCCTCAACCAAATCAAACCAACCTAAGATGATCCGATCAGAGTGGAATTGAAATCAAATCTGCTTCAGCTTTATACATGCAAAGCTGATCAGTTTGGTTTAAGACAGGCTCAGTTTTAGCCGTTTCGGAGCTGAGTTGGGGCTGTCAGCTTTGGGGTTAAACAAAAGCACACAAAAATGCTTGAGCCAAGAATTTTTCAGTTATAATAACCCACTGACCCCAAAACTGACAGCCCCAATTCCCCTCTTTGATCCAATTCATACAAAGTTTATGAAGCTACAGAGGTTGAATATTCGTGATTTCCCAATGGATGTTTGAGCGGTCCAATAGCCTACTTTAAAAGTCAACTAAAACACAAACTGCACAGTGTTCTGTGATGTAGCAGTTCAATTTCTCATAGAGACCATATCATCATATAATTACGAACCCCACTGCATACTTGCACATCATGGGTCTTAAGGACTATAAATCAATTCATCAAAGAAGAGTACTATTAATTAAAACAATAATTAACAAGGACTACAATTTATAAATCTACTGAACTAATAACAAGTTTGACTCATGAAAAGAGTCTCAATAAGGTGATGTGACCATTTAAAAGCAGAATCAACAAGGGCTACAATTTATAAATCTACTGAACTAATAACAAGTTTGACTCTTGAAGAGAGTTTCAATAAGCTCAGGCGAAATGCCAACATGTATAGAACTATAAAAGTCGATATCGAAAATTGTCCACAGCATACAAGTAAGAACCGAGAACGGAAAGAAATTGACATAAACATATTTTGCCCTCTACTTTCCAAGGAAAAAAAATCAACGGTATGATTTCTGGAACCTAGCACGAGCGCCACGACCACCGAACTTCTTGGGTTCGCAGCGCCTTGGATCAGCGACAAGGAGTGTTCGGTCATACCTAACCAAAATGTCCTTGATCTCCTTCTTGCTCTGTTCATCAACGTATTTCTGGTAGAAAGCAACGAGAGCTTTGGCTATACTCTGGCGAATAGCATATATTTGAGAGGTGTGACCACCGCCTTTTACGCGGGTCCGCATGTCGACGCCAGCAAAACGGTGTTTACCCAAAAGGAGGATAGGTTCGAAAGCCTTGAATCGGAGAATCTCCGGCTGCACAAGCTCGATGGGGCAGCCATTGATCTTGATGAGACCACGGCCACGTTTGCAGTAAGTGACGGCGACGGCGGTCTTCTTTCGGCCGAAACACTGCACCTGCTCGATTGGTTGCTGCGGTTGGGCCATGGTTCAAGTTCTGTGTTCTGCAATCCTCTCGGGCACTCTCAGAAACACGTAATGCCTCAAAGGAACTTTACGCCGCCAAAGCAGGGCAGCTCCTTATACCACTACTAACGGTGGAACCTTCTAAGAAGTTTAGGGTTTTAACTTTTAAGAGTTTGTAGCCTTCCTCAAATATTCTCGCTTAACCAATAATTATTGGGGGCTTACTTTCTCTCAACCATGTTAACTATTTTTGAGAAAATGGTTATGTTTATAGGGGTTTATACTTCTCATGTTGCATGAGAAGAAGAAGTTTTCTACACACACATGAAATGGTGGGACCCACATATATATATAATGCTAATTGCATATATATGTGGGTCTCACCATTTCATGTGTGTGTTACATGAGAATACACTTCTCCTACAACATGAGAAGTATTTTTCCCATGTTTATATTAAAACCGTATTTCATTTACTTAGACACTACTAAATATTAGAGTCGGGAAAACGGGTCAGGCTCATCGGATTGGCCGGTTTAAACCTTGGCCCTTTAAGGGTCGGACTTAGAAATTGGAGGTGAGAAGTGAAGTTAGGTCCTAGAAGGCTAAGGGCTTACACGGGCCAGCCCTAGAGAGCTATGGGCCGGTCCGTTAGGTCCTTCATTTTTTTTCCTTAAAAAAGTTGAAGATTGAAGTTGAAATTGGGGTCAAGTGAAGTTTTTTTTCCCACATGTTCTAACAAAATATAGAAGTTATAGTCTTTTATCTAATGTTCAAGCTCTTATTTGTACTCACAATTAGATGCATGGATTCAAATATGATATTAATTTATAATTTATATGTATTTTGTATTTGTTATAGAGTTATTTATCCATTTAACTATCTGAGATACATAATAACTATACTCTAATTTTATGATTTGGTTTATTATTATTTGTTGCAGATAAAGATTATAAATGTGTTCATGATGCGGGAGAAGAAATTCATGATATTCTTACTCTTAAACTAGAGACTACTACTCAAAATGAAGAACAATTAAATGTCGTTGAATTGAAATTGATGATAGTGGCAAAGAAGACGACAATAATAGTCCTCATACTAATGTCGCTTAGTGGTATGCTTCTTATATTTAGGATATGTGAGTTATTTGTGAACATAGTTTGCTTTTGATTATGAATTAGTGATTGTGCTTATTTGTTGAATGATCCATATTGTAATTTACTAATTATATTCCTTTGAAAAAAAAAACGGAGAAAAAATAGTTAAAATTTGGAATAATAACTTCCGGGCTTTGAAAAACATATATTTTTCTTACCTTAGGCCCTGGCCCTTTACAGGGCGGCCCTAGAGGGTTGAGCCGACCCTGATTCCCAACTATACTAAATATCAATATCACATTTGTAACTCTATTTTGGCTGTCATAATTATTTCTCACTCTCTTTTACAATTCAAAATCAATATTT
This sequence comes from Acacia acuminata, assembly GCA_019022655.1. Classification (NCBI taxonomy): domain Eukaryota; kingdom Viridiplantae; phylum Streptophyta; class Magnoliopsida; order Fabales; family Fabaceae; genus Acacia; species Acacia acuminata. Next base: position 537,908 of record JAFJYI010000199.1, read on the forward strand.
TATATCCATAAATTATTAGTTGACCCTTATGATTTAAGGAGTTATCATAATTCAAATTTAATATGCAAAATGCTTGATTTCCAAGAAGTATAGTTGGCCTGATGATTATAATAATGCTTAAATATAGGGGTGGCCATCGGGCAGGGAGGTCTCCCGAAGAACGAACGGGTTGCATTTTGCAGCCCGATGCCCAGCCCAGCCCGATAAAAGTCCTAACCATTTTCGGGTTGGGCAAGGCCCGGCTTCCCTTACCCAAGTAGTAACGTCTTGCCGTGTTCCTTGAAGATTTTAGTTCACAGTTCACAGAATTTCAAAGCTTTGGAGATAGTTGAAGTATAATATAATATATTTAGACATAATAATATAATATATTGTAAATAAAGTAATATATGTAGAACAATATTTATTTAAATATATTTAATTTTCAGGGCAGGACCCCCTGCCCAATGCCCAGCCCTGTTACTGGCCCAAGCCAAAACTGCCCAAATTTTTTCAGGCCACTTTTTTAAAGCAAGGCTAGGCAATTTTTTGCTAGGCTTGGGCGGGCGTACTGGGCATCTGGGCACCATGTTCACCCCTACTTAAATATATTAACGCCGTTAATGTCATATTTCGTGTTCTCCATTCTTCATTGTTCGTGATCTAAATTCTTCAAAATGGTGATGACTTTCTAATAGATCAGTTGTCAGAATCTTCAACTACTAAGGGGTGATATTGTCTGATATGTCCACCCTCACCTTTAGGACCAACAAAGTAGGATAGAGCAATGAGCGGGTTGAGCAGTCCGAGGCCAAACCTATAGCTCGCCCATTGAACTTTAAACGAGTATGGGCTAGCACATAAATGGACCGGCTAACTGGATTTTTGGTAACCCATTTACATTTGACCTGTTTATTTTTTTTTGGGGCAAAAAACATACATAAGTATTAAGTATCTATCTAAATTTATCGTTCTAAAATCTTGAATCTTTAAATTTTAATAATCACAATTCACACAAAACAACATAAATTTAGACAAGTATCATCATAACATAAATTTATTGAGGATAAGGAGTCAAGGAACGCCTTTACTTTATATCAGAATGCGAAATGAGATGGGTAATTAATAAGAAAAACTAAATGGGTAGATACGGGCAACCCGTAGATGTGCCCATACTCGGATGCGGCTTTGGTCCGCTGCACGGTTCCATCCGCTACACTCTTATACATAAAACAGCATAGTTTTGATCCAAAACAATGAGCAAGTTCCTTCTTTATAAATAATAATAAATAAAAAAAAGCACTGAATGATACTAAAAAAATACTCAAAGATATTTACTGGTACTGAAAAAATACTTCATGATCATGAAAAATTATTTTATGATCTTGAAAAAATACTTCAGGGTGTTGAATGGTACTAAAAAGATACTTCGGGATGCGAAAAAAAAAAAAAAAAAAAACTCATGATCTTGAAAAATTATTTTAGGAAAAAAAAAAAAACCTCATGGTACATTTTGAGTGTGTATTCCTCTTCCGTTTCTTTTTCTCTATTCTTCTCTTCAGTCCGCCATTTTTTGAGACAATCAGCGACCTAAGGAAAACAAGAGTTAGAGAGCACCATGGATCTTTTTCTTCTTCCTTCAATGAGTATAAGAGCTGGAGATTAGCGAGAGTTTTCTCGCGATTGAAGACGAACCAAAAGCTCCTGAAGGTAAGTTCGTCTTCTTCGATTTTCTTGCTCCACCGAAAAATTTTGGTGGGAACCCATTTTTCCATGTATATGGGAAAATCACCTCATCGCTGGAAAACATTTTTCCAGGAAAATGCGAACCAAGCACAATGGAAAATACCCATTTTCCTTTTCCTTCCCCCAATTTTCTTCGATCACACTCAAGTGTATCAACTCTGTTAGTCTCACTGTGAGTGGAAGGCAACATTGCTACGTTTTTAGACTTCTTGGGCAAAATTGAACCCAAAAAAACTTCTAAGGCAACATTGCTCCTGGACGTGTACTCCGGTGCAAAATTGCTATTTAACCCAATTTCAAATCACTTAAAAATCTTGACAAGTCCGAATTATAATAACTCTTTGAGCCTTGGTTTATGGGATTAAAATTCTTATTTTTTTAAAATCACTCTAATATTTAGTTAGAATCTTAATTATGTTAAATTAAAGGAATGCGATAATGCCAATGAAATCTACTTATAAAGTAATTTATCACTTCTCTATATAATAAGTGACAAACCCTTAATTAATTTGTGACAATGTGTCGAGACAGTTTATAATTTTGAATTTTAATTGTTATTTAGCTTTAGCGGTTTGATTCAGAAATAGTAATAATGAAAAAGATCATATTGACAATATTAAATTGTTTGTTCATTTAATCTGACACATGATTTCTTGCACATTAGGCCAAAAAACCAACTCACAGATGTTGAGGTTGATTTTTATTCACTAAAATCAACAGTTACATTTTGAGCCCTTTATAAATCCTGCTAATTATAGTGACTTTTTTATCCTTTGATTTAAGGGGATATAAAATTTTATCTATTATATTTGTGGGTAAAATCCCCATCTAAATATATTTTCATAATTCCAAGTCAAATAAACATTTAACAATGAATCACTAATGTAATTACTTTGACGATTTCATTGAGAAATAAAAGTAATGAGGATAAGTGGAAAAATATCTTATCGATGGTATTAAATTGGATGTTTATATATTCAGTGGAACATATTCTTTCTTACAAATTAACCAGAAAAAAGAGATTCGCAGATTAATAATAACTCCCTAATTCTTGATATGTGGGGACTAAAACTGTTGTATATTATATTTTGTTGAGAGAGTTAGATAGGAGGACCTATATAGAGTAATATTTATTGGAAAGAACCATAAAAATTGTAATTATTTACAAGAACCAATTACCAAAATATAAATTTAGAAATACTAAATTGCCCTTAAAAGTGATTTTTTTTTCTTCCACCAAAATTACTACCACCAAAATCATCATTTTTTAACCTTAACTAATATCTACATAATCATATCATTATATCATTTAATTATTACTCGTAAGGTAGATATTGGCCCTTTGACCCTTTTATATCATTAAGTTTTTTTTCCTTGATTTACATAATTTTATATAAATCAAGAAAAAAAAACTCTATCAAAGAAAATTTATCAACCAAAATAAAAAATTAAATGCATTTCATATCTTATCATTATATAAATTTAATTATTATTGGTAACATAGATATTGGCCCTTTAACCCTTTTATATCATTAAGTTTCTTTCTTGATTTATATGTAAACCAAGGGGGAAAAAAGTTCTATCGGAGAAACTTTATCAATCAAAATAAAAAATTAAACGCCTTTTTTTATCTTATTAGAACTAGTTGTGTATGCTCAAATAACAAAAACAAAACATTACTATATTGTATCAAAAATTGAAATATTATAATGGGTTAATGTCGGTTGATACTTGGAAGGAATGGTCGGGTTAAACATGACCCTATTATATATATATAATGTCTTTAATGTTTATAATAAATTATAAAAAAAATTGAGCTTTTCCTAAAATTATATATTTTTTCAATCAAAGTTTGTGTCAATTTTAAAAATAAAATTATAATTTTGAGAAAATTAAAAGATGTTTGAGTTATTTTTTCTACAAATATCTATGATGAGAGAAATTGTGTTTAATTTAATTTAATTTAGAAATTCATACTCTGTATTAGTTTTAAATATAGAATGAGAAAGAAAATGTAGGAGGTTTGATTAAGGGCACTTTAGTATTTTTAGTTTTTTTTTCAATTGATCTTTCTAAATAATTACAACTTTTACGGTCATTTTCAATAAATATTATCTGCTATATGTTCTTGATTTTAATTTTCTCTATTTTGTTCAAATACACATTTATGATTTAACGCAGAATCCCTTATTTAATTACCTTTGACAATTGAATTAAGAAATAATAGTGCTACAGAGAACTCAAACAAAAATCCTATTGATAATATTAATTTGTTTGTTAAATTAATCAAAAAGATAAATTCATTCAAATTAGGCCCAAAACAGGAGATGCTGAGTTAAATAACAAAAGGGACATTAATTACGAGATGGGATGATTTTATAATTGATAAATTAAAGTAAACTCAAAGAGAAAAATATTTTGACCAATTATTTTTTTTGAGTCGAATCAATATTTTAACTTAAATCCCTCAGAAATCTTGACAACTTTCAATTATAGAAACTCATTTATCCTTTATTTATGGGAATTAAAACTTTTGGTCAAATACACATTTAAATATAAATTTTTTCATAAGATATACATTTAAGTTTAAATAGATGATTATAAAATAATTCCATGATTTATTGTGATTACAAATAAATATTGCTTATTGTGCATACAATAAAAAAATTGCCCACCAATAAATACTAAATTGTATAATAAATATTACATACGTCATAAAACAATACTTTAAATCGATATTCAAGCAAAAAAAAATGTTTTAAACCAATAAACTATCTTTTTGTGTTTGTAGAAGTTTCTGAAGCTCAAAATGCTATATAAGAACTTCAACATGCAACGCACAGATAACAATACTTATTGATTAGTATTTTCTGTTATTTTTTTTATTTCTTTTCTTATCAGAGTAATTGAGAACACTAATTTATTTGGCTAGTGAAACCTCGTTAATTAAAAGTAAGGAGAGTCCTTTATTAAGATGTGGGAAATAATATTAGGTGCTTATACATGAAGCTAAGAAATATTAAATTCAGCTTATATATTCTTTTTTTATCTTTTTGTTGGTACAAGAGCTTATATATTCTCATTTGGTGGACTAGACATACCTTGAACGTATTGAGTTGCTTTTGCCCAATTACATTTTGCTGATTCTTACGCACTGCCCCATAATACAAAGAGTCACCTCTCAATCAAAAGATTTGAGTGCACGACAATAACAAAACTCTTATAAAAAAATAGTAACAAAACTCACCTCTCCATGTATATCCGCAGCTCTTCGCCATTTACACACTTCATGTATCAAAACAATTGAGCAACATTTTTTTGTACACCAGAAATATCCACAACGTAACAAAAAATCTCCCACTCAAATCTCAAGATTTTAAAACTTCAACCATCTCCAATGACAAAAAAGAGCAGCCAAGAACAGTAAAACCATATAATAATTCGGTCAGGTTCTATTTCCTTTTCCCAACTTTCATCTTTCTTAGAAACAGCTTCCTTAGAAAATCAAACGCTCCTTGCTTTTTAGTCTTTATAATTGCCTTGGCACCTTTAGTAGCGTTTCTCTCATCCTGCTCTGAAGCAAGGTCTTTTTTCGGTTCACCAACCATGTCATTAAGAGCTTTCAGAAAATTATTGTTACCTGAGTGATCAAAAATAGGTGTCTTCTTAACATCTTCACTTGTTTTATTATCTTCTATCTGAGGGGCTATGAGGATCCCTTCTTTAGTTTCATCCTCGGCTTGCATTTGACTGCGTAGAGATGATCTCCTGATCAAGTTCTTCTTTTGGGTTGGATTAATGGCCATAATTCTTTCAAAAATTGCTGCTTCACTGGATGATGCAAGTGCCTTTAATTGTTTTCCAAGGTTTAAAATGGTTCCTTGACACTCTGCCAGCTTTGATGATGCTGTTGTTATCTCCCATCCCTGAAATTGAACTCAAAAAGTGAATGTCATTTAATCTGAAATTGCTTCTATCAGTAGAATTTAAAGAACAAGAATTTCTATTTTCAGTGTCAGTGACACCAATTCAGAATATAGAACCATAACTTAGACATTGCAAATTTATCCATTCTATTCACAGGAAGTGAACTACTCCTCGGTCTTATTTATAGGGTAGAGAGAGGAATTTTTCATATGAATGTATAATTTTACCCTCCATTTATTATTTGTTAACTTTGTTCTCATGATAATGTATATTAAATAGGGGTAAAGTTGGAAAAGTGTTGAATTTTGTGGAAAAGTTAATGAAGTTTAAAGTTTTTATTGGTCTGTGTGAAACATGTTGGATGTGCCTTAAAAATAAGATAAGAGAAGTACTCACTGTTTGATATATCTTTTCCATTTCATCTCTGCCAGGTGTTGGAGATTCCTTCTTTTCAATACTGTTGCATTTGAATGTTTACAGAATTGGAATTCTCATTTTGCAGAGGAAAAAAGAAAATTAGACTAGATCAAGGATGAAGATCCTTACTTACCTTTCTAGTTGTAGTTGAAGCTCCAGACATGTTGCTTCCAATTCTTCACATGAGATCTTTTTATCTTCTAATTCAACTTCTAAGGATGAGAATTTCTGAAATATGTCATTTAACTTAGTATGGGCTATTGTAAGCTGTGTATGAAGATCTTCATTTATCAACTTTTGTTTTTCAAACTGATCTTCAATAATTCCTTTTGACTCTTTCATTGCCTCTAGTTCTGATTGCAAAACTTCGATGCTACTTTTTGCCTCCTGAAGTTGTTGAGTCAAATACCCATTTTCCTTAGAGACTGACAGTAACATTGCTTCCAAGTTTTTCTTCACAGAATCTTCAGTTTTCAGCTCATCATTCCATTTTTTGTTTTCTTCTATATGATCAGACTGATTGTTCTTCATATGAAACAGCTCACTTTGGTTCTTAATCTTTTCTCCTGCAAATGAAGCATCTGTAGGAGTGCCACAATTATCTATGCTCCAGTTCAAAGCAAATGCTACCTCTTCAGCAAATTTTTCAAAATCGGCTCTTCCAACTAATAAATCTTTACAGGTATGAACAAATCGATGCAGAAGAGGATTCAAGTCCATAATCTTCCATTTAAAAACATGAACAAAGTATTCTTTGGATGGTGGCGATTGAGATATCTGAGAGCGCTGGTTCTTCTCCAAGCTATCATCAGAATACCTGCTGTAAATTAGTGACTTGATAGCAATTCTTTCAATCAACTTGATAATTCTATGAATTGACTTGCTCAAATCAGCATTCAAATGTGGATTGCTTTTCCTAACATCAGAAGACTTAGAATTGCAGGCTGTTGGGTGATTTATCCTACCCAAAGCAATTTTTATGTCCTCAAAGAGTTCATCAAGATTTCGTTTTGATATTCGCTCCTGCTCCAAGATCGCATTCAAAACAATCTGAAGCCAATCAAAAGATTTTTCAAACGTTGCATATTTGAATTGAGTCTCTTGTTTGCTATCACTGAAGTGCAGATCTTGTTCAACTGGCACTAGTTCCCTGCCAGTTATTACATCAGATTCAGAGCATTGTCCTCTTTTAGGTGTATCAACAGAAACTATAGCTCGCTTTTCCATCTCAACATTATTGTCTAGCGAATTCGAATCCGGACCTTCAATGTCTTTATTGTCCTTTTGGTCCTTATCTTCTTCAGTTCTTGAATGTTCCAGTTCTGAAACAAGAGCATTTTCCCAGGATCCTGAAGAGCTAAATCTTTCATCAAGAGCAGTGTTGGACTTTGCTAGTGATGAAAGTTCATCTGATGTGTGATGAAACCTGACGAGCTCCATGGACTTATGTTCCTCAAAGTACTTTCTCAGAAGAATCTCAGCCTGTGATAATCTGGAAGCTATCTGAGCATACATAAACTTTGAAGAATCTAGTTCTGTGTTTTTCTCAGTTAAAATTCTCTTGAGAACCTTGTTTTCCTCATCCAGATCCTGTAAGCTTTTGATCATGGAGCTGATACTCATTTCAGATGCATCAGTATAGTTTCCTATTGCAGAACTTGGCTTCCTTCTTGTTGTATCTGTCTCTAATTTTCTCAGAAAGCCAGAAGAACCAGGTGACTTTTTCTGTAGCAGAAGCCGAAGTCTCTGACACTCAGCTTCTAACTCTGAAGCTTTCTGTTGGCTCTCTAGATATTGTATATGCGATGCATCTGCGTACTGACGGCAATACTCCATCTCCTCTTTTCTGATCTCCAGTTCCTTCTCAAGTATCTGAAACTCATATCTCAGGAAAGTATTTTCCTTCTCCATGGAATCCAATCTAGCCATTATGGTACTGAATTCTCCATCTACCTGATGTTTACTTTTCAGCAGCTGCTCAATAGATTTCTCTTTGGATAATAGGGCACTTGTTAGACAAGTGTTCTCAATAGTTAAGTCATCTAGCCTTTTACTAGTTTCCCTCAGCTTAACTTCCAGTCCTTCCTCAATCTTGTTAGGGTCTCTTGATATGCTTAGAACAGCACCAGAAGAGACCTTTTCATCTAATACTTCTTTACCTAAATCTTCTTCTTCTTCTCTCTCAATGGACTTCACTTGTTTTTCCTTATCCTCGCCTAGTTATTATAGAGATAGAGGATCAGCCAGAACCAAGTTGAATTTTGAGAAGACAAAGATAATCATATGCAGAAAGACTGTGGAATTACCTGGAATTCCCTCTTGGGACTTCTGTGAATGCTTTGTTGAAGGGTTGTCTCCATTATGGCAATCAAGAAGAACTGAAGCCAACTTCTCATTCAGACTCTTTGAGGATTTTTCAAGTCCAGCTTCTTTATGAGTTAGAAGTTTTTGTCCCTGCAAAACGAAATATTGTTGATAAATAAATGAGATTCTATCTCTCTGACACAACTTATTAAGAGCTATGTTGGTAGCAGAAATTCAGGGGGAAAAAACAGGAAGATAACCATAAAAAGAGGAAACTAAATAGCAGGATATATAAGAGCAAGTTTAAAGTACCTCTTCTTTGATTGTGGTAGAAGGATTGACAGATTTGTACATTCCAAACATTGTCTTCTCTGCAGATCTTATCCTCCATTGCCATGGTTTATAATTCATGTTTCAGGATTCAGGTCCTGTCCAAGAAACAAACAGTAGACAAACATGGAGACAGAATACACCAAAGTAACATGACTGAGAACCGAACAGCTGATGCAAGCTATATACTCTTATTCAACCTTCAAAACCAACAATTATTGAGGACAGGAAAAATGCTATATGTTTTGAAGCAATAATATGAATGCTAGTTCAACTGGCTATGGCTACATTTCCTACGGTGTTTTGCAGGTCAAATGAAAATCAAAAGAGGCAAACATCAGAAGTAATAAGAACAGCATTGCTCAAATCTGAAAATCTCATCCTATAATCAACAACTGTAAGCTGGGAAATTTGCATTGGCAAGAAATGGAAGAAAACCCACCACGTGAGGAAAAAATTATAGGAAGAGAGATTTCTTACCTGGGCAAAAGGTGGGCATCAAACAAAGTGTTGAAGAAGAGGTTTAAGGCTGTTGTTTGTGGCAGAAAATGGCAGTGCTGTTACTATCATAGGATGCCTTTACCCCTTCATCAGACACACAAAATCATGGCGTGGGAATGCACTATTATTTTGCCATGGAAAAAGTAAAATAATGATAGGGTGCAAGGGAAGTAATGGTTATCAGAAGTTTAAGTGCACAACTATCGGAACAGTGTCAAAAGGGACCCACAGAGAGAGAGAGAGAGAGAGCCCTACAAACAACCTAACAGAATGTTTAGCTATCAAAATGACACTCCTTAACCATATATACGTGAATGTGCCAGAACAGAAGACTTTGAAAATGCATTGAAATGAGATGACTATTTTCTTCAGGGTGTGGGATCTTTTGGAATATCAGAGTTATTATATCTACCAAGAAAAAGAATACTATATCTCTAACCTTTGCAGGACAAAGTTTTCTCAACATTAATATATATGTTATCAAAATGGGTGTATATATAAAAACCACAAGTTGATGTGGACCATCCAACGTTTGTTTAGCATCATGATTAATGGGAAACAGATAAAGTTGCTGCGACAAATATGACCCAACATGGCCATTATATGTTTAAATCAGCTTTTATAAAAGTGGAATTAGCCCATAACGAAATTGATTTCTTTTGACTCTTTTGGCTTTGAAATCAAGTGCCGAATACTAGATTGATGATAAATGACCAGAAGCTTTAGTGGCCATCGAATTGTTTTTACACACAGATGTACATTTACAGAAGCTAACACCTAAAAGAAAAATCCTCCATTAAAAGGTCATAGTCATAGCATAGCATGACTAAGTTAAAAATCATGTCAAAGTTATTATATTGGATTCACATGGAAACTGGAAAACCTTAAGACAATGTCTTCCAAAAAGTCGTGTTAAAGAAAAATAAATTATATACTACCTTGCATGAGGTCATCATTTATTGAACATATATAGATAAACGAAAGGCACAGTGTAAACGAAAAAGAAATTATATATACCTTGCATAAGGTAATGGTTCCAAATGGAGAGAACAGCCCCTTAATTAAGTTTATCATCACTAATGCTCTCATCTAAATTTTTAACATATTAATCAGCGGCTTCTTTCATGCTCTGCTCAAACAGTCAAACCCAAGTTTCAATTCAAGTTCCCTTTCAGATTTCTTGTATGCATTTTATGTAGAATACGGATTACCCAAGGACAAGGGATGTTTACATACTTAATGGATAGTTTTAGGAGTATTTTTAGGACCCATCAATTGCTTTTCTACTTCTACCAATAAATATTAAGGTTCAGATTACGTAGAAAGCATGGAGAAATATTCAAATATATTGAGTTATAAAGAGATTTATTTATATACATGAGAGAGACTCTCCTTTGACTTTATTAGTTCCTTGAGATTTTTGATCATCTTCTATGAAAGATTTACTTCCTTTGCCTACTAATTATGAGCTTGAAATCCCAAGTTGGTAATTCTCATCACTAAAAGAGGAGCTGATTTCCATTGTTAAAGGCAAATCTAAGCACAATGAGTTAGGAGTTAGGAAAAACGTTAGAATCTACAAGCACAGAACCAAGATAACCAGGTCCTCTTCAGCCAAAGATGCATGTAACCTCTATACTTTATCCATGGATGAAATTAATCTTTCAAACTACCACTACCTTTTCTTAAACATAAACCTCTCCGAATCATGCATTGAATTGCAAGCCGCACTCTTTTTAAAATATCTACGGGAGTTTCTGTAATTTTTAAAATATTAATACCATTTTCTATAATATTTTCTAATTCTTTAGTGCCAGCCAAGATGAAATTTTGCTGAGTCACTATCCATATCAGCCTTAAAAATATAAAAAAGTCAAATTAATAGTCAAAAGGCATTTTTGCTCCACTTTTGTAACCATATGATCATTTTTACACACACAAAAAACACTTGGTGTTTAGTGCATATTTAGAAAAACCACTTGTATATTTTTTCACCTTAACCCTTTTAAAAATTAAGATAGTTTTTTATTTAGTGAAGCGTTTTCCAACTAGTGCGCTTCTGTGATTCAAATTTGTATTCTCTTCCTTTTAAAATAAAGCTGCCTACCATCTCAAACAATCTTGTTGGTAAAATTAAGATATTTTATGATGAAATATAAACTTCATTAACCACTTTTTCAATATATATTATATATATATAAGGGGGGAAAAAGGTTACGCTTGTCTCATCCTTAACTCTTTTAGTAGGGAACAATGTCAAACCATGATTTTTGGGTCTAGGTATCCAATTCAGAGGAACATTCACAAGAATGGGCCTAAGTGAGCCTACCCCTCTCCGTTAGACAATGGCCCTTTCCTTTTCCTAACATGTCTCTTTAGAATCTTCGAAGAACCTATACCAAAAACAGAGCTAGCTAAATTAAATGTGGACGGAGCTGTGGCAGCAGCTAGTGGTAGAGCCGGGTGTGGAGGGGTACTAAGAGACTCTCATGGCAGATGGCTAGCGGGTTTCACCCATACGCTGGGAATTCGCAGTAGTTATGAGGCAGAGGAGTGGGCAGTCCTACTTGGGCTCCAATTTGCGTGGGATGAAGGCCAGAGAAGAGTATGGGTGGAATCGGACTCCAAGATGGTGGTGGATAGCATCATGCAGAGAAGAGAAGGCAGTAATGGCTCCTTGGTGTTGTTAAACATTATTATGGAAATGCTTTCAAGGAACTGGGAGGTTAGAGTGGATTTTATTCCCAGAGTTAAAAACAAGCTTGCTGACCTTTTGGCTAAAGAGGGTTTGTGTTATTCAAACATTTTACGCATTTGTCCATCGAAATTATGGACTGTGTTCTCTAATGAGTGTATGGGACTTGGTTCCCCCTCTTGTTCCTATAATATATAGTGGCTGAAAGCCTCTCCTTTTATCAAAAAAAAAAAAAAAAAAAAACCTATACCAAAAACAAAATCTTGACAGAACCAGACTAAGCCCAGATCACCTCCGTGCAGAAAGCTTTGTTTTGGTTTACTTCTCAACAAAAAAAAAAAAAAAAATGGAGACATTAATATTGTACCCAAAAAAATATAGATTAATATACATATATTTTTTGCTGAGAAAAAGATACTTGTATTGCTAAATAATCAATGTCTAAAAAGTTATTGCCTCGTAAATATCCATATATCCATATATGTATTGCCTCAGAAAATGGAGACATTAATACTTGTATTGCTAAATATCCATATATGTATTGCATTAATATACATATATGGATATTTAACGGCTTCTATTTAAAAAAATAAATAAATTACTGATCTTTCATCATCTAAATTAACTTACAGTCAACATCGTATCCTAATCAAATAAAATATCCATTCTAGCCTGTATTAATATCCATTCTAGCCTTTGCTTATTTTCCAAGTTATTGCCTGGTAAAAAGGTCTAAAAAGTGACTCAATCCATCACAAGTCAAACTCTCAAAATAAAGTAGAAGCATTGGACCAACATGTTTCACGTATGGCCATTTTTTAACTACAATTAATTGGCGACGGCTCTAGTTTCTCAGATAAGATGGAATGAAGAAATCCAATACACTAGTATAAAATAAAACTAAAACATCAGTATCAAATTCAAATCCTAGGCACGTCATTGAACTCAAAGTCGACAAACACATACAGTATAATAATCTAGTCATATGTCACCACTCGTCCCAGCATTGTCCCACGCTTTCGACATTTTTATTACCGCTACTTCCTGATGCGTGGTGACGAAGGCCTTCCTAAATGTGTTGGAAGATCCGGGATCTTAGGGTCAATTTTGAATTTTGAATTTAAGTTTAAAATTTAATTCAAAAGGTTAGGTTATAAAAGATAATTCTAAATTATCCAATATATATATATATATATATATATATATATATATAAAGATCCAATAATGATTGGATGAAGATAAGAGAAATAATAAATGAGAATTGATTTAAGAATGATTTTAAATTTTAGTTTAAGAGATGAATGCAATCTATCATCTTAAATTATTATCAATCAATCAAGATATGAATTTAATTCATTATGATTTGGATGATCCAATTCAAGTTTGGATTGGGCTTTTCTTGAAAGACTTAAATTAGGGTTAGACTTTTATAAAGTGTTGTTTTTGTATACCCATTTTATGGACTTTTTATTTAGGGAAAATAAATAAATAAATAAATGTGATCTATCATCTTAAATCAATCAAACAATCAAGATATAAATATGATTCATCATATTAAATTCAATCAATCAATCAATATGTGAATTTAATATGATTTGGTTGACAAATAATAGACTTATTACCTAAAACCCCTTTTCTTAGTGCATAAACTGAAAATTCCTAAGGCAATTAGGACTTGAAATTTTTGGCCCACTAAGGCTATAAAAAGGAGAGGGTTGGACTTTTTTTTATTCATCCATATGCTCTCTAAATTTCGGTCTTTCACCAAAGGTTTAGAGAAGAAAAGACACCAATCCATAAAAGGATACGGTTCCTTGTTCATCCTATCTTTAACCTAATTCCAAGAAACACCACCTTCTTGAAAAGATAAAAACCCAAGGAAACCAAAACTCAACCTTGTTGGTTTCCTTAGGTTTTTATCTTTTCAAGAAGGTGATGGTTTCTTGGAATTAGATTAAAGATAGGATGAATAAAGTTAGAACCTTATCCTTTTATGGATGGTGCCTTTTCCTCTCTAAATAATTGGGGCAAGAAGTTTTGCAGAGAAGGCACGAGAAGCTGTTGCAGAGGGAGGATCGGCTCATAGTGATTTAAGTAGTTTGATTGAAGAGCTTCTTTCTCTATCAATTATTTCTTAGAGAGACATATCCCACCAGTTGAATCTTGTTTTAGAAAAATGTGTTTAATTATGTCTTTGGTGAATCAGATTGATTCATCTAGTTTTAGTGGAGTGTGTCTATTTTTCTTTTTCTTAGTCGCCATGTGTGTATTACCAAATGACTTCTTCATCAGAAAAACAGAAACTTCAGAGAAATTTGAATACATATTTTTCGCCACTGTCATTTTATTGTAACTGTGCATACTATTTTAATGCATTTAAAATCTTTTTTTTTTTTTTTTTTTTTTTTTTTGGGTTTCCTTCTTCTAGGCGAAAGTCTGTGAAAACCACTACAAAGAATTATTCTCCTCGTCGACCTCCCATTTTAATGAGTTCGTATGCCCTGCTCATCAATGGGTTGAGCATCCTAATTTTAGGTGGGAGACTTTTTTATTATTATTCTTATTTATTTGGATTAAATTGTATATTATGCCTTAAAATATTTTTTGACATCTATATCTCAAATTAATTAATTCTTAATCTTAGATTCAGAAATATTTTTCTGTAACACCAGCATCTTAAAATATTAAAATATTTTTCCAGTAGCATCAAAAAATATTCAACACTTGGTATCTTAGACTAAATACACACACATATATGTATATATAGCAAGAACATTATTTCAATTAGACCGCGTGTAGAAAGAAAAAATTTTAGTCGGAGAGGTATGTGGCAAGAGTTGTTTTACTTTTACTTATATCATTTTAAATTTATATAACGGTATTTTAGGAAAATAAATAAAATTAACTAATTTAACTTCTTTATTTTATTCTTTAAAATCGATTAAATATATCCTATAATTAAAATCACATAGAGTTTTTTGTCTAAATTTTTTTTTAAAACAAACCTTTTATTTGGATATGAACATTCCATATTCATCCAATTTCCATTTTAACCTGATCAAGGATACAAAAGTACAAAAGTTAAAAATGTTCTGTTTGTACACGTGCTTAATAATTAAGGCACCTAAATCCCTACATTACAAGGGAAGAGGACACTTTCAAATTATATGTCTTATTGGGATTTTGAAAATAAAAAAAGACAAAAAATTCTAGAGAACTCCAAGTAACCTAATTTCATGCATGACACCATCAAATTGTCAATGGTGGAAAAAAAAAAAAAAAAATGGTTAAGGTGGAACAATATAAATGTGGCTTTTCCAAAAATGCCCCTAACACTAACACTATATTTGGTTTGACGGGAGAAGGATGGGAGCGAAAGGGGGAAATTTTTTTCTTTCATCTTTACTAAATAGCCTATGAGTTTTTTTTTTTATATTCTAAAAATACACTCTCAATAAAAAGGAATATTTTTCTCATTAATGACAATTTGGTAAATAAATTTTTTCTTGGTGTAAAAATGATTATGTAGTTACAAAAATGCAGCAAAAATACCCATTAATCATTATTTGATCGTTTCTTTGATTTTTTTATATTTTAAAAATGGCATTGACGATAACTCAACTAAATTTCATCTCAGGTGGTAGTAAAAACTAGAGAAAATTATAGAAAATGACATATATATTTTTAGAAATTACAGTTCAACCCTTTTCTCTCTCAATCTCAATCTTACCCATCGGGTCTCCGCCTCCTTGCCGCCATTCTTTGCCTTTCTATAATTTTCAAAACTATAGGGACCTTTTTGTAATTTTCTCTAGTCCTCTACTATTTGGAATGAAATTTAGTTGGATCCATGTCAATTTAAAAATACAAAGATTTTTCTGCTCCACTTTTATAACCACATAGTCACTTTTACACATAAAAAATATTTGATATTGGTTCACTTTTAGAAACCATATATGTATATTTTTGCACTTTAACAAAACAAAAAAATAAATAAATAAATAAATTGTTTAGTGTCTTTTTGAAAACCCTGTACCGAAAACCAAATCTTGAAAGAACCGGACAAAGCCCAGATCACCTCCTTGCAGAAAGCTTAGTTTTGGTTTACTTCTCACCAAACAATGGAGACATTAATATTTTACCCAAAAAAAATATAGATTAATATATATACATATATGGATATTTAACGGCTTCTGATTTTTTGTAAAAAAGTTTACTGATCTTTCATCATCTAAATTAACTTACCTTCAATATCGTATCCTAATCGAATAAAATATCCATTCTAGCCTTTGCTTATTTTCCAAGTTATTGCCTGGTAAAAAAGGTCTAAAAAGTGACTCAATCCATCGCAAGTCAAACTCTCAAAATAAAGTAGAAGCATTGGACCAACATGTTTCACGTATGGCCATTTTTTTAACTACAATTAATTGGCGACGGCTCTAGTTTCTCAGATAAGATGGAATGAAGAAATCCAATACACTAGTATAAAATAAAACTAAAACATCATTATCAAATTCAAATCCTAGGCACGTCATTGAACTCGAAGTCCACAAACACATACAGTATAATAATCTAGTCACATGTCACCACTCGTCCCAGCATTGTCCCACACTTTCGACATTTTTATTACTGCTACTTCCTGATGCGTGGTGACCAAGGCCTTCATATTATAAATACCAACAACAAAATCGAACAAATTTAAGATCAAGTCAAATAACAGAATGTATAGTCCCAGCCATGAACTGCCCCTGCACATAGCTTTATTTCCTTTCATGTCTCAGAGCCATATGATGGCAACTATAGACTTGGCCAAATTGTTTGCTTCACGAGGTCCAAAAGTAACACTTGTTACCACCCCTTTCAATTCTCCTCTGTTTTCCAAATCAATCCACAAAAGCCAAGAACAGGGTCACCGAATCAAACTTCACATCATCAGATTCCCTTCCTCGGAAATTGGATTACCAGAAGGATGTGAGACTCTTAATTTTGTCAAGCCTCCTCAATTGAAGGAAACATTTCTCAAAGCGATTCCTCTGTTAGAGAAACCTCTGGATGAGTTCCTTCAAAAGCATCGTCCTAATGTTCTTGTGGCTGACACTTTCTTTTCATGGGCTAACAACCTTGCAGCTAAACATGGGATTCCAAGGCTGGTGTTTCATGGAACTTGTAATTTCGCTATATGTGCTTCCCTATGTATCAATATCTTTAAGCCTCACAAGAAAGTCTCATCCGAAATCGAAACTTTCGTCATACCTAATCTTCCAGGAAATATTGAGTTCTCGAGGAACCAGCTGCCCACTTTCATGAAGCTAGAAGATGATGATGAAACAGAGATCGCTAAAGTGTTCAGGGCTTCTGCAGATTCAGACTCCAAATGTTTTGGGGTTATAGTAAACAGCTTTTACGAGCTTGAGCCAGCTTATTCAGATTTCTACAGGAAAGTTCTTGGAAGAAAGACATGGAACATAGGCCCAATCTCGCTCTGCAATAACGACTCTGAAGTAGTGAAAGCAAACAGGGGAAATCCAGCTTCACCTTCAAACATGAACCTCGAATGCCTGAATTGGCTAGACGAAAAGCAACCAAACTCAGTAATATACATATGTTTTGGAAGCACCACAACTTTCACTAACGAACAATTAAAGGAGATAGCTTTGGGTATAGAGGCATCAGGGGTGGGATTTATATGGGTTATAAACAAGAACAGGGAGGAAGAAGAAGACACGGGGAAGGAAGAATGGTTACCAGAAGGATTCAGAAACAGAACGAAAGAGAAAGGATTGATTTTGAGAGATTGGGCTCCACAGTTGGTGATTCTTGGTCACAGATCAGTGGGTGGTTTTGTGACACACTGTGGATGGAACTCAGTGATGGAAGCTGTGGCAGCCGGAGTGGCCATGGTGAGTTGGCCGGTGGGGGCAGAGCAGTTTTTTAACGAGAAGCTGGTGACTCAGGTTCTGAAGATTGGAGTTAGTGTTGGAGTTCAAAAGTGGGTTCGATGGGTTGGAGATAGTGTGAAGCATGAGGCCATAGAGAGAGCGGTGAGGAAGGTTATGGTTGGAGAGGAAGGAACAGGGATGAGAATTAGGGCAAGAAGTTTTGCAGAGAAGGCACGAGAAGCAGTTGCAGAGGGAGGATCGTCTCATAGCGATTTAAGTTGTTTGATTGAAGTGCTTCTTTCTGTATCAATTAATTCTTAGAGACACATATCCCACCAGTTGAATCTTGCTTTAGAAAAATGTGTCTAATTATGTCTTGGGTGAATCAGATTAATTCATCTAGTTTTAGTGGGCCGTCTATTTTTCTTTTTCTTATTCATCATGTGTGTATTACCAAATGACTTCTTCATCAGGAAAACATAAACTTCAGAGAAATTTGAATACATATTTTTCGCCACAGTCATTTCTTAGTCGTCATGTGAAATTTCTCATCGTTTGGTAGTATGGATCATCTTGGATTTAAGGATATCGTCGAACACTATGTCCTAAGGTTATACTTTATAGGGTTATATTTTGACCGTACAACTCTATCCACCTGAAAATAGGAAGAACAGTATACTCTTGGGTGTAACTCGAATACATGCGTATAGATGAACATGCTGAGAGGACTCACACTTCCCTACAAGGGATTAGTCATTCACGAGACCGGCAGAGCTTGGATAGCTTCTAATTAACTCAAGAGAGGCTAATGTGCACACGGCCAAGTGATAATGAAGAAGTCATGATCCGTTATAGAGTTAATATAAGAAGATTCCTAGTTCTGTGAAATAGCTACGTTTAGTCAATTAAAAGAGATGATATTCTATCTTTACTCTCGACTAAATGTGAATGACAATGTGAGGGATGATGCTTGCACGGTATGCAAATATGAAAGGTAGATATCTCACTTGATCAACTCAATTAGTTATGGGCAGAGCATTGCTAGTGTCTTATGAGGTCATTAAATAAATTGGGCCCGTTAAAGGGGTTTTAATTGGTCCGAGTTTATTTATGTCAGTGACTAATTGGGCCTAATGTGTCACACACAAAGGTTATTCCCGATTGTTTAAAATTAGCAAACTTGGGCCAATAATTTTTATTGAACTTTATCAAGAGTAAAGTATAATTGGGTTGGAGTGGAACTCTAAACCCAATAAAGAGAAAATGGTGTCATATATGGTGTCCCCAGTGGGAAATCGGTTTCTCCACAAAAGGGCCTAAATGTGTTGGATGACCCAACGAGGTCTTAGGCCAAGTTGAATTTTAAATTCAAATTTTGAATTTAAGTTTAAAATTTAATTCAAAAGGTTAGGTTATAAAAGATAATTCTAAATTATCCAATATATATATATATATATATATAAAGATCCAATAATGATTGGATGAAGATAAGAGAAATAATAAATGAGGATTGATTTAAGAATGATTTTAAATTTTAGTTTAAGAGATGAATGCAATCTATCATCTTAAATTATTATTCAATCAATCAAGATATGAATTTAATTCATTATGATTTGGATTTTCCAATTCAAGTTTGGATTGGGCTTTCTTGCGAGCACTTAAATTAGGGTTAGACTCTTATAAAGTGTTGTTTTTTTGTATACCCATTTTATGGACGTTTTTTTAGGGAAAATAAATAAATAAATGTGATCTATCATCTTAAATCAATCCAACAATCAAGATATAAATATGATTCATCATATTAAATTCAATCAATCAATCAATCAATATGTGAATTTAATATGATTTGGTTGACAAGTAATAGACTTATTTCCTAAAACCCCTTTTCTTAGTGCATAAATTGAAAATTTCTAAGGCAATTAGGACTTGAAATTTTTGGCCCACTAAGGCTATAAAAAGGGGAGGGTTGGACTTTTTTATATTCATCCATATGCTCTCTAAATTTAGGTCTTTACCAAAGGTTTAGAGAG
The DNA here is from genome assembly GCA_019022655.1 of Acacia acuminata. Classification (NCBI taxonomy): domain Eukaryota; kingdom Viridiplantae; phylum Streptophyta; class Magnoliopsida; order Fabales; family Fabaceae; genus Acacia; species Acacia acuminata. Next base: position 557,716 of record JAFJYI010000199.1, read on the forward strand.
GAAAATACACCATCCATAAAAGGGTACAGTTTCAACCTTGTTCATCTTATCTTTAACCAAATTCCAAGAAACACCGCCTTCTTGAAAAGATAAAAACCCAAGGAAACCAAAACTCAACCTTATTGGGTTCCTTAGGTTTTTATCTTTTCAAGAAGGTGATGGTTTCTTGGAATTAGATTAAAGATAGGATGAATAAAGTTAGAACCTTATCCTTTTATGGATGGTGCCTTTTCCCCTCTAAATAATTGGGGCAAGAAGTTTTGCAGAGAAGGCACGAGAAGCTGTTGCAAAGGGAGGATCGGCTCATAGTGATTTAAGTAGTTTGATTGAAGAGCTTCTTTCTGTATCAATTAATTCTTAGAGAGACATATCCCACCAGTTGAATCTTGTTTTAGAAAAATGTGTTTAATTATGTCTTTGGTGAATCAGATTGATTCATCTAGTTTTAGTGGAGTGCGTCTATTTTTCTTTTTATTAGTCTCCATGTGTGTATTACCAAATAGAGCCGGGAAATCGGGCCAAGCCGTCAGCCGGCCGTTTAGGCTCCCAGCCTGTAGGGCTCGGGCCTAAAAAATCATCCAGAATTTTGAATTTGGCACATGTAGGGCCGGCCCCGTGGGCTTCGGGCCGGCCCGTTAGGCCGTTCCATTTGTAGCATTCTTTTTTTTTTTTTTTTTTTTTTTTTTACTTGGTCTTTATCTATGTATGTACGGTCAAACGAGAACTTGGAAGATATTTGTTAGAAACTACATAAAGCACACATTTGTACTTAAACTAAACAATATGACTTGGAATGACATGATAATAAATACTTGGATTCCATGGTTAATTTATTAATAAAAGCTATAGGGAAAGTAAAAATTCACAAAGATTAATTTGCAAGTCGCTACTTCAAGCGTGGACAATAGTTTGTTTTTTGTTACGAATTAATGAATGTATTTATTTGTTGGATGATTTGTATTATTTAGATATTAATGTTGATAATATTTATTTGATAGATTAGAACTTTGATAGTTGCAATTTACTAATTATATTTCTCTGGAAAAAATCGGAAGAAAAATAGTTAAAATTTAGAATAGTAATTTCCAGGCCCGTAGGGCGAAACCCATTTCCCCAATCTGGTACTATCGGGTAGGGCTTTGCGACGTTTTCCTTATCCAAAGCCCTGTAGGGCCGGCCCTGATTCCCAGCTCTATTACCAAATGACTTCTTCATCAGAAAAACAGAAACTTGAGAGAAATTTGAATACATATTTTTCGCCTTTGTCATTTTATTGTAACTGTGCATACTATTTTAATGCATTTAAAATCTTCAGTTTTTTTTTTTTTTTGGGTTTCCTTCTTCTGGAAACTGAAAGTCTGTGAAAACCAATACAAAGAATTATTCTCCTTCGTCGACCTCCCATTTTAACGAGTTCGTATGCCCTGCTCATCAATGGGATGAGCATCCTAATTTTAGGTGGGAGACTTTTTTTTTATTATTCTTATTTATTTGGATTAAATTGTATATTATGCCTTAAAATATTTTTGACATCTATATCTCAAATTAATTAATTCTTAATCTTAGATTCGAGAAATATTTTTTGTAACCAAGCATCTTAAAATATTAAAATATTTTTCCAAGTAGCATCAAAAAATATTCAACGCTTGGTATCTTAGACTAAATACACACACACACACACACACACACACATATATATAGTAAGAACATTATTTCAATTTAAACGTGTAGAAAAAAAATTTTGAGTCGGAGAGGTATGTGGCAAGAGTTGTTTTACTTTTCTTATATCATTTTAAATTTATATAACGGTATTTTAGGAAAATAAATAAAATTAACTAAAGTAAGAACATTATTTCAATTAAAAAAACGTGTAGAAAGAAAAATTTTGAGTCGGAGAGGTATGTGGCAAGAGTTGTTTTACTTTTACTTATATCATTTTAAATTTATATAACGGTATTTTAGGAAAATAAATAAAATTAACTAATTTAACTTCTTTCTTTTATCTCTTCAAAATGGATTAAATATGTCCTATAATTAAAATTGCATGGAGTTTTTTGTCTTTTTTTTTTTTTTTTTTTTTTTTTTTTTTTTTTGTAAAACAAACGTTTTATTTGGATATGAACATTCCATATTCATCCAAATTCCATTTTAACCTGATCAAGGATACAAAAGTACAAAAGTTAAAAATGTTCTGTTTGTACACGTGCTTAATAATTAAGGCGCCTAAATCCCTACATTACAAGGGAAGAGGACACTTTCAAAATTATTTGTCTTCTTGGGATTTTGAAAATAAAAGAAGACAAAAAAATTCTAGAGAACTCCAAGTAACCTAATTTCATGCATGACACCATCAAATTGTCAATGGTGGAAAAAAAAAAAAAAAAAAGAAAAAAAAATGTTTAGGGTGGAATAATATAAATGTGGCTTTTTGCCCCTAACACTAACACTATATTTGGTTTGACGGGAGAGGGATGGGAGCAAGGGGGGGAATTTTTTTTTTTCTTTCATCTTTACTAAATAGCTTATGAGTTTTTTTTTATTATTCTAAAAATACACTCTCAATAAAAATGAATATTTTTCTTATTAATGACAATTTGGTAAATAAATTTTTTCTTGGTGTAAAAATGATTATGTAGTTACAAAAATGCTTTGATTTTTATATTTAAAAAGCAAAAATACCCATTAATCATTATTTGATCGTTTCTTTGATTTTTTTATATTTTAAAAATGACATTGACGATAACTCAACTAAATTTCATCTCGGGTGGTAGTAAAAACTAGAGAAAATTATAGAAAATAACATATATATTTTTAGAAATTACGGTTCAACCCTTTTCTCTCTCAATCTCAATCTTACCCATCGGGTCTCCGCCTTCTTGCCGCCATTGCTGCCTTTCTATAATTTTCAAAACTTCGGACCCTTTTTGTAATTTTCTCTAGTCCTCTACTACAAGCTGGAATGAAATTTAGTTGAGTCATCATCCATGTCAATCTTAAAAATACAAAAAAATTCAAACTAATCGTCAATGGATTTTTCTGCTTCACTTTTATAACCACATAGTCATTTTTACACACATAAAAAATATTTGATATTAGTTCACTTTTAGAAACCATATATGTATTTTTACACCTTAACAAAACAAAAAAATAAATAAATAAAGAAATTGTTTAGTGTCTTTTTGGAAAACCCTAAACAATGGTTTTAGAAACCTTTTTGAGATAAAGATCATCACACATACTTACTTCATAAATCATAAAAATACTTTTAAAAAACTAAAACCGACATACACTAGTCAACCCACCATTAACACGAATATGGCTAATAAATTGGCAAAATATCTTGGAAATGCGGCTTCCTTCCTCACACGATCGAATACGATTCGGGAGTGGGCAAAATGTTGGGGATTGTCAATTATTGGAGATTGCCAACGGTGTTGATGATCAATATATCATATAAAATAAACAAATTAAGATTACTATGTTACTATATTTCAAACAAGTGATTAATTTAATTAAACGAAAATATATTATACTCCCGTACAGGTGGACCGCCATGATTGAGGCCAGTTGTGAACAAAATCGAATCTGAATCCGGGTGACAAGAAAGAAGTAACAATTACAGCCAGGTCCCTATCGAAACATTTATTATCACGGAGACGAAGTACGGATACTCTATAGTCTATACACGCACATTATTAATACTTTATGAATAAAATTTAAATTTGTCCCAATATGAAATATGACGAGGCCCACAATTGATGACTTATAATCACAGTAACAGTGGAGCACCTGTGACTGTATTAAATCACTACGCCACTATTTTGAGGGGTAAGAAGTGAATTATGTTTTATCTGATTTTTATAGAAATAGGATAAGAAATAAATGTGATTTGTGTTTGGATTGATAAAGTTAGAAGTGATTTGTGTTTGGAATGATTTTAAATTTTAGTTTAAGAGATGAATGCAATCTATCATCTTAAATTATTATTCAATCAATTAAGATATGAATTTAATTCATTATGATTTGAATTTTCCTATTCAAGTTTGGATTGGGCTTTCTTTGAAAGACTTAAATTAGGGTTAGACTCGTATAAAGCGTTGTTTTTTTGTATACCCATTTTATGGACGTTTTTTTAGGGAAAATAAATAAATAAATGTGATCTATCATCTTAAATCAATCCAACAATCAAGATATAAATATGATTCATCATATTAAATTCAATCAATCAATCAATATGTGAATTTAATATGATTTGGTTGACAAGTAATAGACTTATTACCTAAAACCCTTTTCTTAGTGCATAAACTGAAAATTTCTAAGGCAATTAGGACTTGAAATTTTGGCCCACTAAGGCTATAAAAAGGGGAGGGTTGGACTTTTTTATTCATCCATATGCTCTTTAAATTTCGGTCTTTACCAAAGGTTTAGAGAGGAAAAGACATCATCCATAAAAGTGCGGTTTTCAACCTTGTTCATCCTATTTTAACCTAATTCCAAGAAACACCACCTTCTTGAAAAGATAAAAACCCAAGGAAACCAAAACTCAACCTTGTTGGTTTCCTTAGGTTTTTATCTTTTCAAGAAGGTGATGGTTTCTTGGAATTAGATTAAAGATAGGATGAATAAAGTTAGAACCTTATCCTTTTATGGATGGTGCCTTTTCCTCTCTAAATAATTGGGGCACGAAGTTTTGCAGAGAAAGCACGAGAAGCTGTTGCAGAGGGAGGATCGGCTCATAGTGATTTAAGTAGTTTGATTGAAGAGCTTCTTTCTGTATCAATTATTTCTTAGAGAGACATATCCCACCAGTTGAATCTTGTTTTAGAAAAATCGTTTAATTATGTCTTTGGTGGATCGATTGATTCATCTAGTTTTAGTGGAGTGCGTCTATTTTTCTTTTTCTTTGTCGCCATTTGTGTATTACCAGATGACTTCTTCATCAGAAAAACAGAAACTTCAGAGAAATTTGAATACATATTTTTCGCCACTGTCATTTTATTGTAACTGTGCATACTATTTTAATGCATTTAAAATCTTTTTTTTTTTTTTTTTTTTTGGGTTTCCTTCTTCTCGGCGAAAATCATGTGAAAACCACTACAAAGAATTATTCTCCTTCGTCGACCTCCCATTTTAACGAGTTCGTATGCCCTGCTCATCAATGGGTTGAGCATCCTAATTTTAGGTGGGAGACTTTTTTTATTATTATTCTTATTTATTTGGATTAAATTGTATATTATGCCTTAAAATTTTTTTGACATCTATATCTCAAATTAACTAATTCTTAATCCTAGATTCAGAAATATTTTTCTGTAACACCAGCATCTTAAAATATTAAAATATTTTTCCAGTAGCATCAAAAAATATTCAACACTTGGTATCTTAGACTAAATACACACACATATATGTATATATAGAAAGAACATTATTTCAATTAGACAGAGTGTAGAAAGAAAAATTTTGAGTCGGAGAGGTATGTGGCAGGAGTTGTTTTACTTTTACTTATATCATTTTAAATTTATATAACGGTATTTTAAGAAAATGAATAAAATTAACTAATTTAACTTCTTTCTTTTATCTCTTCAAAATCGATTAAATATGTTCTATAATTAAAATCGCATGGAGTTTTTTGTCTAATTTTTTTTTAAACAAACCTTTTATTTGGATATCAACATTCCATATTCATCCAAATTCCATTTTAACCTGATCAAGGATACAAAAGTTAAAAATGTTCTATTTGTACACGTGCTTAATAATTAAGGCGCCTAAATCCCTACATTACAAGGGAAGAGGACACTTTCAAAATTATATGTCTTATTGGGATTTTGAAAATAAAAGAAGACAAAAAATTCTAGAGAACTCCAAGTAACCTAATTTCATGCATGACACTAGGGATGTCCAAAAACTCGACGGTCAGGGTGGCCCGACCCGGTCCGATCGACCCAACCCGGTCGAGACCGTTCACCTGCATCGTGCAGTGCGTGAAATTTGGGCCGGATCGGACTTCGGTCCAAGGATTCGATCCTATGGACGGTCCGTCTGCAGCCGAAAATGGTTTTTAATTTTTTTTTTAAAAAACCACTACCTATATTTTATATTGTATTCTTGCTCAATGACATGTTGTTGGAGATTATTATGGGTTTAAGATTGGATTTAAGATGTTTGCATGTTTATTTATTGTCCCAGGTGATTCATTGATTTAATTATTGTTCGGAAGTGGCAAAAAATTTTTTTTTTTTAAAAAAAAACTAGTCTGGACTGGGTGAGTCCAGTGATCCCCTTGGATCGGTCTAGTCCAGCCCGAAGCTGGACCGGACCATTTCTCGGGCTAGATATATTTCGGCCAGGGTCCCTTCGGGACAGACCGGCCGACCCCCAACCCGATGCAGTGCGGTCCAAGGACATGCCTACATGACACCATCAAATTGTCAATGGTGGAAAAAAAAAAGAAAAAAAATGGTTAAGGTGCAATAATATAAATGTGGCTTTTCCAAAAATGCCCCTAACACTAACACTATATTTGGTTTGACGGGAGAGGGATGGGAGTGAAAGGGGGAAATTTTTTTCTTTCATCTTTACTAAATAGCCTATAAGTTTTTTTTTTTAATTCTAAAAATACACTCTCAATAAAAAGGAATATTTTTCTCATTAATGACAATTTGGTAAATAAATTTTTTCTTGGTGTAAAAATGATTATGTAGTTACAAAAATACAACAAAAATACCCATTAATCATTATTTGATCGTTTCTTTTATTTTTTTATATTTTAAAAATGGCATTGACGATAACTCAACAAAAAGTTCATCTCAGGTGGTAGTAAAAACTAAAGAAAATTATAGAAAATGACATATATATTTTTAGAAATTACAAGTTCAACCCTTTTCTCTCTCAATCTCAATCTTACCCATCGGGTCTCGCCTCCTTGCCGCCATTGCTGCCTTTCTATAATTTTCAAAACTATCTGGACCCTTTTTGTAATTTTCTCTAGTCCTTTACTACTAGCGCAATGAAATTTAATTGAGTCATCATCCATGTCAATCTTAAAAATACAAAAAAATTCAAACTAATCATCAATGAATTTTTCTGCTCCACTTTTATAACCACATAGTCAACTTTACACACATAAAAAATATTTGATATTGGTTCACTTTAAGAAACCATATATGTATTTTTGAACCTTAACAAAACAAAAAAATAAATAAATAAAGAAATTGTTTTGTGTCTTTTTGGAAAACCCTGTACCGAAAACCAAATCTTCAAAGAATCGGACTAAGCCCAGATCACCTCCTTGCAGAAAGCTTAGTTTTGGTTTACTTCTCACCAAACAATGGAGACATTAATATTTTACCCAAAAAAATATAGATTAATATATATACATATATGGATATTTAACGGCTTCTGATTTTTTGTAAAAAACTTTACTGATCTTTCATCATCTAAATTAACTTACCTTCAATATCGTATCCTAATCAAATAAAATATCCATTCTAGCCTTTGCTTATTTTCCAAGTTATTACCTGGTAAAAAAGGTCTAAAAAGTGACTCAATCCATCGCAAGTCAAACTCTCAAAATAAAGTAGAAGCATTGGACCAACATGTTTCACGTATAGCCATTTTTTTAACTACAATTCATTGGCGACGGCTCTAGTTTCTCAGATAAGATGGAATGAAGAAATCCAATACACTAGTATAAAATAAAACTAAAACATAAGTATCAAATTCAAATCCTAGGCACGTCATTGAACTCAAAGTCCACAAACACATACAGTATAATAATCTAGTCATATGTCACCACTCGTCCCAGCATTGTCCCACGCTTTCGACATTTTTATTACTGCTACTTCCTGATGCGTGGTGACCAAGGCCTTCATATTATAAATACCAACAACAAAATCGAACAAATCTAAGATCAAGTCAAATAACAGAATGTATAGTCCCAGCCATGAACTGCCCCTGCACATAGCTTTATTTCCTTTTATGTCTCAGAGCCATATGATGGCAACTATAGACTTGGCCAAATTGTTTGCTTCACGAGGTCCAAAAGTAACACTTGTTACCACCCCTTTCAATTCTCCTCTGTTTTCCAAATCAATCCACAAAAGCCAAGAACAGGGTCACCGAATCACACTTCACATCATCAGATTCCCTTCCTCGGAAATTGGATTACCAGAAGGATGTGAGACTCTTAATTTTGTCAAGCCTACTCAATTAAAGGAAACATTTCTCAAAGCGATTCCTCTGTTAGAGAAACCTCTGGATGAGTTCCTTCAAAAGCATCGTCCTAATGTTCTTGTGGCTGACACTTTCTTTTCATGGGCTAACAACCTTGCAGCTAGACATGGGATTCCAACGCTGATGTTTCATGGAACTTGTAATTTTGCTATATGTTCTTCCCTATGTATCAACTATGTTGCACCGATTCCAGTACGGCGTTTTCGAGACGTTGCCGAAACGTGACCGCAAAAATACTAATATTTCGAGACGTTCCGAAATGTCTTAGTATTATACAATCTAAGACTAAACTATGATAGGACAGTGCACAGCACAGAACACAGATTATTTCGAGACGTGACCGTGCAGTGCACAACACAGAACACAGAACACAGATCCAAGACTGTCACGGCGTCGGAGAGACGAAGGCTTAGGCTCACAAAGAACCGCCGAAGACCGGAACAGCGACGGAGAGATGGAGGCCACAGAGAGACGAAGGCGGCGAGATGGAGGTTCAGCGTCGATTTGGAGTCACAGCGTCGATGTTGATTCGTAGTTTTGGCGTTTCCTAGCGTTTCGGACGGATTCGCGTTTCCGAAACGTTCTCTTCTGAATTTTTGGCGTTTCCGTGCAACATAGTGTATCAATATCTTTAAGCCTCACAAGAAAGTCTCATCCGAAATCGAAACTTTCGTCATACCTAATCTTCCAGGAAATATCGAGTTCTCGAGGAACCGGTGCCCACTTTCATGAAGCTAGAAGATGATGATGAAACGAGAGATCGCTAAAGTGTTCGGGGCTTTCGCAGATTCGAGTCCAAATGTTATGGGGTTATAGTAAACAACTTTTACGAGCTTGAGCCGGCTTATTCAGATTTCTACGGGAAAGTTCTTGGAAGAAAGACATGGAACATAGGCCCAATCTCGCTCGCAATAACGAATCGAAGTAGTGAAAGCAAACGGGGAAATCCAAACGGCTTCAATCATGAACCTCGAGTGCCTGAATTGGCTAGACGAAAAGCAACCAAATTGAGTAATATACAGATGTTTTGGAAGCACCACAACTTTCACTAACGAACAATTGAAGGATATAGCTTTGGGTATAGAGGCATCTGGGGTGGGATTTATCTGGGTTATAAACAAGAACAGGGAGGAAGAAGATGACACGGGGAAGGAAGAATGGTTACCAGAAGGATTCAAAAATAGGTCAAAAGAGAAAGGATTGATTTTGAGAGATTGGGCTCCACAGATGGTGATTCTTGGTCACAGATCAATGGGTGGTTTTGTGACACACTGGATGGAACTCGGTGATGGAAGCGTGGCTGCCGGAGTGGCCATGTTGAGTTGGCCGGTGGGGGCGGAGCGGTTTTTAACGAAGCTTCGGTGACTCGGGTTACAAGATTGGAGTTAGTGTTGGAGTTCAAAAGTGGCTTGGATGGGTTGGAGATAGTGTGAAGCATGAGGCCATAGAGAGAGCGGTGAGGAAGGTTATGGTTGGAGAGGAAGGAACAGGGATGAGAATTAGGGCAAGAAGTTTTGCAGAGAAGGCATGAGAAGCAGTTGCAGAGGGAGGTTCGTCTCATAGTGATTTAAGATTTTTGATTAAAGAGCTTCTTTCTGTATCAATTAATTCTTAGAGAGACATATCCCACCAGTTGAATCTTGTTTTAGAAAAATGTGTCTAATTATGTCTTGGGTGAATCAGATTGATTCATCTAGTTTTAGTGGGCCGTCTATTTTTCTTTTTCTTAGTCGTCATGTGTATATTACCAAATGACTTCTTCATCAGAAAAACAGAAACTTTAGAGAAATTTGAATACATATTTTTCGCCACAATCATTTCTTAGTCGTCATGTGAAATCTCTTATCGTTTGGTAGTATGGATCATCTTGGATTTAAGGATATCGTCGAACACTATGTCCAAAGGTTATACTTCATAGGGTTATACTTTGACCGCACAACTCTATCCACCTGAAAATAGGGAGAACAGTGTACTCTTGGGTGTAACTCGAATACTTGAGTATAGATGAACATGCTGAGAGGACTCACAGTCCCCTACAAGGGATTAGTCATTCACGAGACCGAGCAGAGCTTGGATAGCTTCTAATTAACTCAAGAGACTGTGCACACAACAAGTGATAATGAAGAAGTCATGATCCGTTATAGAGTTAATATAAGAAGATTCATAGTTCTGTGTAATAGCTACGTTTAGTCAATTAAAAGAGATGATATTCTATCTTTACTCTCGACTAAATGTGAATGACGATGTGAGGGATGATGCCTGCACGGTATGCAAATATGAAAGGTAGATCACTTGATCAACTCAATTAATTATGGGCAGAGCATTGCTAGTGTCTTATGAGGTCATTAAATAAATTGGGCCCATTAAAGGAGTTTTAATTGGTCCAAGTTTATTTATGTCAGGGACTAATTGGGCCTAATGTGTCACACACAAAGGTTATTCCCGATTGTTTAAAATTAGCAAACTTGGGCCAATAATTGTTATTGAGCTTTATCAAGAGTAAAGTATAATTGGGTTGGAGTGGAACTCTAAACCCAATAAAGAGAAAATGGTGTCCCCAGTGGGAAATCGGTTTCTCCACAAAAGGGCCTAAATGTGTTGGAAGACCCAACGGGGTCTTAAGCCAAGTTGAATTTTAAATTCCAATTTTGAATTTAAGTTTAAAATTTTATTCAAAAGGTTAGGTTATAAAAGATAATTCTAAATTATCCAATATATATATATATATATATATATATATATAAAGATCCAATAATGATTGGATGAAGATAAGAGAAATAATAAATGAGGATTGATTTAAGAATGATTTTAAATTTTAGTTTAAGAGATGAATGCAATCTATCATCTTAAATTATTATTCAATCAATCAAGATATGAATTTAATTCATTATGATTTGGATTTTCCAATTCAAGTTTGGATTGGGCTTTCTTGCGAGCACTTAAATTAGGGTTAGACTCTTATAAAGTGTTGTTTTTTTGTATACCCATTTTATGGAACGTTTTTTTGGGGAAAATAAATAAATAAATGTGATCTATCATCTTAAATCAATCCAACAATCAAGATATAAATATGATTCATCATATTAAATTCAATCAATCAATCAATATGTGAGTTTAATATGATTTGGTTGACAAGTAATAGACTTATTACCTAAAACCCCTTTTCTTGGTGCATAAACTGAAAATTCCTAAGGTAATTAGGACTTGAAATTTTTGGCCCACTAAGGCTATAAAAAGGGGAGGGTTGGACTTTTTTTTATTCATCCATATGCTCTCTAAATTTCGGTCTTTACCAAAGGTTTAGAGAGGAAAAGACACCATCCATAAAAGGGTACGGTTTCAACCTTGTTCATCCTATCTTTAACCTAATTCCAAGAAACACCACCTTCTTGAAAAGATAAAAACCCAAGGAAACCAAAACTCAACCTTATTGGTTTCCTTAGGTTTTTATCTTTTCAAGAAGGTGATGGTTTCTTGGAATTAGATTAAAGATAGGATGAATAAAGTTAGAAGCTTATCATTTTATGGATGGTGCCTTTTTCTCTCTAAACAATTTGGGGCAAGAAGTTTTGCGAGAAGAAGGCATGAGAAGTCATTGCGAGAGGAGGATCGGCTCATAGTGATTTAAGTAGTTTGATTGAAGAGCTTCTTTCTCTATCAATTAATTCTTAGAGAGACATATCCCACCAGTTGAATCTTGTTTTAGAAAAATGTGTTTAATTATGTCTTTGGTGCATCAGATTGATTCATCTAGTTTTAGTGGATTGCGTCTATTTTTCTTTTTCTTAGTCGCCATGTGTGTATTACTAGATGACTTCTTCATCGAGGAAAAACGAAACTTCGAGAGAAATTTGAATACATATTTTTTCGTCATTTCAATTGTAATTGTGCATACTCTTTTAATGCATTTAAAATCTTCAGTTTTCTTTTTCGGGTTTCCTTCTTCTGGAAACTGAAAGTCTGTGAAAACCAATACAAAGAATTATTCTCCTTCGTCGACCTCCCATTTTAACGAGTTCGTATGCCCTGCTCATCAATGGGATGAGCATCCTAATTTTAGGTGGGAGACTTTTTTTAATATTATTCTTATTTATTTGGATTAAATTGTATATTATGCCTTAAAATTTTTTTGACATCTATATCTCAAATTAATTAATTCTTAATCTTAGATTAGAAATATTTTTTCGTAACATAAAGCATCTTAAAATATTAAAATATTTTTCCAAAGTAGCATCAAAAAATATTCAACACTTGGTATCTTAGACTAAATACACACACATATATGTATATGTAGCAAGAACATTATTTCAATTAGATAGCGTGTAGAAAGAAAAATTTTGAGTCGGAGAGGTATGTGGCAGGAGTTGTTTTGCTTTTACTTATATCATTGCTTTTACTTATATCATTTTAAATTTATATAACGGTATTTTAGGAAAATGAATAAAATTAACTAATTTAACTTTTTTCACATTTGATATGAGGTAAATTTTTAACTTTGCCCTCATTTATAATTTTGTATTTTTCAACTGTTTCTTCTCTCTCTATCTTCATGAGTACAATTAATATGGGTAAAATTGTCACAATCTCATTTATTACATGAAACTAGACTTATAAATAAAACCAATTTTTTTAGTCAAAATAGACTTATAAATATAACCAAAATGATATATCAGTTCTCCTTACAATAAGAAGTGACAAACCCTCAATTAGTTTATGACAATGTGTTGAAACAGTTTATAATCTTGAATTTGAATTTTTATTTAGTTTTAGCGGTTTGTTTGAGAAATAGTGGTAATAAAAAAGATTATATTGACAATGTTAAATTGTTTGTTCATTTAATCTAGCACGTTCTTTCTTGCACATCAGGCCAAAAAACCCACTCACAGATGCTGAGGTGGATTTTTATTCACTAAAATCAACATTTGCATCTTGAGCCCCTTATAAATTGTGTTAATCATAGTGACTCCTTGATCCTTGACTTATGGGGATACAAAATTTTATCTATTATATTTGTGGGTAAAATCCCTATTTAAATATATTTACAAAATTCCAAGTCAAAGAAACATTTAAGATTGAATCACTAATTTAATTACTTTGGAGATTTCATTGAGAAATAAAAGTAATGAGCAGAAGTGGAAAAGTATCTTATTGATAATGTTAAATTGTATGTTGATATATTTAGTGAAACATATTCTTTCTTACAAATTAAGTAGAAAAGAGAGATTCTCAGATTAGGGAGACTTATAGTAACTCCCCAATCCTTGATTTGTGGGGACTAAAGCTTTTGTATATTACTCCGGTCCTAATTATAAGATAGAATTGATTTTGTTTGGAGAAATTAAAGAAGCTAACTAAGTTATTTAATCATATCATATTGTATATCCTAAGATTATATATGTTGGATTTTAGGATCTAAATCTCATAGGTTATGAATAAGAAGTCCCACTGGTTCGCCACCGCCGGTCGCGTCAATTCGCCACAGTCGCGTCGGTTCACCAACGGGTGTCCATCTGATCAATTTTGTTATCTATAAATAGGATGTGCTAGTGACATAAAATCACAGATAGATATAGAAAAACTAGATCTAAAATTAATCTCAAACATTCGTCTTTGCATATTACATTTTGTAGACATAGTTTGTGCGATTCTGAAAGCAGACTCGTTGGATTCGCTTGGACTTCAGATTGAGAGAGCCATTTTTCTAAAGACGAATAATCCGCTCTATCCTTGGAGACAATTGCTCATCATCCTTGGGCATCCATATAGAGGGAGCAAAATTGTCTTAAGGACACAACGAAAGTTGGGCCCGGATTTCTTCATAGTTCATTACCATATTCGACGGTCTTGTGAGTTTTTCTTGGTTTTCTTCTTAGTCTTTGTACTATCGTATGTTTACAGATTATACATATTAATTATACAGATTCTTTTCTTAGTGATATTTATATCTTGAAAGTATTTTCACCAACAATATATAAGTTTATTAGTCAAACTAATTAGCTTAAAGTAAAAAACACAAATACAAATACTCTAAAGTAATTTAATTAGCTTCCTTAATCTCTATAAAAAAAAGTTAACTTATTTTATAATTATGACTGGAGATAGTATATTTTATGGGGTTTACACTTCTCATGTTGCATGAGAAGAAGAAAATTCCTACACACATATGAAATGGTGGGACCCACATCCTTTTTATTTAAAAAAAAAAAAACTCAAGCATGAAAATGGTAAAACTCACATCTTTTTTGTATCTATGATATGAGGGTACACTTATCCTACAACATGAGAAGTGTATTTCCCATATTTTATTAGAAAAATATACATTTGAATATATTTTGTTGGTCAAATTGAGATTTATGGTTCAACGTAGAATCCCTTGTTGCATTACCTTTGGCAATTGAATTGAGAAATAATAGCGCTACAGAGAACTCAAAAAAACCCTATTGACAACATTAAATTGTTTGTTGAATTAATCAAAAAGATAAATTCTTTTAAATTAGGCCAAAAACCAGAGATTCTGAGTTAAATAACAAAAGGGACATTAATTACGAGATGAGAGGATTTTATAACTATAACTGTTAATTGATAAACTAAACTAACTCAAAAGAGAAAAAATATTTTGACCAATTATTTTTTTAGTGGAATCAACATTTTAACTTGAAATCCCTTAGAAATCTTGACAACTCGCAATTATAGTAACTCATTCATCCTTTAATTACAGGAATTAAAACTTCTGTCTATTAGAATTTTTGGTCAAATACACATGTAAATATAATTTTTTTCGTAAGATACACATTTAAATTTAAATAGATGATCATAAAATAATTTCATGATTTATTATGATTAAAAATAAATATTGCTTATTGTACATACAATTATTCAAAAAAAAAAAAATTGCCCACCAATAAAGAATAATTATATAATAAATATTACATTCCTCTTGAACCAATGCTTTAAATCAATATTCAAGCAAAAAATGTTATAAATCAATAAACTATCTTTTTGTGCTTGTAGAAGTCTCTGAAGCTCAAAATGTTATATAAAAATTTCAACATGCAATGCACGGATAGCAATACTTGTTGATTAGTATTTTCCGTTATTCTTTATTTTATTTTTTCTTAATCAGTTTTGTATTAAAGACGGGAGAAAGTAGTAAAAGAGTACTTGAGAACACTAATTTATTTGGCTAGTGAAATCTCGTTAATTAAAAGAAAGGAGAGTCCTTTATTAAGATGTGGGAAATCATATTAGGTGCAGAGGTGCTAATACATGAAGCTAAGAAATATTAAATTCAGTTTATATATTCTTCTTCTTCTTCTTTTGTTGGTACAAGAGCTTGTTGCTTTGCCCAATTACATTTTGCTGATTCTTATGCACTGCCCCAAAATACAAAAAGTCACGGAAAATTCATTTAAGGGCTTTTTTTAGAAAAAAAAATCTTAAAAATGGCCCTAGGATTCTAAAAATTTCAAAAAGGGCCCAAGGGCCTTTTTTGAGATTTTTAGAATCTTGCTGAGTTGTAAATAGAGCTGATATAGTTGTTAATCGGGGCTAATATTGTTGTAAATGAGACTGATTTAGTTGTAAAAAAAAATTGTTGTAAATGTGACTGATTTAGTTGTAAACGGGTATTGATTTTGTTGTAAATTTGGCTGATTTAGTTGTTAAATTTTAATAAATTTATCCCAAAAAGGGCTCTTTTTGAGATTGTCAGAATCTTAAGGCCTTTTTGGGATTTTTTCTCCAAAAAGGGCCCCATATGGATTTTCCCAAAAGTCGCCTCTCAATCAAAAGCTTTGAGTGCACAACAATAACAAAACTCTTATGAAAAAATAGTAACAAAACTCACCTCTCCATGTATATCCGCAGCTCTTAGCTATTTCCACACACTTCATGCATCAAAACAATTGAGCAACCTTTTTTTTTACACCAGAAATATCCACAACGTAACAAAAAATCTCCCGCTCAAATCTCAAGAATTTAAAACTTCAACCATCTCCAATGATAAAAAAGACCAGCCAAGAACAGTTAAACCATATAATAATTGGGTCAGGTTCTATTTCCTTTTCCCAACTTTCATCTTTCTTAGAAGCAGCTTCCTTAGAAAATCAAACGCTCCTTGCTTTTTAGCCTTTATAATTGCCTTGAGACCTTTGGTAGCGTTTCTCTCATCCTGCTCTAAAGCAAGGTCTTTTTTCGTTTCACCAACCATGTCATTAAGAGCTTTCAGAAAACTATTGTTACCTGAGTGATAAAAAATAGGTGTCTTCTTAACATCTTCACTTGTTTTATTATCTTCTATCTGAGGGGCTATGAGGATCCCTTCTTCAGTTTCATCCTCGGCTTGCATTTGACTGCGTAGAGATGATCTCCTGATCAAGTTCTTCTTTTGGGTTGGATTAATGGCCATAATTCTTTCAAAAAGTGCTGCTTCACTGGATGATGCAAGTGCCTTTAGTTGCTTTCCAAGGTTTAAAATGGTTCCTTGACACTCTGCCAGCTTTGATGACGCTGTTGTTATCTCCCATCCCTGAAATTGAATTCAAGAAGTGAATGTCCTTTAATCTGAAATTGTTTCTGTCAGTATAATTAAAAGAACAAGAATTTCTATTTTCAGAGTCAGTGACACCAATTCAGAATATAGAACCATAACTTAGACATTGTAAATTTATCCATTCTATTAACAAGAAGTGAACTACTCCTCGGTCCTATTTATAGGGTAGAAAGAGAAAATTTTCATATGAATGTACAATTTTACCCTCCATTTATTATTATATTGACTTTGTTCTCATGAGGCATATTGTACATTAAATAGAAGTAAAGTTGGAAAGTTGTTGAATTTTGTGGAAGAATTAATGAAGTTTAAAGTTTTTGTTGATTTTTGTGAAACATATTGATGTGACTTAAAAATAAGATAAGAGAAGTACTGTTTGTTTGATATATCTTTTCCATTTCATTTCCGCCAGGTGTTGGAGATTCCTTCTTTTCAATACTGTTGCATTTGAATGTTTACAGAATCGGAATTATCAATTTGCAAAGGAAAAAAGAAAATTAAACAAGATCAAGGATGAAGATCCTTACTTACCTTTCTAGTTGTAGTTGAAGCTCCAGGCATGTTGCTTCCAATTCTTCACATGAGATCTTTTTATCTTCTAATTCAACTTCTAAGGATGAGAACTTCTGAAATATGTCATTTAACTTAGTATGGGCTATTGTAAGCTGTGTATCAAGATCTTCATTTATCGATTTCTGTTTTTCAAACTGATCTTCAATAATTCCTTTTGACTCTTTCATTGCCTCTAGTTCTGATTGCAAAACTTCGATGCTACTTTTTGCCTCCTGAAGTTGTTGAGTCAAATACCCATTTTCCTTAGAGACTGACAGTAACATTGCTTCCAAGTTTTTCTTCACAGATTCTTCAGTTTTCAGCTCATCATTCCATTTTTTGTTTTCTTCTATATGATCAGACTGATTGTTCTTCATATGAAATAGCTCACTTTGGTTCTTAATCTTTTCCCCTGCAAATGAAGCATCTGTAGGAGTGCCACAATTATTTATGCTCCAGTCCAAAGCAAAAGCCTACCTCTTCAGCAAATTTTTCAAAATCAGCTCTTCCAACTAATAAATCTTTACAGGTATGAACAAATCGATGAAGAAGAGCATTCAAGTCCATAATCTTCCATTTAAAAACATGAACAAAGTATTCTTTGGATGGTGGCGATTGAGATATCTGAGAATGCTGGTTCTTCTCCAAGCTATCATCAGAAAACCTGCTGTAAATTAGTGACTTGATAGCCACAGTATGCAAATATGAAAGGTAGATCACTTGATCAATTCAATTAGTTATGGGCAGAGCATTGCTAGTGTCTTATGAGGTCATTAAATAAATTGGGTCCGTTAAAGGGGTTTTAATTGGTCCAAGTTTATTTATGCCAGTGACTAATTGGGCCTAATGTGTCACACGCAAAGGTTATTCCCGATTGTTTAAAATTAGCAAACTTGGGCCAATAATTGTTATTGAGCTTTATCAAGAGTAAAGTATAATTGGGTTGGAGTGGAACTCTAAACCCAATAAAGAGAAAATGGTGTCATATATGGTGTCCCCAGTGGGAAATCGGTTTCTCCACAAAATGGCTTAAATGTGTTGGAAGACCCAACGGGGTCTTAGGCCAAGTTGAATTTTAAATTCGAATTTTGAATTTAAGTTTAAAATTTAATTCAAAAGGTTAGGTTATAAAAGATAATTCTAAATTATCCAATGTATATATATATATATATATATAAAGATCCAATAATGATTGGATGAAGATAAGAGAAATAATAAATGAGGATTGATTTAAAATGATTTTAAATTTTAGTTTAAGAGATGAATGCAATCTATCATCTTAAATTATTATTCAATCAATCAAGATATGAATTTAATTCATTATGATTTGGATTTTCCAATTCAAGTTTGATTGGGCTTTCTTTATGAAAGCACTTAAATTAGGGTTAGACTCTTATAAAGTGTTATTTTTTTTGTATACCCATTTTATGGACTTTTTTTAGGGGGAAAAAAATAAATAAATGTGATCTATCATCTTAAATCAATCCAACAATCAAGATATAAATATGATTCATCATATTAAATTCAATCAATCAATCAATATGTGAATTTAATATGATTTGGTTGATAAGTAATAGACTTATTACCTAAAACCCCTTTTCTTAGTGCATAAACTGAAAATTCCTAAGGCAATTAGGACTTGAAATTTTTGGCCCACTAAGGCTATAAAAAGGGGAGGGTTGGACTTTTTTTTATTCATCCATATGCTCTCTAAATTTCGGTCTTTACTAAAGGTTTAGAGAGGAAAAGACACCATCCATAAAAGGGTACGGTTTGTGCCTTGTTCATCCTATCTTTAACCTAATTCCAAGAAACACCACTTTCTTGAAAAGATAAAAACAAAACTCAACCTTATCCCTTGAAACCAAAACTCAACCTTATTGGTTTCCTTAGGTTTTTATCTTTTCAAGAAGGTGATGGTTTCTTGGGATTAGATTAAAGATAGGATGAATAAAGTTAGAACCTTATCATTTTATGGATGGTGTCTTTTCCTCTCTAAATAATTGGGGCAAGAAGTTTTGCAGAGAAGACACGAGAGAATTTGCATAGTGATTTAGAGAGGGAGGATCGGCTCATAGTGATTTAAGTAGTTTGATTGAAGAGCTTCTTTCTCTATCAATTAATTCTTAGAGAGATATATCCCACCAGTTCAATCTTGTTTTAGAAAAATATGTTTAATTATGTCTTTGGTGAATCAGATTGATTCATCTAGTTTTAGTGGAATGCGTCTATTTTTCTTTTTCTTAGTCGCCATGTGTGTATTACCAAATGACTTCTTCATCAGAAAAACAGAAACTTCAGAGAAATTTGAATACATATTTTTCACCACTCTCATTTTATTGTAACTGTGCATACTATTTTAATGCATTTAAAATCTTCAGTTTTTTTTTTTTTTTTTTTTTGGGTTTCCTTCTTCTGGAAACTGAAAGTCTGTGAAAACCAATACAAAGAATTATTCTCCTTCGTCGACCTCCCTTTTTAACGAGTCCGTATGCCCTGCTCATCAATGGGTTGAGGATGAGCATCCTAATTTTAGGTGGGAGACTTTTTTTTATTATTCTTATTTATTTGGATTAAATTGTATATTATGCTTTGAAATATTTTTGACACTCATATCTCAAATTAATTAATTCTTAATCCTAGATTCAGAAATTCAGAAATATTTTTTCTGTAATACAAGAATCCTAAAATATTTTTCTAGTAGCATCAAAAAATATTCAACACTTGGTATCTTAGACAAAATACACAACAGCATATATGTCTCAAATATTTAATACAAATTAGATTTTTTAAAATACATTTAGCCTAAAAATTTATTATTTCTAAAAATATTTTTTAAAAAAAAATTATTATGTGTATACGTGTATATATAGCAAGAATTAGATAGCGTGTGAAAAAGAAAATTTTAGGTCATAAAGGATGGAGGTTTTACTTTTATTTATGTCATTTTAAATTTATATAAAGGTATTTTTGAATAAAATTTAATTTTTTACTTATATCATTTTAAATTTAAATTTATATAACGGTATTTTAGAAAAATAAATAAAATTAACTAATTTAACTTCTTTCTTTTATCTCTTCAAAATTGATTAAATATGTCCTATAATTAAAATCGCATTGGAGTTTTTGTCTAGTTTTTTTCTTTTTTTTTTTTCAAACAAACCTTTTATTTGGATATGAACATTCCATATTCATTCAATTTCCATTTTAACCTGATCAAGGATACAAAAGTTAAAAATGTTCTGTTTGTACACGTGCTTAATAATTAAGGCGCCTAAATCCCTACATTACAAGGGAAGAGGACACTTTCAAAATTATATGTCTTATTGGGATTTTGAAAATAAAAGAAGACAAAAAATTCTAGAGAACTCCAAGTAACCTAATTTCATGCATGACACCATCAAATTGTCAATGGTGGGGAAAAAAATGGTTAAGGTGGAATAATATAAATGTGGCTTTTCAAAAAATGCCCCTAACACTAATACTATATTTGGTTTGACGGGAGAGGGATGGGAGCGAAAGGGGGAAATTTTTTTCTTTCATCTTTACTAAATAGCCTATGAGTTTTTTTTTATTCTAAAAATACACTCTCAATAAAAAGGAATACTTTTCTCATTAATGACAATTTGATAAATAAATTTTTTCTTGGTGTAAAAATGATTACGTAGTTACAAAAATGCAAGCAAAAATACCCATTAATCATTATTTGATCGTTTAATTTGATTTTTTATATTTTAAAAATGGCATTGACGATAACTCAACAAAATTTTATCTCGGGTGGTAGTAAAAACTAGAGAAAATTATAGAAAATGACATATATATTTTTAAAATTACAGTTCAACCCTTTTCTCTCTCAATCTCAATCTTACCCATCGGGTCTCCGCCTCCTTGCCGCCATTGCTGCCTTTCTATAATTTTCAAAACTATCTGGACCCTTTTTGTAATTTTCTCTAGTCCTCTACTACTAGCTGGAATGAAATTTAATTGAGTCATCATCCATGTATCAATCTTAAAAATACAAAAAAATTCAAACTAATGCTCAATGAGTTTTTTGCTCCACTTTTATAATCACATAGTCACTTTTACACACATAAAAAATATTTGATATTGGTTCACTTTTAAAAACCATATATGTATTTTTGAACCTTAACAAAACAAAAAAATAAATAAATAAAGAAATTGTTTTGTGTCTTTTTGAAAACCCTGTACCGAAAACCAAATCTTCAAAGAACCGGACTAAGCCCAGATCACCTCCTTGCAGAAAGCTTAGTTTTGGTTTACTTCTCACCAAACAATGGAGACATTAATATTTTACCCAAAAAAAAATATAGATTAATATATATACATATATGGATATTTAACGGCTTCTGATTTTTTGTAAAAAACTTTACTGATCTTTCATCATCTAAATTAACTTACCTTCAATATCGTATCCTAATCAAATAAAATATCCATTCTAGCCTTTGCTTATTTTCCAAGTTATTGCCTGGTAAAAAGGTCTAAAAAGTGACTCAATCCATCGCAAGTCAAACTCTCAAAATAAAGTAGAAGCATTGGACCAACATGTTTCACGTATGGCCATTTTTTTAACTACAATTAATTGGCGACGGCTCTAGTTTCTCAGATAAGATGGAATGAAGAAATCCAATACACTAGTATAAAATAAAACTAAAACATCAGTATCAAATTCAAATCCTAGGCACGTCATTGAACTCAAAGTCCACAAACACATACAGTATAATAATCTAGTCATATGTCACCACTCGTCCCAGCATTGTCCCACGCTTTCGACATTTTTATTACTGCTACTTCCTGATGCGTGGTGACCAAGGCCTTCATATTATAAATACCAACAACAAAATCGAACAAATTTAAGATCAAGTCAAATAACAGAATGTATAGTCCCAGCCATGAACTGCCCCTGCACATAGCTTTATTTCCTTTCATGTCTCAGAGCCATATGATGGCAACTATAGACTTGGCCAAATTGTTTGCCTCACGAGGTCCAAAAGTAACACTTGTTACCACCCCTTTCAATTCTCCTCTGTTTTCCAAATCAATCCACAAAAGCCAAGAACAGGGTCACCGAATCAAACTTCACATCATCAGATTCCCTTCCTCGGAAATTGGATTACCAGAAGGATGTGAGACTCTTAATTTTGTCAAGCCTCCTCAATTAAAGGAAACATTTCTCAAAGCGATTCCTCTGTTAGAGAAACCTCTGGATGAGTTCCTTCAAAAGCATCGTCCTAATGTTCTTGTGGCTGACACTTTCTTTTCATGGGCTAATGACCTCGCAGCTAAACATGGGATTCCAAGGCTGGTGTTTCATGGAACCTGTAATTTCGCTATATGTGCTTCCCTATGTATCAATATCTTTAAGCCTCACAAGAAAGTCTCATCTGAAATCGAAACTTTCCTCATACCCAATCTTCCAGGAAATATCGAGTTCTCGAGGAACCAGCTGCCTACTTTCATGAAGCTAGAAGATGATGATGAAACAGAGATCGCTAAAGTGTTCAGGGCTTCTGTAGATTCAGACTCCAAATGTTATGGGGTTATAGTAAACAGCTTTTACGAGCTTGAGCCAGCTTATTCAGATTTCTACAGGAAAGTTCTTGGAAGAAAGACATGGAACATAGGCCCAATCTCGCTCTGCAATAACGACTCTGAAGTAGTGAAAGCAAACAGGGGAAATCCAGCTTCAGCTTCAATCATGAACCTTGAATTCCTGAATTGGCTAGACCAAAAGCAACCAAACTCAGTAATATACATATGTTTTGGAAGCACCACAACTTTCACTAACGAACAATTAAAGGAGATAGCTTTGGGTATAGAGGCATCAGGGGTGGGATTTATATGGGTTATAAAATAGAACAGGGAGGAAGAAGAAGACACAGGGAAGGAAGAATGGTTACCAGAAGGATTCAGAAACAGAACGAAAGAGAAAGGATTGATTTTGAGAGATTGGGCTCCACAGTTGGTGATTCTTGGTCACAGATCAGTGGGTGGTTTTGTGACACACTGTGGATGGAACTCAGTGATGGAAGCTGTGGCAGCCGGAGTTGCCATGGTGAGTTGGCCGGTGGGGGCAGAGCAGTTTTTAACGAGAAGCTGGTGACTCAGGTTCTGAAGATTGGAGTTAGTGTTGGAGTTCAAAAGTGGGTTCGATGGGTTGGAGATAGTGTGAAGCATGAGGCCATAGAGAGAGCGGTGAGGAAGGTTATGGTTGGAGAGGAAGGAACCGGGATGAGAATTAGGGCAAGAAGTTTTGCAGAGAAGGCACGAGAAGCAGTTGCAGAGGGAGGATCGTCTCATAGTGATTTAAGTTGTTTGATTGAAGTGCTTCTTTCTGTATCAATTAATTCTTAGAGAGACATATCCCACCAGTTGAATCTTGTTTTAGAAAAATGTGTCTTATTATGTCTTGGGTGAATCAGATCGATTCATCTAGTTTTAGTGGGCCGTCTATTTTTCTTTTTCTTAGTCGTCATGTGTATATTACCAAATGACTTCTTCATCAGAAAAACAGAAACTTTAGAGAAATTTGAAAACATATTTTTCGCCACAGTCATTTCTTAGTCGTCATGTGATATCTCTCATCGTTTGGTAGTACGGATCATCTTGGGTTTAAAGATATCGTCGAACACTATGTCCTAATGTTATACTTCATATGGTTATACTTTGACCGTACAACTCTATCCACCTAAAAATGGGGAGAACAGTGTACTCTTGGGTGTAACTCGAATACATGAGTATATATGGACATGTTGAGAGGACTCACAGTCCCCTACAAGGGATTAGTCATTCACGAGACCGGCAAAACTTGGATAGCTTCTAATTAACTCAAAAGACTGTGCACACAGCAAGTGATCATGAAGAAGTCATGATCCGTTATAAAGTTAATATAAGAAGATTCCTAGTTCTCTGAAATAGCTACGTTTAGTCAATTAAGAGAGATGATATTCTATCTTTACTCTCGACTAAATGTGAATGACGATGTGAGGGATGATGCCTGCACGGTATGCAAATATGAAAGGTAGATCACTTGATCAACTCAATTAGTTATCGGCAAAACATTGCCAGTGTCTTATGAGGTCATTAAATAAATTGAGCATGTTAAAGGGGTTTTAATTGGTCCAAGTTTATTTATGTCAGTGACTAATTGGGCCTAATGTGTCACACACAAAGGTTATTCCTGATTGTTTAAAATTAGCAAACTTGGGCCAATAATTATTATTGAACTTTATCAAGAGTAAAGTATAATTGGGTTGGAGTGGAACTCTAAACCCAATAAAGAGAAAATGGTGTCATATATGGTGTCCCCAGTGGGAAATCAGTTTCTCCACAAAAGGGCCTAAATGTGTTAGAAGATCTAACGGGGTCTTAGGCCAAGTTGAATTTTGAAGTCGAATTTTGAATTTAAGTTTAAAATTTAATTCAAAAGGTTAGGTTATAAAAGATAATTCTAAATTATCTAATATATATATATATATATATAAATATCCAATAATGATTGGATGAAGATAAGAGAAATAATAAATGAGGATTGATTTTTTAATGATTTTAAATTTTTTTTAAGAGATGAATGCAATCTATTATCTTAAATTATTATTCAATCAATCAAGATATGAATTTAATTCATTATGATTTGGATTTTCAATTCAAGTTTGATTGGGCTTTCTTTATGAGCACTTAAATTAGGGTTAGACTCTTATAAAGTGTTGTTTTTTTGTATACCCATTTTATGGACTTTTTTTAGGGAAAATAAATAAATAAATGTGATCTATCATCTTAAATCAATCCAACAATCAAGATATAAATATGATTCATCATATTAAATTCAATCAATCAATCAATATGTGAATTTAATATGATTTGGTTGACAAGTAATAGACTTATTACCTAAAACCCCTTTTCTTAGTGCATAAACTTAAAATTTCTAAGGCAATTAGGACTTGAAATTTTTGGCCCACTAAGGCTATAAAAAGGGGAGGGTTGGACTTTTTTATTCATCCATATGCTCTCTAAATTTTGGTCTTTACTAAAGGTTTAGAGAGGAAAAGACACCATCCATAAAAGTGCGGTTTCAACCTTGTTCATCCTATCTTTAACCTAATTCCAAGAAACACCACCTTCTTGAAAAGATAAAAACCCAAGGAAACCAAAACTCAATCTTATTGGTTTCCTTAGGTTTTTATCTTTTCAAGAAGGTGATGGTTTCTTGGAATTAGATTAAAGATAGGATGAATAAAATTAGAACCTTATCCTTTTATGGATGGTGCCTTTTCCTCTCTAAATAATTGGGGCATTTTTTTGTAGAGAAGGCACGAGAAGTTGTTGCAGAGGGAGGATCGGCTCATAGTGATTTAAGTAGTTTGATTGAAGAGCTTCTTTCTCTATCAATTAATTCTTAGAGAGACATATCCCACCAGTTCAATCTTGTTTTAGAAAAATGTGTTTAATTATGTCTTTGGTGAATCAGATTGATTCATCTAGTTTTAGTGGATTGCGTCTATTTTTCTTTTTCTTAGCCGCCATGTGTGTATTACCAGATGACTTCTTCATCAGAAAAACAGAAACTTCAGAGAAATTTGAATACATATTTTTCGCCACTTTCCTTTTATTGTAACTGTGCATACTATTTTAATGCATTTAAAATCTTCAGTTTTTTTTTTTTTTTTTTTTTTTTTTGGGTTTCCTTCTTCTGGAAACTGAAAGTCTATGAAAACTAATACAAAGAATTATTCTCCTTCGTCGACCTCCCTTTTTAACGAGTCCGTATGCCCTGCTCATCAATGGGATGAGCATCCTAATTTTAGGTGGGAGACTTTTTTTATTATTCTTATTTATTTGGATTAAATTGTATGTTATGCCTTGAAATATTTTTGACATCCATATCTCAAATTAATTAATTCTTAATCCTAGATTCAGAAATATTTTTTTCAATAAAGCACTAAAATATCCATCAAAAAATATTTTTCAACACTTAGTATCTTAGACAAAATCAAAAAATATTCAACACTTGTCTCAAATATTTAATACAAATTAGATTTTTTTTTATACATTTAGCCTAAAAATTTATACATTTGGCTCCCTCAAAATATTTTTTAAAAAAAATTAGTTAATGTGTATACATTTTTCCTCCCAAATGCTCCGCCACTGCATATGTGTATATATAGCAAAAATTTTAGGTCATAAAGGTATGTGGCGGAGCTTTTTTACTTTTATTTATGTCATTTTAAATTTATATAAAGGTATTTTAGAAAAATGAATAAAATTAACTAATTTAACTTCTTTCCTTAATCGATTTGTCATTTTAAATTTATATAAAGGTATTTTAGAAAAATAAATAAAATTAACTAATTTAACTTCTTTCCTTAATCTCTTCAAAATTGATTAAATATGTCCTATAATTAAAACTGGAGGGAGTAGTTTATAGTGCATGGAGTTTTTTGTCTAAATTTTTTTTTGTAAAACAAACCTTTATTTGGATATGAACATTCCATATTCATCCAAATTCCATCTTAACCTGATCAAGGATACAAAAGTTCAAAAGTTAAAAATATTCTGTTTGTACACGTGCTTAATAATTAAGGCGCCTCAATCCCTACCTTACAAGGGAAGAGGACACTTTCAAAATTATTTGTCTTCTTGGGATTTTGAAAATAAAAGAAGACAAAAAATTCTAGAGAACTCCAAGTAACCTAACTTCATGCATGACAGTGATGACACCATCAAATTGTCAATGGTGGGGAAAAAAATGGTTAAGTGGAATAATATAAATGTGCTTTTTCAAAAAATGCCCCTAACACTAACACTATATTTGGTTTGAGGGGGGAGGGATGAAAGGGATGAAGGGGAAGAGAAATTTTTTTTTTCATCTTTACTAAATAGCCTATAA
This sequence comes from Acacia acuminata, assembly GCA_019022655.1. Lineage (NCBI taxonomy): Eukaryota > Viridiplantae > Streptophyta > Magnoliopsida > Fabales > Fabaceae > Acacia > Acacia acuminata. Next base: position 584,952 of record JAFJYI010000199.1, read on the forward strand.
TTTTTTTTTATACTCTAAAAATACACCCTCAATAAAAAGAAATATTTTTCTCATTAATGACAATTTGATCAATAACTTTTTTCTTAGTGTAAAAATGATTATGTAGTTACAAAAATGCAGCAAAAATACCCATTAATCGTTATTTGATCGTTAATTTGATTTTTTATATTTTAAAAATGACATTGACGATAATCAACTAAATTTCATCCCAAATGGTAGTAAAAACTGGAGAAAATTACAAAAAATGATATATATATTTTTTAAAATTACAGTTCAGCCCTTTTCTCTCTCAATCTCAATCTTACCCATTGGGTCTCCCTCCTCACGCCATTTCTTTGCCTTTCTATAATTTTCAAAACTATCGGGCCCTTTTTGTAATTTTCTCTAGTCCTCTACTACTAGCTAGAATGAAATTTAGTTGAGTATCATTTATGTCAATATTAAAAATAAAAAAAAATTCAAACTAATCGTCAATGGATTTTTTTGCTTCACTTTTATAACTAAATAGTCACTTTTACATATAAAAAAAATATTTGATGTTGGGTTCACTTTTAAAAACCATATATGTATTTTTGCACCTTAACAAAACAAAAATAAATAAATAAAGAAATTGTTTAGTGTCTTTTTGGAAAACCCTAAACAATGGTTTTAGAAACCTCTTTTTTTCGTAAATTGAGATAAAAATCATCTAATATACTTTTTCATAAATTATAAAAATACTTTTAAAAAACTAAACCCACATACACTAATCAACCCACACTTAACACGAATATGGCTAATAAATTGGCAAAATATCTTGGAAATGCGGCTTCCTTCCTCACACGATCGAATACGATTCGGGAGTGGGCAAAATGTTGGGGATTGTCAATTATTTGAGATTGCCAACGGTGTTGATGATCAATATATCATATAAAATAAACAAATTAAGATTACTATGTTACTATATTTCAAACAAGTGACTAATTTAATTAAACGAAAATATATTATACTCCCGGACAGGTGGACCGCCATGATTGAGGCCAGTTGTGAACAAAATCGAATCTGAATCTGGGTAACAAGAAAGAAGTGACAATTACAGACAGGTCCCTATCGATACATTTATTATCACGGAGACGAGAGTACGGATACTGTATAGTCCATGCAAGCACATTATTAATACTTTATTAATAAAAGTTTAATTTGTCCAATTTTTTGAATAAAAAATAAAAAAGATGACTGACATGAAATATGACGAGGCACACAATTGATGATTAATAATCACACTAACAGTGGAGCACCTGTGACTGTATTAAATCGCGACGCCACTATATTTTGAGGTGTAAGAAGTGAATTATTTTTTATCCGATTTTTATAGAAATAGGATAAGAAATAAATGTGATTTGTGTTTTTTTTTTTTTTGTTCAATTCTAGAGATATTATTAATGAAAAGAAACGCTATTACGGAAAAACAAACTGATCGCAGAAGCTGCAAAAGAAAACCAGAAGCACACTAACAGAAATTAACAGACGAAACAACCACAAACGCCCACTACACGACGCTGATGAAGAAAACAAATCAACCAGGATCAATATTCCTTGGGTGAACAGATGCTTGAGATCGCTGGATCTGAGAGCTCTTCGCGTCTTCCTCCAGGACATGAGACAAAGGAGGTGATGGTATTTCTACCCACCCAATTGGGTACACCCCCTTATTGGTGGATGCAGCAAGAAGATCATTTGCTAAGTTCCCCGGCGAGGAGTAAACCGAAAGGAAAAGCTGGACTCGATCGAAGAAGCACTTGGATGTTTTCAACGATGCATTGGCACCGCCACTCACAAAGAATTAATCTGATTTTTTTCCACATATTGCACTAGAGATTGACGGTCTGTCTCGAGAATGACGTTTTTATTGCCTAAGTCTTGCAAAATCATCAAAGCTCTTTGCATAGCCAACGCCTCCGTCATAAATGCCGATAAAGATTTGACCTTATCCACGAACGCCCACTGCATTTGACCCCAATAATTTCGACATATAATTCCTATTTGCGGCCGTGATGAGGATTCATGGAAAGAGCCATCAATATTCACTTTAAGCATATGAATAGGAGGAGGCTTCCATCGACTTTAGGCTTTTGGAGATTGTGTGGCTTCTCAAGACCCTTCGGTTTGTTGCAAGCATTTCGATGATTAGCCCGATCGATTTGCTTTTTCAAGCGTGGTTATCGGGTCGTATTTTGCCATTAAAAACGAAATCATTTCTCCCTTTCCGAGAGATACCACGAAGCCATGCAATATGGGCAATATCATATCTTTGTGAGAGGGCATTGGGGGCTCATTATTTCATCCACCACCGATTGAAGCTTGGAATATTATTGGGGTCACTCGATGGATAAGTTGCACCCAAGCCACACACAACGCCCGGGGACATCGAAAGAATAGATGCTCAACCTGTTTCACTAGCCGATCCACAAATCGACATAAATCCATGGGGCTTCTTTTTCTATGAGTGAGGGCTTCGTTCGTAGCAATGGCATTAGACATGATTCGCCATATAAAATTTACTACTCTTGGAATGGACTTGATTTTCCAAGTGTTCTTCCATACCTCACTGGAAAATTGGGAGGGGGGTCGGCCATGCGCATCAGGAGTGCCCAATGTGAGGTTATATCCCAACTTGACCGAATACACACCAGTTTTTGCGAGAGCCCACATTAACTGATCATCTTTTGGGATCCGTGGGAGTGGCATAGCAGATATAGCAGCGCTAGTGTGGTCATCAATAAGGTTTCTGATTGGGGATAGATCCCAGCACCCAATTGAAGTAGACAAGAGGGAGGCAACGGGCTGGTTTGATAGTTTGAGGCTTTCGTCCTCGGTAGGCGGCCTCCTTGATGGTAAGGCAGGGATCCAATTGTCTTGCCAGATGCGTGCAGATCTTCCGTTGCCTATTTGCCAGCATAAATCCTTTTTGATGAAGTCCCTTCCATCTAGAATGCTTGACCAACACCAAGAAGCTCGATGGCCTTTTACTGCATCCAGAAAAACATCATTAGGAAAATAAAGACTTTTAAGAACTCTTACCCACGGTCGTCGGGATTTTGGGATAATCTCCATGCCGTCTTTGCTAATAGGCGTTGTTAAATCTAGTGAAATCTCGGAATCCCATGCCTCCTTCTGTCTTGGGTCTCGTAAGTTTATGCCATGCCACCCAATGAGTTTTATTTTGGCCCTCCCACCAGAAGTTGGATACCAGTCTGTTCAATTCCTTGCAAGTTTTATCTGGAAATTTAAAACAAGTCATAGGGAATATTGGGATGGCATTTAAGACGGCCTTAATCATGACTTCTCTCCCTGCAAAGGATAAGTGTTTACTGCTCCATCCTAAGACCTTCTTGCTAACTTTCTCACGGACATATGCCAGAGCCTGATGTTTAGTTTTACCCCAGAAACTTGGGATGCCCAAATATTTGCCTTGATCCAAGCTTTCCCCGATTCCAAGGATATCGCAAACACTCTGCCGTAAATCAGGTGGGGTGTTGCTTGAAAACACGATACTAGATTTCTCCAGATTAGCTTGTTGTCCTGAAGCATGACAGTAGTCTTGGAGAATTCTAGCCAGGACTTGGCAGTTATGGACATCTGCATTCAGAAAAAACAGAGCATCATCTGCGAAAAAACTATGTGACAGGGTTGGGCATAAGTTATTAAATTTGATCCCAGTTAGCCGGCCCTGAGATATGGCTTTGTTGATCATGCAAGTAAGGGCTTCAAGAGTCAAGATAAAAAGGCATGGAGATAATGGGTCTCCTTGACGAAGCCCTCTGCCTGGTTTGATTGAAGCAATTTTCTCCCCTGCAATACATAGATTAAGGTGCACAGTGTCTACACAATTCATCACTAGATTAACCCATTTTTCAGAAAATCCAAATTTAGACAGGATGCTTCTCAAAAAGTCCCATTCAACCCTATCATAAGCCTTACTCATGTCCATTTTTAAGGCGAGTTCGAACTTGTTACCAGTTTTCCTTCGCCTTAAGTAATGGAACATTTCGTGGGCTATGATAATGTTATCCTGGATAAGGCGACCTGGCACAAAAGCACCTTGATTAGGGGATATACATTTATCAAGGCAACCTTTCATTCTATTGGCCAAGACTTTAGAGATAATTTTGTAGGAGAAATTGCAAAGGCCAATAGGTCTGAAATGTGCAACCATTTCCGGCTTATCGATCTTAGGGATAAGGGTTATATTGGTTCCATTAATATCATCAAGTGAGAGGCATGTTTCAAAAAAGTCCTGAACCATTTTGACAATTGAATCCCCTACCTCTTCCCATGAGAATTGGTAAAATTTACCTGGAAAACCGTCTGGTCCTGGGGCTCTCGATCCACCCAGTTCAAAAGTTGCTATTCTGATCTCTTCACGAGTAACAGGGCGGAGGAGAAACTCATTTAATCCATCATCTATTTTTGTGTCAATGGAATCAATGGATGTTGACAATTGGCGAGGCCTTGTGGGAGAAAAGAGATTGGTGAAATAATCAGTGAACATGTTATTGATGATACCTTTATCTCTAGTCCACACGCCATTCTCATTTTTCACACTTAAGATTGAGTTTCTTCGCCTTCGGATCAGGGTAGACAGATGGAAGAATTTAGAATTTTTATCCCCAAATTGGAGCCAAGAAACTCGGGATCGTTGCCACCAGTAATTTTCTTCTTGATCCATCAGGTCTTCTATTCGCCTTAGGAGGTCAGCTTCTTCTGTCTTCTTTTCTTTAGATTGGTAACCTTGTCGTACAGAAGTAAGGCAAGCTTGCAGAGCCTCTATCATCTTTTTTCGGTTTGGGAAATTCTGTTTGCTCCAATCTATTAGAGATTTCCTGCTGTTATTTAAAGACAACGCAACTTGAGAAATGGCATTATTTGCTTGCGTTGCCCCCGCTCCCCAACTATCATGAATTACCTGCATAAAATCATTGTGAGCCGTCCAATAATCCTCAAACCTAAAAGGTTTTCTTTTATTAGAAGAAACATGAGTAAAATTAACAAGCAAGAGATGATGGTCAGAACCCATAGGTTCAATATGAAAAACTTGTACAAACGGAAAACTATGACAGAAAGAATCATTTCCCATAACACGGTCGATCCGTTCTCTGATAGTAGCCTCTTCTTGCCTACGGTTGCACCAGGTGAACCACGATCCATTGAAACCCAGGTCGATAAGCGAGCAGTCAGAGATAAATTTTTGAAAATTGAGGATTTTTCTGATAGCTCGTGGGTTCCCTCCTTGTTTTTCCTGGTGTGACGTTATGTCGTTGAAGTCTCCCAGACATATCCAGCTTTCTGTCCTGTAGTTGGCAAACCTGGAGATGCTAGCATACACCTCGAGCCGGTCTGACTCTGTTGGTGGCCCATAAACAAAGGAGATATATTGGGGGAAGTCTACCGCCGGATCGAACACTGATGTATTAATGACATTGTTTGAGTAGGAGAGGATGTTCACAACAGTTGCTTTATCCCAGAATAATGCTAGGCCACCGCTTAATCCTATAGGGTCAATAATCCATTCTTCTTCAAAGCCACATCTCTGCCGGATCCTACTGACATATTGACGTTTCTTCTTAGTCTCCATGAGGAAGACTATGTGGGGTTTTTTATTATTACAGACCTCTTTCAGGTGTTTAACTGTCACGGGAACCCCTAACCCTTGACAGTTCCAGGATAAAAGACTCATGGCGAACCGATGGCTGCTTGGTGGCAACCATCGGCTTGGATCGAGGGATCAGATGAGAACACGTCTTGCTTTGTGGTATTATCATTTTGTGATTCCAAAGTAGGCTGGGGTACGAATGGAGGAACTGGAATGGGCTCAGATTTTTTTAAGGTGCGTGGGCCTTTCCTACCCCTGATAGATTTTTTTATTTTGTGGACATTCATGCGTTGGGGCCTACCAGAGGTAGCTTCACTGGTTTCTCCAGGTGGTCCATTGGGTTGTTGTTCTTCACCATAGGTAAGCCTCTTCTTTGGAGGATTGTAGTGCAGTTCTTCTTCCAAGGCTTCAGGGGAACGCTTCAAGCGAATCCTATCAAGGCCGGTAGTAACGGCGGAGACCGGCGACAACCCCAAAAAGGGAATAATTGTAGTTTTGCCATCGGTGTCAGTAGCTGGAAATTCAACCCAGTAAGGAGCCGCCGGATTGATTGGGATCTGGCTAGAGTGGTGGGCTTGATTTGGATGATCTGGAGAGAGGGCGTGGGGCGCGTCATCCATGGGTGGTTGGAGGAGAATCTGTATTTCAGGCTGGGATTTCGGAGCTGTGGGATTTAATTCCGTGATACATGGTGGAATATTAAATTGGAAATCCTTGGAGTAATTCTCATTCATAGCATCTTGATGGCTCGCGTTACCGTTGAGGGGCTCTTTGTGTTTCGAATTAGGGATTCCAGATTCTTTGCCCTTGTAGAGGTTCTTTCCTGAATTAGCGATATCCATAGTTGACTGATGGGGATGAGCAGATTTCGGTGGTTGGGGCAGAATTTCAGGAATTAATTCCTTAATTGCCGCGGGATCATTAAAGTGGGGGATCTGTTGATTATCCTCATTGAAAGCATTTTCAATTCTCGGTGACCGTTGGGGTGTGTAGTATGGCGCATATTGTGGTGGCCGGATTTTGCGCCTTGACTCGTGCTCTTTCCTGATTTAGCAGGTTCGTCGATGCGCTTGTGCTCGCAGACAACTCCGGCTGCCGGCGGTGGCGTCCTTCGTGTTATCGCCGCTTCATCCCAGTTTCCGTCATGAATCATCACTGCGTCTTCAAGCACTTTTATGTGCACAGTACCGAGGCCAATTCCTACTCGATTGTCTTCACAGCCATCATCAGAGATCTCAGATTGGAATTTACAGTTTTTGGAATCATGCCCTATCCTCCCACAGTCGTAGCAGTAGGTTTGGAGTCGCTCATACCTGACAGTGACCCAGATTGGATCACGATTTGGCCGGGGAACCCAGAAGCCATTAATCAAAGGTTCAAGGATATTGATAACGGCCCTGACTCTGATGAAGGTACGAGACAGCCGATCTTGGATTTTCGGTGATTCATATAGAACTGTTTTACCGACTGCATTGCCTAGTTTCACAGCATTTTCCCCATCAAAAGCAACATGTGGGAGGCCATGGAATTGGACCCAGAACGGGCACCAGTTGAAGTTCACCTCGCTAATAATCATGTAGTCGTCCCAGTGCTGGAGGTTCAGAAGGGCGCCCTGAATGGCCCACGGACGACCTTTTAGGACATGGTTGTAGTCATCAAGGTTTTCAAAGCGAAAAAGGTAGACGTTTTTCTCAGGCATGTCGTGGATTTCCATGTTTCTGTTTAGTCCCCAGCCTTTTTTGATCATGGAGATCACCACGCCTCTATTCAGGAATTTGTCGGTTTCCAGCCTACCCACCAAAACACGACCTTTCTGTACAGTGGTGGATGTGTTGAGATCCAGTTGGACTTCTTTTCCATTCCTGTTTCCTCCACTGTGTTTGTCGTTCTCCATAACTTGATTGCTCTGGTAATCAGTCACGCACTTATCTGACTATCTGTGTTTAAGGCCAAAAAATACCTGAGTTGGAAAACAAAGGGGTACTTTCAGGCTTCAGTTTACTAAGTAGCAGGGATGGTGGTCGACGTTCCAATGGGAAGAAGGGTGCAAGGATTGGTAAGGTTCTCTACAGAGGAGAAAAAGCTCTCTACAGAGGAGAGAAAAAGCTCTCTACAGAGGAGAGAAAGAAAGAAGAGGAGGATTTGTGTTTGGATTGATAAAGTTAGAAGTGAATTTTTTTAAAAGGAAATATGTTTGGGTTAGTGATTGAAAAGTCAGTTAAGATGGAAAATGACTGAAAAAAGTATGAATCTTATTGAATATCACATATATTAATATTAGTTGTATATATTATGATAAGCGAAAATAAAAATTTATATTTATATTTAAAGTTTAAAAAAAAAAAAATAAAGAATTTATATGGAATGATTTAATTTTGGAGGTATAATCCCAAATTATGTTTTTGAAGGAAAGAAAGAGAATATATATAGATACATATATAGAAACTGTTAAAAAGGAGAAAAAAATAGAATTAAAGTTTAAAAAAAAAATATTTTTCAAAAGAGGAGCTTTTTTTTTTTAGAAGTACTACTCTAATTCTATTTATAAGTCTATTTTGACCAAATCTCACATACCGGTAATTAAGTCAATGATTATGGGGGATAAATATTCAACTTTACCCTCATTTATAATTGAGTGTTTTTAAACTGTTTCTTCTCTTTCTATCTTCATAGGTACAATTAATATGGGTAAAATTATCATAATCTCATTTATTACATGAAATTAAACTTATAAATAGGATCAAATTTTTTAGTCAAAATAAATTTATAAATAGGATCAGAGTGATAACTAAAATTCGTGTTAGCTTTGATAGGGTTTTTTTCAAAAGCTTGATGGACTAAAAGCTACCCAAAACAGCTCATAGACTTTTTTTTTTCCTACTGATGTAAAAGCTCTGTAAAACGCTGGCTCCAAAGAGCCCACTCCAACTCAACTCAGATGTTTTGAACTGTGTTAGTTTAATTGAATTAAATATTGATAATTAAGTTAGGTGGAGGGAAGAAGCATCATTATGAGGCATATTAAGTAGTACAAGAGCATAAGATGGGTAGGTGATTAAGGACAAGTGATCATAATTATGCACCGTACTGAACATTATCTAACTCAAATGATGAATGTGTTGATATTGAAGAAAACCAGCGATAAAGTATATAACCAACCTCAATTACGAGGCCCTTGACCAGGCAAAGCAAAATGAGTTGTATCATTTTGTAGCAGAAAGAAGGGCTTGATTGTTATAACATGAATTTAAAAAGAGCATAGTGCTTGAAAAAAGCTAACTTTAATTTACATAACCGAAAAACAAGGGAATCAATTAATGTTTGATTAATCGAAAAATGGTTTGCTTTATGTCAAAGTTGCCTCTTGATAGCGGCTCATGCCAATAATTTATACTTAACGAACAAAGAAACTCAATCTGGCTGTACTAATCAGGAGCTTGTTTGCCACTTAAGAAAGATAATGGATGAGATTTTGATCATTAATAACTTGCAACATAAAATGTACAGTCAACTTACAGTTGGCAATTAATGGATAAAGATGTGACTAGTTTTTTTTATACGACTGTCCAATTGGGTGACACACACAAACAATGTAAAACAAAAGTGCGTTTTGAATGGATTCTTTTCTATATCACTCTGTTTATATTTATAAGTTCATTTTTTTTTAAAAAAAAATGGTCTTATTTTATATGGTTTCATGTAATAAATCATAAATGAGATTGTGATAATTTTATCTATATTAATTGTACTCATGAAGATAAAGAAAAAGAAACAGTTGAAAAATACTCAATTATAAATGAAGACAAAGTTTAAAATTTACCCCATAATCATTGAGTTAACTATCTCTCTTTGGATATATCAAAAAAAAAAAAAAAAAAAAAAAACTATGTCTCTTTGACAAGATTGTCAAACTCACGAATTTAAGAAAACTGTGACAATGACGTAAACTCGTATTGTAAACTCAAATCGTAAACTCGTAAGAGTTTACTTTTATTATTAAATAGGTATTACTAGTATATAATTAAATAATTAAAATATAAAAATGATAAAATTTGATTTAAATATATTTTAAATCCAAATAATTGAAATTAAATCCATCAACATTCATCATGTATCATATTGAATAAAGAAATTTCTATAAATTTTTTATATAAAACCGCTGAATATGATCAAATTAAAAAAACTAACACAAATTTAAAAGTAAGTTAACACGGTTTTCTAAACTAAAAACGTAAAAACGGTAAAGTCGGTATATAAATTCGTGAGTTTAACCGAGTTTACAACTAGACGAGTTTACTATCGACTCGACTTCGTTTTTATAAGCTAGAAGCATAAAAACGGTAAATTCGGAGAGTCAACTCGCGAGTTTGACAATAATGCTCCTTGATATGTGAGGTTTGATCAAAATGAATTTATAAATAGGATCGAGTGGTATGATTTTGCATTGAAAACTACCACTAAATAAAATAAAATAAAAACCTTTTTAATATGTGTAATCAATAAGAAAAGTTTTAAGGAGGAGGTATGACTTTGATAGTAGATTGAGATCTTATGTTTAAGCCAAAGCAAAACTCTATACTGGCTTTTGCATTTAGGACCAACGGGAGTGTATGATTAATTTGTTAAATCTCAAGAGTGAACTGAGTGGAACGCAACTCTTTTGGGAAAGGAAACATAAAAGATAGGAAGGATGATTGGATTGGGAATGGAAAACGGAAATGCAGGCAACATATGCGATGAGTTTATGAGTGAAGATAGGGAAGTTGAATCTGGTGTCATAATTAATGAACCACCATACATATCTGCTGTTTTTTTTTTTTTAATCTTTTTAAATAAAACGTTACGCAAAGGGAGGTTTTATAGTTAAGTTACATTCAATATCCTAAAATATTTTTTTATGTACATCCAGTGTCCTAAAATATTTTGTGGTACACATCCAGCACACTAAAATATTTTTTCCTAGTGCACTCAGCACCCAAGAGCATTTTTTTCAATTACATCTAGTACCATAATTTTTTTTTATGTGCATTCAGTATTCCAAAGTATTTTTCTATGTGCATCCTATCACCGAAATATCTAAATCATCAAATTCAAAATTGCACAAAAAAACTCTTTAGGGTGATGAGTGCACTTAAAAAAAAAAATACTTTAACATGATGGATGTACCACAAAATACTTAGCCCCCGTTTGGTACGGGAAAAATTTGAGGAAGAAAAAAAGGAAGGAAGAATGGGAAGATGAGTTGTTTAGTAGAAAAAATGAAGGGGTTGTAGTTGGTAAAACATCAATAAATGTTTGTTTTGCCATCAAAAGTAATTGATTCAAAATAAAAAAGAAAAATAATTTTTTTTGCTAAAATAAATTTAAAAAAAATTATGCCTTTGTCAAGTTTGAACTAGTGTAAAAAGATTTCACATCAAATTCAAACTTTCTTGCCAAGTTTGAATGTTCTTACCAAATTTAAATTTGAGGGATAAATTTATTAAAAAATGTGAACAACAACGTGAAAACTTGAGATCCTACCAATTTTAATGGGATCTGATCTTTCCACATGAGGAAAAATTAGTTGGCACGAGAACTTGGGTTTAGGAGATGATTTATCCAAAATATGTATGAGGCATAATTATCCAAAACTAAACGAAAGAACTTATTAACTTTTCACCCCAACCCCCCCCCCCACCCCCAAAAAAACAAAAAAACAAAATCTGTCTATCAAACAGGCCATTAAAGACACTAAATACAATACACTTAAAAAATATTTTAGAGCAAGTGGGGAAGAAGACCAAATACATAAGTTAAGGCAGCAGCGGACGCCGTTGCCTTTTTGTTGATTTGAAATCATATTCTTCTCCATCTTCATTATTATATGTGTGTTTCTCTCTTCCACGTGCCTAGACTTTTCATTCTCACTCACTCTTTCTCATTTCTATTCGAATCTCCTTATTTATTTTTATATAATAAAAAAAGAATCGGCTGTTATATCTGCATCATTATTTTGTATTTTTTAAAATAATTTCTCTAATTCAAAATATAAGTGGTTTTCAATCCCTTCTTTAAAATTTAGGAAGACTGGTGAACTCATTAAAATATATATTTTTTTTCAACTTTATTCCTGTTAAGTTAAGCTAGATTTCTCAAAGGGAGTTACTTATGTTATGGTCCAAAGAATTTTTCCAAAGTTAACTTTACTCATACTGGGGAGTAAATTGTTTTACTTTCCAGGCAAAAAGTATTTACTTGACGGTCATGCATCACTTGATTATGATATTCCAAAAATAAAATTGCATAATTTTCAAAATTAAAATCATCTTCGTCACCAAAAATATTTTATTATCTGTATATTAATTCAGTGAGAAAATGATAAATATATATACTTGAAAATAATTTAATTATTTTTCTTTAGCCTTTCAAACAAATAGTAATTTTAAAAAAAAAGATTCAACTAAGTCTTATATTTAAAATTCAATGTAGTAGATTCATATATATAATTAAAGTATTAAATTTTTCAATTTTAAATCAAATATATTAATTATAGAAAATGATAAGTATATACTTGAAAATAATTTAATTAACTTCTTTAGTCTTAAAAAAAAATCAATTGAGTTTTATATTTAAAACTCAACGTAGTAGATCCATATGGGCATTAAAGTATTTTTCATTTGATGAATCTCAAACTTCCCCCTAACCCCAACCCTCATCTCATGAAAAAAATCGATTTCATTTAATATTTGCCACATATACATATAATAAGCATTATATACATATACATATCATGATAAGCATATATATATGTGTGGTCCCACCATTTTATGTGTGTGTTACGTGAAAAACACTTCTCCTACAACACGGTGAGAAGTGTTTTTCCCTATATATATATATATATATATATATATGAACGTCTCTCTCAGTTTTTATTAAATGCCGTAATTAATCCCTAATCTCTGGCTCCATGCAATCAAACTCTTACCCTTGCAGGCAAAATGCTAACCATTTAACCTATATCGATCTCCTTTATAAGATACGTAATTACTTCTTTACTATGATTCATTCACATGCATCATCTTCCCGGCCTGACTTTGACATCGTTAAAACGAATGAATGAAAGAGAAAGTCCAAAGACTGTTTGAATTAAATTGCTGTTATACTTGGAAAAATGATCACAGATCGTTCCTTCATCAGTCCGTTTTAATACCATGAAGGTTTGGTAAAAAGGGATAAGGCTAGATATAAAACGATTATGTATTCCCCTCTTAATTTGTATGCAATACGTCGTATATTTCTCGTTTTCTGCTTCTTTCTGCTTTTATTCACCTACCGCTTGTACACTCCTCTACACCTATTTTACGTGCATGTTTAGGTCAGTAGTAGAAGTTGTTTTTTCAACGTAATTTACAGTATATGAAATAAGTATATGAAGAAATTTTATCTCAAGTTAAGTGAACATACTTCTTGAACGCTAACTCAAACACACCCGTAACTTTATTATTATTTCTTTAATTTGCCTCCATCTTGCAACATAGTTTATCCCTCAAACTCTATGGAAAAGTTTTGTCTCAACTTACGTGAATGTGTTTCTTAAACGCTAATTCAAACACACTCGTAACTTCATTACTATTCCTTTAATTAATTTCCCTCCATCCTTCAACCTTATCCCTCAACCCTAACTATACATGATAAACACAAACTATTCCTTTTTAACTTCATTTTAATCCGTTAGTGATATACCAAAATGCCAATAAAATATCCACCTAAATATAACAATGCATTTATTTTTCTTCAACTTATCTTATTACTTCCATGATGAATCGTAGTTGATTAGGTCTACTAAATTCACCAATAGAAGATTCCAAGGAGGAAAACAGAAATCATCAACAGAAAATAACAATACTGTACTCCTCCTTATCCATTACAAAAAGAAATGACAATACTCTCAAAACACAACACGTATAGCTACTTCTTTGTGTTTTTAATATAGACTCAAGAGAGATTAAGAAAATTTAAAATTTATTTTAAAATATTTATATTTATAATTTTTAATACAAACTTGTTTATCTGACTATAAATTGACATATAATATAATGATACACAATATTTATTATAATAAAATAATTTATTTACTTTCTTTAATTTTTTTTAAAAAACTCAATTATATTGTATTTTATATCAAAGACCTTAGCTCCTAAATCATTGAGAGGTTTTCAAAAATAAATGTAATAATTGTCACACAAAAAAAAAAAAAAAAAAAAAAGATCTCACAATAAGTGAACATCATATAGCATAACAATTTCTAATATGGGAGATGACAACTAGTTCATACTTATTATCAAGATTATCAAGACTTATGATTATATACATTTATTTGGAGCTCACAATGATACTCTCACATCATTTTAAACTTTCTTCCTTATTTTTTGTATAATACAATAATACTTAATGATAATTTTTAAATAACCACGTATTATTGGCAAGAATGAATTAAATCAAAGCACATTGTACACAATTTAATGAATAAAAAGTTGCAAAGAGGACGCCCTTAATTCAAAATAAAAAACTTGCAAAGGCAAGTAGAGGATAATTAGGGTTCCGATAATATAATATAGAAAAGTTGAACGTGATTCATAATTGTCTCAAAAAAAAAAAAAAAAAAAACGAAGGAAGGGACAAGGGACCCCACGAGCTATACATCGAGATTCGTGTGACCTTATCAATCTCCTCCGCCATTTTTCATTTCCTTCCTTTCCTCTTTCCACACTTCTTCTTCCTCCTCCTCCTCATAAATCTCTCTCTCTCTTCCCCCCTGCACTCACAGACACAGCAATGAAGGCCAACACCAACTCCAAACTCATTCTCTTTCATCCTCCTCTTCACAAACAATCTTCACCACTATTACTCCATCCACATCGACTCCGCCTTCTCTTCTTCTTCACCTTCTTCTTCTTCCTCTTCATTCTCACCCTCCGTACCACCACCACCTTCACGCTCTCCCACCCCTCCGCCTCCGCTTCCTCCTCCTCCGCTTCTCTTCCTCCCTCCGTCGCCAAAGCTCTTCTCCACTACGCCTCTGCCTCCAACGACACCGCCAAATCCATGTCCGCCGCCGAGCTCTCAACCATCTCCGCCGCCCTGTTTCAAACTCCCGCTCCCAATTTCCTCATCTTCGGACTCACTCCCGAGTCACTTCTCTGGGCTGCCCTCAACCACCACGGCCGCACCGTGTTCCTCGACGAAAACGAATACGCGATCTCAAAATTCGAGCAGTCCAATCCCGGAATCGAAGCTTATGATGTTCAGTTCACGACCAAGGTAAGCGACTACCCTCAGCTTCTTTCATTCGCGAAATCCCATTCGGAAAGCGATTGTAGACCGGTGCAGAATCTCTTGTTCTCCGAGTGCAAGCTCGGAATCAACGATTTGCCGAACCACATATATCAAATCCCGTGGGATGTGATTTTGGTCGACGGACCACGGGGGTATTCTGCGGCGTCGCCGGGGAGGATGTCGGCGATTTTCACCGCGGCTGTTCTGGCAAGGAGCAACAAAAAAAGTGTCGGCGGTGAGAGAGTGAGAACGCATGTTTTTGTGCACGATTTTTACAGAGATGTGGAGAGGATTTTCAGCGATGAGTTTCTGTGCCAAGAGAATTTGGCGGAGACGGTGGATGTGTTGGGGCATTTCGTCGTGGAAAGTGGGAGCGAGAATGATAACGGTTCTGGGTTCTGTAGAAATTCGAGCTCTCCACTCTCTTCATCGTCGTTGCCGTGAAGGCGAGGAAGAAGATTAACCTAAGAAAATCTGTAAAATGATGTTTTTTTTTTTTTTTTTTTTTTTTTTTTTTTTTTTTTTGTTTGCGTAATTTTATAACAGAGAAGTGTAATATAATCTGGAGTTCTGATAGTGGTTAATTTCCTTTTAACACCCTCCAAAGAAAAAATCAAGCTCAAAAACAACCAACATAACAACAACAACAGCGACAACAAAAAAAAAGAAAAAATCAAGCTGTGAAATTCCAAAATTGGCTGGTGGCAACTTTTGTTTTTTTTAATATTATCATCCTTGTCTTGTGTCCGTTCGTTAATGAGTGAGGACAACTTTTGTTCTGGGTAAATTCTGGGAGTAACTTTATGCTGTTGTTTGTGTTTCTGGGGAAGAGGGAACAGGGTGAGAGGAAAGAAACGAGAGGATAACAAATTGACAATGAAAGTTGCATCAATCCGTAGATGTTGGAGAGAAACATTTGACTTGGTTACAAAGCGGGAAGGGACGGCGCGTGGGGAGGGGAAAGAGACAAATGGATTATTAATGCTCTGAATATTCAAAAATTTAAATTCGAAATATGAATCTTCTATCACTTTCATTCGACACTGTAAATTCACGAAACACCTGTGAACGAGTAACGAATCTATGCGTCGGTGTGAGAAGCCAGAAAACAGAACACGTTAATTCCTGTTCTTAAGGATGGATTGGCATCGGAGTAAGATTTTTAACTTTTTAGGTAGTTTTGAAAAATTAGTGACTCAATCATTGGGTCATCACGCGTGGCAAAGCCTATATCCAAATGTCACCATCCTATTGGCTCTTATATGTACGGCCACGTGGATCTGTCGGTGCCACCCCCGCTCTTTCATTTCAGCCCCAAAATATTTTGAAGTTTCTGCCTCTCACTTTAGCTCATCTTTAAATTCGATTAGGTATGGTAGTTTTTGGGAAAATCTTAAGAAATAACTAAGAAAATGTCATAAAAAAATTCATTCTGACGTTTAAAAAGCCTTAAAGAGTTGCCAAAACTTATAGAAAGAGTTGTTAACTATTTATTGAAGGCATTGTTAATAAGATTTTTCTGAAATTAGAATTTTCGGTGAGATTTTTTTTTTCTTGGTCTCTAAGATCTTAAAGAGATTTTTCCTAATTTTTTAGAGTATCATTAAGAATCCAACCATAAGAAATAATATTAAAAATGTTTTTATTGATAAATAAGAGAGTCACTATTGATAAATTAAATAGCATCGACAAATTATAGGCCTTGTGAGTATATTATATTTTACTCACAGGGAAAAAGAATATCAAATGTTATTTCTTTTTCCTTTGTTTTTGTGGATAAAAAAAATTAGAAGTCCATTTCCAGATAGCTTCTCTCTCTCTCTCTCTGCCTTTTTTTTCTTCCGGGTTGGTGAATTATGGAACCACGTTATAGATTCCAAGCGTGAACATGCTAACGACTTGTGATGAGTGTAATTGAAAAAAGGGGAAATCTATCTTGGGGTCTAAATTAACAAAAAAATGTTAAAAAAGGCCTAAAAAATCACATGTCACAAAAGATTCCAGGGTCTTTTCTACTATTATTTCATAAAATGTTAGTTGTTAACGTGTACTGATATAGTTGTTAACGGGTACTGATTTAGTTGTTAATGGTCTACTGATATTGTTGTTAACGTTTATGAAATAATATTAGAAAAGACTCTAGGATCTTTTTTAACATGTGACTTTTTTTTTGACATTTTTATAATTTTTTTTTTACTAATTTGGGCTTTGAGATAGATTTTCCCCTAAAAAAAACAGTATTTGGTAATTAACGACCGAACAAACCAATTATTAAATATACTAGAAAGTTGGTACGTCTGGCCTATTCCGTCGTTTGTTGTTATTCTTGTGGCTTGCCGCGTGTTCTTATGGACCTAATTGAAGTATATATCATTTAGAACTTTAATTTAAAACCATTGGTTGATTAATTATGCATTTCTTTATTTCTAACTACTCAAAGACTGATTTTTTATTAAATTAATTGGATGGTTACATTTTGAAAAGTCTCCAAACTCCAAACGTCAACTTCTTGTGGTTGGCGAAAAAACATCAACCTCTTGCAGCTCCGCATTTTTTTCCCTATAATTTTGTTGGGGGTACCCTCCAAATTCCGACAACATTTTATATATTTTGGATATTCTATTTTTTTTTTTTTTTTTTTTTTTTTTTTATGTAAAATTTTTAGGAAAGGGGTTGGACTCACCCACGATATAAAGGTAGGATAAAATCTCCTTTCCACCTAGGTAATACCAATGTTGGGCAGGAAGAACCGTTTATTATCCTTAGCCGTTTACCTAGACACTCAGAAGTTAAAATACCTTTCTCAACACCTTGACAAACTTCAAAATCAAACCTCTCCTAGCACCTTAACATTTTATATATTTTGGATATTCTAATTTCTAACCCACAACTAGTGCCTTCAAAAGATTGGTGGGCCTGTGTAGTCCAGACAATCAACCCAAAACGTAATTTATTATTGGGCTCAAAAGCGAGGAATCAAATACAATATTCTAAGCCTCATTAACTTTCGTCTAATCTTAATCACTAGCTTAATTTATTATTAATTGTCGGGGCCCATATCTTAACTTTGATGATCTCTTTTTCCCGTATTATTGATTTCTTGCGTCCAACGTTGGTGCTTTCTTCCGTGTAAAGGAAACAGCATCATATATACCAGTTTTTTTTTTTTTTTTTTAAGGTAAAATATATAGCTCTTTAATTTGGTTAGAGGACTGAAACAAGCACTGCCATGGAGCATCATCTTTTTATCTTTTAATAAACAAATAAACTATTTTAGTGAAATTAAAATACAACCCAATTAAAATCAAATCATTGCATGACAATAGTATCAACTATCAAGTGCTTCGTTCTAGATAAATAGTAAAAATGCAATAAATTGATGACACTATATATGTTTCTGATAAAAATATCGATTATGGTGTGACTTTGACTGATACTACTTTTATTATATAGCTTCTTAATCTTAAGTTATACATATATAGCATGGGAAAAAATGATGCTAGCTAGTAGTATCTAGTTTGGGGATACTGAGAATACGAACGCGCTAGTCTCTTTCTCTTTCTCTCTGTGTAGCGCTCTCTCCTCTCCAGCATTAGGGTTTCTTCCTCGTCGACGGCGAGCCCCAATCTTCGCCTCGGCCTCATTAGATTTGTAGATCTGTGCTTGGAGATTTAGAAGAAGGTAGCACCGGAGTATTTTGGAGCTGCGATCCTCAGATCGGCCGCGAGCCTCCATCTTCTTCGACGTCGGCCCTCCTATGTTCTCCGTCGAATCTCGCTTTGCCACGGTGGCCTTCTCTCACCTTTGGTGCGAGTTTTTCCTCTCCCTCTCGATATCTTTCTTGAGGTGGTGGGAGTCTTTTTCCTCGCCGTGAGAGCTGTGGTAACGGCCTCTTCCTCCTCGGTTGTTTCCGATGGTCCAGCGGTTTCCGGCGGCAGAGTGGTCGGTCCTTTATTAAGTTATTTGTGTTTTTGGTCTTTAGTGATGGTGTTGTCTGTTATGGTTCAGATTTGTGTTTTTGAGGAAAGGGTTGTGTTGATGGTCTTTGTTGCAATATGTTTTACCTTTCGGAGGGTCATTGTTAGGATTGTTTGATGGTGGCGAATCCAAACCACTAGTGTTAGCCTTGGTTTATGAGTCCACTTTTGGTGCTTATACATCTAATTAGAGGTAGAAGCAATTTTTTTAATTTTTATATATATTGTATTTATTTAAATTTAAATCATATCGCTTTCTCGAGATGTTTTTTGCACCCAAGTATCTCAAATTAATTAGCTTTCATAATACCGGTGTTACGAGACAAATACAATTAGAAATTAATTAATTTGCGATACGGGTGTAAAAAAATCTCGTAAAAAAAGCGGCGTATAATTTAAATCTAAATAAATACAATATATAAAAAAAAATTGCTTATACTATAAGCACATAAATAAGCACCAAATGTGGACTGTTAGTTTGTTCGGTAGGTGTTTGCTAGATTTGCTCGATTGGAGGAGAAGAAGCATTCTTAAGGAATTCATTTGTTTTCTTTCGACGTTGGGTTTTTTTTTTCCCCCGATTTTTGCCTCATATCGGGGTAATTGTGTAGCCGATCAATTTACGGCTTATCCTTTACAAGAAGGTGTGCCCTGTGGGGTGGGTTTTGCAACCAACACCTTCTTTCTTATCACTTTTAACCTTGGATGTTCGGAAGCGGTGCAATCAATCGACGTTACTTTTATTCCTACCTCTTTAGTTATTTTGGTTATTAGTTTCTCTTTCATTTGGTTTGTAATGTTTTATTTGTTTGTGTTCATGTTGTTCATGTTCTTTTGATTATTTATTTCAATTGTAATTGTTTTTATTTATTTTATTTCAGTTGTAATTGTCATGTTTTGATATAAGTACATTTTGGAAAAAAAAAAAAAAAGTAGTAATTAGTAAGAATACAACGTACAGTACTCTAATTTTTGTTGGCCAACATAAAATAAATATGGTAGTACACTGGCTCATGATTACCTTCTCTTTTAGTATTTCTTTACAATAACTCTTAACAGAGCTTTCATGTGATGTTAAGTTGAGAGAAGAAAAGAAAAGGAAAGTGTCATCATGGGACATGCATTATTGAAGAAACTTGTGAGCCACACGTAGGAAGCAGATTCGTTTGAGGGGCTTTTGTATCAACAAGGAGAGACTTACACTTCCACTGTTAGTTACACCTAAATAACTATAATAATACTTCACATCTTACTTTTTTGAGTGTAGCGTTAGAATCAATGATGCTGAGCTTTTGATGGAACATGTAAATGATTCTAATATGTGTCGAATTTTGATTCAACATCCTAAGTTCTAACAACGTAACCACACGTAACACTTTATTCCACATCCTTGTTTTGTATGAAAAATGAGAAAACACTGCGTGTAAATTTGAAGATACAGAAACGGGGGGCATTTATCTATGTTGGGTTTTCCTAAGTTCTAACAACCACAGGTAACATTTTAATTTTCAGAAGTTGGTTTTCCATAATCTTTATCTTAGGACGAGGCAATTGTATAAGTATTTTAATTGCAGCTAATTCTTATAAGAAGGTGTGTTTTATTATTATAGGGTGAGTTTTACAAACAACATCTTCTTTTATGTCATCTCTAACTTTAGATATCTAGAAAGCCGGTGTAGTCAATGATTCTATTTCTATTCCCAACTCTTCAATGAGTGATGATTGATTTTCCTTATATTTAGTTTGTTCTGTTATATTAACTTTAGCTTTGTTTGTGTTCTATATTCAGTTTGTTTTGATATGGTGTGTATGGCTTTACAGAAGTAACACAAATACCGTTTGAGGAAAAATAAAATAAAATTGGAGATATAGAACGGTGTCCATTTTTCTACAACGTGCTACTGGTAATGCCGAGTTGCCGACAAATGAATGACAGCAGCCTCCTCCTTTACTTTGACCATATTATATCCTTTGCATTATTGTTTCACTTTTCTTCAACTACCGACCCCATTTAATATAATCCCTCAAAATCTTTAAAGAATAGAAAAGTAGTGAAAGTACCAACAGTTATAACTCTGACAGAGGCTATATTAACTCGACTATATGTTTAGGAGTATATATTCTGTAGCACGAATAACAACCATAACGAGCTCAAATCATAATTTAATAATGGGTTAAGCATCAACTTAACTAACAAACTATTACAGTCAGCAAATAGAAAATGACAAAAAAGAAAAAAAAACTTTAAAAAATTGCGATCAGCACAGAAAATGAAATAAAACTTTTTCAAGTTGAGTGCAATTTTTTTTGTGTTGAACATCCCTGAAGTAAAAGTTTTTTTTGCTGAATCTACATTTTTATAAATTTTTTAGTATTTTTAATCCACTTAAAAGTTATTTATATTAGACATTCTCATTGACCCATTTAATAATATACCAGTCTGCCATTAAGTGAACGAGGTCATAAGTTATAACATACAACAGTACAGCACACTTATTTTTTTTTTTTTTTTTTTGGTTGCCATCAGTACAGTACACTTTCAAGCTTATTCATTACTCTATTACACGAGTCATGGGCTGCTAAAGTCCAGATAATAATAGTTAAAGACAGAGAATATATGTGCAAATACACATAACAATAACCGTAATTAAAACTGCCTCGTATGGTCGAGGAGTCATAGTGCTGAATCAAGAATCAATCACAAGCGATGCGGCTTGAGGGATTTGTAGGTCACTGGTGTCGGCGGCGGTGGCGAACCTCCTCCTGCTGCTGCTTCTGGTCCCGGCGGCACCACCCCCTTGTTGCTCTGATAGTACTTGTGACAAGGTACGATGTTCAAAGTCTTGGGGTTCGGACATGGCTTAACCTTGGAGAAAAACCTGGTACACTCAGCTGGTGTTCTCTGATCTTGAAGTCCCAAAATACAATTCCGCCGCACATCCAGAACTTTCCGGTCAATCAGTTTCCTACATTCGGGTCCCACCTTGGTAAAATAATTACCTGACAGCGTTAAATTCCCACTCTTCTGGAGCTCCGGAAGCTGGCAAACCGACTCCGGAACCGGCCCGTAAAATTCATTATCAGCCAAATTCAAAAACTGAATCTTATCTAAGCAAGCAAACGAATGTGGGATCGGACCAGTCAACCAATTCTTGCTCACATCGAAGACCGTAGCGTTTGTCAAAGACCCAATCTCATAAGGCAAACAACCTGAAAACTGATTCCCCAAAAACAGAACTTCGGTAATATTTGTAGCTTTACCGATACTCTTGGGGATCGGACCGGTTAACTTGTTGTTGGCGAAAGTGAGATATCTTGCCGGCGTGCACCCGAATTCTTCATCGGGAAGGATTCCGGAGAGGTTGTTGTTGTTGATGAAGATGACGTCAAGCTGCAACTTAAAAAGCTGTGGTGGAATTGAGCCGTAAAGTTGGTTGAACCTGAGATCTAGGAACAAGAGTTGTTTTGATTTAAGGACCTCATTTGGGAATTGACCGCATATCTTGTTGTTGCTGAGGTCGAGCTCGAAGAAAAATTGGAATGTGGAGATTTGAGGTGGGACTTGGCCGCTGAAATTGTTGGAGTTGACGTGGTAGAATGCTAGCTCTGGGATCTGGGCCAGGACTCCGAAAAGATCCAGCGGTTTATTTTTGTCCTTCGCGGAAAATGCGTCGCCGTTAAAGTCAAGTCCGGCGACTGCCTTCTGTTTTTCGTTGGGATATTTGGCGCAACGGATGCCGTTGAAATTACATACATTGGTGGATGGTTTCCAGTTTGATGTTTTGCCTCCCGGGTCGCGGATGGTGTCCTTGAATTTTAGCAGCACTTTTTTCGCTCGCTTAAGCCTCAGTCCCTCTTGCGGCGGCCGAGGAGGAGACGGCGGCCGGGGAGGAGGTGGTGGAGGGGGGGGAGGAGGTGGTGGAGGGGGAGGAGGAGGGTGGTGGAGGGGGGGAGGAGGAGGGGGAGGAGGAGGTGGTGGAGGGGGCGAAGGAGGGGGAGGAGGAGGTGGTGGAGGGGGCGAAGGAGGTGGTGGAGGGGGCGAAGGAGGGGGAGGAGGAGGTGGTGGAGGGGGCGAAGGAGGTGGTGGAGGGGGCGAAGGAGGTGGTGAAGGAGGGGGAGGGCATGGTGGCTGTGGAGGAGGAGGCTCGCATGAAGGCGGAGGAGATTCGCCGCCGCCGCCGATGATAATTTCCAAGGCTTCTCTTTTGGAGGGGGTCAGCTCATGAGAATATGAAGAATGAGTGAGGAAAGAACTAGCAAATATCAACAACAATAGAACACACACAGAGATATTACCCATCTTCAACTTTCAACGACTGCAAACTGGGATTTATGAGTAATAAAAGTTATAGGGTCGAGTGAGGTCTTATTTCTTTATGTATGGGTATAAATATATAAAGAAAATGTGTCTTGACTCTTGATCGTACAAGGTGAAAAGTCAAGCCTCACTTTAAAGCCATAAATGATCGATCCATCTAAAGACACCAGAACAAACAAATGACATACGGCAAAATTATGAAATGATGGTGGACATGCCGGCCCTTTTCTTTTATCTCCAGAAGACTAGTGACGTTATTTTCAACAAAACAACCTTTTTGGAATAATAGGCCCTAAAGTTATCAACTTTAACACTAATTAAAGATGTTCATTCCAGTAAACAAAGCACATGCAAGCACCCACAATAATGTAGATTGACTTAAAAAGAAAATTTGGTCTACTCCATGTCGCAGATAAAATGCTATTGATCTTCAAGCAACGTGCAGAAAAATCTCCTGTTTATTGGATCTCTGGTGCAAGGAAGAGGACAGAAATAGTTGGTGACCACCTTTTTAACACAGAAATTCCCAAGTATTATCATTAGCAAGTTGGAGTCAGTAAATCCGAAGGTTACTGTAACTATGTAAGCTGGGAAAGAAAGGGATATTATATATCCAACTGTTTACGATGATGTAGTAATTATCTGTGAAGAAAATATCGAAGTCATCGTGAGGAGGAGACACGAAGCATATGCACGCTTTTAATTTTCATGGGAGCTGAAAACAAAAGAAGAGACACACAGACGTATCATGGGCCAAATAATCCATTAATTAAACGATGTTGCTTATATATATATGCCGTGTGATCGCCGGATCCATATAATTGTCTCCCAACAAGTTATAATCTTAACTTGTAGCTCTAGTCACAGGTTGAAATCGAATGTTGTTCCAAAACTGAGTTTAATTGTCAACTTGTCTTGTTTCTTTTTCTTTTTGGTCTCCCGTGACAGTGCGTGCCCCACTTCGTTACACCTGAACATGATTGTGTATTTGCATGTAAGCAGACTGCAGAACTCAATGAAATACGAGGCATTCAATCCGCTTTCTCATTTAATGAATTTTGAAGTTTTGTACTGTCTATGCACTCAATACATTGCGTATATAAAAGCACAAAAAAAAAAAAAAATAGGACGAGTAGCACATAATATAAGTGCCCCCTATTAATAAGCTTATTTAATAGTACGTAGTATTAATAAGGTGACAAATCAAAATAGTAAATTGGGCATGTATTCATGGGACATTCAATATAATGCCTCTCGTCGGTCATCATGATAGGTCATTAATCGGGCAATAAGTTAGCATATCGGAAACTCACAAACAAGTTTTATTTATTAGTATATCTTGTTCCTAGCTTTTAATAGGAACCTTGATTTGTTCTCTTCTCTTACGCTATTTTTAAAAAATTATACACAGTGTAAATTTATCACTTAACAGTAACAGTAATCAAGGTTGTTAAACTCGTGAGTTTAAACAAATTCATGACAGTGACGTAAATTCGTAAGAGTTTGTTTTTATCATTAAATAGGTATTAGTAATGTATAATTAAATAATCAAAATATAAAAGATAACAATAATTTCATTTAAATATATTTTAAATCTAAATAATTGAAATTAAAAAGAAAATTTGGTCTACTCCATGTCGCAGATAAAATGCTATTGATCTTCAAGCAACGTGCAGAAAAATCTCCTCTTTATTGGATCTCTGGTGCAAGAAAGAGGACAGAAATGGTTGGTGACCACCTTTTTTACACAGAAATTCCCAAGTATTATCATTAGCAAGTTGGAGTCAGTAAATCCGAAGTGTACTGTGACTATCTAAGCTGGGAAAGAAATGGATAAATTATATACAGGGACGGACACAAGGGGTTAGAGGTGGCCTCGCTCTTCTAATTTTTTTTTTTTTTTTTTTTTTTTTTTTTTTTTTTTTTTTTTTTTTTAAAAAAAAAAACATCAATGAATTAAAAAGGGATCCTTGTTTTAATGGGAATTCTAACTTTAATTTGCTTTGATGTGAGGCTGGTTTTTTTTCCCCATTCGTTGAACTCAATCAGGATAGCATTTTCGTCATTGATGTATATTTTCCAATACTATATTTTATTCAATTTTTTCGCTGGGATATTTTATTTTATTTTATTTTGGTGGTATAATAGACGATTTTATTTTATTAAGAATTAAATACATATGTGTTAGGCAGGGCACTTTTTATTAAGTATGTATAGTTAAAAAATATGAAAATTGGAGCTCACCTAATATATTTTTTCCATATCAATATAGAGTTGGTCTATGGTGTAAATCCCCATTAGATCCCTTTGGTTCTCAGATTCAAATCATAGAGGAGAAAATGTATGGGAGGGACAACTAGATCCCTAAGCTAAAGTAGTTGGATCACTTCGTCTCTTCTTCCTCTCGCTGGCGGCTCGTCTGCCATTTTTTTTTCAATAGCTTACGGCAAATTTTGAGAATCATTAAGGTATTTAAAATCACTTCTTTTCATTAAATTTCTTTCATGAAATTTATTATACATAATTTTATCTTTCTAATAATATTACTTTTATACTGATTAGAAAATATTTTAGGGTTAGTATTTTGGACAAGTTATGAGTTTTGTTAAAAGATGACTATAAGAATATAGATGATGACTAATAGTTAATTTTAATCAGTTTATTTTTGTTATTAATAATATATTTAAAATCATATCGGTCATGAAAATTTATACCCTTTATATGTGATTATTATGGAGAAGAGTTCTACCATTGATTTCGCATTTTTTATTTTCAACCGTGGATAAAATTCCTGAGTCCGTCCCTAATTATATATCCAACTGTTTACGATGATGTAGTAGTTATGCGTGAAGAAAATATCAAAGTCATCGTGAGGAGGAGACACGAAGCATATGCACACCTTTAATTTTCATGGGAGCTGAAAACAGAAGAAGAGACACACAGATGTATCATGGGCCAAACAATCCATTAATTAAACGATGTTGCTTATATATATATGCCGTGTGATCGCCGGATCCACATAATTGTCTCCCAACAAGTTATAATCTTAACTTGTAGCTCTAGTCACAGGTTGAAATCGAATGTTGTTCCAAAACTGAGTTTAATTTTCAACTTGTCTTGTTTTTTTTCTTTTTGGTCTCCCGTGACAGTTCGTGCCCCACTTCATTACAACTGAACATGATTGTGTATATGCATGTAAGCAGACTGCAGAACTCAATGAAATACGAGGCATTCAATCCCCTTTCTCATTTAATGAATTTTGAAGTTTTGTACTGTCTATGCACTCAATACATTGCGTATAAAAGCACAAAACAAAAGAAAAATAGTACGAGTAGCACATAATATAAGTGCCCCCTATTAATAAGCTTATTTAATAGTACGTAGTAGTATATAAATAAGGTGACAATTAATCATAATAGTAAATTGGGCATGTATTCATGGGACATCAAATGCCTCTCGTCGGTCATCATAATAGGTCATTAATGGGGCAATAAGTTATAAGTTAGCATATCGGAAACTTACAAAAAAGATAGTTTTATTTATTAGTATATCTTGTTCCTAGCTTTTTGTTTTTTTTTTTTTTTTTTTCCGATATCCGATATCTAATCCGAATCCGACCCGTCGCACATGGTGGCTGGTGGGTGAATCCTAATCCTAACTAATCCGGCCGACACACACGACTATGGTGGGTGAGTCTCAGTCAATGGGCTTTTTCGCATTCACAATGCTCGAACTCGAGACCTTACTTAAGCGACACAAGCTGCTTACCACTTATACCAACCCCCGTTGGTTGTTACTAGCTTTTACTCAATAGGAACCTAGATTTGTTCTCTTCTATTATGCTATTTTAAAAAAATTATAGACAGTTTAAATTTATCATTTAACAGTAACAGTAATCAAGGTTGTTACATTAAACTCACGAGTTTAAACAAACTCGTAACAGTTTACTTTTATCATTAAATATGTATTAGCAATGTATAATTAAATAATCAAAATATAAAAGATAACAATAATTAATTTGATTTAAATATATTTTAAATACAAATAATTGAAATTAAATATAAACATTCATAATTTGTTATATTTAACAAAGAAATTTCTATAAAATTCATATATAAAGTCGAGGATGACAAAATCGAAAATGTTAATACAAGTTTAAAAGTGAATTAACTTCGGTTTTATAATCTTGAAACATAAAAACGATATACTTTCTGGTGTGTAAACTCGTGAGTTTAACGAGTTTGATTGACACAAGTTTACTAGTGATTCGACTCAATTTAGTAAGGTAGAAATGTAAAACCGGTAAATTAAAAGAGTCAACTCGTGAGTTTGACAACAATGATAATAACAAATTTTAATGAATTTATTATACTTACGAGTTAAACTCTTAAATGATGCTACTCAACTTATAAATATGATTAGTTTGACAAGTACTCCCTATTGTCTTTACTATAAACCTATTTACATAGTTGATTTTGATCCTAAATAAATATAAGATTTATTTTTATGTATGTCAATCTTTTTCTAATTATACTCGATTGATGATCCCTCAACAATAATTAAGGAAGAAAGTGAAGGGGAATAAAAAAGAATATTTTAGAAAATACATGTCATATTAACTAATTTAACTAATTTTTTTATAATATCTAATAAAATTAGGTAATATATTTTAGTATACTTTTGGTCCTTTAAAATAAGGCATACTTTTGGTCCCTTAACTTTATAAAGTGTCATATTAAACATTTAATTAATTTTTATTTACTATATTTTATTTTAAACTTAATAGCATTTTTTAATAATATCTAATAAAATTAGGTAAATATATTTTATATTAAAGACTTGAGGGAGTACATTTGACTTGTAAGTATTAAATATCTATAGTTTGTCTATTGTGTTCTTATAATTTTCTCAATTATAATCATTGGTCCCTATAAGTTCTAATAATAACCTTTCCACCATTAAAAAAATGAAGGGTAAAGGATTTCTTCGGTCACTGGAGATAGAGTTATCTCCAGTGACCCTAAAATTAAACTACGTCGTTTTGAATTAATGAAGAGTGTGTTTGTAATTTTAAGTGAATTAATTAAGGGTACAAAATTACGGAAACACCCTTCATTACTTCATCTAAAATTACAAGACACCTTTCATTAATTCAAAACGACGTAGTTTTTTACCTGGAGAAATACTTTTCCCCAAAAAGAATAGGTAGTTTCCGAATGAGATCAATTAATTCTTTTTAATAGTAGCAGGTTTGTGTAAAATTTTGTACCTACAGATTTATGCTTATATTCCTTCAGTAGTCTTATTTTCAGTTGCTAATTTTTTAATGATCTAAATTTAAAATGTATTTTGAACACCAATGATTAGAATAGTTTTGGGAAAATAATTAATTATCATGAAAAGAAAAATGAAACTACCGCTGTCCTAGTGGGTTCTCGATCCAACTAGCAATCAATCCGCTGGCCTCTGGCAACTGGATTGAGAATCTCTGATGAAAAGTAATTTTAAGGTAAAATTAAAATAAAGGTCCTAGAAAAAATAAGTTTTATTATAAAAGACTATAAAAATTGTAATTGCTTAGAATGACGTAATATTATAATAATCAAACCTCCTATATTATCTCTTATATTTATAATTAAAATTAAAACTAAAACTACTAATCATGATATGATCATATCTTTTTTTTTAAAAAAAAAAAAAAAAAAATCAATACATTATTTAATTAACAATGGTTAAAATCTTTTTTTTTTTAATTTTTATTTTTCACCAATTTATATCATCTTGTCCATTTATATTATCAACATTGATATCAATTAAGCTCTTTTTATAAAAATAAAAACTATACTCATTTTTTATTTTTTAGGATATTAATTAAATGAATTTTTTTAACCCACTTAAATTGCTTCTAAAATCATATAAAATTGATTTGTTTAACATATAGATAAATTATAGAAGGCCTTTTACCAAAAAAAAAAAAAAAAAAAAAAAAAAAATTATAGAAGGCCTTGTGTTTTTTAAAGTTATATGATTCTATTTTTAATTCAATTTTTTGTCGATTTTTTAAAAATTATAATTTTTTAAAAATACGTAATTTTTTTTTTTATAGATATATGTGTGCAAGTTGTGAAAATGAAAATTGAGAAAAATGTTTTATTCAAGGAAACTTACAATTTTGTATTTGTTTCAAAATTTTAGTATTTTTAATTTTATACTTTTGTATTTGGTCTTTCTCCAAAAGTATCTTCTCCTTCAAGTTATTCATTCTAATTTTCCCTAATTTTAATTTGTTGACGCTATATATTGATTATATTCTCTTTTAATGGCATTAAGGATCTCGATTCAATATTAAAATTTCAATATATATATATATATAAATATTAGTTTTGTGGTGAGGCCCACCACATTAAAAAAATAAAAAATGTAAAGATTTTGTAATTTTCCTTGCCACCATGTGAACATCTCTCACTCTCTTCCTCCGTCCCTTCACCTCCACCATTTCCTTCTCAGATACGGAAGGCAACGGCGACAACTTCTACTAGAGGCGATAGTGGCGCACTAAGCCATGGCTGAGAGGAGATTCATTAAATAAGTTATATACTCACCCATTTGCTATCTACCTATTACCTAACCACACAGTGTATTGAACTTCAAAACCTTGAGGATCAAACTTTGTAACTAGAAATTGGAAAACAGATAATTTTTCTTCAGTAGCATATTTCTATGCACAAGATTATTAACCACTGAAGTTTACTATTTATAAAAATCCCAATCAAATACAGTTAAGCCATGTCAAGGTTAGCACAATAATTCTTCCGTTTTTACAAAGGAAAGGTAGAAAGTAAGTCAGGAAAGGAAAGTCTGTTAACCTTCAAAATTCCCGTCGTCGCGAGGAAGACAGAAAAAATAAAGCCCAGTGTCGATCAATGATTTGAAGAGAGTTAACATTTTACAGAAAGAATAAGCAAAAGGGGTAACAAGAACAATAATTTTCCTCACACTACTGCATCATCTGACAAGCTGCAATGAGCAACGCCTAGAAAAGAATAACATGAAATTCCCATTGACAAAGAATAAATTTGAGTTGATGGTAGAAAGTCCAGCTCAAAAACGCTAAAACGACACCGAGCGAAGTAGACACTTGAAACTCATCCTAAGTCTTAATGCGTTATATAAAAATTCACTACTACAAACTAAGAATTTAACGTCACTCACTTAATGTCTGTTTTAAAAATTTTAGATGTTAAAACATAGGTGATGGCACTGTTATAATTTTGTCCTTAGTTTTAACATCCGTTCTTAAAAAATGAACGTTAAATGTTGTATACAAGACTGTTTTAATAAAAACAATTGTTGCATTTTAGACATCATTTATTTCACTAGCCACGGAATTTACCTATGGAATTCGTGGGTAAATTCCATTACCCACGGAATTACGTGGGTAAATTTTTTTCCAACGGAATTTTTCCGTGGGTAATCGGGATGGAATTCCATGGGTAATTTTCGTGGGTAATTAGCGACGGAATTCCGTGGGTAATTGCAGAATTCCATGGGTAATTTGAGCAATTTTTCTCATGTACGATCATCTAATTTTTTTTTTTAATTATTTTTTTTCTTTGAACGTTTTTTTAGGCCGTTTTTTTTAATATTATAATTAAAATGCACCTTTGAAACAAAAAAATAATCATATAGATAGAAAGCTGAACAAGTTCAAAACACATATTCATATAAATGTCACAATTTAAAGTCACTATAAGGGCAAATAGATACAAACAGTTACTAAGTTAGTTTTTTCAAAAGCAATAAAGATATTCAACTATCATTTTCATTGTTTTGATGGGGAGCTTCATCATTGGTGGCAGGGTATCTGAACTCTTCAGCTGCTTCATCTTCAATTCTTCATAATATTGCTTCATGCGCTTTTCTTGCTTCATTTTGCCTGGACCTTTACCATGGAATTTATGAGAAATCAACGGAAAGGCTTCTTTCGGGGTCAAGCGGCAGCAATAAAAAAAATAATGAATCAAGGATAAAAGATACCCAGTACTACTTTTATAGACCTAAGATATTGAATTCAATGGTATGCATTTGGGACCAATGTAAATTTCAAGCCTCTGCAAAAATCCAATAATATGGATCATATAGAAGTAGGATCTAATAGATGTATATGGC
Source organism: Acacia acuminata (assembly GCA_019022655.1). Lineage (NCBI taxonomy): Eukaryota > Viridiplantae > Streptophyta > Magnoliopsida > Fabales > Fabaceae > Acacia > Acacia acuminata. Next base: position 616,366 of record JAFJYI010000199.1, read on the forward strand.
CACTATTATAACACAACTTTGTGTAAAAATGCAAACCTATATGCAGAGAAAAATATGGTTTGAAATATCAACTAGTGTATACAAAAAAGGAGATAGAGGATTTGCTTGCCTAACAGTCACAACATTTTGAACTCTAAAACACTCTTTTGATTCACAATTAACCATGATAACAAAAGCAACAGACAAGAAGCAGCAGTAAATCCATTTTCTTCATCCAACCCCATACCCACGACTGAAACTCTGTTTTTTTTTGTAGTGATAATCAATTAATCATCATCAACATAACCATAACAGAGTTTTTCAAAGGAGAAGTAATATATGATGAAAGGCCATGGTTTGATGACCTTAAAAATAATAACCCTTTACTTTTCTAGCACAAAACAGTTTAATTTAACTATAATATGAAGAAACATTACAGGTCAAAGATCCAATGTGCCGAAAATTTCCAAATAGTAAGTAAAGAATGTGGTACCAAAAAGGTTAATAAACTTTGGGCACTGAACTCATGTATCGTTTTTGCATTGAACAAGTTCTTATGGCATCATCCTGAAACAATAGAAAAGTAACTCAATGTATTGAAGGAACTATAAAAGAATAATGAGTAACAAAGATTTCTAGATACTCATTTCAAACTTGGGTATTAAAGAAAATAGTAGCAAGATCATTGTATTTCTTTTCTTTGCTACAAAAGAACTGCAAGAAGAAAAGAAAAAATCTAGTTGAATCCACGAGGACCAATTAAATCCAAATGAAAATATAACCAAACATCTCTTCTTGGTGGAAGAGATTGAAGGTTGTTGCAAAGAGAAGCATTAGATAAAGAAAGAGAGAATCCTATCTAATATAGGATATCAAAAAGTTGTTGTGCTAGTTGGCTTTCAGGGAAAAAAGCTTTATGCTTCAAACTGAAGGGTTTTCACATAAGAGGGTATTCTAGAGATAAAGCCTAAGCCTTTATCCAATGGTTTAAGATTTTAGGATAGTTGGTTTCCTTACAACTATGAACTATACATATACCATGTAACTCTTATATTTCACATCATCCTAGTTTCAAGAATGTAATCAAAACTCATAATAAACAAAAGTTCAAAATGGAAACTTATAATTAAGAAAACCAAGCACGTCATAAGATTATATAGAACCAACCAAAATCAAGGGACAAGTATCTCAATGGTCTCACATTGACATAATTCTCATACATCCCAGGAGGCCGAGGAAAATCGGGATCGATTCAGGGCAAGGACTACATTTTCTCGAGGAGCGGTAAACAAAATGAAATAAGCGATGTTAACGGTGAGATAAGGCATGCTTCAACAATCTATACATAAGAAAGAAATAAGGGGAAAATGTAAGGAATCAATTGAGAGAAACTGTGGCACTTGTAGAATTAACAATAATATATCAAAATAACCACTTTTGTTCCCTTCTTTATCCGGGCTCTTCCTTTTATTTTATTTATATATTGAAGAAGGGGCAGATGGCAACATTATGATCAATCGAATTTAACAAAGATACCTTGACACGGATCCCTTTTTTGTGCAGATAAATTCGGCGCCAAGAAGTAATATAGCGAGAAGTTGGTTAAACAAGCCTCCTACAAATCCTTGGCATTAAGTAAATCAGGCAAGTGAAGTTCAATATAAGATTCAGGACAAAACGAAGATATATAATATTACCTAGCAAAGGCTTGTTGCACATGTCCTGTTGCACTTCAAATAACTCCAACATTCAGCCATCGATGACTTGTTGCACATGTTTTGATGTTGTTAAATTCCAAAGGCAAAGATAAGGCCACCCTACAGCTAACATATACATGATTATTGCACCACAAGTAATAAACAAATTTCAGTATGATCAAAAAATTAGCTAAGTTGTCATCAAATTTCAAGTATGCTAATTTGTCATCAACACAACAAAGATGGAAATAGAAGGATCAAGTCCAAGTTCGAGGCAGGTTGTTCAATGAAATTATCTCTGTTTTAATGCCTAGATAAAATAATTCATGTCAAAGCTCAAACTTCTCATGAACATTGAAGAACTCAGAAACTAATTTACGCCAAGAATGAAATAACCACCACAAGGATGAACCAATTCAAAGAAAATTTTCCAGAATCATGAAAAGGGAAAAAGAACAGAGACGAAGGGGAATGCAGAAATTTGAGGGGTGGAGATTGAAACGAGATGACCGAAATCAAAATCAAAATCGCAAGGACAGATCACATAACCAAAATCGTAAGAAAATCAAGAGGAAAACATTTACATGGATTATTGATTCTAGAAGCAGATTTGCAAGGACATTTGTTCTAATAAGCAAGATTTGGATAAAACCCATAAGCAAAATCATCCCTTCGTTCACCACCTCTTAATCAAAAAGAAACCCATAAGCAAGATTTCACATGGATTAAACCCATGAGGCGAATACTTACCACGAAGCCAAGAAACCGAACGGAGCGAAGCACTAAGTGAAGGCAAGTCGAACTAAGATCCCGAGATGTGCGATGGCCGATGGTGAGGGTTAGGGCTTATTAGAAAGAACAAGAATAAAAAATAGCCGCTCGCTGAAATTTGGGGTAGACCGAACCTTAGGATTCAAAGCTTCAAATTTTCTTTGGAGAACAACCACGCAAGGCTAACAACGGCCGCCGGCGTCCAATAGCAAGCTCGACAAGTGTTGTATGCTTGTCTATGATGAAGAAAAACCTTCGGTTTCGGTGGGTCAAAAGTGCGTCACGGACGTGTACGAGATTCTCGGAGCTTTCGGAGCACACGTCGATTTGCGGGGAGAGTGATAGGGCTTGTAGTTTGCACTCTTTAGAGAACTTGCACCGATTGAGAAATGGAGGGAAGCTGCAAAATTTTTGTGAAATTTTTGGAGGGAGCGAGAATAGAAAGCCTCAGATTGGAAATGACCTCATCAATGAAGATTCGATAAGTAATAAATAAAATAATATCATTTTTAATTACACATTGATAAAATAATAAGAAAAATCATAATATGAAATAAATTTTAATGATAATTAAAATAAGAGGCTGTTTATATTAACATAATCAAATTGAAATTGAGAAATTTTTTTAATTTCTTTTATTAATTATTGTTGAAAAAATAAGAATTTAAAAATAATTTTAAAGATTTTACAATATATAAGTTGTTTTGATTTATAGCGTTATTGAGAGTGTTTGAAAGTCTATTTTTTTGTAGTGATACCAGTAAATCTCCTAGATCAATGGGTTAGGCAATTTTCCTTATCCTCCTTCGTCCTGTGTTCGAACCAAGGTTATTAAAACCGGATTGGTCAGTGAACCGGTCGGGATACTGGGTTAAGGGTTAGTGGGTTAGACCGGAGTCAAACCGGGATCAAACCGGTCTGAAAGTAAAGATTTTATATTCTTATAATAAAATTAACTTCCTTTAATGGCTATTTTCCTCTGGTTAAAAAAAGTATCTGGTCACACTAAATATCCATTGAACAAAAGGGGGTCATTAGGGAATTGTCTTGTCACTTCTTTTACAAGCTGCCTTCACGTGATGTCCTTCTTTGATAAAAAATTCAGATGGTCAGTCACCTACTCACCTCCTCTCTTTCTATTCTATCATTTTTATCCCTTTTCTCTATCTCTCCGTGCTTTGTCTCTGTCTTTCGCGTTCACTTCAGCGTTCAAAACTTCAACCATGGCTTTTCCGTGGCCTTGCTCCCTGTGTCTCACCGGATGTCCACCATCGATCAGCACCTTAACACATCTGCCATCGTCGATATCCTATGGCCTCCCTCCTCGTCGATCTCCAGCAGTTTCTGAGGGGAAAGAAGTAGCGATTATTTCGATTCTGGTGACCTCTATACTTCACTACTTCCCTGTTCTGTCCATCTCTATATGTGTTCATCTCTTTCTTCTTCTATGTCGGAGCTGTCGAACAGGGAGCTTCAATCGACGTTAAAGGGAAAAAAGAAGAAGTCGACCCGGTTTGAAATTTGGATTGGACCCTGTCAGTCCGGTTGGACGGTCCCGGTCAGAACCGGCCGGTCCGGTCCGGTTCTGATAACCATGGTTCGAACCAAGCATAGACATGAAACCTTTTTTTTATATGAGTTTTGCTTGAATTAATTATAAAGATAACAAACTGTCATGCACAGAATTATTTATTCATTACATTATAAAGGAAAGAAAAAATAATATGTTGATTATTTTATTTAAAAACAAGAAATATCATAATAAAAAATGTAAAAACATTATATGCATTTTCTAAAAGAAGTTTTTTATTTTATTTTAATGTCGACATAAGAAATCGATGAATTGTGTGCACATGGTTTTCATGAGCCATTGTCTTTCATTTTGCACCAAATGATACTAACTACTTTTGAAGCTAGACTTAAACTAAGTTTTTGAGTTTTTATTTTTTATTTTTGGGCGGGTCCAATTTGATATTTAAGTTGTCCAAGTTAGGACTATGTGCTCCCTATATTTTATTAGGTTTTTTTTTTTTTGAAACTTTGATACCATATGTTGATTATCTTCTCGACATACTTTTATTAAACATGTCACAAAATTTTTGTTCTCATATGCAAATTCAAATAGATAACATTATCATTTATATACTATTATCACAATTGTAAAGAAAATACTTCTCGTACAACAGACGTGGAGATATATAGCATGTTCTAATTAACAAATAATGAGAGAGTGGCAAGTAATCTTTAATCTACCATCATATCATGCTTTAACTTCTAATGATTTGTACTACTATTCTAATGGGAATCTTTTTGTAATTAGTTGTTCCTTCTTTCAATTTTATATCTTATCTCACGGTACACTCCACACCATATTGACATGACAAGTGGATGAAGACATCAAATTCTTGAGTATCTACCCAATAATAGCTCATGCGATAAAGTTTGTTTGAATGTGTCATGGCATGGCAAGAGTATCATATAAAAGTGTCGCGTCTATATAATAATTAAAAGATATATGATGATATGTATGTAGATGTGAGTTAGAGTTAAAAACAATTATGATCTGGCGGTTGTAATTTTCTTTGAAAGATATATTTGAAATTACTTTTAAAATAGAATGTGGGAAATTTTGAAGAAGAGGATGTAGGAAATTTAATTAAGTTGTATTTTCGTATTTGGAAATTTACATTTTAATAATTGGTCTTTCTAAATAATTACAACTTTTATGATTCTTCCCAAAAATAGTATTCTCTCTAGGTCATTCTTTCTAAATTTCCTTTTTTTCAAAAATAAAAAATCACCACGGAATTAACGACGTAATTCCGTTAATATATATTTTTTTAATAAAAAATGAAAAATTACCCAGAATTACGTGGGTGATTATTATTAATTTTTTTTTAAAAGTTAAATTACCCACGAATTCGTGGGTAATTTTTTTAAATAAAAAATTATTAAATTATCCACGGAATTCGTGGGTAATGTAAACCAATCCAATAATTCCGTGGGTAATTTTTTTTATAAAAAAATATTTTTTATTTTTCCCACGGATTTCCGTCGGTAATTAGCGATGGAATTTGTTCCATCTCGATTCCATGGGTAATTTCATGTTTTTTTGTAGTGTTTTATTTTGAGAAAAAATAGTGCTACTGTTAGAATAAAAACTTCAAGATTATATGACCATTGTGATTTTATCCTATATTTATAACTATTTCCTAGTATGTAGCCTAGAATTTCAATAGTTAAGAAAAGAAATCGATCGTATTTTTATTTAGAATTAAATTTAATAAATTAAGCAATATATCTCTTATATATATAAATGATTTTATCCCATATTTATAGCTATTTCCTAGTATGTAGCGTAGCATTTCGATAGTTAAGAGGGGAAATCTTTCATTTAGTTAGCTCCTAATTAAATTTAATAAATTAAACAATATATCTCTTATATATATATCTGTAAAAAAAATATCAATACCATTTAGTTCAAGTCTCCCTCAAGCCATTTTATTGTATTTTTTATTTTGAGTTACAACGAATGATTTTTCATAACAAGTCGTTGAAACTCAATTTTTTTTAAATATTTCAACTTCAATCTCGTGCCTTTAAAAGACGGTGACTGTGAATTGTGATTGTCAATGTGCGGTTACTCACTGGGATCGTTCAGCTTGTTTTGTGAAAATTGGTTTCGCCGAACAGGTTGTGGAGGCAAGGGCGCCTGAGGAAGCACGCGCAATGGAGCACCCCCACCATTGCTATGCAAAGAAAGGATCGTCGTTGGATAAGATGACAGAGGCCTTGATGATTAGTTTTTTATTATGGGCTAGCTGATGCGGCGCCTTAGAATTTCGGCCTACTGAGCTTAAAACCTTAAATAACTTTAAATTTTTGCAAGATGATAAATTTGGAAGGGAAGATGGAGGTTGAATGACGATTTTTTTTTTTTTTTTTTTTTAATCGGAGGGTATTTTGATACTTTCAAATGGTAATAAACAAAAGTTAGTATCTTTTAACGGGGATGGTATTTTTGCCGCAATTTTGAAAGTTTATATGTATTTTTGTACCAAGAAAAAAAAGTATTCGGTGTTGGGACGCTCCTTAGGTAAAAACACAAACACGAGTTTAAGAGTAAGTTAACATGGTTTTGTAAATTAAAAATGTAAAAACTGTAAACTTGGTGATTTTATACGAATTTACAATTGATATAAGTTTATAAGTGATTTAACTCATTTTTGTAAGTTAGAAACATAAAGAGTAAATTAGGAGAGTTAAGTCGTGATTTGACAATAATAATTGTGTTTGTTATTGGAGTAATATCAATAAAATATTTTTTATGCAAATTATAATTGTTGTTTTATCATATCTGAAAATTTTAAAGTATTAATGATTGGAAGACAAAATATGCCGTGGAAGTTTGGAAAGGTATGAAAAATCCGAATTTAGGGTAGATATTCAACCTCAACGTCTTCGCATAATCGCATGTACGTGACAGATACGATCTCCTATATATTGCATCGCTGTTTCTGATCGCTAAGAAATCTCTGTGACCTCCTTTTATATATATATATATATATATATAAAAAATAAATCCTCATAAACTTCCCTCAATTTCCACAACATAATCAACAACGTATGTACGACAATGGCCTTCTCTCCAACATCATCATCGTCTTCATGGCTCTTTATCCTTCTTCTCTCCTTCTTTGCTCTCGCCTGTGCTCTGGACATGTCCATCACAGGCTATAACGCCAAGCACGTGCCCAAAGGTGAACCCAGAGACGAGAGTCACGTGAGGGCCATGTACGAGTCGTGGCTCGTTAGGCATGGCAAAAACTACAATGGCTTGGGAGAGAAAGAGAAGAGGTTTGAGATCTTTAAGGATAACCTCCGCTTCATTGACGACCACAACATGGTACAGAACCGCTCCTACAACCTCGGCCTCAACCGGTTCGCTGATCTCACCAACGACGAGTTCCGGTCCATGTATTTCGGTGCCAAGATGAACCGGTCCACCCGATTGCTCTCCGGCTCCAGGAAGACCAACCGTTACACCTACCGTGCCGGCGACCAGTTGCCTGATACCGTCGATTGGAGAGCCAACGGCGCCGTTGTCCCTGTTAAAGATCAAGGCCAATGCGGTTTGTTCATCTATTTTTTTAGGGTTTTATATAAAACACTGTCGTTTAGTAAAACTGTATGTTGGGGTAATTTGTTTCATTAAATGCGAGGTGTTTTTAAAACATGAAGGTAGTTGCTGGTCATTCTCTACGATTGGAGCGGTTGAAGGTATCAATCAAATAGTGACAGGGGACCTCATATCTCTATCAGAGCAAGAACTGGTGGATTGTGACACAAGTTACAACCAGGGATGCCATGGAGGTCTCATGGACTATGCTTTTGAGTTCATCATCAACAATGGAGGCATTGATACTGAAGATGATTACCCTTACACTGCTCATGACGGTGTTTGTGATTCCAACAGGGTACGTATGACTCTCTTTTTTAAGTTTCTGACCCATCTTCTAATTCATCTAAGTGCTTTCAAATCAATCATTTTCAAGTCTTGAACGCGACCACTCATTAAGCCTGGTGGTACCTTTTCAACCAGATGCTTGTTAACCGGTAAACATGTGTTTATTATCTATGACATCTTTCTTTTGTAAAGGACAAAAATAGAAAAAAGCCATTAATTACTGGGTCAATATATTATATTTTGGACCAAAATCTCCTTATGGAATACTTCTTCTGTTATGGAGGGGAGTACTAATACTAATATCATATGTTGTTAGAGCTAATGAATAATTAGTGTTTTCATAATCTGTGTAATTAGCATCTGTTCTGTAGATATGTATTTAGATATTGTACAGCTGTAGAGATTCTTCTCTCTCATCAGTTCGTAGGCATTATATTCCTTTCTGTAACCAATTATGTACGATTCTGTTATGCCTCTCTATTATAAATAGAAACCTCTAGGTCTGAGCAATTTACTCAGCCTCTTGCAATTTCCCTTTCGATTCTGTTTTCCTTCTTATGTTGTGGTTTGGATTCTCAGAAAAATACCCGAGTGGTCACCATTGATGGATATGAAGATGTCCCAGAAAATGACGAGCTTTCCTTGATGAAGGCGGTTGCAAACCAGCCAGTTAGTGTTGCCATTGAAGCTGGTGGCAGAGCATTTCAGCTTTATCAATCGGTAATTATTCACAAGTACCCTAAACACATTTTTCCTTATAGTACTCTCTAAAGATAACAGATTTGTAAGAAGAAATATGAAAATAAACGGGATATTGGATGCAGGGTGTGTTCACAGGGCAATGTGGGACACAGCTAGATCATGGAGTGGTGGCCGTTGGATATGGAACAGAAAATGGGAAAGATTACTGGTTAGTGAGGAACTCGTGGGGTCCAATGTGGGGAGAGGAAGGTTACATAAAGCTAGAGAGGAACATGACAAATGGGAACACAGGAAAGTGTGGGATAGCTATGGTGGCATCATACCCTACAAAGAAGGGTAAGAACCCTCCAAATCCTGGGCCTTCCCCTCCGTCTCCATCAAAGCCTGAATCTCAATGTGATGAATACTATTCTTGTACTTCTGGAACCACTTGCTGCTGCATGTATCAGTACCAAAACTTCTGCTTTAGTTGGGGATGTTGCCCTATTGATTCTGCAACTTGCTGTGACGACCATTTTAGCTGTTGCCCTCCTGATTACCCTGTTTGTGACACCCCAGCTGGAACTTGCAGATTGGTAAGTATATACTCTGTACTTACTTACACACACACACACACTTTTATGAGTTTACTGATGGGATTGAGTTACTGTGAATGAAACAGAGCAAGGAGAATCCATTTGGAATAAAGGCTTTGAGGAGGTCCCCTGCTTCAAGCAGCCGAGGCCAACAGAGGTATGGTGCCAGAATGAACTCTGCTTGACAAGTTTGTGGAATTTCTAGCGTTTCTTTAGGACTCTAAAGACAATGAGGAACATGGGATCGAATGCGACTTCAGAATGTATGCGTTTCCAATGAGATTTTTCATTGTTGTTGTAAATATTCATTATTTTTTAATCTGAATCCTTGCATTCTAAAGCTCTATTCTGTTTCAGACAAGGGCGATAAATCGGTATTACTGTATGAGCAGTTTTATTCCAAGGTAGGGTGGAAACGGAACTTAATTGCGATTGGTTCTATTTTAGTCTTTGAATACTCTTTGCTTTGGATATTTCAACCTCATGAATATATTTAGTTGTGTTTATGCATTTTGAATTATATTTGTTCTTTTTTAACTTATACTATCACTGATCATCATAGGATGTGATTTAATAAGTAAACTTCAATTATATTCGAGTTACTCCCTTGGACGACCGTCATCATCACATTTAGGTCTTCTATATCTATGTAAATCTTGCACTACTTATATGATGCAGCTAAAGAAGCCTGTGAAAATGTCAATCATATTAATACATATTTATAATATTCACCATGGTTGGGGATTGGAATAAAGATAAGAACATGAGTATCAATACATATTTATCATTTAGGAAAAAGTCTTTTAATCTTTCCGTTGTTTGCTAATAACCAATTTTCAAACTCTAAATAAGTTACGTTCTTGGCCATTATATTCATTACACCATTTCCAAAATCCTCTTTTTTAAGGTTCATTGTGTTAGAAATTTTAATGAATACTTGGTGAAAGTACTATTAATGGATTGTGTTATAGTTAATGGATCCATCAAGCATTGTTTTGTTTGTAGGGAGGCTGAGACCGCTAAAGACAAAAACACATATATATCACCTTGGCTCATCTATTCTATGTGCGAAAATATGATCATAGTTATTGTTAACATGGTAAAACCACACACATATATACATGAATAAAGATTGAATTATCTTGCACAAGAACAATACAACAAAGATGAGACAACTCAATTAAATGGGCATGGGAGATGAACCTAAGAACCAAAATAATTAATGGAGCTGGCTCATTTCAAGGGCCTTTGGTTTGAAGATGAAGATGGAGGAATAGATTCAACTTTTCAAGACAAGATAGGTCTTGAACGTAATTCACGGGACTTGCTAGCGAGCTTTCCATTGTTGTTGCCAAGAACAAGGCTTTGGCCTCCTCTGAGATTGTCGGCCATAAAATAAATAATTGACACACAAAGAAATACTCTCTCCTGGTCTCTAATATAAGATCTCAATCATTCTATCTCCCAAATTTATAATTCTTAATTACCTTCCAAACTATTCTATTTGTTTGTACATGTTAAGGGGTTTTCATAAAGAGGAAATTACAATATACGTGATTATAGATGGAATTTTAGGCAAACCAACACTGTTTATTACAAAAAGATTTCATTCAAGAATAAAGTAATTCATAGGATTGATAAGTTAACCTTGAATTATATTTGAGTCACGCCCTTGGATGACCATAAACACATTTAGATCTTCAATATCTATGCAAATTTTGCATTACTTATATGAATCTACAAAAGAAGGATGTGAAAATGTCAATCATATCACTACATATTTATAATAGTCACCATGGTTGGCCAATGGGAAAAACTGGTACAGTGACTAAAGAAATAAGAGCTTCACGTCTAGAGGGAGAGTAAAAAACATGACTATATATCGTTCTAGATCGAATGGCCCTTTTTAAAAATAAATTATTATAAATATGTATCTTGCCTACATTGGACCTAGACACTCATGCGAATTGTTAGCATATTGATATTCCTTGGATTAAAATTTCAATTTTACTCTTTTTTTCTGCATGGGTAAATCCACCTGAATTTATGTATGACCTCATTAATTTAGAATGAAATATCATCCATAGTGGAATTAATCTGATTCAAAACATGAACGTGTAAAAAAGTGAAAACATAGGCTAACAGCTCTAGGGCTCACTTAAAGTATTGTTGCTCTATATACGATGGCGAAACCACTTTCTAACCAGCTTATATATAAAATTTTGTACACATAGGGTACTTCTCAAATATGTTAAATGATCGCCCTCCTTAATGAGGCACTTTTCCTTAATATATATTTCTCTTTTAAATAAAAGCAACACTAATAAAAAAAAAAAGATTCAACCTAATGATAAACCACTGTTTTACAGAATAAGGGTGTGAAGGTTAGGAAAAAAGAGAAATATTATCTGAAATATATAAATAAAAACCATAAAAGAAATTAGTTAATTCAATAATATATGCTACAATGACATTTGTGTGAACAAGAGATCCCAACTTGCTTTGACAAGAAATATCTTCTTGAAGCGTATGACTTTAATCAAAATCCCTGGCAAAAGAGCTATAATGAATTTTTAAGGAAAAAAAAAAGATTTTGAAAAAAAAAAAAAATGATAGTTAGATTTTTATTATTATTTTATATTATATATCTATTAATTTTTTTTTCCAATAAAAAGTATAGATCACAGAAGCTTATGCTTATGTTGCAACCGGCTCCCATATCCATGACCTCCTTCTCCTTGTATAAATTCTCACAAACATCTTTCAATTTGCACAACAATGGCCTCCTCTGCAACATCGTCGTCGTCCTTATGTATCTTTCTCCTTCTGCTTTTCTCCATCTTCGCTCTGGCCTCTGCTCTCGACATGTCCATCAAGCACGTGCTCAAAGGTGACGATGGCAAAGCCTAAAATCCATGTTTAAATTACAACTCTAGTCCTCCTCCGTACACTTGCTGCTGCATCTATATGTACTATACCCACTGCTTTGCATGGGGATGCTGCCATCTTGAATCAATGAAACAGGGCAAGCAGAGTCCTTTTGGAATAGAGGCTTTGAGGCGATATGCTGACACAATCAACTTCGCTTGACAAGCTTCTGCAATTTACTTACCTACTACCCTAATCTTCAAAGTCCAAACAAGTTACCTTCTTGGCCATTAATTCATCACACCATTTCCAAAATCCTTAGGAAGGTTGGTAATCAGTAACGTTATCACTGTCTTTGAAATAATTATAGTAATGAATAGCTAATTGTCCGGTAGCCAAGTAGTATGAAAGCTCTTATGTAAATGAGAGGTCATGGGTTTGATCCTGCTTATAATTCAAACTGTTGGTTCTTGTCTTTGTAATTCAAAAAAAAAAAATTATACTAAATAAAAGCTTTGGGTGTTGCGTTAAGGAAAAAATATGTTATAGATAGATAAAAGCACTGTTTTTTTTTTAAAGGAAAAAAAAATCTCAATCCATCTATTTATTACAAAGGGGTTTATTCTAGAATAAAGTAATAATAATAAACGAAAAGGGTTTTTGGTAGATCTTAAAAACACGAGTTAAAAAATCAGGGAAGTCCAGTTGTATAGTTTATGTGTAATATACTATGATTGTCATAGGAAGAGGATGTGATTAACAAGTAAACTTGGATTATATTTCAGTCACTCCCTGGGATGATCATAATCACATTTAGATATTCTATATCTATGTAAAAAATATGCATTACTTGTATGATTCTTCTACAAAAGAAGCTTCTGAAGATGTTAATCATATTAATCCATAATTGTAACAGTCACCATGGTTTGCAATTGGGACAAAATGCTAGAGTGACTAAAGAAATATGGGCATTAGGTCCACAGAGAGAGACAGAGAGTAAGAAACAAGACTATAGTTCTAGAGTGGAGGCCCATTTTTCAAAATAAATGGGCCTCCAAAGAAGTGTATGTATCTTGCTTACATCTGACTTTGCCACCCTGTATCAAAAAAAAAAAGACTTAGCCACCCGTTCAAATTGTTAACATATTGATATTCCTTGGATTAAAATTTCAATTTGATGCTATTTTTTGCATGGGTAAATCCCTGAATTTTTTTTGTTAATTACATGTATCTTCTTATTATAGATAATCTTATTTGAACAATTACCAGACACAAAATATAGATACCTCTCTTAAGGGTGATTTGAACCGATTCGTTTAAAGGCTCCTTAGTTAGACTCAATCCTCATTAATAATTCATTTAAATTTATGTATAAATTCTCATTTTGATCGAAATATCATCCTTAGAGGAATAAACCCAATTCAAAACATGAATGTGTAAAAGTAAAAGTAAAAACATAAGCTAGTAATACCTGTTAGGAATCATGAGTGTTAACTATATCTGGCTAGCGTAATTCTTGTTTATGATTGAATGAGTGAAATACCACCTTTAGTCCTCAACATAAAATCTAGTTTGTAGTGTAAATACTAAATACCTATTGTTTAAATCTTATATTAAAAACGGAAGGGAAAAGTATGATTCAACTCTATTAATTATTAATTGAGTCATTAAATATTAAAGTTGGAGAAGCATAAAAAAGAAGAGTGAAATCATAAATGAGGAGGGAAAAGTGAGAGATTATAGAAGTTAATTAAAAAGATGATCAAGCCATTCAGCAGTGGGAGGAAGCTTGGAGGATGAGTTGTAATTCTTGAAATTTGACACTGTGAGATGAAAGTGGGATTGAGTTGTACTGATAATTCTTGAGTGTTTGGTGACTTAAAAAACCGTGATTTCAGAAGATTTTTTTCGTAAGTTGAGAGAAAATTCCTCTTATAAGCTTATTTCGTAAATTATAAAAACTAATCTCTAAAAACTAAATAAAGAAATGCGTTTTCCAATAAAATTCCTTGTCAAAGCGTTTGGGATGTCTCAAGGTAACAGTAGGATCCATATTATGAATCAATCTTTTTGGTCAAATATTATGAGTCAATGACCATCTTCACACACACTCGATTCTATCTTGTATGTAAAATCATTCAATATTGCTTAGGAGTAGATGAATCTGCTGCTAAAGAAGCTGGTACGTATAAGGGAGTGTTCAGATCAGAGAGACAGCAAAGTCTCTCACTTTACTCTCTCCTCCATCACCACCTCAATGATTTGTCCCTTTCCACCTCCATTGCCTCCCAAATCCCAAAAAACTATACCCACCTCTTCACATTGCTACACCCTCCCTCATTACTCCTTCATTAGTTGCTCATCTCAGTGATGTGTACTTCTTCAATGCATTTGTGAATATCATAATACTACTTTCTCAACTCCTCCAAATCTGACCTTCCTTTGTCATGCAATAACTAAACACATTCCCTAAATCCGGCCTCATGCCCACACAAAACGCCTAACTGATATGCCTCATGCTTTTGATATTTAAAAATGACACACAGATCACCATGGTTGAATAATAATAGTAATACTATAACAAGTGTTATAATCTTAATTTGTCGCGTAATTAAGACACAGAAAACCCCTTTTTCTTGAACAAAATAAAGGGCGCACTGATATATCTTTATAATATATTGCATAAATCTTTTTTCCCAAACAATATTTTATTAGTTTTCCTTTTCAATTATTTCAAGGCTGTATTCTTCAACTTTAACTTTCAATTAAATCTCTAAGATAATGTGTGGCAAGACAAAAGGAATGAAAGAAAAGAGAGGAAAAGATTTTTTTAAAATAAGTGAAAGAAAGTTGTTTGATGAAAAGAAAAGAAAAACTAATTTTTTTTAAAATTCCTCTAATTGAACAATGGGCCGAGAATTAAGTTGGGCCTTCTAGGTAAAAGTGAGCCCATCACTAAAGCCCAGAAAGCAGAGAAATAAACAAAGATATAAAGTGGGGGAAAGAGAATTGAACAGCAGAGAGTCTGATCAGGAGAGTGTGTCTGCCACCTCGTCCTTCAACATAACTGGAAAGAGGTTGAATACTCTTATCAAAGGGAGGGGGTTCGATCTTGAAGTTGGTCAAGGTGCTGGGGGAGGTATCCTAGCTTTTGGGTGTTTAGGTAAACGTTTGAGGGTAATAGACGGCTCGTTCTGCCCAACATCGATATCATCTAGGAGGAAGAGAGATTTCACCCTGCCCTTGAATCGTAGTGAACCGAACCCCTTTCTTAAAAATTTTATAAAAAAAAGGGAGAGTGTGTCTATCTGAGGAGAATTTTCTCCTCATCTTTTTCTCCTTTCCCAGAAGGAAGATTTCTCATCACTATTTTTCTCCTTTTTTCTCATCGGATTAAATGCGGGCCGTTGATTGGGAAGAGGAGAGAGAAGTTAAAGTGGTATTGTGATTGACTGAACAAATATAATTTAAAGATAATAAGAGATAATGAAAATAAGATTAGGAGAGAAATCCAACCTGTTTGCCTCAATGCCTTGCTTTCTTTTTTTAGGTTTAATAATGGTGGATTAACTGTGGCAGAAGTGTTTTTTTTTAAAAAAAAATCTAATTTTTAAAAATTTAAGATAAGATAAAAGTTAAATTATAGATATAATTTATATTTAGATTGAAC
Organism: Acacia acuminata; assembly: GCA_019022655.1. Lineage (NCBI taxonomy): Eukaryota > Viridiplantae > Streptophyta > Magnoliopsida > Fabales > Fabaceae > Acacia > Acacia acuminata. Next base: position 632,095 of record JAFJYI010000199.1, read on the forward strand.
TAGACTATAAAAAACAGGTTGAGTAGCTACCTTCTTACCGTATGTTTTCTTTTTTCTGCTCCACTTCCTTCACAAACAGTTCCTAAGAAGTTCTTTTCATTGGGTCCTGCTTGGTTTGTGTGCCCTTAAGATTTCTGCCCTCCAACTAAACACCGAAAAAAGCACCAACACACACACACACATGTATATAGTATATACACAATATAAAAGACAAGCGTGAAACCCACTCACCCTCTCTATATTCAATATCTTCTACTTCTCCTTCTACTTTTTGTTTCTCGCTCTGCCGCTCACCAATTCTCTCTTCTCTGCTTCCCCATTACTGAGACACATACACACACAGAGATAGAGAGAGAGAGAGATAGAGATGGGTGAACCTCTGCGTCTTCGCTTTTTATGATGACCAAAACACTGTTTCTCGCTCCCTCTCTTCTTCCCAGAAGAAGATGGCAATCCTCCACCATCACAATGACCAACTAGCTCACCACGAGAACTCTTCCTCTTTCCTTGATTCTCTTTACTGTGATGAAGAAAAATGGGAAGAAGAAGTAGAACAAGTGGAAGGTATTAATAATGATGAGACTGGTCTTCTTCTTCTTCTTCCTCGGATCTTGTCGGAGCAGGACTTGTTCTGGGAAGATGAAGAGCTGAACTCTCTGTTCTCCAAAGAAGAAGAAGCTTGTTGCTTTGATCTGTGTGTTGGTCTTGCTCTGGCTCGTCGTGAGGCAATAGAATGGATGCTTAAAGTGAAAGCCCATTATGGCTTCTCTGCTTTAACGGCAACACTAGCCATTAACTATCTGGATAGATTCCTCTCGAGCTTCCATTTTCAAAGGGAGAAGCCATGGATGATTCAGCTTGTGGCTGTCACTTGCCTCTCTTTAGCAGCAAAAGTTGAAGAAACTCATGTCCCTCTTCTTCTAGACCTCCAAGTACGTGAAACTAATACAAGCTTTTTTCTGTCTTTGGGCATCATAAATTAACAAGCTTTTTTGTTGTTCTATTTCAGGTTGAAGATACTAAGTTCATGTTTGAGGCAAAGACTATACAGAGAATGGAGCTGCTTGTTCTATCAGCCCTGAAATGGAAGATGCACCCAGTAACACCAATCTCTTTTCTGGATCACATCATAAGGAGGCTTGGATTGAAAACCCATCTTCACTGGGAATTCCTCAGGCGCTGCGAGCATCTCCTCCTCTCTGTTCTTCCAGGTAACTAACTAACCGAGATTCATCAATTCAAAAACATTCAAGGGGAAAAAAACAAAAAGAATCAACCTTTATCCCAAAGATTCCTTATTTGTTTGGTGTGTGTGTTTGTATTATTGGGTCAAGATTCAAGATTTGTGGGTTATCTCCCATCGGTGTTGGCTACTGCAACAATGCTGCATGTGGTAGACCAGATTGAGCAGCAGAGTGAAGCAGTGGAATATAAAAATCAGCTTCTGGGCGTTCTTAAAAGCAACAAGGTATGGGCTAGCTTCTGGGGGTATTATATTAATTCTTAATCAGAAGCTGCTATGGATGTAATTAATGCAGAACATTACTAGTACATGATAAGCACATGATTTGATCTGAGAGTAACTTCAGGTATTTTGGTTGTGTAATTTGACAGGAGAAAGTAGATGAGTGCTATAATGCGATACAGGAGCTGTGGAATTATTATTATTATGGGCAAGACAAGAGTACTAAAAAACGAAGATATGAGGAAATTATAAATCCTGGGAGCCCAAGTGGAGTAATAGACGCGGTGTTTGGGTCTGATGGTTCCAACGATTCGTGGGAAGTGGGGTCATCATTATGTTCATCACCAGAGCCACTGTTGAAGAAGACCAGACCCCAAGAACAACAACAAATGACTCTGTCTCCTCCGTTCCATCGGGTCATTGTCGGATTCGTTGGCGCCTCTCCTTGAAGAGATCTTGGGAAGGAGAAAAAAACAAAACAAAGAAAACCTCAAAATGATGTTTTTAATTATATTTACTGCGGTAATACCAGATTCACTGTCTCCATGTCTTCATTTCCAACAATGCCCATGGAATGATTTGTGTCTTCTGAGATGAAGAAGGTGAAAGAGGAGGACAAAGTTGGCCATGAAGAATATATATCTGCTGCTTCTGCTGCATTATATTCTGCATATCTCTACTATATGTTTTTCCTCTTCAGGACCATAATTTTATTTTGGACATACTTATATCTTTCATTCTATAATAAATTCAGAACCATTCTGGTTCATTTTGTTTAATTTATGGTTTCACTTCGCTTTCACCTCACGTTGAACGCTTTGTTGCCTGGCTAGCTGGTACGAATTCCTATCTCTTTTTCTTTCAAACATGGAGATGATGAGAAAATGATTTTATCTCGATTCTCTAAGTTTTAAGGTTTTATTTAATCTTGGCAGAAAATGTTATTCTCAGGCATGCTAATACAGATACTAACATGCATGTTTATAATAAAAGAAATGGATATGATCGTTAGATGCTTTTGAATATGAGAAAAACAAGTGTATATTTTATGTGGAGAAGTATTATCTTATAGGAATAAGTGAAAAATTATAGTATATATGGATTGAATATTGGGAGAATGAAAGGGGTGATTTATATTAGTGATAATAGTAATATAAATAAGAAAAGAGGAAGGAGTAAGTAGAGAAGCATGTGAAGAGGGAAGCAAATTGTCGGCCAGTGGGTGAAAGGGTTTTGACCCTCCTTCTTTGGACCCCACCAATTTGAATCCCTCCCAACCTATTCACATTTAACTATAAGAACCTTCAAAAAAAAAAAAAAAAAAAAAAAAATTATGTACACACATTATTTTTGGAGATGATTTAGTTTAAAATTTTGAAACTTTAAAATGATTCCTTGTGTTCATATTTAATTTTGTAAGGTTAAGGTCATTCATGTAAATTTTTATCAAGTTGAAATTGGTGCACTGGGATGACACAGTATAATGTAGACTCAACTAGCTAGTGAATAGATCTAATGCTGTTATGCTGGTCATGTTCTAAAATCTCTGACTAAAAATTTTGAATATACTAAGTCTGAACAAGATCTGATTTTTATAATTTGGGGTTGGAGTGGGATTTGTGTCTGACTTCAAATTTATTATATTTTATATCAGCTTGTAAACTCATCAATTCTGAGACTTGAATTTTAAGTTCAACATGTTTGTTTTAAAACTAAAATACTAAGTTGTGCATAGATTTCCTATTTTTTATGATATATATGAACGAATAGATGAGTTTGAAAAATATTCAATTAATGCAAAAAAATGAAAAACATTCAATTAAGAGATAAAAATTAGTATTATTGATTTATTGTTGTGTGTGCAGTGGCAAGGCGAGATGGACACAACACTGTAAGTTTGGGATCTGGCTTAGGTCTGTACAGTTTCACACACCCTGATCCCTTTTTATTAAAAAAAAAATTCAGGCACTGCCGAGAGAAAAAAGATAATTCGGGATAATGGTAATAAAACAATTTTTTATGATTTTGAAAAATTATTTTAGCGTCTTGAAAAAATATTTGAAGGTATTGACGGGTACTAAATGATATTTAAAGATATTGAAAAAATCATTAATGATCTTAAAAAAAATTAATTTTGGATCTTGAAAAATAATTTCATGTACTAACTATTACTAAAAATATGCTTTAGGATATTTTTTCAAGATACTAAAATAATTTTTTAGATAATGAATATTTTCAAGATCGTTAATATCTCAATATCTTTTGAAGTATCTTGAAATATTTTTTCACGATCCTAGAATATTTTTTCAAAATCATGAATTATTTTTTCATTATCCTGAAATATCCTTTTAGTACCTAGTCAATACCCTCAAATATTTTTTTAATCATTCAATATTTTAATTATCTTTTACTATCCGACAATGCCTTTTTTTTTTTTTTTTTTTTTAAACAAAAGGGATCAAGGTGTATGAAACCACGCCAAAACGGCGCAGTGGCGCAATTTCACGCAGTGGATGTAAGTTTGCACCTAAGCCAGATCCATAAGTTTGAGTGAAGAGAGAATAAAATTCTAAAAATTATAAACAAGATTTTTTTCTCATGTTATTCTCATTTTTTGCAGCTTTGAATCAGTCAATTAAAATTCAATAACACAACTTAAAATTTATATTTTAAAAATTATTAAATATGAATAATTGAATTTAATCAGATGATCCCCATGTCAGTTTTACCCATTGGAGAAAAGCCATTCTAAATCATAACAAATAGTGCTAGAAACTTTTCCATTTTGGTCTATATATTCTCCCCAACCTTTTTAATAAGAGCACAAAATTTAAATTATCTTAGTCATTTTTATAAAAATATGGCAAGAGTTGCCTAAATATTTAATGAGTTTTTTTTCATTTTTTTTTTTTTACTTACCCTCATTAATTATGTATTGCATTAATTTAAAGGTTGATGATATTCCTATTTATTATATTTATCTCTCCTACATGCCCTTCAAAAATAAGGGTATACTTGAAAAACAAAGTTTATTTTAGACATACTTATTATTTTTAACTAATTTTAAACACATTTTTAAATTGCTTAATTGAATTATTGAGTTTATAAATATAACATTTTTATAAATAGGAGCGGAGGAAGTAGCATTTAACTATGGGTAAAGGATTTCTCCAGTTATTGGAGATAAGTTATCTCCAGTGACCCTCAAAACTACGTAGTTTTGAATTAATGAAATGTGTTTCTATAATTTTGTACCTTCATTAATTTACTTAAAATTTCAAATACACCTTTCATTACCCATAAAACGACGTAGTTTTAGGGGTTCTTGGAGATAACTTATCTTGATCACAAATACTTTTCCCTCTAACTATTTATTAACTATCTCTCCAACCATGCCACAACAATCAATTGTAAAACTTTTGACCCAAAAAAAAAAAAAAATTTGTAAAACTTAACATCACTGATTAAATAGGAAATTGAAAGTATTTGCTTTTTTTGTATTAAGATACTTCAGAATTGAAGTGAAAAGAAAAAGTTGAAGAAAGTATTAAATAAATATACCCCACACAGGAACCCTTTGGTTTGGAAACATGAAGAGAGTTGTACTTTGTGCTCATTAATTACATACGCTTACTTCACTAACTTCACATTGAGCCAACAAAGCATCCATTTATTAGCTTCATTAATCTACTAACTTTCTGTCCCTCCGCTGACATCCCATTAATCTATTACCAGTTTTGTCTTCATCAATCTATTTTCCATTTTCCATTTTTTTTTTTGGCATTAATCGTGAAGAATAGTTTTTAAAAAAATTATTAGATTGAAAGAAAATACCACACTACTCTATGCCATTAGAGGAGAGAATGAATGAGACAAAACTATATATGCCATCATCTATTTTCTTTCCATCTTGTTTGAATAATATACAATATATTTATAATAAGCAAAGTAAAAATTTAATAAAGAAAGAAATATGATTATCAAATTTTGAAAAATTTAAAATATTTATATCTGTTTTGTAGTTAAAAGTATTCATATATTCATATTATCATATACTCCTCTAATCCTTATTATAAGGCACCAACTAGCAATTATATTTGATTTTTTTTATAAGACATTTGTTGGTTTAAAGCACATTAATTATTATTTTTTCTATGTATACTCATAATTAATAAAGGTAGTGGGTAAAAATAATAATTAATACAATATTGGAGTTTAACGCAATTAATAGGGGTAATATTGGAAGTAACTTCAATTGTAAGACCACGGTATTGACTTTAATTGTTTTTATTAGTTTGTGAGAATTGGTAGTTGGTACTTTATAATAAAGACTAGTTAAAATAATGTCATTTAATGGATGTATACAATATAATGGAATGTATAAAATGAATTATGGAAGCACTAATTAATGACAAGTGAGAGAGAGAGAAGAATATGGACAACACGGGTTGAGTTTCTCTCATCATCATTTTCTCATTTCTCATAACTTCTAAATCATATCTGTCCAATTAATCTAAAAAGTCACAATATTACTTTAATTTTTTCTCCTCTTCCCAATCAACGTTCTAGATAAGGCTGATAAGAGATGTGAAGAAAAAAATGAGGAGAGAATCCTCTAGCGGAGAACACTCCAAAGACAAAGAAAAGTGGCAAAAGTTAAATAGAGAAGGAAGAGATTAAAACATCTACTGATGACTTAATACAAACTTTCCTTTTGGTTGCAAGGTGGTTAGTTCGATTAGAGGAAGAATAATGATATGATTAATTAAGTGCGCAATCACTTTTCAACACAAACAAGAAATTAAAAAGATAAGCATACTCCAATGACATGTGGATACACACACACATATTAACCTTTCTCTCACACATTTTACTTTTTTTTTTTTTTTTTTTTTTTGCCTCACTTTTCCTTTTACCAATATAATGATACTCATGCCTATTTTAGTGGGATTCACTATAGTGCATGCTTCACCTTTTGCTTCTTTCCATTGCTTTCCTTCTTTTGTCTTTGTTCTATTGTCAAAACTACAGCTACCCAAAAGAAATCAAACTTCATTATTTGCTTCCCCCCATGCGTATAAATGTACCTACCATTATTTGTATATGTAATCTCAGTGCATCAAGAACCTACCTTTATCACTTCCAAGCTTAGCAATATTGGTTTAGTATTTTAAGGTGGTAGGGGCAAAAACAAATTAAGCCAAAGTGGTCTTCATAATTCCTGTCCTCTACATAGGTTTCTTGTAAACTCTGCATTAAGTCTTCATGTTTAACCTTAATTAACAGTAAGATAAAACATCAGAAAAAGATAGAGATGGGGAAAAAGACATATAAGAACCATCTTAATATGTAAATGATCGTTTGGATGATCTCACAAAGTAACCTAATCACAGTTAAGTCCTTATAAATTTTTCATGGTTATTTTGTCATATTACCTTTTTTTTTTTACTTCCTTTATGTTAAATTTTTTCCTCCGCCACCAGTAACTGGAGCTCCAAGAATCAAAATAACTATTAGGAAACAAGCCGCATAGAAATGAATGATTATTTCATTCAAGATGAAATGATAATAGAACTTGAAAGAGTAACAACTACTACTGTTTTAAAGTTTTAAATTTCAACTATGCTCATTTCACGAGATCATTTTGAAATTTGCTAAATTGTGTATTGTTGATATATTTATGGGGGTAGTTTTAGACAGAGTATACCCACTAATCCTAAATTATGATATAATGCAAAAGGGCAGAGGATTTTAATCATGGGAGACAAAATCTTTGATTTTGTTGGAAGATTGTCTTTCCTTCTCTTCATGTCTCTTTCCTCCATAAGCTTTCAAATTGGAATTCATTCACAAATTACATTAATTATAAAAAAAATAAATGCATTAACGTGTTGTGGAACATGCAAGTGATGATGAATTGATGGGGTACATAAATAAAAAGTTGCATAGTGGAAGAAGAGTGAGACAGTTGGTTTTGTTTTCAAAGGCAAATTAAATTAAAACAGCTTGCTCCCATGCACCATTAAAAAGCTTTGTGAGATCACTTGCTGTAATCTAATAACATTACTAATTAATATGCCCCCACCCAATAATTTGAGAATAATATCATCATGCCTCATGCCTTATTTGTAATAATAATAAATCTTTCTTTTTCATCCTTTGACTTAGTCTCACTCACCCTTCTTAATGCTTCATTAATTAATATAATCCCCATGAAAACTCTCAAGTTTTGGACTTAAGCTAAAGCCCTTCCATGTAATTTTAATTTCCTCTGGTTTCCAAGTCTTTTCTTGGTTACAGCTGTAAAGTTTCAAAAAACCAATAAAAATACAACAAAAGAGGACCATATATTTGTCTGTGGGGCCCCATCCTCACCCCTGCCTTTGAATTTCAATATGTCATCAAAGAAAAAGGTTTTCTTTGAGTGTATATGGAAACAACCTCTTCTTCCTTCTTACTTCTTAAGTATTAGACAGCACAAGAAAAAAAGAAATAAAGGAAGGAAGAGAACATACCCTTTTTTGTGATGCTAAACAGAACTCTTTAATCTCTATCCAACTTTTCTTTTAGAAGAAACAATAAAAAGCATAAATAGAATTCCCTGCTTTCACCTGTATCCATATATACCCAGCCCTTTGTAGCTTCTACTCACTGGTCCTCCTCCTTCTAAAGTCTAAACCACCCCAAAATGCTCAAATCATTGGACTCAACCTTTTCCCTTTTTTCTAATTCAGTTATTGCTTTCAAAATTTGCAAGGAATCATCTGGTTCCATCATAAGATTATCCCGTCAATTATAAATATCACTTCTTTATTTTTTGCCTGGAACATCTGGTATCTTAGACATTTTTCTTTTTATCTTGAAGGATTTATCAGGGGTTTAGACTAATCCGGATCGAGTCGGGTAGGACAACAAAGGTGGCAAAGCTCTACCACCAAGTATTTAACACTACTACGTTTTCAGAGCTTGAATTCGAAACCTTTTGTCAAGTTGGTATAACTCTTTACCAGTTGAACTATGTGTTTGGAGGTTGAATTTATTACTTTTATTACTAGGGTTCCAAGTTCAATCTTCATTCTTCAACATAGCCTATATGCATCTCTTAGTTTATTGAATTGAATCTTTCTCATTTATGATGTAGGTAATTACATTACATTCTCTTTAGTTTTCGCATCCCCTTTTTTTATCTCCTTCATATCTTATGATTATAAATATGCATATTAATGAATTTTCTGAACCTTACCAACAAAAAAAGAGAGCAGACAATATTAAAAGAAAAAGATAATACGTCACATCAAATAGTAACAAAATCTTTCCTCTCATATGAGAAATCAACTTACAGAATCAAGTCAATATCAAAGTATTTTCATTTTTCAATGTAAACTCTCTTGGAAGGTTTTGACAGAAACATTAAAAACTCTACCTAACCGCAGAATTCTTGTGTTTTTTCACATGTAATGTAATATTCTTTTCTGTATCTATACAGATCTTATTTGACATCTCATTGAGCCAATCTCAAGCAAAATTTCCCCTTGTTATACCCAACAGTACTTTGTTATATTTGTGACCTCTTCAACTTGATGGAAAGTCACTGATATATCACAAGCAAGTTTACTCCCAAACAAGGTTCTGAAATCTAAAAGTAGTTGGTGTGAGTCTGAAACTCTCAAGGGACTATTTATATATGGTCCCCAAAGTAAATAAATACCAATGGGATTGGAAGAAGCTGATGCATCACTCTTACTATTATTCATTCTCATATAAAATGCCCCCCTAAGAGATCAGAAAAAGGAGGCCCCAAGATCAAATTTTTTTCCCACATCCAACGCGTGAATCAAATTAATTATCATGGCTACGTTTGTTTCCTATATCTTTTTTTTTCCTGTTACAGTTAATGTTTGGATTCTGGGAAATCGGCATCCAATGCCTGCATGAACTTGATCATATCAAAGTTGTCACCATCAAACCCAAGCAGAGACAAATCAATAGCCGCAAAGTTCCATAATTTAGCCTTTCCCTCATTTTTTTCTTTCGAATTCGTACGGCTTTATGCTAGGACCAGGTGTAAGGGCATTTTAAACACAGCACAGATCTTATCTCATTGGCTTAGCCATACATTATGGGTAACAAGATTTATTCAGTAATAAGATATGTAATCTTATGCAGTGTTTGAGAAGAAATCAGATTGGACAAGTACTGAACAAATCACTAAGCTTGCTGAGAATTGGAACTATGTCTTAACCTTTTTTTTTTTTTTTTTTTTTGGGGGGGGGGGGGGGGGGGGTGTTTGGATGGAGAAGTAATTCGTTTGGAGAGAAAAGGTCGGATAATAAATGAGGGAGTTTCATTGGGCAACAAACATATTGAATGAACTATGTACAAGTTATTTATTAGTGTTTTGGTTTATTACCTACTTGGAAGTTTGAATAACAATGATCCACAGAAGATTGAAATCATGTGAGAAGAGTCTTTTGCTTCTTTGGAATCTCTCTGTGGGACCTCAAAATAAATCTTCATGGCGCTACAAATTACAATGGGCCTACCTTCCCATCATATTCATCACGCAGTGTCATATATGGAAAATAAAATGTTTTTAAGGAAGAAGTAGACAAGAAGTATTGATTGCCTAAACTTGAAGGCAAGAAACAGTAATAGGTTTAGGTGGTCCAATCTAAATCCAAATCCAAATCCTCTCTTACTAACACATATATCTCTTAACATTTGTTTTGGGGGAACATTCACATTATACCTTATTTTCAAACTTAACGTTTTCATATGGTAATTCTTTGCACAGCCAAACAGTACATAGGACTAGCAGGATCCAATAAAAATTGACCAGGTAGCAGATACAGTACATGTAATAATAATAAATAACGACAACAATGAAAAACTGTAACTTTCCAAGGGTTGACAGTTTAAGGTTGTACTACTGATACTGACTACATTACACAAATTAGTTGAGATTAAGAAGATTAAGATTCAATGGGAAGCAAGGAAGTAAGTATAGGATGCTTTTTGGGTCTCTTTAGTTGCTTTACAAAGTCAGAAGAAAAGGACAAGAGGAGTTAGTGATTGCTTTTAGGGGCCAATTAAGCCATTGGCATAGCATATGTCCAAATCTGTCAAACTTGGCTGCCCTACTGCAACCATGTCTGATTTAGCAGACAAAGATTTGGGTATCTTTTTAGTTTTTACACAGCCAATACTGACCCAACCTATATATATATATTGATTATAGATACACACATATATCACCAGCTATAAGCTTACATATATAGGCTTGAATATGATGCTTAAAACGCAATATTATAGCAGTGTAATGACCTTAATGTGATGCCAGTCCAAGATCTTCAGAATCATGAGAAAAAAGTAAAACACAGATACACACAAAACCGGAATATATAATGCATGCCATTGTAGTACACAGAGGAAAGTCTAATTCTATTGGAGTCAATGTTAACTTACAGCAGGAAGCGAAGGATGTCGTACAAAAGAAACAAAAGAGAATACAGATCCTATGGGTACAAAGGAAAGAAAAGAAAAATTGAAACTAAAAATGGGAATATAGCCAGGGAGAGTAAATATATTAATGATAAAGCAAAAGTAATATCCCATTTGTGTATCTCTGTCCATAAGGCTTTTATCTTCAACGTACGGTAAAAGGATAAGATACCATTGGTGGTAGGGTTTTTTTTTTTTTTTTTTTTGAAACGCGTCCAAAACAACATTATTATCATCAAGATCGCAAAATTGTATGCAGCTGGGAATTGTTTGGAATAACATAGTGTTCACAGAAAGATAGAACCCGTGACTGTTTTTATGGTACATCATGATCTGTTGGTATGTATCGTAGTGGGTCAGCTGGGAAATCCTAACGTAGAGAATTGGGCCATATATATATATATATAAGCGTGAAAATAATATAAAGCGTGAAAAGTAACAAAGAAGTGAAAGTTGATTCTAATAACACAATTATATGGCCTTCAATTCTTCCCTCCATCTTGGAATCTCAAGATTCAAAAACTTGACCCTTTATAAAGTGACTGTTTGAGATATGTACAAAGAAATTTGTCCTTAAAGCTATAGGTTGAGCGGTCTAGCCTGAAACGATTACTGCTCAAAGTTGGTCATTATTCTTTAGATCAGTACTTTGAAGATAAGAGCTATTGAAGCTCACTGAACTAGTAATACTGCTATTTAGCTTCAATATGACATATTAACAAATTACAGGAAACCAATGAAGTTAGGTTTGATTAACCTCTTCAGGCAATTTTTTTGGCTCATTTGTACATACACCTGATTAGGGACCACAGCTTCCTCACTTCTTTGCTAGTGTAATACTACCTCTCCAATCACTAATAGAAGTAGTTAATTTATTCAAGATATAAATGAAGTTAAATAAGTCAGTTAAACAACATATGTTGTGTATTATTTGATTATATATCATTATATTATAAGTCAGATAAATTAGTTTGATATAAAAATAAATAAATATAAATACTTTAAAGTAATTTATTTAATATCTTTAAAAAAGTTAACTGGGTCTTAATTAAGGACCAGAGGTAATATAATTCTTTGCCCTTTATTTGTCCACTTTCCGGCCCATCAAATGTTGTTAGAAGAATAATTTCAGTGGACGATTCTAGCTCATATTTAGAGGTCGTTTCCTTTCTTGACTAGCTAGTGGTTTGAAAATATTCTTGGCAGTCAATCTCTCTATTTTGCATGCAAATCCACACGTTATATTCTCATCATCTGATACTAAACGTAAACGTAATCTAAGTGGGGTTTCCAATTCATCATATCATTATATATATATTCCTCCGATCTTAAATATATAACATAATTTATATTACAAATTACACTACAAAATATGTTATATATTTATGATTATTATAACTGACCTTCATTAATTAGACACAAACCCCATGACATCTTTTGGAAGATATATAGCTCTCATCTCTAATCCCATATCATCGTCAGTTTATCTCACTGAGCTTTATATACTATAACGCCAACCAGACAGAATAACAATGTCTAGTCCAATATTTCACGTCCGAAAATTCCTGCTAATACTCCCTTTGTTGTTGTTGGCATCATCAAAAGTCAAAGACAAAGGTGGGAGTTGAAGGTTTTTTAATGTTTAATTTAACAAAAACGTACGTAAAAATATTCAACTATTTACAGCACCATCAGCTTCTGACTCTTCGTTGCGAGTCGCCGCGGACGATGATCTTCATCTCCATCATCTTGGTACAGAGATCACTATGAGTTCTCATTCGAGTGAATTTGTTTGCACAGACACAGTATTATTGCAGCTTACAATATGATGGCCTGGTGCTATTATATGTATGGTTTGATACTTTGATATATACACTCACACACACACGCATATTGGTTGGAGAGATGATAAGCTTTGTGATACGTGCCTGTGGGGGATTTGGGAAGATCGTCCTTGCATGCTTAATACTTCTGATCTTATGTTGGTTTTTGCTTTCAATATAACCATTAATAATTCATAATTATATAGAGGAATAATTTCTTTCTTAATACTTATTCAGTGTTTTTATAATTATAAAGAGGAATAATATGATGGCCTGTTGTTTATTCTTGTTCATTTCAGTTCTGGCTTTCTCAGTCACTAAATAAACAAGTTTTTTTCTTCTAAGTGCAAGTATCTTGGAAGTGATGGACACTAAATGTAGACATCTCCTCCCCCAACAAGAATTGAATCTTGATTCATCACATTGTAAGGGACTAACGCTTATACTAAACCCAACCCCTATAGATAAATAAACGAGTTTATGACATATTCGCTTCAAGTCTAATTTTGACAGACTATCCAGATGAGGCATCGGGCTATCTGTCTCGGCCCATTTTTCTTAGCCCAGTCTGGCCCAATAAAAACCAATTGCAAATAGTAGAGACCTTTTTTTTTTTTTTTTTTTTTTTTTTTTTTTTTTTTTTTTTTTTTTTTTTTTTTTTTTTTTTTTAATAAATAAATACAAATAGTAGAGACTTGATTAGGAAAAGAAAGGAATAATGTGTTGCTGCTTAACCCGCATAATCCCAAAAGTACATCATGTTGGTGGTTAAGGCGATTCTTTTCATATTGAATGACTTGTATAAAAAGTTACGTATATAAAAGAAGATTTCCGAAATTGAAAATTAGATGACAGACAATACATTTTCGTAATTCTTCGCCCCTACAACAAGGATCACCACCACCTCATGTTATTATTTAATAAAACTAAATAAATTGCAGGCTATTTCTTTGCACATAATTTAAAATGAAACATATGAATACTGAATAGAGTAATTATTATGAATTTTGTATGATAAATAAAATGTACAAGGGAGTAGCAATGGTGGCCGAAGAAAACTAGTTATTATTATGCTCCAGCCTCCAACCTTTTAAAATACTAGGTAATGCTAGTGCTCTTTTAGATGGTGCATCCGTCTGGCTCTACAAGGACCAAACTGGTGATCAACATCTCTGCACAGAATTTGGAGCTTACACGTTGCCCATTTATTTGATGAGAATGCATCGTATTGGAGAACCTTCAGCACCAACCAACCTAAGAGGTAAGCAGTGGAGTGAATATACTCCTGCTGGCACATCATCCAGCTTCAGGGATTCCACCAGAATTATTTCCTGCACCATTCATATGCTTCTTAATTAGTAAATGCCTTAGCTTAAATAAATGCTTATCTTTTCTAATGAACAACGTGTAAGAAAAGTTCATTTTTAGTCATGCAAGATATCCAAGGAAAATACTTGCAATCTCATCTCAGACTGTAATATATCTTGATCCAGAAGAAGTGATATATCATCAGAAAGGTAGAAACAATTGCTAGTTATTGCTCATTAGTAAACTATGATGTATGTATGAATTCTCTAGTCTTGACCATAAAAGTTTTACTCACCCTGCCTTCAAGAAAAGCTAGATGAGATGGAATCAAGTGATCGTAAGCTGCAACAGATAAATAATCAATACCTGCAATTTCATTACAGAAAATGCAAGTGTAAGCACAATAAACTTTGAGCAGACAACAGATAGAGATGCTTATGCTCCATAGCTACACAGAGTTAAAAACCCATATATGACATTTTGAATGGGGAGGGAGGTCATAGATACAGAGTAATCTTCTGATAAGGCTACTAGAGCTGCTTGATCATACAACTACTCAAAATTATGCTGAAACGTCTCAATTAGAAAATAAAAGAAAACATTTATAGGCAAAAACATGACTAAGTGATTATCTAAACTGGGAAAAGGGCAGAGGAGTAGGCTGAATCTAAGAAAAATTTTATGTCTTGCCTACGAGTTTGATGTCAGTGTTCTCTGCTAGCCATTTTGCTCCGTCCACCATGAATCCCACATAGCTTGTATCAAATTCCTTTTGAAACATAAGCCGCCTGCAAATATAATATGTTTAGCTCAGATCTGACTTCTAATGAAATAGAAATGACCTGATATTTCATCATGAGATTTTAGTTTGTATCATCATCGTAAAAATAGCAAGATCTAATCAGGCATGTATGCAGAATGTACAATAGTACATTACGGTAGATATCAAAACCTCAAATCAAAACTAAATATAATGTCTGCCCCACATTCACCCCTCTTCATTAAGCCTATTTATCACAGAGACATGGATGGTTGAGCCGAAGTGATTGAAAATAAAACAAAATAGTTAGCAGACTGAATTATAGCCTATATTTGATTTGAACAGCTTACAAGCTAAGGACAAGAGAAGTGAGGGGGAGAGAAATCATATTACAATTCCTCGTCAAAGTTATCTCTTCAAATTTATGCCATTTTGAGTATTAGAGGTAGTAAGGAGGAGAGAAAGCATATTACGATTCCTCTTTTAAGTATTAGAGATAATGTCTGAACTAGTAAAAGTAGATGAACAATTATCAAGGACAGACATAATAATCACACCCAAAAAAGCCATGGTAATTTATCTGTTAGTGCCCCGGAACTATAGCAAAGAAGCACTTTTTTTAAGTAAACGAAGAAAGAATTGACCAAATCTTCTTTTTAGGCCCGATTGTCAAAATAATAAACTGATATACTCCTTACAGCAGCACCAATACACACAAGTTGTAGAAGTTACCTGTCGGTATTCAATGTTCTGAAGAGCACACGGCGTACACCCCTTGGAATATTTAATGACTTCATAACTTCGGCTGAAATAAAGTTCAAACTCAAATTCAATTCCAACTCTTAAGATTGCTTACTAAAAAAAACTATTTTTATCTGAGCAATTGATAGGCATATGGGGACAAACATTGAACTCGATGAATGTCATAGGGACGATAGTTTCTATCTAGCCCAAAATTGGCAAATTCCTCCTAAGTTGCCACACTAAAACAAAATGTCTTGAATTAGTTAAAACATGAGTTATACATACCAGTTATGTTTGTATCTCTTGGAACATCGACCAAAAGTGCAGGACCTACATACATAAAGTCAGAAACTAGCTTATTAATTACCATTATCATTTTACTGATTAAACATGAACAATCATGCAACTCTGAAGATTAAATAAAAGAGAATAATGAAAACAACAAAAGCCTAACAAATGGAAGATAAAGCATCAGACGTGATATCAAGGAAGAAACATTCTTATCCACATAGTAAGACAGTGGAAATAGTACTTGGCCTTCACAAAGCCAAAATGCAATTTGATGAAAAAAGTGATAATTATACGAATATAAAACATATAAAAAAGAGTGTGATCAAAACATACACCAGTTTCTCAGTTAACTTACAGCTTATACGCCCATCACTCAGTAGACTTAAAGTTCTTAAAACAAGTACCAGAGCTTTCCAACATGGAAGTGAAAAGATAGTTTAGATTTCTAGTTTAAAGAAACGTATAGTTTCATTTCATAATCTTTCTATCAAAGATAATCTATTTTCAGAGCAAAAACATTATGGATAAAGCACTAGTCACAAAAGCATCCCCTGGTAAATGCACAATACAACCGTAGGCTAGGAGTACGCCCCAGCTAAAAGATTGTACTGCAATTTGCCTTAGAAATTTCAAGCAAATTATAAAACTTCGGAGAAACTCAACCAGCAAAAAATCAAAAATTTAAAGCTCAGAAAACGAAAAAAAAAAAACGCCTACTATGAACATGACCAGCAAATATCAAAATCAAATCAAGAGTACCTAACAATCAAACAGAAACATCAAAATTATCATTCACCATTGAGGACTTCCAAATCGAGCGTGTCGACATCAAACCCCGCATCGAAGTAGTGGTCGAAGACGTGGCCCGGAGCGTCAACATGGGTACCCGTGTGAGTAGGGATCTTCATCTCTGAGTTATTAGCAATAGAACCGTTTTTCATGCTATGTTGAAGCCAGAGGAAGTAGCCAAGCCCATCCTTAGACTCAAAAACTGGCATGTCAGGGACATACTTGTGACTGATATCGAAGATTCGGCCATTGCCGTGGACTTCCCGACGAGGAGGGATAAGAACATCGTCACCGCCGGCAAGTGAGCACTCGCCTGAACCAGCACCCGAGGTGGTGGGGTAGGCTGCCGTGGTGGGGACGGCGGGGTGGAGTGAGATTGCGAGGATCAACGCGCCGATAAAGAAGAGCAGAGATGATCGTAGAGAAGAATCCGTAGTGAGTGAAGCCGTGAGTAGAATGACTGTGAGTGAGCCAAGCACCTTGTAGTGCGTTGGCACTGGTGCCAGAATTAGGAGTCTGGCCTCCCCCTCCCCCTCCCTCTCAGGGTTCGACCCCTGCCATTTGTAATTAAAAAAAAAAAAGAATGACTGTGAGTGAACAAGAGGATAAACTGGGCTTTAAATATTTTCGAATCAATGTTTGTAATTAGAATATTCTTTTCATCTGCGAGATATGATTATCGGGGCCAGATTTGCTATCAAAATAATCAACATAACTAAAATAAAAAATAAATTCCAACAAAAATTCATATATTAAAAAGGGAAAATGACAATCAGGTTCCAAGTAGGGGTGGCGTAGTTTGGCAATTTGGGTAAAGGCGAGACTCGCGATGCCATTCGAAGAATGAGCAATTTTGCATTTGCGGCCCAATGTCCCAATGTCAATTTCTACCCGATAAAGGCCCTAATCATTTTTGGGTTGGGCAAGCATGGGTTGGGCAGGGCGGGCTTCCCCTGCCCAAGTAGTGATACCCTGCTCTACTCCATGAAGATTCTAGTTCATAGTTCATACTTTACACAAGTTCAGAGCTTTAGAGATCACCGAAGTATAATATAATATATTTAGACATAATAATATAATATATTTTAAATAAAATAATATATATAGAATAATATTTATTTAAATATATTTAATTTCCAGACGGACCCCGCCCTGCCTTCTCCTTGAGTTATTGGCCCAGCCCAAAAGCGCCCAAATGTTTTTCGGGCCACCTTTTAGAAATTTAGGCAAGGCAATTTTTTATTGGGCTTAGGCGGGCGTACAGGGCATTTGAGCACTATGCTCACCCCTAGTTCCAAAGACCATAAAAAATTATAAAAAAGTCCCAATATAAATTCACATATCAAAAAACTCCTTAGCACTTTTTTGATATTATTTCTATTAATAACGGGAAGTCTTATATTTACAATAAAATTTAAAAAAAGTCATTCATTTACGAGAAAAAAAACTATATTTACAACAAAATTTAAACACCTAGATTTTATTTCAAACTCAAATCCTTAAGCATACAGAAATCATTTACAACGGAAAAAAGTTAGATTCACAACAGGAAATGCTATATGTACAACAAATGTAACGTCTCCTCACAATTAACTTAGCATAATAACTAATTAAAGGTTGATTAACAACTAAGTAATGCTCCATCATTTACTAAAATATACAAAAATAAACGAGTATTCGAATGAGCCCTAGCGTGACAATATACAATCATCCCACATAAACCAAAAAGATAGAAGCACTACTTTTGGCGAGTAGCCTAAGCTTCGAGGTCTTCCCCGATGGACCCAGGGCGAGAACTATCAGCCGAAAAATGTGGTAACCATCAATCCAACTTATTACGAATACTAATATATCTTTAGTGAGGTCTTAAAGTGAAACAATTTATATAACAAAATATTAAAAATATAATTCACCAATATCCACATTATAAAATTTCATATAATAAATTATGTATCATAAATTAGGTATTACAATTTTTCATTAACACAATTCCCAAGAATGCCTCCCATCAATCCAACCGAACCGCCTTATTTCCTCCGACTAGGCCCATGAGCTAAGTTACATCCAGTATTCTTGGTTCTTCAAAAGCTCATTGTGGTCATGTGATGAGGACCGCCAAAATCCTTAGAGCATATGTCCAAGACCATGGGCCTTTTCTCCTCATTGAACATGTCGGTGTCGTATGCCCTCATCAACTAGTGGACCGGTCCCACGTTGAGCAGGTGAGACAATAGAAAGCCAACCATCGTGCACCAATGAAGGCCTCACCACATGGTGGAATAAACTACTCCATTTCTTCCCAATTCAACCCTTACCATAATTATCACAATAAATAAATAGCTCAACAGGGATTTTCCAAGATTTTCTCGTTCATATCATGTAATTAAAATCATTCTCATATATATGTCATAATATCTCAATTCTCAATTCTTATAAATAAATAAATATGTATGTATATATTCACAATTCAAATCATAAGGTTACGTAAGGCAATTTCTATTAAGATATTCATAATCATTTCACAAAATACTCACAAACAACATACTAATACACATAACAAGTAGAAAGTGGTTACCTAAATTTGAAGCTAACTATTATCATTAATCGCTCCTAATCCAAGAGCTCAAACACACACAAAAAATCAATCTACCACAACCAATTTACTAACTATTATATTTCAGAGGTATAAACACTCTCTGTTTCAGTATATTATTCAAGGTAGAAAGGTTACAATATATAGGCTCATAGGGAAAGAGCCGATTCTACAATGAAATAGGCAATACAATAAAATAGGCAATACAATAACTCATAATAAATTATCATAACTCATAATAAATTATCATAAAAGGAAAATATTTCCTAAACTAGATGCAACTAGAATCAAGGAATATGATGGAGCTAGGATCAAGGGATATGATGGAGCTAGGATCATGGCTAATATCAATATGATTTCTTTCCTATTCTAACACTCCCTCAAGTTTGGAGAGTATATGTCGAGCAATCCCACTTGCCACGAAATCCTTCAAACTTTGTTCGACCAAGTGGTTTAGTCGGGATGTCTCGCAATTTGTTCTTCGATCTTATGTGAGACAGGGTCATAATGCCTCGCTTCAATCTTTTCTTTAATGAAATGTCTATCTATATCAACATGCTTGGTTCGATCATGATATACTTGGGTTCTTGACCATTTCAATCTTGGCCTTATTGTCACACGAGTTGCATTGGTTCTTCATGTTGAATCCCTAACTCCTTTAGTAATCGATGATCCACATTCCTTCACAAACTCCTTTGTTAACGGCTCTCGGTTACGCTTCAGACCTTTGCTTGGTGACACCACCATCTGCTTTCTTGCTTCTTCATGTAACTTGATTTCCCCACACGTATGTACGTACCACGAGGTTGACCTCTGGTCTCTCTATCCCTTGCATGGTCTGCATCGGTGTAGATTTCAATGTTTCGAAGAAGTACCTTTCCTAAAGAATATTCCTCTTCCGGGATTAAGCTTTAGGTAGCTCAAGATTCGTATACGCCTTTCATGTGCTCTTCTTGTGGTTGATGCATAAATTGACTTACTATTCCAATGCATAGCTAATGTCGGGACGAGTGTGGGTTAAGTATATCAACTTCCCCACAAGTCTTCTCGTATCTTTTCGAATTATTTGGAACACCTTTTGGTTTGATCCGTAAGTGACATCCCTCTTCCATTGGTGTCCCTTCCGGTTGAGTGCCCAACATACCTGTCTCATGTAACAAGTCTAGCGTATACTTGCGCTGAGATACATTGATGCCCTTCTTAGTTCTTGCACCTCCATGCCTAAGAAGTACCTCATTTGTCCAAGGTCTTTCACACGGAATTCAAGTCGACAAGTCACGTTTGAGTTGAGCAATGGATTCTTCATCATTTCCTGTAATGATTATGTCATCAACATAAACAATCAATATGGTGACTTTGTCATTAACACGTTTGGTAAATAACGTGTCATCTGCTCGTCCCTGAGTATACCCAAGTCCTTTCTTTGCTTTGGTGAATCTACCGAACCATGCCCTCGGAGATTGTTTCAGCCGTCATGGTGATTTTCTTAGTTTACACACGAGTTATTAGGAGCTAAGACTCCTTGGAATCTCCATGTATACTTCTTCCTCCAGGTTGCCATTCAGAATGCATTCTTCACGTCCGTTGGTTTAGTGACCAATCCAAGTTCGCTGCAAGTGATAACAGTACTTGAATGGTATTGAACTTGACCATTTGGAGCAAATGTCTCCCGATAGTCGATCCCGTATGCGGGTATATCCTTTTGCAACAAGTCTCGCCTTGTATTTGTTGATGCTACCATTGGGATTGAATTTCGGAGTGAAGATCCACCTGCATCCTACTGGTTTCTTTCCTTTAGGAAGAGTGGTGATCTCCCATGTTCTGTTTTCCTCGAGTGCCCTCAACTCCTCTTTCGCGACTGCTTCCAATTCGGATCAGCCATAGCTTGTGGAAACGTGTTCGGAATGGTTATCGTGACCGTTTACAACAAAACTTTGCATTTTTGCAGACAAGGTTACCATATGAGACAAATCTTTGAATTGGATGTTGAGTACACGATCTTACCCCTTTTCTCAAGGCAATAGGCCAACCCGATTCTTCGGGATTTAATCCGGATTGGATTCATGGTCGTTCCTTTGAATGGGAGAGATAGTTCTACCAAGATATCGGTTCAATTTGAACTTGTGATCTGGACTCTACCTCGTCGTGATTCTTCATCCATCCTCGAATTGATCTCAACATGAGTTTAGGTTCATTGGGTTCGGGTTGAGGTGGAATGTGTGTATTAGGGCGGTCGTGGGAGCAAGTGAGTCAAGAGAGGCTATAAGGTTAGGTGAGTTTGAGGTGTTGGAATTAGATCCTTCCAAGATTAGCCATTCAATATCAGAATACTCCCCCTGAATGGGTAATTTGGGATAATAAGCCTCGTCTTCCGAGAATACTGTATCACGGGAGATAATAAGTTTCTTGGAAGATGGGCAGTAGCATTTGTACCCTTTTTGAGTAGAGGAGTAGCCAAGGAAGATACACTTGTCAGCTCGAGCACTGAATTTATTTCCCTCCTTTTTGTGAACAAAAACAACACAGCCAAACACCTTGGGAGGTAATGAATTAATGAGGGGGCAAGTTGGGAAGAGTTCCATAAGTTTCTGAATTGGGGTGTCATATTTGAGGACTTTAGAAGGCATGCGGTTAATGAGATAGGCTGTGAGGATGGCATCACCCCGAGAAAATGGTGGGAACATTTCGTTCCATTAGCAAGGCACGGGTTACTTCCAACAAGTGACGGTTTTTCCGTTCGGCTACCCCATTTTGTTGAGGGGTGTAGGGACAAGAGGTTTGGTGATGAATTCCTTGGTGATCAAGAAACTCTTTGAAGGCTTTGTGCTCATATATTCCTTGGCATTATCACTTGAAGGACTTTAATGGACGTGTTGAATTGGGTTCGGACAAAGGTATAGAAGTTCGAAAGACTTTGGCAACATCGGATTTGTCTTTCATTAAGTAAACCCATGTGGTCCGAGTGTGATCATCAATAAAAGTAACAAACCACCTAGTATGAGTGAGGGTAGTTATTGGGCGGGGCCCCAAATATCGTGAATTAATGTGAATGGAGAGGAGGGAGTATAGGTGTTTGGGATATGAAGATCGTGTCTGTTTTGCAAATTGGCAAGTCTCACAATGGAAAGGAACTGAACTTTTATTGAATAAAGCGGGAAACACATGTTTCATATAATCAAAACTAGGGTGACGATCGACGGTGCCACAATAAGACATCATTATTACGTGAATTCGAGCTAACCGGTCCGTCTTGCCTTCCACGTATCTTTATTCTTGAGGTTGATCCTTCAAGGTAGAACAATCCATCCCATTCTCTAGAAGTCCCAATCGTCCTCCTCGTTCTTAAATCCCGAAACACACATAGACCATCATCAAAAATCACTCGGCAGATTTGACCTTTAGTCAACTTGCTTACGAGATATCAAATTACAAGTAAGTTCCGGTACAAAAAGAACATTATGTATTGCTAAGTGATCAGATAACACAAGCGGTTCCAATGCCCTCAACCCGTGTGAATACCCCGTTAGCTACCTTTACTTTGAGGTGTTCATGACGAGTTTAAGGTTGTGGAATAGAGTTTTGTTACCGGTCATGTGATCCGTAGCTCGAGTCAACAATCCGGTATCGTCACTAGTCATCACGGCGTTGAGAGTGATAATAGAATTACCGATTGAACAAGATTCACTTGGCCCCGGGAACAAAATTAGACTTATTCCGTTTATCGAGCATTTTGCGAAACATCTGTAATTCCTCCGAACTCAGCGATCGTCATTTTCCATCTTTGGTCATTTGTGGTCGGGTGACTCGGAAGTTTGATTTTCCCCGGGAGGTTTGCCATGGAGTTTCAAAGCATGCTTCCCTATTATGGCCCTTCTTCTTACAAACGTTGCACCATTTATTAGTTTTTCGTTCCCCGTGTGGTCCTTAAAGCTGCGAGTGCGGAGCTTTCAATGTGACTTGGCCCACTTCGGTTTAAGAGCTTCCGCTTTCTTCAAATTGTACAAAGTTAACCACATCAAAGAGTTGTGGGAGTGGTTTCAACCCATGATTCGCCCCTTATCTCTTCAAAGGCGTCATTGAGGCCTAACGAAAGTCGTGTATTCTTCCTTCTTCCACAATTCCTTTGTACAATTGGGCATCTTTGAGAGTTTCCCCTGGGTGAACCTCAAACAAGTCTTATTCTTTGCCACAATTTCAGCAATGCATTATAGTATTGATAGCCGACATATTACCTTGTCGTAAATCCGAAGTTGTCTCTTCGGGTGAATCAAGGCGAGTGTTTTCCGAGAGAGGAGTAGGTCCTCTAGCAGCATCCCATATTTCCTTTCTTTGTGTGAGCAAGCGAGATATCCCTCATTGATCTCCAAGGTCATTGAATTACATAACCATGTCATGACTTGGTTATTTTCAAAGCAAACCATGTGTCAAAATTAGGGTCATCGAAATTTGGTTGAGGGGCTGCCCCATTAATGTATTTCTCCTTTCTCTTACCTCGAATATACCTCGACACTTTGTGACCATGGAGATAGTTCCTGCCATTAAACTTATGGCTAATAGCCATAACATGATGGTCGAAAATTCGAAGCCATCTCGAGGTTACGGTTGTGCTTGGGTTCTTTGGTTTGAAAGGAAGAAGATGAGGAAGTTTGGGTTTGAGAATCGGTACCGGACATAAAAACCATTGGAGATGTTTCGGTTGATGTTCTTGGAATTGATCGAACAAAGGAGGGAAGCGAGGAGAGTCCATGTTTCTAGAAGAAAATTAGTCGCCGGAATCTAGAAAAATTTCACCGGAGAGTCGCCGGAAAAAAAAATCAAAAGTTCATTGGAGAGTGCAATGAGCTGCGGGGATGGCCGGAAATCACAAGGGAAGACGAGAATGAGGAAGTCGCCGTCGGAAAAGAATCTCACGCGTCGTCTATCGAGATCCTAGAGAGTCAGGAAAACCCATTTGTGTTATTTCTCTCGCCTCACCATCGCTCGCTTTGTTTCTCTCACTCTTGCCTATGCTTTGATACCATATTATATTTCGAGGTATAAACACTCTTTTAAGTATATTATTCAAGGTAGAAAGGTTCTGATATATAGGCTCATAGGAAAGAGCCATTCTGATGAAATAGGCAATACAATAAAATAGGCAATACAATAACTCATAATAAATTATCATAACTCATAATAAATTATCATAAAAGGAAAATATTTCCTAAACTAGATGCAACTAGAATCAAGGAATATGATGGAGCTAGGATCAAGGGATATGATGGAGCTAGGATCATGGCTAATATCAATCTGATTTCTTTCCTATTCTAACACTAACCATTAATAACTTTTCTAAAACTCTACATAAAAATTATAACTTATAATTTCATAAAATAAAGAGATATACAAATTTTAATAATAAAATTATAATGCTTGAAGTCTTGTGAACAATGACGATTACTAAAAAAATCGGGGGAGACCATTGCGAATATTGATTCTCCTTTCGATTTACTATTAATTAATAACTCCCTTTTATTTATTTATTTATTAGTAATTTCCTAAATTATTTATTCCATTTTTTACTAATAATAATAATAATAATTATTTATTCCTATTTTTAATAATAATAATAATATTTATTTACTTTATTACTATTATTATTATTCTACTAGTTATTATTATTTAATAATTTCCTTTATTATTTATTCCATTTTCTTAATAATAATAACTATATATTTATTTATCTATTTTATTTTGTAAATGATATTATAAGTGAGATAATATAAGAATTAGTTAGGTTAGATCCTATAGGAATTTATAAATACTAACCACATACAAATACTTTTTATTAGATATATATATTATAGAGATCGGTTTTCAAGAATCTCAACGTACAACCTTAATATCTTGATAGGCAAATAATGCATATATATATATTTATACCTAAGTTAGCAACGTTTTGGTTTCAAAGCATATAAAGTATGGGAAAAACACTTCTCATATTGTAGGAGAAGTGTTTTCTCATGTCACATACATAAAATGGTCGGACCCATACATATATATAATGCTAATTATATATATATATATATATGAGTCCCACTATTTATTTCATGTATGTGTAGGAATCTTCTTCTTCTCATACAACATGAGAAGTTTAAACCCATAAAGTATTGGCATATATTATATTTCATACGCAGACACTGCCATGATTTCTTCTATATATATATATACTACTAATATACATGTGATTATCTACATAAAACAGTTAAGGTTCCTCTCATTTTCCCTACGCGATAAGAATTTGAAAAACATGATAACAATCTTATATATATATATATATATATATATATATATATATATCAGTTAGTTCTTATTTTATTTTTAGGAAAACGATATATATGAGTGTGTATACATATATATGTATATCAACTCTTCTTATTCCTTTCTCTTCTCAGTATGGCATGTATATGGCAGCAACAACCGAGTTTTATACCATGCATATATTTTTATATTAACAGCAATAGCAACCTATGACAGTAATGAGTTCCAAAACCAAAAGCTTGCGTCGGAATAAGACAGTAAACTAGAGAGAGAGAGTTTGATGGCTTACTTTGGTTGCTTGTTTGAATCACCACCGTTTCATCGTAGCACAATCGACTGTTTTAATGATATAAGAACAGAGAAAACGTTCGACTCCCCTCTCTCTCCTACTCTCTTTCCCTCGATCTCACACTGTCGGCCTTCTCTCTTTCTTCTTTCTCGGCTTTATCTCTCTCAACTTCCTCAGTTTCACTCTTTCTTAGTCTCTCCCTCGGCTGGTTGAAGTAATACAATGATAAAAAGAACAGAGAGCCTGAATATATAATGAGCCGAGGGTCTGTCCGGGGAAATCAAATGACAGACTGAGAGGTTATAATGAGAGAGAGATGGTACTGGGCTTGAAAAGCATGGCGTCTCTGTGTGAATTTGACCCTTCTGTGTTTATTGAAAGCGGTCGAGGTTTTCACTGGTTTTACACGATCGATCTTTTGTTTCTTGCGTGCACGGTGGAGAGGCAAAAAGATGATTTGCTAATCTTTGGTTGATCGTGTTTGACCGAACAATGACGGAATGAATGGAAAATATAATTAAAATGAATATGGCCGAATGGTTAATAGATGAATAGTCTGTCATGTGGTCTGGGTAATATGAAATAAATGGGTTGGGTTTATAGGCTTGGAGAGAAGTAATGAGAATGGGTTGGTGTCATGAATGTGGGCTTTGTGTTACTCAGGTTTTATTCCAAAAATTATTTCTTGAAATTTTTTTCCTTGATTTTATTTTTTTCCAAATATTACAAGGAGAAAAATATCTAATTTTCCAAATAATTAATTTTAATCCTTTGGCGAAATTCCACTGATTAATTCACATATTATTTCTAAAATCTTTTAGGCGTAATTTATTCCTTATTTGAATTTATTCTTTTTCCCAAAATAAATTAATTAAGGGAAAATTAAGCCTAAATTTCATAATTAATCTCCATATATTATCCAAACTTTAAAATCCCAAAATTAATTAGGATATTAAAACAAAATTTTAAACCTGACCATTCACAAATGAAAAAACCATATTTACAACAGGAAGTACTATATTTACAACAAAATTTAAAAACTTGAATTTTGTTTCAATAGAAATAAGGGTAAATGTGCAAAAATACACATGTGTTTTACCTTGAAGAGCGCCTAACACCATATGCTTTTTTTGGGTGCAAAATTACACATGAACTTTCAAAATTGGGGCAAAAGTACCACACCGTTAGATTTGCTTTAACTCTGTTAATTTTTCAGTGGCCCCACATTATTAAAACAAATAAAAATTCCTAACTTTTTAAATTTACGTTCCCGCCCTCTTCTTTATCCCTGTCAACTGCTCTTCTGCTCTAGCTTTTTGCTTTCTTACTAGAATTTAATGTGAGATAATAATCCATCATTTATCTAAAGCCCTAAAGGGAGCGTACTAAACTCGCTCCTGGCCTTATTTCATTCACATGTTGACTTCATTGCTTAATTCATATCGTCCCTATATTATCGCTCACCTTTAATCAATATCCCTGGGATTTTTTTTAGCAATATCAGCGACACAATACTGCTCCTCCGCCCAGCCCTTTAGCTTCTTCCACCCCGACCTCGTAGGCGCCAGCTACACCCTCTGCTCCATCTCGGTCGTCGCCCTTCTCTTCTCTCTCTGATCTATCGCTCTGCTTCATCTCGTTCGTCGCCCAAGGGTTGAAAAGTTACGATCTTGGCGATGTTGGTCTTGGGGTTGTGGTGGCTCTCAATAAGCCTGACGAAGCACACAGAATCATACACAATTTTGGTTACATCTCCCAATTAGGGTAATATCTCACAAAAGTGTACACAATTTCTACGAGCTAATCGAAAATTGGAACAGGAGAAGAAATTGGGATCTTTGAAAAGGAGATGCATCTACGAGCTAATCTCGTCGGCTCTCCTTGTTTGATCCTGAAACTCGGCGGATCTTCGGTTACTTTTGCCTCTATGGTGATTCTCTTCCTCTGTAGCTTTTCTTGCTTCTACCATTTGTTTCCCTGCACCATTTTCTGTTTCTTTTTTAATCTGGTTTTGGGTTTTGAATCTGGTTATGTGAAATTGTTGTCCAGACTTGAGCTTTCGGTCTCTCAATTTTTTTAAAAAATCGTTGCTCTTCTCTTGATTCTTGTCATCAAATAGATGATCGGCTTAGGTTTTGCATAAGATCCTGGAATTTTGTCTCAAAGAATGTATTTGTTTGACTCTGCCATTTTTTTGGAGAACTCTGATAGCGTATTTGTGCCTGGTTGCTCTCATCTTTTATACGTGAGAAGTCTATGCAACCGAATCGCTTAACTTCGTAATGTTCTTCGTTTGACTTCGCATAACCGAAGAAATAGAGATCCCAACGGCAGCTTTGAGATTAGCATCTCATTCTCAAGATCCGAACGATACAGTTCTTCGTTCGTCTTCATTCTTATTGTTCTTCGTTTTTTTTTTAGTTCGGGGGCATTTTGGTATTTTTCACATTGCTACTAACGTCGTTAATGCAATCTAACGGTGATGGTACTTTTGCACTGGTTTTGAAAGTTCATGTACAATTTTGCACCTAAAAAAAGTATATGGTGTTAGGCGCTCCTCAGGATAAAACTCATATGTATTTTTGCAACATTACCCTAGAAATAATATCAAAAAAGTCCCGAGACTTTTTTGATATGTGAATTTCTGTTGGGAATTTTTGGTAATTTTTTATGGTCTTTGGGATTTGACTATAATTTTCCCTATTAAAAAAAATCTCCAGGGACTTTTTTGATACTATTTGTATTAATAACAAGAAGTGGTATATTCACAACAGGAAGTGTTATATTCACAACAAAATTTAAAAACCTGGTCATTCATAACAAAAAAAGCTATATTCACAATAAAATTTAAACACCTGGATTTTGTTTCAAATTTAAGTTCCTAAGCTTACAGAGTTCATTTACAATAGAAAAAACTAGATTCACAACAAAGAAGTACTATATTCATAACAAAATTTAAAACATAACCATTCATAACAGAAAAAACTATATTCACAACACGAAGTCTTATATTCACAACAAAATTAAAAAATCTTTATTTTGTTTGAAGATATATAACTCTCATCTCTAATCCCATATCATCGTCAGTTTATCTCCCTGAGCTTTATATACTACAACACCGACATACAGAATAATAATAATGTAGTAAAAATGTCTAGTTCAATATTTCATGTCCGAAAATTGCTTCTAATACTCTCTGTGTTGTTGTTGGCATCATCAAAGTCAAAGACAAAAAGGTGGGAGTTGAAGGGTTTTAAATGTTTAATTTAACAAAAACGTACGTCAAAATATTCAACCATTTACAGCACCATCAGCTTCTGACTCTTCATTGCAAGTCGCCGTGGACGATGATCTTCATCTCCATCATCTTGGTATGGAGTCATGGAGATCACTATGAGTTCTCATTCCGAGTGAATTTGTTTGACAGGACACAATATTGTTGCAGCTTACAATATAATGGCCTGGTGCTGTTATATATATGGTTTCACACACACACACACACATATATTGGTTGAGGAGATGATAAGCTTTGTGATACGTGCCTGTGGGGGATTTGGGAAGATTGTCCTTGCATGCGAGCTTAATACTTCTGATCTTGTGTTGGTTTTTTGCTTTCAATATAACCATTAGTAATTCATAATTATAAAGAAGAATAATTTCTTTCTTACTACTCATTCAGTGTTTTTATTGTTTATTCTTGTTCGTTTCAGTTCCGGCTTTCTCAGTCACAAAATAAACAAGCTTAGTTTTCTTTCCTTTAAATGCAAGTATCCTTTTATTGAAAATAATAATGTTCGAAATACAGTTAGGCATTAAATGTGGATATTTCAATCTTGATTCACCATATTGTTAGGACCTTTTTTTTTTTTTTTTTTGATCCAAAAGAAATAACATTAATTAAAAGGAATTACAAGCAGGGGAATTAAATCCCAAAACATCATGTTCAAAAGCAGATCTAACTATTTTATTTCTGGACAACTATCCAAAAAACTAGTAGAAACCAATCCTTCCTTAGCTAAGGAATCAGCCAACTTGTTACAGTCTCTATGAATGAAACACCACTTGAGACTCCAATCTTTCCTCAAGAATTCTTGAATCTTCCAAATAATCATATTACCACTGACAGGAAGTTCGTTGTCCTGAAGCATATCTCTATCAGCGATTTAGCATCTGATTCTACAACAACTCTTCTACACCCAATTCCCAAGCCAACTCCAATCCTTTCACCACAGCCCACCCTTCCGCATCAAAAGCCTCACACGTCCCAATAGAATGAGTGAAACCTGCTACCCAATTGGCCTCATGATCTCTTAATACTCCACCACAGCCTGCTCTTTTAGACAATCTAGAAACAGCTCCATCCACATTCAACTTAATCCAGCCTCTTCCTGGAGGTTCCCAAACCCTCTCAGAAGCAAATACAGACAAAGAAAGACCATCTAAGTCCTGCACTTGCACAAAGCTCGACCAACAGTTCCAAATAATGACAACAGGATTAACAGGTTTAACAAAAATCCTCCTGAAACGCAAAAAGGTTTCTCCAACTCCACAGCTTCCATATAGTAACACCCCACAATAAACTCCAATTCCCATCTTTCACAGTCCCAAGGTCCTTCGACAGATTGAACATAGCCCAATTTTTTTAAAGACATAGAGGAAAAGGAAGGAATGAGAGGGGACTCAACTAACCTCAGCCACAAATCTTTAGCAAATTTGCAATCCCTCAAAATATGCAGAGTGTCTTCTGTACCATTATTACACCAAGGACATAACGATGACACAGCTGACCATTTGCTCCGCCATAGATTAGTCGGAAGCCTGTTACTAAAAGCAATCCACATAAATACACGAATCCTCTCTGCACCTCTCCATTTCCATATCAACTTGTATAAAGAGTCAGAAGTAGCATCATCAATTCCTTCCACCATGTTATATGCACTCTTAACATAGAAGATACCAGATTTCGTTCCCCTCCATGCTAAGCCATCCTAGGCGGCATAACAGCATGCATCCTCTGTAAGACCTCACCAGGAAGGATACACGTCAATCTTCCAAAATCCCAGTTATCACTAAGAGTCCAGTCAGCAACTACATTCACTTCCTCTTCTGCATTAATAGGGCACCTAACCACATCCTTCAAGGCTACATCTGGAAGAAGCCAGTGGTCAGTAAAGAATTTAATAGACAATCCATTACGGACCATCGATTTAGACCCCTCCTCCACTATATTCTTCTATTCCACAATGAATTTCCATAGAGCCGAACCCCCATTCCTGGCCTCCATAAGGGAATTACTATCCCTCAGCATATATTTCTGACATAAAACCTCCTCCCAAAGACCCTTAGCACCCATCAAGAGCTTCCATCCAACCTTAGCTCCACAAGCCTTATTCATGGACATCAATCTTTTAAATCCCAAACCACCCATATTTTTTGGAAGAAGTATTTTCTCCCACCCAATCGGATGAAATCCATGAGATGACGCCGAATGTCCCCAAATAAAATTCCTTTGTAATCTTTCAATTTCACTACAGATTGATGCCGGAATTTTTGAAACTTGCATCGGATACAAGGGAATTGTATTTAGCACAGATTTTGCCAAAGTAATTCTACCGGCCGTAGATAAACAATTTTCCTTCCAAGCTGATAGCTTTAGTTGAACTCTATCAATGATATAACTAAATGTCTCTTTAGGGCCCCTCTTCCTTGACAGTGGGAATCCCAAGTACCTACCGATTTCTGCAGAAACCTTCATACCTGACGGAAAAGGTTTATTATGCTTAACAGTGGCTGATACTTTCGGGGAGAAAAATAACGACGATTTAGCTTTGCTCACTTTTTCCCCAGAGACCTCACAAAATTTATCCAGACAATCTAACATACATTTTGCCTGATTGATAGTAGCTTCACCAAAGAGTGATGGGATATCTCCGGGCCAGAATTGGATGCACGAATTGGTTTCCATTGACCACTACTAACCTCGTCGCTGATCATATGGGACAATTTGTCCATACATAATATGAATAAAAGCGGCGAGATGGGATCACCCTGTCCTAGTCCTCTCTTGGCCGAGAAAAAACTCGTTTTCGACCCATTCCAAAGGACATTATAAGAGATAGTAGATACACATATCATAATCAAAGATATAAAATCATCCTCAAATCCGACTTCCTCCAGCACCTTCCTTAGAAAATCCCACCTAATTCTGTCGTAGGCTTCATCAAGATCAATCTTCATTGCAAACAAACCTCTACGACCACGTGATCTTTTCATAGTATGCATCACCTCCTGGCCAACAATCAGATTGTCTTGTATCTGTCTGCCTTTAACAAAGCTAGACTGAAAAGGTGAAACAATGTTATTCATCAGAGATCTTAATCTACTGGTAATGACTTTCGTGACACATTTATAATGCACCGAGCACAAAGAGATTGGACGAAAATGACCCATTACTTCCGGTTTATCCCTCTTCGGTATCATGCATATCAACGTTTTATTGTGTGCTTCTAGATTCTGCTTCTGTTCAAAAACCTCTTTCACAAAGTGATAAAGAGACTGACCCACCACACTCCACTGCGATTGGAAGAAAATGGGGGGAACCCATCAAACCCAGGAGCCTTAAATGGGCCAATGGAAAACAAAGCTTTCTTTATCTCCTCCATCATCGGGCCCTTACCTAGGGGTTTCAGAACACTCTCCTCTAATTGAGGGAAATTAGTGATCGTATCATGCCATACCAATGCACCATCCTCTGATTGGTCCTGATATAAAGCTTTGAAGTGTTTCACTGCCATGGCCTTCAGTTTATCTTTATCCTCAGGAACAGGAGATAATGAGGCAGCAGATGATTGAGGAACAAGAGATGATGAAGCGGTTGATGATTCAGAACGAGAGATGATGCGGCGGATGATTCGGAACGAGAGATGATGCAAAGAAGATGACCCGGCAAGTGGAGATGATGAGGCGATCGGCTTCAACTCAATTCCCTAATGAAAGACAAGAGTTCGGGGGTCATTCTTTGGTGATGATAATGATCACAATGCTGCTGTTTAGATTACTTTTTTGTATTTGCTCTTTGCAACATTATTATATATATTTTGTTTTCTCAATGTAAACTCTTTATAAGTGTTATTATATTCATGGTACACTACTTTTTGTATTCACTTTTCAAAAAAAAAAAAAATTTTAAAAAAAATATTACAATTTTTTTTAAAAAAAATTTATTAGTTTTGCTACGGAAAATTCGACAATTTGCTACGGAAACAAATTCCGTAGCAAATTTTTGCAAATTGGAGAATTTGCTAGGATTTTGTTTCCGTAGCAAATTTTTAATTTGCTACGGAATTTTTTTCAAGAGTAGCAAATTGCGACGGAATTTTTTTTCCGTAGCAAAGTGCGACGGATAGGGATTGCCGCAACTTTTGCGACGAAAATATTTTTCGTCGTAGATTGTGACGGATTTTTGCCTTTTAAAAAGCAATTGCTACGCGGTTTTTTGCTACGGAATTTGCTACGGAAAAAGTCCATTTTGCTACGGAATTTTTCCGTAGCAAAAATTGATTTTTCTTGTAGTGTTCCACCCTTATCCTTTAGCATTAAAATACTATTACGTCGTTGCCTCATTGTGGCTTTCAAATGGTAGAACTTGGTGTTCCTATCCCCTTTTGAAATCCACTCCGAACTGGATTTTTGAAACCAATTCAACTCCTCCTGCTTCAACAAATTATTTAGATCCACCTGAAGCTCCTTCTCCAAATTGCTCAGGAACTGCAAGTGCGGGTAGTTAGGTGAATTTTGAATCCCTTTCAATGTTGCCAAAAGAATTCGTTTTTTCTTCTCAAGTAACCTAAAGCTCTCTTTATTCCAGGTAATCGAATTCCCCTGAAAATCCTGAAGAGCCATAGATAATTCTTCTTCACCTTTCCAATTTGACTTCAGAAACTGTTTGAAAGAGTCATGTAGGATCCACATCGCTTTAAATCTGAACGGTCGATCCCTCTTCACCGTCGTCTGTGACTGAAATTTAAGCAAAAGGGGGTTGTGACCATAAAATAGAGTACGAGGAAGTACCTTGAGAAAGCATTCGCTAAACGCTGAAACCGCTAGGAACTAATTGTTCACCAGAGCTCGATCCAGTCTCTCATACAGCCTTGCGCATCTAGAGATCAAAGGTCCCTTCCAAGTGAATAACGGTCCCTTAAAACCAAGATCCGATAAACCACATTCTCGGATCCGATCATTAAACCATTGGATTCTGTTCTGACTACATTGCACTCCTCCTCTTCTTTCTGACGATGCCACGATATCGTTCAAATCACCATAGACTACCCAGGGTACAACGATTGAACCAGAGAGGGATTTGAGTCTCGACCAAAGCTCCGATCTAAGGTTGGAATGTGGAACTGCGTAAACTGCCGAGAGGAAGAAAGAAGGACGTCCTGACAATTCATAGAATAAATGGAAGAATTTCCTGTTTTCTTCGACAATATTAATCTTAATTTCTCTGCTCTACCAAACCACAACAATTCCACCAGAACCACCCATTCTTGGAATAAATTTTAAGGAATCGAATCCCTAGGAAAGCAACCTTTGAAAAGGCTTATCCGTAAAGCTTTTCGTTTTTGCCAAAATAATCATAGTTGGCCTAAACCCATTACAGACGACCTTAATATTTGAGAGAAGCCTTCTACTACAAGCCCCCCTTGTGTTCCAATATAGTATTTGATCCATTAAAACACACAAAATAAAGATCCAAACTCATTGATCACAAGGAAACTGGGTCTCTTGGACAATAGAATTATCCGACCCATCCCCAATAATAATATCCTCTCGAACCACCTCTGGAGAAACCAAACTTTGGCGCACATCTCCTTGGTCCATATTATCATCCCGCAATTATCCCGGATCATGCGTTTTATCCAAACCATGGGCCTCAACAGGTAGCCCGCCAGGACTGTCACCTTGAGAGATCATAGTTGTATCATGACCTTCACAGTCCGGCCCACTCGAACTAGTACCAGACTTAGAAGGGGTACCCGCTGGGATCATAGTCAAAATCCCATTTCTCTTCTCCCTAGCTCGTTTTTCAACTCTCTTCACGCTCCCACTACTCTGCTCGTGTGAAACCATAATAATATCCCCCGAATAAGCTCCAATCCCAGCCTCCTGAACCTTTTGTCCTTTCTTACCCTTTTTCTATGACCGTACAACAGCAATGTTTTGGTGTTGCTTTTGTACAGCCACCACCTCCTGACCATCCGTACCGTGAGCCCCCATCTTGTCGGCCTTATTCTGCTGCAACTGCTCTGACTCCTGCAAGAACCTTGAAACGTGACCCCGTAGCCTCCTTTCGTTGAGGTCCCTCCTTCACCTCCTTCATCTTCCTCGGACGTTTCAGTTTCTGTACTGTTTTCCAGTGATCCCTAATGTCGCCAGGAATTAAATCACCTATATCCTCATTCACCGCCGTCGACACCCCATTACTCTTACCTTGCTCATTTGTAGCTTCCACCTTCTTCCTCTTAGGACACAGCTCCCCGACATGTCCATAAAATCCACACTAAGAGCACAGAAGGTGAAGGCCTTCATACTCTAGGAAATAGTCCTCCTCATCCAATCGAAAACCCACCATGAGTTGTTCTTCCAGATTCACCAAAACACAGATACGAGCATAGTGACCTCTCAGCTGTGAAAAGGTGTTTATATCAATCTTAATGGTGTCCCCCATTCTATCTCCAATGATCCTCAAGGCTTCCTGATCATAATACTCCAGAAGGACTTTCGGCATCCAAACCCATACCGCCACCTTGTCTGTTTTCGCCCTTACTAGAATGAAGTTGGGCTCCCATGGCCTCACGGTAAGGTAATGATCATAGATCATCCATGGACCCATGGACCCCCAGTAAGAGCATGCATATAGTCCTCCTTATGTTAGGAACTAGCATTCCTACTAAATCCAAACCCCTATTGGTAAATAAACAAGTTTATGACATATTTACTTCGGATCTAATTTGGACGGGCTATCTAGATGAGGCATTGGACTATCTGTCTCGGCCCATTGCCTTGTGTGACCCAATAAAAACTAATTACAAATAGTAGAGACTTTTCTTTTCTTTTCTTTTCTTTTTTATAATAATTTTAGAAAAAGGGTTAAGTTCATCTATTATCCAAGGGCAGGGCAAAATCTAGAGACTTGATTAGGAAAAGAAGGGAATAATGTGATATTGCTTAACCCGCATAATCCCCAAAGTACATCATGTTGTTGGTTAAGGTGATTTTTTTCATCTTAAAGACTTATTTAAAAGTTACGTATTATAAAAGAAGATTTCAGAAATTGAAAATTAAATGATAGGCAATACATTTTCGTAATTCTTCGCGCCTATGACAAGGATTACCACCACCACCACCACATGTTATTATTTAATAAAACTAGATAAATTGCAGGCTATTTCTTTGCACATAATTTAAAATGAAACATATGAATACTGAATAGTGTAATTATTATAAGTTTTGTATAATAAATAAATGTACAAGGGAGTAGCAATGGTGGCCGAAGAAAACTAGTTATTATTATGCTCCAACCTATTAAAATTCTAGGTAATGCTAGTGCTCTTTTACATGGTGCATCCGTCTGGCTCTACAAGGACCAAACTGGTGATCAACAACTCTGCTACAGAATTTGGAGCTTACACGTTGCACATTTATTTGATGAGAATGCATCGTATTGGAGATCCTTCAGCACCCACCAACCTAAGAGGTAAGCAGTGGAGTGAATATACTCCTGCTGGCACATCATCAAGCTTCAGGGATTCCACCAGAATTATTTCCTGCACCATTCATATGCTTCTTAATTACTAAATGGCCTAGCTTCAATAAATGCTTATCTTTTCCAATCAAAATACATGCAATCTCATCTCAGACTGTAATATATCTTGATCCAGAAGAGGTGATATATAATCAGAAACGTAGAAACAATTAGCTAGTTATTGCTTACTAGTAAACTATGATGTATGTATGAATTCTCAAATCTTGACCATAAAAGTTTTACTCATCCTGCCTTTAAGAAAAGCTAGATGAGATGGAATCAAATCATCGTAAGCTGCAACAGATAAATAATCAACACCTGCAATTTCATTACAGAAATGCAAGTGTAAGCACAATAAACTTTGAGCAGACAACAGATAGAGATGCTTATGCTCCATAGCTACACAGAGTTAAAAACCCATATACGACATTTTGAATGGGGAGGGAGGTCATTGATACAGAGTAATCTTCTGATAAGGCTACTCTAAGGGATTTTTTCCCAAAATGCCCCTAATTAAATAAATATTTACCAAAATGCCCTTGTTTCCAAACTATTTTTCAATCTGCTTTGTTTATCGACTAAACCATGATTTAGTCGACTAAAAAAACGCGAGCTCAGTTTTTTTAAACTTCCCTGCGATTTAGTCGACTAGGCATTGTAGCTTAGTCGACTAAATCATAAAAAAAACAAAAGGTTAAAACTTCGGAAGGCCATAACCCGATTTCGGAGTCCGAATCAAGTGATTCTTTTTTTGATTCCACATAACTTTTTGAGATCTATGCACTGACATAAAAATTAACTTCCAGATTTAATGAGGAGAAAGGAGAAAAAATAACTGATTCTTTATTGCGCGAGAAGATACTAACAATTCATTAAATATAATCAAGTGATTCTTATATATATATATATATATATATAGTGAATTGTTTCCTTTATTAGATCACATAATATCTCCCGCACAATAAATATAGAATATGTGTGTGTGTGTGTATATTTAATGATGAATTGTTAGTATTAACATGAGTTGTTAATATTTAATATATATATATATATATATATATATATATTTAATGAATATATATATATATATATATATATATTAATAATATGTATTTTGAAAATCCAATAATTAATAATATGGATTTTCTTAGACTCTGGAATGTCATGTTATAGGGAGCCTCAAAGTATCGACACTAAATTTGTGGGGCTTGATTTTCAAAGTATCCCTCCCGTAACGTAACAATTAATACTTTGGATTTTCAAAATACAATATATTCAAAATTGAGATTATCTCTCCATTAATAATATGGATTTTAAAAGAAAAGAGAAATAGAAAAAATATCGACACTGAATTTGTGGGGCTTGATTTTTGGGGAATAATAGCGTTTGAAAGTTATGCATGAGATCATATGTTGCAAGAGAATATTAATATTAAAATGGATCCATATTATGTGATCCATATTATGCAGGAAATACTAACAATTCATTATATATATATATATATATATATATATATATTATGTGATCTATATTGTGCAGGAGATACTAACAATTCATTAAATTTATATACACACATATCCTATCTTTATTGTGCGGGAGATATTATGTGATCTAATAAAAAAGAAAACATCAAATAAAAGGAAACAATTCACTATATATATATATATATATATATATATATTTATATATAAGAATCACTTGATTATATTTAATGAATTGTTAGTATCTCCGCGCAATAAAGAATCGTTATTTTTTCTCCTTTCTTTTCATTAAATCTGAAAGTCAATTTTTATGTCGGTGCATAGATCTCAAAAAGTTATGTGGAATCAAAAAAAGAATCACTTGATGTAGACTCCCAAGCCAGAAGTTATGGCCTTCCAAAGTTTTAATCTTTTGTTTTTTTTATGATTTAGTCGACTAAACTACGAGTCTTAGTCGACTAAATCATGGGAAGTTAAAAAAATCGAAGCCAGCGTTTTAGTCGACTAAATCATGGTTTAGTCTAAACAAAAGCTAGATGAGAAATAGTTTGGAAACAAGGGGCATTTTGGGAAAAAAGCCCTACTCTAAGCCGATAGAGCTGCTTGATCATACAACTATTCAAAATTATGCCGAAACGTCTCAATTAGAAAATAAAAGAAAACATTTATATGCACAAACATGACTGAGTGATTATCCAAACTGGGAAAAGGGCAGAGAAGTAGGCTGAATCTAAAAGAAAAATTTTATATCTTGCCTACGAGTTTGATGTCAGTGTTCTCCGCTAGCCATTTTGCTCCGTCCACCATGAATCCCACATAGCTTGCATCAAATTCCTTTTGAAACATAAGCCGCCTGCAAATATAATATGTATAGTTCACATCTGACTTCTAATGAAATAGAAATGACCTGATATTGTCATCATGAGATTTTAGTTTGGATCGTCATGGTAAAAATAGCAAGATCTGATCAGGCATGTATGCAGAATGTACAATACTACATTACGGTAGCTACCAAAACCTCAAATCAAAACCTAAAAATAATGTCTGCCCCACATACAACCCTCTTCATTAGCCTATTTATCAGAGACATGGATGGTTGAGCCGAAGTGATTGAAAATAAAATAAAATAGTTAGCAGACTGAATTATAGCCTATATTTGATTTGAACAGCTTACAAGCTAAGGACAAGAGAAGTGAGCAGGAGAGAAATCATATTACAATTCCTCTTCAAAGTTGTCTCTTCAAATTTATGGCATTTTGAGTATTAGAGGTAGTAAGGAGGAAAGAAAGCATATTACGATTCCTCTTTTAAGTATTAGAGATAATGTCTGAACTAGTATAAGTAGATGAACAATTATCAAGGACAAACATAATAATCACACCCAAAAAACCTGGAACTATAGCAAAGAAGCACTTTTTTTACGTAAACGAAAAAGGAATTGACTGAATCTTCTTTTTATGCCAGATTGTTAAAAGAATAAACTGATATACTCCTTACAGCAGCACCAATACACACAAGTTGTAGCAGTTACCTGATAGATCCTTAGATTAGGATCTAAAAATAAACAATTCAAGAACCAGAATCTGGAGTTCTTGACCAAGTTGACAATACCAATTATATATATATTTCAGAATGGTCTCCTGTTTACATCCTAAGGGAATATATAATAACATATAACTGTAGTAACCAACCGAACTAAACTCCTAATAACTTCCTTATCCAAAGAGATACAACTTCTAATAACTTCCTAATAAGTGTTATACAAACCATAACTACCTAATTACCCAATAAACTGCCTTTTTCCGTGAATACACCAGCAAGGGACGGTTTGGTTCTGCTGGTATCATATCTGATATCCTATCATTCTGTCAGTATTCAATGTTCTGAAGAGCAGACGGCGAACACCCCTTGGAATATTTAATGACTTCATAACTTCGGCTGAAATAAAGTTCAAACTCAAATTCAATTCCAACTCTTAAGATTGCTTACTGGAAAACTATTTTTATCTGAGCAATTGATAGGCATATAGGGACAAACATTGAACTCCATGAATGTCATAGAGACGATGGTTTCTATCTAGCCCAAAATTGGCAAATTCCTCCTAAGTTGCCACACTAAAACAAAATGTCTTGAATAAGTTAAAACATGAGTTAAACATACCAGTTATGTTTGCATCTCTTGGTACATCGACAAAAAGTGCAGGACCTACATACATAAAGTCAGAAACTAGCTTATTAATTACCATTATCATTTTACTGATTTAACATGAACAATCATGCCACTCTGAAGATTAAATAAAAGAGAATAATGAAAACAATAAAAGCCTAACAAATGGAAGATAAAGCGTCAGACGTGATATCAAGGAAGAAACATTCTTATCCGCAGAGTAAGACAGTGGAAATAGTACTTGGCCTTCACAAAGCCAAAATGGAACTTGATGAAAAAAGTGATAATTATACGAATATAAAACATAGAAAAAGCAAGTGTGATGAAAACATACACCAGTTTCTCAGTTAACTTACAGCTTATACGCCCATCACTCAGTAGACTTCAAGTTCTTAAAACAAGTAACGGAGCTTTCCAACATGGAAGTGAAAAGATAGTTTAGATTCCTAGTTTAAAGAAAGGGCGAAGGAGCGATTTTACACACGAAGTTTCTCTCCAGGAGCGCTCGCGACCACGAAGTTTTTGAGGAGCGAAAGTACACACGAAGTTACGTTTTGGGAGCGCCGAGCCACGGTCGTTAGTCAACCGTTAGTTGACCGTTAACTTGGATGGAATGCGACGTGGCGCGGCGCGTGACCGACACGCCGACATGGATGATGACGTGACGCCGATGTGGAATAAAAAATTCAAAAAAAAAAAGAAAAAAATTCAGAAAATTAGGGGAAAAATTAGAATTTTTTTTTAAAAAAGTAAGAAAAATCGAAAAAAATTCAAAAAATTAGGAAAAAATTAAAATGATTAGAAAAAAATTTAAAAATAAGTATAAAATAATTATAAAAAATATTAAAATAATTAGAACAAAATTAAAAAAATTCAAAAAATTAGGAAAAAATTCAAAAAAGTAAAATAATTAGAAAGAAATTCTTTTTACCCAAAAGATGCAATATGCGATAGCCGACAACTCGGCGGAACACTCCGGAACCTCTTGGGTTTTACCCAAAAGGTTAAATTCTTTTTTTTTTTTCCTTCATTTTAATTTAATGGGCCTTGTCGATTCTCCTCCTTTAGTCCATCGTTTCTTTTGAAAACCCATCCCTCTGTCCAACCATGTATATAATAAAGGGCAACCGATCGCCGACGATAAGGTGGTCGGTGGTGGGGCCTTGGCGGGGGTATTTTAATTTCTTTCTAATTATTTTAATTTTTTTCATAATTATTTTAATTGTTTCCTCATTTTTTGAATTTTTTTTCAAATTTTTTAAATTTTTTTCCTCATTTTTTGAATTTTTTAAATAATTTTTTCGAATTTTTTTCAAATTATTTTCAAATTTTTTAATAATTTTAATTTTTCCTCATTTTTTTCAAATTTTTTAAAAAAATTTCTAATTTTTTTTTCCTAATTTTCTGAATTTTTTCTATTTTTTTTTTTATTCCACATCCAAGATCCATGTCGTGTCGGTCAAGTCGCGCCACGTCGCCGCATTCCATCCAAGTTAAGCTGTCAACTAACGGTTGACTAACGGCCGTGGTGTTGGGAGCTCCCAAAAACGTAACTTCGTGTGTACTTTTGCTCTTAAAAAACTTCGTGGTCTTTGCCGGACGCTCCTGGGAGGAAGCTTCGTGTGTAAAATCGCTCCTTCGCCCTTAAAGAAACGTAAAGTTTCATTTCATAATCTTTCTATAAAAGAGAATCGGGGCGAAGGAGCGATTTTACACACGAAGTTTCCTCTCAGGAGCGTCCAGCACCACGAAGTTTTTTAGGAGCAAAAGTACACACGAAGTTACGTTTTGGGAGCCCCCCCAAAGACCACGGTAGTTAGTCAACCATTAGTTGACCGTTAACTTGGATGGAATGCCGACGTGGCGACTTGGACTTGGACCGACAAGCCGACATGGATCGACGTGGACGCCGATGTGGAATAAAAAAATTAGAAATTTTTTAAAAAATTCGAAAAAAATGAGGAAATTTTAAAATTATTAAAAAATTAGAAATAATTATAAAAAAATTTGAAAATAATTCAAAATAATTCGAAAAAATTATTAAAAAAATTCAAAAAATGAGGAAAAAAATTTAAAAAATTTGAAATAAATTCAAAAAATGAGGAAAAAATTAAATAATTATGAAAAAAATTAAAATAATTAGAAAGAAATTAAAATACCCCGCCATTGGGCCCCACCACCGACCACCTTATCATTGGCAATCGAGTTGCCCTTTATTATATACATGGTTGGACGAGAGGGATGGGTTTTCAAAAGAAACGATGGACTAAAGGAGGAGAATCGACAAGGCCCATTAAATTAAAATGAAGGAAAAAGAAAAAAGAATTTAACCTTTTGGGTAAAACCCAAGAGGTTCTAGAGTGTTCCGCCGAGTTGTCGGCTATCGCGTATTGCGAGGCATCTTTTGGGTAAAAAGAATTTCTATATTTTAATTTTTTGAATTTTTTGAATTTTGTTCTAATTATTTTAATATTTTTTATAATTATTTTAATTATTTTATACTTATTTTTAAATTTTTTCTAATCATTTTAATTTTTTTGTAATTATTTTAATTTTTTCCTAATTTTTTGAATTTTTTCCTAATTATTTTACTTTTTTTAAAAAAAATTCTAATTTTCCCCCTAATTTTCTGAATTTTTTTCTAATTTTTTTGAATTTTTTATTCCACAAAAGCCGGCCGTCACGTCATCATCCATGTCGGCGTGTCGTCTACGTCGGCGCCACGTCAGCATTCCATCCAAGTTAACGGTCAACTAACGGTTGACTAACGGTCGTTGTGCTGGGCGCTCCCAAAACGTAACTTCGTGTGTACTTTTGCTCCTAAAAAAACTTCGTGGTCGAGCGCTCCGGAGGAAAACTTCGTGTGTAAAATCGCTCCTTCGTCCAAAGAGAATCTATTTTGAGCAAAAACGGGATGGATAAAGCACTAGTCACAAAAGCATCCCCTGGTAAATGCACAATAGAACCGTAGGCTAGGAGTACCGAGTACGCCCCAACTAAAAGATTGTACTGCAATTTGCCTTAAAAATTTCAAGCAAATTATAAAACTTCGGACAAACTCAACCACCAAAAAATCAAATCTTTAAAGCTCAAAAAACGAAAATAAAACGCATACATGACCAGCAAATATCAAAATCAAATCTAGAGTACCTAACAATCAAACGAAACATCAAAATTATCGGTCACCATCGGGGCGGACCCGGGTACATCACTTGGGGGCACGTGCCCCCTTAAAAGATCTTTTTTTTTTTTTTTTTTTAAATAAAAAATTTAGGGTTAAATCTAAATACCAAAGAATCCTTTTGCATCGCGAGAATCAAACTTCTTCTTCCCGAGTCAAATAGCCGAACTTCTACCGAATCAAACTTCCGCCAATTATTTAATGCTTTATATTGAGAAGGATGTATTTAATAGCATTGATAATAAGGTAATTATGATGAAATTCTAAAAAATAAGGTCTAGAAGGATGACATTGTAAGTATTTTTATTGTAATATACTTTTGTTATTAAAATATATGTTTTTCAACTTATTTAGTGTTCGGCCTTGCTATTTCTAACAAAGACTTAGCCTTGTTTTTTC
Organism: Acacia acuminata; assembly: GCA_019022655.1. Classification (NCBI taxonomy): domain Eukaryota; kingdom Viridiplantae; phylum Streptophyta; class Magnoliopsida; order Fabales; family Fabaceae; genus Acacia; species Acacia acuminata. Next base: position 675,989 of record JAFJYI010000199.1, read on the forward strand.
TTATATATTCTTTTTTTTTTTAATATATTAAAAACTTTTCTTTAAAAAAAAAAATTCGGGGGCGCGCCCGAACCCCCAAATCACCCCACAAATTGTGCCCCCCCTTCCGTAAATTTCTGGGTCCGCCCCGGTCACCATTGAGGACTTCCGAATCGAGCGTGTCGACATCAAACCCCGCATCGAAGTAGTGGTCGAAGACGTGGCACGGAGCGTCAACATGGGTGCCGTGTGAGTAGGGATCTTCATCTACGAGTTATTAGCAATAGAACCGTTTTTCATGCTATGTTGAAGCCGGAGGAAGTAGCCAACACTAGTGCAAAAAGGCTTTAAGACCGCCTCATTTAGAGCGGACAATGGAAACTCCGGTCTTAAAGGAATGACCGGTGGCGTTCCGTAAATATAAAGAACTTCTTGCAGGACCAATTTTTCACCGCTCTTAAAATCATTATTGAGACCGACTAAAATACCACGGTCTTAAAAATTGAACTGAAATTTCAATTACTTTCTAAATATATCTCATATAGCCGTACTTATATTTTCGCGGTAAAACATAATAAGGAAAAATTTAAATATAAAAAGTCTAAAGTTTTAAGACCGAACTTACCAACAAGACGGTCTTAAAAGTTTTCTTTCAAGACCTAGGACATATGATACTTGCGGTACGAAAAAGTTCATTAATATTAAGACCGGCGTTTTAAAAGGAACGGTCTTAAAGGTTAAACTTTTAAGATCGGACGTTTAATATGACCGAGATTAATGTAAATATTAAGACCGTCTCTTTTTCATCCGGTCTTAAAAATCCAAGCAAGTTATACATTTCTTCGCGAAAGCTTTTGTTACTCGTGGAGAACCTCATTCGCGTTCCGAAACCCTTCTTCCCGTTGCATTACCTCTCTTCCTCGCCCACGTACCATCAGCCCCTGTTACTCTCTCATTTGCTCGAGGCATTCCTCTCTTCTGTCTCGAAAATGGACGGTGAAAACGAATCTATTCGTGTTCGGCAACGCCGTTCCGGTGTGATTGGTGTGAGTGAGAACGAACCCTCTTCATCTCACAATGAGGCTCGTAATCGCCCCGCACGCCGTGGTAGAAAAGGCACACGAATGATGGATGTGACCCTAAGTCGGACTTCCGGGTCAAAGCTCGAGATTCGATTTGATGCAAGGTTGGAACCCGTCGGTCCTAATAAAAGCAAATATAATAGTTTTGTCGGCTGTCTAGCACGCGAAGCAAGGTTAACATCTTGACGAGATGAGTGGAAAAGTGTGGACTATAAGAATGTAAAGGATCCTATTTGGGAGACTATCCGGGTTACATACACCGTCCCCGTCACCGAAGTTGAAAGACAAGACATTGTCTTATTGTGCTGATCGGTGGAGGAAGTTTAAGACCTTTCTCGCTAACACGTATATTTTCTCCGATGTTCCGCCGCCAAACATCCTTGGGAAGTTTACACATTTATTGATGAACGAATTTGGCGACAATTTGTTCTTCTCGTGGACCACTCCGAAGCTCTGGTGAGTATATATTTAGTTTTGTTTTCCCTTTTGTTTGCTTATTAACTTTGTGCGGATATGTGAATGTTATTGTGTTCATCTAATCGTTAGTTATATAATAGTTCGGTGTGTGAATAGAAGTATACATTTCTGCCTTTGTCTATGCAAGTCGATATGTCAACCCCGAAAAGGTAAATTACTTGATGAGAAGGTATTAATTGTGTAATGGTTTGTCTTGCAAAGGAGGAAATGAATAGTCTTAAAAGGGGAAACTTTATATACCCAATTGTTACTATCTAATGGGATGGCCGATCCCCTGGATGCCTTAAAAAGGATCAAGTTTGTATTATTCGTAAGCCTTTGTCTATGCAAGTCGATATGTCAACCACGAAAAGGTAAATTACGATGAGAAGGTATTAATTGTGTAATGGTTTGTCTTATGCAAAGGAGGAAATGATCGAATAGTCTTAAAAGGGTGAAACTTTATATACCCAATTGTTACTATCTAATGGGACTGCTGATCCCCGGATGCCTTAAAAAGGATCAAGTTTGTATTATTCTGTAAGCATAATTCTCTTTTGTTTCTTAACCTATCTATCTAGCTAGCACTACAAAACATAGCTCAATTTCTTCTACAATTCTACATCTTCCTTAAATAAAATGTTGAAACTTGATGAAGTGAAGAATTTGACTACTATTTGATTGACGTTCATATGAAGCAGAAGTTCTCTAATTTCTGTTAGTGACATGCATGGCTGGAATTCATAATTAATAGATGTTTTCTATCCTGATTCACAGAAAAGAAGGGAACAAGCACAGGAGATAGGTAGAAAGAATGATTGCCCTCATAGGGCTTCTCGCGGCGGATATCAAAAGGCCGAAAAAGATTTGATGGTCGCAAGCGGAAGAGATTGGATGATGAAGCGGAATCCAATCCTTCGTGATACATGCTCCTCCATCTCCAATACGTCGCGAGGAGTTGTGGTTGCATATTCGGCAAAAGCCAAGCGGCGCCTACACGAGTGAACAAACTCGTCTAGTTGCTTTGAAAGAATTGTAAGTATCGTTATTGTTATTTTTTAGTTACTAAACATGTTTCATTACTAAGCTTCTCGTTATCGTATCTTACGGGAAGATCTTAAAAACAAAGAAGCGAGAGGGATCTTTTGTGTCGGACGGGAGGAATGATGTTCGGACCGTTGCGGCCGGAAAACCGGATCACCGGGCGTGTAAGGGGGATCGGAGGACGGGTAGGCATAAAGCAAGTCTTTGGTACATCCAAACGCCATAGACAAAGTATGGTTACCGGGAGGAGATGGACCAGACGCTGGCTGCTAATAAAGCTTCAATGACCGCAATGTTTCAATCCGAGATGAGCCGAGATGAAGGAGGAAGCGAGTCGGTGAGGCGCTTTTTGAGCAATCGTCCAGAGACCATGTTCCCTTCACACACTCCGCAACCTGTGCAGCGAGCACTAGAGGGAGCTGCATTGATGGACGTCGAGAGCAACCTTGTGACCTTTATGTGGACGATCCCGATCATCATGATGGACGATTATTGGTTGCAAAAGGGACTGTTCACAACTTGGGATCAACCGTACACCACCAACAAATGCGATGATGAAGTCGAGTGTCGTTGAAAATGTGATCATTGATGCACAGCTCCTCTCCAAACCGATGAGTGAAGCTTGTGAGTGATGTCAAGGGAACCTTCATCCCTTGGCCAGTGAAGCTTGTACATGTCTCTACTGCTCCTGAAGCTTCAATCCCTCCTCCTCCAGTTCCATCCCCTCCTCAAGCTCAATCCCCTCCTCAAGCTCTATCCCCTACTGCTAAGTTGGCTGCTGCCAGGGAAAAAATATCTGATCTTATGAAAAGTGGATATTTTAAGGATAAATCGTGGCTTTGTCGATGAAGTAGTAGGTGTCCCTCATCCTATGCCCGTTCAAGTTGACACCGTTGATGTTGAGTCCCCGCCTTTGCTTCCTCGACATTGGGAGCTTGCGATGCGGTTGTTAGAATTTTTATGAAGTAAGTATCTTCCGTCTATGAGTACATCATTTAAATGCATCGTTTAGACATACATACATATATACTAATTCCCTGATCGATGTCATTATGGTAGGTTCTTGCATCATGAATTGGTTCAAAGGTGCAGGATCAACGATTTTGGATTCTTGTGCCCTGTCTATTCAAGTCAAACATCCATGGAGGAGAGACAGAGTACATATCAAAGAGGTTGTGTCAAGTGATCGAAAGTTGTACTTTTTGCCATTCTTCCACAGTACATATCAAAAATCTTGTCCGCAATTCACTTAATTCTGCTACATATATATATCACCGAGTATAGTTTTGATGTGAATTTTCAGCCGCCAGCATTTTGCTTGGTCGTCATGTGCATGGACGAGCATAAAGTTATCTTCTTATGCTCCACTCACGATGAGCCATTGCCTACGTTGGTGCAGACCATCAACGAGTAAGCATGTCATTTTGATTCTCTTGTCTGACATCTCTGCTGTGAATTTTAAGTGAATCATTGATAAATTTGTGATTTTGATGATAGTGCCATGAGGACCTTCCAAATAGTAGAAAAGAAAAGGCGTGCTACTCAGGACAAAGACCCTATATGGTACGGACCGAGAGGTTGGTACAATATTTAATTTGTAGCACACTTGCCTTGTGAACTTGGTCATTGAGCTATATATATGCTCGATATATATTTCTTGTTCATTTTAGACCCGTCGGCAACCACGAGAGTCCAACTTATGTGGTCAGTACGTCATGAAACACATGTATGATATTACAAGGCGAGGGGATACTAAATTAACTGCAAAGGTAAATGTATTTGATGTTACATATTATGCAAGTTAATTCAGTTTAAACTCTTGTTACAAATGAAATATGCACGCAAGTTAATTCGATTCTTTGTCTTTGATGTTACGAGATGTTTCAATGCAAAACTCCCTTTCCCGATGATGAACTGGAGCACATACGCAATGTGTTTTGTGAATATCTGTATGGTCGATCTTAGAGTCACAAAAGGACAATAATCAATGTCCTAAATTCATTTGTAAGTATAATCTGTAGCAACAATAATCGATCTTCTATAAATTTGTTTATTTTTTTGAACAATTCATTTGTAAATATACATAGGCAATGTAAAATTCAATACATAAATGTAGTTAATTTTTCGAACAATTTTCTTGTGTCCATTTTGGGTTTCTTAATGTATTATTGGATGGTGGATATAGCTATTTAATTTAGTGTTTGAAATCGAGACTTTTAGGACCGTTCATTAACGGCATGTCCGGTCTTAAAGGTCATAAAAATCTTCGGTCTTAAAGTATGAGACTTTTAGAACCATATATTTCTCTAGTGTCCGCTCCTAAAAACTTAAAAAACTTCATGAACTTTTAGGTCCGGACGTATTATAGAAGGTCGGTCTTAAAAGTCGCCCGCCTAACTTTTAGGACCGTATGTTTTTATTTGTGCGATCTTAAAAGTCAATTTTAAATACATCTTTTCGAGACAAATTAAATGGATAAATTTGAAGACAACCGAGGTTCGCGATCTGCTCAAGCTAGGTCCTTCATTATCATCGTTGTTACCTCTCCATGTGTAGAAGCAAACATTATCGGTGTCCCTTTTATTTTGTCTTTTGTCTTTTTGTCGGAAAAAGAAGGAAGATAATGAAAAGGACACTTTGTTTCTAACATGGGGAGGTAAAACCGACGACAACGAAGGTCCAACCTTGAGACGAATAGTCACTTTTTTTGTTCTTATCCGAATAAGGTAAAAACTCCTTTTTTACGTATGTTCTTAAACGTATTCTGCGAATTTACGTTGTTGGATTTACACGAGGACAATGTTTTGTTTGTTTCCTTTTTGTCGGAAAAAGAAAAGACGATAATGAAAAGGACAAGAGGCAATCGGATATGGAAACCAAAGTTGACAAAAATGGCGGTGTTTTTAGGACCGTCGATTTACTAACTAAAGTCTTCGTTCTTTTATTTTAGGTTTTTGTACGCCATTATCCGTCCTTCATAGTTGCCTTGTTTATTGCTTTCCGGGTTCGAGATAATGGGATAAAGTACTAAACTCGCACGAGAACAAAATTTAAAAATATTTTATTTTCTAAGTATCCCGACTTTTAGGGACCGTATATTTATTTAGTGTCCGCTCCTAAAAGCTTAAAAGATACATGAACTTTTAGGTCCGGACGTATTATAAAGGTCGGTCTTAAAAGTCCCCCACTTAACTTTTAGGACCGTATGTTGTTATTTGTGCGATCTTAAAAGTAATTCCCCTTTAAATACTCCTTTTCAGACAAATTAAATGGTTAGGGTTGAAGACAACCGAGGTTCTGGCGTTCTGCTCAAGCTAGGTCCTTCTTTATCATCGTTTTTACCTTTCCATGTGTAGAGGCAGCATTATCGTTGTCCCTTTTATTTTGTCTTTTGTCTTTTTGTCGGAAAAAGAAGGAAGATAATGAAAAGGACACTTTATTTCTCACATGGGAGGTAAAACCGACGTCAACGAAGGTCCAACCTTGAGAAGAATAGTCACTTTGTTTGTTCTTGTCCGAATAAGGTAAAAGCTCCTTTTTTTTTTGTATGTTCTTTTTGTATTCTGCGAATTTCTGTTGTTGGATTTACACGAGGACATTGTTTTGTTTGTTTCCTTTTTGTCGGAAAAAGAAAGACGATAATGAAAAGGACAAGAGGCAATCGGATATGGAAACCAAAGCGACAAAAATGGCGTGTTTTTAGGACCGTCGATTTACTAACTAAAGTCTTCGTTCTTTTATTTTAGGTTTTTTAGTACGCCATTATCCGTCCTTCATAGTTGCCTTGTTTATTGCTTTCCGGTTCAGATAAAGTACTAAACTCACACGAGAACAAAAATTAAAAATATTTTATTTACTAATTTTTACGGCGCCCTATAGGGGCAGCGATCACAAAAAAAAAAGCAAAATAAAAAAGCAACAAAAAAAAACTAATCCCTCTCGTAGTCGGAAAGGGAGGGGGCGTCGGAGTCGTCGGAGTCGTCTTCAGCGGGATCGTAGTTCACGTCATTGGCGTGGAGTACCATGTTCAACTTGTTGTTCATGGTATGAGCAAGCTGAACCAATTGGCCCAAACGTCGATCGATTTGATCGACGCGGGCCACCAGTGACTGCACCAACTGCTTCACAGTCGGATTTGGAGGAGGCGGTGGCGGAGTGGGCTGAGGTTGAAGAGGAGGAGGAGGAAACGGAGGACCTGGGGGAGCAGCCATTACAGTGGGGGCTGAGGTTGAAGAGGAGGAGGATGAAACGGAGGACTGGGGGAGAAGAATGTGAAGAAAGTACAAGTAACAACGGGTTTAAATAGAGAACCCATCCGAACACCGTGAAACGCCGAAAGCTTTAACGAGGAGACGCATTGTTCATCGAATACGAGGAGACGCCTAGTTGGGAAGTTTATCGGAAGCCGAAGAGACTCTGCATCATTCATTTGAACGGTGTGTAAATGCAGGGTAAATGATAAAAGGTCGGTCTTAAAGGTAAGACTTTTAGGACCGGACTTGTTATAAAAGATCGGTCTTAAAAATTAAATAACAGAATTTTATACCCGCATACCTCTAAGTACCGGGTTAATGATAAAAGGTCGGTCTTAAAATAAAATGAATTGGAAAAATATTAAATAATGGAATTTTATACCGCGTACCTATAACTCCTTATTAATTCCTCACTACCTCGTAACTCCAAACTACGTACGTGGCTATCTCGAGAACAGCTCTGCCTCTATTAATTAACTCCTCATACCTCTCTACCCCAATTTGCTCAAACCATGGTTAGATTCAAGAGAACCGCTCGTAGGGTGCTCTTAGTCGTGATGCTCGTGCCTTCCGTCGATCGTTATACGGTGCGCCTCCTCCATCGAGAGTCCGTCCTATTGTGACGAGAAGAGTCTCGGTCGTTGGACCCATTGTTATTTCTTCGGATGATGAAGAGGTTCCCTCTCCCCCTCTCCAACCTCTTGGCCCACCGCGACTACTACGGACCCCCTCTCCTCTTTCCTCTAATGAAGCATTGTGGCTGATTCGAGTAAGACGTAAACTTGCGATCTCCGACGGAAATTAATGCTGTTCACGCCGAAATCGCCAAGGCTTTGGAGGATAATAAGCTTTAGGAGATGTTTAGTTAGATTCTTGTTTTTGATAATTTTCGCTTGTTTTTGTTTTGTATTTTTTCTTGTGTACGTGCATATGCAAGTAATATATGTAATTAAAGAAACTCTAGTTTTCCTTTAATTTTTATTCATTCGATTCTTTGCGCTCGCCAAATCCTTTTTCGAAATCAAAAGAATTTTAGGACCGGAGTATTATAAAACGGCGGTCTTAAAAAGTTGTATATATAGAACCGTGTTCTTTTAATGAACCGGTTTAATTGTCTCAATTTAGGTCCGGAGGATTATAAAAGTCCGGTCTTAATAAAATCCCAAATATAAAACATGTCTCGCTACGTCGCGCGGAATATTAAATTTCCTCTCTCGAACTTCTCTTGTCGCGCCTAAAGTGTTACTCGGGTTACGTCGCCCGCCACTTCGTATTTGGTTCGCGTTGTACCTCTCGACAATCACTTTCTGGTTCCTTAGCTAAACGTCTATAGACCAAGCTGTAAGAGGTGTTTCGGTTATATAACTTTATGATTTTCCCGCTCATCGTTCGGGTTTTCCTGGGTTGAGCGAAATCGATCAAATGTTCTTGTGGGTTTTTGTTGTTAATGGATATTGTATTTTGAAGATTATAATTGCATTTTAGACCTACCCAACTGACCAATAAATGTTTTTAGGGTACTCTTTCGTACGCAACATCAACGTTCGTGGCGGGAGAAGAAAGACTAAGCAAACGCATTTGAATTTATATGATACAACGGTGAGTCCACAAGACCTTCACGCGATGCATTTAATTTCCTCGTCATGCATTTATTTTGGTTCTTGGATTCTCTGCGATACATTTATGACCAAAAGTTATTCTTCGTTCTGCATTTAATGAGCAAGTTTATCCGAAAAAAAAGGAAAAAAAAAGACATAACCGACATTTGAGCATATATATGTATGTTAAATCTTTCCGTCTATATATATAGGAATTCTACTATGGATCACAGTTGGATAAATGCTAAACGGACGAGTGTTGAATATCGAATGGGGTGAGGGACTTTATAAAATTTGCTAAACAAAATGCCCATGCGAGGGTGGGAAGTTTTATTGCCCTTGTGTAAAATGTTTGAATGAGGCGACTAAGTCCGAAGTTATACACACACATTTAATTTGTGAAGGAATTTGTAAGACTTATACGGTATGGGTATGGCATGGTGAAAAAATACCAAGTGGGTCTCAACATAGGGAAGTGGCCTTTGATGATAATGACACGGATATGGATGATCACATGAGGACATTATCCGTGATGTAGGAGAAGAGGCTTTTCATCAATCACATGCATATGGTAATATGTGCGGTGATGCGAGACCCCTCTATACCATGGGTATAAAAAATACCAATTGTTGAATGCCGTATTGAAATTGGTAAGCTTGAAGGCACGTCATGGATGGAGCGACAAGAGTTTTTCGAAATGCTTGAGGCTTTTAAGGACATGCTTAGGATGATAATGTGTTGCCGCATCGATACTATGATGCTAAGAAAATACTTTGTCCACGGGGATGGAGTACAAAAAGCTCCATGCATGCCCGAATGATTGCGTGTTGTATAGAAAAGAGTTTGAAGAGGAGCGAGTTGTCCGAAATGTGAAACCCCAAGGTACAAGTCAAATAAGGGGCGGCAAAAGTGTTGTGGTATCTTCCAATCATACCAAGGTTCAAGCGGTTGTTTGCGAATGAAAATGATGCAAAAATTTGAGGTGGCATGCGAGATGAGAGGATTTCGATGGAAAGCTTCGACATCCGGCCGATTCTTCTCAATGGAAGAAAATCGATCAATTATTTCCGAACTTCGGCGAAGAACCTAGGAACCTTAGGCTTGCCCTTAGCACGGATGGCATGAATCCATATGGAAGCCTTAGCAAAGCATACATAGTTCATGGCCCGTACTACTGAATATTTACAACTTATCTCCAATGTTATGCATGAAACGAAAGTACATCATGTTGTCTATGTTGATTTCGGGACCGAAACAACCAGGAAATGACATTGATGTTTACCTTGCCCTTGATCGAAGACTTGAAGGAGTTGTGGGCGGAAGGTGTTGATGTTTTTGACTCTTTCAAGAAGGAGGTGTTTAAAATGCGAGCCATGATATTTTGTACTATAAACGACTTCCCAAAGATATGGGAACTTGTCGGGGTATAGTGTAAAAGGCCATAAAGCATGTCCGGTTTGTGAAGAAGGCACACGCTACCATCAACTTCAACATGGAAGAAAGACGGTTTATCTTGGACATAGGAGATTTCTTAGACGGGGCCACCCATATCGTCGATTGAAGAAAGCCTTTTGGTGGCCAAGAGTATGAAGATGCTCCGGTGGCATTGACGGGGAGCAAGTTTATGAAAAGGTGAAAAATATCAATGTCGTATTCGGTAAGACGCAAAGTGTAGAAAAGAAACAAATATATGGAAAAAGAGATCTGTATTCTTCGATCTTCCATATTGGCGCAATCTTGATGTGAGACACGTATTGATGTCATGCATGTGGAGAAAAACGTATGTGATATTATTGTCGGCACGCTTCTCAACATACAAGGTAGTTCCAAGGATGGTGTGAAGGCAAGATTGGATCGATAGCAATGGGAATACGCGAAGAGTTACATCCAAGGCCAGATGGGAAGAGAACTTATTGTCCCCGGCTTCTCATACTTTGTCTAAGGATGAGAAACGAAGTTTTTGTGAGTGTTTACATGGCACAAAAGTTCCCACGGGGGTATTCTTCAAATTTTAAGAGGCTTGTATCGATGAAGGACTTGAAATTAGTAGGCCAAAAGTCTCATGATTGTCATGTCTTGATGCAACGGCTACTCCCAATAGCTATTCGAGGCATCGCCGAATATGATCTTCGGTCGTTTTGACTAGACTTTGTGTCTTCTTCAATGCGCTTTGTCGTAAAGTTTTTGAGATTGAAAAGTTGGATGAATTGGAGAATGAAGGATATCTTATCTTGTGCCACCTTGAGAAGCTTTTTGTTCCTACATTTTTTGACATCATGGTTCATCTAATTGTTCATCTAATGAGGGAGATAAAGATGTGCGGCCCTATCCATTTACGGTGGATGTACCCAATTGAAAGATCTATGAAATTCCTAAAAGGGTACGTGAAGAACGCATACCGGCCAGAAGCATCGATTGTTCAGAAATATGTTTCGAAGAAGCCATGGAATTTTGTCAAGATTATTTGGCCAAAGTAAGACATATTGGGCTTCCAAAACGTCGCATGTCGATGGGGGTAGACGAGGGCTTCCGTAAAGAGTGTGGATCCGATGAATTGTCACTAGTCCACTTGTACATCTTGAATAACGTCGATGAAGTTCAAGCCAAAGATAGCTGCACATAAAGCGGCTGTAAGGAAAGAAAATCATCGAATGACCGAACAAAGGTTGATTAGGGAGCATAATGAGAACTTTTGCAAACTGGTTCAAACAAAAGGTCTAGGGAGAGGAATGTGTTTCTGATACAATCAAATGGTTAGCAGGTGGTCCTGAGGTTGATGTCATAAGTTGGAATTCGTATGTGATCAATGGTTATACATTTTACACGAAGTCCCTAGATGATACGAGCACGATCCCGTAACAAAGTGGTGTTATGTTAGAGGCTGAATCTATGCACTTCTCCAGTTCAAAAGACAAGAGCCCTTTATTGGCGTCATGCCATATTATGGGGTTATTGAAGAGATTTGGGAGGTGGACTATGTGAAAATTAGATTTCTCATTTTCAAATGCAAGTGGGTTAATGTCAATAATGGTGTTCGGATCGATCGGCTAGGATTTACATTAGTCGATGTCAATGGTAGAAGTTTTGGAGATGAACCTTTTATTATGGCGAGACCAGGCAAAACAAGTGTTCTATATCACCGATCAAGAAAATAAAATGTGGTCCGTAGCTCTCCAAGGAAAGAGGGTCATTGATATTGATGAGGAAATGAATTCAAATTATGGTATTCCCGAGAGTACTCCTTTTTCAAGGGGTCTGGGACATGAACGAAGAAGATGAAGCGGATAATGAACCCGGCATAAGAAGTGATCATCAAGAAGGGATATGGGAAGATATCACTTTATAAAAGAGTCAATTCATAAGGTAATATTCATATGCAGATTTCTTTGAAGACTTTTATTAAGGCTTTAACTATATATATTATATTCCTTCTATCTATGTTCATAGTTAATGTCACTGACTATGAATTTTGTTCTTGTTTTATTTTGTGGCGAGGATCCGATCCAAATGGGCATGTTATATAAGAGGATGTTACGTTGTTGGGTGGGGGAATCGATGAAGGCATGGTGAATATTATTTTGGGCGCATGTATGTTGTACTTGTAACTTATTGTATTTGTAAGTAAGTTATCTTATTGTATGAATTAATTTAGGTGTTGTAGTCATAGTAATCATTAATTAAGAGGCCAAATAGCTCATGGTGAATAATATTTGTATTCTTTTTCCAATTCAATTTATTCAAATAATTGTTCATAGTTTGTAGCTTAAAATATCGACTTTTATGTGCTGGATTGGGTGGTGGATTTATGTATATATATATATATATATAATCAGGAAGAACAAATGGGGAAAAATTCGGAAAATTTAGACCGGAAATAATAAGCCGGTTTTAAATGTTCACTTGTTAAGACCGGATGTAATTATATGACCGGTCTTAAAGGTCGACACTTTTGAGTTTTGATATTAAACCCGGTCTTAAAAGTTGGTCTTTTAAGACCGGTATATTTAGAAGTCCGGTCTTAAATAAAAATCTTTAAGACCGGATGTATTTATCATCCACTCTTGAAAGTCGGTCTTTTAAGACCGTATGTGTCTTGTCCGGTCTTATAATTACGATCTTTTAAGAGCGGCCTATTGTTTGACCGGTCTTAAAAGTCGAGCTTTAGGACCGAACAAAAATATTTCGACTTCATTTAGTACAACTTTTTAAGACCTAAGTTTTTAAATGTCCGGTCTTAAAAGAGTTTCTTTAAGACCGGTTCGAGTCCGGTCTTAAATGGTAGACTTTTAATACCGGCATTTGGAACAAGACCGGTCGCATATCCGGCCTTACGACCCCCTTTTGTCCGGTCTTAAAAGCCTTTTTTCCACTAGTGCAAGCCCATCCTTAGACTCAAAAACTGGCATGTCAGGGGCATACTTGTGACTGATATGGCCATTGCCATGGACTTCCCGACGAGGACTCGCCTGAACCAGCACCCGGAAAGTAGAATGATTGTGAGTGGACAAGAGGAGAAACCGGTACCAGCCGGGGGGATTTGAATGGAGGGAGGTACGTGAGGTATTTTAATATTACTTTGGTTGGATTTGATCATAAGGAAATGGAGGGCAAAGATTTTAATGTTACTTTATTTGGTTTAAGAGGGGGAGAGAAGGGAAATTTTTTCACATTGACAACTTTATCCTTATATTAGGTTTAGGAGGGGGAGGGAAGGGAAATTTTTTCACATTGACAACTTTATCCTTATATTAGAGAGAGATTTTAATGTTACCTTATTTGGTTCAGGAGGGGAGGGAAATTATCTTCACATGGACAACTTTACTTATATTATAAGTGATTTTTTCCAAATTTTATTAAATGTATAATAACGTTTAATTATAAATTACATTTTTATCCCTTAAAATGAAAATTAACATTTAAAACATACATGCATACATATATATAGATATATATATTGAAAATCAAGACAATATTTTATCAAGCTATACAAATCAACCATGAAGCCGAGCATTGGCATGCATATGACATCATAATTTTGACAAATTAAACGTAGAAATAAAATACACACGGGTTTTTTTAAATGGGTCAAAAATGTTCTTCATACCAAAACAAAACCAAACACCGTCATTTACCAAAATAAGAAGTTCTTCATACCAAAATATGAATAGTGGCATCAAATGCCATCATAAAGCAAATTAAAATATGTAAGGTGACATCAAAATCTATCAAAAGACATCCATCACAGGCAAAATAAAATATCCTCAAATTTATTTTCTAAGCAAACGAGCTAATCTAATCACCGAAAACCATTTGCATAATAACTTGCTTGCGCATAGGAGGGGGCATTGAATCACTGCTCTGAGTTTGCTCAAATCTTTCATGAGGAAGCAGTAGATGATAGAGATATTATCCTCATCACATCCACTCTCTCGAATCAACTTAAAAGTGTCCTCCCCCGAAATTTGTGATGCATATCTATCTCGAAAAACTTGATTTTCTTCCCTCATAGCATTTACCATATCTTGTATTTGCTCTGCAATTAAAACTCCTTCAGAAGAAGTGTCTTTTGCCTTGTTTGCGCCAACCCTTCTAGTCTTCTTTGAGCTCTCACTTTGTGCTCCATGAGAAGGATCATCAACTTCCACATCGTCCAAATTGACAGGAAAACCCTGAAAAGTCATATTATTTTGGGATAGAAGTGAATCAACCCCATTCTCAACTGGTGATGGAGGACTGGAGTGTGCTAGTGGAGGAATTGAGATACGTCTTTTCTTCATATTTGAAGGAGTGTCCCCATCATCGGTGGCTCTATCATTTTCATAAAGAGCCAACATCTTTTCATAATTTGGTAGGGGCGTATTTCTCCAACGAGCAGCTTTTGGTTTTACCTGAAAAATCAGAGTTTAAGAATTTAATGCAATATCAATACTATTTTATTGGTCTTGACGGGGGGAATAAAGGATTTCAAACAATAAAAATATAATAAATGTCAAAATAATTCTTAAAATAAGACGGTTTATGTATCTCACCTCAAAATAACATTGCCAGTTCTGATCTCCATTAATAGTAACAATTTTATTTTTGTTACTCACCATCTTCAACTTTTGATGCTTGGTGGAAACCAACATATCCCAGTTGTGAATAGTTGGCCTCCCCAAGATTACATTATATATAGATGAAAAATCAGCAACAGTGAAACATACTTGTTCTGACTTGAACGCTTCCTTTGTTCCGCCGTTAACCGAAGATCAATATACCCCTTAGGAGAAGTATGTTCTCCATTAAAACCTGTGAGGATTGTCTTACATGGCTTCAAATCTTCTTGATCGAGATTCATTCTTTTGAAAGCGTCCCAGAAGATGATGTCGACATGCTTCCAAAGATCTATGAAAATCCTCTTAACCCGGCAATTTACCGGGATTCCGTAATCACCAAACCATCTTCATGACAGGACTACATCCTTCAAATCTTCTTTAGTGAAGTACAATAGAGGAGGTTCCAGTTTGCTAGAATCTTCTTCAAACTCCGACTGATCCCTTGCCGAAAAAACCTCCCTTAAGTACTTTCTCCCGGCTTACCGTATCTCCCCCTCCTCCAAAAGCTCCGCTGATTATGTTGCAGTCAAACTTGGCTTCTTGAAATTCATCGTCATTACCATCTGGTTTCTTCTGCTTTTCCTCTCTCTTTTTCTTTTCAGGAACCGGGCTCTTATTGCGACCTCCTTGCTTGCGCTTATTAATCTTCCATCCCTGGGTTTTTATTACGTATTGTTGTAATTTACCATCTCTGACAAATTTTTCCACAAAGATCATCTCGAGATCCCAACATTGATCGTAGTATGTCCCGGCCCATTATGAAATGCAGAACTGGGATTGATCAACACCGCTTTATTGTAAAGTGGTCGAGGTTGTTCCGCCTTTTTCATCTCGGTCGCGCTACCTCTCTCCAAATTTGAGACTGGAGCATTTAGAGGAGTACATTTTTCATATGACTATGAAAGGGCAGCAGCCAAAATCTGTAACATGATAAATGATGAAAGACCCTTCATTTTGAATTGGGAAGATTTCAAAATATAAAGAAGTCTTATTTGGATGTTAAATTAATCAGAATTATATCGTTGCAACATCCGGAATTTTTCCTGCTTATGTTCTCATCTCTCACTATGACTACACAAAAGCCTTGACAGACCTAATGGGGCCTCGCAACACTCACTGTTCAAGATCCGACTCAGAAGTGATACCTCAATAGTCCATGCCACCCATGCGGCAACATAATACGGTGCTGTTAAGAAGGAAAACTTTCTAGGTAGGAGATGCAACGAGGGAATGAAAGTAGGATCTATGATTCTTATGTCTCTCACTCTCCTCACTCTCCTCTATCTTTCTCAAAAACAAGCTATTTGTGTTTTTATCTCTTCTCTTACTTGTTATTGATCAAAGAATCCATCTTAGAATAAATAAGTTCCCAAGCTAACATAGTGGACAAACCTACAATCTTTCAATCCTAGAGAGAGACTACATGCTAGTTAGGTCACAAGAACATTAGCCATATTTTAAGCACTTTAACAGTTAGAGGAATGCCTTGTTTTGAGTCATTGATGATGGCATTAGGGAGATCAAGCGTGAATCACAAATCATGAGGACCAGAGGTCCCACCACTTACTAACTCAATATTTCTGGGTTATTAATTATGTTGCCTTTAGCAATATTCCTAATTATTCAATCAATCCCTATTTTCTTTTTGGATTACAAGGAGGCATAGAGGGTTGGGAGTGATCAAAAGAGAATGAAAAATATGAAGGTACGTCAAAATTCCAAGACAGTTTATGCATCGCATGAGCCAAAACTCTTGCGAACCCATATACACCAGCAGGAGATACTCCGACCCTCACTTGGCATAAACCCGTATCCTTAACGTAACTATCAGGTTCATCCAATATTATCGTTCTGAAATAAACCGAAGGCAAATAGGAATAGGGTACTCACCGGAAAGGATTACAGCTTCGATGTCTCTGCCTTCGATCGTCGCCCTCTTGCCTCACCGTAAACAGTTGAGCTGAAGAAGAAAAATATTTAGCTTCGTTAATCTCTCAAAAAAAAAAAAAAGTTAACTAGGTCTTATAATTAGGATCGGAGGTAGTATTATTTATATTACATTACTTTTTCTTTATAATGTTTATATTATCCATTATCATATATGATTTCTTAAGAATATTTTTATAGGAGGAAAAAAGTTATTATGTCCCAGATGATGAATAATGATATAATAATTTATTGGTTTCAAAATTTTCACAAGCATGCGAAGTTATATACATATATATATATATATATATATACAGGGGCGGAATTAGGGGGGCTAGGGGTGGCCCCCGCCCCCCTAAAATTACACAATCAAACCCAAAAATTTTAGAAATTGTGCTTCAACCTCAAAATTTTTTAATTTTTTTTTCACTTTTTATTAAAAAGTCTCATAAAGAGACTAAAGTGAAAATATTGAAACTTTTATGAGGCTGAAGCACAATTTTTAAAAATTTTGGGTCAAATTCTGTAATTTTCGCCTTTTTAATTTTAAATACTAACTTTTGGGTTTTAGTCTGTAATTTTCGCCCCCCTGATTTTCATTCCTGGCTCCGCCCCTGTATATATAGGGATAGGATATTGTCACTACCAATGTTACTACCACTTTTTCACCGATATACCAGAATCTCATAATTGGTATATATATATATATATATATATATATATATAATGATATAATAATTTAATGCATACAAGCTTCGATTTTCAATATGATTTTATACGTCAGGAGATCAAATTTTATGGAAAAAACTATTCGACCATGTAAATAATGAAAGTATATATGAGCAAAAAAAAAAAAAAAAAAAAACGTATACTGGTGCACGTTTTGCCCCGAAGGATAGAACCGGGATATTTTGTTCCACTTTTCAAACGGAACCGGTTTTGGTGCTCGTCGTACGGATGAGTAGGAGAGCTCGTCGTCTCGTATGGATGAGATGGACCGTCGGACCGTTTAGATCGATCTAGACGGTCCAGATTTGATTTTTTTTTTCTAATTTTCATCAAAAATAATTTTAATGGGTAGAGGATTTAAAAGAATAAAGATAATCTCTCAACTAACATTTTTTGAAAAAATGATTTTTCATATAGAAAAAAAAAAGATCGGGCCGTCCAAAGACGGACGAAGCTCCCCCTGCTCGTCCTTGGGACGAGTAGGGAATCTGATTCCGCATAGCATCTTGGTGTGTTTGAAAAGGGATTTAGTTTCCCTGCCCATCCAAAATATAGGTAGGGGAGTCTATCCAATTTGAACTGTCTAGATGAGATATAGACGGTCTAAATTTTTTTTTATTTTTTTAAAAATTAGTTTAATGGATAGATAATCTAAAATAAAGATAATCTCTCAACTAATATTTTTTCAAAAATCGATAGGAACCGGTTTTGGTGTGCACGACACATTTTAGTTGGACGATCCGGATTTTATTTTTTTTTCGCCGTTTTTTAATAAAAAAATCAATTTTTGAAAAAAATGTTAGTTGAGAGATTATTTTTATTTTAGATTATCTACCCATTAAAATAATTTTTTTAGAAAAATAAAAACTAAAAAAATAAATCGGGATCGTCCATATCCCATCCGGGACGGTCCGGATGGGATAGGCTCCCACCGCCTATTACTAAATCCAGACGACCCACTAGGCGCATGGTGCCTATCCTTTAGGTAGGCACCAAAACCGGTTCCGTTCAGATAGTGCTCATCGCTATAATTTTGGAGTTAATCACTTTTTCTATTTTTTTAAATTTTTTATATAATTTTATTTATTTAAATTAAATTGTATGTTGTACCTTAGAATATTTTTTATATCTAATATCTTAAATTAATTAATTTCTAATCATGCATTGAGAAATATTTTTTCTTTGAAATATTTGTTTAACACTTAATATCTTAAGTTAATTAATTTTGTTTAACATTTTAATATCTTATCTTTTAGATTAATTAATTTTCAATGCATAGAATATTTTTAGGGAAAAGAAAAAAATATTTTATTTGGGGATGAAAACTACGTGCTCATCTTTTAGATGAACGTGGGATGTGAATTCAACCCATACTCCTCAGTCCTCATCCATGTAATTATGATGAAAGTTAATTTATCATTTAATTATTAGAATAAAAATAATATATCCAAAACAAAGATTATAAAAGTAAAAGATGTAATAATAATAAAAATAATATATCCAAAACAAAGTTTATAAAAGTAAAAAATTTAAAAAAGAAAAGAATTTTATAAAAAAGGGGAGAGGGTATGTATATTAATTAATGGTGGGCACGTGTGGAGGGGTATAGTAGGACGTGGCTTTCCTCTAATTCCCTAACCATTGCTACCCTCTTTTTCCATTAAACGGTGCTGTTTTGGTTATTTTTTTTTTTTAAAAAAAAAATAACATTCATCATCTTAAGTATTTTCTCAGTTGCAATCAATAATCTGAAGTATTTTTTAGTATTAGTCAATACTCTAAAATATTTTTTTAAGATTCTAAAATGATTTTTCAAGATCATGAAGTGTTTTTTAGTATCAATTAATATCTTGGAGTATCTTTTTAATATCAATCAAGTATTTTGAATTATTTTTTTTTTAGTAACAATCGTACACTGAAATATTTTTTCATGATCCTACATTTCAAGGTACTCAATAGTAATAAAAAAATATTTCAAGATACTAACTCATACTTGAAAAATACCTAATGATCTTGAAAAATTATTTTATGATCATGATCTTGTACTAAAAAATATTTTAAGATATTGATTGGTACTAAGAAAATACTTGATGACCTTGAAAAATTATTTTAGAATTTTGAAAAAAATATTTAAGGCACGTTTTGATACAAAAAAATACTTCAAGATACTAACGGGTACTAAAAATATACTTTAGAATCTTGGTATTAAAAAAACATTTGATCTTAAAAAAATTTAGGATATTGAAAAAAATACTTGGTACTAATTGGTATTGAAAAATATTTAAGATAATGAATGCTATTTTTTTTAAAAAAAGAGTGAACGGTGTTATTTTACACCAAAATGGCGGGTTTGGTAGAAAAGGAGGACAACGGATGGTTAGAGAATTGGAGGAAGGCCAGGTCCTATAGTTTAATACCCAAAAGTCGAACTCCCTTCTCTTATTATTGAAACCCGGGGCTGATCGAGAGAGAAGGGGAAGACAAAGCATAGGTTTCCTTTAAGATCTTTGGGTAAGTAATCTACTCTCTCTATTTCTAAATTCCTCCTATTATTTTCAGTTTCTATAAAAGGTAAATTCTAGGATTTGTTAGATTTTAAGATTTTGAGTATTTCAATTTTTTCTTTAGCTTTTAATAGCACTAATGGTGTTAGAATAAGAATGATTATTGTTTAGTTTTAACTAAATGGTTAATTTGAAAAAAATAAAGTTAGGGATTGATCAAGAAATTTGTGATTTATGACATGAGTAATGTTGAATTCGAATTTAATGATTTACTTTGACCTTTTAACTTGTTAGAGGTTATATTGATAATTGAATGAGTTAGTTTTGAGATTTATAAGAAAATATGAATATTTAGGAAATTTTGGCCATCTTAAAGCACTACTGGCGATTTTGGGTGAAACTTTAAGAATAGGGAATTTGGTGTTTTGAATAATTTGAAATAGGGTTTTTGTTATTCTAATAGTGAAAAATAAATTATGAAATGAAGAAATGTGATTGTCATGATGATTTGGGGAATAGTTGATTTATGAGATTTACACTAAAGCTAAAGTTAGTAAATCTAGGGAATTTCAGCATGAATGGAGGAAAGTATTATTATCAATAATTTTAATGGGTGAAATGAAGTTATTGGATAATAGAAATATTATTAAAATAGAGAAATTGAGTTATGGTGGTAAAATTGAGAATTTTGGAAATTTGTATTAAAGTGAACAATCTGAAGGCAAAAGAGGCGGACCCTAGGAATTTTAATAAGGGGTGAAATTAAAAAATACTATATTATAAATAAAAGTACTTGAAATACAATACGAGACTTAATATATAAAAAATTAAAGAAAAAAACTATTACATAAATTAAGATCATTCTACTTGACTCTTACGTCACGTTTTTTCATATTGTTAAATTCATCTATAATTGAATCCACGTTAAAACTTAAAACAATTTCTTTTTCAATGTATACCAATAAAAAAATTATTAAGAAAATGATCTTCCATTTTATTTTGAAGCATGTTTTTTATTATCTTCATAGCAGAGAGAAGATCTTTTAGTAGTTACTGTAGAAACTGGAAGAGTAAGTACCAGTCTAATCACTCTATCAATAAGAGGGTAAAATGATAGATTTTCCAGTTCTTGCTACCCTTGACATAATTAATATCTAGTTGATAAACTAATCAAATCTGAATGTTTAGGAATGTCATGCTCAAAATGTTGTAACTCCATCTTCAAATAAATTTTTTCTTATTTTGTGAAATCTCTAGAATAAAATTTATTAACAAATTTGTAAATATCATCACTATTAAATGACTTGTACCAATTTCTTGGATCTAAAATCATGCTCAATTTTTTTTTTAAGATCATCACTATTACAAGGTTGCCAACGGTTGGAACTGGATGTTTCCTTGGATATAAAGTTGTTGGGATATTATCACTATTAATCACTCTATATAATATTTTAAAAGACAAAATTTGGGGAGGGGGGGGGGACCCCTAGCCCCCCTCTAAGTCCGCCTATGTCTGAAGGATATATAAAAAATTTGAAATAGAGTTTAATTTGTGAATTAGATTGAGTCTATATTCATGGTGTGATTAATAAAAATAAGGTTTGGCAATTGGATTGATTAAGAATGGTTAAAGGTGATAGTTGGGACCTCTAGAGAGACTTTAAGTCTATAAATTGTTTTTGTTAAACATTCAATTAGTGTTAATACTAAATTGTAGTTCTAATTGATTGTTATAGATTGATTTGTGAATTGTGGTTGAACTTGGATTCTTATGGTAAATTTAGCTTTATCAGAGGTAACCATTTTCTACTTGTTATATGTTTTGTTCACGGTTATCAGACCCGGACCGGACGGTGAACCGGCCGTGAAGCCGATCCGAGAAATCATAGAAACCGGGGTCACAGCTCATTGGGGGTTTTTTTTAATAAAAAAAAATCACCTGAAACTTGCGAGAAATAGAAGGAGAAGGAGGAGAAAGAGGGAAACGTCGGTGTCGAAGCTCGGCTAGATAATCGAAAAGAATCTTCTTGTGGTGAGAGCTGGACGGATCGGAGGCAAGATCTCAAAGAAACTACAGGGTGAGGAAGAAGAGCGATCGTTGGCGAGATCTAAATGGACTGAACGACGCCAGAGCACGAACGGAAGGACGATGAGTTTGGATTGAAAATATAATCGACCTTTGGGAGATGTTTAGGAATGAACTGTGAAAGTCGGTTCTACAATTGGTCCTTACTTTAAAATACAAGTGTTCTTTTTCAAACAAAAAAGATGGAATTAATATAGAGTATAGTTCTCTTCCACCGATGTCCAGCCTGTTTCTCGTCATACGATGAAGTTTAAAGACTAGTGATTTAATAGAGCTCAGCTGATAAGTCACACCACAGCCCACTTCCCCAACTATATTATCTTATGGAAATTAAAATCAATTTTTAAATTTTTTTTATAATTTCATATTATAATCTTAAAATTCTTACTCTCTAACTGGTTTAGTTCCGATTTGACTCCGGTTTGACCCTTAACCTAGTACCCCGACCGGTTCAATAACCGGTCCGGTTTTAATAACCTTGGGTTTGGCATATTATTTGTGCGTATTTAGTGAAATGATTATGAGAATGAAAATGGTACATTGATATTGATTAGATACTTCAATGAGTACTTTTAAATGTTTATTGAGATTTATAAAGTTACCATGATGTTGATGGGTATTTGGATAGAAATTGTCTTGTGAAATATACATATACATAATTGAGATATTGTGGCATGTATATAAAGATGATTTGAATAGCATTGAGTGAATCTGAAAATTTTGAGAAATTCCCGATGAGCTATTTATTAATAATTATTGTGATGATTGAATTGATGAGATGAAGTAGTTTGTTCTACCACGTGGTATAGCCTCTATTGTGCATGATAGTTGACATTCTATTGTCTCATTTGTTCAATAAGGGACTGTCCCATATTTCAATGAGAGACTGCCCCACTGGCCACTAGTTCAATAAGGGTTGCGACACTCTATTAGTTCAATGAGGGGAGGTCTTAGTTTGGGGCAATGCTCTGTGGATTTTGGTCAGTCCTCATAACATGACTAGTGAGTTCTTGAGTTGCCAATAACATGATAAGTAACTTAGCCCATGGGTCTAGTAAGTGGAAATAAAGTGATTCAGTTGGATTGATGGGAGGTAACTTGGAAATAAGGCGATTCAATTATGATACGAAAATTGTGATATAGAAACTATGATACAAGATTTGTGATATAGAAACTGTGATACGAAATTTGTGATAGATAAACTGTGATACGAAATTTGTAATATGGAAATTCTGACATAGAAACTATGATACAAAATCTGTGATATAGAAATTTTGATATAGAAGCGTGATAAGAAATTTTTGATATAGAAATTCTAATATAAAAATTGTGATACAGAATTTGTGATGTGGAGTTGCAAAATGGAATGTATGATATGAAATTTTGTGAATTATAAATCTAATACTTCAATATATAAACTGTTCCACTTAGTATCTCATGAGCAAATATTAGTATATGTAATGAGTTGGGTAGATTGTTCTTGATGCTTTTGTCTTTGATTTAATATTTTTCGAGGTAATGGTTCTTACGCTACTCAATCAATGAAGGTTTTGAGGCTTGATTATTGTGATAATCTTTGTAAAGCCTCCTCCTTTTTATTTATATGGTGAATTGTTGTGTATTTCCTTTGTATGGCTCTTGTTGCATACTCTGAAATGATACTATGTTTTGAATTATACTATTTTTTTTATTATAGATAAGTAAGTCAAGAGGATATTTGAGAAAATTGCTATTTAAGTATTTTGTTGATTGAGTTTTATATTGGGCTTGTAGACGGATGAGTATATTCTAGACTTTGAAAAGTCTAAGGCTTAAATATGATGATTAATTATGATTTAGTTTGTGAAATGATTAAAAGAGTTTTACAATCCATTTAAAATATTTGGTTGATAAATAGTTGACTTTTGACATTTCATAAACGTTTAAGAAAGAATAGTAATAAAAAGTGAGTTTTATCTTTGGGCTTGTGATTGAACATTGTAGTTTGAGTTTCGAGAAGTTCAAGGCCTAAATGTTAATTGGAACGATTTTATAAATGTGTTGATTTAAAATTAGTCAATGTACAATTAGAAAGGTTCTATTATCTATGATAAATTTTAAATGACTAGTTTATTTTTTTTCCATCATGAATAGATATTTGCAGTAAATCTTTTATAACCATGGTAGAGTTTTCAAATGGTTATCTGCACTCTTTTTTTACCATGGTTAACTTTTGAAAGATGAGTTGCAATCTTTTCTACTATGATAAACCTTTGAGTTTAGGTTTTCTCTTTATGATATAGAATTATTTATTATCCAAAGATTTGATTATGTGTTTGGATAATTAAGTTTTGATTAAGTGTTCGGATAATTGAGTTTTAGGGAAGGGATTTTACACCTCTCATCTTTAATTATTGTTGAGAGAGCATCAAGAATGATAGAATGATTGATAAACAGAGGAACATTCATACTACTAGACCACAAGACCTTTGATAAGTAAAATGATTTTTGATCAGTCTTGCGAAGGCAGGCAAAAGAGTATAGATGCCAACGACACTGTCAACAACAACAACCATATGTGCTATTTGAAACCTCAATATAAGATTTTAGTCTGGAGGACTTTTGTTAGAAAGCCTCACGGGGTAAAGTGTAATTTATAAATTTAAGGGTTCTCATAACTAAGTCTTTTGAAATTGAACTCTTATTTTAATTTGTGCTCAACCCTAAAGCTAAGCTAAAAAAGAAGAGTCTCTCTTGTAATATGCGTAGGGGCAGACCTAGAAAATTACGGGAAAGGGTACAATTAGTGGGGGATTTGGGGGGCGCCCCCGGAATTTTTTTTTTTAAAAAAATTTTAAATGCATTAAAAAATAAAAAATATATAAACAAGAAAAAAATAAAAAAAATATTTATGAAATTAAGTGAATCTTGATGATGTAATAAGAGAAGCAATTATTTTACAAACCTATCATTTAAAAAAGTAAGGCTAAGTACGGTTAGAAATGCAATTACATAAATTATAATGAAGGGTGGGTACTCAATAAGTTCAAGTACATATATTTTAATAAAAAAGGTATATTACAATAAAAATAATTATAATGTCATCTTTTTAGGTCTTATTTTTTAGAATTCCATCATAATTTTCTTATTATCAATGTTATCAAATACATCTTTTTTCAATAGAAGGCACTAAACAATCATTCAACCATTCATCTTCATCCCATTATGAAGTGCGATCTTAATGTATTAAAGGTAGACACTAATTTAAGGGTGGACAGCAATCATAGTGTCCCCCTTGTCTGGTATGTGGGTCCGCCATGAATACGTGTGCGTGTGTGCATTAAAGATGAAGAATGAGGGCATCATTATGAATAAATAATGACATATTAAAGAAAAGGGTAATAGCGTTGTTTCTTTGCTTTTTCGGGGTGTGAGATGGTTAGGATTAAAGATAATGAGGTTGGCAGGAGATGATGGCAAGGGGGGACTTGCCGACAAAGTTCCACCTTCCAAATCCATAATAGTCGGCCCTCTAAATTGTGATTCTCCTCCATCTCACTCCTCTGTCAATTTATTTAATAAAACTAGATAAATTGCAGGCTATTTCTTTGCACATAATTTAAAATGAAACATATGAATACTTAATAGAGTAATTATTATGAATTTTGTATAATAAATAAAATGTACAAGGGTGTAGCAATGGTGGCCGAAGAAAACTAGTTATTATTATGCTCCAACCTATTAAAATACTAGGTAATGCTAGTGCTCTTTTAGATGGTACATCCGTCTGGCTCTACAAGGACCAAACTGGTGATCAACATCTCGGCACAGAATTTGGAGCTTACGCGTTGCCCATTTATTTGATGACAATGCATCGTATTGGAGAACCTTCAGCACCAACCAACCTAAGAGGTAAGCAGTGGAGTGAATATACTCCTGCTGGCACATCATCAAGCTTCAGGGATTCCACCAGAATTATTTCCTGCACCATTCATATGCTTCTTAATTAGTAAATGCCTTAGCTTAAATAAATGCTTATCTTTTCTAATGAACAACGTGTAAGAA
The DNA here is from genome assembly GCA_019022655.1 of Acacia acuminata. Classification (NCBI taxonomy): domain Eukaryota; kingdom Viridiplantae; phylum Streptophyta; class Magnoliopsida; order Fabales; family Fabaceae; genus Acacia; species Acacia acuminata. Next base: position 701,785 of record JAFJYI010000199.1, read on the forward strand.
AAGTTCATTTTTATTCATGCAAGATATCCAAGGAAAATACTTGCAATCTCATCTCAGACTGTAATATATCTTGATCCAGAAGAGGTGATATATAATCAGAAAGGTACAAACAATTAGCTAGTTATTGCTTGTTAGTAAACTAGATGTATGTATGAATTCTCAAGTCTTGACCATAAAAGTTTTACTCACCCTGCCTTCAAGAAAAGCTAGATGAGATGGAATCAAGTGATCGTAAGCTGCAACAGATAAATAATCAACACCTGCAATTTCATTACAGAAAATGCAAGTGTAAGCACAATAAACTTTGAGCAGACAGCAGATAGAGATGCTTATGCTCCATAGCTACAGAGAGTTAAAAACCCATATATGACATTTTGAATGGGGAGGGAGGTCATAGATACAGAGTAATCTTCTTATAAGGCTACTTTATGGAGCTGCTTGATCATACAACTACTCAAAATTATGCTGAAACGTCTCAATTAGAAAATAAAAGAAAACATTTATAGGCAAAAACATGACTAAGTGATTATCTAAACTGGGAAAAGAGCAGAGAAGTAGGCTGAATCGAAAAGAAAAATTTTATATCTTGCCTACGAGTTTGATGTCAGTGTTCTCTGCTAGCCATTTTGCTCCGTCCACCATGAATCCCACATAGCTTGTATCAAATTCCTTTTGAAACATAAGCCGCCTGCAAATATAATATGTTTAGCTCACATCTGGCTTCTAATGAAATAGAAATGACCTGATATTTCATCATGAGATTTTAGTTTGGACTTTGGATCATCGTGGTAAAAATAGCAAGATCTAATCAGGCATGTATGCAGAATGTACAATACTACATTATGGCAGCTATCAAAACCTCAAATCAAAACTAAATATAATGTCTGCCCCACATACAACCCTCTTCATTAGCCTATTTATCACAGAGACATGGATGGTTGAGCCGAAGTGATTGAAAATAAAATAAAATAAAATAGTTAGTAGACTGAATTATAGCCTATATTTGATTTGAACAGCTTACAAGCTAAGGACAAGAGAAGTGAGGGGAGAGAAATCATATTACAATTCCTCTTCAAAGTTTAACTCTTCAAATTTATGGCATTTTGAGTATTAGAGGTAGTAAGGAGAAGAGAAAGCATATCACGATTCCTCTTTTAAGTATTAGAGATAATGTCTGAACTAGTAAAAGCAGATGAACAATTATCAAGGACAGACATAATAATCACACCCAAAAAAGCCATGGTAATTTATCTGTTAGTGCCCTGGAACTATAGCAAAGAAGCACTTTTTTTAAGTAAACGAAGAAAGAATTGACCGAATCTTCTTTTTAGGCCAGATTGTTAAAAGAATAAACTGATATACTTCTTACAGCAGCACCAATACAAACAAGTTGTAGAAGTTACCTGTCGGTATTCAATGTTCTGAAGAGCACACGGCGTACACCCCTTGGAATATATAATGACTTCATAACTTCGGCTGAAATAAAGTTCAAACTCAAATTCAATTCCAACTCTTAAGATTGCTTACTAAAAAAAACTATTTTTATCTGAGCAATTGATAGGCATATGGGGACAAACATTGAACTCAATGAATGTCATAGGGACGATAGTTTCTATCTAGCCCAAAATTGGCAAATTCCTCCTAAATTGCCACACTAAAACAAAATGTCTTGAATTAGTTAAAACATGAGTTATACATACCAGTTATGTTTGTATCTCTTGGAACATCGACCAAAAGTGCAGGACCTACATACATAAAGTCAGAAACAAGCTTATTAATTACCATTATCATTTTACTGATTAAACATGAACAATCATGCAACTCTGAAGATTAAATAAAAGAGAATAATGAAAACAACAAAAGCCTAACAAATGGAAGATAAAGCATCGGACGTGATATCAAGGAAGAAACATTCTTATCCACATAGTAAGACAGTGGAAATAGTACTTGACCTTCAAAATGAAATTTGATGAAAAAAGTGATAATTATACGAATATAAAACATATAAAAAGAGAGTGTGATCAAAACATACACCAGTTTCTCAGTTAACTTACAGCTTATACGCCCATCACTCAGTAGACTTCAAGTTCTTAAAACAAATACCAGAGCTTTCCAACATGGAAGTGAAAAGATGGTTTAGATTTCTAGTTTAAAGAAACGTATAGTTTCATTTCATAATCTTTCTATCAAAGATAATCTATTTTCAGAGCAAAAACAATATGGATAAAGCACTAGTCACAAAAGCATCCCCTGGTAAATGCACAATAGAACCGTAGGCTAGGAGTACGCCCCAGCTAAAAGATTGTACTGTAATTTGCCTTAGAAATTTCAAGCAAATTATAAAACTTCAGACAAACTCAACCAGCAAAAAATCAAAAATTTAAAGCTCAGAAAACGAAAATAAAACGCCTACTATGAACATGACCAGCAAATATCAAATCAAATCAAGAGTACCTAACAATCAAACAGAAACATCAAAATTATCATTCACCATTGAGGACTTCCAAATCAAGCGTGTCGACATCAAACCCCGCATCGAAGTAGTGGTCGAAGACGTGGCCCGGAGCGTCAACATGGGTACCCGTGTGGGTAGGGATCTTCATCTCTGAGTTATTAGCAATAGAACCGTTTTTCATGCTATGTTGAAGCCAGAGGAAGTAGCCAAGCCCATCCTTAGACTCAAAAACTGGCATGTCAGGGACATACCTGTGACTGATATCGAAGATTCGGCCATTGCCGTGGACTTCCCGACGAGGAGGGATAAGAACATCGTCACCGCCGGCCAGTGAGCACTCGCCTGAACCAGCACCCGGGGTGGTGGGGTAGGCTGCCGTGGTGGCGACGGCGGGGTGGAGTGAGATTGCGAGGATCAACGCGCCGATAAAGAAGAGCAGAGATGATCGTAGAGAAGAATCCATAGTGAGTGAAGCTGTGAGTAGAATGATTGTGAGTGAACAAGAGGATAAACTGGGCTTTAAATATTTTCAAATCAATGTTTGGAATTAGAATATTCTTTTCATCTGCGAGATATGATTATCGGGGCCAGATTTGCTATCAAAATAATCAACATAACTATTTAAAAAAAAAAAAATCCAACAGAAATTCATATATTAAAAAGGAAAAATGACAATCAGGTTCCTATAAAAAATTGTAAAAAAATCCTAACAGAAATTCACATATCAAAAAAGTCAAAATAGTTCCTAAGACTTTTTTAATATTATTTCTATTAATAATAGGAAGTCTTATATTTACAACAAATTTTAAAGCCGCATAAAAAAATTAATTCACAAAAAAAAAACTATATTCACAAATGAAGTGCCATATTCACAATGTAAAAAAGAAAAAAAACTATATTCACACTATAAGGAAGTGTCATATTCACAACAAATTTAAACACCCGGATTTTATTTCAAACTCAAGTCTTAAGATACGTAAATCATTTCAATGAGAAAAAATTTAGATTCTGAGAAAATGCTATATTCACAACAAAATTTTAAACGCGGTCATTCACAACAAAAAAACCATATTTACAAAATGAAGTACTATATTTACAACAAAATTTAAAAACCCGAATCTTGTTTCAATAGAAATAAGGACTTTTTTTATATTTGAATTTGTTGGGAATTTTTTGTAATTTTTTATGGTCCTTGGGGACGACTATAATTTTCCCTATTAAAAAAAGTCTCTAGTGACTTTTTTGATATTTTGTATTAATAACAAGAAGTCTTATATTCACAACGGGGAAGTGTTATATTCGCAACAAAATTTAAAAAAGTTGGTTATTCACAACAAAAAAGCTATATTCACAACAAGAAGTCTTATATTCACAATAAAATTTAAATACCGGATTTTGATTCAAATTTAAGTCTCTAAGCTTACGAGAGGTCATTTATAGAAAAAATTAGATTCACAATAGGAAGTGTTATATTCACAACAAAATTTAAAACTTGGCCATTCACAACAGAAAAAACTATATTCACAACATGAAGTGTTATATTCATAACAAAATTTTAAAACCTGGATTTTGTTTCCATACTCCTTGGGACGACTATAATTTTCCCTATTAAAAAAAGTCTCCAAAGTGACTTTTTTGATATTTTTTGTATTAATAACAAGAAGTCTTTATTCACAACGAGGAAGTGTTATATTAGCGACAAAATTTAAAAGCGCAGTCATTCACAACAAAAAAAGCTATATTCACAACAAGAAGTGCTATATTCACAACAAAATTTAAACACCTGGATTTTGTTTCAAATTTAAGTCCCTAAGCTTACAGAGGTCATTTATAACAGAAAAAACTAGATTCACAATAGGAAGTACTATATTCACAACAAAATTTAAAACTTGGTCATTCACAATAGAAAAAACTATATTCACAACAAAATTTTAAAACCTGGATTTTGTTTTCATACAAATAATATCAAAAAAATTCCTTAGAGACTTTTTTATATATAAATTTATGTTGAAACTGTTTTTTCTATTTTTTATGGTCCTTGGGATCTGACTGTCATTTTCCCTTATTTATATCACATTACTTTTTTTATATTATATTACCAGTTTAAGTTTTTTATTTTTGGTATTTACCCATTATCATATATGAAGAGAGAGAGAATGATATAATAATTTAATGCATAAAAGCTTCAATTTTCAATATGATTTTATAAGTCAGGATATCAAACTTTATCGGAAAAAAAACTATTCAACCATATAAATAAAATCATACATATCTAATGAAGAGCACAGCCAAAAAAAAAAAAAAAAAAACTTTAAAGAAGTTATTAAGAAAGTTAAATAAGTTAGATAAACATAATATATATCTGTATCATTTGATTATATAGCATTACTTTATAAGTGGATAAATTAGTTTGATATAAAAGAGATCAATATAAATACTTTAAATTTATTTATTTAACTTCCTTAATTTCTTTAAAAAAATCAAATAGACCTACGAGATCGGGGTAATATAATTCTTTGCCCTTTCTTGACTTTCGGGCCCATCAAATGTTTTTAGAAGAATATTTTCAGTGAACGATTCTAGCTCATACTTAGAGGTCGTCTCCTTTAATTTCCTGACTAACTAGTGGTTTGAAAATATTCTTGGCGGTCAATCTCTCTATTTTGCATGCAAATCCACACGTTATATTCTCATCATCATCTGATACTGAACGTAAACGTAATCTAAGTGGGGTTCCAATTCATCAGATCATTATATGTATATTATAACTGACCTTCATTAATTAGACACAACCCCATAACATCTTTTAGAAGATATATAACTCTCATCTTTAATCCCATATCATCGTCAGTTTATGTCATTGAGCTTTATATACTACAACACCGACATACAGAATAATAATAATGTAGTAACAATGTCTAGTCCAATATTTCACGTCCGAAAATTCCTGCTAATACTCTCTGTGTTGTTGTTGGCATCATCAAAGTCAAAGACAAAGGTGGGAGTTGAAGGTTTTTTAATGTTTAATTTAACAAAAACGTACGTCAAAATATTCAACCATTTACAGCACCATCAGCTGTAAATGAAATGTACAAGGGAGTAGCAATGGTGGCCGAAGAAAACTAGTTATTATTATGCTCCAACCTATTAAAATTCTAGGTAATGCTAGTGCTCTTTTAAATGGTACATCCGTCTGGCTCTACAAGGACCAAACTGGTGATCAACATCTCTGCTACAGAATTTGGAGCTTACACGTTGCACATTTATTTGATGAGCATGCATCGTATTGGAGATCCTTCAGCACCCACCAACCTAAGAGGTAAGCAGTGGAGTGAATATACTCCTGCTGGCACATCATCGAGCTTCAGGGATTCCACCAGAATTATTTCCTGCACCATTCAATATGCTTCTTAATTAGTAAATGCCTTAGCTTAACTAAATGCTTATCTTTTCCAATCAAAATACATGCAATCTCATCTCAGACTGTAATATATCTTGATCCAGAAGGGGTGATATATAATCAGAAAGGTAGAAACAATTAGCTAGTTATTGCTTATTAGTAAACTATGATGTATGTATGAATTCTCAAATCTTGACCATAAAAGTTTTACTCATCCTGCCTTTAAGAAAAGCTAGATGAGATGGAATCAAATCATCGTAAGCTGCAACAGATAAATAATCAACACCTGCAATTTCATTACAGAAAATGCAAGTGTAAGCACAATAAACTTTGAGCAGACAACAGATAGAGATGCTTATGCTCCATAGCTACACAGAGTTAAAAACTCATATACGACATTTTGAATGGGGAGGGAGGTCATAGATACAGAGTAATCTTCTGATAAGGCTACTCTAAGCCCATAGAGCTGCTTGATCATACAACTACTCAAAATTATGCTGAAACGTCTCAGTTAGAAAATAAAAAGAAAACATTTATATGCACAAACATGACCGAGTGATTATCCAAACTGGGAAAAGGGCAGAGAAGTAGGCTGAATCTAAAAGAAAAATTTTATATCTTGCCTAGTTGCCTACAAGTTTGATGTCAGTGTTCTCCGCTAGCCATTTTGCTCCGTCCACCATGAATCCCACGTAGCTTGCATCAAATTCCTTTTGAAACATAAGCCGCCTGCAAATATAATATGTATAGTTCACATCTGACTTCTAATGAAATAGAAATGACCTGATATTGTCATCATGAGATTTTAGTTTGGATCGTCATGGTAAAAATAGCAAGATCTGATCAGGCATGTATGCAGAATGTACAATACTACATTACGGTAGCTACCAAAACCTCAAATCAAAACCTAAAAATAATGTCTGCCCCACATACAACCCTCTTCATTAGCCTATTTATCAGAGAGACATGGATGGTTGAGCCGAAGTGATTGAAAATAAAATGAAATAAAATAAAATAGTTAGCAGACTGAATTATAGCCTATATTTGATTTGAACAGCTTACAAGCTAAGGACAAGAGAAGTGAGCAGGAGAGAAATCATATTACAATTCCTCTTCAAAGTTCTCTCTTCAAATTTATGGCATTTTGAGTATTAGAGGTAGTAAGGAGGAAAGAAAGCATATTACGATTCCTCTTTTAAGTATTAGAGATAATGTCTGAACTAGTATAAGTAGATGAACAATTATCAAGGACAAACATAATAATCACACCCAAAAAACCTGGAACTATAGCAAAGAAGCGCTTTTTTTACGTAAACGAAAAAGGAATTGACTGAATCTTCTTTTAATGCCAGATTGTTAAAAGAATAAACTGATATACTCCTTACAGCAGCACCAATACACACAAGTTGTAGAAGTTACCTGATAGATCCTTAGATTAGGATCTAAAAATAAACAATTCAAGAACCAAAATCTGGAGTTCTTGACCAAGTTGACAATACCAATTATATATATATTTCAGAATGGTCTCCTGTTTACATCCTAAGGGAATATATAATAACATATAACTGTAGTAACCAACCGAACTAAACTCCTAATAACTTCCTTATCCAAACAAATACAACTTCTTATAACTTCCTAATAAGTGTTATACAAACCATAACTACCTAATTACCCAATAAACTGCCTTTTTCCGTGAATACACCAGCAAGGGACGGTTTGGTTCTGCTGGTATCATATCTGATATCCTATCATTCTGTCAGTATTCAATGTTCTGAAGAGCAGACGGCGAAGACCCCTCGGAATATTTAATGACTTCATAATTTCGGCTGAAATAAAGTTCAAACTCAAATTCAATTCCAACTCTTAAGATTGCTTACTGGAAAACTATTTTTATCTGAGCAATTGATAGGCATATAGGGACAAACATTGAACTCCATGAATGTCATAGAGACGATGGTTTCTATCTAGCCCAAAATTGGCAAATTCCTCCTAAGTTGCCACACTAAAACAAAATGTCTTGAATAAGTTAAAACATGAGTTAAACATACCAGTTATGTTTGCATCTCTTGGTACATCGACCAAAAGTGCAGGACCTACATACATAAAGTCAGAAACAAGCTTATTAATTACCATTATCATTTTACTGATTTAACATGAACAATCATGCCACTCTGAAAAAGAGAATAATGAAAACAATAAAAGCCTAACAAATGGAAGATAAAGCGTCAGACGTGATATCAAGGAAGAAACATTCTTATCCACAGAGTAAGACAATGGAAATAGTACTTGGCCTTCACAAAGCCAAAATGGAACTTGATGAAAAAAGTGATAATTATACGAATATGAAACATAGAAAAAGCCAGTGTGATGAAAACATACACCAGTTTCTCAGTTAACTTACAGCTTATACGCCCATCACTCAGTAGACTTCAAGTTCTTAAAACAAGTAACGGAGCTTTCCAACATGGAAGTGAAAAGATAGTTTAGATTTCTAGTTTAAAGAAACGTAAAGTTTCATTTCATAATCTTTCTATAAAAGAGAATCGGGCGAAGGAGCGATTTTACACACGAAGTTTCTCCCAGGAGCGTCAAAGACCACGAAGTTTTTTTAGGAGAAAAAATCACACTAAGTTACGTTTTTGGGGAGCGCCAAAGACGCGGCGTTAGTCAACCGTTAGCTTGGATGGAATGCTTGACGTGTAAGCGGCTTGACCGACATTGCTTGACATGGATCTTGACGTGGGCCGATGTGGAATAAAAAAAAATTCAAAAAATTAGAAAAAATTCAGAAAATTAGGGAAAAAAAATTAGAAATTTTTTTAAGAAATTCGAAAAAAATTCAAAAAATGAGGAAAAATTAAAATTATTAAAAAAATTAAATAATTAGAAATAATTATAAAAAAATTTGAAAATAATTCAAAATAATTTGAAAAAAATTCGAAAAAATTATTAAAAAAATTCAAAAAATGAGGAAAAATTCAAAAAATGAGGAAACAATTAAAATAATTATGAAAAAATTAAAATAATTAGAAAGAAATTAAAATACCCCGTCAGTGGGCCCCACCACCGACCACCTTATCATCGGCGATCAGTTGCCCTTTATTATATACATGGTTGGACGAGAGGGATGAGTTTTCAAAAGAAACGATGGACTAAAGGAGGAGAATCGAAAAAGGCCCATTAAATTAAAATGAAGGAAAAAGAGAAAAGAATTTAATCTTTTGGGTAAAACCCAAGAGGTTAGGAGTGTTCCATTGAGTTGTCGGCTATCGCATATTGCAGGCATCTTTTGGGTAAAAAGAATTTCTTTCTAATTATTTTAATTATTTGAATTTTTTTCCTAATTTTTTGAATTTTTTTGAATTTTTTGAATTTTGTTCTAATTATTTTAATATTTTTTATAATTATTTTATACTTATTTTTAAATTTTTTTTTTCTAATCATTTTAATTTTTTTGTAATTATTTTAATTTTTTCTAATTTTTTTTACTTTTTTTTAAAAAAAATTCTATTCTTTTTTTATTTTTTCCCCCTAATTTTCTAAATTTTTTTCTAATTTTTTTTTTGAATTTTTTATTCCACATCGGCGTCACGTCATCATCCATGTCGGCGTGTCGGTCACGTCGGCGTCACGTCGGCATTTCATCCAAGTTAACGGTCAACTAACGGTTGACTAACTGGCCGCGGGCTTGGCGCCCCAAAACGTAACTTCATGTGTACTTTTGCTCCTCAAAAAACTTCGTGGTCGAGCGCTCCGGAGGAAACTTCATGTGTAAAATCGCTCCTTCGCCGAAAAGAGAATCTATTTTGAGCAAAAAAAAAGTATGGATAAAGCACTAGTCACAAAAGCATCCCCTGGTAAATGCACAATAGAACCGTAGGCTAGGAGTACCGAGTGTGCCCCAACTAAAAGATTGTACTGCAATTTGCCTTAAAAATTTCAAGCAAATTATAAAACTTTGGACAAACTCAACCACAAAAAATCAAATCTTTAAAGCTCAAAAACGAAAATAAAACGCATACATGACCGAAGAAATATCAAAATCAAATCTAGAGTACCTAACAATCAAACGAAACATCAAAATTATCATTCACCATTGAGGACTTCCGAATCGAGCGTGTCGACATCAAACCCATCGAAGTAGTGGTCGAAGACGTGGCACGGAGCGTCAACATGGGTGCCGTGTGAGTAGGGATCTTCATCTCTCGAGTTATTAGCAATAGAACCGTTTTTCATGCTATGTTGAAGCCAGAGGAAGTAGCCAAGCCCATCCTTAGACTCAAAAACTGGCATGTCACACTACTACAAAAATTGGATATTACCACCTTAAAAGACGTCCTTATTAAGAATTAGGAAGTAAAAAATACGGGCGGTGGCATTCTTGTAATAATTTGTAAGGAAGTTGAGCCTTGAACGTCTGAAATTTAGTTTAGGACTTGTAAAATATATTTTTGTCGACCTAACAATATTTCGGGACGACTAACATCTTCATGGGAAATATGAGAATTTTTCGTTTAGCGCCACGGGATTTAATGTTTTTTGGAATAAAATTCCTTTTTTTGAACTTTTTTTAAAAAATGGCGACCGAAATAAATTCGGGTTGCTCATTGGGGGAAATGTGGCGACCGAATTGGATCGAAGTCGCCCATTGGGAAATTGGCGCACTGAAATAAATTCGGTGTCGCCCATTAGGGAAATGTGGCGACTGAATCCGATTCAGTCGCCCGTTGGGAAATGTGGCGAGCTGAATCCCATTCGGGTTGCCCATTGGGATTTAATGTTTAGCGCCACGAGATTTAATGTTTTTTGGAATAAAATTCTTTTGTTTGAACTTTTTTTTAAAAAATGGCGACGAAATAAATTCGTCGCTCATTGGGAAATGTGGCGACTGAATTGGATCAGTCGCCCGTTGGGGAAATGTGGCGACGAAATAAATTCAGGTCGCCCATTTGGAATTTGGGCGACCTGAATCAGATTCAGGTCGCCACATTTCCCCTAAAACGAAACGCCACGACCTTTCCTCGTCATTTGCCTCAGCTCTCTCAAAATCGCAAAAACCTAGTGCCTCCTTCCCCAAGTCCAATACCCTTTTCTCCGACATTTCCTCCGTCTCCGCCGCGCCCCGGCTTCTCTGTTTCTCATACTCCTCGGCACGTCTCCTCCGTCTCGCTTTGCCACGCCTCCGAGCCTCCGTCGTCTCTTATACTCCCCGGCTCTCATTCCTCCTCCTTCCCCAAATCTAGTCACCATTTCCCTTTTCACGGGCATCTCCTCTCGTCTCCATCGCTACCGCACAAATCGACTGTGTGCTTCCAACTCCACTCCACCTCAGATTCGTTCTTCCAGCCGACCTCCACTCCATCTCCATAGTCGCCACTCCTGCGGCGTCTCTGTGTGCGTGCCACCAGACATTTTCTCCAAGTCATTAGGCCTTCTTTGTTCAGGTGTGTTTCCCTCTGAAACAAAGCTTTTTCTCTCTTTTGGTTTTGATATGTGTGGGAAGGATGAAAAAGGGAAATGAACGGGACGGGGGACATGATAGAAAATGAGAGGATTCAAAGTGTGTTGTTGAGAATTGTTTGTTCATTGTTGAAAATTCTTTGTTCATTGTTGATGAATTGTTTGTTTTACTTAGCATTTTGATGAATTGTTTGTTTTACTTAGCATTTTCTTTTTGATTTGGAAACATATGGCGAGAAGCTATAGCGCCGGCGGCAAAAGAGGATTTTGATGGTGCATTCTTGTATTGTTGCAATTAAATTAAATCTTCCCTCTTTTTCAAAACACACCAATTTTTCTTAAAAATAAAAAGGGTCTATGAGTCTTGCAAAATTAGGGTAAGTCTACATAGTATTTAGTTTTATTTGTGTTCATGTTGCTTTTAGTTTCAAAACACACCACTTTAATTTGGTAGACTTGTTACTTCAATAATAGACTTGTTACTTCCTCACCATGCCATATCCATGCTTTCTTCTCATGCTTTTGTAATGGTTGTTTTATTGCTAGGAAATGGAACAAATCGGTGTTGGGGGATTTAGTTGATAAATATTGATCTTATACCGACTACTTGTTTGTGACTTGGCACGACAACAACCCACAAGAGCTTGAGGGTCCTAGGGTAGGTATTTTTAATCATGTTGCTTTTGTCATACAATTATTCCCTCTCATATGTTATATCCTAAGTTCAATGTTAGTTTGAATAATTCTAATGTTGTCTTTATTGTTGTTGTCTTTAGGTTGACTAGAGCAAATAAATTTCAAGGAGATGAATTTAAAGTTGAGGTAATTATAGTTAAATATTGTTTTGTTGTTGATGTGCATTGAACTAGGTAATCTTTGTAGTATGGATAATGATGCTTAGATGTCCATAATTTATAGTTTATGACTTAGACAACTTAGATATATTTTAGTTTTTTGTATTGATGAAATTATTGGATTTAATAGCTGATATTTTCTAAATTGCCTTAGTTAGTAAGTTTTGTTGAATTAAGTTGAAATGGTTTGTTGTTGAAATTTTGGGATGTCTGTTTGTTGAGGGGAAATCTTTACGATTTTTTTACAAGATTGAGAAAAAACCATGTCGTTATTGAAATTGTTATGAACTTGGTTGTTGTTGGAAATGTCTTAGGTGATAACAAAATGGGTCATAGTTGGATGAATGCTTTGAGAACTAGTGAAGAATATGAGAATGGGGTGGAAGAGTTTATTGAATTTGCTAGAAGGAATGTGGCTACAAAAAATGGGATGTACTATTGTCCATGTGTTAATTGTTTAAATGGGGTTCGAAGGGATATTCTTGATATAAGGGACAACCTAATTTGTGATGGAATAAACCTTCGATACACAACGTGGATATGGCATGGTGAGGAGGTAACTCCCGAGTGCATCCTACGAAAATGAAGTTGAGGTAGATGATGATGGAATGGAGAGAATGATTCATGATGTTGAGGTCGAATCCTTTGCACAACCGCATGAATATGATAGCGTGCGGAGTGATGCGAGACACCTTTGTTCCCTGGGTGTACTAAGTATACGGTTATTTGGGACCTTACATTTGGTCAACTTAAAGGCAACATGTGGGTGGACCGATAGCGGTTTCACGTCGTTGCTTGAATTGTTGTGTGATATGTTGCCGAGATAATAATGTACTTCCAAATCGTATGTATGAGGCCAAGAAAATCTTATCTACGATGGGTATGGAGTATTTAAAAGATACACGGTTGCCCTAATTGCATATTGTACAGAAATGAGTATGAAGGCCTTAGTAATTGTCCGAAGTGTAAAACTTCACGATACAAAGTGAAGAAAGGTGGTGGTTGGAGATCACACAAAAAAAAGGCAACCTTTGAAGGCCTTGTGGTATCTTCCCATAATTCCTCGGTTTAAGCGTCGTTTACTAGTGAAGCAACAAGCAAAGAAGTTGAGAGGCATTCGATGAGAGAATATCCGATGGAAAATATCTACGGCACCGGTGACTCTCTCCAATGGAAGAAAATAGACGAAATGTTCCCGCAATTTGGCATTGAGCCAAGAAACCTTCGGTGGGGCTTTGTACGGATGGCTTCAATCCGTATCGAACTCTTAGCAGTACCCATAGTGCATGGCCGGTTCTCCTTGTAATATACAACTTACCTCCCCGGCTATGTATGAAACGCAAGTATGTGATGCTTTCTATGATGATTTACGGACCAAAACGACTGGTAACAATATCGATGTGTACTTGGCGCCTTTGGTTGAGGATTTGAAGAAGTTGTGGGAGGAAGGCATAGATGTGTTTGATGCATATAAGAAGGAGTCCTTCAAGTTGCGTGCAATGATTTTTACCACGATCAACGACTTTTCGCATACGGAAATTTGTCTGGGTACGAGTGTGAAGGGGCATAAAGCATGTCCAATATGTGAAAGTGACACAAACTTCCAGCAATTAAAGCATGGAAAAAAACAGTCTACCTCGGTCATAGGAGGTTTCTTGATCGGTTCCACCCATATCGTAAGTTAAGAAAGCGTTTTAACGGCTTCAGGAGCATAGAACGGCTCCAAAGGCATTAACCGGAGAGGAAGTCTATAGTCGGGTGATGCATATCAATGTCACATTGGGTAGCGAGAAAAGGATTGCGGGTGAGAAGAATATATGGAAGAAGAGATCAATTTTCTTTGATCTTCCATATTGGCGTAGTCTTGATGTGAGACACGTCTTGATGTGATGCATGTGGAAAAAAATGTTTGCGATAGCCTTGTCGTACTCTTTTGCACATACCGGGAAGACTAAGGATGGAATTAGTGCGAGACTAGACCTGGTTGATATGGGAATAAGAGAATGGTTACATCCACGAGTAACGGAAGATGGTAAGAGGGCATACATGGACCCCGGCTCATACACTATCAAAAGCGGAGAAAAAAGTTTGTGTGGGTGTCTATATGACATTAAGGTTCCACAAGGATATTCTTCAAATTTGAGAAGGTGTGTTTCAATGGACGATTTGAAGTTAGTGGGAATGAAGTCTCATGATTATCATGTGTTGATGCAACAATATTACCAGTAGCTATTAGGGGCATTATGAAAGATGAAGTGCGGACCACTATAACAAAATTGTGTATTTTCTTTAATGCTATATGTAACAAAGTCATTGACATTGAAAAGTTGGATGAATTGGAAAATGAGGGTTATATTATTTTGTCCCAACTAGAGATGCATTTTCCTCCGCATTTTTCGATATAATGGTGCACACGATAGCGCACTTGGTAAGGGAGGTAAGGCTCGTGGTCCAGTTTACCTAAGGTGGATGTACCCTTTCGAGCGATACATGAAGATCTTAAAAGGGTATTCTAAAAATCCTTATCGACCGGAAGCCTCAATCGTTGAGAGATATGTAGTGGAAGAGGCTATGGAGTTCGTAAAGATTATCTATCGGGGGCGACGTTACAATCTCGGCATGATAAGGGGATAAGTGAGGGAACTCGAGGAATCAAGCTGAAGAATATGCTTCGTCCGGAGGTGTTGCAAGCACACTGTACATCTTGAATAATACGGAAAAAGTTCAACCATACATTGATGAACACGAAAAGAGTTTGAAGAATATGAATCCAAGGAAGAATGACATGCAGATAGCTAATGAGCAAAAGAAGACATTTATAAAGTGGTTCCGGGAGAAAGTATTGCACGAGACCGGTGTGTCGGCTACAATCGAGTGGTTAGCTGGGGCCTTCTTATCGGGTCATCACTTGGACAGTTATGACATCAACGGATATTCTTTCTACACAAAAGACCAAGATGACGGGAGTTTCGTGCAAAAAACGGTGGGGTGATGGTTGAAGCTGAATCCATGCACTTTTCGAGTTCGAAAGACAAAACCCGGTGTTAGCATCTATGGCCTATTATGGAGTTATTGAAGAAATATGGGAGATGAGCTACACCAAGTTCAAAGTTGCTTTATTTAAATGTAAGTGGGTTAACAATAATCTTTGTTGTAATAGATCCTAAATTTGGATTTGTCTCGGTTGATCTTCAAAGACTTGGTCATAGAGACGAGCCATTCATTCTAGCAAGCCAGGCGAAACAAGTGTTTTATGTTACAGACCCTACAAATAACAAAATGTCCATTGTACTTCAAAGTAAAAAACAGACGTATGGTGAAGAATCCTTGAACCTGGACGATACACTCCCTTTCACAACAAATCCACCGACAACATGTGAAGTAGAATTGGTAGATGATGAAGAATATGCTCCAAGGAAGGATCATTCTGAAGGAATATGGGAAACCATATAAAGTCAGATCTTAAGTTATGAGAAAGTCCTATGTTATTTTTGTACAGGTTTAACATGTTAGTTCATTTTATTCATTCGTTTATTATTTAATAATAACCCTATCTAACATTATTCATTTGTCTTTGATGAACAGGAATATGTCTAGCTCTGACGAGTCATCGGGTGATGGTGGGAATGATGTACCGGTGGTGAGAAGGGGTAGAGGTAGCACACAGATGGGTGCGTTAATTGCACGTCGTGGCGGTCGAGAAAAAAGAGGCTGCATGTGGAGTTTGATGCCAATATGAAACCAATTGGTCAGAGGAAGACAATTTCATTAGCTACGTAGGCTATCGCTCGAAGCAAAGTTCGCATTGTATTCTCTCATTGGAAGTTGGTTCCTCCTAAAACGAAGGAGTTGATGGGCACAACTTTTGGTATCTCACTTTCGATATCTTATGCATTTGTATCTTTAGTTTTATCACTTGATTTCTTTCATATCTTCTCTTTTACCTTGCAAAGCAAACGTATGATGTGCCTAACAATAAGGCCATGAACAAGCATTGGATGGGCGAGGTTCGTATACGTTGGAAAGACTTTAAGAACAAGCTCACTAGAAAGTATATTCGAGGGGCAAAGAGGGACAAGGACCCATGTCGGGACTATGATTACATTAGTCCGAAGATGGAGGGAGTTTGTGGCGTCACGCCAGAATCCTGAATTTCTTGTAAAATTTCTTTCATATCTTATCTTTTAGTTGAATCTATTTGACATCGAAGGCTTAGTTTTATTTGTTTTCGTGTCACAGGAAAAAAGTCAGGCCAATAGAGAGAGGCAAGCGAGAAATAAGTATCCGCATTGCATGTCAGGGGTGGCTATAAGAAGCTTGAACGGAGGTCGATGGAAGAAGAGTTGCGAGAAAATGAAGGAAGCTGCTCAATCCGATCCTTCCCCGTTATCCAGGCCCACGAGCGTCCTCCTCGCCACAAAAAATGGATAGCTGCGAGGATGAAGGGCGAGAAATACATAAATGAAGATGTGGTGAGGTTGCTTCAAAGATTGTAAGTAGTTAAATTAGAAGTATTAAATAGCTTCGGTTGTTTCATATTTTTAGAGTTTAATTAGTTAATATTTCTGAAAAATCCTATGATACGGGATGTGTTTGAGCAGCAAAGCAGACCAAGGTTCATTCACGCCGGGTACACGGATGGACATTTTGTCCACGGCGATTGGGAAGCCCGATTACCTTGATCTTTGTTCGTGGGGAGCCGAGGGGAGTTAGTGTCGTGAAATACTTTGGACGGCGTTCCGGTTGTTCGCATGACGATGACAACCCTAGTCCTCGGCTTGTAGCCAAAATTCGAGCGTCCCTCGTAGATGAGGTTATGGCACAACTACGGGGTGAAATGAGGGAGATGATACAAGGGAAGGTAAATACGCAACCTTCAAACGGGGAATCCCGGCCTTCCCAAGCGGCAAGGAAAGTTTTCACGCTCGGATGTACCTATTGGCGAACCTTCTCATCACTCTCCAGATGTACTTATTGACGAGCCTGGCGAGCCTTCTCACACTCCACAGGGGGGACAACCTTGCCGCCTATATTTGGATGACCCACACCGGCGTATTGTTGCAGATGGTCTTGTTTATCCAGAACAAACCACACACCACAATATGCAAATTCCACAAGACCAACGTAGGGTGACTCTGACAAGTGTGCGAGAGGGGGAAGAAAAGACAGCCATCCCGATTATTGATGAGGAGGTTCCCACGCTAGACGTTGCCACCACATCGTTCATCCTTTGGCCGCATCATCTTATTGAGGTGGGGACGACACCTCCAATGGTAAGAAATACATTGCGATTGACGATGAGTAGGGTTTAGGATTGATTTTCATTGCTAACCCACTCATAATTTGTTTATTATGTTTTCATAGCATGAACAAGCTGCGGGAAGATTTCCATACTTATCAACGCTGCGAGAGCTCTACCAGGACATCGTCTCTATCGGCTTGCGAGATGCCTCCGGGCATTGTCGGTGCGAGACAAGACATATCCGATATCAATTGGGAAAGATTTGATAGAGTTTATGCATATGGACATTTAGATATACTGTGGCTTCAACTTGCAATCTTGTAAGTTTTTTTACCCTTTAATTATGTCAATACTCTTTTTTTGTTTAATATATTCAACAACACTTATCATTTTATTTCGATCGTAGTGTATGCACGACATCGCAAAAAGGGAGACCTATTGGATTCGTATGGATTCTTATGTCCTGGATCCACGGCTTATTTCGCAATATCTTAGCCGGGAGGGTCATTTATGTTGGTTTAACAATGGGCGACATAAAATCGTCTTGTTATCTAGCGCCAATACATGAAGGGTGCGTATTTTTTTTGTCTATATAAGATTTTTAAGGAAAAAATGCTTTTTTATCTTAGTTTAATATTAATATGTATATGTTGTAGTGCTCATTGGACCTGTGCGTTGTTTGTCCCGCCAAGAACGCATGTTATTGGTTCGATTCCATAGGTGGCGAGACCAAGCGAGGATATCAAAAACATGTTTGCCGAGTAAGTAAATTTTTGTCTAAATCATCGATTCTTTTTTTAAATGAATTGTTTTCATGTCTGTTAATTTCCATTTTAATGATAGTGGTCTTAGGACATATAGGCAGATTCTTTGGAGCACGAGAGCGGGGTGGACCGAAGTGGTTTTATCCGAAGGTAAGTAGTTTCAATTCAAATTTTTTTTCGAGACACGGTAGCTTTGTTTAACAATTTGTTTTTTATTTATAGTGCCATCACCAACCAGGGAACACGAGTGCGGATACTACGTTATCAATTGGATGCAATCTATCGTTTCCGCGGATGTACTACCGGCTTGCAAAACGTACGTAATGCTCCGTGATCCTCAAATGATGATATTTTTTGTTGTGGTACTTCGGTTGTTAATTATACCTTGTTTTCCAATTTACGGTTTTTTCGTGCGAGGATCCGTACTCACGGGATGACATCGATTCGATTCGAGACATGATGGCTAGATATCTTCTTGAACATGGCTCAATGTGAATATATAGGCAAGTCATTACTTGTTAGGGTGATTGTCATTGTGAAACTTATTAAGCTTGTCTTGACATCGGTTTCGTAAATTATTGGTGCTGCTCTTGAATTTGCCACTTTAATTCTTGTGAATATGAGGTTAGATCACTTGTTTAATTTCGGAAATAGATCACTTTGTCATATGAGGTTTGATTTTGCCATTATACCTTACGCATTTGATTTTCCAATAACCAAGACTTGAGAATTTTGTTGAATCATACCATCATAACTGATTTTCTTTGAAAGTTTTATGTGTTTGCTTGGGAGGTGTTTGATTTGCTTGTGTGGTGCTTGTGATTATTACTAGGTGGCTCTCATTCACTTTAGCATTAGAGTTGAGCTAAATTTCTGTATCTTTGAAACCTTGAAATTCTGTTAAGCTTCGTGTTCAAAAGTCATTCTTTGCTATATATATTTGCCTCTTGTCGCATATCGGTGTTATTTGCCAATTGAAGGGAATGTTGATGCTATCTAATTGCTGCATTAAATTGTGAAAAGTTTGTTGTGAAATTTTGGAGATTAATTGCCTCGAAAATGTGAGAAAAATTTGTTGTCATAGTGGTGCTTTGTTTGTTGTTTTGGTCTAGTTTTAGTAACCAAAATCTAGGTCATACATTCTTTCTTTTTTTGTTGTTGAAGTTCTTTGAAAGTTTATTGCCTTCTTAGGTGACTTTCCGAACTTGCCTTCTTAGGCTCGCATGTTGAAGTTTTCCTTTGGAGTTGTTGATATTCTTGCATCCTCATGGTTATGTTGGAAGCTAAGTTGTGAATTTGATTGATTTTGTTGACTGATTAGAACATATATATTGTCATTCTCTTGTATGATCTTGTATGTGTAGCCAATTCTTTTGTTGAAGTCACTTTTACAATTTTCTTATTGAACCACTTGTATTCATTGTTATTTCACCTTCTTTTTGATGGAATGCACATACATATAATTCATACGGTCATAATATATTATAGTCAGATATGCGCTTAATTATTTTGTGAAGCATTTGCAGCAAATTGGCCAAACAAAACAGCAAGCACATTTTTTTTAAAAAAAAAAAATACTTTAAGGCGACCTGAAAACAATTCAGGGCGTCTTTGGATCATAAGAGGCTAATAGGAATAGATAATAAGGTCGCCTAAAATTCAGAAATGAGGCGGAAATGAAAAATAGGCGACCTGAAACCATTTCAGGTCGCCTCATATGAGGCAATGAGGCATATGAGGCGACCGAACCCATTTCGGGTCGCCTCATAAAGCGACTGAAATGGTTTGGTCGCCTCATATGGGACTATACTACTACGCTCTCCCCAACGTCCCTTAGAATCAGGACGTTAATTGGGTCTTTTTTAGGTCGTCTTTTAAGTATTTTGTAGTAGTGTCAGGGGCATACTTGTGACTGATATGGCCATTGCCATGGACTTCCGACGAGGACTCGCTGAAAAAGACACCGGAAAGTAGAATGATTGTGAGTGGACAAGAGGAGAAACTGGTACCATCCAGGGGGATTTGAATGGAGGGAGGTACGTGAGGTTTTTTTTTTTTTTATTGAAAGAGGCAAGCCGAAGCTTGAAGAGTTACAGAAGGAAGCTAGACCAAAAAGTCTAGTCCTTAATAAAAAAACAAAATACACTAGGAATTACAAGCGAAAGCGGTCCCTTAAAACCATAGGGAGACATCCCGTTGGAATTGTGGGAGCTAAGACCACATCAACACTATCAGTAACATCTTGGCCCAACTTGGCCATATAGTCCGCGCAAGCAATGTTTTCTCTAGGCGTATGGCAAATCTCCACGCTCCAATCTTGAAGAAGGAGATCACGAATGTCCCTAATGATGTCACTAAACGGGTGATCAGCGTAATGATCTCTCATAATGATGTTGATGGCATCAAAAGAGTCAGAGTATAGGATGACTCTTTGAATACCCATCCGGCGGGCCACGGTCAGCCCGGTCATAATAGCTTGAATCTCCGCTTAAGTAATAAGCCGATGCCCGGGGAGTATGTGAGGTATTTTAATATTACTTTGGTTGGATTTGATCATAAGGAAATGGAGGGTGAGAGATTTTAATGTTACTTTATTTGGTTTAGGAGGGGGAGAGAAGGGAAATTTTTTCACATTGACAACTTTATCCTTATATTAGGTTTAGGAGGGGAGGAAGGGAAATTTTTTCACATTGACAACTTTATCCTTATATTAGAGAGATTTTAATGTTACCTTATTTGGTTCAGGAGGGGAGGGAAATTATCTTCACATGGACAACTTTACTTATATTATAAGTGATTTTTTCCAAATTTTATTAAATGTATAATAACATTTAATTATAAATTACATTTTTATCCCTTAAAATGAAAATTAACATTTAAAACATACATGCATACATATATATAGATATATATATTGAAAATCAAGACAATATTTTATCAAGCTATACAAATCAACCATGAAGCTGAGCATTGGCATGCATATGACATCATAATTTTGACAAATTAAACGTAGAAATAAAATACACACGGGTTTTTTTAAATGGGTCAAAAATGTTCTTCATACCAAAACAAAACCAAACACCGTCATTTACCAAAATAAGAAGTTCTTCATACCAAAATATGAATAGTGGCATCAAATGCCATCATAAAGAAAATTAAAATATGTAAGGTGACATCAAAATCTATCAAAAGACATCCATCATAGGCAAAATAAAATATCCTCAAATTTATTTTCTAAGCAAACGAGCTAATCTAATCACCGAAAAACCATTTGCATAATAACTTGCTTGCGCATAGGGGGGGGCATTGAATCACTTTGCTACGAGTTTGCTCAAATCTTTCATGAGGAAGCGAGTAGATGATAGAGATATTATCCTCATCACATCCACTCTCTCGAATCAACTTAAAAGTGTCCTCCCCGAAATTTGTGATGCATATCTATCTCGAAAAACTTGATTTTCTTCCCTCATAGCATTTACCATATCTTGTATTTGCTCGCAATCAAAACTCCTTGAGAAGAAGTGTCTTTTGCCTTGTTTGCGCCAACCCTTCTAGTCTTCTTTGAGCTCTCACTTTGTGCTCCATGAGAAGGATCATCAAATTCCACATCGTCCAAATTGAGGAAAACCCGAAAAGTCATATTATTTTGGGATAGAAGTGAATCAACCTCATTCTCAAGCGGTGATGGAGGACTGGAGTGTGCTAGTGGAGGAATTGAGATACGTCTTTTCTTCATATTTGAAGGAGTGTCCCCATCATCCCCAGTGGCTCTATCATTTTCATAAAGAGCCAACATCTTTTCATAATTTGGTAGGGGCGTATTTCTCCAACGAGCAGCTTTTGGTTTTACCTGAAAAATCAGAGTTTAAGAATTTAATGCAATATCAATACTATTTTGTTGGTCTTGACAGGGGAATAAAGGATTTTAAACAATAAAAATATAATAAATGTCAAAATAATTCTTAAAATAAGACGGTTTATGTATCTCACCTCAAAATAACATTGCCAGTTCTGATCTCCATTAATAGTAACAATTTTATTTTTGTTACTCACCATCTTCAACTTTTGATGCTTGGTAGAAACCAACATATCCCAGTTGTGAATAGTTGGCCTCCCCAAGATTATATTATATGGAGATGGAAGATCAACAACAATGAATCTTACTCGTTTTGACTTGAACGCTTCCTTTGTTCCCAGCGTTAACCGAAGATCAATATACCCCTTAGGAGAAGTATGTTCTCCATTAAAACCTGTGAGGATTGTCTTACACGGCTTCAAATCTTCTTGATCGAGATTCATTCTTTTGAAAGCGTCCCAGAAGATGATGTCAGCACAGCTTCCAGCATCTATGAAAATCCTCTTAACCTTGCAATTTACCAGGATTCCTGTAATCACCAAACCATCTTCATGACCTAGGACTACATCCTTCAAATCTTCTTTAGTGAAGTACAATAGAGGAGGTTCCAGTTTGCTAGAATCTTCTTCAAACTCCGACTGATCCCTTGCCGAAAAAACCTCCCTTAAGTACTTTCTCCTCTGGCTTACCGTATCTCCCCCTCCTCCAAAAGCTCCGCTGATTATGTTGCAGTCAAACTTGGCTTCTTGAAATTCATCGTCATTACCATCTGGTTTCTTCGCTTTTCCTCTCTCTTTTTCTTTTCGTGAACCAGGGCTCTTATCGACCTCCTTGCTTGCGCTTATTAATCTTCCATCCCTGGGTTTTTATTACGTATTGTTGTAATTTACCATCTCTGACAAATTTTTCCACAGCATCTCTGAGATCCCAGCATTGATCAGTAGTATGTCCCGGCCCATTATGAAATGCACAGAACTGGGATTGATCAACACCTGCTTTATTGTAAAGTGGTCGAGGTTGTTCCGCCTTTTTCATCTCGGTCACCGCTACCTCTCTCCAAATTTGAGACCTGGAGCATTTAGAGGAGTATATTTTTCATATGACTATGAAAGGGCAGCAGCCAAATTCTGTAACATGATAAATGATGAAAGACCCTTCATTTTGAATTGGGAAGATTTCAAAATATAACGAAGTCTTATTTGGATGTTAAATTAATCAGAATTATATCGTTGCAACATCTGGAATTTTTCCTGCTTATGTTCTCATCTCTCACTATGACTACACAAAAGCCTTGACAGACCAAATGGGGCCTCGCAACACTCACTGTTCAAGATCCGACTCATCAGAAGTGATACCTCAATAGTCCATGCCACCCATGCGGCAACATAATACGGTGCTGTTAAGAAGGAAAACTTACTAGGTAGGAGATGCAACGAGGGAATGAAAGTAGGATCTATGATTCTTATGTCTCTCACTCTTCTCTCTCTCTTCTCTATCTTTCTCTTTTTTGTAGGGTATACACTAGTTGCAACAGGGGATTCCCTGGAACAGCTTCAACTATTAGAAGAAAAACAAACAAGCTATTTGTGTTTTTATCTCTTCTCTTACTTTAAGTTATTGATCAAAGAATCCATCTTAGAATAAATAAGTTCCCAAGCTAACATAGTGGACAAACCTACAATCTTTCAATCCTAGAGAGAGACTACATGCTACTTAGGTCACAAAGACCATTAGCCATATTTTAAGCACTTTAACAGTGAGAGGAATGCCTTGTTTTGAGTCATTGATGATGGCATTAGGGAGATCAAGCGTGAATCACAAATCATGAGGACCAGAGGTCCCACCACTTACTAACTCAATATTTCTGGGTTATTAATTATGTTGCCTTTATCAATATTCCTAACTATTCAATCAATCCCTATTTTCTTTTTGGATTACAAGGAGGCATAGAGGGTTGGGAGTGATCAAAAGAGAATGAAAAATATGAAGGTACGTCGAAATTCCAAGACAGTTTATGCATCGCATGAGCCAAAACTCTTGCGAACCCATATACCAGCAGGAGATACTCCGACCCTCACTTGGCATAAACCCGTATCCTTAACGTAACTATCAGGTTCATCCAATATTATCGTTCTGAAATAAACCGAAGGCAAATAGGAATAGGGTGCTCACCGGAAAGGATTACAGCTTCGATGTCTCCGCCTTCGATCGTCGCCCTCTTGCCTCACCGTAAACAGTTGAGCTGCCGAAATGATGAAGAAAAATATTTAGCTTCCTTAATCTCTCCAAAAGAAAAAATTAACTAGGTCTTATAATTAGGATTGGAGGTTTTTCTTTTTCTTTATAATG
Organism: Acacia acuminata; assembly: GCA_019022655.1. Lineage (NCBI taxonomy): Eukaryota > Viridiplantae > Streptophyta > Magnoliopsida > Fabales > Fabaceae > Acacia > Acacia acuminata. The sequence continues at coordinate 726,165 of JAFJYI010000199.1, forward strand.
TTTATATTATCCATTATCATATATGATTTCTTAAGAATATTTTTATAGGAGGAAAAAAGTTATTATGTCCCAGATGATGAATAATGATATAATAATTTATTGGTTTCAAAATTTTCACAAGCATGCGAAGTTATATATATATATATATAGGGATAGGATATTACCATTCTAACGTCACTATCACTTTTTCACCGTTATATTAGAATCTCATAATTGTTAGCAATAATATTTTATCTCACACACACACACACATATATATATATATAATCATAATAATAATTTAATGCATAAAAGCTTCGATTTTCAATATGATTTTATACGTCAGCATATCAAATTTTATCGGAAAAAACTATTCGACCATGTAAATAATGAAAGTATATATGAGCACACAAAAAAAAAAGTATACTGGTGCACGTTCTGCCCCGAAGGATAGAACCGGGATATTTTGTTCCACTTTTCAAACGGAACCGGTTTTGGCGCTCGTCGTACGGACGAGTAGGGAGAGCTCGTCCGTACGGATGAGATCTGGACCGTTTAGATCGATCTGGGCGTTTGATTTGATTTTTTTTTTTTAATTTTCATCAAAAATAATTTTAATGGGTAGAGGATCTAAAATAAAAATAATCTCTCAACTAACATTTTTTGAAAAAATGATTTTTTCATATAAAAAAAAAGATCTGGACGTAACGGACAAGCTCCCCCTGCTCGTCCTTGGGACGAGTAGGGAGTCTGATTCCGCATAGCATCTTGGTGTGTTTGAAAAGGGATTTAGTTTCCCCGCCCATCCAAAATATAGGTAGGGGAGTCTATCCCATTTGAAAGGTCTAGATGAGATATAGGCGTTAGATTTATTTTTTTATTTTTATTTTAAAAAAAATTAGTTTAATGGATAGATAATCTAAAATAAAGATAATCTCTCAACTAATATTTTTTCAAAAATCGATAGGAACCGGTTTTGGTGTGCCCGACACATTTTAGTTGACGATCCGGATTTTATTTTTTTTAACTAGCCGCTTTTTTGAATAAAAAAATTAATTTTTGAAAAATGTTAGTTGAGAGATTATTTTTATTTTAGATTATCTACCTATTAAAATATTTTTTTAGAAAAATAAAAAATAAAAAAATAAATCTAGACCGTCCATATCCCATCTGGACAGTCCAGATGGGATAGGCTCCACCTGCCTATTACTAAATCCAGACGGCCTAGATGCGCCAGGCGCATGGTGCCTATCCATTGGGTAGGCACCAAAACCGTTCCGTTCAGATAGTTCTCATCGCTATAATTTTGGAGTTAATCACTTTTTCTATTTTTTTATATAATTTTATTTATTTAAATTAAATTATATGTTGTACCTTAGAATATATTTTATATCTAATATCTTAAATTAATTAATTTCTAATCATGCATTCGAAATATTTTTCTGTACCACGCGTACCCTAAAATATTTGTTTAACACTTAATATCTTAAGTTAATTAATTTTCAATGCATAGAATATTTTTTTAAAAAAAATATTTTATTTGGGGATGAAAACTACGTACTCATCTTTTAGATGAACGTGGGATGTGAATTCAACCCATACTCCTCAATCCTCATCCATGTAATTATGATGAAAGAATTTATCATGTAATTATTAGAATAAAAATAATATATCCAAAACAAAGTTTATAAAAGTAAAAGAAATAATAATAACAAATTTAAAAAAGAAAAGAATTTTATAAAAAAGGGGAGAGGGTATGTATATTAATTAATGGTGGGCACGTGTGGAGGGGCATAGTAGGACGTGGCTTTCCTCTAATTCCCTAACCATTGCTACCCTCCTTTTCCATTAAACGGTGCTGTTTTGGTTATTATTATTATTATTTTTTTAAAAAAATAACATTCATCATTTTAAGTATTTTCTCAGTTGCAGTCAATAATTTGAAGTATTTTTAGTATTAGTCAATACCCTAAAATATTTTTTTTAAGATTCTAAAATAATTTTTCAAGATCATGAAGTGTTTTTTAGTATCAATTAATGTCTTGGAGTATCTTTTTAATACCAATCAGTATCTTGAATTATTTTTTTTAGTAACAATCAGTACCTGAAATATTTTTTCAAAATCCTACATTTCAAGGTACTCAATAGTAATAAAAAAATATTTCAAGATTCTAACTGGTACTGAAAAATACCTCATGATCTTGAAAAATTATTTTATGATCTTGAAAAAATATTTCAGGGTACTGAATTGTACTAAAAAATACTTCAAGATATTGATTGGTACTAAGAAAATACTTGATGATCTTGAAAAATTATTTTAGAATTTTGAAAAATATTTAATGGCACTTTTTGATTAAAAAAATACTTTAAGATCCCGACGAGTACTAAAAATATACTTTAGAAGTCTTGATTAATACTAAAAAAATGCTTCATGATCTTAGAAAAAGTTTAGGATATTGAAAAAAATACTCCGGTACTGATTGTTATTGAAAAAATACTTAGGATAATGAATGCTATTTTTTTAAAAAAAAAAAAAAAAAAAAAAAAAAAAAAACAAAGAGTGAACAGTGTTGGAGCTCAGCGGATGGTTAGAGAATTGGAGGAAGGCCAGGTTCTATAGTTTTGTGAAATCAATAAAATTTTTATTATCTCAAAACCCACTTCCAGATCACTACTTCTTAGGCTCCTATACCTCAACTCGCTTCCTCGTTCTCTCTGCACATCCACTCAAGAGAGTCGAACCCAGAAGCTCGAACGAATCGCTAATGAGCTTCTTGACCTCAACAAGTTGGAAAGGTACGACTTTACGATTCTTTGGAGGCTCAAGATGGGTATCGACAGGTAAGGGCCAGCTGTGACAGGGGTCGGTTCATCAGGTTCTGCCTCAGCCGGAGCTGGGTCTGGCTCAGCGGATGCAAAGGCGGCGGCAGCGGAGAAGACGGTGTTTGATATAAAGTTGGAGAAGTATGATGCTGCGGCAAAGATCAAGATTATCAAGGAGGTAAGAGGTTTTACTGATTTGGGATTGAAGGAAGCTAAGGATTTGGTGGAGAAAGCTCCTTGTGTTTTAAAGAAAGCAGTGACAAAGGAGGAGGGTGAATCTATTATTGAGAAGCTCAAGGGGGTGGGAGCTTCTGTTGTGCTGGAATAATCTTAGTTTTGCTTCTGTACTGTAGCTTTTTGTCTCAATCCTTTAGTAGAATTATGATTGTTCTGCTCAATGATGGAAAATATATCTTCTTTCCTCCGGTTAGTGATGTTTTTGTTCAATAAGATCCTCCATACTAACTGATGTCAAATATTTGGGCATTTTAATAAAGGGTTAAGGTGTAGACGACCAACAAAGTTTTACTTCAAAAACGTTCAGCACAAAAAAAAGGGTAAATTCTGCTCTCTCTTTTTCTAAATTCCTCCTCTTATTTTCAGTTTCTATAAAAGGTAAATTCTAGGGTTTGTTAGATTTTAATATTTTGAGTATTTCAGTTTTTTCTTTAGCTTTTAATAGCACTAATGGTGTTAGAATAAGAATGATTATTGTTTAGTTTTAACTAAATGGTTAATTTGAAAAAAATAAAGTTAGGGATTGATTAGGAAATTTGTGATTTATGACATGAGTAATGTTGAATTCGAATTTAATGATTTACTTTAACCTTTTAACTTGTTAGAGGTTATATTGATAATTGAATGAGTTAGTTTTGAGATTTATAAGAAAATATGAATATTTAGGATTTTGGGTGAAACTTTAAGAATAGGGAATTTGGTGTTTGAATAATTTGAGAATATGGTAGGGTTTTCGTTATTCTAATAGTGAAAAATAAATTATGAAATGAAGAAATGTGATTGTCATGATGATTTGGGGAATAGTTGATTTATGAAATTTGCACTAAAGCTAAAAGTTAGTAAATCTAGGGAATTTCAGCATGAATGGAGGAAAGTATTATTATCAATAATTTTAATGAGGGAAATGAAGTTATTGGATAATAGAAATATTATTAAAATAGAGAAATTGAGTTATGGTGGTAAAATTGAGAATTTTGGAAATTTGTATTAAAGTGAACAATCTGGAGGTAGTGGCAGACCAGGAATTTTAATAACGGGGTGAAAATAAAAAATACTATATCATAAATAAAAGTACTTGAAATACAATACAGACTTAATATACAAAAAATTGAAGAAAAAAATCTATTACATAAATTAAGATCACTCTACTTGACTCTTACGTCACGTGTTTTCATATTGTTAAACTCATCTATAATTGAATCCACGTTAAAACTTAAAACAATTTCTTTTTCAATGTATACAATCAAAAAATTATTAAGAAATTGATCTTCCATATTATTTTGAAGCATGTTTTTTATTATCTTCATAGCAGAGAGAAGATCTTTCAGTAGTTACTGTAGAAACTGGAAGAGTAAGTACCAGTCTAATCACTCTATCAATAAGATGGTAAATGATGGATTTTCCAGTTCTTGCTACCCTTGACATAATTCATATCTAGTTGATAAACTAATCAAATCTGGATGTTTAGAAATGTCATGCTCAAAATGTTTTAACTCCATCTTCAAATAAAAATTTTCTTGTTTTGTGAAATCTCTAGAATAAAATTTATTAACAAGTTTGTAAATATCATCACTATTAAATGACTTGTACTAATTTCTTTGATCTAAAACAATGCTCAATTTTTTTTTTTTTTTTTTTTTTTTTTGAAGACGGTCGGAACGGGATGTTTCCTTAGATATAAAGCTGTTGGAATATCATCACTATTAATCACTCTATATAATTTTTTTAAAAAAATGGGGGTAGGGGGAGGGGCCACCCCTAGCCCCCTCTAAGTCCGCCTACATCTGAAGGTTATATAAAAAATCTGAAATAGAGTTTAATTTGTGAGTTAGATTGAGTCTATATTCATGGTGTGATTAATAAAAATAAGGTTTAGCAGTTGGGTTGATTAAGAATGGTTAAAGGTGATAGTTGGGACTTCTAGAGAGACTTTAAGTCTATAAATTGTTTTTGTTAAACATTCAATTAGTGTTAATACTAAATTGTAGTTCTAATTGATTGTTATAGATTGATTTGTGAATTGTGGTTGAGCTTGGATTCTTATGGTAAATTTAGTTTTACAAGAGGTAACCAATTTCTACTTGTTATGTGTTTTGGTATATTATTTGTGAGTATTTAATGAAATGATTATGAGAATGAAAATGGTACATTGATATTGATTAGATACTTCAATGAGTACTTTTAAATGTTTATTGAGATTTATCAAGTTACCATGATGTTGATGGGTATTTTGATAGAAATTGTCTTGTGGGACCTTATAATTTGAATTGTGAAATATCCATATACATAATTAAGATATTGTGGCATGTATATAAAGATTATTCGAATAGCATTGAGTGAATTTGAAAATTTTTAGAAATTCCCGATGAGCTATTTATTAATAATTATTGTGATGATTGAATTGAGATGAGATGAAGTAGTTTGTTTTACCACGCGGTATAGCCTCTATTGTGCACGATAGTTGACATTCTATTGTCTCACTTGTTCAATAAAGGATTGTCCCATTATTTCAATGAGACTGCCCCACTGGCCACTAGTTCAATAAGGGCTGCGACACTCTATTAGTTCAATGAGGGAAAAAACCCATAGTCGGGGCAAAGGTTTCGTGGATTTTGGCCATCCTCATAACATGACTAGTGAGTTCTTGGTTGCCAATAACATGATAAGTAACTTAGCCCATAGGTCTAGTCGGTGGAAATAAGGCGGTTCAGTTGGATTGATGGGAGGTAACTTGGGAACCGTGATACGAAAATTGTGATATAGAAACTATGATACAAGATTTGTGATAGAGAAACTGTGATACGAAATTTGTAATATGGAAATTCTGATATAGAAACTATGATACGAAATCTATGATATAGAAATTATGATATAGAAACTATGATAAGAAATTTTTGATATAGAAATTCTAATATAAAAATTGTGATATAGAATTTGTGATTTGGAATTTGTGATGTGGAGTTGCAAAATGGAATGTATGATATGAAATTTTGTGAATTATAAATCTAATACTTCGCATATAACCTGTTCCACTTAGCATCTCATGAGCAAATATTAGCATATGTAATGAGTTGGGTAGTGGTTACTAATGCTTTTGTCTTTGATTTAATATTTTTCGTGTAATAATAGTTCTTCTCGCTAGTCAATCGGTGAAGGCTTTGAGGCTTGATTATTGTAATAATCTTTATAAAGCCTCCTCCTTTTTATTTATATGGTGAATTGATGTGTATTTCCACTTTGTATGGCTCTTGTTGCATACTCGATATGATACTATGTTTTGAATCATACTATTCTTTATTATAGATAAGTAAGTCAAGAGGATATTTGAGAAAATTGCTATTTAAGTATTTTGCTGATTGAGTTTTATATTGGGCTTGTAGACGGATGAGTATATTCTCGACTTTGAAATGTCTAAGGCTTAAATATGATGATTAATTATGATTTAGTTTGTGAAATGATTAAAAGAGTTTTTATGATCCATTTAAAATATTTGGTTGATAGATAGTTGACTTTTGACATTTCATAAACGTTTAAGAAATAATGGTACTAAAAAGTGAGTTTTATCAGGGCTTGTGATTGAAGTATTAAACATTATATTGTTGTCTGAGTTTCGAGAAGTTCAAGGGCCAAAGGTTAATTGGAATGATTTTATAAATGTGTTGATTTAAAATGAGTCCGTGTACAATTAGAAAGGTTCTATTATCTATATATGATAAATTTTAAATGACTAGTTTATTTTTTTCCATCATGAATAGATATTTGCAGTAAATCTTTTATAACCATGGTAGAGTTTTCAAATGGTTATCTCGCACTCTTTTTTACCATGGTTAACTTTTGAAAGATGAGTTGCAATCTTTTCTACTATGATAGACCTTCGAGTTTAGGTTTCCTCTTTATGATATAGAATTATTTATTGTCCAAAGACTTTATAATGTGTTTGGAAAATTGAGTTTTGATTAAGTGTTTGGATAATTGAGTTTTGGGGAAGGGATTTTACACCTCTCATCTTTAATTATTGTTGAGAGAGCATCAAGGGTAGAATGATTGACAATTAGAGGAACATTCATACTATTAGACTACAAGGTCTTTGATAAGTAAAATGATTTTTGATCAATCTTGCGAAGGGAGGCAGAAGAGTATAGATGCCAACGACACTGTCAACAACAACAAACTCCTGTTGTTATGCTTTTACTGATCTCCTTCAACATCCATCACTCCAACCCCTCTTTTGCTATTGGAAACCTCAGTATAAGATTTTAGTCTGGAGGACTTTTGTTAGGAAGCCTCACGGGGTAAAGTGTAATTTATAAATTTAAGGATTCTCGTAACTAAGCTAGTCTTTTGAGATTGAACTCTTATTTTAAATTTGTGCTCATAGTGCAAATACACTTTTTGCCGTTTTGCTTTTACATGTTATGACACTTAATGTGAACAACCATTGTATGTTTCCAAGTTCCAACAATGGCATGTTTGTAAGGTAAATCTAATATATATATATATATATATATATATATTGCTATAGTAAATCTAATATGGGTGAGAGCGTTTGATATTGAATGGGTTATTGGGTTTAACGTGTATATTATTTTGGGCTAAAATAATCATAAAATACTGAATTATTTAAGTTGTCAAGTTCTCAATCCTTAGTTCAAAGCTAAGCTAAAAAAGAAGAGTCTCTCTTGTAATACGTGCAGGGCGGACTTAGAAAATTACGAGAAAAGAGCATAATTGGTGGGGGGATTTGGGGGCCTCTGATTTTTTTTTTTTTTTTTTTTAAGGAAAATTTTAAATACATTAAAAAACAAAAGAATATAAACAAGAAAAAAATAAAAAAAATATTTATGAAATCAGTGAATCTTGATGTTGTAATAAAAGAATCAATTATTTTACAAACCTATCACTTAGAAAAGTAAGGCTAAGATCGTTAGAAATGCAATTACATAAATTACAATGAAGAATGGGTACTCAATAAGTTCAAGTACATATATTTTAATAAAAAAATTATATTACAATAAAAATAATTATAATATCATCCTTCTAGATCTTATTTTTTGGAATTCCATCATAATTATCTTATTATCAATGTTATCAAATACATCTTTTTTCAATATAAGGCACTAAACAATCATTCAACCATTCATCTTCATCCCATTACGTAAGATCTTGATGTATTAAAGGTAGATACTAATTTAAGGGTGGGCAGAATCATTCATATTTTTTAAAAAACACCCCCCCCCAAAAAAAAAAAAAAAAAAAAAAAAAAAAAACCCAAAATTCAAGATGAAGAATACGTGTGCGTGTGCATTAAAGATGAAGAATGGGGGCATCATTATGAATAAATAATGACATATTAAAGAAAAGGGTAATAGCGTTGTTTCTTTGTTTTTTCGGGGGGTGAGATGGTTAGGATTAAAGATGATGATGGCAAGTGGGGACTTGCCGACAAAGTTCCACCATCCAAATCCATAATAGTCGGCCCTCTAAATTGTGGTTCTCCTCCATCTCACTCCTCTGTCAATTTATTTAATAAAACTAGATAAATTGCAGGCTATTTCTTTGCACATAATTTAAAATGAAACATATGAATACTGAATAGTGTAATTATTATAAGTTTTGTATAATAAATAAAAGAGTAAAATACATCAACCACCCCTCTATTTACGCTAAATTACGAGACCTCCTTCTATTTTGAAAACCTACATGAACCTCCCTCAAAATCAAAATATATATTACATAAACTTCCCTTCTAGTTTTGACATTCAACTTTCATCCATTTAACCGTTAGTTGAATCGTTAAATCACAACATTGACTCATTATTTTGACAAAAATGCCCCTCCATAAAATAAATATTACTACTTATCATGTAATCTTTGGCAATAAAATAATCATTTAACTACATATCTTTATTCAAAATTTTAAAACAAATTAGTATATATTTTTCATACTTTTAAAATTATAAAATTATAATTTAATTTTTTGATAAATTTAAATTTTTAATCTCTTTTATTTATTAAACTTATCAAGTAATTTTTAAATACGTATGATGATGTTTTGCAATAATACATACATACATATATTCAATTAAGTTATATAATTATAAAATGATATTATTATGAGATTCGCATATTAATTATCTTATAATTTAAAAATTTTAGAATATTTTATTAAACATATATTCTTAAAAATAATTACTCAAATTTTGAAAAAGTTATTAATATTTATAAAATAAACAGATTACTAAAACTTATTCTACATTAAATTTATTAAAAATATTAAATGGATCATTAATGAACATTAATATTAAAAGATAAATTAGGGAATTGGTATAATGAGGATAAATTAGTATAATGAGGGGTAAATTAGTAAACAACATTTATTTTAATATGGTTTTTAATTTAAAAATATACTTGAAGAATCTTTTTTAGAATGTTCTTTAACGGTGTTAATGATTTGGACTAAAGTGTATGTTTTCAAAATAGAGGGGGAGGTCCAGTGTAATTAAGGCAAAACAGAAGGGTGGTTGAAGTATTTTACTCTAAATAAAATGTACAAGGGAGTAGCAATCGTGGCCGAAGAAAACTAGTTATTATTATGCTCCAACCTATTAAAATTCTAGGTAATGCTAGTGCTCTTTTACATGGTGCATCCGTCTGGTTCTACAAGGACCAAACCGGTGATCATCATCTCTGCTACAGAATTTGGAGCTTACAAGCTGCACATTTATTTGATGAGAATGCATCGTATTGGAGATCCTTCAGCACCAACCAACCTAAGAGGTAAGCAGTGGAGTGAATATACTCCTGCTGGCACATCATCAAGCTTCAGGGATTCCACCAGAATTATTTCCTGCACCATTCATATGCTTCTTAATTAGTAAATGCCTTAGCTTAAATAAATGCTTATCTTTTCCAATGAAAATACTTGCAATCTCATCTCAGACTGTAATATATCTTGATCCAGAAGAGGTGATATATAATCAGAAACGTAGAAACAATTAGCTAGTTATTGCTTAATAGTAAACTATGATGTATGTATCGCTTAAGCAAGGTCTCGAGTTCGAGCCTTGTGAATGCAGAAAAGCTCCGCTGGGAGACTCACCCACCATAGCCAGGTGCGCGACCCGGGTCAGATTTGGATTAGTCAGGGCGAAGTTCTGGATACCGGATGGGCAACAAAAAAAAAAAAAAACTATGATGTATGTATGAATTCTCAAGTCTTCACCATTAAAGTTTTACTCACCCTGCCTTCAAGAAAAGCTAGATGAGATGGAATCAAGTGATCGTAAGTTGCAACAGATAAATAATCAACACCTGCAATTTCATTACAGAAAATGCAAGTGTAAGCACAATAAACTTTGAGCAGACAACAGATAGAGATGCTTAAGCTCCATAGCTACAGAGAGTTAAAAACCCATATATGACATTTTGAATGGGGAGGGAGGTCATAGATACAGAGTAATCTTCTGATAAGGCTACTTTAAGCCCTTAGAGCTGCTTGATCATACAACTACTCAAAATTATGCTGAAACGTCTCAATTAGAAAATAAAAGAAAACATTTATATGCAGAAACATGACTGAGTGATTATCCAAACTGGGAAAAGGGCAGAGAAGTAGGCTGAATCTAAAAGAAAAATTTATATCTTGCCTACGAGTTTGATGTCAGTGTTCTCTGCTAGCCATTTTGCTCCGTCCACCATGAATCCCACATAGCTTGCATCAAATTCCGTTTGAAACATAAGCCGCCTGCAAATATAATATGTTTAGTTCACATCTGACTTCTAATGAACTAGAAATGACCTGATATTGTCATCATGAGATTTTAATTTGGACTTTGGATCATCATGGTAAAAATAGGAAGATCTGATCAGGCATGTATGCAGAATGTACAATACTACATTACGGTAGCTATCAAAACCTCAAATCAAAACTAAATATAATGTCTGCCCCACATTCACGCCTCTTCATTGACCCATTTATCACAAAGACATGGATGGTTGGGCCGAAGTGATTGAAAATAAAATAAAATAGTTAGTAGACTGAATTATAGCCTATATTTGATTTGAACAGCTTACAAGCTAAGGACAAGAGAAGTGAGGAGGAGAGAAATCATTTTACAATTCCTCTTCAAAGTTGTCTCTTCAAATTTATGGCATTTTGAGTATTAGAGGTAGTGAGGAGAAGAGAAAGCATATTATGATTCCTCTTTTAAGTATAAGAGATAATATCTGAACTAGTATAAGAAGATGAACAATTATCAAGGACAGACATAATAATCACACCCCAAAAAAACCATGGTAATTTATCTGTTAGTGCCCTGGAACTGTAGCAAAGAAGCACTTTTTGTAAGTAAACGAAAAAAGAATTGACCGAATCTTCTTTTTATGCCAGATTGTTAAAAAAATAAACTGATATACTCCTTACAGCAGCACCAATACACACAAGTTGTAGAAGTTACCTGTCAGTATTCAATGTTCTGAAGAGCACACGGCGTACACCCCTTGGAATATTTAATGACTTCATAACTTCGGCTAAAATAAAGTTCAAACTCAAATTCAATTCCAACTCTTAAGATTGCATACTGGAAAACTATTTTTATCTGAGCAATTGATAGGCATATAGGGACAAACATTGAACTCCAGGAATGTCATAGAGATGATAGTTTCTATCTAGCCCAAAATTGGCAAATTCCTCCTAAGTTGCCACACTAAAACAAGTTGTTTTGAATAAGTTAAAACATGAGTTATACATACCAGTTATGTTGGTATCTCTTGGAACATCGACCAAAAGTGCAGGACCTACATACATAAAGTTCGAAACAAGCTTATCAATTACCATTATCATTTTACTGATTTAACATGAACAATCATGCCACTCTGAAGATTAAATAAAAGAGAATAATGAAAACAACAAAAGCCTAACAAATGGAAGATAAAGCATCAGACGTGACATCAAGGAAGAAACATTCTTATCCACAGAGTAAGACAGTGGAAATAGTACTTGGCCTTCTCAAAGTGATAATTATACGAATACAAAACATATAAAAAGAGAGTGTGACGAAAACATACACCAGTTTCTCAGTTAACTTACAGCTTATACGCCCATCATTCAGTAGACTTCAAGTTCTTAAAACAAGTACCAGAGCTTTCCAACGTGGAAGTGAAAAGATAGTTTAGATTTCTAGTTTAAAGAAACGTAAAGTTTCATTTCATAATCTTTATATCAAAGAGAATCTATTTTCAGACCAAAAACAATATGGATAAAGCACTAGTCACAAAAGTATCCCCTGGGAAATGCACAATAGAACCGTAGGCTAGGAGTACGCCCCAGCTAAAAGATTGTATTGCAATTTGCCTTAGAAATTTCAAGCAAATTATAAAACTTCAGACAAACTCAACCAGCAAGAAATCAAAACTTTAAAGCTCAAAAAACGAAAATAAAACGCATACTATGAACATGACCAGCAAATATCAAAATCAAATCAAAAGTACCTAACAATCAAACAGAAACATCAAAACTATCACTCACCATTGAGGACTTCCAAATCGAGCGTGTCAACATCAAACCCCGCATCGAAGTAGTGGTCGAAGAAGTGGCCCGGAGCGTCAACATGAGTGCCCGTGTGAGTAGGGATCTTCATCTCTGAGATATTAGTAGTAGAACCGTTTTTCATGCTATGTTGAAGCCAGAGGAAGTAGCCAAGCCCATCCTTAGACTCAAAAACTGGCATGTCAGGGACATACTTGTGACTGATATCGAAGATTCGGCCATTGCCGTGGACTTCCCGACGAGGAGGGATAAGAACATCGTCACCGCCGGCCAGTGAGCACTCGCCTGAACCAGCACCCGGGGTGGTGGGGCAGGCTGCCGTGGTGGCCACGGCGGGGTGGAGTGAGATTGCGAGGATCAACGCCCCGATAAAGAAGAGCAGAGATGATCGTAGAGAAGAATCCATAGTGAGTGAAGCTGCGAGTAGGATGATTGTGAGTGAACAAGAGGATAAACTGGGCTTTAAATGTTTTCGAATCAATGTTTGTAATTATAATATTCTTTTCATCTGCGTCATGAGATATGATTATCGGGGCCAGATTTGCTGTCAAAATAATCAACATATTATTATTCATATTTTAATGATGACACAAGTGATAAACGACTTATGTTGCTTAACCAAAATCTCGAGCTCGAGTTCAAGCCATGCAAAAAGTGGGACGAATGATTGTACGAACAGGTGTATAATGGCGTGGCCACAGATACTGCAAATGCAATCCGTACTCCTCAGTCCTCATCCATGTTTGAATTGACTCTCACCAATCATATTTATTTAATTTAATTAGATTAAGAAATTTAATTTAATTAATTAATATATATAATATATATTTTTTAAAATACCTTAGTCATTTTTTTAATTCCCTCCTTAACATTCTAATTTATATTTTAAGATTTAATCACAATTAAGAAAGAATTAATTATGATAAAGAATTTATCCAAAACAAATTTTATAAAAGTAGAAAAACAATGACAATAAGTTAAAGAAATAGAATTTTATAAAAAAGGGGGGAGAGGATCGTATAATATATGATTGTATATTATTATTATTATTATTATTATTATTACAATACAATGTTATATTATATTATATTTAATGGTGGGCAGCACGTGTCCACCATTAATTGGATGGAGGGATATTATTAATACCGAAAAAATCAAACTCGTTTGTTACGTGGAAAGCAAGGAAGGGAAAGGGAAGATTATGAACACGTTTGGCATCCAAAACTTTTCTGAAATCAAAATCTCACCTGCTCCAATGTTTTTTTAAATTGGCACCCAAAACTTTTCTGAAATCAAAATCTCACCTGCTCCAATGTTTTTTTAAAGATGGGAAAGCGGTTTCCACCTAAGGCCCGTTTGGTTTAAAGAATTTGGAGGGAGGGAAGGAACTTAATTAAGTTCCCATGCAAAATGATCGTTTGGTGTCTTGCCAAGTTAGAACCTAACTTCCCAGGCCCACACCGGGCCCACCACTCTTCCCTCATATGTGGGAACTTGAGATCCCACCAAAATTGGTGGGTTTTCAAGTTCCCCTGGTCACTATTCACATTTTTGATGATTTCCCCGAAATTCAAATTTGGCGGGAAGTTCGAACTTGGCGGGAAAGTTCAAACTTTGCGAAAAAATTTTGGGTCGAAGTTCGAACTTAACAGAGACATTTTTTAAAAAAATATATTTTGGCAAAAAAAAATATTTTTCTTTTTTATTTTGAGTTAATTTCTTTTGAGGGTAAAATAGACTTTTCTTAATTCTTTACCAACTATCACCCATTCATTTTCTTCCAACCAAACAACTCAATCCATCTTCCCTCATCTTTTAAATCTTCCTTTCCTCCCTTTAAGTTCCCTTCCTCCTCAAAGTTCCTTTCCCTCCCCTCAAATTTTTAAACCAAACGGGGCCTAAAGTGGCGTCAACACAAAAAGCTTCTCGGGACAGCAAAATTATGGGACAAAAATTCCCCTTAAAAACTTGACAAAAAACCGAGCTAGGGCGAGCTGAAGGCATTGATGAAGAGTGTCAGGATTTTGATGAAAGCTATCAGGGAAAAGAAAGTGTGGAATGGCCTTGGAAATTAAAGTTGGAATCAAGGTAATTGGTGATGGGTGTTCATTGTGCTGTGGGTGTTCTTGAGTTTACAAATGTGAAGCATAACACAATTGAAAGATCCAATGAGTTTGCTTCTTTGTTACTTTGGAGTGTGCTCTGTTTCTAGTCTTGCAAGTAGGTTTTGATTTAAACTAGTTCTGATTTAAATGATAATTGCTTAACTGTGGATGTCGTTTTTTTTTTACTGTGGGTATTCTTGAATTAACACTCATATATAGATCCAATGAAAGAGAAAGGAACACACTTGAAAGATAGAATGAGTTTGATGGTTTTTGACAAAGATGAAAGTGTCTTGTGTTTATTGCCTAACAAGTGGAACTGTAATTTAATTGTTGGGATTTAAATCAGATTTGTTTAAATGTATTAAGAGGTGGTTTGAAAAAAGGACTTGGTTATCAAATATTTGCAGTGTTGGCTGGATGTTTAGATTTGCTTATAGTAGTAAGAAGGTTGATTGTGACTATGATAGTTGTTGTGGGAGCAGGTAGATTGAGGCACATATCGGATAGGTAATTTAGATTAGATTTTTAGGCTACTTTGGTGCATTAGTTGGTACGCACATATGTGTACAAACTCAAATAACACAAGGGCCAGTACCAAAATAGAAAAGGAGAGGTAACAACAATGTGATAGATGTATGCTCACTGGATGCATAATTCATTTATGTGTTGCCTAGATGGGAAGGGTTAGTTACGATAGAAGGGTGTTAAGAGATGCTATAAGGAGATAACATGGGCTAAGAGTGCCATAAAGTATATATGTTATAGTTGCATTAATATTTGTATGTTTGTATTAAGTGTACAAGTCATGAGCAATTGATTTGATTGGTATAATTGGTTTGGGTAGGAAACTACTACTTGTTGATGCGGGGTACACAAATTAACAAGGTTTTTTGGCGCATTGTTACTCTCTGGATGGAGCAAAAGTTCATGGCAAACAATAGTTTCAAGCCTGGATTTGCTAATGTTTTGCAAGGTATGATGGAAGAGAAGCTGTCTGGACATGGGATTAAAGCATGTCCTCACATTACTTCCAAAATCAAGACCTTGAAACGTATATGGCAAGTTGGTTATAACATGGTGCTTTGGTCCATGCTGGGGGAAATAGACACACGTGTCAACCTTTTCTCGACACATGTGTTATTTATGGTGGACCACCAATGGTGATAGCCTAAGGGTTATGTTTTGTAAATGTATGTAATATAAGAATGCTTTTACAAAAAGCGTTGCAAACTTTGAACAATGTTTATGAAGGGGAATGCAAAATTGAACATTGGATAAAGTTTGCCTCTGTGCCATGTACTTGTATATTTTGGAACATATGTTGTCAATAGCCAAGTTATATATAGGGCAATAAAAGGGGTTATGTACGAAAACTTGTAATTATTTAACAACATATGTAATATGACTTGGAAATGTAAAGGTTGATGATATGGAAATGAATTAACCATGTTTAGCTTTGTGTATTGCCACTATAGGGCTCATTTTTCATACTCTGATGTGATATTATGTTTTCAATTATACTATTTTCTATCATGAATAAGTAAGTAAAGGGGATATTTGAGAAAATTATAATTTAAGTATTTCGTTAATTGAGTTTGATATTGAGCTTGTAGTTGGATGAGTATATTTTGGACTTTTTGAAAAGTTCCAAGCTCAAGTATGTTGATTAATTATGATTTAGTTTGTGAGACGATGAGAAGAGTTTTATGATCCATGATGGATTTAAAATATTTGGTTGATGGATAGTTGACTTTTGATATTTCATAAAAGTTTGAGAAAGAAATGGTACTACAAAATGAGTTTTATCTCTAGACTTATGATTGAATATTATCTATGATAAATTTTAAATGACTAGTTTATTCTTTTCCATCATGGATAGATATTTATAGTAAATCTTTTATAATAATGGTAGTGTTTTTAAATGGTTATCTGCACTCTTTTTCTACCATAATTAACTTTTGAAAGAGGAGCTGCAATCTTTTCTACTATAATAGACCTTTGGGTTTGAGTTTTCTCTTTTATGTCATAGAATTGTTTATTATCCAAAGATTTGATTAAGTGTTTGGATAATTGAGTTTTAGGGAAGATATTTTACACCTCTCCTCCTTGATTATTATTGAGTGATTATCAATATGAATAAATTAAGAAATGATTGACAAATATGAAAACTTTATCTTATATTAAGCATTAAAGTCAAATCCTCAAATATGTCTTATATTAAAAATCAAAAGAAGTATTGTGGAAACGATTAATTTGTATTTGTCCATTTTTAAAAGCGATAACGCATCTTATAATAAGAATGTGGAAAAAGAAAGTAGAATTAAATTTTTTTTATTTTTTGAGTTAGCACTAATGTTCCCGTGATCTCCACTAATAAGAAAACATCCGTGTCACTGGACTATAAGGCTTTAGGTAAGTAAAATGTATTTTGATCAGTCTTGCCAAGGGAGGGAGAAAAGTGTGAAGTCCTATAGATGCCAACGACACTGTCAACAACAACAACAAACTCCAAACTCTCTAACTTTGGCCACGTACACTACCACCAACAACAGACTCTTGTTGTTATGCTTTTACTAATCTCTTTCCACGTCATCATCCCAACCCCTCTTTTGTTATTGGAAACCTCAATATAAGATGTTAGTCTAGATGACTTTTGTTTGGAAGCCTTGCACGGTAAACTATAATTTATGAATTTAAGGGTAGTCTTTTGAGATTGAACTCTTATTTTAAACTTGTGTTCATAGCACACATACTTTTTTGGCCATTTTGCTTTTAAATGTTATAACACTTAACCCCATTCGGATACAACTTTTGGAAAATAGTTTTCGAGATTTACGAGGTAAAATGACTTTTAGAAAATAGCTTTTGAATAAAAACGATAGTGTTTAGATAACTTTAAAGCCTAGGTTTTGAGAAAAGTTTACCAAACACTCCAAAATTGTCCGGAAGCTATTCTATATCAAAACCTAGGTTTTGACAAAAATTTATCAAACACTTTAAAATTGTTCAGAAGCTATTTTGTATTAAAACCTAGGTTTTGACAAAAATTTACCAAACACTCCAAAAATTGTCCAAAAGCTATTTTGCATTAACATCTAGGTTTTGTAAAAAGTTTTTTTCCAGCTTTTTCTCTCTCCTCTACTATCATCAATATTTTTTCAGTACTAGTCAAGTATCCTTAAGTGCTTTTTTAGTACTATTTAGTACCCGAATTTTTTTTTAAAGATTAGTCATTAGCATAAAATATTTTTTCAGTATCCTAAAATTTTTTTCAAGGTCATGAAGTATTTTTTCAATATCATTAAGTATCTTTTTAGTACTTGAAATTTTTTTCCAAGATTAGTCAAGTACTTGAAATATTTTTTTAAGATCATAAAATAAATTTTTAAGACCATGAGAAGTATTTTTTTAGTACAGTCATTACTAAGTATTTTTTTAGTATCCATCAAGTATCCAAAATATTTTTTCAAGATCAGTTATTACGAAATATTTCTTAATATCTTAAAATAAATTTTTAAGATCATAAAATATTTCAAGGTACTGAAAAAATATTTCATGATCTTAAAAATTTATTTTAGGATATTAAAAAAATTTTAGGGTGCTGACTAATTCTGAAAAATATTTCAAGGTAATGACATGTACTAGAAAAATACTTAAAGATATTAAAAAAATATTTCATGATCTTGAAAAAAGTTTTAGGATATTGGAAAAAAATATTAGAGTAATGACTAATCTTGAAAAAAATATTTTAGCGTATTGAAGGGTACTAAAAAATTACCGATGATGGCAAAGGAGAGAAAAAAACTGAAAAAAAATAGCTTTTTACAAAACCTAGATTTTGATGTAAAATAGCTTCTGAACAATTTTTGAAGTGTTTAGTAAACTTTTGTCAAAATCTTGATTTATATTTAGAATAACTTCTAAAAAAAAAAAAAAAAAAAAAAAAGAGGGGGTATTTGACAAACTTGTGACAAAATCTAGGTTTTGGAACCCTTCAAACAATGGCGGGACCAAGTTGTGGCTAGCTGGCTCTTATCTTATGTTTGGCCAATAATTTGGCCCCAAATTAAGTATTTTATTCTACGTATTTTACTCTTTCTAATGAGGATAATATTGTGTTGATTAGTGAAAATTTTGGGATTATGATTCGGGAGGGTCTTGAGTTTTGACAATAAATGACTATATATATATAGAGGATGATTAATGACTTATTTTAATCAGTTTGGATTTATTATTTGGTTATCTTATGATTTTATAATAAATTTCTCTTTAAAAAAAATAGATTATAATAGGTTATTTGTTTAGTTGAAATTGAATTAGATCTGTATGTTTTTTAAAAATATTTTTTGGCGTTCATATTATATTTCTTTTATTTTCTCCAATTATTTTGTTTTGAGGTAGGTGGAATACGTATTTAAGTGTTAATTTTATTAAATTTCATTATACATATTATTATTATAATTATGTTTGTGATATCTTTAAGATAATGTTTGGTTCGTTACTCATTAATTTGTAAGAGGAAAGTAAAATTCTTGTTTGAGATACCTCTTGAAAATATTATCATCTTATACCTTGTTTTGATTTATAATTATCCGTTATTATTTAATTATATTTTTAATATTATGTAATATTATTTAGTAAATAGTTCAACTAAAGATATATTCTCTGGTGCCGTCACTTCCTCCAAACAGGCTATTAACCATAGTAGTATGTTTCCAACAATGGCATGTTTATAAGGTAAATCTAATGGGTGAGAGCGTTTGATATGGAATGGGTTATTGGGTTTAAGGTGTATATTATTTTGGGCTTTCAGGTCTAAGAAAACAAAGTCTGGCTTCAAGTGAAACGACACCATTTTAGGGGTGAAGCAGAAATGAATCTCTTGAGAGAGTTTGATTATGCTAAAATAACGCACGGATAGGGTGAAAAAGGGGACTTTAACCTCACCGCTATAATAATAAAATACTAATCACTTAACTTGTCAAGTCCTCAATCCTTAGTTCAAAGCGAAGCTAAAAAAGAAGAGTCTCTCTTGTAATATGTGTGTAGGTGTGTGTATATATATATATATATATATATTAAAGATGAAGAATGAGGGCATATTTCTTTGCTTTTTGTGGGGGTGAGATGGTTAAGATTAAAGATAATGAGGTTGGCAGAAGATGATGGCAAGTGGGGACTTGCCGACAAAGCTCCACCTTTCAAATCCATAATATAGGGCCCTCTAATTTGTGGTTCTCCCCCATCTCACTCCTCTGTCAAGCTCTCTTCCTTCGCCTCGTACTATGAGCCAAGAAGCTGATCATCTTCAAAACGACGACTATTTGAGATGAGCTGAGCATGTAGTTCGCTAGTACTCAAGAATCAAGATCCTTGTGTATAATACAGAGTTAAAAAAGAAAACCCACAAAATCGTATTATCTATGATATGTAGAAAGAGTATATTTTGTTGTGATGTTTATGTTTTTATATTAATCATATTGATTATGTTAATACTACTACTATCTATCTTAAACACTGTTAACCCATGCTTTCTCGTGGGTAGCCTCTCGTAGTATTGCATTTGTAATACTCACCGTAGTGCTAAAAAATAATTAAATCAGAAGAGCGGGGAAGAAGAAGAGCAAAAGGGTTTTAATAAAACAGAGAGAAGAGAAATAAGAAGAAGATGAGAGGTGGAGAACATTTTCCGTGATTAATCAAATGAGAAGAAGACGATCCCGATGGATCACAACTTTTTTTTTTATCTATGTTTCTCAAAATCTGAGTTGGAAAAAATGAGTTGGATGTCAGATGTCTTATTAGAGTTGAAAAATCAAACCAAGCTTGTTTAAGACCTTTTAAATCAATGGTCAAGCATATAAATTGGACTCTTCAAAGAAATTCGGACATAAAAAGGTCAGTTCTATAAAGCTAAGAGCTTAAAACGACTGGCCCTTAAGCCCATTAATTTTTTTTCCTGCTTGTCGCCTTGACCGATTAGATGCATGGATTTATATATGATGATAGTTTACTAATTTATATGTATTTTGTATTTGTTATAGAGTTATTTATCTATTTAATTACACATACATAATAATTATGCTCTGATTTTATGATTTAATTTATTATTTATTGCAAATAAAGATTATAGATATATATATGATGCGGAAGGAGAAGTTCTTAATAGTTTTACTTATGAATTGAAGTGAAGCATAATCAAATGTTTATGAAATTATGATAGTGGCAAAAAAGATGAAAATGATAGTCACCATACTAATATAACTTAGTGGTTAGCTTCTATGTTTTGTGCAAGTTATATGTGGACAATAGTTTACCTTTGATTATGAATTAGTGACTTTGTTTGTTTGTTGTGTGATGCGTATTGTTTAAACCTCAATGTTAACAACATTAATTCATTAAATTAGAACTCTAATTGTTATAATTTATTAATTATATTTCTTTATAAAACACATATAAAAAATAGTTAAAATTTAGAAAAATGGCTTCCAACCCGTATGCTCAAGAGTTGGATCTTAAAAAAAAAATTTTTTTTTACCCTAGGAGCTAAAAGGGCCGGCCATTTGTATGGCCGGTTCAGTCCTGATTTCCAGCTTTATGTCTCATAGGCATATATCATTTGGCCTTTGGGGTTGTCAAATTTAGGCCACAACATTTCTTTTTAGCACTTTTAAAAGCCTGGCACAATTGGTAGATGACTGTGTCTTTTAACATGATATCTTAAGTTCGAATCAGGCTATGTACAAAGAAAAAAGCTTTATTGGGAGAGACAAGGTTAGTCTCTAACTATCGAGGATACCACCTAGATTCTAACAAACAAACAAAACAAAACAAAAGTTAGGGTGACACTAAACTAAAAAAAAAAACTCTCACGCGAATACTTGTGAGTGGAAAAAGCAGTTTAGTGGCGCACACATGGAATCATATCCTACGGAACATAACGTTTGACGTAACAAACGTAAGTTTGATGGTTGGTGGAGTAGTGCGACATTTTTAGAAGCACTTCCTCGTTAACACGGAAAAACTTTGAATCCTCCCCCAAAATACTCGTGGAGCAATAATGACCTTTAACCTTGTAAACTACCAACCAACTTTTTTCATGAGAAAAAACCGACAAAATTTGCCTGATGCCAGATGACAGAATGGGAAGTCTGATCCTGAAACATCTGATTATTAATGCAAAAACATGGGGTAGCCGGAGAGTGGCGACACCCAGTCACCCATCATCTTAATTTACAAAGGTCCTCTTATTATTCACGCAAAACACCCCCTAATCCTATTATTAATTCTTTAAAAAAAAATACAAGAGTGGCAATCTTTTCATTGCTAGCAGTATTATTTTAAATCAACGCAAGGGAACAGCATGAATCAAGATCATGGTCTTCCACGATAAAGTTTCTTGCAAACAGAGCTAGGTTTCTGGGCCGGCGTGCACAGCTGTGAACTTGCCGGGCAGCTCTGCAGACAATTATCACCCAAGCTACCGGAAACCAATGCCCCGTCTTTGCCGGCGAAGAACCTAGCTGGCGGCTTCCCGATCAGGAAGTTCCCGTCCAAGAACAGCCGGCTCATTGACTTGCTCTGACTGTACTCCAATGGAATTTGCCACGTAGCAAGTTGTACCGGAGTGACAAAAATGACATCACAGGGTACGCGCCGAAATTGGCAGGCGCGTAACCTTGGATCTTGTTAAACCCCAAATTAACCGCCACGAGGTTACCGTTACCCCCGAGGGGTCTCGAGATCTCGACGCTGGTAAAGCTATTGTTCGCCAGATCAACTTGCTAAAGCGAAGGTAATTGAAAGAACCAAGCTTCAATTTTTCGGCCAATGCGTTCTCACTGAGCTCAACGACCTCCAGTTTGTTCAGCTTCTCGAAAGTAAATTTATTCAGAGAACCAGATAATGAATTCCCCTTCATCACGAGTTCGATCAGGCTCGCGGGAAGCAACTTCGGGAGAGGCCCAGTTAGCTTGTTGAAACTCAAGTCGATTCTTTTCAAGCCAGTAAGCGAAGCCATGACACTTGGGAGAGAACCAGAGAGGGAACTATGAGAGAGGTCGAGACTCTCGAGCGATCTAAGGTTGATCATGAAAGTAGGGATAGAGCCGGAGAATGAATTGGATCGGAGAGTTAAGGATGGAAGGGTGACGAGAGATGCTGACAACATAGGCTAAGAGTAGCCCAAGGTATATATGTTATAGTTGTATTAATATTAGTATGCTTGTATTAAGTGTACTAAGTCATGATCAATTGATTTGATTGGTATAACTGGTTTGGACAGGAAACTACCACTTGTTGATGCGGTTACATGAATTGCCAACGTTTTTTACGCCGTGTTACTCTATGGATGGAGCAAAAGTTCATGGCAAAAAATGGTTTCAAGATTGGATTTGCTAACATTCTGTAGGGTATGATGGAAGAGAAGCTGCCTAGAAGTGGGATTAAAGCATATCTTCACATTACTTCCAAAATCAAGGCCTTGAAACGTATATGGCGAGCTACTTATGACATGGTGTTTTGGTCCACGCTAGGGGAAATAGACACCGGTGTACGTGTGTTATTTATGGTGGACCACCAATAGTGATAGCCTAAGGGTTTTGTTTTGTGAATGTATGTAATACGAGAGTGCTTTTACAAAAGGGCAGCAAACTTTGAACAGTGTTCATGAAGGGGAAATGCAAAATTGAACATTGGATAAAGTTTGTGTCCATGCCGTGTACTTGTATATTTTGGTACATATGTTGTCAATAGCCAAGTTGCATATAGAATAATGAAAGGGGTCATGTATAAAAAACTTGTAATTTTTGGAACAACATATGTGATATGACTTGAAAATGTAAAGGTTGATGGTATGGAAATGAAGAAACCATGTTTAACTTTGTGCATTGTCACTATGACTCATGTTGCATACTTTGATGTGATACTATGTTTTAAATTATACTATTTTCTATCGTGGATAAGTAAATCAAGGAGATATTTGAGAAAATTGCAATTTAAGTATTTTGTTAATTGAGATTGATATTAGGTTTGTGGTCGGATGACTATATTTTGGACTTTATTGAAAAACCCAAGGCTCAAGTATATTGATTAATTATGATTTAGTTTGTGGAATGATGACAAGAGCTTTATGATCCATGATACAATTAAAATGTTTGGTTGATGAATAATTGACTTGTTTTTTTAGTTGGCACTAATGGTTTGAGTCACAAACAATATCAAATCTATGGCCTCCCACTTATAAGAGAATATCTATACCACTAGACTATAAGGTCTTTGATAAGTAAAATGTATTTTGATCAGGGAGGGAGAAAAGTGTGAAGTCCTATGGATGCCAACAACACTGTCATCTACAACAAACTCCTCTATGTCCAGATTCTCTAACTTTGGCCTCACCACCACCACCAACAAACTCCTGTTGTTAAGCTTTTACTAATCTCCTTCAACAATCACCCCAACCCCTCTTTTGTTATTGGAAACCTCAATATAAGGTGTTAGTCTGAAGGGCTTTTGTTAGGAAGCCACACGGGGTAAAGTGTAATTTACAAATTTAAGGGCTCTCATAACTAAACTAGTCTTTTAAGATTAAACTCTTATTTTAAACATGTGCTCATAGCGCACATACACTTTTTGCCATTTTGCATTTACATGTTATTAACACTTAATGTGAACAACACCATTGCATGTTTCCTACAATAGCATGTTTGTAAGGTAAATCTAATGGGTGAGAGCGTTTAACGTGTATATTATTTTGGGTTTTTCAGGTCTTAATGAATCTCTTTTTTTTTTTTTTTTTTTTTTGGTCAACCTTAATGAATCTCTTGAGAAAGTCTGACTATGCTAAAATAACGCACAGATAGGGTGAAAAAGGGAACTTCAATCTCACCGCTATAATCATAAAATACTAATCATTTAAGTTGTCGAGTCCTCAAAGCTAAGCTAAAAAGAAGAGTCTCTCTTGTGTATTAAAGATGAAGAATGAGGGCATCATTATGAATAAATAATGACATTAAAGAAAAGGGCAATGGCGTTGTTTCTTTGCTTTTTTGGGATGTGAAATGGTTGAGATTAAAGATAATGAGGTTGGCAGGAGATAATGGCATGTGGGGACTTGCCGACAAAGTTCCACCTTCCAAATCCATAATAGTCGGCCCTCTAATTTGTGGTTCTCCTCCATCTCACTCCTCTGTCAATCCCCCACCTCGTACTCCAAAGTACATGGTCAGCCAATTCATGAGTTAAGAAGCTCATCCCCAACACGACTAGTACTCAGATCCTTGTGTATACTACTTATTTTTATAAGAAAATGCCGACCAAATTGGCCTGACGCCAGATGACAAAAATGGAAGTCTGAACCTGAAACACCTGATTATTAATGCAAAAACATGGGGTAGCCGGAGAGTGGAGACAAACATCATCGTAATTTACAAAGGTCCTCTTATTATTCAAGCAAAAACACCCCCTAATCCTATTATTAATTCTAAAAAAAATTACAACAGTGGCAATCTTTTCATTGCTAGCAGTATTATTTTAAATCAACGCAAGGGGACAACATGAATCAAGATCATGGTCTTCCACGGTAAACTTTATTGCAAACAGAGCTAGGTTTCTGGGCAGGCGTGCACAGCTGTGAACTTGCCGGGCAGCTCTGCAGACAATTATCACCCAAGCTACCGGAAATCGATGCCCCGCCTTTGCCGGCAAAGAACCCAGCGGGCGGTTTCCCGATCAGGAAGTTCCCGTCCAAGAACAGCCTGCTCATTGACTTGCCCTGGCTGTACTCCAATGGAATCCTGCCACGTAGCAAGTTGTACCGGAGTGACAAAAACGACATCACAGGGTACGAGCTGAAATTGGCAGGCGCGTAGCCTTGGATCTTGTTAAACCCCAAATTAACCGCCACGAGGTTACTGTTACCTCCGACGGGTCTCGGGATCTCGACACCGGTAAAGCTATTGTTCGCCAAATCAACTTGCTGAAGCGAAGGTAATTGAAAGAACCAAGCTTCAATTTTTCCCGCGAGTGCGTTCTCACTGAGCTCAACCACCTCCAATTGGTTCAGCTTCTCGAAAGTAAATTTATTCAGAGACCCAGATAATGAATTCCCCTTCATCGCGAGTTCGATCAGGTTCGTCGGAAGCAACTTCGGGAGAGGCCCAGTTAGCTTGTTGAAACTCAAGTCGATTCTTTTCAAGCCAGCAAGCGAAGCCATGGAACTTGGGAGAGAACCAGAGAGGGAGTTATGAGAGAGGTCGAGGCTCTCGAGCGATCTAAGGTTGATTATGGAAGGAGGGATAGAGCCAGAGAATGAATTGGATCGGAGAGTTAAGGATTGGAGGTTGGTGAGGGAGGAGAAAGACGGTGGGATTTGGCCGGAGAAAGAGTTGTCGGAGAGGTCCAAGGTGGTGAGCTGGGTGAGCTGGGAGATAACAGGGCTGAGTGAACCAGAGTAGCCGGCGGGGTCGAGGGTGATCTGAGTGACGCGGGTAGAGTCAGGCGAGCAGGCGACGCCGCAGACAAAGGAGGTCCGGCGAGGGAGAGAGCAAGGATCAACGGCGAAGTTCCATGAAGCCAAGCAAGACGAGGGAGGAATAGAAGATGGAATAACAGAGGATTTGAAGGCTTTGAGAGCTTCAATGTCAGAGGGTAAAGTGCGTGCTTGAAACATAGGAAGGCAAATAAGGAGAATTAGGAGTAGGAAGAAGAAGAGGTGTAGCAGAATTGAAGAATGTGTTGCCATTACCAGATCTCGCGAGGATTTCAGTGAAGGAAAGCAGAGAACAAAAGCTGATGGGAATGGAAGAGGAAGAAAGTGGGAGTGGCAAAGCAGAGAAGAATGAGTGTAATGAATGAATGAATTGGACTTCTTTTGAGACAGTGGGTTTTGACCAAATGGTTGGAGAAGATAGGTTTGGTTTCGGTTGGATGGAGAGGGTTAAGGTATTTAAATCACTTGAAAAATGCAATTTTGTTTCTAGAATCGCTGCCTTTTAATAAAAAAATAAAAATAAAAAAAAAAATTGTATCTCTATTCATTAGCTTCCTGTCAATAATGTTGTGAATCTTTTGCTTGTGACCCAATTCTCTTCATTAGTGACATTTGAGGAATTTGAAATTGAACCATCATGTTTTTTTAGTGAATCACAACGCTTTTCACAACCAACAAAGTTGATTTAGTTTATACTCATAATTTAGTTCATATCATGGAGATTTTTTTATAGGGCTATTTGATTGGACTACATTCGAACATCATCATACCCAATTGAGATAACTCTCCCCAAAACATCTTTTTGTATTGATAATAATTTAAATTTGGACTTCATACTTAAACAATCAAAACCCTTCTATTAAGATTAATGCTTGTTGGAATGATATGGAGATTTTGTTGAACCCGCCCTCCCCTATGTGTATCAAAAAAAAAAAAAATACTCGTTGGTATGATATGGAGATTTTATTGACAAATATTCCTCTGGTCATTAATATAAGTCACATTTACTTAATTTGATTAGATAACGTAAGTTGGTTGAGCCAGTTAATAAAACATATGTTCTAAAACACCATAGTAATCTTCCTTAATTATTTTCTTTTATCTTCCCATTAATTATTATTTAGGGAGCATTAATAGGGGTAAATTATGAAAAGATTGACATATATAAAAAAAATGTGTCTTTTATTCGTAACCAAAATGAACTCCTCAAATATATCCTATATTAAAAACATGACAAAGTAATACTTTATAAGTGTTTTCAGGAACACCTATTGAATTGCAAAACTCCTTGTTTTGATTTTAACGAGTCTTTGGATCTAATTCATCTTTTTTTTAAAAAAAAAAGTGTTTACATGATTTTGGTTTGTTAAAGCTGAAGTCGGTTAATGATTAAGTAGTTGGTAACAATATGATGTAATTTTCAAACTTTGAGTTGGTACTCTAACCAACTTGATTCCCAATCACCACTAATTTATTGCATGTAACACTTGCTAATCCAACCACTAGTGCTCTATAAAGCAGGTAAATGAATGACTACCTTACGGTCTGTATTTTATATACATGTAAATATTGTATATGTATGCTGTTCGGGAAGCAAGAATTATATTATTCAAATTCATGAGTTTTAAAATTGAATCAAAATCACATTGTTATTAGACGATACAATAACAAAATGGGATTCAATTAGGGATGGAATTATTAAATAAAACAAACACAGCACATGGTTTTTTGTCCTTTTACTCAGATTTGTCTATGATTACTTGTGAAATTAGGTAAATAAGACATAACTCCGTTATTAAGGATCCCATCAATAAAAGAAAAGGAAAGAATAAAAGAGATATAAATAAACTGAGGTAGTGTTGTCAAGGTCTCAAGGACAGCAACCTCAGCCCAACTGTTCATAATATCTGGTTCATACTAGATTCTGTGGTGTAGCGTGTCTGCTCTGCTCTCTGTTTTTTTTTTTTTTTTTTTCTTTTTATAAAGTGAATGAATGTATTGTACAAAAATGTTTCAACAGAAAAACTACTGTTAAGAACCACAGAACCACTGAGAGCTGTCTGATGCAAAGTTTGGCCGATTCAGCATTTAATCAACTTGCCCCCACTTTCGCAAAAATGGATTGACCTTTTGTTCACATGAATTAGAAAGCAAGCACTTACCTTTTCACAAAGAACTAGTTTCGAAGAAGCCACAACTATATATACATATAGCCTTCAAAGCCACATCATATAAGATAAAAGATAAAATTGATTTAATTTTTTAGGGATAAGAAATTTAAGGAAGCTAATTAAATTCTTTTAGAGAATTTTTATTCGTTTTTCAAAACCAATTAGCTTAACTAATAACCTAATATATAATATAAGGATACACAATATATGATATAATTAAATAACTTATTTAACTTCCTTAATCTCTTTAAAAAAAAATTAACAATAATTAGGATCGTGGGAGTTTTAAGGAGGCAAAATTTCAGAAAAATACATTCAAAATTTGAAAATATCAAATCAGAGACTTCTTACTACAATTAATCTCCTAAACTATAGTAGAAAATAAAACTGATTTAGGATTTTGATATTTTGAATCTATTTTTCTATAATTTTCCCTATTAGAATGAATATACAAAACTTATCAGTTAATTACTCAAAAATAATTCACTTTATAAAGTGACATGAGAAAGATCAATAAATCCCTTGCACATGCTTTTAATCTGACACGCCATGAAAGATTAAACAAGTATAAAGATTTAAAAGAATACACACTCAGAGGGACAGAGAGCTGGATCGGATGAAAAGAAACAATAAATACAGAAAGAAGCCTTGTTAAGATTTGAAACTTCCAAACCCTTTCTTTGCGACAAAGCAATTATACAATAAACAAGGATAAAATTTCATCCTAAAAAAATCCCGACTTACGGAATTTACAAACAGTGGCCATGAACACTCTGAACAAAAAGTGATTAGTTCTCGGAGGCTGATTGGAAGATAAAAATTGCGGTCAGAACACCAACCAAGGCTGTTACTGCCAGGGCAACTGTAGGCAGTGGAGCATTCAGTCCAAAGTTCTGCATAACCAAAGATACAATAATATAAACATTCTTTCGCAACAATAGATCCACCTAATAACCATTCGTTACACCACTCGCCAAGTTGAATATCCCTTAGAATGCATCAGATCTCCAGAAAGAATAACAATTAGTGAGGTAGTTTATTTGCATCAGAAATAGCATGTGAAACAACATGCTATGTTCAATAAAAGTTAGCACTAGTACTAAAGGGAGCCAATAGCTAGCGGGTTATGATTCATTTAATGGTGCAGATAACAAGTAGTGCCACATCTCAAGAAATGGTGGGTGCCAATCAAGTTATTCATTCTCAAGGACCAAATATCCCAGACAGTGGCTGTTCAAGTTAAAAGGTGAGTTGCATAGCCACACTTTTCGCGATGTTCTTCACTTTTTAAATCATTGAAGAGTTAAAAAATAGGTCATTGCACGTGTCTGTCTTTACATATTTTCATATTTTGGTCAGAAAAAAATATTTCCATTTTCTGGCAGGGGAAGTCAGGTTATGAAAGGTAGGCACGAGGCAACAGCTAAAAACCCCTTTCAAGGAGTAAATTAAAGCTATGCATGGATCATAAGATAGAGAATGGTATGATGCATTATTATTCTTCCCCTGCTCCTTTCTGCTGTGATTAAGCAATACCATAGCCAAGCTAGCAAATGAAATTAACTCACCAAATACATACAATAATAAGTCATACCTCAAGGAGTCCCCTTCCTGTAGCAATTTCAACAGTGATGGCCACCGCAAAGCCAACCATAGCTGTCCGGCCTAGCCATACATCCAAACTGTTCCCTCCTTGGGTTTTTTGTTCACACCTTATTGAGACAGGTATAGCTTTGCAAGCAGGCTGCCTTGCAGAACTTCTCCGAATCACTAGAAACAAAGGCAAACATCAGTACCATTTAGCTCATTTGCTAAATGGCTGGGATGTTATTTCAACATTGTTTTAGCACGCTGGGATGTTATTTCAACATTGTTTTAGCACTATGTCACCCTCAACCACCAAAGGGGAAAAAAAGCATCTTTGAAAGCATATCAATGTTTCAGATGGCCAGCTAACTCACAGTTCATCTAAAAACTTAGTATCACAAGGTTGAATGCATTTTTGATTTTACAATAATGAAAATAAGCACTGCTGGAATTAATGTAAAGCTGAATGCTAAGTATGCTGACTAGACTATAATGTTAGCTGAAAATATGTGGTACGAAGGGCTTTAATTAGTAGAGTTTAATGACTTCACTTCTACTATCTGCCTGTGAATACAAGGTCAAACGGGGATTAGCACTCAGTGACTACATTTCCAACAAAGGGTTTCCTCTATATCTCTATTTCTACACACTTTATATAGTGTCAATAGAATTGGCAAAGCTGAAAATCATTTCTGTCTCTCAAAATTACAGTCAAATTAAAGTAGAGGGTCCAAAATAAGTTGCAAAAGGAAGCTATTTCCTAGGAGCTAGGGTAATCCTATGCTACAGAAATCCATGAGCAACATTCTTCCAATTTGAAGGTCGGCACCTTAAGTAAGCAATGTGGATATTACCTCAAGAGACTTCATTTCAATTTCAAACAAACTGACACAATTGTTTTAGTCTGAATACACACTTCAAAAGAAATTACAATAAACCCAAAATTTTTGAGACAAATATAAAAGAAGTAAGGCTAGTTTGTCAATATGCGGGGGAAGGGGCATAAATTAAGAAGTAACAAAGCAATGATTCTTACACAGAGGGGAACCGGAGACGAAGGAAGTTCCTCTGGGAGCTACATGGGATCGGGAAAATCGACAAGAAGAAGTGAATTTGGGTGAGCTGAAAGCACAGACATCTGCAGAATAATTGATGAATTAAAGTTAAACATGAAAACTAGGGAACAAGTTAAAGGCCAGATAGAAATGGAAATGGGTTACCGCGTTTACAGACGGAGAAAGAAGCAGAGACTTGAGCAAGAGCCATGGAGGCTGCTATTCGTGTGAGAGTAGCGAAACTAACCGTTGCCCACAAATTGTGTTTTTATCTTTTGGTTTCGTGGGAATGGCGACTGAGTGGGTGGTGATGCTGAGCTCTTTCTCGTTCTAAGATGACCATCCATATCCTGGGCTCAGGAGATAGATACGTGGCCTCTTCAAATTTTTTTCATAATTAAATATTTTAACTTTTCTTTGTTAGAACCGTCAACTCCCATAGAGTTAAGTATTTAAAAAGAAAAGAAAAAAATGCATAGGTACCAATTAAAAACTGAGGAAAATTATGGAGAAAATCTCTAATGAACAACTTTAAAAATGCCCAAAAATAAAAAAGTATTTTGAATATTCATCATCACCGAAAGATGCTAGACTTAATTTTTTTTAAAAAAAGATTAAAAGGAAAAAACCAATTTTCCCATACATATATTTTGTTATTTTTTAAAAAAATTATCCCATAGGCCATTGAAGGACAGCCGATGACTGATTGAGCTCCGGTGGGAATATTCCTTTACAATAAATATTTCCAAAGTGATGGGGGTAGAATTCGAACCCCCAATCCTGGGTGGGGGTGCAGTTCAAACCCTCACAACTTTGTTTGTACAAAATGTTGATGACCATTGTGCCATTAATATCATTTAATATATATATTAACATTTAATCTTTAACTCAAGCCCATTAACAAATTGAGATAAAAAATTGACAAGTTTAGATAAGAAATTCGCAATTTTCTTTTTTTGAGTAAAAAATTAACTTACTCTCTCATATCATTCACAAATTCAAATAAGAAATTGACAAGTTTAGATAATGAATTCAAAAATTTAGACGAGAAATTTACAAATTTAGATAAGGAATGTATAACTTTTGTATTTTAAGTAAAAAATTCACTTACTCTCTCAAGTCATTCATAAGTTTAAATAAGAAATTCATAAAATTTATATAAAGATTTTAGAAATTCATATAAGCAATTCACAACTTAAATAGTTGTGAGTGACATTGTTGTAAAAAACTAATGTAAATACGTAAAAACTTATGTTTTTATGTTTTTACTGGAATTATATGTGTTAAAAGGCAAGTAAGAATTGTACTTAGTAAAAACGGGTAAAAACATCGCATAAAAATGATAAAAACGTAAGTTTTTACTATTTTTAATGAAGAAGATTAGGAAGATGTAGATAACTTAGATGTTTATGCCCATGATGAGGAAAACTTAATTGAAGTTAAAGTGAGGGAACCTATGGATAGTCATGATTTGGACATTCCAAGTTTGCAAATGAGGTTGTTATAAAAGCAAGAGAAGAGGACAATGAGGACTTGCACCTGATGCAAGATGGTGTGTTTAATTTAAATTAATTGATATAATTTAGGAATTATTAAAAATTTATTCGTTTGAAATTTTGGAGCCGGGTTGTAGGAATTGTTAAACTTTTTGTGTTCTTAGACTTATATTTTATATAGTTATGTGGCTTATATCTTTTAAATATGAAGTTGTTCTTTGAAATTTGAGTAGTAATTTATGTTTTGTTTTTACATGCATCCATATATAATTTTGTATCCTGACTTTAAGTAATAAAAACTTTATGTTTCTTATCGTTTTTATGATTTACGTTTCTACTACTCCCTTTCATTTCTACTTCAAAACTCGATTTTGATAACATTTGTTGTGAGTTACTTATCTAAACTTATCAAATCCTTATTTAAACTTGTCAATGACATGATAGTATGAATTTTTAACTTGTGTGTGGGCGCACGTGCGCATCATTTATATTGAATGATATTGGGGGCCTAATGGTCACAACATTTTGTGCAAACAAAGCGGTGGGTGTTCGAACCCATCCCACCACTTTGGGAATTACTCCCAAGGGAATATTCCGTCAGCAGGGTGGGGCCGGTGGGGGTAATTTTTTAAAATTAAAAAATATAGTTAAGGGAAAATTGATATTTTCCTTTTAATTTAAAAAAATAAAAATAGAGTTTAACACCTCTATAAGATTATGAATATTCAAAACATATTTTTGTCTTTTAGCATTTTTAAAGTTATTTATTAAAGACTTTACCAAACTTATAAAGTGTCTAAACTATGGCCGGTAACTTTCATCTAGAAACATTTGCAAAAATTTGGAAAAAGGTCTAAGTTTAAAATTTTATTAGTGAGAATGATCTAAATCATCTTACTAATAAAATTTTTAATGAGGGAATATTTCCAAATTTCCCAAACATTTATAGGTTATTTTTTATTCTTTAATTTTTATTTTTGTAAACTTTCTACAAGAGTATGGGAAAATTGGGAAAAAATCTCATTTGATAAATTAATTGAAAAAATTGGGGATAAATCCTATTTTATAAATTAATTGTGTGGGAGGAAAAATATAACGTGAAAGGTATTGGATACATTTTTTCCATTTATAAACTTTGAACTCTCAATTTTAAATAAAGAGAATTAAGCCTTTTTAACTCAATTGCTAGTAATTCATAAAATTTTGATTATACCATTTTAAATATTTAATTCCAAAAAAAATGATAATTATTTGTGCTCTCTTTTTAGGCCATAGAATCCGGTGGCAAAGGTACTCTTTTTGGCCAACGGTGAAACTCGTACTACGGCTTAACATAAACAGTATTAACGGAATCTGAATGGACAAATTAAAAAATTTAATGAACTAAAGAAATTATTGGGAAAATCCTTATAGGAGCCCTTTTTGGCAAAAAAAAGAATCCAGAAAGGGCCCTAACTTTTCTGCCAATTCCAGAAAGGGCCTGGGGCCCTTTCTAAAAAAAACGTATTAAAATTTAACAACTAAATCGGCCTCATTTACAACAATTTTTTTACAACTAAATCACCGATTTACAACAATATCGTCCCGATTAACAATTATATCAGTCTCATTTACAACTCACCAAGATTCTGACAATCCCTTTCTGGAACTGTCAGAAAGTTAGGGCCCTTTTTAGATTGTTTTTGCCAAAAAAGAAAAAGACCCTCATAAGGATTTTCCCGAAATTATTTAATCTTTTTCATTTTCTTGTTAAGAGGATATCAGATAAACCGTAATTATTTTGATGCGTTCGTGGCACGTTCCACGAGATACCTTTTCTTCATCTCCATCGTTGTGCTTCGCAATTTTGCTCATACTTGATAGGAAATGGCTTCCTTTCCATTTTCAACTAGTTTGCTTCCATCCCAATCCCAATACTTGCGAAGCCGAGCACTTCACTCTCAACATCATGGCCTTAGCACCCTCCAATCTCCACTATCATTATCATCTTCTTCCTTCTTTGGCTCTTCTTCTCTTTGTAGAATTACGGGTCTCAGCCTGCTCAGTAATCATGTATTGGCCCGCGCAGAAGAGAAGGCTAGTGGTTCTACTTCGTTTCAAGAGCAGCAAGTTGAACAAAATCCCGAGAAACAATTTCAGGTTTCTATAATCTATAACCCCTTCCGTGATTTCTCTAGCTTATGAATTCAGTAATCAATGAAACATCTCAAATTTACTGCAGCATTGGAAATTGGATTAAAATTCAACTTTCTTTTTTAGTTAAAATATGCTTACTTCGCAACTGCAATATTCAATGGGTTGATGTTTTTTTCCCCTCTTTCTGGTTTCTGGGACTTTGGTACACTATAGTTGCTCTAATTTTAATTTCAATTGATGGTTTAATGTTTTCTTTCAACATTCCGAAGTAATGTAAGTGAGTTCTTTGATCATACTTCCTGATGGCAACGAAAAATGATAGTACAATTGAATCACATTCACGGAAGGGATTCAGCATTCGTTAGGTGACAAGTAATCAGATGAAATCATGTGACATAAACACGGTTTCACCTAATAACTTGTAATTCAGTAGATCCATGTAGCTAAATCATTGTCAAGTTCACAAATTGACCGAAACATCATTTTTGTGTAGTTAACACGTGGATAGAACTAAGACGAAAGAACTTAAATGCATGACTTGAACATGTTACACGACTATTTTTTTTGGGGTGTGGGGACACTGGTAAGGTCAATATGCTTAGTTCCAACATTGTGTGCTCAGATGGTATGGACAATTTGTGCGTGGTACTTGTTTGAAACTGCAACATCTACTTCTTAGATGCTGATGTTCACACTAAACTTTGAGATTGTATTCAGGACTTGATGTCAGAATCCGGAACATGTGATCCCCTGTGTTCAGTAGATGAATCCAGCTCACTAGATTTTGAAGAAACTTACCATCCGAGGACTGATTATCTGAAAGCTCTTGCCATATTTGCTGCAGCTGCAGTTGGAACATTGGCAATTAACCATTCTTGGGTAGCTGCTAATCAGGTAAGGTCTATCAGTGTCATCAACTGTAAGTTTCATAGTAAGTGCATGCATTTGAAATTTTCTGATTCCACTCTATTCTTACGTCTTTTAGTTTTACATGTTCTTCAAATACAGGATCTTGCTATGGCATTGCTATTTGGAATAGGATATGCAGGCATCATATTTGAAGAATCTCTAGCCTTCAATAAAAGTGGAGTAGGATTGTTGATGGCTGTAAGCTTATGGATGATACGGAGTATTGGGGTAACATTCATATTTCATGTTGAAGAATAAGTAAATTCTTGATTAATCAGGAGCTGCATACATATGCTGTGTGGCTATTATGATTTAGATTGCCCTCTCATGGTTTTTTCTAACAATGCATAGGACATAGAGTGACATGCACTTGATGCATCTTGTATTCCCGTCTGTGTGTTAAATTTCATTTTCATCAACATGATGACAGTTCACCAATTGATCAATAAATGATAGATTTTTTTTTCCTGGCTTGCATTTGATTAAACCTTTGTCATTTGTCCTCATCACTCATTGACATTAGTCATGTCTCTTTGCTGCCCAAGTTATATGTAGATGTCTATTATTCAGTTCATATCTGGACTCTCCTGGGTTGTTTTCAGGCTCCTTCAACTGATGTAGCTGTTTCAGAACTAACACATGCATCTGAAGAAGTCAGTGAAATAGTGTTTTTCTTGCTTGGTGCAATGACCATTGTTGAGATAGTTGATGCTCATCAGGGATTTAAGTTGGTTACTGACAATATAACGACTCGAAAACCACGTACTCTTCTTTGGGTGGTGAGTGTTCTATTCTGCATCTTGCTCTCACTTCAAAAGACTTTTCTAGTGTGTTTTTTTGTTTTTCCTCATTTATTTGACTGAACTAGTTAAAATCTTTCATGCTCTTTTGGCTGTCATTGGGTGGTATTTGCAAGCTCTCCTCGTTGCAAAGAGATGCAGTTGTCAACTTAATGCAATACTTCTTCCAATGTCTAATAATCAAATCTTTTATATTTTTAAGGAATAAAATACATTATTTGTAGAAGAATGGACAGCAGTAGAAGTGTAGAACCATAACCTTCTCTTGTCACTACCCCCGCACAAATGATGTGGCTTTGCAATCATGTTGTGTGAGACTGCATGGACTATATGTCTTTAATAAGAATGATTGATTTATCTGTTCCCGGCTATAAGGTTATTTTCCATTTTACATCAATTTTTTATTCTAAATCCTCTGTAGTTTATATCAGTGAATTTTGTTGTTTTTGGAAAAAATGTATAAGTAAATGGTATTTTAAAAAATTAATGTTATGTTTGCAGATTGGAATTGTCACATTTCTCCTCAGTTCAGTCCTAGACAACCTGACATCTACAATTGTCATGGTTTCTCTGTTGCGTAAACTAGTACCACCATCAGAGTACCGAAAGTATGTGTCTCTCTTCTGACAATGGTGCAATAATGTTTATAAATTTTTGGCATAATACTCATCCATGCATCAAAGGTCTCAATGTGCGATTAATGAGGTGGTTGGTGACGAGGGAAATTAGACTCTGGAAGACTTGGTTGTAACTTGGAATGCTCTTTTGAGTAAATCAATTTCAGCACTTACAAAAGAAACGGATTAATGTGGGCTGCTTTTCTAAAATGCCACAGCTAGCGCAAGTGGGGATATCTTGTTTTTGTTTTTAAACCTCTTACACTTTGTCCCTCAGCATCTGGTTTTTCTTACCCTTTTTGTCGTTTTTAAGAATAGAAGCATAGACACTTGAGGGATCTTGAAAAAATTTTCAATGAGCTTTTTGAGGGCTACTGATTTACATTTGTTGACAGGATTCTTGGTGCTGTTGTTGTT
This sequence comes from Acacia acuminata, assembly GCA_019022655.1. Taxonomy (NCBI): domain Eukaryota; kingdom Viridiplantae; phylum Streptophyta; class Magnoliopsida; order Fabales; family Fabaceae; genus Acacia; species Acacia acuminata. The sequence continues at coordinate 763,535 of JAFJYI010000199.1, forward strand.
ATAGCTGCAAATGCTGGTGGTGCATGGAGCCCTATTGGCGATGTTACCACCACTATGCTGTGGATACATGGTCAAATATCCACTTTGCAAACAATGAAGGTTATTCCCCTTAGCAAATTGGTCCCATGTTATCTTTTTGTTTGGTTCATGCTACTATTTGACCTGAAACATCAAGAAAACTGGTAAATAAGGTTTTGCTGTTGACATTACGAGAGATTCTTCCGAGCCTGAGGCACGATAAGTAAAATATGTAATGTCTTGGTTAAACTCTTCCTTTGTTGTTCATTGATTGCAAGCTCAGTGCTCAGGTCATATAACTCGTATCAATAACTGTCTAGTGTTTGCAAGTATATTCATGATTGCCTTTCCTTTGCTTTCAGGGATTATTTTTACCTTCAGCTATCTCTCTAGCTGTGCCTCTGGCTCTCATGTCATTAACTAGGTACTTTCACTGCAAAAAGAAATCAAGAAATATGATTTCAATTGTAAGAATTATCTTTAGAAATTATGAGTGAAATGACACTAGTCTTTTGTTCAGTGAAGTTAATGGGAAGGAACAGGTTTCACCCAATGTCTTAGCATCTGAACAGATGGCTCCTCGAGGACAGCTAGTTTTTGCTGTAGGTACGGGAGCTTTGGTTTTTGTGCCTGTGTTCAAAGCCCTCACTGGCTTACCTCCTTACATGGGGATGTTGCTTGGACTTGGTGTGCTATGGATTCTCACTGATGCTATTCACTACGGTGAATCTGAGAGACAAAAGCTAAAAGTACCACAGGCCCTATCAAGAATAGACACCCAAGGAGCATTATTCTTTCTTGGAATTCTATTATCTGTCAGCAGGTGACTTAGAAAACAGAGCAATGTTTTGCGCTTTATACATAATAAACTTTAGATAATGCCTGTGCATTCATCGATTTAAATCTAAATGGAAAAAAAAAAAGGAAGTTTCAAGAAATGTGCCAGATTTCCTCTTGGGAAGAGGCAATCCTTCATGAATTATGCGCACATATTCTTCCCATGTGAAATATACTATTTTACATGACGCCTTAAATTTTCAACTTGCTTGCTTGAACTTGCTGTACTGAATCAAGTTTAACGGAATTGTTCTTTAGCCTGGAGGCAGCAGGGATTCTAAGGGAAATAGCAAATTACCTGGATGCTCATATTCCAAATTCTGAATTGATAGCAAGCGCTATTGGAGTCGTATCAGCTATAATAGACAATGTTCCATTAGTAGCAGCAACAATGGGAATGTATGATCTCTCATCTTTCCCACAGGATTCTGAATTTTGGCAGTTGATTGCGTTTTGTGCTGGTACTGGCGGATCCATGTTAGTCATCGGCTCAGCTGCCGGAGTTGCATTGATGGGAATGGAAAAGGTGGACTTCTTTTGGTACTTACGGAAGGTATGTGCCACTATAAATTACTTAAGATACTGTCATTGCCAATTGGAATGGTTTTGCATCTACATATAATGTGAAAACTCTAAAAACTCTAACAAGCCAAACTAATTATGAGCTATGAACAGTGCATCTCATTTCTCAAGTTTGTTAGTATAAGCAATTGTTGTCCTCTGCAGGTTAGTGGCTTTGCTTTCGCAGGTTATGCTGCTGGGATTGCTACATATCTAGCAGTTAATAGCCTTCAGATCTCCTTGCCCACAACTCTGGCCGAGGTTCCTTTTCTTTCTGGTTCCTAAATCAGAAGTTCAGAGTTCACTGGCAATACCAAATCAGCTTGATACGGTGGAAGTTCTGAATGAAGATTTTGAACCACTAAATTATGGCTTGTACACCTCATAAAAGGCATTCTGGGAGGATCAGATAAATGGTAAGTGTTAAAGAAGTTTTCTCAAATGCTTAACATTACAAGAAGTTAAAGTGATGTAATTTCTCACTCTAAAAAAAAAAAACAGTAATCGATGTAGTCGTAAGATCGCTTACTGCCTTTGTAGGTTTATCATGTGAAGTAAAAGATGCAAATCACTTTTCTCTTCAAATGATTGAATTTATGCATAGAATTTTAAGCTTTGTTATGATGATTGCAGCCGACTGTCCTAAGTTAGATCCCCTGATTTCCAGATGAGTATACAAGCATTCAAATTTTTGGCGAGTTCTATGTTTTCTAGTTATCATACCTTCCCACACTACATGAACAAGATACAAAGAAGCACTCGAAATGTTGAATAAACATTAAAGCTTTTAACAATTCATGCCAATTATTACTTTAGTTTAATTTTATCATAAATATATACTCCCTCCAATTCTAATTGAAGGAATTAATCGAGGATTTTTTGTTTTAATGCTTTTTAATGTCCCAACTTATTTGTATTACGTAGCCAAGTGTCGCACACATGCACAGATACACACAAAACGATGCTAACTGAGATTGGTGTTTTATGTCTTGTCGAAACTAACTGTGAGGAGTGTTAGTAGACATGCATTTCTCAAAACTAAGGTTTGACTAATGTAAAATTTATAAATCCTCCGTCTAAAGGTGAGAGTTAGAAAATTACTACTACCAGTAGTAGACATGCTTTTCTCAAAACGGTCTAAATTATAGAAAATTACTACTACCTGTCTTAATTATAAGTTAACTTTTTTGTTGATAGATTAAGGAAGCTAAATACATATCATATGTTGTGTATTACTCCTCAGGTTCTAATTATAAGACATAGTTGACTTTTTTGGAGAAATTAAGGAAGTTTAATTACATTACTTTAGGGTATTTTTATTTTTATTTTTTCTTCAAAGTAATTAATTTGACTAATAAGCTAATATATAATCTAAAAATACACAACATATAAAATGATTAAGTAATTTATTTAGCTTCCTTAATCTCTCCAAACAATTGTCTTGTATTATTAGTTTATTGGTCAAATTGATTATTTTGGAGGGAAAAAAATATAAAAATATTCTAAAGTAATTTAATTAACTTTCTTAATTTCTCCGGAAAGTGAACTTGGTTTTAAAATTAAGACAGAGAGAGTACTTTAATTCTTAATATGAAGGCTATCTATCTAATCTTTCTTAATATGGTGAATTAAGATTTTTTAAGATGACGGATTAAGATTTAAAATTTTGTTAAGAGAAATATCCACATTTAAAATGTGAACAATGCCTCTAACGAATTATTACGTCCAAGAATACTTGTGAATACACAAAGGATATGAGGAGCAAGAACTTACGAGAGGAAGACACATGTATCATGGATGGGTTCGAAAGTTAAGATAAGGTCACCTAGGAAGAGACATAAGACTATGCATTTACGCACATGGATAAAAATGTTTGAAAGGACGGCTTGCCTCGGGATGTGGGGGACAATTGGAGATAACAGGTAACCACTATTGGAAAGTCTTTGACTATGGTTTAGATAACAGGAAGCCACTATTGGAAAGTCTTTGACTATGGTTTAGTCTTTTTTTTTTTTTTTTTTTTTTTTTTTTTTTTTTTTTCTTCTTCTTCCTTTTTTAAGTTGAAACAAAATTCTTTTTACGTATTTATTTCATAAATCGTAAAAATACTTATAGAAAGCTAAAACCACACGGAAAGAGACACTGCAACAAAGGGATATGGTAGGGGGAGGAGAGGGAAAGTGAGCAGATGAAAAAAATTTCTGGGTTGGATTTTAAAAAGTAAAAAGGGGTAAAAAAAATTGTAATTAATTTTTTTATTCTTTTATCCTATATGATATTTTCTTTATTAAAATTTTTTATAACCCTTTCACTTCAATTTTTTTAAAATTCAACTCATCAAAATTTCTTCAATCCTCCCAAGTACCAAAGAGACGCTTAGAGGAAGGAAGACAGATAAGAAGATATATGTACTGTTATTTTGAATTGTTTAAGAGTTCTTCTGATTCATTATTATATTTCCTTTTTTTTTTTTTTTTTTTTTTTTTTTTTTTTTTTTGATACGATTATTATATTTCCTTACTTTCAAAAAATAATAATGAAAAAGATAAGAAAGGCCTGACCCCCAAGGCCTGCGTCCGCATGGCCCGTGGGACGAGCGTGTGTAGTGGAGGATGAAGAAGGATCTCGTCTTTGTTCTATTGGGGCCCGATGTCGAACCCCTCCAAAACTTTTCAATATAAAAAAAAAAAATCTTCTTTGGATCTTCTTTGTTGGATGGTGAAGTAGTGCTTTCTCTTTGACCAAAAAAAAAAAAAAAAAGTAGTGCTTTCTCTGTTTTTTTTTAAAAAAATTAATTAGGTTATTAATAAAAACATATTTTAATTACTTTATAAAAAATAATATTTAAATATATTTATTTTAAAATTTATTTAACATTTAAACCTCATTATATGTAGATAATATTAACCTTGAGTAATACTACTTTATCCATACCTAAATAATACTACTTTACATGCACACGGGCATATAAGTTAAACAATTACCCTATGGAGTTACTAATTTTTAAGGAAATTAATTATATTGGTTATTTGCAATAAATATAACTTAGTTTTTTAAAATATCATTTTCTATCATGACTACAGATAGAAATCCCTTTAATATGTGTCATCAATAGGGTTACTTTTGAAAAAAATTATAAATATGGGATACAAAGTGAATTGGAACAAGGGGTAGAATCAAGATATGAAATTGGGGGACGAAAATTACAGAATTGAACCCAAGTGTTAAAAAATTTCAATATTTTTATTTTAGTCCCTCCATGAAATTTTTAGTGAGAACTAAAATAAAAATATTGAAATTTTTATAAGGCTAAAATATAATTTCCTAAACTTCTAGGTTCAATTCTATAATTTTGGGAGGCCACCCCTAGCCTCCCCTTAAATCCGTCCCTGAATTTAACCCTCAACTAACTCTAATATTAATATTAAAAACAGAATGTAGTATGATACTGTGTAAAAAAATTTAAAATACCTTATTAATATGTAGAATAAATTTGAAAACATTACTTACTCTTTTTATAAGTTATAAGATGAAAACAGTTCATTAGATTTTGAAGAAACTCAACAGCCTAAAGACTGATTATCTGAGAGCTCTTGCCATATTTTCAGCAAGCATTGGCAATTAACCATTCCTGAGTAGAATGTCTTCATCTGTAAGCTTCATAGTAAGTGCATGCATTTGAAATTTTCTAATTCTGATCCATTCTTACTTCTTTCAGTTTTGCATGATCTTGATGAAATACAGAATCTTGCTATGGCATTGGTATTTGGAATAGGATATGCAGTCATCATATTTGAAGAATCTCTGGCCTTCAACAAAAGTGGAGTAGGATTGGTTATGGCTGTAAGCTTATGGGTGATACAGAGTATCGGGGTGATATACAGATTTCTGGTTGAAAAATACGTAAATTCTTGATTAATCAACATGATGACAGTGTCATGAGTCCCACATCAAGAGGTTCACTCTAAATGAGGGGCATTATAAAGCCTTCAGTTCTCCCAAATACTTGCGCTCGTTACAAACAGTTCACCAATTGATCAATAAATGATAGATTTTTGTTGCCTAACTTGCACTTGGTTATATTTATGATTCAGTCCAATTCTATACTCACCTGGATTGGTTTCAGGCTCCTTCAACTCAGTGGCGGAGCCAGGAATTTATGTTTGTGGGTGCACAATTAGTGGTAGGATTCGGGGGTTTGGGGGCAGCGCCCCCGAAATTTTTTTAAAGGAAAGTTTAAGGATAAAAGGCAACCCACTCCTTTGTAAAGTTTAGGACCAGAAATGTGATTCAATTGAAAAGTATTTCTAAGTAAATCAATTTAACAAGAACAATATACTCTAATCCCATGGCATACAGATACGCAGATGTTACACAATCAAATTCCAAAGCAACATGCAAGGAAAAATTATTATGGTTTGTCATATGTGATAGGATATTAAAAAGTCAAATATCAATGAAGGAGCAAAGGAGTATAACAAATGCTGTAACTCACCAGGCTGTCCACCAGAGAGCACGACACTTTTAGTAGGTTCAACACCAAACACATACATATAAAGGAGGAAGGAAAACAATGAGAACACAAATGCATTACATTGTGATCTTAAAATTTATCTTCTCAACCACTAATTTATCTCTTACCAAGCCAGCAACAAAATGCCAGAAAAATAAAAAATCAGAATAGGATCAACTCGTAACCCCAAGTCCCCAATCATAACATTTATCTTGATCCTAAGCCAGTAAAAAACAACAACCTTTATTCCCCCTAGAGTATTCTACCAACTAGCACTGATGTTAACCTTAAATGTTATGGCTTCAAATTCAACAGTTTCAAATCATTTTGGCCGCAAGTCCATAAAATTCCTTTTCTGAAACATAGCCCAACTGTTGACCAATTATTACTAACAAAAACATATATGAATCCTAATAGCCAGAAAAGTAAAGCAGTAATTTGGTGTTGAAAAAACGCATGACAAGAACCCACTACACTTTATTATATCACATAGCTTTCATCTTTGCAACCCAATGGCCCACTATGTTTTTCAAGATTATGAAACGAATGTTGATCTTAACATAGGTCAGTATGTTCTTCATGATATCAAAATCCACTTCGAAATTCAGTCTATCTCCCAAGTTTACTAACTCTTTACTGTCTCATTGTGGATTTCTCCAAATAGGTTGCAGCATTTAGAGCATTACTTGTTTCCCCAAATTCGAATCAACAATCTCTGCAACTAGATTATGCACTTGCAAAATAGCAATTTAAAGAACCAAGTTTTTCCTTCAAAGCACAAAATTATAACTGACTAATATTAAATAAAGAATGTTTCCGTGTATATGGTCTAGAAATTGATATCATCAGATCTTATTTAAGTCGTATAATGTAGAATATATCACCTTAAGTCCAAGATTTTTGCAGATATTGTCTGCTAGTAGGAGAGAATAAGCAGAATTCTTGTCTGCCTTATATGGATCTGCAGAGAAAGGAGCCAATAATCAATAGCAGGCTATTATCTACCACAAAAACTGAGATGCACGACTACCTCTTAAAAGCCATCCCTTGTTAGATATGACAGCAACCGACAAAGGAGTAGTATCTTCATTACCAAGAGATTTCTGGATATCCAGAAGTGCCAGCTTTAAGGTGTCATAGTCCAAAGGATTTCCACTCTACAGAATATGAACGAAGTCAATAATCATAACACTAGAAAAACAACAAAAGGAAAATTCTAAGACAACAGTGACTGAATACCCTGCAAGAAATTTCAACATTCTTGAGATTACATTGACTAGTTCGCCGCGATTTGGAGAGCAGCGAGGGTTTGGGTTTCAACTGATGAAGCTGTTTCAGAACTGACACATGCATCTGCAGAAGTAAGTGAAATAGTGTTTTTCTTGCTGGCGGCAATGACCATTGTTGAGATAGTTGATGCTCATCAAGGATTTAAGTTGGTTACTAACAATATAAAGACTCGAAAGCCACGCACTCTTCTTTGGGTGGTGGGTGTTCTCTTTTGCATCTTGTTCTCACTTCAAAAGACCTTTTTAATGTCTTTTTTGTTTTTTTCCTCAATTATTTGACTGAACTTGTTAAAATCTTACATGCTCTTTTTAGCTGTCACTGGTTGGTATTTGCAATCTCTCCTCCTTGCAATGAGATGCAGTTACCAATTTAATATCAAGGGCTATGCTGATGTGGCTTTGCAAATATGTTGTGCGAGACCACATATAATATCTGTATATAATAAGAATGACTAATATATCTGTTATAGTAGCTATGAGGTTATTTTCCATGACATGAAGATTTTAAAAAACAACAACATATGAGTAAATAGTATTTTTTAAAAATAAGTGTTCTGTTTGCAGGTTGGGTTTGTCACATTTTTCCTCAGTGCATTCCTGGACAACCTGACATCTACAATTGTCATGGTTTCTCTGTTGCAGAAACTAATGCCTCCATCAAATTATCGGAAGTATGTGTCCCTATTATGACAATATTGAAATAATGTTTTCTTATAAATTTGGGTTAAATACCATATTTAGTCCTTATGGTTAATGGAAGTTTGATTTGTATCCCTGTAGTTTCATATTATTTGTTTTAGTCTCAACGGTTTCATAAAAATTTTGTCTAAGTTTGACAACTTGTCCATGTACTTTTAAAGAGTCCTTATGAAACTACAACGGACAAAAACCAATTGTTTGGAACTACAAAGACCAAAACCAAAATTCAATCAAACTACAAGGATTAATAATGATATTAACCCTATAAATTTTCAGCATAATACTCATCCATGCATCAAAGAACTAAACATGAGCTGCTTTTCTAAAATGCCATAACTAGATTGAGTGGGGATATTTATGCTTGTTCTCGTTCTTGTTCTTTAAACCTCTTGTAGTTTATGTACCTTCCCCACTCCAATTTGCAGCAACTTTATAGCATCAGGTTTTTCTCTCCCTTTTCTTTGTCATAAAGAATAGTAGCGTAGACACATGAGCGATCATGAAAACTTTGTTAAAAGCAGCTTCTATTTATATTTGAACATCCTGAAGGGCTACTGATTTAGATATGTCGACAGGATTCTTGGAGCTGTTGTTGTTATAGCTGCAAATGCTGGTGGTGTATGGACTCCAATTGGCGATATAACCACTACTATGCTGTGGATACATGGTCAAATATCCACTTTGCAAACAATTAAGGTTATCCCCCCTATCAAATTGGTCCTATCTTATCTGTTTGTTTGATTCATGCTAAGATTTGACCTGAGAGATCAAGGAAACTGGTAACTAAAATTTAGCAGATGACAATGTGAGAGATTCTTCTGAGCCTGAGGCAGTGATAAGTAAAATATGTAATGTCTTGGCCAAAATCTTCCCTTGTTGCTCATTGATTGCTAGCTAGCTCAGTGCATTTGTCATATAACCTGTATCAATAACTTTAACTTCCTTTGCTTACAGGGATTGTTTTTACCTTCAGCTATCTCTCTAGCTGTGCCTCTGGCTCTTATTTCACTGACTAGGTACTTTCACTGCAAAAAGTAATTAAGAAATATGATTTGAATTGTAAGAATTTATGTTAAGAAATTATGGTTGAAATGACACTAGTCTTTCGTTCAGCGAAATTAATGAGAACGGTCAGGATTCACTCAATGTCGTAGCAACTGAACAGATGGCTCCTCGAGGACGGCTTGTTTTCTCTGTGGCCATAGGAGCTTTGATTTTTGTTCCAGTGTTCAAAGCCATCGCAGGTTTACCTCCTCACATGGGGATGTTGCTTGGACTTGGTTTGCTATGGATCCTCGCTGATGCTGTTCACTGTCGTGGACCTCTGAGAGAAAAACTAAAAGTACCACAAGCCTTATCAAGAATAGACACTCAATGAGCACTGTTCTTCCTTGGAATCCTCTTATCTGTCAGCAGGTAACTTAGAAAACAGAAAAATGTTTTACATAAAGCCTTAAACTTTCGACTTGCTGCACTGAATTAAGTTTAACGGAATTGTTCTTTAGCCTGGAGGCAGCAGGGATTCTAAGGGAAATAGCAAATTACCTGGATGCTCATATCCCAAATGATGTATTGATAGCAAGTGCCATTGGAGTCATATCAGCTATAATAGACAATGTTCCTTTAGTAGCAGCAACAATGGGAATGTATGATATGTCATCTTTCCCACAGGATTCTGAGTTTTGGCAGTTGATTGCGTTCTGTGCTGGCACTGGCGGATCCATGTCAGTCATCGGCTCAGCTGCCGGAGTTGCATTGATGGGAATGGAAAAGGTGGACTTCTTTTGGTACTTACGGAAGGTATGTGCCGGTGCCACAATAAAGTACTACCTACGCTCGTAGGGCTTAAGTATCATTTTTACCCGAAAGTTTTCACTAAAGAGCAATAGGTATCCGAAAGTTTTTTAACGAGCAATTTTGCCCCTCTGTTAGTTTTGACTATTAAGTTTAACTTATATGCACACATAAGAACTGATGCTTGCCACCTCATCAATCAAAATAGAGTTAAGTATCATCAGTGAGTATACAGAAGTTTTTTTAGGAGCAATTTTGTCTGAAAGTTTACAAAACGTAGCAATTTTGTCTTGTCATCCCCTAATGTTAAATTCGACTATTAAATTTAAATCAGTCAAATAACATAAATATCATGCCACCTCATCATCCAAAATTCATATCTCGTTTTGCATTTCATTTACTAAGATCATAAGTTATGCTTCATCTAGATTTTGTGACAAACCTTTCAGTTCCTTTAACTAGTTCGACTTCACAAACTCCTGCTGCCTTAAGCTCAACATCTCAAGTCAAGGATCTCCCTCTGGGTTTTGTGTCTCCCTCAAGGATTTCTTGTGTTCTTCAGTCTGATCTTGTTGAGTCTGTTTATATCTTTAATTCCCTCTATACCGATGGTTCCTTCAACAAGATGAGTTTGATCTATTTCCTTATTTATTTCCTTAAGCTCACCGTGGTAGTCTTTAAGGATTTGAATCTACCGAATTCCTTCAATAAAGATTTGATATCTTTCCGTACTCGTTTCTTTTTTCCCCTCAGTTATGTGGATGATAAGGTGGCATGACATGTGTGTTGTTTGATTGATTTAACAGTCAAATTTAACATTGTTGGACGGCAAGGCAAAATTGTTATGTTTTGTAAACTTTCGAGACAAAATTGCTCATAAAAAAATTTTCGAATGCCTACTGCTCCTCCGCAAAAACTTGTGGGGCAAAAATAATCCTTAACCCTATTTTGATTGATTAGGTGGCAAGCATTGGGTGCCACGTGTGCCTATCAGTTAAACCTAACCGTCAAAATTAATGGAGGGGAAAAATTGCTCCTAAAAAAACTTCTAGATACCTATTGCTCCTCAACGAAACTTCTAAGGTAAAAATGATACTTAATCCACGTTCCTAGATATAAAATCTAGTTCGTAGTACAAATTACACTGTAAAATAGATCTTATATTAGGATAAAAAGTAGTATTAAAGATACCGCCCTTGGCTATTGCAATGGTTTTGCACACATGTAATATAAAGCCATTAACAAGCCAAACTAATTATGAGCTATGAAGAATGCCTCTCATTTCTCAAACTTTGTGCAATACACAAGAGCCACACTAGTTTGGTCGTATAATAAGCTATTGTTGTTCTCTGCAGGTTAGTGGCTTTGCTTTCGCAGGTTATGCTGCTAGGATTGCCACATATCTAGCATTTAACAGCCTTCACGTCTCCTTATCCACAACTCTGTCCGAGACTTCTTTTCTTTTTGTTTCCTAAATGAGTAGTTCAGAGTTCACTGGTATTCCAAATCAACTAGAAGCAGTAGAAGTTGTGAATGTAAAGTATGGCTTGTACTACAAACTCATAAAAGGCAATCTGGGAGGATCAAAATATTCCTGGATTTGATAAACCGCAGATGTTGAAAAGTTTCTCTACATGCTTACGTTACAAGGAGTTTAAATAAGAGATGTAATTTCTCACTCCCAGAAAGAAAAAGTAACTGATGTAGTTCTAGAAATTGCTTACTGCCATGTAGGTTTGTAATGTGAAGCATGAGATATAGATCACTTTTTCGCTTGAAATGATTGGATTTATGCATAGAATTATAATCTGTTATGATGGTTCCAGCCGACAGTCCCAAGTTAGATCCGCTGAATTTCCAGATGAGCACAAGCATCCAAGTTTCTTTCTGCGTGCCCGTTACCAGGAAACACAAGATAACCATGGAATTTATCTCATTCCATTAATTAATAATTTAATTACTTTTACCAGCCATTTTAGTGGCGTCGCAAATTCCAGCAGCAAAGAAAACTTACCTCACTTGATCGTCTTCAAAAATAGAAAAAATGACAAACTCGAATAAGCAACAACTCGACTAAACAATTACTTATTCTCGTGATGACATACTAACCCCCGGTACATGGTGGCCTAAAAAACACCCACTTTTGCAAAACCTAAATTATTCACTTCTCACTCACCCCTCAAACTACACTCTCAATTTAGCCATTCAACAAAACGGTTACATCAAGCACCCATTACCAACCGAAATTACAAAGACAAACAAGAAGCAGAAAATCAATTTCTTATAACTTGAGGTAAACGAACTCTTCTATGGCAGGAATGTCACCTATCTTCTTCAAAGAATCTTTGCTGGGTTGTTCATCTACCCCAATTGCCATTATAGCGTGTTTGCGAGGAGCAATCCTTCCCACGCTCATGAAGCTGACGTTTACATTCTCCTCTGCCAAAACACTTGCAACCTTCCCTATCATACCGGGTTGATCCACCTGTCTGCAAAGTATAATGCTACCTTCCAAGCTCACATCAACATCAAAAGATCCAACCTTAGTAAGATGAGGGAGACCATCTTTCACCCGGCCTTCGAGCTTAATCTCCCCAGATTCTGAGAGTGAGCTGGCAAATTTAGATTCCACATCAGCAATTTGGACCTGGATGGATTCAAGTGGACTCTCAGGGGAACCATCAAGAATGATTCTCTCTTCAGTTATCCTGATTCCTCTTTGCTTGGCAGTGAAATCAGCATTGACTAAATTCACAAAAACACTGGATATGGGCTCAATGAGACCCTTGGTTATCATGGCACGTAGAACCCTAGTGTCAAGGTCATCAGGAGCTCTAGCAGAAGCGTAAGTCACTTTCACTGATTTTACGCCACTTCCTCCTGCTACCAACTGGACAGTCAGTCTCCCCAATTTCTCAGCAAGATCAACATATGGTTTCAACTCTGTCAACACCTGCAGTTACAAAAAATGAAATGGAAGTTAAGCCATTGTAACCGTTATTTTGCAGCGAAGTTGAGCCGATATTGTAGAACAACATCAATCCATGAGTCATATTTATTCATAGATGTCAATCTCAGCTGTATACTAGAATTAACTATTCACAACCATGTACAGTAAGCTTTTACAAAAGCTGGTTCTTTTTCTCATTCAAATGCTATCAATAGAAAGAATGAGGGAATGTGGCAACAATTCAGTATACAACGTTGTTAGTCTAGAAAAGGAAAATGATAAATTTCTATTAGTACCTCAGCAGGAACCATTGGTGCGTTCACTGCAGTAGCAGCAAGCTCCCCTTTCAATGCCCCCACAACAGCTTCTGCTATTTCAATAGCCACACCTTCCTGCACAAAAGTTTTTTTTTTTTTTTTTTTTTTTTTAATTAAATGAGATTCATTACTTCAAAAGGATTTATAGAAAGGCCAAATGGGAAGAAAAAATAAACAGTGTGCCAGGAGCTATACAAAAGAATAAGAGAAGAACAACAAAGAAAAGGTGGGGTTCGTGATAAATTGCCCCAAATATACCTGAGCTTCCACAGTACTAGCACCAAGATGAGGTGTTGCAGTAACTTTCTCATGCAGAATCAATTTGCTGTCCTTTGGGGGTGGCTCCTCTGTGAAAACATCAAGCGCCGCCTGAAACAGAAAGACATGATTACCTAGTTTTCCTTCACAGTGAAAACCTGGTGCTTACAAATAAGAGATATTGGAAAAACCTGAGCTACAATGCCATTATCCAGTGCCCTAACAAGAGCCTCTTCATCAATAACTCCTCCACGAGCGACATTGACTATCATAACTCCTTTCTTCATCTTAGCGAAAGTCTCATCATTGAGAATCTTTGATGTGGCGGGAGTAAGAGGCATATGCAGAGAGATAAAATCTGCAGTAGCAATGGCTTCGTCAAAGCTCACTAGTTCCACACTGATTGCCCGAGCACGGTCTGCTGGAGCATATGGGTCATGTGCAATAACATGCATACCAAGTCCCTTGGCACGCCGAGCAACTTCAGAACCAACCTTCCCAAATCCCATGACGGCAAGTGTTTTCCCAACCAGGGAAACTCCTACATACTTACTCCGCTGCCATTTCCCTGGATCAACCATGATACAGGTAAATCAACCAGTACGGATTTTATTGACTAAATTAATCATCATAAAAGCGAGGCAGAAACAGAGTACAGCATAAACTGATAAAAGGTTAAAGGATAGACAATAGTCAAAAGCTCTCGGCTGAATTTTTCTCTGTCCCACAAAACTACTTTTACTTTGCCATAGATATGCTTGTTCTAGTTCTTTAATACATACAAATCTATCAAAAGAATCTACAATAACTTTTTCATTTCCATGCAAAGCAGAGCTCATCAAACCTTAAAAAGTACGAAACAGTCGTTCCTACATCCTTTGACATGTTCGTCTTCGAGCATTTTACTATGCTTTACTCCCCTCATTCTCAAGCACTTCGATGCACGATCACGATACAAGTATGTGGAAAGATTTCAGTTTTCGCGGATTACTCAAAATCATTTAAAGCACGAAATGAAGCATGCATGATCACAAGATCAAAATCACATCCAATAAACACAAAATTTTCGATAAAATGCTCGAAATCATAACAACACCCAAATCGAACACAAACTTCTAACATTCAATTTACTAACCAGCTTTCACGGACGCATCAGCTTGTGCAACATTCCTAGACATGGCGGCCAAAAGCGCAATCCCATGCTCGGCGGCGGCCACGGTGTTGGCGGTGGGCGCATTCACCACCAAGCATCCATGCTCGGTGGCCGCCGCCAGATCCACGTTGTCGATCCCAACGCCTGCTCTGCCAACCACCTTAAGCCTTCCACCAGAAGACTCAAAAACCTCACGGGTAACCTTAGTTCCACTACGCACAATCAACGCATCGCAAAGCGAAATCTTGGTACAGAGCTCCTCTGGGCTCAGATTATATGAACAATCAACATTGGCGAAGTCATTTAAGAGCTTAAGCCCGGCTTCACCGAGCTTCTCTGATACGAGAACAGTGGGCTTGGCATCAAGACCCGCTGAGACCACCACCACGAGAGGCCGAGCCGATCGGGTACTGCGTTGCCGGAGAGAGACGGAGAAGTGTGAGGATAGAGGAAGTTTGGAGGAGAGAGAGAGCGATGAGTTGTGGAGTGAGTGAGTACGGAGGGTTGGTGATGCTGAGGCAGCCATTGATGGTGGTGGAGTTGGTGAATTGGGTATATTCTGTTAAAAAAATGCGCCGCCGATTGATGAGAGGGAAATGCGAGGGAAGTGGCGTTTTATAGCAGAGGGGAGTTTGAGTTGCACGCGCTGAGTTGCAGATTTTGAAGTGTTCACACGCCACCGTTCAATTTAACCGGAAAATGTCACTACTGAGCACTCAAAAGTCTCTGTGTGTACCATGGCTTTTCAACGTCCAAGCAATAAAGCCATCACGCTCAGCAAAATGTGGGCAGCTCCATCCCTAAACTCCTTTCCCCTTTTTGGTTACGTCTGCAATTTGGATGCTAGTCCTACCTCCAGATTGTTAACGGTTTTCATATATAAAGTGTAGTTTATAAGCTAGATAATTTTTTTCACAAACCAAAAAAAACTGATAAATATAAATATTTTAAAGTAATTTAATACCCCTCTTAATTATCGAAAAAAACTTTAATTTTGTTTTAATTTATTATTTAGTTAGGTATTTTCATGTAATGTATTTATTTAATTTAATTATAAAAAGAAAATTAGTTCAATTAATTAATATGACAATGTATTTTATAAAAAGTATTCTAATTATCTTTCTAAATTTTCTCAGTTTTTTTAATTATAAGAGACATCAATAAGGGTAAAGTTTATTATAAGTCAGATAAAATAATTTAAAGAAAAAATGATAAATATAAATATTTTAAAATAATTTAATTAGATTCCTAAATCTCTATAAAAAAATAGATCAATTTATCAATTACATTAAAATATTGATATTTATAGTTTTTCTTCACACTAAGTTATCTCGATTTATAAATGGATATATATAACTTAATGATATACAATATATACTATGATTAATTAATTTGTTTAACTTCTGTAATTTCTTCAAAAAAAAAAATCAATTAATTCTTATATTAAGAATGAAAAGAAGTATGTATCAAATGTTTTTTTTTTTTGGCCACCTATATTTGTCAAATGTTAAAGGGATTAAATTAATTTAATATTACTCTAATTAACCGAAATTCTTCTAACTTCCGATTAATTTCTGTTCTCTCACTATTCTTATTAAGTTAAATATGAATATATGTAAAAATAAGTATCAAGCAAATACATGTCGTTGGACAAAAAAAAACTAGCACATGTAAGAACCATAAACATAGTCTTTTTTAAGAACTACCCGCCCGGATGCCAATATGGGGAGTATTTACAAATACTACACTATGGGGAATATTTACTGGGATGCTCCAATTAAAATCGAAAAAATGTATTATTTAGACGAATACTACATTTTAAGCTTATCTATTTATACGAATTTATTTTGCCACGCTATATTTTAAAGAATTAACTAGACAGTAGCTTTGCATGGAATTTTGAGAATGGATTTCTTTTTAATATTATCTCCCGGTTAATTATAGAAACACTTTAGTGTAAATTATACTATAAAAGTGTTCTTATAATTAGAACCGGAGGGAATAAAAAGTTTGAATGAACTAGCCATGAGCCACATTCTTATCCGTCAGTTTTAGCCTTTATTAACTTTAAGAATACATTTTATTGTTCCTATCTTATTAATTGTATGACTTGTGACGTAGATGCATACATTAGTAACTATACACGCACACACACATTCATAAATAATAATAAATAAATCAAGTGGGTATGTTTTATCAGACGGAGTAGGAGTAGGTTTGTGGGTGAGTTTGGTTTGAGGGAAGGGGAAGGGAGGGAGAGAAAAAAAAAAAGGGGAGGAGAAAATTGAACCAAAATTTAGTGTAGTGGGGCTTACAAAGTTTTCCTCTCCATCACATTTTTTCCCTCCCCCCCCCCTTCCCCTCAAACCAAACTTACCTTTAAAGTCTTTAAAATTTGGCATGTCTGGATTAGCGAAAAGAGTGGTGGTTTATTTTCTATCTTACTTTTTTAGAAGCCCGATAAAAAAAAAATTATGTTGTAAATATAAAAATTACCTCATAGAACTTTTTTTTTTTCCTCAATTGACTTTTAGACTCTTTTTTAAAAAAAGCCCAGTAAGCTTCCCTCTACTTCTACTTTTTTTCTAACTTTAAGCTATTTAAAGTTTGACCCAATAATCTTTTATCTGAAGACATGGTGGTGAGGTGGCCTATTAATACGTGTGAATTGTGTGATTTTTGATAGCATTATTAAAGCATCTTGTTCGCCTGTATTGTTGTCTCATTTGCCATCCACATTCAATTTTATTTTCAATGGGCAAGAATATAAATATCTAACGTCTATTAAAATCCACTATCTAATAAATTAAACATAATTAAAAGTAGGTTAAGATGCATCAAACATTCTAACAGGCTCAGTGTTGATATGGAAAAGCGGCATGAAGAAATAAATTAAAAGCATGAGCTCGAAAGAAAACAAAAGGAAAAGAACAAGTTGTTGCGTAATGGAACAATTTAATTATATATCTTTGCAAGATTACCCCAGACTTTTAAGCAAAACCTGTGGGTTATCATACAATTATGACTGTGAGACAACATGAATTGCGAAAGTCCTTGTTGAATGTTGGTGCATATTATTTCGGCTTTCGGGAGAAGACCATGACGCTTTCCTGGGCGCGTGGAAAAATCCATAGTGTGGTTCGTAATCGTAGTTTGGAGTAGCCCGATAATTAATTTTGTGTTTTCCTATATAAACATGTGATAGGAATTTCATTTCTGAAGGTGCAAGATTCTTTTTGGAACTGGTTTTCTCGTTCGAGCAAGGGAGTTCGTCTGTACTATCTAAATTAGATTTTGATAGTTTTTAGATTTTTTTAAAAAAAAAATAATTTTAATGGATAGAGAATCTAAAATAAAAATAATCTCTTAACTAACGTTTTTTTTTTTAAAATGATTTTTTATTTTAAAAAAAAAAAAAAAAAAGAGATAAAAAAATAAGATCCAGGAGACCAATTTCAATTGGTTTCTTAACTAAGCTAAGCCATACTCATACGTAGTTGAAAGAGACGAGCAAGGTAACCAATTCCAATTGGAAATATTTTTTTTCACTGAGCCAAGCACCCTTGCCCTAATACGTAGTTGAATCTGGGGGATTATCGTGCGCAGCCCCATAAATAATTTAATCATTAAAAAGCCTCACAAGTCACAACATATGCGACGATCAAATCCAATACAGAAAATTTGAAGGGAGATCAAGATCACAATGAATATAAAGTGGGCATTTTATTAATGTTAATAAAAAGAACAGAGCAAGCCAGAATACTTCAAGTTGGTGAAGAGAAGTCCAAGGTAGACTAGAGATTGGGTACAACAGTTAGAGTTGTAATGAAGAGGGAATTGGAAAATAGCAGAGAAGAAGGTTGGTGAAGCAAAATTGGTTTTTGCTTAGCTTGTGCAAAAAACTATTTTAGTCTATTACACCTGACGACGGGAAATGGCCCACAAGTCTGCCATGGACACATCTCTACTTTCCCACTTGAGAGATTAAACATGTTAGTGAAAGGTGCTCCTCCTCAGAATGTAGTGCTGCTCAAGGCAGCTGTACTTTAAACTTTAAGAAAAAGGAATGAGTATTTAAAAAAATAATTGAGAAAGTGATTTTAGAATGATTAATGATTAAAATTGCAAAAATACATAAGATAATATCTTTATATATGTCACTTCTTTCTATCTCGTATTGGTGCATGCACATTAGTATTAATAAGCATAATGTATGCATGGAGGGCAATGAAATTTAAATGTAGCTGGTTCCAATTTTTCATAAATATACCCCCCACCCTCTCTAGATATTATTGTTCGAGATACAGTTGGATATTAAATGTGGGTGCCTCTTCTGACGGAGATTCAAATCTTAACACGCTACATTATGAGGGATTAGCCATTTCCGTGAGATCTAACTCCCACTGGTTTAGACTTTTTTTTTTTATTTATTTATAAACAAACAATTTTATTCCGTGCATGTTTGAATTAGCGGTAGAAGATACTTTTACAACATGATTATGGTGTACGAGGTAAGTATGTGAGAAGAATTTTATCTCATTTTTGTGAACATGCTTTTTCAACGTTAACTCAAATAATCACTTAAAAATACAAAATAATTGGGCTTCATAACATAATGACCGCCCACCTAACTAAAGAAGCCCAGCCCACATAAGAAAGTTGTCAACTTGAAAACAAATATACAACCCAAGAACAACCCAAACTTCAAAACAGACCAAAAGCGACAAAGGAACAGCTAACATATTGCAGAAATGAAATACATATGAGGAGGACAAGATGGCCACCAACATGGGTACTGTTCCTCTCATTTTCCCTCTCTCTCACTTTTTCCCGGATTCGGATTAATGGACTGTCCAAATCTTGATCCAAATGTATATCCAAAAAACATAATTGAGAAATGAAATACATATGAGGAGGACAAGATGGCCACCAACATCTACAGACTCGGACTTTCTTTTCCTGATGAATTAGCCCAAAAGCTATACAGTTGACATTCAAAACAGAAACAGGGAAGAAACTGAATTGATTATCTTTCTACTCAGCAAGTTCAAAGACTTGATCTTCTAATTTCAGTATCCATTTTATTTGAAAAGAACATACACAGTACACACTTTGAATGATATTAACATCGAATCACACAAGCCAAACTGGGCTTGAACAGAATCCCCAACAGATAACCAAAAGCAGAGAATAGTGGCTTCAAATGGTATTATACTATTATCAGTCATGGTGCTGCAACAAAATGGGAAAGATAAGCATCAGCAAGCATTTGACCCAGTTGAACTTGAGCCTCTGTAGTAAGATGAAGATTATCTTCCTTCAATTGCAATCCCTTTGCATCCACACAAACCACGTTTGGAAGATCAATACTCTTTTGTGATTCTCTCACCATTTCTATGTACTTCTCATCCCCTGAAGCTAGAGCCACCTGTGTCCATCCCAAATTCCCAAACTCACATTTCAATCAAAAATTAACAAAGTCAATAAAAATTGGATCACCTGGATAATTGGAAGAGAAGGCAAATCAAGATCCTCGCGAACGTTATGGATGAGCTTCTCCATGTTCACTCTGTAATCTTTGGCGTCCTGCTCTGCCGACGTGTCACTCTCTCCTTGGTACCATAGCAACGCTTTGATCTCGCTTCCCTTTGTCTTCGCGCACTCTTTCGCTCTCTTCACCATTTCTTCGTACAGCTTCTCGCCGCGCGCCCATTCTTTTATGGCGGTGCCGCCCACCGCGCATGGCACCACTCCAAACGTTCCTCCTCCGACGTGCTTCCTCACAGCGTTGGCGAACGACATGCCGGGACCAACGCCACATACCTTACCGGTATCGATGTCGGCATGCAGCGGCTCGGCGGCTGGTTCCCACCGGAGGTGAGCGTTGAGGCGGAAGATGGAGGGATCGGGGCGGCATTCGGGTGGCACAACGCCGTCCCATTGCTTGTGGTTGTGATGATGCCTGATGACGCCTCCTCGGCCGGCCATGTTGCTTTGGCCGGAGAGTATGAAGATTTGCAGATCGGAAGGGTTCAGATCGGGAACCGTGCTCGTGTCCATGGCTTTCAACATATTAGGATTTGCGCTCTGTTCTTGTGTTTCAATCGTTGCCATGGCTACCTCGGGCGAATTAATTATTCAGGATTTGGTGTTAGGAGCTGGAATGACTTGCTGAAGCAGCCTCTGGATACATAGATTTCTACCTGAAAGTCTTGTGGTTTGAATGGTTTGGTTGCTTCATTTTCAATTATTGTCGTGGTAACTAATTACTAATCATCAAAAAGTGCTTTGCATTATTTATTTATTTTTTTTTTTTTTAGAGTTTATGGAAGCTAATTAAATTATTTTGTAGTATTTTTATTTTTCTCTTCAAACTAATTAGTTTAACTAATAAACTAATAAATAATCTAAGGATACACAATATATGAAATTATTAAGTAACTTATTTAATTTTCTTAATCTCTTTGACCACTCACCAAAAAGTCAACTGCTTTAGATTCGCCACCATTGAACAAAGTCTTATAATTAGGACCTAATAATCAAAAAGTGCTTTGCATTATAAATATGTCATGACTTGCCCAATTATTGTGATTGTGAGACTTTTTATTGTGCTATATACGTGGATTTGCCCACTTAAACATATTTATTGTGATTATTTTTTTTTTTTGGTCGAAAAACATATTTAGTCAATTACATTTAACTCTTGCGTGTGATAATTAAGAAACTTTCAGATTGATATTGTCACAATTTGAAAGTTATGGGTGAATTTGCATACTAATTCAATACAAAATGAAGTAAATGATACATAAACTTATAAGTCTAATATATTGGATTAAGTAATAATTAAATTTAACTTGGATAATGATCAAAATAATATTGCTAAAATTTAGAAATTTTTTAGGTAGTATTGAACCTAAAACAAATTTAGGATGTCAAGTGTTTATGAGTAAAAATTTCTTAAATAAATTTGCATCCAAAGTTTTGTGCTTTGAACGGCTGCTTCATCTTCAATTCAAGGTAAAGTCAATTGAATAATCAAAGACATTGGCATTGGCCCAAATACAAAAGTAAAAATTATTACACCAGTCAGAATTATTGTATTGTCCATATAAGCAATTAAATATTAGAAAAAGTATATTGAGAGTTTGAACTGTCAATATAACATGATCTACTATCATTTCCGACACTTAATCTTATTATTACATGTTTCTTAATTGTTGTGAAATTTTTTAGGATTACACTACTCACATGAAACTGAACAATAATTCTTTCCATGCAAATACAAAATGCTGGACCTAAGAAAGAAGCCCCCAGCAAACAATCTGGAGAATTCCCTAATTGCTGCCTTAAAGCTGTTAGTTTGGTTCCAGAATTGCTGCATCATTTTCTACTAACAAGAATTTGGCGTCTTGTTTCTTTTGACCGAAAATTAAGAACCTGTTTCATTCCATCTGAAGAATAATCCTTCCCTCTCATATGGAATTCATCCAGCTTTTGTTTTACATCTTGTCCATTAGTGTCTGACTGTCTGTTATGCTTGCTGTTCGGCCTATGGTGAGGTGTTGTATTATGTTTTTTTTAAATATTTATTATTCTTTATGTTTTATGAATCTTCTTGTTATGTTAAGTTGAGCAGAATGAGTATTTTACAAATTAATGAGCTAAGAAGCACAGATATACATATTAAATATTAACTAGGGATTAGGTCTAGTAAAAAGGGCTAATTCTTTACAATATGACAAACTAAGGTTTGAATTCTCATTGGAAGATGTGCTCACAGTTAGTGTTTAACAGTGCCTCGAATTAGATTGTCACCAATAAGATGAAAAGGGGAAAAAAAAACATGCTATATAGTTTTAAAAAAGAAAAATTCCCGCAATTAGCTTCATTATGGTGCTTGCAATGAATAGCATTGGAAAAACAAACAAAAAATTGAACGATTTTCTAACCAAGGTTTCTGACTGCCAGAGAGGTTGTGAAGGAGACAAGTTTGAGCTGAGTCACACAACAGACTGAAATTACTGCTACATTGTATGAGCAAGTGAAGCCAGCTTGAATCAATTATGATCCTTCAACCACTCACAACACAAGCCAAGCCACCACAAATTCTCCACACAGGATAGATCCTTGTCTCATGCATGCAATTCAAAATGCTCCCACACTAGTTTACAGAATTCAAGATTTAAAATGTAGATATCATAAGCTTTCATCAACCCCGCACCTTTCATTAACATGTGGACATCCTACTCCTATGTCCCAACGCTCACCATCTCATCCTTAAGCTTAACACTACTATTTTACTTTTAAGCTTGTCCAGCTACAACTTTTAAGGTTTTTAGTGCTTGTTTGAGACTGCTTATTATAAACATGTTTAAGAAAATAGAGACAAAACTTTTATCATTCTTACCACGTAAACCACAATTGAAAATTGCATTTTAAGCTTTCATAATTCTTGGTTCCCATATTACAAAATCCAAGGAGACAAACAACACACAGGAAGTAAATTTCATAGGTCACAGACAACGGATTCGATTCGGCAATCAAACTTACAATGATTTCCTCAAAGAGACAAATGGTCATCTTTCTTCTTCCGTGCATGCAGACTCTGAATCAACAAATTAAACAAGAAAAGAAATTTAAAAGCTAAGAACTTTTGATCTAAAATCCAGGACTTTGGGCTAAGATACATGCATGATTGCAATGGATAGTCAATTAGCTGTGAATCAACTTGTCAAGGATGTGAAGAGCTTCTTTCATGGAGGGTCTCTTTAGTGGCAGAGGAGAAGCACAAGCAAGCCCCAGCTTAAAGCAACCCAATATAACATGTTCCTTATTTTCAATCTCAGACCTTATTGCCACGTCGGCCACCCTCATAACCCTGATCCTCTCCTCCTCCACGTCATCATACTGAGGCCACTGACCTATGTCTAAGTCTGAGATAGACCTCCCACTGAGAAGCTCAAGCAAGACAATGCCAAAGGAATACACATCGCACTTTGGGTTGGGCTGAATGCTTTGGAACCACTCTGGTGCTTGATAGGGCATTGGGTGGGTCCCACTAGAAGAAGACGAAGGGAGGTGATGGTCTTGTTGTTGTTGTTGTTGTTCATGTTGGTTAAGGTTGGCTAATTGGCGAGATGAACCGTTGGCTCTAAGGTTGAAGTTGTTGGTGGTGGCGTTGTAGAGGATGCGGTCAAGGCCGAGGTCGGTGATGACAGGTTCCATGTCGGAGTTGAAGAGGATGTTGGAGGGTTTAATGTTGCCATGGACATGTTTCTTGTCGTGGATGAAAGCTATGCCTCGTGCTATTCCTCTTGCTATCTTCAACCTAGCCTCCAATGCCAAGCTCAATGGCGATGACCCTGTCCTTCCTGAAACATTTTCTACACTTTATTACTCCCATGATATTGGAGTGGATTTTTTTAATATAGTTTTTGTATTCATCAGCTTTTTTTTAATTTACTCTATTTTCTCAATAATAATAAAAAAGGTCAGGGAAAGAAAAAATTAAGGAAAATAATTAAACTATTTTAGAAAATATATACAATATTAGCTAATTTAACCAACTAATTTAATCTAATAAAATGAGATAAATATATTTTATATTAAGGATCGAATGGAGTATTTGAAAAGTTGATTTTGGTTTTAAATATAAAGCATAGTTTTAATATTTATAAATATTTTTTTATTATATCTCTATTAATCTTGAAAATAATAATTAAGAATGAGAAGGAATACGAAAATTAAATTAGATGACTAACGTTTTTAAAAAACGACTAAAGTTTTTAAAAAAACATATATTAACATAAAATACCAAAAGAATACCAAAAAAGGCCCTAACATTCTGAAAATACCCAAAAAGGCCCTAAGATTCTGAAAATTTTTGAAAAAAAAACATATATCAACAACAACAATAAAGCAGTTGTTAAAAATTTTTCTTATTAGATAGGTTGGCTACATAGCTTGCATCCGACCATTGTGTTCTTCTTTAGTTAGATTACTTATTAAACAAAATATCTTTATTCTTTTTGATTTTAAAATAACTTTATCTTGATTAATTAACTAATTTAATAAATTTTTTTTCAATTAATCAATTAAATTAAGTAAATACCGTATGTTTTATGTAATACTAGTAACCATCAACTATCATCCACAGTCATTTTAACGTTGTGCAAACAAAACAACAAAGGGAAAAAGAAGAACTTACTGTAACAGAGGTTGGTGAGGCTTCCATTGGGGACATAGTCACAAATCAAAAGTTTCTCATCCATTCCCCAGCAGAATCCACGAACCCTAACCAAATTGGGATGACGAATCTTAGCGATTGTTTTCACTTGATTCTCGAAATCCTTCATCCTCTCCAATGCACACTCTCCAATTCCTATCCTCCTCACAGCATAAGCTCTTCCATCTTCAAGCACTGCTCGGTACACTATGCTTCCTCTGCTTGTTCCCAGAATATACGCCGATGACGTCAGTAATGCCTCTAGCTCCAGCCTCGTTTCTCCGTCCACCGTCACAAGCCTTCCTTCTTTCCGGAGATTCTCGTTCTGGGTCGTCATTTCAATCTTCGTTTTTTTATTATTAATCTCTTGGTCGCTGTCGGAGCTCGTTGCTTCTGACGTTTCCTGGTCGTCAATTGCTAACCAGAAACAGGGGATTATGGATTTTTTGCTAATTTCCTTGTCTTCTTGTTTCGATGTAATCTTGATAACATTTTCGGTGGGTTTATCATCTCTTTTCTTCCGTTGTTGGTAGACCAAGAGAACGATTGCGACTAAAATGCCTACTCCGGCAATGTCTCCGACGACAATTCCGGCTATGCTGGATGGTTTGAGGCTATTTGATGGCTTATTCTGAGACGCATTGGGGGTTCCTGAACTGTTTGTTTTAGGGTTGGTGTCAATTGTTTTGGGTATAGCTGCAATTGCTGGTGTTGATGAAGATGTGGTTGAATTGGGTGGGTTTGAAAGAGATGAAGGAATAGCGCAATTGATTTTCAATGGCTTCCCACAAAGATCAGAATTTCCAGAAAGTGACTCTGGTTTCTGGTTAAGCAAAGCCAGAGATTGTGGTATTGGACCTGTTAGATTGTTGGAGGAGAGATCTATTGTGGAGTTTGCAGTTATCTTTTTGGCAAATTCTGGTGGGATTGTTCCTGAAATTTTGTTGTAGGAGAGATTCAAGTATTTCAAGCTATCCCCACCAAAGTCATCAGGTAAAGATCCATTGAGTAAATTTGAAGACAGATCTAAAATCTGAACAGAGTGAAACCCACTTGGGACTTCACCAGAAAAGTAATTACTCCTCAAAGAAACAAAGGTAAGATTTTTCAGTGAAACGAGACTTTTTGGGACTGACCCACCAAAGGCATTATCTGATAGGTTTAAAAGTTGAAGAGTTTTCAACTCACCAATGGACTCAGATAGCTCCCCTGAGATGACATTGCTGGCCAGAGAAATAACTTGAAGCTCTGAAGCGTTGAATATGGAGTCGGGTACTGACCCATTAAGCAAATTGTTGGAAAGATCAAGCTCTCTGAGGTGTTCAATCATCCCAAGGTCTTCAGAAATTGAACCCAGAAGCTTGCTTTGGGGAAGCAACAAACTAGTCACTCTAAACTTGCCTCCAATTTTTGTACATGTAACTCCATTCCACGAGCATGGTGACACATCGCCATAGTTCCAATTTTCTAAGACTAAAAGTGGATCACTGAGGATCGAATACTTGAAGGATAACAAGAGAACTCCGTCTGGGTTCAGAGCAAATGACCGAAGAAGAAGAACAAAATGAAAGAACAAAACTTTACACCCCAAATGAAGATTCCTGGAATTGAAGCTCATGATTCCTTGAGATAATGGTGATACAACATAATGGAAGAAGCTACGAGTTCATGGTGCAGAAAAAGGGAAAGGAGAGAATAGTAAACCGGAGATGGTGAACAACTGCAACTTCTTCCTTCTTCTGTTGACCAAATCTTTATGAGAATTAATGGTCAGCTATTTATGAGCTGCTCCTGGCTCCAGTGTACTTGGTGAAGCAGACAAAGTGGCAGTATGGAAACCAAAAAATGATTGTGAATGGATAGGGAGAGCAATAGCAGAAAGAAATTATGATAAAGACGAAGTGAACCCAACAAATCAAAAGATAATATGATAATAAAAAGAGAGTTTCATGGTACAGTTCTGCCAACTATCTCTCTCTCCCTGTTCAACTCAGAAAAGAGAAAACTAAGTGCATGATTGGATTAGGAATTGCTTTTCCATTATCTTCTACCGTATATGAAATGAGGTAAAAATATTAAAGGAATTTTGTCCTGACTTATGTTAACATGCTTTTACCATGCTAATTCAAACATGCCCTAACTCATTATTAATTATAACTGCCAAAAATATAAAAAAGAAATGATGATGAATTTGTACTACTACAAGACAACCCTAGTGAGTTGGAGTCCATCACTGGCACCATTTCGGTGAGTGAAAAATTAATTACTGCATGATGAACAAATGGATTCTTAAACAAAGAAATCAATGGTTAGTTTTTTTTTTTTTTTTTTTTTTCAGAAAAGTAAATTTTCTTGTATGTCAATCCTTTCATATTTTTAATAGCTGATAAAAAGTTGGTTGTTAATTGGACAAAACTCTTCTGTTTTATTGTGTCACATGGGAACCATCAAATCTGCAGTAGATAGATAGTAAATGGGGACGAGCTTTTGTGTTTTTACAGATTACAGATTGCTATGGTTCAGCATCTTATTAAACTCAGAGCAACTACACTTACTCATTAAAATAATCTATTAAAAAAAACTGATCCACATGTCGTCCCCTTTCCTCTCTTTTAATTTACTTAATAAATGGCCATCAGAAAGATTTAAAGAAACATGTGATGGAACATCCTAACTCCACATTAAATTTTTTTTAATGAAAAACATCGATTTAGTTTTAACAGCTACATGAAGAATGCTTATCAATAATGCTAAGGTCAAGCGAAAAAAAAACTCTCTTTTTCTTAAACAAAGTGGATAGTTCACACCTTATCAATAAAAATTTCACATTAGAAGAACTATTTTTAATTATGTTTGACCATACCCCTTTCTAATCCAACAGCATCAAATCGTAGATTATAAAAATATTAGTTGGCATCTTAACTACAATAATTTAGTTAATGTACTAGTATCTTTTAGACATGTTCATAGAATTAGGTATGCTTTTGTTGAGATATTTTCTTACCCAGAATGCTTATAGTCTGTGGGAAGAGACAAATTTTTCACAAGAGGCTACCTTTTTCTCAGAGCAACAGATATGCTAATATAAGCAATGTGGCTCTGTTGACATAATTTCATCTGAAAAGTGATCACAGGCACTAACATCAGAACTTTGATTAATTTTTTAGTACACTCAGAACTTCGACATTCTCGCAGGGTAACACAGGGCAATTCAATAATTTGGAAATATTAAATTAACTAATTAAGTTACTTTAAAATATTTATATTTATCATTTTTTCTCTAAACTATTTTGCCAAACATATAAAATGATAAAAGGGTATTTATCAAATATTTATATTTATCAATTTTTTCTCTAAACTATTTATATTTATCAATTTTTTCTCTAAACTATTTTTTCTCTAACTTATTCAGCTTTCTTAATCTCTTTAAAAAAATTTATAAGATAAAAGGGTATTTTTTTTATACGTATGCCCAAAAGTTGGACCCCGTTTCAGTATTGGGTGGGAGTTGAGACTTAAAGAGGAAAGAAGAAGAGGGAAAAGGATTAGTTGCTAGTTATCTTCTCTTTAATTTATTCATGTGTCAGAAACTAAATAAAATATCAAGCAGTTAGTTATAATATTACATCATTTTTTACCCTTAGGCAAGCATATTGAAGGTAGATTTCACATTGATTTACCAAGCTTATTGGTCACCACTAAACAGAATCTGCAGTCAGCTTCAAGACTGTGACATTTTTACAAATATTAACAAAATGATACCCACTCACACACATGCATATGCATGCATGTGTACTTTGTAATCGTGAGTGTGAATAGTTTGGATTTTCTTCATTTTGCTCTGTTTTTCCTTTTTCTATTGGACAGGAACCGCAGAGTTAGAAAAGGAAGGAAGCTAGTGGGGCTAAACTACTGAAGTTCACATGCACTATCAATTACTATATGATTATTTTGGAAAGAAGTTAAAGCTATGATTGGGCAAACTCATGTAATGTGGGACTGAAATTTTGTATGTTCATCCAAAACTGTGCCCAACTCAGAAACAATGGTCCCCTTTCAGTTTGTGAAAGGCCTCTATCTGAGTATTTGTCCTTCAACTTTAATCAAATTTCATGCCAAAAATGTTAAAGAGTGACCATCATCTTCTTCCCTCACACGGCACAATCATTGGAAACGCCCATAAAACAATAAGCAAAACCCTAGTTAGTCCATCGCTTTCATACACAAAATGGTTCTCTATTTCATAGCCTCAGTTGAAACTCACAGTTAAGCTTCTCATACAGTTCAGGTTCTCTTCAGTGACACTTTAATGCAGGAGAAGAGAAACTAAACCAAAAGAAAAGATAAATCATCTTTATATCTTATAACAAGTGTGCTTACCGATATTTAAATTTTTGCTTTCAGCTTACAACATTAACGTTTGTTGATCATCGTGTCATTTTTGAAGGGTATACCTGTGTATAGAAGCCACGCAGGTGAAAATTTCCTATTATGGGTTGTTTACTTACCTCCATTAATGATGACGTTGTCTATTCAAAGCAAGAAAGATTATTAAAGATTTTGAGGTTGAAGACAAAAGGGCTTTTATTATCTTGTTGAGTAGAGTTGCCCTCGTGACCCCGTGGAGAGTTCTCTGTTTTTGTCCTTCTTATGTCCAAAAACAGAGGACATCATTATGTGTAATAAATATATATCTCATGCTAATAAACTAATAACTTCTTCAACGATAATTGAATATCCTAGCCCCATTTGACATTTACAGCAATTTGGCATCGCTTTTCTGGATGAAATCTGTTAGAACTTAGAACTATGAGCGATTCAAATTTTCATTTTCTCTGGAACGAAGAGGCGTGACAGAAACAAACGAAGAAAAAAAACAAAATACTTTTCGTGAGATGTGAATAGTGACAATATAAGATTCATATTCATACATTGGCTTTAATCAAATTATTTCTTATTATAGAAGGCTACGGCCTCTACATTAATCCAAATATGTCATTTAGCAGAAGTATCGGTGGTCCATGGGCAATTTTCATTTCCCAAGATGAAGAAACTCATTATTTGCTCCATAGGTTATTTAAACTCTTAAACAAATAATAAATATAAGACATATTTTAAAATAATAATTAAGTTAGTTTATAAGATATTTTTTTTATCAAAACAATCAAATCATCTTCCTAAATTTCCCTCACTTATTTCTAATTTTATTGTGGTCAAGGGATTATTAATAGGAGTAAATTAAAAAAAGATTGACAAATATAATAAATATGTCTTATACTTATAACCAAAATTAACTCTTTAATTATAAGTATGTCCTATAGACTCTCACCATTGTTATCTAAGTTGGGGGAGTCAAAATGATAACTTGGTTTGGCAAGTCATTTTAATTTATTACTTGGCCCTCAATACGTCAATATTTTGTTTTGCTTTTTCTAAGAATCATGTGAATTAATCGAGTTATTAAATCCGGACCGGTCGGTTCGGAACCAAAAACCAGTTAGTAAATTAGTCTAGTCTAGGCATTAACTCAGCTTAATCTTTTTTAGAAATTTTTTTTTTTAACAAAACTTTATTTACAATTTAATATTAATAACCTTGAAATTTTCACTTTCTTATTGGTTTGGTTCGGGTTTAACTCTAATTTGACATCGTTTAACTAATGACCCTTGAACCAATACCTCGATCAGTTCAATGACTGTTCCAATTTTAATAAATTTATATTTAATTTAAAAATATTTTCCAATTATATTTTAAAATTTAATCTAGACCATCTTGTTTATCAAAATAAAATATAAGGAGGACATAGAAATATATTCGAAGTCATGGTTCAGGAATCAGGACCGCAAGGTCCGGTTTGGGTTCTATGGACTATGACTGTGAACTCTCAACAAAAGCCCATGGCCCTACTTCTTTCTTTGTCTGGGCTTGAAGCCCAATAACAAAATACTCGATGTCTGAATTCGAGTTGCAGAACTTGTTCTAATCACGGATGTGCCTTGTGAAGACAGGCAACAGCTGATACTTCCCTTGTAGTAGTAAGAAATGCAAACGCTACTTTTGCCGGCTGGAGGAGCCGGCATTTTCACGGCGACGACGCCGGTCTCTTCGGCAGCTGCTGCCAACTCACCACCTCAGCTCCTGCGACTTTTTCGCCGGCCTCATTCGTCTACCTTGCATTCTGTCCGCTCTTTCAAATCCTTTCAGTCACTGGCTCCTTCGTCTTTCCCTTCCGATGGTATCCCTCGACTAACGAAGCCCCCGTTCTACGTAAATGCTTCTTCCCAGGTTTCTACTGCTTTTACTCCCTCGAACGATGAATCGGAAAAAGCAAAACTTGCTCAGGTATTCCATTTCTTACACCGTCCTCTTCTATTAGGGTACGTCTTTGAATTCCTCGAGCATGATCAATGAGTTAACTTCCTCGTGGTTCTGGATCATTCCATGACCAATTTAAATTCAATTTTAGGGTTGAATGTTTCTTTGATCAATGTAGTATATGTTAGGCAACAGCAATTATTATTTGTGTGACCTGACAAATTTCGTGGTATGATTGCTGTAGGTTTCTAAGAGATTGGAGATGACTGCGAGGTATTTTAAGCGTTTGGGTAGTTTAGGATTTTGGGGTCAGCTAGTCTGCACCGTAGTGGCTGCTGTAATATTGTCTTTTCTATTGTTGTTACTGGGAAGATCACATCTCCAGTTACTTTTTATGCCACTGCTGGTGGAATTGCGGCTGCGTTTGTTTCTGTGTTCTGGTCATTTGGATATCTTCGACTCTCTGAAAAGCTTCAAAGAACTTCCAATGAGCCCACCAAGGTACTGTTTTACATGAATGTAACTATGATGCTTTTAAATACTAAATACTGCAGACCATATTAGCTGCTGTATGTCACTTTTGTGAATTAATGGTAATCTAGGCAATAGTACTCGATTGGATAAAACTGTTTCAACTTTAATTTCATGATGCCTTTTAAATTGTAATGTATAGTAGCATTCACATTTATGTTTGGATCAAAGCCTCCCTACATGAATTTTGTTGGCTTGCCTTGGATAATCTAGGCAAAGCATCTATAATTCTATATAAAGATACCAAGGGATAGGTTCATAATTTTTCTGGGCATGTATAAAATGAGTTGCTGAGGGCTGAGGCAGTATTAACCTCATTCATTTTCTGTTCCTGATAGTCTGATACCTTAGAGGTTGTTTATAGGGTTAGCTAGACCTATCCTTTTCTCATCTATACGTACACATTATCGGTATTCAATAAGACAGAATTTCAGTGCTTGACTTGCTCACTTGGCATGACAATGGATATTTCCTTGATTCTTGTCAAACATGTTCTTGGTAATGTTCAGTGTCTTATCTGTTAAGGGAGTATCACTAGATAGTTTTACTTCTTGTGTTTTCAGGCTCCCGCTCGGGCTGATGTAGTAAAGAGCTTGAAGAATGGTATAGTACTGAACATTTTGGGAATGGGTGCTGCTATTCTTGGCATGCAAGCCACTGTTGGATTGTTGGTTGCCAAGGCTCTGACTTCCTCAGCCAACCCATATTATCAGGGAATCTCTCCTGGATACAGCCCTGTTCTTGCATTGGATGTATTTTTGGTGCAGGTAAAACTTATTGGTTCAATAACTTGTTTTCTCTTTACTAGGATTATGTTTAATTTATCATATTGTGGACTTATGGTTCTATTGTGAGACATGGCAATCATCTTATTAGGAGTTGAGTCTCATCTTTGACCTATGCATGATGGATATCTCTTAGCCACTCAGAAGAGCTCTATCTGTTGGGTTCTCTGGAAACTGATAGTGCCTTCTTGTGTTTTCAAAAGTAAACAAGGAAACATCGGTTGAGTGTTGACTACTAATATAATATGTTCTTTTTTTTTCCTCGAGTGAAATATGATAGTTGGAGACTTAGATCTTCTACTGGTGATATGATTGAGATAAAATAACAAAGTTGACTTATTGGAAACATCTCACGTGATTTGCTTCAGTATCTTAGATATGCTTGCAGGCTTATGACTTTTAATAGTTTTAATAATTGAGCTTTTACCTTCTGGCTTCAACCATTGACGACAACACTAGGAATTGGGTTCACTTAGTTGAGGGGATTTATTATGAGTTTGGACTCTTGACAGTTATAATGAGAGTAGTTGTGATTGTATCCGATTAATCCGTCAACTTAATAGGTTGTGCCCAACTAACCAATAATCATCTCTCTGCTAATTACTTTGTTAATCATATCCATTCAGCTATGATCCTAAGCATCACAAAGACCTAGATCTATATCTAGCCTAAGTTGCTTATGTTCATCTCCGTAGCTCTAGATTTATGCTTCCCTTCTCAGTCCATTAGAACACCCTAGGACTAACTATATGGTTGCCAATCCTATAGTTAAGAACAACCACCACCAAGAAAAGAAAAAGGATATAGTGGGAGTCCTGTTCATATGTAACTATAGATCAAAACCCAAGGGTCACAGAATCATAATTCAATTAGACTACCCTAAGCCTAAGCTAAGCTACATTGCTGCCTCTAGTTTGGGGATTTAGCAACACATAAGTGAAAGATACCATAAAATCATAATTCTAAAATCCATACACATAATAGGAAGGCTGATTTTCTTGATAAATTAGGACATTCTGGCAATGTGCATTTTGAAACCTAGGTCGTGCACCCCCTGGCTTGTCTGAGGTGGTTGTCGATGAGAAGTGGTTGGGTTTTCTTATTTCCCTTGTATATAGTTTCTGATGATTGATATAGTTTATTCGGGAAAAAAAAAAAAAAAAAAAAAAAAAAAAAAAAATAAAAAAAAAAAAAATCCCTAAACATCAATTTGAAGGTAAATGGAAAGAAAAGCCATGGATTGATTGGCAGGAATGATACTCCAAAGAAAACCTAAAAGTTAGTGGAACGAGCTATGCTGAACATCTATTTTGTCATTGTTTGATTTACAGGCTTCAGCAAACACAATTCTTTCTCATTTCCTTGGGCTTGTTTTCTCACTTGAGTTGTTGCGATCAGTCACATTGCCTCCTTCAGAAGCTACTCCAATCCCCAAGCTTGCATAAGGCATGAATTAAGATATGATGTAGTTACAGTTAAAGATGTATCCTCCTCATTTGCTGTAGTTATGGTGACGAATTTTGTAACTATTTTAGATCTTGCGCATGATGTGATCCTCTCACTAGGCTTTTGACATAATGTACTTCTAAGTAGAAAAGGACAATGTTGTCCAATAAGCATGATATCTTGTGAAAATTTGAGAACAATTGTTCCATCCCAAATTGCAACAGCAGGAGGTTGCTGTACAGTCCATGACTTGTAAGTCTTTGTGTTCCCACATGATGGGGGCTTCTCATGGAAAAGCAATGGAAGAACATTACTCAGAGTGTATGTAGTATTCAATATTTGATTTCACTCCTGATCAGTTGTTTGGTCTGTCTAACAAAATCCACAAGCTCGTTTATTTTCCTGTCTGATAGGAGAGTTCTTGTCAATGCCTCTTTGACGTCGCATGTGTTTATCCTATTGAGCTAGGTTAAAAAATCTAAAATAATCCCAACTGTTGGCTACTCGTCAACTGCTTCTGATAGCGTGTTTGGATTATTGTCTGGTACTCACTATAATATGCATATTTTGTGAAAGGTAACAAGATGTGTTCCCAAAACGTCCGTCTGAGGGTAGCTGCAAATGGAGCTCTAAACATGCGAATATATATTTTTCTCAAAACAATGTTTGTCGGGTTTTTACTTTTATTTTTAAGTTATTTTTCCCAAGCATTCGAGACTCATCTGGCACAAATCCGTAATTGAATTTTTTGTCATTTTGTACGATGAAGTATTGCGTTTGACACCTATTTCAGATTTGACTATTCATTTAGAAAATAATTCTATAGATGCGCAATGAATATTTTTTTTTTCTATGATAAATGAATATTCATTTTAAATCTAGAGCATCTATATTAGAATTAGAAGTTGCCATTTTTTTACTATAATGAATACTTTTAAATATGAATAATTCGAATTTTAGCTTAAAAAAATGCAAATGAAATTCATCTTTGAAAATAAGCGTTATCAAGAAACCTAACAGTATATCGTTCAGCCGAAACAAAATAAATGAAGGAAGAATCCTAATGTTTTCAATTTGGTAGTACCATAGTAAGGAGGCTTGCAGGAATAAAAGTAAATATTATATCTAGTGTAATTTTAAATGTTTGCCACAACTGTCTGAATACATTATATTTAGTAACGAATATTAATATTAACCACTTGATCTAATTTACCTAACTCCTGAACATAATATCAGCCATGAACGATTTAAGATCCTCGGAAACTTATTCTCAATGGCTGGAGCAACCTGGGACCTGTGCACAATTCGCACTAACGTGAAGCTCTTTCTTTTTTTTTTTTTTTTTTTCTCGGTTCAGTCAAGGTGTTGTAAGTTGTAACCAATGAATGCCAATAATAGAAGTGCAAAAACATCTTTCAAGTGACTGTCATCTCCAATGAGAAAAAAGGTGGCTACCTAGTATATCTGTTTGAGTGTACAGTGCTGCGGGAGGACGCGACCGCCAAATGTTATTGATGGGATATATGTGGAACATGCAACAATTACAGCCAAACTCAGCCCGCGGTCGACTAAATACGTGCTATCCCCACATGTTAATCAATGCCAACCCAAATTTGTAGGACTAAATAAACTTTTTGAGCGTACATGCTTCAAATAAGTTTTTGGATAGGTCACTAAGTACAGTGTAATGGCACAGGATATGAGTATTGAGTGGTACAAAAGATATCATAAATTCAAGAGTTATATGGTGCCAAGTATTAATAGTAGTAAAGGCAAGTTTCTTTTTTCATTAATGAAATTACTCAACAAACTTTTACATGATCAATTTTCAAGAACTGTAATATAAGTAATATATCACATATCCAAGCCAAGCAAACTCTTGTTTTGTAGCCAAAACCATGCACTTTACAGTTCTAAAGATTTCCCCCAACCTCTTTCAATTCAGAGGAAAGCATAAAATGGGTAAGCAACAAACTATCAGAATCCATAAAAAAGGATCTCCATGGGGAAACATAAAAAAGTCAGAAATCATCACCTACTAAGAAGCTACTCGTCAACTCCCGCTTCTGAAGAACTCACACGCCATCTAAACAAGAATGTAAACAGCAACATCCCAGCAAGAAGAAAATCTTAGTACTTCATATCTCGAGCATCCATTTCTACAACCCCCTAGCTAGACTCATCAATCCAGTTGCACCTGAATATAAAAAACAAGCAAGAAGTCAACCCAAGAAACCAAGTGACTTGAATAAGTTCAAGGATTCTTTTATAATGAAGAAGGAAGAACTTACATTATTCAGAAAACACAGACTTCACGAATTAAAAACAAACGGATCAATTATACATCTATTGCATTTAGTATAGACGACTAACTGGAAGTTCCATGGATATGAAAATATATGGCATCAATTATACATCATCAAGAAATAACAATTAAACTCTCACATGCTCGCTCTCATTTTCTAATTAGATAATGCCCATTACCCTTTTTAATCCTCTTTAACAGCTTTCTCACTTCCAGTGCTTGCTACTATAATCACATGCTCTCTAGTTAATAAAACTTTTATGGGGATGACAGTTTTTTTATTATAATTAGGTATCATGAAATGTATCTGAGAAAAGCACAAATTACTGGCAAAACATGAAGAGGAGTTGAAGGTGTAAAATAGACAGATGGGCAACAGCAGTGTCCTTTCTTTTTTCTTTCTTCTTTCGGTCAGACTAGGCTTAAACATCAGTTTCAAAAGTATAGAGTTTTGCCAGTTGAAAAATATTGTTAGGAAAAGATAAATCATAATTCATGAGACCGGACACTAATGATACACGTCTACCAAGCATGATGACTCTCCCATACCGGACACAGAAGTAAAATAAGATGGGATAGATAGTAATATATACTTGCATAGTTACATGTATGGTCATTGCATTACTCAACAGAGAAATTACTTGTCAACATAACAGACAAGGGTTAATACTAAGTGGCATGCATTATCTGCATCAACCACAAACAAGTGAACGGATAGTATGTGCTTACCTATTCCATCTTCTTTGCTTTGTTTGAAGGTAAAAGAATCTTCCTTAGAGGATTACTGTCTAACTTTCCACACAGTGTCCGAATTTTCCCATGTATCATATACAACTTGTCATCAATATGGCCCTGGTACTTGTCATACAACGGAGGAACTGACAAGCTAAGAAGAATGACTGTATGAAAATAATTGACATATTAGAAGCAAATAAGTGTACAGAGAATTTTCAAAATGCAAAATGCTTGTTAAACCAAAACTACAAAAGCAAAGAACTTACAAGTATAGACCAGGGTCAGAAAGTCGAACTTGCTGCCAATAAAGGAGATAAGCAACAATGCAGCTGTAATCTGATTTCCACACTCACATAAGAAATGTCAATATAAGATGCTGTACTATAAAGGGAGTTCATCAGGCTATCATAACAACGAGGAGTGAGGGAAAAAAATTCATCCAATTTAAAAGGAAAACGTGAGGAGGAGGGGGGGGGGGGGGGGAATGAACCTCGCACCTGAAGGCAAAGTATCAAATTTCTCTCAATTGCTATTTCATGTGCAACAGACAAAGCCCGATTGATCCAAATCTGCAGTTTATCTGCGGCCTTAGCAACAGACTCCTCGGAGATTTCCATATCAGGAAGAGGAGGAAGAGGTCTGAAACAGTTTTTTTCGAAAAAGGAAAAAATCAAATTCAAGTGAAGAAAGGATAATGACCACTGTCACTTAATCTCTTATGCAATTTTCATAACCCCCCCCCCCCCCCCCCAAAAAAAAAAAAAAAAAAACAACAAACACACACACAAAGATCCTCAGTGAAAGCATATTCATAATAAAAATTGTTGAAGAAAGCATCCGAATGCATCTTCTTTCCGAGAGATTACTTCTAGCTAATGCCTTTTAACTAAATATAGAAGAAACTGCACTAATCTCTTCTATCGAAGACAAAGAAAAAAATAAACCTCATTAATTCCTATAAAGGACAAGAGATTAAAGGGATACGAATTTCGATGAAGAAAAATGGAAATACCTATTGAGGAGGGAAGCAGCTTTTGCCCAGAAAAAGAGAATCACGACCAGCAGCAATAGAACATTGGACACAAAAGACAAGAGATTATATCCGGCGCGCTCAAATAGGTACCACATTACCGTAGACGATACCAGGACCATAACCCCTCCGCACCAATTCTTCCAAAGCAACACATCCGCAACTGAGAGAATTAATAGATACAAAATTTATCAATCACAATTTGCAGAAAAAGAAAACAATAAATATGAGGATGACCAATAACAAGACAGGACGTTGGATGGAATGCAAGATCATTTCCTAAGTATCTATGACTCATAGAAATTAATGCTGTACTGAGCTTTGCGGTCACATGGCTAAGATAGAGGAAGATCGGGAGACAGAACCTAGGCCACCGCCGAGAGCCCGATGAACGGATGTCCGACGAGAAGGTTCAGATTCTCCCATGGCGATCAGGGCTTCAGCGGGAGAAAGGGGAACGGAAAAAAAATGCGAACGATTTATTTAATCTTCAGTTCTTCTTTAAGGTGGTAAGATTCAGGCGAGCGAATGAGAGATGAAGCCGTTGAGGAGTCGCAGTATCAAGACTCATAAATGCTGAGGGCTAAAGCTGAGGGACAATCCCCACATTTTTCCACGACTTCCTGCGCTTTGTCGTTTTAAGGTCACAATGGCAAAACGACATACATGCCCCTTCTCCATTATGCGTTGCCTAATGGGCTTCTTCGGCCCAATGGATTCTTGTAGCTTTTGAGCGGATCCTTATCCACCTATCCTAAAAAAAATTGGTTGCTTGCATTTGCTTGTTGTTTTGATGTGTCATATTAACAAGCAAATACCCCTGCGTTGGTATTTGCCCTGCGCTTCATTGCGCCCTTGGCACCTAGGGCCAGCTTAGGAGCTGGTCGTCCCCCATGTCGCGGGCTCGATCACGCCCCCTCCCTCCCCCTCTCATATATCAAAAAAAAAAAAAAAAAGCAAATACGCATTGGTATCATCCTCGCTTCGGCTCTTGGCACCTAGGGCCGCTTAGTGTGGGGTCCCCATGTCGCGGCTCGACTTTCTCATGTATCAAAAAAAAAAAAAAAAAAAAAAAAAAAGGAGGGGTTCGATCACCTTAAGGGAGGGGGTTACGTTGGTCAAGCGTTGGGGAGGCATCCAGGAGTGCCTAAGAAGCGGTGGAAACGTTGGTAGAGGTGGAGGCATGTGTACTTCTCGACTAGTATGTCCCGTGGACGGGCTCCAAGCGCCCGCCTTAGGCGTAAGGTGAGGCCAACCCCTTTCCTAAAATTTTTATATAAAAAAAAAACAAGCAAATTAGTATAAATAAAAAAAACAAGCAAATAAACCTTCGTCCTTGGATTAAACTAGTAAAAGGGACGGACACTTTTATTAAAGGGAGGGGGTACGATTCTAAAGTTGGTCAATGTGCTAGGGGAGGCATCTTAGCTCTTGGGTGTCTAGTAAATGCCTGAAGGTAATAGATGACTCGCCCTACTCAATATTAATATCACTTAGGAGGAAGGGAGTCTTTCTCCTACCCTTGGATCGAAGCAACCCCTTTCCTAAAAAAATTTTTTTACCAAAAAGAAAGTAAATAATTATAAAAAAAAAAAAAAGCAAATAAACCAACACCATGGAAAGTAAGTGGAAAAGGATTTGCCCACACTTAACCACGTCCTCGGAGGCACAATAATGGACAAAATGGCAACTGTGGGCTTAAACGGAGTAAAATCCGGATTAGTTAGGAGTGAAAGTTTAGGTAAACCGAGTGAGATACCAAAAAATGGTGTCATTTAGGGTGTGCATGGGTACGCTCATAGAATGAGTTTTTTCTTAATTTCCGTGTCCCGGAACAAAAATGGATGGAAAATGTGTTTGGTAAAACTGGGTTCTTTTTTGCTCCGGGATGAACCGGTTTATTTTTTGTGCTAGTGAACAAAGAAAAAGAAGCTGAAAATTTCGCTTTCTCTGTTTTTTCGGGGCACAAAATGAGAATCATTTTTCTTAAAAAAAAAAAAAAAAGACTCATTCTTCTTCGGCGTAAATTTACCCTTGTTCACCACCACCACCCCACCACCACCACCCGCCGCCCCACCACCGCCACCACCACCACCCCACCACCGCCTCACCACCCCACCACCACCGCCACCACCGCCACCACCACCACCATCGTCGTCCACCCACCACCACCACCACTCGCCGCCGCCACCACCACCACCACCGCCCCACCACCACCGCCACCATCCCCGCCACCACCAACCACCGCCATCGTCTCACCGCCACCACCACCGCCCCCACCACCACCACCGCCACCACCGCCGCCACATAAATAATTTTTTGAATATAAAAATTACCTAAATAATTTTTTTAGGAAATTTTTTTAGGAATGAAAAAAAAAGTGTTACGAAACGTAATTCGATTCTTAGAGTAAAAATAAAATAGGTTAACAAACGTAATTCGATTCTCATAACTCTCCCAAAGCACAGAATCGAAGAAAAAAAAATTGTTTCATCTCGTAAAATCTTTTGGGACAAGAATGGTTGTCATGCACACCCTTAGAGTGTTGAAGGCACAAGGTTTTTTTTGGGCTAAGAAAAACTGAGATA
This sequence comes from Acacia acuminata, assembly GCA_019022655.1. Lineage (NCBI taxonomy): Eukaryota > Viridiplantae > Streptophyta > Magnoliopsida > Fabales > Fabaceae > Acacia > Acacia acuminata. The sequence continues at coordinate 803,884 of JAFJYI010000199.1, forward strand.
GTTTGTGCTGTCAATGTATATATTGGACATGTTTGGTATCACTTTTCCTTCGATTTGAAAGTCCAATCAGACTTATGAGACTCTTTGAAAATTTTGACATGTTTGGCAGAGGCTTGTGCCCAATTGGACTTTTAAGTGAAAAAATAGCTACAATAACTGATGTGTCTCTCTCTTTTGTGCTCTGTACAACGTTTCTGCCACTTTCTTTTTCAAAAATAATTCTAGGGTACTGACTGATACTAAAATAATTTTTTCAAGATCATAAAATACTTTTTTACAGTATCATAAAGTATTTTTTAGTACCAATAAATACCCTAAAAAATATTCTAGGATCCTAACTGATAAGTATATTTTTAGTACCAGTCAGTACCTTCAAAAATATTTCACAATCTGAATTTTACTCAATCTGACTTTCCAAACCTAAATCATATTTCACAATCTGACTTTTACCCAACCTAACTTTTTTGACTATAAGTCATTGATCAAGCCTCTAAATCACGTGTCCAAAATAACTATATTTTCATTTGACGCTAGAGATTTTGGGCTTCTTCATTTGTAAGCTAGTGAATAAAAATTATTGATTGATCAGAGATCTACCTGAGCTAATGCTATAAACTAACTATTTCTATCTGTAAGTAAATGCGATGCGATCGAGAGAGAGTATTGCAAGTTGTAGGAGGCAAAAAAACATACTACTACTAATAAATTTGGAGACGAAAATTCCTGGCAGGTTCTTAATCACGTGACAGTTGCTAACTTTATGAATTACTTTAAGTGCGGCCCTTAATCCGATGCTTTAAAACGTTGCTTAAACAAATTACGTTCAGTTTCACTATTTGGTCAGATTTTGTCGCCTCCTCCTATTTTATAATCAGCCACATGATATTGAATCCTGCCTGCATTACCCAATGCTCTCATTGCAGCCCTCTATAAATTATAGGTCATCATCATTAAACCACTATTACCGTATTAGGGGACTAGAGCCGGGAAATCGGGCCGGCCCGTTTAAGCCTTGGCCCTGTAGGGCTAGGGCTTGAAAAATATGCCTAAAATTTGAAATCGGTCCCGTAGGGCCGAACTGCCCGTTAGGCCTTTTATTCGTAAGATTTTCATTTTTTTAAAAAAAAAATTAGTCAAAGAGTGAAGCACAGTCTTCTGCTCAAAGTGAAACACAATCAAATATCTATAAAATTGATGATAGTGATGAAGAAGGTGACAATTGACAATATTTAAAGTTGCTTAGTTTAATGCTTCTTACATTTTATATGAGGCAATTATGGACAATGATTTGTTTTTTATTACTTAATTAATGAATATGTTTATTTGTTGGATGATTTGTATTATTTAGATATTAATGTTGATAATATTTATTTGATAGATTAGAACTTTAATGGTTGCAATTTACTAATTATATATTTTTTTTGGAAAAAACCCGAAAGAAAATAATTAAAATTTGGGATAGTAATTTCCAGTAATTTCAGAGGGGGCCCTTTCTATCGGGCGGGCTTTGAAAAACAGAGATGTTTTTCCTTGTCTCTGTAGGGCGGACCAAATCCCCGATTCCAGTTCTATAGGGGACACAAGTTAATTACATCCTATCCCTTTCTTGAAATTTTTTGTTTATATTACCTAATTTTCAAAAAATTTAAAAAGTTAATTAATTCATTAAATATGTTACTAAATTAATACTTTTTATTAATTTTACGCCATCTATTAATGTTATTCTCAATCATTTCTCACATATTTCTTTCTTACGAATTAATTCATTTTTTTATTATTATATTTAATAGGCGCAACATTGTAACACTATCGTTGAGTATTTTTTATGTGAGTTTATATTAAGGAGCAATTTTTTAAAAATTATACTTATAAAAGATGATCAAAGTGACATATACCGAATTAAAGCCTTTCTAGGCTCTTGTAAATTTTAAAAGATGATTTTCTTTTTGCCCTTTACTTTCTCCCATTTCTCTCAATTGCTACTAACTATCTTGTGGATCTGGCTTTGGTCTTTTTCGGTTACCATCCGTCCGTCAGTATGTTGAAGTATCTTTTTACTACCACTTAGTATTTTGAAATAATTTTTTAAGATTACGAAGTATTTTTTTGGTACGATGATGCTAATTGGTATTAAAAAATACTTCATAATTTTGAAAAATTATTTTAGGACATTGAAAAAATATTTCAAAGTAATAACTGATATTAAAAAAATATTTCAGGATATTGAATCGTATCCAAAACAATGCTTCAAGATAGTGAATACTATTAAAAAAAAAAAAAAAAAAGGAATAGGGGTGCATTTTGCACCAAAATGCTGCTGTTTAAAAGAATATGATGACAGTAGATGGTAATCGAAAAGGACCAAAGCCAAATCCTTGTCTTGTTTGGGTTGGTGATGGCAAAATATATTCACACAAATTGAGACAAAACCTATTTCACAAATTTAAAACAACTTCTACTGCTAATCTAAACACGCACTTAAGGCTGCTTTTAAATAATACTAATACTCCCTCTGATCTTTATTATAAGGCACCAACATCAATAATTTTTTTGTCTTTATTATAAGACATTGACTATCTCTAATTGACTGATTTATTGGATTTTTTCCATTATGCCCTCATTTATTAGGCTAATATTTTTCATTGGTTATTGCATTCTCAATCAATTCAACATGTTTTTTCTCTCTCCTCATTAAGTTTGTATATTTCAAATTCAATCAGCATATTTCTTCCCCCCATAAAGTAGGCATAAAAATGAAAATATTTGTCAATTGAACACTAATTTAATGATTTAATTGTCATTTCTTAATATAACAGAAATTACAGTTAGTATATTTATAATAAAGATTGACGTGAATATATAATAAATGAAATGACAGAAAAAGGCACGTAGGGGGCCTTTTTTGTGCGGTCGTGTTCGGGCAAAAGAGGATATGCTATATCCCATCCGTTGTTGGGGGTTCAAAATCCAGGGTTCGTCGTTATAAAATGGGGATGTTCATTCAGGCCGGTAGTTGGAGAGTGGTGACTGGTGACCGACTCGTGTCGGTGAGGCAAGGTCGTTACGGCCCTCGTCTGTGCGCCTGATTTACAGCCTGGACTGACAACTTGTCAGTAATGATCCGTTCTCCAATTTCGCGTCCCCTCTTGTCTTTTTCTCCACGTCATCGCCCCCTCCGCCCACAAAAAAAAAAAAAAAAAAAATCCATAAAACTGCACGCCAATTAATCAAAACAAATATGCCTTCCAGCCTGGCTCGGTCAAACATCATCCCCGCACCTAACCTAACCGTTCCCTTTATCTCGCAACAAATTCTCGTGATATCTCCTTTCCTCCTCATCCCGCGTCCCCTTCACTCTCTTCAGTTACTAACTCCCATAACTGTTTCCACTCAAGCTATGAATTAGCAAACCGCCCATTAGTAACCATGCTACTATTACCTCTATAATATTTTCTTCGTTTCGTTGAGCTCAAAGCCTCAAAAAGTAGGATATTTACGTCCGCCATGTGAAACTGCACCGTTTTGAGGCAGTGTCATACACCCTAATCCTTTTTCAAAAAAACTTAAAAAATTTCCGATACTGCCAAGAGTAAAAAGATAATTCAAGAGAATACTGAAATAATTCTTTAAGACTTGAAAAATTATTTAAGGGTACTAATTGCTTTTAAAAATATGCTCAAGATACTGAAATAACTTTTTAAGATCATGAATTATTTTTTCAGTTTCTTGAAGTATCATTTTAGTACCAATCAAGATCTTAAAATATTTTTTCAAGATCCTAAAATAATTTTTTGGGATCATGAATGATTTTTTCAGTATCCTAAAGTATTCTTTTAGTACAAGTCGGTAGGCTTATATTTTTTCAATACAAAAATATTTTTTCAGGATCATAAAATAATTTTATAAAATTATGAAGAATTTTTTCAGTACCATTTAGTTATGCAGTGCCTGAATATTTTTTTAAATAAAAAAAAAAAAATTGGATCAGGGGTGTTGAAACTGCTCCAAAACGGTGCAATTTCATGCAACGAACCTAAACGAGATCCCAAAAAATAACAGTATAATTTATTTGACTAACTACAGTTTCATCTCCTCGGTAAATTTTGATATTGCCCGAGATCTACGTTGCTTCTCATCTTTTAAAAAAAAAAAAAAAAAAAAAAAAAATCAATTTATTTGAATTTATTGAAAAATTGTCAAGCTATTCAACCAAATATAACGTGTATATATATATATTTTTTATTTGATCAATGTATAATCACTTTCAAACTTTATAGCGCATATGTTTTTTTCTTTTCTAATTAGTGTAGCTTCTTTGAGGTTTGTATAATTTTTATTTCTGGTAATAAAACATAATGTAGGTTTTTTGGCATACTTTTTTGGAAAAATCTATATGGGGTCCTTTTAACAAAAAAAAACTCAAAAAAGACCCTAAGATTGAAAATCCTAAAAAAGACCCTAGGGTCTTTTCTAGTATAAATTCATAAAAACGTTAATAACTAAATCAGTCACATTAACAACTAAATCAATACCCATTAACAACTAAATCAATACCCATTAACAACTAAATCAGTCACATTAACAACAATATTTTAACAACTAAATCAGTCACATTAACAACAATATCAGCCCCATTAACAACTAACGTTTTGATGAATTTATATTAGAAAAGGCCCTGGTGTCTTTTTTAAGATTTTTTCTGTTAAAAGAGTCTTGATATGCATTTTCCCTAATTTTTTAGTCATTTTATAATTATCATCACAGAATCACCTATAATATAGGACTCCATAAGAAACTCAATAGTGCGGCCAAGAAAATAATTAGCACAATGGATATAGTACAAATGTTTAGTTAATTAACTAATTAAATATATTAATATATAAATTTTTTTATTGTTTTTCAAAACCTACGTGCTTGCGTGGGCTGAGCCTGATCGTTATCCAGCTGTTTTGTATCAAAACCGAAAACCGAGTAGCACCGGTTACCCTAACGGCTCTAACTTGTTTTGGCTAACCGGCTGAGTCAGTTACGCTAACCCTTACTTTATAAACCCGTCTAAATTTTCATTACCCGTCTCTCATCATCGGAGGAGGCTGCTCCTTCTCTACCTCCTCACCGCCTCATTCGAGTGATTCACCAAAATTTTAAATTTTAAACCTAACAATTATCTTTTGGTTTTCCATAAAATTCGTATCGTACATTTCTCGATTCGGTGTTAGCTTTTGTAGCTGAGGATTTTTTTTATGATTTACGCGATGAATACAGATTCGGCAACAATGGAGGCGCAGCAGAGAGAAGTGGATCGGGTCAAGGGACCATGGAGTCCTGAGGAGGATGAGTTGTTGCACAAGCTCGTGCAACACCACGGTCCCAGGAACTGGTCCATTATAAGCAAATCAATACCCGGTAGGTCTGGCAAGTCTTGTAGGTTGCGCTGGTGCAACCAGCTCTCGCCGGACGTGGAGCACCGGTCCTTCACACCGGAGGAAGACGAGATCATCGTCAAGGCCCACTCAAAGTTCGGCAACAAATGGGCCACCATAGCTAGGCTCCTGAACGGACGTACGGACAACGCGATTAAAAACCACTGGAACTCGACCCTGAAGCGCAAGTTCTCTTCGTTGGTCGACAGAGAAGGCACCGCAAATGAGGGGCCTCCGGAAAAGAAACCGTGCATCGCGGAACGTGCCGTACCGTTACAGTCATTGCCGCCTGGCGGCCATTGTTACAGCCCAAGCAGTCCATCAGGATCTGATGTTAGTGATTCTGGTCTTCCTGTGGTTTCATCTTCAATGGCGATTTGTTCTGTAGCGAGAAAATGCCCGAGTACAATCTTCAACTTAAACAAAGAGCCCTGCACTGATCTTGGTCTGTACACTGGACCCGATTTGAAGGAGTCGCAGAAGATTCCGATTCCGAGTCCTCCTGGTTTTAGGGTCAAGGGACAAACGCAGTCTGAGAAGTTGTCATCAATGTCTACATTTGGGCCTGATTTACTCATGGTGATGAAGGAAATGATAAAGGAAGAAGTGAGAAATTACATGGAGGGACATAATGATAGATTGTGCTCTAATCCTGACAGTGAGAGTGCTGGAATTTCAAAGTTAAATTGAGCAGAATGATATGAGTTTATTTGATGATCCACAGTTGCTGAAGCGAAGGTGTTTGCTTAATTTGATTACCAGCCCAGAAATCGTTATTTTCAGACTGTACAGATGAGGACAGTGGAAATATCAAGGAAAGTTGGTAGAGTTAGAACTCTTGCCTTTGGAGCCATGAATTATTATCCCAGCAGTGAAGATAAAATGGCAAAATAAAATGGAAATCGCCAAAACGAAAAAAAAAAAAAAAAAAAGTATGTTTAGCTGTTTTGTTCCAGGAGAATTACTAGAATGCACTGGATTCAACATATTTTTTTTAATTTTGAATTTTTGAATTTAATGTTTGTTATTATTTTGGAAAATAACAAAAACTATGAAGCGGCGCATGATTTGCTGGTAGCCGATGACCAGTGCATTATGGTACGGTGTTTGTACGTGCTGTACGACATTTAATGCCCTTTTTTCTTTTTGGTTGGGCCGTTATGGGAGTTGCAGGTTGTTGAGTTGACCATGATAAAAAAGGTAGTCGTTTCAGTAACAAACCCACGATGCCTAAAAACAAAAAAGTTGGAGCCCATCATGGTTCGTTTTACATCTTTGTAGCCACTAGCCCATAAATGGTTTCTAGATGTTTCCCGTGACCGCAAGGTGAAGTGGAATCAACGGGGTTCATTTTGCAATTACTTTTGGTAGGTAATCTTAATAGGAGTAATTTATAATTAAAACTCTCATATGTTTAATGGTTTAAGATTGATATATATATATATATATATTGATACATTTTAAGATTGATATTTTTTTTTTTTTTGGACGAAAGATTGATATTTATTATAACTTCATGCTTGGTAAAACTTTTTAGGATGGGCTTTGGACTAGGAAATGAGGAAAAAATAAAATGTGAATATGAGGGATTTTTCCTCTCAAAATTTATGGAGTCTTGTGTAACTAATTTGATTAAATGAAAGAAGTTAGTTGGGTTAGTTAATATGATATATTTTTTATCAAAAAATAATAATACAATATATGCCACTATCGTCCTATTTATAAGTCATTTTTAATTAAATCTCACATATCAAGGAGAGGTAGTTAACTCAATGATTATGGGGTAAAATTCTAATCTTGTTCTTATTTATGAATGAATATTTTTCAACCATTTCTTCTTTCTATCTTCAAAATTTATTGGCATGGTATGATTAATATTGGTAAAATTATCATAATCTCATTTACTATCCTGAATAAAGGATCAAATTTTTTGGTTAAAAAATACTAAATAGGATCATAATGATATTTTCTAAAACACTATAGTCATTTTATTGTCTTCTTTGTCCCTCTTCATTAATTATTGTTGAGGGAGTATCAATATAAGGTAAATTAGAAAAATATGAACAATTTTTAAAAAAAAAATTAAGGAAAAAATCACTGAGGTCCCAAGGAAGATAAAAAAAAAAAAAAATAAAAAATTTTCAACCTTAAATCCCCTATAAAAAAAAGTTCATAAGGAACTTTTTTGATATTAATTACGGAATTCCAATAAAAAAAAAGTCTTGTTGTCAAAATGGATTTTTATGTTGTTAAAATAACTGTTCATGAAACTATTGTTGTAAAAATGACTTTTCCCATTATCAAAATTTTTTTCGAGTTTTTCCTCCGCGTGTAGAATTTTAGAAACATGGAAATTTTTTTGGCAATAACAAAAGCCATTTTGACAACAATATTTTCATAGTGAAATTTTAAAAAAAAGACATTTTTAATAATATAAAAAGTCATTTTAACAATGTGACATTTTTTATATTGAAATTTCGTAATTAATACCAAAAAGTCCCTAGGGAGAAACTTTTTTTATAGGGGATTTGAGGTTGAGATTTTTTTTTTTATTATATTTTTTCTTTTCCTTCGATGATATTTTCCCTTAAATTAATTGGCACACGTGTCTTTCGCCCGCTAAATCATAATGAGTCAGGGGATCCAAGTCCAGCTTGATTGTTAGAACCCGGAGATCGGCCCACCTTGCTCTAGTCTCTACGCCATCGTCGTTTTTACATCTTACACCTTCACCATTTGAGCTCCGGCAGAAGGTCCGAGAAGGAGATCGCTGCCATAGCTTTTGGTCAATCCTCAATCCTCCGCAAATCGGGAAGACAGCAACCGAAGATGTTGCCCACAGTCTCCAAAGGACGCCCCTCGTCCTCTTCGTCTCGAGCTAATCCCATGTTGCTTCAGTATCTCCGCCGGATTGTCAAGGTTCCCTCTCCCTCCCTCTCTCTATCTATCCTTATTTATCTTTCCTTCAGTGGATCTGATCCTCACGGTTATCCAATTGTCTCCTCACTTGATTTCATATACCGGTATTACTGGTCAAATGAGGTTATGAATCTTGCTTTGATATGCAAGTTTTTAATTATTTTTCCTCTAGAACATTGAATTCAGACTCGTGCAACTCTAGTTCCCGGATGTGAATGATTAGGCTGAAGCTGGTATTGTTATTTGATTTGAGGTCCATGCTTCAATAGTAGTTTATCTGTGATTCAGTTCCGCTAGTTTAAACCGGCTATCATAATCGATCATAAAGTCACTAATATAATTCTTGGTACTTGCTATATCATTGGATGAGTAAATGCTTTAGCTTGGATGATCTGGAAAATGATACCTTTACCCCCTCCCTGTTCCTCTATTTTTCTCTTGTATTTATTGGTACAAACTACAAAGTGGACTACGGAATGATTTCTAGAGCCTCTCAAGCTTTTCCCCCAGAATTCTCCAGATGCCTTATCTTAAGCTTGCCAAAGATCTTCCTTGGTTCTTCGTGGATCTATTACACAACAGAATGTACCTTTCACATGCCCCCACCCTCTACCCATAGTAGTTTATCTGTCATTCAGTTCCGCTAGTTTAAACCGGCTATCATAATTAGTCATAAAATCATTGATATAACTCTTGGTACGTACCATATCATTGGATGAGTAAATGCTTTAGCTTGAATGATCTGGCAAATGTTACCTTTACCCCGCCCTGTTCCTCTATTTTTCTCTTGTATTTATTGGTACTTAGTCGACTATGGAATGATCTCTAGAGCCTTTCAAGCTTCCCCCCAGACTTCCTCAGATGCCTTATCTTAAGCTTGCCAAAGATCTGCCCTTGTTCTTTGTGGATCTAATAGACAACAGAATGTACATCCCCCCCCCAAAAAAAACAACAACAAAACACACACACACACAACCCACAGACTACCCCAGATGCCTTATCTTAAGCTTGCCAAAGATCTGCCTCGGTTCTTCGTGGATCTACTAGACAACAGAATGTACAGCCACCCCCCACCACAAAAAAAAAAAAAAAAAGAAACCCACCACTCACACACACAAAACTCAAAAGAAAAAGGAAAGAATGAACATACCTACCACACTTACTATTCCTTGATCTAGGAATTGCGGAGGAGATATAGAACATGAGCACAACCCACTCAGGCATACAATGGACTGGAAAGTGTAGGAACGAACTGTTTATAAATGATTACTTTTATATTCGATTATGATGAACATTTGATTTGGACCTTTTGCTCCTGAAAAACTATGAGCATCTTTACCAAATTCTTAGAATATACTTAACAAAAAAGTGTTTGAGCTCCGATCTTATTGGATTAGTTTTTCTTTTGTTGGACTCTACCAGCTCAAGTAATATGTATTGTAAAGTATTACTTTAGGAAATCATGCAAGTATATTCGGCTTCTCTTCCTCTTTCTATTTTGTTTACTTTAATTTGTAAGCTTTCTTGCCCAAAAAATGGTTAAGCTGCTACTTTTCTGTTTGATTTGAATTATGCCAGTATAGATTTGTGACTGATGCTATATCTTTTGATAAAAGTGCATCAGAGAGATGACGTCACAATTGGCAATGCACGCTCTTTTATCTATCTTTCAGTTAAAATAATTGTTTGTATTTTTTTTCTATCTCTGATTGTTATTGTTATTTCAGTGGCAACAAATGGATATTGAGTATACTTTCTGGCAAATGCTTCACCTGTGCACTTCACCAAAAGTTGTGTAAGTATATAAAATCATCTATACTTTTTCCTCTGAAATTCATGTGAATCTCTTTCAATTAATACCTTGTCCATGATGCACACCCATATTATGATCAAGTGAGGTTAAGTTGCTGCTTACCCTTTGCATTTCTAATTAAATTATCCTCTTTCTGATTGCTTTTCTGGTGCATGCACTTGATGTGGAACCGGATGATGGATGTAGCTATCAGCATACTAAATATCACAAACGTAAGTTCACATGAGCATCTCATTGCTTTTCATACATCTGTATGTTTCTTTTTCAACAATGATTGGTCCAGCAACTTAAGCTCTTCTTTTATATTACTTGGCTATGTGAATTATTTTGTTTGGGCTCTAATTGCTGTGGCTCATAATTTCCGAACTTGTTAGTATATGCTGTAATATCTGGAAAACATTCACTGAAATCTGCCATTTGTAACACATTTGAGTTACTTTGGTGATATCAATTGCTGATCATAACCATAGACAATGAATATATGATATTATGATGTAATTTTTCATGCTTTTTGAACTTATTTGAACTTTCAAGTATTTGGATCTAGCAATGATTCAGTATAGGGAGGAATCTGTTGAGGGGAAAAAACTTGTTTTTATCTTCAATGAACACCTTTTATTGCACGGGGAGTAGAATTTCATCTAACAACGTAAAAATAATTTAATGATAACGATAATAAAAGAAAAACAAAGGCAAGTGTAATCGGTTTTTTCTTATTGTTTTTTGGCATCAGAAACCAAGAATCAATGGGCACGTGACGACCCTGCTTTTGTTGTGATCTGCAGCCTTCTTTTGGCCGTTGCAACTCTAGCATATTGTGCTGCGTAAGTTTGCTATACATTTGTGGTGCCATATCTTCATATCTATACATTAGACAACTAGGTAAAATTACTGTAATTTTGCAAACCTAAATTAATATGCAAGTCCCTAACATTTGTCTGCATAGCAAGGGGCATCTGTTTTTACAATATTCCTTTTTTTAAAAAACTTCCTTTTGAGTTGCCATATACTTGTCTTATTTTGAAATATTTGTTGTTCTGAAGTCTTGAATCACAATCATTGGTGACTTGGGGTTTAGACTTTTGATGACCTTCCTTTTGAGATTGGTGGACCTCTGCTGATATTATTATTTCCTTATCACTTCAGGTATGATCATAGTGCTGCACATGCGCTTTTTGTCATATTCTCAGCATTGGTTTTCCACTTTTTGGCGACTGGAGTAGCTCTGGCAACTTTTTGTTGGTAAAGGATACTGTCCAGATTAAGCATATAATCCTTTTCTTCTGAATCACTTAATCCTGATGCAATGACTGATGTATCATTAAAACCATGTGATCTTCAGGTTCCTGACAAATTCTTATCTTCGAGAAGAGGCTCCTAATAGTTATGTAGTTGAGCAGCGTGTTGAATGGTATGTTGGAAAATGTTGTTTCCTGCATTTTGTTATGGATGAAGAATTTTGATCTTCCGTTAGCAGTTTATATTGGGTTAATTGAAAAATTGGCAATGCTTTTGAAATTTTTAATGTCATTGCTAAATTTGGGGCAGTTGAATATTTCCTCTTTGCTGTAGAATTTTACTAATTTTTTTTCCTATAGCTGATTCGTCTTTGTTGGTTTTGCATCGAAGGCTATACGCATTTGATGTGCATTGCAACTCCTTCTTCCCTATGTTTGTCTTGCTTTATGGTAGGTAGTTCCTTACTCCTCAGTTTGTATGGAAGCTCTTATAATGTTTGCAACTGTAATATGTCGTATCACAGTGGTACTGATGCCTGATCATTTGGCAGTAATCCATTATTTTCTGTCTCCTCTATTGGTGGCTCATGGTTTCATTCCGGCATTGCTGTCAAATTTGCTGTTCATGGTGGGCGCTTCATACTATCACTATCTCAATTTCTTAGGTTATGATGGTAATGCTCTCTCTCTCTCTATGTGTGTGTGGAGTGCATAACATATTAATAATCTTGACAAAGTTTTCATTTAGATGGACTCTTGATATTTAGATCCGGTAGTATTCTGTTTCATTAATATATTTTCCTTGGGTTTGGCTATAGCCTGGAATATATCATCTTTTCAGCTTTAAACTTCAAGCGTAAATCTGCTCAATTGCAATGAATCCATATATTTGTTCAGTTATACTTGAGGTGTCAGACATTAGGCTTTGTTGCACTTTGGTTACAAGATTCCTTTAGTGCGTTCGATGTTTGATTTGCATAGCTGGATAGTGTTTTATTCTATTTCAGTCTCTGTTGAATTTGATTTAGTTTTACCCTAAGATTTCGGAGGTTCAATTCTGAAGTCTGGAACTGAATACTACCTCCGTCTCTATATGTAAGAGCCTTTCAATCAAATCGCAAGATTTTTAAAAACAGTTAAATGTAATAATTATGTAGGATCCCCCCCCCCCCCCCCCCCCATTTATGAATGGGTGAGAGAGAGAGTAATAATGAGGGATGAAAGAGAATGTATATGGTATAATAATTAATTGAGGGCAAAATAGGAAAAAGTGCATTTTATTTGAGACAATCTCAAAAGGGATCTTACATCGAGGGACAAGCCCATTCAAAAAAAGAGTTCTTATATATAGGGACAGAGGGAGGGAGTACTTTTTTTGGTAGTCTTGAACTCCTCCTATAATGTAAAAGACAACTTTCAAAGCTTTGCCTGTGCCAGCACCTAGTGTAGCGCAGTGGCATGCTTGCTGGTCTCTACCAGCCTCTATTAGGGTTTGATCCCTGCCAGGACCATTAGGTCCCAATGTAAAAAAAAAAAAAAAGGAGCTTTGCCAGTCATTGTCAATCAGCATACTGAACAAGGTGGCTGTTAAATGGTTCTTGTTAGACATGTTTCCTGAAGACATGTAGTCACATACTGCTGGGATTAAAGTTCTTACTTAGATATGAATGGGAATGAATAAAATGGAGTTAATGGATTGTCATCTGTGGCTGCAGTTCTGCCCTTCTTGGAGAGGACCACTTTTTTTCTGTACCCGATTGGTGTTGTCATCATCCTTTCTCCTATTTGTAAGTGTTGAACGTGCTTGCCATTTGTATTTTCATGACATGTTAATGTTGTGCCTGAACTCAATTTCTGATTTGCAGTGATTTTGAGTGGCTTCAATCCTTCTAAATATTTCATGAACATGTTCTTCAGTCGACAAATGTGATGAGTCCAGCTAACACTTTTGATCTGTCATCGTTGAGGTTTTACAGCATTCGGAAGACTGCATCAACTTGAGAAGGCTATAATGTTTGATTGATTGTCTTGTATGTTAGGGAGGGAATGGCCAGTAAGGCCTTCTTCTAGGTCTTGTACCACCACTGCTAGTGGAAGTTGAATTGTAGTAAAGTCAGGATAGGAAGCGCAATTTTTTAACTGTTATAGGGAATATTTGTTCAAATGAAACCACTTGTAAAAAAAAAAAAAAAAAAAGGTGATATTCTCCATGTCATTGTGCCATCTTTATCCCAAAAATGCATTTTTGTTTTAAATAGAAAAGGGTTGGGTTGGGTGGTGTTTGTCCAACCTTAACTATGTGTGAGTTGAGTAAAAGAGTTTTAAAAAAATGTAAATATATTTTTTTTTTTGAAGTTTTGTGAGAGAAAAAAAGAAAAGAAAAAGCAAGCCCACTGCCTAAGGAGGAGCGTAAACTTAAATAATCTGGATCTTGTTTGTTCCATTGGAAGGATTTTGATGGAAAATGATCCGTAAAAAGTGGAAATTGGATCTTTTACAATTACTGAATGGGTAGATTGTGTAGTTAAAGGAAAATACAAAATAGGGTAAAATAAGTGGATGTAGACATGTAGTATACTTAACAACTAATTGTGAAGTATGATAATTTTAGGGAAAATTGCTCCTAGTCTGCAACCAAGGCAAAATAAATCCCTTGAAATTTCCTGGGACATTTGAGTAATATATTCAAATTGTGAAAAGACCCTAATACCCTTGTTAATTTGAGAAAAAATGCAGAAAAATTCAAACCCTGAATTGTTCCCTCTCTCCTCTTGATAGCCTTGTTCTCCCTCCCGGATATTCGACTTTGTCGGCCAACCGAAGCTGATATCGTCATTGACAATGTTAGCAATTCGTCATCGACACGATTCGCTGACCGTCACCTGAGTAAATGTCCCCCCCTGGGACACCCGACTTCGCTGCCCCATAAAGCTCAAGTCTTTGCCCTCGCCATCGCAAATCATGTTCTTCTGCAAATTTTGGGCGCCCCAAGCTAAAGAAAACCCAAGAGAAGGTAGGAACATATTGTAGGATTGGGGCTGGGTGTTTGAGGATTTAGGATATCCTTGTTTATATTTGTGAACTATTAAGGTTAACCTAGTTCAATGTAAAGCATTTGTTGTGGTTGTGGTTCCAATGTATTTGGGTAGGGTTTCAGAGTTTATGCTCTGTTTTTCAATTGAGTGTGCTCCATTTCTTCATCATAACTGGGAAGGAATCAACATGAGGTGAAAGTTTTGTAGTTACAACACTTGATATGCGAAGAAAAAGTGTGATGTTAATAGATGTAGCGATAATTGTTAAAATGAGTGATGAACTTGCTAATGACAATTGTACAATTGTAGATCTTATGATATTTTAATCATTTTAGTTGTGGGTTGTTTCAACTGTTTTATGTTTTTGAATATATTGTTCTATGATTATGTAGTAAAAGTGGAAATGAATGAACATGAGGTGAAAGTTTTGTAATTGGAATTGCTGGTGTACGAAGTCAGAATGTGTTGTTAATAAGTTGATAGTACATGTGGTAAACTTATTTATGACAATTATATTATGCAGATTGACAGTGGTAATGTGTGGTGCATCTGGAAAGAATCTACTATGATTCCTTTATATGGGGAAACATTGGTAATTGGTGGATCTATATAACATATGTCAGGGGTATGGCAAAAACAAAAACCATTAAAGAAGGCACAAGTTATGAAGAATTTAAACGGGTTTATTTGAGGCTAGGCACACTGTATAATCTAGACAAATTGCAATGAGAACAAAAGTTATGAAGAATTGTGATTGTATCTTCAGGTATGTTTACCATAATCTAGACAAATTGCAATGATAACAGGAATTTAGAAATGTTGTTATTATAATAGGGTTAAGGTGCAAAAATACACATGTGCTTTGGTCAGATGAGCGCCCAGTAGCAAATGTTTTTTTTAGGTGTAAAAGTGACTATGTGGTTACAAAAGTGGAGCAAAATTACACATTGACCGTTAGTTGACTTTTTTTGTACAAAAAATGATGACGTGGACGATGACGTGGATGTTAATACTTTATGAATTACAGTTCTACCCTGGATACATTTCAAAAAATTTCAATTTAGTCCCTATATAAACTTTTAAAATTTCCATTTCAGTCCTTGGTCAAAGTTTTGACCAAGGGACCTTCTTCTTCCTCCAGAACCAGACCCGAGAGGCGCACCAGAGAGACCATCTCGGTCTGATTTCTCCATTAAACATACTTCCACGTGTTCCTCCTTCCCTCTCTTCCATTCTCCATTAAACACACAACGCTTTCTTGTGTATTTCTTCGTTAAAGACGGTGAAGGAAGATGATAATGGCGGTGATCGTGTGTGGTGTTGGTGCGGACTAGAGGGAGGAAGGCCATCATTCGTTCTCCCTCTCTCTCTAGCTTGAAAATGATGCCCCTCCTATGGTCTTCAACGTTCGTGTCGCTGCTCTGTTTCTCTCATTTTCAGGTTGCCGGCAATGGAGGTGTGAAAAAATGACGGTGAGACATAGAGCAGGGGATCATTGGTGGTGACGGTGGTAGTGAAAAACAAAAGTTGGAAGTCGCAGGAATCTGGAATGGGTTGGCGGTGGCTGGAAAAGAAGAGGATGATATGGGAATCTGAACGATGCGTGGATACCAAGGAACCTTGAGCATCCGGCGACATTTGAGACATTGGCATTAGACTCGGACATCAAGAAATTCGTTATGGAGGATTTGCAGAGGTTTGTGAGGAGGAAAGAGTATTACAGGAAGGTAGGGAAGGCGTGGAAGAGAGGGTATCTGTTGTATGGCCCATTTGGAACGGGCAAGTCAAGCCTTATCGCGGCAATGGCGAATTACTTGCATTTTGACATATATGATTTAAAGCTAGCAGAACTCCAATCAATT
Source organism: Acacia acuminata (assembly GCA_019022655.1). Lineage (NCBI taxonomy): Eukaryota > Viridiplantae > Streptophyta > Magnoliopsida > Fabales > Fabaceae > Acacia > Acacia acuminata. Next base: position 820,174 of record JAFJYI010000199.1, read on the forward strand.
CGGATCTCCGGCTATTATTGATAGCCATGGCGAATTGATCCGTTCTTGTTGTGGAAGACATTGACTGCACCATTAAATTCCAGGATCGTATGGCAGGATCAAGGGGGGCTTCAGGATTTGGATCCTCACAGTCACAGCCCGAGCTCTCTCATCGACGGCGGAGTTGATGGTGACGGGATGGTCGACGGTGGTGGTGCTCCGTCTCCTTTCCTTCATCTCTCAAGCTCTCTACTTTTTTTTTTTCAGATTCAACTCGATGGAAAGGAAGAATGAAAAAAGCTCTCTGCTTTTTCTGCGAGAAAGAAGTGGAAGAAGAAGAAGTTGAGAATGGACGAAGGAGCAACAGGTGGCAGTATTTAAATGGATGGAGAAGTCAAACCCCACTGCCACATCAGCGTCAGATAACGGTCAATGGTAATTTTGCTCCACTTTTGTAACCACAGAGTCACTTTTGCACCTAAAAAAAGCACTTGCTATTGGGCGCTCCTCCGACCAAAGCACATGTGTATTTTTGCACCTTAACCCATTATAATAACCATTTAGATACACAAATTTGGGATAATCTTAATTTACCATTAATATCATGTAAATATAACCAGTCACTAAATTGATCATAAATTAAGTTATAAAATACATTTCATGAATATTCACTACTAAACCTAGTTACAATCGAACTTGTTTGTTTATTTTTCTCTCTTCCTTTGACTATTCTCTTATATCAAAGACTATGCTTTATCACCATGTATGTTGCTCGCAGTGGCAGAACCAAAAAAAAAAATTTAGCCCGGGCCAAAAATAAACATATTGAACTACTTCATTTAGTTTTTATTAGGGTGAAGGTGCATTTTTGCCAACATACTATTAGGGAAGGAGCATCCAAAGACAAATATTAATTATTGGTACCTTAAATACAAAAAAATAATTACAAGGTGCTAAACTACACAATCGTCGGTTTAAACAAGTAACGGATGTTAGATGCTGATGTGGTGAAGCTAAAACCAAAATGTAGCAAAAACATTTGACTGAGCCTCATTTTTGCAAAAGCTTTGAGGAAGACACGAATCAAAGGCGAAATCATCAGAAAAAGAAATCGCGATCCTAGAGAAAACTAGAGAGAGCAGAGCGAAAGGAAGAACACGAAACCCATCGGCGAAAGAAACAGAGGTCGGCGGAAAAATGGGGAGGAAAGAAACAGGGGGTGGTGGAGGTTGGCTTGCTCATTCTTTCTCAGGGAATTTGAGGTACCCACGAAGGAAACGCTATGTTTCTAGCTGTCCTTCGTCGATGAGATCGTCACCTAGTCACTCCGGAGGGGCAATGTATTGCGGAGACACGTCTTCCATGGAAGAGTTACAGAACACAATCCAAGGCGCAATCACTCATTGCAAGAACTCATTGAACCAGAACAAGGCGATGGCCGATAACGAAATCTAATCTAATAAGCCAAAACGGTTTGGGCCACTACTAGAAAATCATGTGGATCGGTGTTCGATCTCTTTCTCCTTCCCGGCAGATTCTCGCAATAATCATGTGGATCGGTGTTACGATCTCTTTCTCCTTCCCGCAATTCTCGCCATTCGTCGCCTTCCTGTTCCTCCACCACTTTTGCCTCCTCTAGCTCAAGCTTTTCTTCTCACTCCACAACCTTCTTCCATCGCTCTACCTCTCCCACACGTGTCAGCCTCTGCGGTTTATCCACAACCTCCGCTCCTTCTGTTCGGTTCTCTGTGGACCGTTCCATCTCTCCGAACCGTTCAATATCCGTCACTCCTCGATCCGCTCCGCAACGGTACCCAAGTGGTCAAGAAACCAAGCCACCGGAAGCGGACCGCATGTGCTCCCGACCACGCATCCGAGTTCCTTTCGTTGCAACCTTCACAAGGGCTTTGTCTCTCGCTCGGTGGCTCCGTACTCTCAAAAACGGGCTCAACGCGCGTAGATCATCGATGACAAATTCGATCGTGCGAATCGGCGGCGTTGAGGAGATCGAGTGAAGAGTGCCTTGTCGGCGCTGATTCGCCGTCGTCGCATCGGCAAAGGAGGTGTGTCGATTTCCGACCTCATGTCCAAATGTTTCGACACAACTTGCCACGTTTTGGTTTTAGGTTCACCATTTCAGCATTTAACGTCCGTTACTTGCCTAAACTAACGGGATTGTGTAGTTTAGCACCTTGTAATTTTTTTTTTTTTTGCATTTAAGGTACCAATAATTAATATTTGTGTTGGATGCTCCTTCCCTAATAGTATGTTGGCAAAAATGTACCTTCACCTTTTTATTATAAAGCACCAACTAACAAGTATATTTGGTCTTTTTTATAAGGTACTTGCGTGTTTCTAAATAGCATTAAATATTTTTATGTATACCCATAATTAAAAAAGATAGTGAGTGAGAGTAATAATTAATTAAAAATTAATTATTACTCTTTTTTTGAAAAAAAGAGTAATAATTAATATGATACTAGAGTTTAGTATAATTAATAAGGATAATATTGAAAATTACTTGAATTTTAGGACAAATTTAATGACTTTAACTGTTTTTATTGACTTGTGAGAATTGTTAGTCGGTTCCAGAGGGAGTATTTACTAAATAGTATCAAATAACCTTGAAAATACAAATAAATAATAACTGATAATTATAAATCAAAACGATGTGTAAGATGATACTAACTTTTTCAAGTATCTCAAACAAGAATTTTACTTTCTTCTCACAAAAATTTAATGAGTAATGAAACAAACATTATCTTTCGAGAGAAAATAAAAAATTAGCTAGGGCCAAATTTGTGGCTAAAAAAAATATCATATAATAAATACATATATATTCTCACAAATTTTATAAAATCAGCCAGGGTCAGCTGGGCCCCCATCAAAGCCTTCCGCCATTGGTTGCCCGGATGAGTCACAAGCTACCACTCAATTCATGGAGATCTTGAATTGTGCAGTAAGGCATAGTATAACCTTCATCCCCTTGCTTAGTTCAGTCACACATAGAAAGTGAAATAATTCATGATGAGAAAGAGAATTTGATTAGAAAATTGCAAATAAAAACAAACAAAGTGAAACAATTAAAATATACAAAGATAACATTATTGTATGTGAAAATAAGAAGGCAATGAGTTATGGTCAAATGTCAACATACCCCAATATATGTTATATCACCTGCTCTACTAATTACAAATGGTTCCCTATATAGAGAAAACACAGCAGATTCTTCACATATGCACTAGCCATATCACCACTCTCAACTTGCATAATATGATTGTCATTAACAAGTTTACCACATGTATTAACAATTATCAATGCCCTTACTAACAAGACATTATGACTTCGTACACTAACAATTCCAACCACAACTTTCACTCTATGTTCATTCATTTCCACTTTTACTACAAAAACAGAGAACAACATATCCAAAAATGTAGAAAACATTTGAAACCCTACCCAAACATAATGAAACCATAACTAAAGTGATTAAAACAACATATGAGCTATAGTTGTCATTAGCAAATTCATCACCATATTAACAACTATCGATACCCCTATTAACAACATATATTTTTTTGCACGCTAAGTGTTGTAACCACAATAATTTCACCTCAGGTGGATTCCTTCCTACTTATAATGCAGAAGTAAAGCAAAACAACAACAAAAAAACAGAGCACGAACTCTAAAACCCTATCCAAACACATGGGAACCACAACCACACCAAATGCTTTGCATTTAACTAGGTTAAATAGTTCACAAATATAAACAAGGATATCCGAAATCCTCAAACACCAAGCCCCAATCCTACATTATATTCCTACATTCTCATGGGTTTTCTTTAGCTTAGGGCTCCCAAAATTTGCAAAATAACAGGATTTGTGACGGCCATGCTGACGAGTTGAGCTTTATGGAGCAACGAAGTCGGGTATTGGGGATGTTTACTTAGGCAACAGGCAGTGAACAGCAATGTTGACAATATCAGCTTCGTTGGCCGACAAAGTCGAGTATTAAGAATAAGGAGAGAGAGAACAAGGCCATTGGGGAGAGAAAGCGAGAACCAATTGAGGCTTTGAATTTTTCTGTCTTTTTGCTCAAATTTACTAAGGGTATTAGAGTCTTTTCACAATTGACATATATTATCCAAACGTCCCATGAGATTTCACTGCAAATTAAAGATTTTAGGGGAACTTTTTGTCGTATTTTGTCTTGCTTGACACTTAGGCGTAATTTTCCCATAATTTTGACATATAATTATTTTATGTCACTTTCTTTTTAAATACACTCTCGATATTGAATGGGCTGAACCACTAATTCATGGACTAATAATCGGTTAAATCAGTTATTATCAAAGATTAATTGTCCTTCTCGGTAAGAATAATAAATTTACAAAGACAACATTTTAGGAACAATAGTCATTATTTACTGCTCCCTCGGCGCCTATATACTTATTTTTTTTTTTTTTTAAACTGGCTTGTTTATTATAAAACTTATTTGATTTTGTCTCAATAATAAGTTTTTATTCATTTTGCCCTTATTTTATAATTTATTTACTCAACATTTTTAGAAAAAAGTTATATTTCTTATATATTTATTACATTTAATTAATTTTAACTGTTTTCTACAACCTTGTTATTCAATTGAAATGACCTAGGGACGGAGGAGGATTTTAATTTTAAGAATATTGATTATATTTTTTCATGCTTGTTTATAATTAATAAGTGTATTGAGTGAGGGTAATAATTAATATAATATTAGTTTAGTGTAATTAATAATGGTAATATTAAAAATTACTTAGATTATAGGACAACTTTATTGATTTTAACTATTATTATTAGTTTATGAAAAAAAATAGTTAATATTTTATAATAAAGACTATAGAGAGTACTATTGTTTATTGTGATGAGGTCCAATTTTACTCTATAAATTTTCATCTAGGAGGTGGGTATCTGGAAACTTTTTAGGAATAATATTTTCCTGAAAATTTTAAAAAAACATAACAATAAGTCAAATGGGTGGTCCCACCTAATCCTTTCTCCTCAGTCTAACCCTTTGCAGTCTGCAACATCTCCTCGCTTTCACCGTTTGGGCCACTTCTTCCTCCGTCACTGCCTATAATCATGTGGACTCTCAGTATTCCGTCGGTTCTGATATCTTCTCTCCATCTTCATGAGAATCTCTCTATCAGGGAGAGCCTTCCTTGCTATTGGTGACTTGGTGCATCAAAGTTAATCTAATGGAGCAGCAAGTGAGCTTGTAGGGGAGCAGAGACTGTTACGAGATGAGCTTGCAAGTTGCAAGGGGGAGCCTTCCCTGCTCCGCCAGAGTTTTTGCATGACCGTTTACGTGCAGAGACTATTTAAGTAGCTTTTTTATTCTCAATCGAAAAAAAAAAAAAAAGTTCATCTCCACAACGGTTGTTGGAAGCAATGTGTTGGCGGGTATGTTGGCAAGTGGAGGAAGACTTGGGGACGACGCCGTCAATGGAGGCGAAGAAGGAGCTATTGAGACTGGTTGATCGAACCCACTGAGTGATTGTACAGATCTGAATCTCTATCGCCCTTTGTCGCTTGGGTTCCAGATCCTTTTCATCCATATTGCTACTGATTTCTTCTTCGACGGCGACGGAACCTTCGCAAACCTCTTTGAACTCACCAACATCAGCATCTCCAAACTTCAAGCTCACAAGCATCAGCCTTTTCCAGTTTGCTTTCCTCATCTCATAGGTTTAGTAGCTCATCTCTGAATACCCACAACCCCAAATATAATTTCCTCTTCTATATCGTCGGACATGAATGTTGCTCTGTTTTTTTTTTTTTTTTTTTTTTTTTTGGGTAAGCTGTTGTGTGATTTTTTCTAATGTTGCTATGATTTTGATTTTTTAGTGTTGATATGATTTTGATTTTTTTGCTCATAAAGATGTAGAGAAGAGGGCATAACTAACGGAATACTCGGGGCCGACGGAGAAAGAGGTGGCGCAAACGATGAGGGGGAGGTGACGGTGCAGACTGCAGATGGTCAGACTGAGGAGAAAGTATTACGTGAAACCATTTGACTTTGGCTTTTTGACCAAAATAAGAAAAAGAAAAAAAAAATTACCACATTAAGCAGATTGAAAATATTTTACCAAAGTAATGCAGTTGGTGGCGTAAGGACAGGTACACTATGCCACTAAAGCGTGAAAAAAGGGTCAAGCCACTGACACTTTCTGACAAAAAATGTCAGTGGCGTGAACCTTGTTCACGCCACTGACATTTATTTTATATATATATATATATATATATATACATCATCAGACCCACAATTGTGGGTCTGATGATATAGTATTTCACGCCATTGCGTGAATCTCTCTTACGTCATCAGTGGCGTGAAAGCATTATTTTAAAAAACTTTCCAATGTGCTTTATTTTAGTATTTTTTTTTTAAAAAAAATATTATTTTGGTGCTTCTCCCTTTGACTTTTCAGCTGACGTTGCCACCCAATGCCCTGAGAGGATAAGGTGGGGTGTCACTAGGATTTAGCGGTCTGATTTAACATTCATTAATTATTAGGGCAATATTGCTAAATTTTCTAAACTTTCCAACAATATTGCTCTTAAAAAAAAAAAAAAAAAAAAAAAAAAAAAAAAAAAAAAAAACTTTTGGGTACACCGCTCCTGGGAAAACCTTATCCCATTGTTTATTTATTTATTTTTCCAACAACACAACGGACAACTTTAAAATATTAGTAGCCAAGATTCGGCGATTCATAAGTTGTTGCGTTTGTTTATTTAAGAATTACATAATGGCGGTTGTGCTTCACTGAGTGATATGAGGTTTGCTGCCAGCAACGTCAAGCACAAACCTATATCTGACATCGTTCTTCTCCAATCTCTCAAAGGCTTTGTTGATGTAATCCATATCCACCACCTCTATCATTGAACTCAGCCCCTTCTCTTTCCAGAATTCCAGCAACTCCTCCATCTCCTTTATGCTCCCAATGAATATCCCCGTTATCATCTTCCTTCCTGTTACAACATCACAAACATTCACAAAAATCACACAATGATCGATTCTGGAGAGAGAAAGAGAGAGATCCTACCGAGCATGATCGTGGGGCTAAGGAATTGCAGAGGAGTGGCGATGGAACCCGTTAAGATCAATTTGCCATCAATTTTGAGCAGAGAAAGATAAGGTTCAAGAGGGTGAACCACTGGCACGGTATCTATGATATAATCAAGTGAATCAGCAATGTTCTGCATCTGACTTTCCTCTGAGCTAACCACATACTCGTCTGCTCCGAGTTCCTCCAGAGCGTCCTGCTTCTTCTTCTCCGACGAGCTTATCACTGTCACATGGTGTCCCATCGCTTTCGCTATCTTCACCCCCATGAGTCCCAATCCTCCAAGCCCCAATATTCCTCCTCTTAGCCCGCTCTCTCTCAGCCCAAAGTGTGACAGTGGACTGTACACTGTCACGCCGGCGCATAACAGAGGAGCCACCTGCTCCGGCGACATCCCCTCCGGTACCCTTACAACGAAGCTGCAACAACAACAACAACAAAAAAAATCAAGAAAACACAGCATTAGAAACGGTTATAAGATGTGCCAACATATACCAAGTGAATCTTGCAGGAGCTTTGTAAAGATTATAAAGCTAGGATCTTTGGTGAAATTATTGGAATAGAAGCTATAAGATGAGGATTGATTACTTCTGATTGACGACCATGGCTTGAGCAAAGCCACCTTGGGTGGGTTTTCCATCGGTGTACACATCGTTGTAACTCCAGATGTTCTTGCTGCAATATTGCTCGATGTCAGATTTGCATGCCCTGCAATTCCGGCAGCTGCCAACGACGAGCCCTACTCCGACAGCATCTCCAACCTTAAACTTGGTCACATTTGAACCCACCTCGATCACTTGGCCAGCCACTTCATGCCTAGATATAATATATAACAACACTCATAAGCAGAGATAGCCATTTCAAGATAATTTTAATTTGCTTCGTTATTCACTTAGTTGTTTACCCAGGAACCATGGGATAATTGGACCTGCTAAGATCATTCTTTGCCATATGCAGATCAGTATGGCAGATTCCACAGTATAGAACCTTGATATACACATCATCAGGCCCAGTGTTTCTGAAATTATACATATACATTACAAAAAACCAAACATTGATTAATAAAGGGGAAAAACTTGGAGAAAAGAAGAGATTTTATTTTATGAAAGTAATTGAGTAACCTTAGAGTGAAAGTGTAAGGAGTGAGAATCCCAGAAGCGTCTCGTGCAGCCCATCCAACAGTTCTTCTTTCTGCTTGAACGGGATCCATATTGTCTCAGAAGCACAGAGAGAGAGAGAGAGATGAAAGTAAAGAGGAAATGAAGGAATTAATATAGGAAAGCGAAAGACAGGCAAAGAGATCAGAAGAAGAAGAAACGAAATGTCACGAGTTTAGTTACTATTAACTTGCTGTTGTAGATAATCTTTTAGTTCTAATTATAAAAAAAAGTTTATAATGCAAATTAAATTACAAGTTTTATCAAGTTTATAATGCAAATTAAATTACAAATTTTATCATACAATTAGGACCGGAGGGAGTATTAGGCTAATTAAAGGGGAGGAAAATGCACCAGCGAGGCAAGCAATATAGGTCAACAATACATGGCTTATTGCCATTAATCAAAGAAAATTCCGAGTTGGGGACTGGTGGGCCAACCCAATTGAATCGAATTGAGTGGTGGGGTTGAAATTGATAGGCTGATGGATTAATACAGCCCATCGAATTGAGTGGAGGGGTTGAAATTGATAGGCTGATGGATTAATAGAGCCCAGCAAATACTCAATAATACTAAGGGTAAAAATGAACAATTACCAACGTGTTGGTTGGTGGGCCAACCCAATTGAATCGAATTGAGTGGAGGGGTTGAAATTGATAGGCTAAATGGTTTAGAGCCAGCAAATAGTTCAATTACGGTAAAAAAACCACTCGTAATCCGTCTTGTATGGAACTACCATTTGTTGGGGAGGTAAATCCGTGAAATCCGCTGCATCGCAAAACCCGGAGAGTAGTTGCACACTTGCCACCATTTATATATATATATATATATATATATATAAAAGAACAATTAAATGAAGGAGGTTGGTCTAATGGAAAATGGTAGTCTCTTACAGCCTGGTGACCAAAGTTTAGATTCTAATTGAGACAAATGCTCGCATTTAGTTCTCAACGGTGTCTCGAATGTGATTAACTCCAACAAGATGATATGTGTCTAGCCAAAAAAATGAACGTATAATCTTTTAACTTAGCAAAGGTTTTATTCTGGTCATTTAATTTTATAAAATGTCTTTCTAAATAGAGGTGAAGATAAGTTAGGCTGAGATTTACTTAAATAGACATTGGCTGGCATTCTGGCAACAAAGATTTAAAGTTTGAGCCTGTATGTTTGCTTTTTTAGGTCTGGTCCTGGACCTTCAAAAAGCATGAAAAATCCTAAAGCATGTTTAAAGACCCACTTAAAATGTAAACTTTTAAATTTTAAAGTCTATGCCTCTAAATTCATATATAACCCTTCACGCTTATTTACAATTCTACATTATGTTTTAAAAGCCTAATATTCATTTTTGTTGTAATATAAGGACTTTGTAAAGAAAAGAAAAGAATGTCTAGTGACAACAATTGTCAAAGCAATTAGGAATAAGGAAAACTAATCGCCGGTTGATAATGAGATATATTTTCTAAAATTGACTAAGCATAACAAATAACATATAAAATTGTATTTTACCTCCTTTACTTTTTCTCACAAATTGGGACCAACTCTTCCTACTTAGATTATAATATTTCATTTGGCATTAAAATAAACTCATAACAATTATTATGCTTTAGTGGACAATGTAAATTAGGGGAGAGAGTATAATTTAGCATTGCCATCTTAAGCGATTGAAAAGAAGAGAGGTAGGAGGTGAATGATTGATATGAAAGCAAGTGTTGAATGTAATGACGATAGATGTGAAATTTAAGATTAAGGTCAATGTCAAAAAAATTATTTAGATGACATTATATATACTTATGTAATAATATAAAATAAAAAAGAAAATTAAATTGGCTAGATCGGGTTTTATGTAGGTTAGGAAGGAGACCCTTGTTAGAGGCTTAACCTCTTTCTAATCATTTAACCCTAACACTAATAACAAAAAAATGTTGACATTAATTTTATAAAATGTCTTTCTAATCATTATATTTAGCCCTAACACTAAGAATCTACAGTCCAATTTTAAGATAGAGTTATAAGATTTCAAAAAAATTTCCCCCATAATTTTAGTGACACGTGTTAAAATTAACTTCTAGATACCACGGCTAAAGAAGATAAGATAAGAGAGAATGATGGTTATAAATTGTTCATGCATTGAATTGAATGCAATTTGGGACTACTTTCTTTCTTATCAATGTCACTTTATCTCTCAAAGCGAAGCTACTCCAAATTTTGCGGATGATTTATTATTATAACCAAGGTAATGAGAGATGCTTTTCTTGATTAATTTAAGGGGTTTAAACTTCCTATGTTGTATAAGAAGAAGAAAATTCCTACACACACATATGTGGGTCCCACCATTTCATGTGTGTGTAACATAAGAATACACTTCTCCTACAATATGAGAAATGTTTTTCCCTTAATTTAATTGTATAATTTAGATAAACATCATGAAAGTTTACAACCTGTTTACTTTTTCTAATAGCTAATTGATTCCATATATGAGGTGAGGATTTACTTTCGGAAAAACAATTATTGAGGGAATAATTTCCACTTTATGAGGGAAAATTTCTTTAAGATCTCAAAAGATTTAAGAAAATAATTGTAGCATCAATTGTTAGAAAAAGAAAGTAGTGGAAGTACCATGAAATTCACACTGATATTTGATGATACAACAATTTTTGTGGACACTGTAGATAATGAAGGAGTAGAACATTTTATTAAATTTAATGGAGAAAGTGATCATGTGTATGTAGAAGAGAATATAGATGATAATATATAACCAACAAGGAATGATACAAGACAAGAACAATATGTGTGAGATAGTAAAAGATTTCTCCAGTAACCCCAAAACTACGTCGTTTCGGATTAATGAAGGGTGTTTCCGTAATTTTACACCCTTCATTAATTCACTTAAATTTACAAACATACCATTCATTAATCCAAAACGATATAGTTTTGGAGGTCACTGGAGATATACTTTTCCCTAAACTAAATAACATGAAATTTAAGAATAATCGTCAAAAGCCAAAAGATCCGTCAATAGCTCTAGATTTAGAATCTGCAGTCCAATTTCCACGTGCATCATGCCTTTGGTTTCAGAAACCAATCCCCAAATAAAATCATGCGTTTTTGGGACCTCATTAAGAATTAGGTGAACAACTTCTTATTGGGATAATGTTCCTAGCACCTTGATCCCACACTTTTTTGAGCACATGTAACACACGGTTATATCCAATGCAAGCCAAGGGGATGGTTGGGTTGATATTGACGGATCAATCCATCCCAACAATCCCTCAATTGTCATGTAACACACGGTTACGTTTTATAACAAAAGCACATGTAACATGTTTAAACACTGTATTTGTTCATGCTCTTGGCAGTTTAAACTTTTAAGTGCTTACTTTTCCTCTCCTTTGTCTTTTTCCCTTTTTAACAAAACATAATTAACATCTCTGACCATATTTAAAATTATACTGAGTATCTTTTCTAAAAATACTCTTAGTTATATGTTCTCTCTCTCTCTCTCTTAATTTCTCTCTTTCCAGCATATATTTATGGATAAATATTTATGGATAAATTTCGCTTTGACTAATCCAGATCTGACCTGTGTTGCACATTTTGAGACCTCACTTAAGCTATACAAATCGCTTACCACTTATACCAACCCCCTGTTAGTATGTTAGTAATCCTTTTGACCTCATTTTTTTTTTTTTTGATATAAAAATTTTAGGAAAGGGGTTGGGCCCACGATCGGCCAAGGGCTAATGGAAGCCTAATCCACCGAGAATCGGAACTACATTCACGTTACCCGCCACATTTTGACGATCTCATAGACCCAGGATATTCCCCGTCTTCCGTCAATGCAGGATCGAACCCCCTCCCTTTAGGTGAGGAAAACCAAGCCTAGCCAGGTTAATAAAGACGAGGGGTATCCTTTTGACCTTGTTACAGAGGAAGAAAGAGTAGAATCGGGCCTTGGAGCTTCCTCAATGGGCCATTTGAATACAATTATTCGCCCAGTTGGTATTCGCTTTGGGCTGCGATGAAGCACACGGGAACTTGAAGTGATTAATCGAGACGAGGACCACCTTGCAAAAAGATCCCTTTTTGGATGAGTAGGGGGACTTTTTTTAAAATTTGGACGAGTTAGATTTATTTTTTTTAAAAAATATTTTAATTGATAGAGAATCTAAAATAAACATAATTTATCAACTAAATAATTTTTAAAAAATTATTTTTCATTGAAAATTGACAGTTTTTTTTTTAAAAAAAAAAATCCAAATTTAGACCGCCTGAATTGAAAAGAGCTCTCGCTACTCATCCAACCAATTCTGTTTCTACCCACTCCCGAACCTGCAAATCCTCCTGACTGGCCTGATTAATTAAAGATGCTGCTGATTATTTGTTTTTTTTTTTTCTAATTTCATATTGTTTTATAAAATATCAGTCTTTTTATGAAAAACAGAATGAATACAATTTTATTGTACTTCCTCCCATCTGTTTTTTTAGGAAAAGTTGGTTCGAAAAGTTGGTTAAAAATAATTAACATGTTAAAATTGTAACCCATTTTTTACTAAAATATCTTTGTTTATGGAGACATAAAGAATAAGTGCATGTTTATTTTAACTTTTTAGAAGTATTTTTATGATTTATGAGATAAGTAAGTGGAACGAGCTTTTTTCTCTCAATTTATTTAAAAGTGCTTTTGAAACCATAGTTTGGAGATTTTCCAAACATGTACTAAGAACGAGAATAAGAAAATTATTATAATAAAGAGAATTATAGAAAAAAAGAGAATAAGAAAATAAATATGGTAGAAGTAATAGATCTTTGGATCTGTAAAAATTTATCATATTGATATTAAATAAGGTAATTAAATAAGAGCAAAATGAAAAAAAAAAAAAAAATCTTTAGATGTTTCTTATGAAAAAGAGACGACATTTGTGTGGTGGTTGTTACTTATAAAAAATGAAGGAACGTGTATTATCCGATTTTTTTAAAAAGCCTTGACTATAATGTAATCGACTTGTTGACTGGCTTGTCAGAATTCTTTTTACTAGTATTAGTATTATTTATTTTCCATAGAGAGAACTATGCTAAGCATTATTCCGAATATGGGACCGATTTGGATTAGCGGTAGTAATAGTTAGTGACTTTTTTTTAATATAAATTTTACAAAATTAAAATAAAATAAAAATTAAACTTTAAAAATGATTTATATTTAAATTAATAGTCATAAAATTCCAAATAAGTTTTAGTAACTTTTAAAAAAATAACTTTTAACGTAAAAACCGATCTAAACAAATATCAACCCTAAAAACCCCCCATTTGGTTTCAGCCCCACTGACCTCCCTAAACAAGCTTCATTTTTTTATGTCTTGATCATTGGAACCTGGAAGATAAAGTAACAGACGTCAAAGAGTTGGTGAACTACTACACCGCAAATAGCCAAATAGCAACCGACCCAGTTTCCGACATCAAATTTGGGAATTCTTTGAAAACGGAAAACAGAGCACATTTAATACATTCCACAACGTAACACGACAAACATCTGTGTGGCATCATATTCATACATAATCATACATTTTGCAAAAGGTTATGTAAGAAGTATATAGGAATGGCTGCTGTATTGTTTCACTGATCATCAAGTTTGCTACCAGCAACGTCAACCACGAACCTATACCTCACATCGTTCTTCTCCAACCTCTCAATTGCCTTGTTTATGTAATCCATCTTCACCATCTCTATCATTGAACTCAGACCCTTCTCTTTCCAGAATTCTAACATCTCTTCTGTCTCCTTTATGCTCCCTATAAAGCTTCCTGTTATCGCCTTCCTCCCTGTACCCACCACATTAATTATTCATTAAGTTAACATTATATGAGATAGGGCCATGTATTAGTGTGATTTCTTTAATGAGCCATCTAATGCCTTTATAACTTAACAGCTTCTTATTTGTTTTGTTCTTATTTTTTGTGATCATTTGGTTCTACATAAAAATGACATTTTGATGTTTTATAGGGAAAAAATGCTGAGATTTTGAATTTTTTTTAATGATTTTTCAAAATAAAAATAAAAACACATGATTTTAGAGTATCATAACAAAATTTAAAACTTCACTGTTTTTTTACCTCACAAATATCAAAATGTCAAAATTTTATTTTACATAAAATCAAGGAACAAGAAAAAATTTTTTTTGGGAGGTTAATATCAAAAGAAGCGTTAGAGAAAATATTTTTTGATATTTAATATAAGATATATTATAAAAGTTGATTTTGGTCTTAAATATTTTTATATTTGTCAATCAATTCCTAATTTATCATATTGATTCTATCTTAACAATAATCAAGAAGAAAAATAAATAAAAGAATTAAGAAAAATAATAGCATGTTTTAAAAAATATATATCATATTAATTAATCTAACTATTTTTCTTTTAGTCAAACCCGAGAAGGAATACTACATTAGGGGTTCAAACCCGTAATCAACACCATCAAATCACAACACTAGTCGTACAAGCATCTAGCAAAATCTGTTTGAATCTTGTAAGAAAGAAAAATAGAGAGGGAGATAGAGATCCTACCAAGCATGACCATGGGGCTAACGAATTGCAGAGGAGTGTTGATAACACCCATTAAGATCAACTTGCCATCAATTTTGAGCAGAGAAAGATAAGGCTCAAGAGGGTGACCCACCGGCACGGTATCAATAATATAATCAAGAGAATCAGCAATCTTCTGCATCTGAGTTTCATCTGAACTAACCACATACTCATCTGCTCCGAGGTCCTCCAGAGCCTCCTTCTTCTTCTTCTCCGACGAGCTTATCACTGTCACATGGTGTCCCATCGCTTTTGCTATCTTCACCCCCATGTGTCCCACTCCTCCAAGCCCCAATATTCCTCCTCTCAGCCCACTCTCTCTCAGCCCAAAGTGTGACAGTGGACTGTACACTGTCACACCGGCGCATAACAGTGGCGCCACTTGCTCTGGCGACATCCCCTCCGGTATCTTCACAACGAAGCTAAAACGAAACCAATCAAGAAAACCCAGCATCAGAATCGGTGAACATAACGTGCGTGTACTAGTGACTGCTTTTTACTCAAGTGGGGTTTCGAAGGAATATTGGAAGAGTATAAAGCATGAAACTTTATTTGGAACAATTTTGTAGGAACTTCGTAATTAAAGAATATAAAGCAGGGAACCTGGGGGAGAATAACTGAATAGAACCTATAAGATGAGGATTGATTACTTTTGATCGACGATCATGGTTTCAGCAAAGCCACCTTGGGTGGGTTTTCCATCGGTGTACACATCGTTGTAATTCCAGATCTTCTTGCCACAATATTGCTCAATGTCAGATTTGCATGCCCTGCAATTCCGGCAGCTGCCAACGATGAGTCCTGCTCCAACCACTTCTCCGACCTTAAACTTGGTCACATTGGAACCCACCTCGATCACTTCTCCAACCACCTCATGCCTATAGTACATAAAAGACAACTGATCATGAGCTTACATAGCCACAAGCAGAGGATAATCAAACACTATGTTTTATTGGATGTTTAATTAATAAATTACCCAGGAACCATGGGATAATTGGACATGCCAAGATCATTCTTAATCTGATGCAGATCGGAGTGGCAGATTCCACAGTAGTGAACCTTAATATACACATCATCAGGCCCCGTGTTCCTGAAAGTGTTAACTATGAAGAATTAAAAAACAGGGGATATCAAAACAGAGGAAAAAAAGATGAGTTTTTTTCCCCAATGAAAGTTAAGTACGTACCTGAGATTGTAGGTGTATGGAGAGAGAATCCCAGAAGGGTCTCTTGCAGCCCATCCAACTGTTGTTCTTTCTCCTTCAATGCTTCCCATGTTGTCTCACACAGAGAGATACAGGGAGGAAAAAAGAGAGAAGAAGAAGAAAGAATGTGATTGTTTGAAGTGCGTCCTGAGTACAAATAGTGAGGATGAGATGAGTGCGGGGCACATGAATTATGAATATACTTTATTTAATTATTAATTATTAATAATAATTCTGAATGGTATGTCCTTTTGATAAAGACAAAGGAACTATTGGTGAGAGCAGGCGCGGTAGGTGAAAGAATTAGGCTCGATCCTCTGCCTGCGTCTTTACGTCTAGTCATCCTCCATCCTCTTCTCTCCAAAAATCTAGGCCTTACATTGTTACATGCCCTATCATGTATGGTTCTTCTTATCTTGTCATTTTACCTCAATGATTTGTCTCTTTCGATGAGATGTTAAAGGATAAACTTGATCGTATAAAAATATAAGAATAGAACTTATTAAAGAATCATATAATGAAATATATACACCTATTTTGAGAAACTTAAGTAGAAGTTTTGTTTTTTCACCTTCAAGTAGAGATTTTATTGAAGCTAGCAAGTTCAACAACTTCTTCTTCTTTTTTTTTTTTTTTTTTTTTTTTTTGGTCAAGAGTTCAACAACTTTTTTGCGATAAAAAATTGAAAACACCTTCAAGTGTCCATTGTATGATGCTTCTTGTGATTTTTTTACTACTATTGTTGTTATTTAATAATATGAATATTCATGTTTCTTAAAGCTTTTCCTCTTAATTTCCATCTGACAAGTATAATAATAAGATGAACTACTTTCTATGATCTTTATTATAAGACACTCACAACTAACAATTTTTTTGTCTTTCTTATAAAACACTAATTGCCTTTAACTAGCTAAATTATTACTATATTTATATTATGCCCTCATTTTTACTTATTTAAATCAACATCATTAAAGTAGGGATAAAATTGGAAATATTTATTAATTTTGGACCAATTTACTGACTTAACTTCCATTCATTGGTTTGCGAGAAACAATAATTAATTTCGTTTGGTTGAAAGAATTTGGGGGAGGGAAAACTTTGAGAAGGAAAGAAACTTAAAGGAAGGAAATGAAGATTTAAAAAATGAGGGAAGATGGGCGAGTTGTTTGGTAGGAAGAAAATGAAGGGTGGGTAGTTGGTAAAGAATTAGGAAATATCTATTTCACCCTCAAAAGAAATTAATTCAAAATAAAAAAGAAAAATGTATTTTTTGCTAAAATATATATTTTTAAAAAATTTCTTGTTAAGTTTGAATTTTTTGAAAAATTCTTTTCACCAAATTCAAACTTTCCGTCAAATTTAAACTTTTCCGTCAGTTGAACTTCCGCCAAAATTTAAATTTCATGGGTAAATTTATCAAAAAAAAGTGAATAGTGCGTGGAAACTTGAGATCACCAATTTTAGAGGGATCCCAAGTTCCCACATATGAGGGAAGAGTGGTAGGCGGTGTGGGCCGGAAACTTGGGTTCACGAGAACTCGACGCACCAAAGCGTTTTTTGGCGAGAAAACTCGTTAAGTTTTCATTCTCTCTCAAGTTACGAACAAAGCGGTAGCTTAGTATCTTATAATGAGGAACAGAAAGAACATATAAGAAGGTTCATCTAATATAAAAAGAGATTGAGTAAATTTGTTGGAGCGGCTTTAAATTCTCCGGAAATCCTAAATCCTCCCCCGAAATAGGTAGTGGGTGGGATTCAGTTTGCATGCTCATTACTTCGACACTTCGCAATGAAAATCCAATTTAAATCTAGGAAAAACCCTTTTAAGTCTCAAGAGGCTAAGAAAATGACAAGAATCTCCTTTAAAAAATTTTGATATAAAAAAGCCAAAAAGGTGTCATTAACAACTCCCTCAATAGGGAATTAACAATTCTATCTGTGGGTTAACAACTCGTTGGGACTTTTTTTATTTCATAATTTTTTCTACGATTTTTTGATATTTTCTTAGTCCCTTAACACTTTAAAGGGATTTTCTCTTAAATCTAATTTGGATGGTTTATATATAATTTTTAATTTTCTAAAAATTATTTTAATGTGTACAAAATTTAAAATAAAGATAATCTTTAAACTGTCAGATATTAAAAAAAAAAAAAATTCATTTAGAAATTATTAGCTTAAAATTTAAATCTATACCATTAAAATTGTATTTAGGCCAACCATGATGCTCATTACCATAATGACACACCCAAACGGGTCCGAAGGAAGTACACTTAACTTATTTCCTTTGTTGTTTTCCAGTTAACGTTGTGGATGAATACATGTAAATAGAATTTTTTGTTCCTTAAGATGGTTGCAACAACTTTGGGTACAGTTAACTAACTCTTGTCAATATATGTGAGTTAGCTAATTTAATTAAATTTATAAATAAGACCATAAAGGTAATAACTTAGGCATAGCCTAGCCCGTGGAATCACCAACGGATTGGGAATACATGGAACCCTAAAATTTGGGGGTAGTTATTGTCTGGTTATATACAACAGCATTGCATCATCAAAACGTCACAGTTCATGTTGACCTGTATTATGCTTTTATTTCACAAAATGTCAGCAATCTGAATTGTAATGAAATGAGTTTTATTTGCTTAATTTTAAAACTCTGAATTCGTAGGAAAATAGAAAATATCTTTAGAAAAATTATTTTTAATTAAATCCGACAATGTTCGATTGAATTTATGTAATTAGATAATCATATTTTTAAAAAATAATAATATTAAATTGGTGTAACTTAATTTCTATAATTTTCATTTGCATAGAACTTAACCTTTATATTATGAATATATGCTTTTGCTTAGATTATCTTAGCTTAAACTTGTATTTAAAATTCAATCATAAAGTATAGGGAAAATAAGAACTTAGTTTTATAATTTTGATTTGCACATGCGTGATCAGGTAAGAAAAAAGAACTTCATCCTGCAATGCCACTTAATTCTTATGGTTTTTAAAATGTTGATCCAATTTGAAAATAAAAAATTATAAGAGATAAAACTTTTTGTTGAATGTTATGAATTTATGTTTGAAATGATAGAGGTTGAGTTGTGTGTTTCAATTCAAAGAAAAGTTAAAAGAATAAATTAATAAATTTTAATTGAAGCAAAATGATTGTACTGAAATGATTAATTTTTTTTCCAATTTTATTTTGATCAAATATGTAGTATGGACATTGAATCCAGATCCAATATGTAAAAGTATGGCGATAGCCTAACGTGCACGTCCCAACAACAAAGATTGATTCGCTCGTTTTTGTTGTTATCTAATTTAAAAACCTGAATCAATTATTTTATTATATATAAATAATGTTAATAAGATATCTGTATTTTGTACGCAATATATATATATATATATATATATATATTTGTGTTATAGTTCATCGTTTGTCTTGTTATTTTGATAAAACTATATCAAATCATCTCAAAATTAAATTATTTTGAGAGTTAGGGAGAATTAATGAAGGGTGTTTTGGTAAAATTAACATCATTTATTAATTCTCCTAACTTTCAAAATGATGTAATTTTAGGGTTAAAAGAATTGATGAAGTCTTTTGACAAAATTCATTCGGTAAATATTTTTATTCCTCTAACTCCTAAAACAACGTTTTTTTTTTAGTGACTTGACACAATTTTATATCAAGTGATATAACAAACAATAAACATACTCTTATATCAAATAAATGAAACATATATATATAATTAGCTTTATATATATGTATAGGTCCACAATTTTATATGTGTAAGAATCTTCTTCTTCTATGCAAATACACAGAAGTTTAAACGATAAACCCATAAACAGGGGTCCACTCTTTCATTGACGAGACAGGGAGGCTTAGGTTTCATGAAACGTGGACACATATTTATTCGAATTTAAGCACGATGTGATGTGAGGGACTGACTCTGATTATTGAAGAGACAGGTAGGCTTAGGGTTCGTGAAACGTGGACACATATTTATTAGAATTTAAGCACCATGTGATGTGAGGGACTGGCTCAGATGAACTCCACCCGTTAGTTTTCGTCTCTTTGTAACTGTTGACTGATCACTGTACTTTTATGGTCTGCCTAACAAGTTTACATTTTAAATATAATATATGGTTAATTTTTTTAAAAGAGATTAAAAAATTAATTATATTATTTTAGAATATTTTATTTTTATTTTTTTAATTAGTTTAAATTAAAAAATGATATATAATCTAAAAATATATAATATATGATATGATTAAGTAATTTATTTAACTTTTTTAATCTCTCTTAAATAATCAACTATGTTTTATATTTAAGATCGGAGGGGGTTTCTTCTAAGGAAAATCCCTTTAAGGTCTCAAAGGACCAAAAAATGTCAAAAAATAATTTTAATGTCAAAAAGGTTTCATTAACAACTTTTTTAATAGGGCATTAATAACTTTATATGTGGGTTTTAACAACTCTTTGGGACTTATTTGACATCAGAATTTTTATCTAATTTTTTTGACATTTTTTCGGTCCTTAGAATATTAAAGGGATTTTTCCCATCTTCTTTTTCATTTTCAAAGTTGTTGTGAAATTACAGACTTTTGGTTTCGGACAAATTCTTGAAAGGAGGCGATCAGATCATGCCAAGTGCTGCTGCTTTATCTGTTCTAGAATTTGGTGGTGTGTCATCTTCAAGTTGGGACGGAACCTTGTTCTGTTTCCTGGTCAAATCGAACCCAAAAAGAAAATTGAACTCTAGCTCATGCACAAAAATTGGAGATATATAGAAACTTTGCCTTTACTTTATTTTTAGTTAATTTGTTTGATCTAGAAGGGTTTGGTGTGGAGGGGGTCAGCACAGAGATGAAGAAGAAATGGTCATAAGATTTGACAAAAGTAGCAAGCCACGGTCACCACTCACCAACCCCATCGGTGATTATTGCCACCTCATGAAAACGATGTTGGTGGTGGCAAATTTCTTAGACTGTTTTCATTATTCAATCCAAGAAAATATAACCTCTATCATACTACCTGAGTGATTGATATGAGGCCCGGATAACTTATTGGGAAAATTCCTGAAAAAACAACTTTAAAAATGTTAAAAGGATAAAAATTAAAAAGTTGTTGTGAATTTCTATAATGCCGGAGAAGTATGAGTACTTGATATGTCCTTCTTAAAACTAAATAGAAATGGCATAAATGTCCTTCTGAATTTAACAAAGCATGCTACCATTTTTTATAAGGGTTTTAACAAACTATGATAAGATTTTTACAAATTTAAATTCAAAAATCACAACTTACTATAATGACAAGGCATTGATTCTCACTTTTGATAAAATATTATCATATTTTGTTAAAACTTTATTTAAACTTGTAAAACCCTTATTAGAAGTGGGAATTAATACCCTACCATTATAGCAGATGATGAATTTTTGAAATTTGTCTAATTTGTTAAAATCTTATAAAAAAATGGGAGTACGTTTTCTAAACTAAGAGGGACATTTATGTCATTTCTATTTAATTTTGAAAAGGACAAATCAGGTTTTCACACTTTTATGGTATTATGAATATTAAAACACTTTTTTTTTTTTTTTTTTTTTTTTTTTGTCTTTTAGCATTTTTAAAGTTCTTTTTCAGAGATTTTCCCTAACTAATTTATGTTAAGAAAATCAAAGAAAAATCTCAATTAATAACAAATGATTGCTTACAAGAGACAAATCAATCCACTTAGGTTTAACAATGATCGTCCCTCACTTGAGGGTGATGAACCAATCCCATTTTGAGAAGTATTTGAGAGAGGTTTCTCTCTCTAGGAAGAGACCCAAATTACCCTCTCCCTCTCTCATTGGTGGGGTTGAATATCCTTTACACACTTAACCTATGGACTAAGACCTTTTACATAGAGCTTTAAGGTCATATGGTAATTAAGTGATTAACACCAACCATCCTTCTAACAATTATAAAGATTAAGAAATTTAAACAATTTGACTTACTAGTAAATTGATATAAAATCTAATAATACACATAAGTATTTTAGAAAGATCATATAAAACATGCTATAATTAAATAATTTATTTAGCCCTTTTAATTTTTCTAAATTAATCAACTAAGTCTTACATTAAATACAATACATGAAGCAGTATAATACAGTTGATGTTTTTAAATGTATTTGGTAGAAGTCTTACGTTTGGACAACAAATACATGAATTTATAAAATTTCTTTTTAGTACCACTCACTATTAGACCCCACCCACCCACGCTGAAAAAGTGAGAACCTTCTTTAACAATGAGAGATGCATCAAATTAAACGTCAGGCATAAGTATAATATGCTGTATTCAACCAAGACATTTAACATGACATCAGAGATAAGGATTTTTTTTTTTTTTTTTAAAAAAAATCTTTCAGTTTTCATGGAGGTTCTCAGTTTACAAGAAAGGATAAGCACAAATAATCGACAAGACATACAAGCTTATAATATTTGTACAGACAAATTAAGCACTCAGAAAGCTTCTTCCCGCACGTTTCTTCTGCTCATTAAACGAGCATTTGTTTTACTGTCTCTTTCAATTTCGAAAGTCTCATTTATTCTGATTAATTTAAGACCAACTGAATAAAGTCCACTCTTTTTTTTCCCCTCACCTAACTCTTTTCTATTTGAATAGTAGGCCTTTGTTAGTAGATTATCATGTTCACTCCTTGCCATTCACTCTTAATTGAAGTTTGATCAACTAATGATGATTTATCTAAAAGGATTCGACAGTTGGTTGCGCTTGCAGCACTATTTCTTCTTCTTTCAATGCAGATCTCACCTAACATGATATTCATTTGAGTTAGCGTTATAAAAACACGTTCATACAAGTTGAGACAAAACTTTTCTCACATAATTATCTCATATATATAAATCATATTAAAAAAATAACTTCTACTGTTAATCCAAACATGCACAACATGAGAATAGAAGGCATAAAAATTCTAGAATTAAAGATGTTAAGGTCAATACAATAGTTTCACTACTTGTTAGACGAATGCCCTTTAACGTGGAAGTATACGCATTAGTCCTTACCAGGTCAAAAAAGAAAAACCATTTGTCCTAACATTCGGCTTCCTTGAGATTTCTCACAAACCTCAGGAAATATTTTTTCATAAAACGACTTGTGCTCCCCGTGAGTTGTGCGGGTTAACATGTCAAACCGAAAATTGAATCAAAGAAAGAAAATGAAAAAAAAAACAAAAACAAAAAAACAAAGGATAACCACTATGGATATTAACATAAACGAAATCAAGTCACATCAAATCATTCCAATCATTGCAACCATGAAACACACTTCTCTACGAATGAACAGTAGATCTCTCCACAAGTAAAGATTAAACAACCTGCATTCATTACACTACGACATCAAACATTCCTAAAAATCTTTCTGTAAACAGCATTACAGCTTGCAAGATTAATTCTGTGCTTCTCCAACAGTAATAACTTCTTTCCCAGTGTCTATTTTATCAATCTTGCTCACGGGTCACAAGTATGACACTATAGAAAGGCGAATTACTAGCAGAGAAGCACATAATTAATCTTTCACACCCGTAATGTTCCAATTAACTAAATTTCTTGGAGTGATTTTATCAAAAATATTTCCAAAGGCCAGTGAGAGATGTCAAGGAAGCTGAATACCTCACCATGGAATTCAGGCCTACCAGCACAACAGCAGTTAGTCAAAGATTGAGGAGTTCGCCTAAGAAACTGATTCAGGGGAAATTTGAGTTTATGACATGATTCCAAGGAGACTTGGGAGCACAAAAAGCCACGCACCAAAACCAAGTGGCTAGCTGAGGTAGAGGCACCAAAATCTTAATGTAATTGTGTCGGTTGACTGACACATTAGCATCAAATATGTCGTAGTAGAGCAGCTGTGAGGAAGAAGCGTGATTGAATCCAGTGAATGTGACAAGCTGTTACCTTTCAACCATGACTCAGGATTTTGTCAGATGCCAACTTCTTTGCATGTATGGAGGGAGAGGTGCGACAAACTCGAGGCTTTCAGATTCCCAAGATCATGGGTGGAAGATGATTGCACATCTTGCAAAGCTTGAGACACATCGGGCAAGACTATATGCTTACAATGAAGATGTAAACGAGGATGCTTCTCGGAGATACTTCCCTTGTTCACATTGAGCCCAAAGGGGAGTGCTTCTTCATCCTCATTTGAGTCCACCTGATCCGGCATATCGAAGTGTGGCCACCTCCTATGAGCTTGCCATCCATACTTGTAGTCACCAACTATTGGTGTTCCCAACACTTCAGCACAGTGAACCCGAAGCTATGGCACCAGCACAATATTTAGATTAGATGTTCCCTCAAGTCTTGTGTTTTGTTAATTAAATGTGAAATCAAGATGAGCTAGTTAATGCAAAACCTGGTGTTTTCTCCCGGTTAATGGTGATAGCTCCAACCATGAATAACCTGCACAATTAGCTGAGGCTTAAGTGATACTGATTCAATCACAAATCTATCATTAGGGGTACCCGATGCAAATTCCCCAACAAAAGTTAGCTGATGGACCTGAAGTTACTGAGTTTGTGGTATTGCAGATCACAGGGCTAACCAACTCTCATGCGTTGAGGAGCAAGAGGAAGAGAGTGGGGCCGCAAGAAGGGAATGTATTTTAGATTGAGGGGTGAGAGAGAGCAAAGGAAGAATCAATTCGATTCAACATATCTATAAAAGTTGTGAGGACCATATAATTGCCAGGGTTATATCACTGAACAAATACTCCTTCTAGTCCTTTTTATAAGCAACTTTATCCTTATTGCGCAAAACAAACTGACAGTTAAATGTGTCAAAAATGTCATGTTTCTTCCAAATATGACCATATTTATGAAAAGAGCATATGAGAGAGAATGAGTAATAAATATAAGAGTATGAGTATAAAATAAGAGAGAAAATACGTAATAAATGAGTAAATGAAAGAGAATTAGTGGTAAGTGGGGGATAATTAATATAAAGATGCGCATTTAATATGGGTAGAAAAGGAAAAAATAGTTTATATTTTGAGACACAAGGAGAAAGTTGCTTATTAAAAGGATTAACCACAAGAGAGAGAAAGTTGCTTATAAGGTGTACCTTTTTGTGATCAACCCACAGAAAACTCTAAATAAGTTAAGAAAAGTGACCCTTATTACTAACCGTGTGATGAGGACCCAATCACTCGATACTCTGTGATTGCATGCTGTGATGATAATTCTGAAGAACCGTCAATGATGGTTATTCTATCAGATTTCCCATTGTCCACCAGCACCTGAAACCGAATCAAGCATAGTACAATTCATTGATGTAAGAGGAAGCTTCCATTTTTTCAGATGATCCAAGTTCTTCAACAAATTAATGAACATATGTAAGGTAGCCAATCTATGCTGTGTGTTATTATATGTTAGAACCAACTAGTTGTAAAGCTCAAGCAGTCTTGTGATGCCAGGGAATTAGAATTAATTAGTCTGCACATACAAAGTGAAATTATCATTTCAATGGTTTACATTAATGCCAGGAGGCTAAACCAAAGATTATCCCTGAGCTTTAATACGAGAGTTTGGAGGTCATACTCAAAGCCTAGAAGGTTTGGGCACACAAGAATGTGTTTCAGCTTGGTTCTTATAGCAGAGGATATTCATACCTCACTATTTTAGGCTAAGATCCACTAAATCCCTAAACCTTAGTTGCATATGCTGATCCTATTTAGTAATATATGAGAAATGAGAAATAAGGATATCATCCAACCTTACCCAGTGAAGCTGAAACCAACCCCTTTGGACGTCTTGGACATCCAATGACCAGCGCTAAGTACCTTCTTTGTAGGATTCTCTTTTTCTTACCAATCTACATATTATTAAGTACCAGCTGGTCAGGGGGAAAGGTACAATTATGCAACTTGAGATTATGACCATAGAATACCAATGCTTAAAAGGAATCATGATTATATAAGACATCTGGTGAAATAAGCATGAAAAAGAGAGGGAAAAAAAAAAACATAAAAAATCACTCACATCATCAGATGCCCTGAAAGTTTTCTCCCGGAAAATGGAATGCAGAACTGTAGCACTTGTTTGTGTCCTTCCCATCACCAAAATGCCTGTACAATCTTTGTCCAGTCTATGCACCTAATATCCTGCCTAGTTTAAGTATCAATCCAATAGCTAGTTTTTCCTAATCACAGATATCGTAAGATAGGAAAAAACTATCCAACTAATCTCATTTATTTTTAACTTTTGTCGTAACGATACAGTTACCATGATCTTCCACAGAATAATATAAACTGAAAAGCTTTATAATTTTTATTGCCACATTGATACAACTTTCTTGAGTCTTAGAGCCCTCCTAAATATTAGGACAAATAATTTCTATCAAAATAGGCAGATCAGCCAGGAAAAATATTCTGTTTACTTTACTTTCAAGAGTTGTCTGTAATTGGTAAGGATTTTCTCTGTAATGTATTTTAAAAGTGATACCACTAAAGAATAAAACCCTATTTTGTGAACCCCACAACAAAAAATAATTTTTTGGAGGATAAAGTTTCATCAAGTGTTCCTGTTTAAGGAAGCATATCAACTGTAGCTGCTCTAGGTAAAGAAGATAATTCTATCTGTAAATAGCTTCAGAAAATAATTATAATGAATCATAGTAAAGATATCACTCAGAAACTCAATCATGAACTCACCAGTCGAGGAGATTCTGAGTATTCATAAGTTAAACATGCTGCAGCTACTTCATCTAAACTTCGGCAGATACGAATGCCACCCTTATTCAACAAGAGGTTCACATTTAAGTAATGATCACTGATGATCAGCATAAAAAAAAAAAAAAAATCAAGAAGGTGCATGAGATAGTTACCTGAACAGGCATCCCTGGAGGTTTATTCAGAACAAGAATGGCAGGATCCTGAATTTCATAAAGCACATAAATTTACATACTAGGAGAACAACCAATTGAGATCTCGAATAATAAGGATTAAAGTTGAAAACCTTGTGCAACACCAGGCTTTGGATAAAGTTCACTTCAGCAGCAGTGATGCCAGACTCATGTTTCTCTTGTGGCGTCTCTTTAACACTAACAGGAAGAAAGATCCTATCTCCTAAGTTCAAGGTGTCCTTGGCTGTCACCTTCCATTAACTTTCATGCATCAGAAGTAAAACCACTCCAAGATAACCATTAAACATGAAAAAGTGAAAATTTCTACATATAATAGAAAAAGGATGAAAAGATGAATATGCACAAAAAGGTCAATTTTCACACTTTTGCAGAATGATAATTTAATCTAGTAGGAGGGTACCCTTTTTAGTCTATGCTTATGTTCTTGAGTTTCTATGGCATTGTTCTCCACAGCAGCAGATTCTCTTCGGACCTGGAGAAAAGCAGTGAACAACTATTGATTAGGCTGGAAAAAGGCCAGCATTAAAAAGTATTGTGAGGGAACCTTATATATTGTCCATGAGAAACAAATTCTAAAGCTTCAATTTGTTTCCCCTCAAAGTGAAGCATGTACAAATAAATCAGTGTGCTTGCGTGCCATGAGAGAACAGGGTAATTTATTAACCCAATATGCGCTACACTCATGTTACATGGGTGCATGGCAATAATTTAGTTCAGGGGAGCTTTAGAATTGAACCTTTTAGAATTAAGGTAAACAGCACCAGCAAATTATGTTCTTGGCATAGCACCACATACACGAGCAATGGAGTTACCTGTCTGAGACGAAAGAGCTTCTGTACAAGGTTTCGGGGTAGCTCAGGGCAGCACCTAAGAACCCACTTGAGCGCAGTAGTGGTGGAGGTAGCTCCAACCTTGCATTTAGCTTCGGAACGGTGGTCGGAAAGTACCTTTCCTAGTTCAGCGCCGTTAACAGCGGCAGTGAAAGGCCGGAGAGTAAGCCATTTGGCGTCCTTCCTCTGCCCCTTGACTTCGTTTAAGCTATCATGGGTGCCGCTGCCGGAGTAATATCTGGTGTGCCGGGATCCGAAGCCTGACAGGCGAAGTGTCCCTCCGACGTGGGGGGTAGAAGAGGATGCCAGCGATCGGAGTTTGATGAGACGAAGGAATATTGGCTCCGTCATCGTAATGGAACTGATTGATGGGCGTAACAGTCTAGCCTTCAGGGTTTGTTCCCTACTGTGGTACAGAATTCATATTTCAGACTAAAAAAATTAATTAGCTACTTTGTTGACAAAAAAAAAAAAAAAAAAAAAAAAAAATTACAGAGCATCCAGATTAAAAATAATAATAATAATTTCTTATAAAATTAAAAAATTATTCTAAATAAAAATCATTAGTTGGAAAGTTTTAAGATTAGTTAAGAATATTAAGTAGAAAACTATAATATCTAATTGGAGTGAGGGAGTAAAAAAGGAGAATGAAAATGGGGAAATAGATGTGAGTAGAATTTCATTTGCATGGAAGATTTTGGTAGACTCTTTTTTTCTTCCTTTCTAAGTACATGTATTCTTTTATTGGAGGCAATTCTATTTAAAGCATTGTCAAGTACTAAATGTGGGCGCCTGATTAGCCTCTTTTGCTAAACTCAACTCCCGTTAATTGATTTTGGTAGACTCCTTCTTTTTCGAGATGACAAAGGCAAGTTTAATGTTTGAAATACAAAAAACAGGAAATTACGCCTCCCTCACATATTGCCAATCCAAAATAAGTCTGCCCCTACGGTGTATAGTGACTTTTGGCACCATGGACACTTGACTCGAACCTCATGAGTTTCCCTTGCTAGTATGTCCATATATGAGATCTTGTGTTTCTTCAATCTCAGCTCGAAAATGGTGATTTGTGCTACTATCCCTCATTAGTATGTTAATATCTTCAAGGGAATCAGAAAAAACTTGTATATTTGTGAGACTGAGGCATTAGCACACCTCTAGACCAATTTTAATAGTCAAAACTACATCTATTGTTACTTTATATAAATCCATTTTCTTTTTGAAACCCATAATCCATGCTCCATTTACATTTCTAACCACACCTCTACATGCCACAGGATCTGGAGGTTAAACTGGCGCATCCACATCAAGCTTGACCGCACCATTACAAGGGGGAGACCATTGAGTGGGACTGGTCAGATTTCCTTGAAAGATCACATGCCATATCCTACCCTCATTTACCCCTTCCACTAGGTGGAATAAGCAAAAATGAATAACCTCCTTTGGTGATGCTTCATGTGTTTAAAATTTCTTGGCACATGTATTTCCATATCAACCAACAGGTATATCCAAACATACGTTGCTAAGGCCATTTGAAGAACCTAGTTGATCTTGGATGATGAGTTGAGTTCCAACATAGCCATACCTGCAAATCACCAGAAATGAAAGCAGAATATTTACCAGGATTAATCAATTCCTTCCATATATGTTTCGCTCTCTTACAATCTCTCAAACAATGTATAACACTCTCCTTGCATGAGCATATCCAAGTGGACATCATGCAACCTTTCTATTTCTCTATTTGCTCTCAAGGAATTTGTCATGATTCTCTCATAGAAACCTGTTAGATAAATAATTTGACTTTCTCAGGCAATTGCCAATGCCAAAGTTTCAACCAAATTAGGTTCCTGACACTCAGGTGTGATTCTAATAGGAATTTATGAGCAGCCTTTACTGAGAAACTTCCATCCGGTGCACTCCTCCAGTAGACAAAATCATCTTGGATGCTTGTAGGAGGTTGAATTTGCTTAAGCACTTTGATAATCCATTCCAGGAAGAAATTTCTTCATTTCCCACATCCCATCTCCAAGAAGAAAGGAGAAAAGAAGATACTATGTCGTCCAGAATAACATGATGTAAGTTCTTGTGACATATTCTATGAGCGGTCTCTCCGAAGGTGTCTAGAGATCCTACCAGAACTTTGTTGCATTTCCATTGTTGACTTTCCTGCCAACACCCCTAAGAAACTTTTCCCAAATTTATGTGATAGCTGCCATGTCATGGACATAATGGACATACTTGTTTCTTTGAGACCATACGGATAAGATCTTCTCCACATTATACCTAGCCTTCAAACATTTGACCCACAATGCATTTGGATTAGTGATCAACCCCCAACACAATTTCACGATAAAGGCTTGATTCTGTTGTTCAAGCCTCTTAATCCCTAGCCCTTCATCC
The DNA here is from genome assembly GCA_019022655.1 of Acacia acuminata. Taxonomy (NCBI): domain Eukaryota; kingdom Viridiplantae; phylum Streptophyta; class Magnoliopsida; order Fabales; family Fabaceae; genus Acacia; species Acacia acuminata. The sequence goes on from JAFJYI010000199.1 coordinate 850,341, forward strand.
TTCTTACGTCTTGGTATGTGACTCCATGCAATGAGGTGCATCTTCCAAGCATTTTCGTCCTGACTCCAAAGAAAGTCACGACTTACCTTTTCAATTTCTTGCACAACTCCTTTTGGCAAGAGCGAGGATTGCATCTGGTATGAAGGAATGGCCAGCTTTTATGAGAACCGTACGCCCAGCCATTGTTAAATGTTTACCTTTCCATCCTAATAACCATGCCCGAACCTTCTGAGTAATATGACTAAAGGTTGCTTTTGTGATCCTTGAATGAATAAGAGGAACTCTTGGATACTTACCTAGATTCGGGGTGGTTCCAATCCCAAGTTTATGACTTAAAAGATACAACCCTATTAAAATGCACATTCCTTGAAAAGAAGACCTTTGATTTATGGAGGTTAATTTTGTGCCCTGGGGCAAGGCAAAACTTGATCATAACACTTTTTATTTTCACCAGACTCATTGAAGCTTCTGTCAAAAGAACCAAGCCGTCAGTAAAAAGCAAAGGTGATATGTCAGGCCCACCACAATTGAATTTTAGCGGTTTCCACCTTCCTATTTCAATTTCAGAGTGGATGAAATGACTCCATTTTTCCATGAATAGAACAAAAAGATATAGGTTTAATGGGTCCCTTTGGCGAACACCTCTTGAAGGTGAAAAAGCTGGATCCAATTCTCTATTCCATAGGACCGACATAGATGCTGTAGTGACACATGCCATGATAATATTGACCAAATTATTCTGTAAACCGATATCAATTAATGTATGTTTCAAAAAACCCCAATCCAGGCGGTCATACTCCTTTTCCATGTCTACTTTAACAGCTATAAAGCCTTTCCTTCCTGGTTTTGTGTGCATGAAATGAATTGCATCTTGTGGTACAATAACATTGACACATTGTCACGGAGATCTATTGGCAATAAAGCTGCACTGTTGAGGACCTACCAAATGATTCATCACCGACCTAAACCTATTCCCAAGCAAATTTGTAACAATTTTGAAACTCACATTACAAAGCGATATAGTTCTCATCTCCTTGTGTGTGGTTGGATTTTCTACCTTTAGTATAAGAACTATATTCATCTGATTGATATCACCAATTGAACTGGGATTCCTAAAAGCCTCCTTCACTAGATAAAATCTTGTCACCAACCATTTCCCATTGAGTTTGAAAGAAATGTGCATTAAGACCATATTGTCCTGGTGGTTTAAACGCCCCCCATGGTGAATGCAGCATTTCTAATTTCTGTGGTGGTAACCTGTTGATGAAGCATCTCAAGCTGTGAGTGATTTAACATGGGAAAGCTCAGTGCACGAAACCATCTCTCAAGTTTTGTTCATGCCTAATATCATTTATGGGCTTTGGCCCAGAATCCTCAAAATACTTCCATAACTGTATCCCTCTATTAAGAGTTGGGAAGCCTTTTTTATCCTCATAAACTCCCAAGACAATTTGACTCATCTAAATTTTCCATTACATTATAGATTTATGGGTGAGCTCTTTAGATATACCCATTTATGAGGAGTACGTTGTCAAGAGTTGTTAGCCGGAACTCCATCTTATTCTTAATATAAGATATATTTGGAGAATTGGTCTCTGTTTTAATTATAAAACATAGTTTTCATTGTTATCTTTTTTTTTTTTTTTTAATTTATACTTATTGATGCTCCATTTCAGTAATCAAAGAAGAGAGAGATGTAAGTAAGAAAGACAACTAAAGTGTTTTAGAAAGTACCCATTATATTAATTAACTTAGTTAACTTGTTTAAGTTAATCAAATTAGGTAAATACGTGTTATTTTAAGAACAAAAGAAATTAATGTATAAAATGGTACTTGTAAGACGCCAAATATTCATTTTGATATCACAATGCTAGGCTTTTCACTTGATCCGCCATCAAGTAAACTAATGAAGTGAAGAATTTATTCAAATGTTCCTCAAACTAAGAGAGAGAGAGAATAGAAGAATCATCAGACATCAAATCCTTACATCATTACATGGTATTGATAACTCAACCTGCAGGAAAAAAAAACAGTAAAAAAAGAAGGGGAAAAATTACTGAACTCTGAAAGACTAAAACTGCAAGCTAGCATCATCTCCATTAAAAGTAACTGCACCATTATTCCGATCTCTATTATTCTGACCAGTTCATCAGTGATTTAAAAGGCATCTAATCTAAACATATCATAAAACAAATTGACAACTAAAAAAAGACTCCAGATATCACAGGAATGCATATTCAAGGTGCTAGCTAGTGTCCTACTCCTGGGCTTGGACCTGAATCATTAAGCTGTATTAGAATTCTGAGGCAATGGGCTTCTCCACCTGGGCTTGGCCCATAATGCTTCATCATTTCTGCAAGATTCATGGAGGATCTTCTTCTTTCCATCTTCTCCAATGGCCGCGCTTCAACCTCAGAAAGAAGAAGACATAGAATTAAAACAAGAAAACCAACTTGGAAACACCTTATCTTCTTGCCCATTCCATCTAGAGAGATCATATTTTGGAGCCAGAGCAGAGCCAGAGCCAGACAAGTCACTTTCTAGTGTTGCTATTAACTCTGCAACTGTGGGAATCAACTTTTTTGTAGTTTATATATTAGGAAGGGAAGAAGGAGAAAATTCTTCGAGGAAAGGAGAAAATTAAATAACTCAAAATGGTCTTTAGGGTTTGACTAAGTTGGAAGTAGAGCCAAGGAAAATAAAAATCAAAGGGATATATGAAGGACAAACTGGTCTACAGGCAGAAACATAAAGTTATGGTGAATATTATAATTATATAATTACATGTTTGAATCTCAGCCAACACAATTTATCAGGTTTATTTAAGTTCTGCAGAATTTGCTTGCACACACATTCTTGATCTCCAACTAATTAAATAGTAATCTATATACTTCACTGAAGTATAGTAACAGCAAAGACATTGTCTAAATACGTTTACTTCTGAAGAATACTCAGCCTAGAGTTATTTTCTATATATTCACATGTAAACTGACAACAAACACACACACATATAAGTAGTTGAATGAAGATAGGAGTATATTTTAGAGTTGTGAGGTTCGTAGGATGCAAGTTGCAGTATGGAAGAATAAACGGTTGAGGATTTAGTGAGTTGGCAGATTAATGAATATATTATATAATAACTTAATAAGTGAAGAAGTGCTTGGAGGTTGGAATTATAAAGATGCACGTGTAAATCCCAGATTTCTAGCTTAGGAATGATGGAAATGGGAGGGTTTTGACTTTTGAGCATTTTTGTCTACATTCTAAACATCAAGAGACATGTACTTTTTTTTTTTTTTTTTTTTTTTTTTTTTTTTTTTTTTTAATATAGAAAAAAAGATGATAAATCAGAGGCCACATATGCAATATACACCTCAAGACTTAAAAAAACATTTACAGATTGTTTACAAATAAAATTTTTATATTAGGAGTAAAAAAGTCAGTTTCTTAACAATTAAACCAACATCTACTAAAAATAACAAGACAGATACTATATGGCGAGAAATTATAACATGGAGATTAGAGCTGCCAAACCAAACCAGCTGGCCAACACTAAGTCTTGTTGCTCACCTACACTGTTTCCATCTCACATTCAAATTTTTAACTTTCAAGGCAACATTTCCTTCATCCTCAAGCTATTACGATCATAAAAAGTCTTAAATCTCTCCTTCCTTCCTTAAACTATACGACACTTTGAAATATAATTTTAAACTCCATTTGCCTAAAAAATAAAAACTTTTAGTGTGCATTATATAAGAATAATAATTATATGGAAGAATGACAAATAAATACCAAGTGAAATTTCAAAACCCCCAAAAGTCTATTAACATTTATAAAGGATATAAATGTAACAAATATCAAATTAAGATTTTAAAATTTTAATAAATTTATCATTATGCCCTCAGTTATTAATTTTTTTTAAAAAAGGAAAAAATGAGCAACACCACCGTCGGTCAACTGAACAGAAAGGGGGGCTTCTGTTGTCGTTGTCGCCACATTGGAGAGAGGGAGGGATAGGATCTCGGGCTTTTGGGGTGGATTTGATGGGTTAGCCATAAAGATGACAATTATCAAATTGAGATTTTAAAATGTTGATTCTTGGAATCAGAGTTGGGTTTGGAGGCAAATAGTGTTGGAGGATCCAGTGAGGATTTGGATGACCTAATTAAAGAGGAAGTGTCAGCTTAGACGAAAGTGGTGATGTAAGGGGTGGTGGATTCAGATATGGTGATGGGTTTGGGATGAGGTGGTTGTTGGGGTTGGACTTTATTATTAGAAAGGGAAGGAAGGAGAGTTGAAGAAGAAGGTAAATAGTAATCCTGGAATTTCACAAAAATCGTAATGAAATTAACAAGTTCATTAATGATTCGCACAAGGCTTGTAATGAGTTTAACAAATGCGTTTGTCAGGTAAAAACATGTTAGTCTGGGTTCACCAACATTTGAGCACTATAAACAAAAGTCGTAATGAGATTAACAAGTTCATCAATGATATCACAAGATTTGTAATGGGTTTAAAAAAGCGTTTGTCAGGTGAAAACATGTCCGTGTGGGTTCACTCACATTTGAGCACTATGAACAAAATTTGTAATGCGATTAACAAGTTCATTAATGGTATTCACAAGACTTATAATAGGTTTATAAAAGCGTTCGTCAGGTGAAAACATGTTTGTCTAGGTTCACCCACATTTCCGAAACTCATTACAGATCTTGTGAAAATCATTACTAAACTTGTGAATCACATTACGGATGTTGTTCGAAGTGCACATATGTGGATGAAAATCACCAGAAAACGCCTTTGTTGAATCTATTATAAACCATTAATGAACTTGTTAATTCTATTACAACTTTTGTTTATAATGTTTAGATGTTGGTGAACCCATATTGACAAGTTTTAACCTGACGAACGTTTTTGTTAAACTCATTATAAGTCTTGTGAATACCATTGATGAATTTATTAATTCCATTACGATTTTTGTTAAAAGTGTTTGCTGATGAAAACATGCAACTCATGATTATTGCTCTTGTGAAAACCATTAAAATCCTTGTCAAACCCATTATTGAACTTGTAAATCCCATTATGAATTTTGTGAAATATCATATTTACTGTTCACCTTCTTCTTTTACAAAATCCAAATATTGTTCAACTAGAAAGGGGGTAGGTTCAAAAGTGGCGACTAACCAAGAAGAAGGTTGTGCGAAATGGATCTTGAAGGAGAGTACAAACACAAATAACGCTGATGGAAGAAGAATGTTTGCAGATCTAGTTCTTTGAAGAGGGAGGTTGAAGATGGACAATGATTGAAGTTGAAGACGAAGATCTCGTGATCATTGCGGTGGGAAGAGAAGAAGAAGCCCGTGGTCTATGCCGGCGGTGAGGAAGAAGAGTCGTTCAGTCTTTTGCCCAAATATTCAAAACTCATATTCATACCTACTTACCTCTCTCTCCTTTTTCCTCTTCAATAAACATTTCTTGGGTTTGAAATTTTAGTTGGTGTTTATTTATCAATTCTCTCTAATTATATTCTTTGCCAATAATATATATTTAATAAATAAATACTGAACACGATAGGGTGGTTTTGGAGTGAATAAAGTTTTGGACATTTCATTTTCAGTTTCACTATTGAAATTGTCAAAGGTTGATTTTACTTACAAGCGAAATTCTCTAGATATACACAAGAAAATATGACTGATTATATATTCAAAAGTCACTTTCAAGATTTTTAAATCTGATTTGATACTTCTGTTACACTCTCATGAGAAAAGAAAATGAAAACACTGATATGGGCTTTTCTTTTTCTCTTGTAGAAGGGAAGTCAAAGAAACTATGGCCTCTTAACTGATTCAGTAGATGTGCCACAATTTCTTAAAGTTACAAAATTAGGTTCCAATAGCAACCCATAAACTCTGATTTGTTGATGTTTGCTTAAGTGATAGTGACCAGCACAGTGTGAACTGATCAATTGATAGGCGTGAAAATTTGTTTCAGCCAATTCATTTCAAAAGCTCCTAGAAAGATGAATATATAAATTTTATTACTCTTAAATTAAATGATTGCTTTTCTTCGTTAGTTTAGCAATTTGGTGTTGCTGGACTGAGTAAAATTGTCCTATTATGGATAGATTTAGATCATGTCAATTCTGAATTGTTAGGCACGCTTACAGAATAAATTTTCAAATATAGTTTTACCACGAAGCAGATATGGAAGTAGTTAGCGTGTTTGTTTTGGAGTTCTAAAAGTAGATTACTCTAAGTTTTTTGTTGAGATCAGACAAAACAAAAAATTAGGTAAATTGTAAATGTGGTTTTTTTTTGTTCTCATTTTAGGGCTAAATAGTCTATTTTTTTTAATTAAATTATGATGAGGACTAATGTTTTAAACAAAATGAAATTTAAGAGATCAAAACTTATAGTTTGAAATTTGAGGAACCTAAACCAAAATGATAACAAACTTAAGGGATCCAAAATTGTATTAACCCCTTTTTTATGTAAAAATGGTTTAAGTGAGCTGAGTTTGAGGGGCTCACAAATCACGATGTCAAAGCATGTCTTTAGACTCAGAGTGCTTACCAGGATACTTATAAATACTCACAGGTAAAGTTCTTATTACATTAACAACAGTAATATTTGAACTTGTGGCTATGTGGGTTATGAATCAACTCTTTATCAATTAGAACAACCTTGTCGGCATTGTACATTTAGTTTTAATTAGCTTCTAGTGCTCTTTTTCTTGTTAAACTTAACAAGAATTTCATCATGAGTTCTAGAGAATTTTGGCACATTGGCATGCATTTAATGGACACGTGTTGGTTTTGTGTTAGTAGAACTTGTTTCATATTTCTTCATGCTACCAAATTTGGACTGTTAGAAAGGAAAGTACGAGGTAGATAGTGATAAGTGGTAATTAGACCACATATCCCAATTTCGTGGCCTGATATGTGCCATTTTCAGGTCTCAGATCCTGCACCGTCTGAATCTAAAAGATTTGATTGATACTTATGAGTATGCAACACTTCCTCAGGCTTAGAGAGCTGTCAAAAAAAGGTGCTTTTTATTTATTATCCACACACTATAATTTCACTTTTCCTAGTTTTGGCAATACAAAATGCCCTTCTTTTGCAGAATATGCAATGTATTTAATTGCTTGGAAACTTGAAAGTTCTGACTTTTAACTTTTTGAGAACTAATCATCACTATTGTGTAGCATGCCAAATTAGACAATGATCTGCAGAAAAAAAAAGTTCATCTCACATAGCACCAACGTTGCTTTCTATTCCCTTTGGTCTTAAATAAATACAAATACAAGACATTTTTTTAAAGAATTTAAATATTAAGAAATTTAATTTAATTACTTTAAAATATTTATATTATCAATTTTTTCAAATTATTTTACTTATTTTATAAGCTAATATATAATCTAATGATGCAGACTATATAATATAATTAAATAATTTATTTAACTTCATTAATCTTTTTAAAAAATATCAAATATATCTTATATTTAGGACCGATAGAGAATATATAATTAAGATTTAACATAAATAGTAGGATAAGCTTATCATTTTTTAAGTTAAATAACCATGGTTTTTATAAAAAGTAGTAATTTACTCTTTTATCTTTCGGCGTACTCAAAAGACATTATATAAATGAACCTGTATGTTGAATGAACTGGTAGTGAGGCGCGTTTTTTTATGAACAATTAAGTGGTGTCTCTCTAAGTAAAACATACCCTCCACTTTTTAATATAAGATATAGTTGATTTTTTTTTAAAAGATATTAAGAAAACTAAATAAATTAATTAATCATATCATATATTATATATCAAAGATTATATATCAGTTTATAAGTAAGTTAAATTAGTCTAGAGAAAAATAATAAATATAAATACTTCAAAGTAACTTATTTAGATTTTTTAATCTCTTAAAAAAATTAAGTTTTATATTTATATAAATCAGTTAAATTAATTTAGAGAAAAATAATAAGTATAAATATTTTAAAATAACTTATTTAGATTTTTTAATCTTTCTAAAAAATCAACTAAATCTTATGTTTATATAAAGACCGGAAGTAATATTAAGTCTTTTAGTTTCATTTTTTCTAAACGTGTTTTTAATTGTGAAAGGCACGACTTTTTAGAATCCCAAATTCTTACATGACCAGTTTTTATTTTGAAAATCTTCTCAGAAATACAAGTTAATCTTTGAAATGCACATGTCTTTTTTTTTTTTTTTTTTGGCCCCTGTTCCAAAAGTGAATCGTTTATTTGCCGACTAAAAGTAGAAGGAAGACGAAATTACAACTTGAAAGGTAGTGTGAATCTGTGATGGAATGATTGATGTGTGCTTGGAGAGAAAATTGATTTTTTTTTTTTTTTAATCTAACTTTAGTAAATTTAAGATTGGGTAAATTTTAGATTGTATAATATGATTTATATTTGAATTAGGGATAACATAAGTTGATTTTTTAAAACTAAAATTTATTTAGATGATTATTTTAAAATGTAAGTTTAGATGAAAAATAACTGAAAATGATGTAAATATTATTAAATAATACATATATATTCTACGGGTATATATATTGTGAAAAATACATAAACTTATTTGGATTATTAATGGAAAAGCACATTTAAATATAAAAGATATGAATTTTATAAAAATAAAAATACATAATGTATTATTAGGAAAATTTTTACCATACTAAACTACTTAAAATCATTAGGAAAATTGGAGAAAGCTCCATTAAAAATTTAATTGATGAGAATGATTTAAAAATCATGGTACCGTGATCATTGTATAAATAATTATCAAGTAATTCTCACTAATTAAATTTTTTATAGACATAAATCAGAGTATTATCATGATTCTTAACTTTTAAGTTAATTTATATTTAGGACAAAAAGTTCCATATATAAAGATTTATAATAAGGACTATAATAGTATTTCAATTATAAAAAAGAGTGAGAGCCAACATTTTTCTTTTATAAGCTGATTTTCTCTTTCCATGATGTAAAAGCCAAAAACAAGAAATTTTAGCTTATGGTTTAAAGTGTTTTTTCTCCAAAAGGTCAATTGAAAAAAATCATCACAAACATCTTTAGATCACCTATAAAGACGCTTGGACGTAAAAAAAAACTACTTTTGGATGGCTAAACGGCCGTCTCAAACACACATATCTGAACTCGGTGGCTTCTCATTTGTGGTCCAAAGAGTTACTTGCATGAGCTAAATGACTGTCCTTTTTTCTTGTGCCTGTCCTTTTCTCTCAAATCTACTCCAATTTCAATAAGGGCCCTCTTTTGCGTGTTGAAATCAAGGAAAGTATATTCGTCAGAGAAATATTCCCAGTACAGCAAAAGATTATTTTATCTGATGGATGAATCTAACTTTATTAGAATGGCTCTTTTTGGGTGAAATTAGATACTTATCTCATAAATGATAAAACTCAGACTTGCATGACACTTACTTGGAGGTTAGGTTCAAAGCCATCATGTTGAGACTTTTCTTTGATGTACACTAGATTCTTCCACTGGGTCAAATTAAATGAAATATATTAATGCATAGAGTCATAGAGAGGAATTGATTTGTTGAATGAATATTATCCCGTTCAGTACAGTCATATCTAATGGCAGTATGAGAAACTAAAACACTATAAAGAAAGCTATTTGGACTGTTGATTAAGAGATGTCATTTTTTTGAGCTACCATCATTTTCAAATTCATTTTCCAATCTGAGAACTTCCCCTAGCTAGTGGGTTCCTCTCAGCAACAAGAAAACGATCTATCAAAATTGTCACTATAAATATGATCTCCCATGAACGCAACAGAGCAACAAAAATCAAAGCTTCAGATATATAGTTAGTTATATACACTTTGATTGATATTCAACATGGATGGAAGATTCAGATCTTTTGCCTTCTTCTTCTTCATCGTCGTCCTCGTTGTTATTGTGAGTGTATCAGAAGGAAGGCCATTGAAGGACTCAGGGCCAACCCCTGGTCCACGCCACAGGGTCAAGAAGGTTCAGAATATGATGGAGACCAAGAACTCTGGTCCGAGCCAAGGTGGAGGTCACTGGCTAGAGAAGGGTCAGGAGATTGGAGTGGTTAAGCATTCAGGTCCAAGCCCTGGTCAAGGACACAGAGCCGTCTCCTCTGCACCCAACCGCTCTTGATTCTCTTATATGTCTTCTCATTCTTCACATCTCTGTTGAACCAAATACCACAACACATGTGCCATTTAACTCTTACCATAGTCTTAAAAAGTAGTAAGAGGCACATAAAGAGTCGTCGTTTCTGTTAGATTGTAGTACTATAATACTTTTTGTTATAATTTTAATACTGTACTTTCATTCCAAAAAAATAGAATATATAAGCAATATAAGAATACTATCACTTAGTCATAGTCAAGGATAACCTGGTAGCTAGCTTCATTAGGAACAAAATGTCTTCCCTTTCTGTCAGCTGTGTTCTTAGTTAATATATATGTTGCTCCTTTTCCTCTGTGTTTCTTCTTTTACTTGAACCAATGTATCTGTTATATCAGCTCCTTTCACAAAACGTCTCTGTTATCTTCCTGCGTTGTCACTCTATAATTATGGAGCTTTATGTTTCTTCTTATTTGTAAAACATGAGTGTCAGTTTTCTGAATGCTTCATTTAATCATTTACATTAGAAAGTACCGTATCTATGAAAACTCCTTAATAATAGTAAAATTCTTAATGATCATTTAAAAAAAAAAAATTATAAGTTTGGGAGATAAAATAAATTAGTGTCTTGTGTTTAGAATCATAACAAACATTTATATTTAGGACGAGAGGAAATACCCCCTCCAAATTACTTATATTGGTTGCACACATCAATACGTTTAATTAATAAGGGTAATTTTCAATATAAATGATTAAAAGAATTGGTGTTTACAAAAACTAAATTACATTTTTATAAATAACCAGTTTATATAATTTTCTTAATAGAAGTAAAGGCTAAAGTATATATTTAGTCTTTTATTTACATTAACTATTATTTTAGTCCCTCAAATTAATTAAGGTTTTTTTTAGTACTTCAATCTTAATTTTTAACACAATTAATTTTAACTAAAGAAAAATATCGAGTTATCAAAGTCACATTATTTTAATTCTAACTGGCTGCTGCGGTATCAACTCAAATTTTTTATTGAGTTCATATAATAATAATAATAATTTATTTGCCTTTAAGGAGCTTATGTTTCTTGTAATTAATATTTTCATCCACCCTCCCCATCTGAAACCATTTCTTCCTCCTCCGTCAACCTCGCCAAGAGGAACTCTCAAACAGAGAAGGTCTCAGCTTGAATAAGCTCTCTCTGTTCTTCATAAATTAATTTATATATGCTTCTTCATCTTCATCTTCATCTTATTGTTCGATATCTCTCTCTAATCTCTATATGTATGTAGAAACATAGTTCTTGGTTGATTTTAGTCACCTGCTTGGACTTCAGTTGCAAACTTATCTGGTTTATCTATTGTGCCTGAACTTGTAGATTTCCCTATTCGCTGATTGTGAGTGTCTATACCCTTTTAATTGGTTCAAAAAAGACACGGAGGAAGCATTTGAAAGGGAATGAGTTAATTTCCCACCTGATTGAACTTATCTCTATTAACAATAACATGGATATTTATGGTAACAGACCAGATAAGGAAGTTGAAAGATAAAGTTAGGAGGGGTTTGGTTTTGCAGAGGGAGGGTTAGAGAAGCTCAGTATATCCATGGAGGAAGAAGGAAATTGGCACCGGGAGAGGGGTCTCAACAGGGGAAGAGAGCAGATGAAAACCTGATTAAAAATTAAGAGGCTTTCCTATTATTATTAATTTTAGGGTTAAGGTATAAATTGACCAACTAAGTATTACGCTAGGAATACCGGATATAAAAATATTTTAAAGGTATCAAAAATACCAATAAACAATTGACAATGAACAAAAATACTAATGAAGAATTTAAAACTTTAGCAAATAAAACAAAATGGTATTGTGCTATTTTGATCATAATTTATTTCTTCATGGTCATTTTTGTTCCATTTTAATTGTTTATTGATATTTTTGATACCTTTAAAATATTTTTGTATCCATTACTCCTAACATAACACTTGGGTGGTTAATCTGCACCCTATTCAATCTGAATTCATAAAAAATGTGGTGATTTGAGCATATTTTGTCAAAAGATAGTTTTAATAGTGTTAAGATTGAAGGATAAAAAATGTATTTTATAAATTTAAGGGATTAAAATAATACTTAATGTCCTAAGCCCATAAATAAAATAATTATCTAAGCCAAAGGCTTAGAATCAGAATTACTAGTATTAAAATAATTTTTTGTTTTTTGTTTTTGGGTATAGTATTAAAATAAGTTCCTTTAAAGGATTATCACCTTGCCTGCAGTGACCACTGACCAGTACTGGCTTCTTTTTCTGGGATCATAAATATGGACAGTGGTACTGGGCCCTTAGCCCAACACTCCGCACGAGTTTCCTTGGGCCTAACAATCCAATAGTAGGGTTGATGAGTCTATGGTGTGAATTGCAGCGGATCCCCTGTAATGCTTTTTTTCTTTTTCCTCTTACAAATAGTAACTTTTTCCATTGCCTTACGCTTATAATTAAGGATATAATTAAGGAGGAGAATATAAGTTTAAATATCAAGAAATACATTTATTATGAGAGGTGAACCTTGATGTAGACCCAAACTCAGACTCAAGTATAAACACAAAAGTCGATCAAGCTCTTGCGCCATTCAGTATTCTATCATGAATACATAACCAACAAATTTGAATACTTGTTAAAAGAAATTATTATTCCTAACTCCGTAACTGAAGTTCTTTCAAAATGGCATACACAGAAGGATATTTATAACCGGTAAATGTGTAAAAATATAGATGTGTTTTATTCTGAGGAATGTCCAACACTAAATACTTTTTAGGTGCAAAACTACACATTAACCTTCAAAATCAAAGCAAAAACACCATCACCATTAAAAAAAGATAACGTCTGGTTACTACCATTTAAAAGTACCAAAATGTCCAAACTCAAAAAGAAAATGCCCTCCCGTTATTGTATCCTTTCGCTTCTTCCCCTGTGATATGAGCCAGAAACCATGCGAGACTCAGCACACCTCACGAAGTAGACAAATTAACAGGAAAGAAACACTAAAAGACACTCCGATACACAAAGAATTGCCAATTATCAAGTCAAACCCATATTTTTGGCGTACAAAGAAATATACAAAGTGAGAAATTGAGCATTGAAGAAGATATAAAGGGCAAAAATTTCACTGCACCTTCGAGCCCAGTTTCACCGCCTGATCGATTAAGTGCCACATCAATTCTACAGGAATGCCAAAATTGAAACATAAAGCATCACAAACCCCAACTTAACTTCCGCATTCAGGGAACCCTAACAGAGCAACATCGTAAAAAGGCCAAATTTGATACAAAACAGGGTAAGTCAAAAGTGATAATTAATCTAAGTACCTTCAAGCCTAGTTTCGCCGCCTGATGGGTGCCATTCAGGCAGCGAAATTGGGCTTGAATCGATCTCCACCGTCGTTTGTCACTGCAAATCGCAACCTTGCAACCTCCACCACGTTTTTCACTGCACATCGATTTCCTCTTAGTCATGGATTAGTGATTCAAGCCACTGGTGAAGAGTCGCACCGTCGCTACTGGTGGAGTGCGCACCGTCGCCGCTGGTGGAGGGTGCCTTCGCTGCCGTCCGCATCTGAAAAGGAAATGGGGGTGAAGGGAAGAAAGGATCTACAGATGGAAGAAGAAAAAGACAGCGAGGGAAATTCAAAAAGCCTAGGCATTTTTGTTTTTGTTTTTAATTGGGTGCAGCCCACCACAAAAATAACGGTATTTACACTCTTTTCACGTTGCTAATATTTTTGTCCTAATTTTAAAAATTTATATGTAATTTTGTACCTAAAAAAACTTTTGGTATTGTGCACTCCTTAGGATAAAATACATATGTATTTTTATACCTTTATCTTTTATAACTCAATAAGACTCAAATTAAAACTCTTAACTTACTAGGACTCATCTAAAAATAATATTTTAATCTAGACAGCTCAAAAGGATAATGAAAGATAATGATGGATATGATTAAGGATAAACGAATATATTGCGATATTTCAATTAGATTATTTGAACAATCTGATCGGTGAATGGATTAATTAATGGAGGATTTTGAGAAATATTATTTATATAAGGATATGAAAAGATATTAGATTACTTAAAAAATAATCTAATTTATGAACAAAGAGAGTTGAGAATAAGGGGTGGCCCTTCACATGCTCTCGGGTAAATAGGCCAGCATGTTTAGGCCGGACTTCCCTAAAAATCCCAAATTTGAAGCGGATGGGCCCACGTCTTTAGGCCCATTTAACTAAAAAATAATATATTTTTAATATTTTTAAAAGAAATAAAGTTAAAGCAATAACTTTCTAATTTAAGATATAAACATTATCAAAATTAAATTATAAATAAATAAAGTTAGAATAACAAGTTATCATGAATAAAATTTCAATACTTTACACATTCATGTTCTCATTGTCACACATGAAAATTGTTATTGGTAGCCACATGTCAGTATACTTATTTTTTTTTATGAAAAAAGCAATCTTTATAGATAACTACACCTATGAATTTATGATAGGTGATGTAAGTTTTGAAAATTGCAATCTTCATTTTAATTCAAATAAAGTTTACTTTCAAGTTTTACAATCTAGTTATTATTTTCTTTAAATTAAGATGCATTGTTAGTAAAACTAAAAAATTTCTTGTTAAAATATTATCCAATGTCCAAATTAGTATATTTTTTAAAGTTTAAACTTTAAATGAATAAACCATTGTGCAAAATCAAATAAATTAAACCATTTTATAAAGTTAAATTAAAAAAAAAAGTAATAACAACTAAATATTTACAACATCATTAATAATATAAAAATTATACTATTATATGAATAATTCTAAAAAATGAAAACAAAAGGGTCTAAACGGGCAGGCCTATTAGAGCTGGCCCTTTTAGGATTGTTTGCAATTTCTATGGCAATTTTTCAAGTCCGGCCCTTGTGATAATGGATCTATACCGGTTCGGCCTCCTTTTTCGGCTTTATGAAGGATAAGGCTCAATAGATAATAAAAATATTTTTAAATGGTCTAAATTAGATCATGGATGACAATATGATTTATGTAGATGATATTATGGGCTTTTAAATTATAATAATAATAAAATCCTAATATGCCATATATAATTAAATTGCACCTAAAACACTAATTAATTACTCTTGTTTCAAGGCCTTATTGAAAAACCGAAAAAAATTACAAAATAAATAGAAAAATGATGACTTAAACCGACTTTAGTTGGATTGATCTTTAAGTAATAGCTTCTCAACTAATCTCATACAAATTGACAGAATTACCTTTCTAAGTTTGCATCAAACCGCTTGTATAATTACACCCTGAGGACCCGTTTGGTACAGTGGAATGAGGGGGGTTGGGGGGCAGCCGAATAAACCAATTCCACCAAAATGACTTATATATATATATATATATTGGGTCTGAATTCCAATACCATGTGGTAATAAATACAAAAACAAAAAATAAACCAATTCCACAAAAAATGACTTATATATATATATATATATATATATATATATATATATATAAATATAGAAGCGAAGATTTGTAATTCTACATCCACATTTCCATCTATTACCCTCATCTTCGCTTCATTCTCCTCACTCACTGGTGACAACGACGACCTCTTCTCCCTCATCGCCACTTTTGCTCTTTCACCGATGACGGGGATAGCGACTATGAGCAACACACGATGACACCTTCGGCATATTAGTAATTTCACATTTTAAATACAAATAATAAATAAAAATAATATTAAATTCCATGTACATACCAAACACACTTTTAAACCCCATATTCATATCCATGTCTAGAGCTAGTAATATGGGCGGACCATCGGGTTCGGGCTAACCCACCATGCTTTAGGACCATATGGGTTCGGGTCGAAGAGAACCGCATCAATATGGGTTGACATTTAGTGAACCCAACTCATAATCTTTGGGTTGGTGGGTTAGCTTGCCTAACCCATATTATTTTCCTTTTTTAAATTTTTTTATATTGTGTTTTTCAAACTTATTTTTTAAACAATATACTGATTTTTTTTCTACAGACCTAAACCATAAAAAAATTAAAAATACATTACAAAATCATAAAGTTTATTTAGAATAAACTAAATAAAAACGGACCAACCAGCTGCAGGTTGGGTCCATATGGGTTCAAGGAAAAAATAGCCTCATAAAAATGGTTACACTTTTACATAACCCAAACCACCAATTTTCTCGGTTGGACAAGTTCGGTTCACGGTTAAATCCCATATCACCAACTCTATCCATATTCATATCTATATCCATCAAAATCAATTTCAGTGTACTAAACAGGTAGTAAGAACCATTATTTGTTGCTTTGACAGAGGGCCCCATTTTTTTTTTTTTTTTGGGTTGAGTTACAAGGATAGACATTAACAGCTTGAGTCATAAGCGAGATCGAACCAGCAATTTCCACTTATAGGAAAACACTCATACCACCATGCTACAAGGCCTTAAAGCTCTTATGACTTTATGAACTCTATTTTTACGGTGGTTTAATTAAAATTTGTATGTTTTGCCAATTTGATTTACTTAGTTCCGGCCAATGACCAGTAGTACTGCATTGAAAACAACAAAACATGTGAATGCAAAGCCAAACTCACTCAAGTGACTCAGCTCCATCCATTCCCTTTTTGTAAATCGTTTCATAAGATTATTCATATTGTTTCTTAACATAAAACTCTTTAAAAAAAAATAGGGAAACATTTATTTCCCTCCTTCCCCCGGAAAATATCATTCACAACTCCATTTTGCAAATTAATATCCTTTTCTCTCTTTTTAATGTAGTGATAAATGTAGGTAAGAAAGAGATTAGAATGACATATTAGATGTTTAGGGCAATTTTAAAAATCTCATATTATTTTTTTTTTAAAATTAAGCTTATTGACTAATTTTCACTTTTTTTTTTTTTTTTTTAAATATTTTTGTGTGATTCAAGTAAAAATGTATAAAAATGGGAGACAAATAACAATAAATGTGATAGAAGTAGTATTAATTATGTGAGAAACAGGACAAAAAAAGATTTGATCTGCTCTTGTGATCGTCTTAATAATGCTCATGGGCGGAGTTAGGAATAGAAATTGGGGGGGGGGATTATAGAATAAAATCCAGTGGAGTCAGTATTTGATATTAGGGGGAGAAAATTACAGAATCGGACCCAAAATTTTATGAAATTATGCTTTAGCCTACAAATATTTCATTATTTTCATTTTAGTCCCTTCCCATAAGAAGTTGTAATAGGGACTAAAGTGAAAATATTTAAATTTTTATAGGCTAAATCGTAATTTTTGAAAACTTTGGGTAAAATTTATAATTTTAGGGGTGGGGGCCACCCCTATTCTGCCCCTGATAATGCTGGGAGAGATTTTTTTCTCTCCCTATATATAAGTCACGCTATTACATTTTTTGAAAAATTATATAATTTTACCCTTTATTTATTATATTATACAAAAATAAAGTTGAAAATTTTGTTATATTTTAATACAAAGCTAATAGAATTTATGGTTTTTCATGATTCTAGTGTGACATGTTAAAAACGATCTATAAATAGAACTAAAATCCATAAACTTGTTTTGGTGCAAAGTTTTTGTAAGGGTGAGGGTACAGTGAGCCTGTGGGGTTGAGTTTATTTTATAATCCTTTTCTTATCATTCTCTCATAATCTTTAAATTATATCCGTCTAGTCAATTTAAAAAGTTATATTATTACTTTAACTTCTCTCTCATCTTCCTAATCAATGACTTAGATGAGGCTAATGAGGAATATTGAAAAAGAAAAGAAAAGATAAGGAGAGAATCATCTTCTAAGCCCGTGAGGGTGAGAGAAGAGGCAATTAAATAAAGAAAAGGAAGCATTATATATTGCAAATAATATGGTATAGGGAAGGCAGTTCAATCAATATTACGCATGAAAAATAAGAACTTATATATATATATATGTGTGTGTGTTAATTGATTCCAATTTCTTTCATCCCAATTGGATTTTAATTTATCCAAGAGTACTGATCTCTTAAAATGCCAACTCAATTAAAACTGAAGTGCATGACTTAAAAGGTAAGGCTGACTTTTTAAGAGGTACTCCCTTAGAAGATTAATTTCTCTAAGCCAAAAAAGCATATACAAAAAAAAAAAAAAAAAAAAGGTTTGACACTTTCGTCTAGGAAAGCATATTTTGAATCTTATGTTTTAATTACTAGCTAGCTAGCTATACTTCTAGGCAAATATAATAAGGTGAGGAAATGTCTTTGGGTAAGTGTGCAGCCAAAGGAATGTTCGTTGGAGAATGACAGCCACTTTGTTTGTATATATCTTTAGAAACAGCCACTGTATAGTCAACATATAGTATCTCTGACTAATTCATTAATTTTTTAATTATCATGCTTGAGTGCAAATTAAAGAAGAATATCATTTTTGGTCAGATACTGATTCTTCCAACTATTTTTATATTTAAATGACAAGAAAGATGAAGAATAATTATAAACATGAGAGAATAATTATCTTGGACAAGGTAATTAAAATCGAGATTTTACGTAAAATCGGAAGAGAGATAAATAATCGTAATGTAAAAAAATCGTAAAAACATAAAAGCGTTTGGAAAATTAGTAAAATCGTTTTAATGAAAAAAATCATAAAAACGTAAAATCGCAGTGATAAATCGAGATTTTAACTACCATTATCTCAGGAACATCCTTTCGATCTCTCTGTTGTTTTAATAATTAAATTAGTAGTTACTGACTTGTTGCATACAACGTGCGATTTGTATGGTAATTAACGTCTGGGAAATTCTTATATGAATTTGATTTGTCACATTATTTATTTATGGTCTAATAAATTAAAACACAATAACTTATTATGAGTTCGTTCGGCACCTTTCCTAAATATTAGTTGTCTTATTAATAAAATTAAAAGATTTCATTGGATTCACTTTTTCATTATTTGTAAAATCTTAATTAAGCTATTCATTTTTTTTAGAAAAAAATGAGCAGCCAACTAAGATTAATGTCAGCTGATCAGTTGTTATATTTTAATTAGTCAGGCTACAAATGATGTGGCAAATCAAGTTCACACAAGAATTTCTCTTAATGTGCTTGATTAATGGCTACCTGGACTATATATCTTAAAATCCACATTTTTAAGTTATTGTGAATAAAACGGAGATGATGTGTGAAGCTAAACATGAAAACAAATTTTAGCTTATATATTTTGCTAAATGAGTAGCCTAGCATATGCTTTGAAAATAGAGTTTAGAGTAAGTGGGCATTTTTAATTTCAAAACTTTAAGCTAGCTACTTTACATGCTTGATTACTTGAGAGTTGAGATAAGATCTACATAAAAAGTACTCTTATCACATTACTAATAATTAATTAACAATGAAATAAATCAGAAATGGATTGGACGACGTAACATCAAAGAGAAACCTCTCAAATCAACCCTAATAACTTCTGTTTTCAACAATTTTTTTTATTGACATGATTGAGTTATATTCGAATATTGTATTGACCTAATTGAAAAGCTGTTTTCTTAAATGTATTTTCTATATTCATATACACTAACTCGATATCTCTTACTTAAAGGAAATCACATCTTGCGCTAAGACTAACACTAACTGATTTTCAACAACTCCTTTTCGTGTGTGCAGTAAATGCATGGCATGAGATATGGCTTCTGGTAATTAAGTCACCGGACATTCTGGGAGTAGTGTAATGGGAATAGGGATGGAAAGAAAGAATCCTAGAGAAAGGAGACTAATAATGGTTGATCATCGTACATTCATACAAGAATTCACATAGCGGTCCAAACTCCATGGTTTGCTCGTCACGTGACCTCATCTCTTCCTCCTCCAGTCCTCCTCCTCTGTTCAAACCTGCCCACTTGTGCTTACAACTATTTTGCGTCCTCAGCTTCGCAGGAATCGATCGAAACGCAAGCGTATCTTACCACGCGATGTAGGAAAAGATGAAACCTTTTATCGTTTTGCTTACCTGGATATTGAAGAGCTATCTGAAAGATTCTCCACGAGCAAATCTTGTCTACGAACAGTCCTCGTATACGAACAGTCCTTGTGCGATGTATGATTGATCTTCCAGACTATCTCTCGAGGGGGATGAGATGGTTGTGTGGGCAACCGTTCAGATGATGAACGTCCTCTAGGTTTTTGTTTCTGATGAGAGCCTCCTAACTATTTGTGCGGCCGTATCTTTTCAAGCGATCGAAAGTTAGTTTATATGCTACTACACCCAAGGCCTAACCCTAATCCACATGGGCCTTAGAGTTCTTGGGTTGTAGTCTTAATTAAGCCTTATTGGGCTTAAGTGACCAAAGAAAGCACATTAACCCAACAATCTCCCACTTGCTCTTTTAGATACTAACTTGAGTTCGTAAACCCAAGACCATATAGCCCATAAGCCATCATCATCGATAACATACCCCATCCCTTGTCTCAAGCTAGCCTGGGACCCACCATTTGTCATTCATCAAGGCTCATGATAATCTATAGAAGATTATCTAGTTCGGTCTACTCCACTAAAAGCCCGAACGTGATCTCCAAGAACAATGACACTTATAACAAGAATATGCACGCCCTTTATAGAATGTCTATAATTTGATTGACTAGTTTTCGTAACCCAATCAATTATTTATTCCCTTGACTTTGATAGTTTCTCTAATGGATTACATGCACGGCGTTGTCTTCAATATCCGGTACTTGAAACATATCAAGGGGACATTTCCTATAAATTCCTTGTTGTTTATTTCATAAACACCGATAACCAAATAGTCTCAATCCCAAAATACCGAGTTGTTGGCCGTCATATAGATCAAACCTCACCCGTTGGTAAATCAAAGAATGAAAACTATTCGACTACCGTTTAAAATAAACTCGGGATTAAGAGCAACTACATAACTATAGTTATCCTGAGATTTGATTCCTTATGACGTAGAAAGAACAAGCTTAATCAAATCTCTCCTTGATCCATTCAATGTGAGCATTAACTCACACCAATGTTTTATAATGATTCGGACAAAACCATTTCATAAAACATTGCAGCCTAAATAAAGTGCCCAACTTAATTTAATAGTTGTGAATCATTTCATCAATTGTGAGAACCTATGACCATGTCCTCTATGAAAGTATTCATATGATCATATACTCCACAATTGATCGGACCTTAGAGTTTGTAAATAGTGTGCAAAATAAATGAAAAAGAATACTCCATTTATTAACATTGAGAAAAGAAATGCAATGTCATAATGTCATGCTCAAAAGCACAAAATAACAAAGTAAAATAACAACCGCCTAAAGCTATAGCAAACTGGAATCCTCCTAAGACCCATAGATGAAACATGCCTCTCGAACACATGCTCGGCAAACTCTTAGTAAAAGGGTCGGCGAGATTCTCGTCGATGCTATCTTTGCTACCATTCGTATCTCCTCTTTTAATTATTTCTCGGATCAAGTGGTATTTCCTCTCTATGTGCTTCGTCTCTTATGACACCTTGGTTCCTTGGATCTGCGCTCGCCCCACTTTGTTGTCACAAGTAGAGTGTGATAGGACAATTTACACTGTATCACCCGAAGGTCCGTTAGGAACTTCTTTAACCATGCAGCTTCCTTTGCGGCCTCGAAGCGGCTACATACTCGGCCTCGTGGCGTAGTCGCCACACATGTTTGTTTTACACTTCTCCAACAAATGGCACCGCCATTAAGGGTGTACACATATCCCGAGGTGGATTTTCTTGAGTCAATATCTCCTTGGAAATCGAGTCCGTATAACCAATGGTTTCAAGACTCCCACTTGAGTAGACCAACATATAATCTCTCGTTCTCCGTAGGTACTTGAGTATATGTTTAACCGCTACCCAGTGTTGCTCTGTGGTCCGATTGGTACCGCTTACTACTCCCACCGCATAGCGTATATCCGTCCGGTACATAGCATAGCATACATGAGACTACCCTCTGTCATTTGAAGCATAAGGTATCCTACTCATGCGTTCTCTCCGCTTTCAGAGTTTGAGGAGATTGCTTCTCGAGAGATGAATCCCATGCCCGAAGGGTATAATTCCCCTCTTTGAATTCTCCATGATAAACCTGGCAAGTATTTTGTCAATGTATTGAGCCTGGGATAATGCCAAAACCCCCTGTTCTTAGGTCTCGCAAGAGTTTAATACCAAGAACATAATTGGCTTCCCCAGGTCCTTCATATCAAAATGTTTGCTCGGCCAGGTTTTTATGCCCAACAATACCCAGATCATTTCCGATAAGGAGTATATCATCCACATAAAGTACCGAGAAAAGATACCGCATTACCTTGGATCCTTTTATACACACACGGCTCATCGGGACTTTTCTCAAAGCCATAAGACTCAATGGCTTGATCAAATCGATGTTCCATGATCTGGATGCTTGCTTAAGTCCATAAATGGACCTCTCGCAACTTGCATACCATTTCTTCTTGCCCTTTGGTCAGTAAACCCTTTTGGTTGCCGCATATAGATTTCCTCTTCCAAATTTCCATTTAGAAAAGCAGTTTTGACATCCATCTCGCCAAATCTCATAATCAAGATTGGTCGCACAATGCCTAAGAGAATCCGAATAGACTTGAGCATGGCAACCGCGAAAAGGTTTCATCATAATCCACTCCTTCTCTTTGGGAGTACCCTTTCGCCACCAATCTAGCTTTGAAGGTTTCAACCTTCCCGTCCGATCTTCTCTTTCTCTTGTAAATCCACTTACACCCAATGGGTCTTACCCCTTTAGGCGCATCTACAAGAGACCAAACCGAGTTGGAATACATAGAATCCATTTCACGATTCATAGCCTCGAGCCATTCTCGAGCATCAACATCTCCTAGTGCTTCGTCATAACTCGTGGGATCACCATCTTCTCGCGATGATGTCATCCCGATTTGACTCACCCAACAAGAGATATCTTGCGGGTTTACGAATCAATCTCCCACTACGACTTTGTCGGACTTGATGTCGTGCATCTGGGGGGGGTCCACATTTTGTGGGTTGACAACTTCTAGATGAGGACCCTCATTAAGTGGATCAACTAATTCATGATTTTGTTCTTCATTTAGTTGAACATCATGCTGAACTGGTTCTATCTCTCGGTTCCTATGTATGTTCGATACATTTTCCCTCTTTGAACAACCACGGGAACAAAAGCTGGAACCCTCGAGGTTGAGGTGAAACTTGATGCGAGACTAGCTCATCAAGAATAACCTTACTTCTTGGCTTATAGTTTGTCATATAGTCCTCCTCTAAGAAAGTCGCGTGAGTGCTCACTATGACCTTCTTTTCTCTTGGACTATAAAACAACCAACCTCTAGTTCCTTTAGGATAGCCTACAAACATGCATACTTCGATGCGAGTCCATCTTGTCGGTTTTGTTTCAAGACATGTGCGGAGCACCCCAAATTCGAATATGATTCATGGTGGGCTTACACCCTTTCCACAATTCTATTGGTGTCTTTGAAACCGACTTGGACGGAGCTAAGTTCAATAGATACATAGTCTGTTTCTAAGGCATATCCCGGAATGAATCGAAAGGGATGAATAAGCGAGCATAGATCTTGTCATTTCTAAAAGGGTTCTATTTCTCCTTTCAAGAACTCCATTCTCACGGGGTGTCCCCGGAGAAGATAATTGCGAAACTATCCCCTCCTTGGTCGGTAAGACCGAACTCTCCAGATAGGTATTCACCCCCTCGATCGATCGAAGAGTCTTGATTTGAACACCTAGATGCTTTTCGCCTCGACCTTGAACTCTTGGAATTTTCCAAAAGCTTCGACTTGTGACGTATCGTACACATGTCCAAATCTAGAGTAATCATCGTAAATGTGATGAAATATCGATACCCGCCTCGGCATGGACATTTATTGGTCCACATACATCGTATGTACCAATTCCGGTGAAGTGTGGCACGTTTTCCTTTGGCCTTGAAAGATCTCTTGGTCATTTTACCCTCTAA
Organism: Acacia acuminata; assembly: GCA_019022655.1. Taxonomy (NCBI): domain Eukaryota; kingdom Viridiplantae; phylum Streptophyta; class Magnoliopsida; order Fabales; family Fabaceae; genus Acacia; species Acacia acuminata. Next base: position 874,495 of record JAFJYI010000199.1, read on the forward strand.
ACGGGATTCACACACCGATATCGGCTCAAAGTTCGGGATTTTAAAATCCCACTTTTGACCAAACCTTGGATCCTCGTTAGAGTTAATATGACCAATCTCAAATGCCAAAGATAAGTTTCATTGGAAACTTTTCTTTTCTTTGACGAATTGATATGCTCAACATTTTTTAATTCAACATGATTAACTTCACGGGGTATAGGACTAAGGAAATAAAGGCCATTTAACTTTACACGAACAAATAAAAGAAGATGAACTTCTTATTGAAACCGAGGAACCAAAATGAACTGTCAAACCATGTTTATCTAAACAACTAACGTAAATTAAATTCCTCTTAAAATCTGGAATAAATAAACAAGTCTTCTAAAACCAAAGTTCTATAATTATTAAAAGATAAAACAACTTGTCCCACCGCTAGTGCGGAACCACAAGCTGCCCCTGTTCCAAGCTTCAAATCTCGTTGTCCTTTACTCACGGCAAGCTTTGTTTGAACCATCGCAAAGAGTAGCAAACATGGTTAGTGGCTCCTCAATCAACGATCCATTTGTCATCGTGATTCTCCACTAAACAAGCCTCAATCACATTTAAATCACCCATACCTGGTTTTTTATTTGTGGGCAATCTTTCTTCCAATGCCCCTTTTTTGTCCGCACTTGAAGCACTTGCCTTTTGGTCGCTTCATTCAAATTTGCTTTGGCAACCGGAGTACCTGAATTCTTCTTTTTCTTGTTCTTATTCTTTCCCTTGGGTTTCCCCTTAGGTTTCACAGAACTTTCACTAACAAACAATGCACTTCCTTGCTTGACTAGAGTCGTCAAAGACTCTCAAGCTCGTGCATTAGTTGAGTGAGGTCAAGATTCATTTTGTTCATATTATAATTCATCTTGAATTGGTTGAAGTATTCAGGTAGTGATTGTAAGAGAAGGTCAACTTTCACTTCTTGTTCAAACTTGATACCATGGTCATCACCTTCTTGAAGTTTGCTATCATTGTTAGACAATGATCCCAAGACACTTCCTCCGCATATTTGTCTTGGTGACCGAATTCACGCATTTTGCCTAGCGAATCGCTAGGTGTAGCAAACATGGCATCAAGAGTCGGAGCATTGTTGCTCCACTCGAATTATGTTCATTTGCTCGAAGGTGACCGGCGAGACCGGCCAAAATGTAGCAAAATAACGACACATTCGCCTTCTCCCATCTTTCCTTCTCCCGCGAAAACGAGTCCGAATCGCATCGACGCATCTCGCAGCAGCCGCGCCCGGCATAGGGGTAGTGAGAACAAAGTTGAGCTTTTCATATTGAAGAACAATATCTAAATTGGTTCTCCATTGTGCGTAGTTTGTACCATCCATAGGTTTTTGGCTCAAGATTGTAGCTAAAGGATTGAATGAAGACATTTTTCTGAAATTAAGGAAAAAGCACACTAATTACAAACTATCATTAACAACAAACAGAGATATAGAGTAGTAGATTCTAATAACTACTATTCGTTTATTGTTTAACAATCCATTAGTTATCTTTACAAGGCTTACGATGGGCAAGATTCTTGTAAAACTAATATTGTTAATTTGGGCCTTGGTTCCATTGCCGAGCCTCGATGGGAGGGTTAACAATTTTACCAAAGTTGAATGTAATTAACCATTGTTTACTTTCAAAATTATCTTTAGTATCCAAGTGTCTTGACGACGATGGGCGTACAAAACTTTACTAAAATTTTGAAAATATTAGGGTTTAATCTAGCGAAATCCGATCATCCTTATCCGATGGGGCTTCCGACAACCATTTCACTAATAAACCCACAATGGGGCCCGTAGGTTTTAAAATTAAAAGCTTAATTTAAAACCTTCACCCATTCAATATTTTAAGTTTAGAATTTTTGATTTCCAAGAATTTGTTCATTTTAGAGTATTCTGTGAGATTAACATCTTAATTGTAATCATTAGGTACTTTAAAATCCAGTCATGATTTAGAATGAGCTTCACATGATCATTTTAAATAACCCACAAGATATTCTCAAAAATACAATCTCTTGGGAAATTTGTTAGATTATTTATCCTGGATAACCCAAATAATCTCTCATAATAACTATTACACTAGTCGATTGAAAAACATAATAGTTATCATGCATTTATGACATGCGATTATGCAACAATATGGCATCTTCCTATTCTATATGGCATGTTATTTCAAACATCACGTTAATCGTACATATAATTCATAAAATTTAATAAAAGCATTAAATTAATAAAGCAAATATCTTTAATCCATGGTTTTCCTAAAAAAAAATTTAAAAATTTTAAAAAAAAATTTACAACTTTGGAATTTCTCTTTTGTCCCGCCCATAGGATTTATCTGAAGCCCCTTCAGGGTATCTATGAGCCCAAAAGCCCAAAACCCAATCCTTGGCTAGAAACCCTAGGACACAAAAGAGGAACCCTAGCCTTCGCCTCGTCACGCAAGCGGCCGAAGTCATCTCAAAGACGAAACTCCTGGGGAAGCACCGGCACGAGAGACGATCAAACGGCCTCCGGAAACACCCCAAAAGGGTGGCCCACGCGCCTCACGCGCCGGCCGTTTGCCGGCGCGTGAAGGCCACGCGCAGCCACTTGTGGAGGCGCGTGGCGGCGCGTGGCTGGCCTGGCGGTGTTCCGACCGCCAAATTCTTCGTCTTTCCGTCCTCTTTCCATCCATATATGGTTTGCCCAAATCCGAGATCCAGAAGTCCACGAAAAGTGTCGTACAATGTTGTTTGCTCATATTCTTGCGTTTCTTGATCTCCAATTTTTACAGGAATTTGAAAAAATACATAGAAATTCGAAAGGAAATCATAAAAACAGCAAGGAGGAAACCTAATCATATGGGATTAGCCTCCTTGTTACAAATCAAGAATTACACGAGAGAGTCTAACCATGGATTAAAGTATTCATATGATTTATAAACGATAACTACTATGATTCAAATAACAAATATAGAAACGAGATGCCATCCTTTCAAAAATTATTTTCGAAGATAATCACATGAAATTTCAAAACCAGGTTCTTTTCCTCATCGCTATTGGCTCTGATGCCAATTGTAGGAAACTGATCAGAAACGCGGAAGCGTATCTTACCACGCGATGTAGGAAAAGATGAAACCTTTTATCGTTTTGCTTACCTGGATATTGAAGAGCTATCTGAAAGATTCTCCACGAGCAAATCTTGTCTACGAACAGTCCTCGTATACGAACGGTCCTTGTGCGATGTATGATTGATCTTCCGGACTATCTCTCGAGGGGGATGAGATGGTTGTGTGGGCAACCGTTCGGATGATGAACGTCCTCTAGGTTTTTGTTTCGATGAGAGCCTCCTAACTATTTGTGCGGCAGTATCTTTTCAAGCGCGAAAGTTAGTTTATATGCTACTACACCCAAGGCCTAACCCTAATCCACATGGGCCTTAGAGTTCTTGGGTTGTAGTCTTAATTAAGCCTTATTGGGCTTAAGTGACCAAAGAGCACATTAACCCAACACTTCCTTCATTCATTCATAAAGAAACCAGACTTTAATTAAAATAAACATTATCTTCTGTTGCTTCATTAATATTGAAAATATAATAGTTCATCCTTATAATTGACATGCCATAATATACTACGGATTTGGATTCCGTCCACTACGCCTTCCCAGTCACTGCTGTCCACTGCGCAAAAACAACATTGATCTCTCTCTCTCTCTCTAATAAATATTTTAGGATACTATAGGTACTAAAAAAAAGATACTTCAGGATATTGACCAGTACTAAAAAATACATCATGATCCTGAAAAATTATTTTAGAATGTTGAAAAAATATTTTAGGATGCTGACTGGTACTAAAAAAATACTTCAAGATACTGACTGAGGATACTGCTGGTACTAAAAAAATACTTAATGATCTTGAAAAATTATTTTAGATCTTAAAATAATTTTTCAAGATCATTAAGTATTTTTCAATACCCGCTAGTATCCCCAAATAAGATCCCGAAGTATTTTTTTAGTACCATTAGTACCGAAATATTTTTTTCAACATCCTAAAATAATTTTTTAAGATCATAAAGTATCTATTAGTATTTTTTCAATACCGGTCAGTATTCTGAAATATCTTTTTAGTACCTACAATATCCTAAAATATTTGTTAAAGAGAAAGAGAGAGAGAGATCAATGTTGTTTTTGTGCAGTGGATAGCAGTGAATGGGAAGGCGCAGTGGATTGAATCCAAATCCAATATACTACTCCCTCCAATCTTTAACATAAGACTTGGTAAACTTTTTTACAAAGATTGAGGAACCTAAATAATTTACTTCGTCATGATATATGTTTGTATCATTAGATCTTATTTCAGTTTATAAGTTAGGTAAATTAATTTAGAAAAAACAATAAATATAAATACTTTAAAGTAACTTATTTAATTTCATTAATCTCTCAAAAAAAAATCAAGCCTGTTTGGTTTAGCGGTAGAAGTGATGACTTATTTTATATTTGACTTTTACAGATGCTCGATAGGAAAAAAGTCATGTTGTAAATGTGATTTTTGTTTGGATTAACGGTGGTAGAAGTTGTTTTTCCCTCCAAATGGAAACGTGTTTAGTTTAGTGATTGAAAAGTCAGTTGAGTTAGAAAATGGCTAAAAAGGGTATGAGTCTTATTGAATACTATATATATTAATATTAATTGTATATATTACGATAAATAAAGATAAAAATTTATATTTATATTCAATATTGAAAAAAGGAAAAATAAATGTATTTATTATTTAAAAATATATTTAAATTTACATTTACATATATTAATTCATTATAAAGAATTTATATGGAAGGATTTAAATTTTAGAGGTATAATCCCAAATTATGTTTTTGGAAGAAAGAGAAAAAATAAACATATATAATATAGAAATTGTTAAAAAGAGAAAAAAAAAGGAAAAGAAAAGAAAATAATTAGAAGAAAAAAAAATGCTTGGTGGTGGGGCCCATGCTCATGATTAGAGCTAAGAGGAAAACATAATTCTTAGAGTTGAGATTTTACTTTTTGTTTTTTTGTTTTTTATACCTAAAACAGCCTCAAAGCAAACAGAGCTTTTCTATACAAGTTCAAAGGGATTGGCCAAAATATTTGAAATACCTCTAATAGGGATGATCAATATTCAAAATATCAAATTACATAACCATTTCAAATAAAACTCATAATACAAAGTCAAAATAAGTTTCCAAAATATTTCAGAGTTAAATACAATGCAGAAGTCCTAGGATCATGACAAATAAAAATAATATAACATAAGATACAAGAGTACAAAAGAGCATTCAAAGCTCACTCCATAGGTGCCTTTCTTTGCTTCCTACTAGAATGTTCACCGAAAAATGTTAATATAGGATGAGATTTCACGTCTCAATAACTAATCGAAAGTTTTTACCGTACACAAGCAAATTATATACGACAAAAAGCAAGAGTTGATTACGTATATATATTTGTAGCCTAAGGAATGTTGGTTGGAGAATGACAGCCACTTTGTTTGTGCATGTCTTTAGAAACAGACACTGTATAGTCAACATATACTATCTCTGACTAATTAATTAATTTTTTAATTATCATGCATGAGTGCAAATTAAAGAAGAATATCATTTTTGGTCAGATACTGATTCTTCCAACTATTTTTATATTTAAATGACAAGAAAGATGAAGAATAATTATAAACATGAGAGAATAATTATCTTGGGCGAGGTAATTAAAATCGAAATTTTACGTAAAATCGGAAGAGGGATAAAAAATCGTAATGTAAAAAAATCGTAAAAACATAAAAGCGTTTGGAAAATTAGTAAAATTGTTTTAATGAAAAAAATCATAAAAACGTAAAACCGCAGAAATAAATCGAGATTTTAACTACCATGATCTCGGGAACATCCTCTCGATCTCTCTAATTTTTTTTTTTTTTTTAAATAATTAAATTAGTAGTTACTGACTTGTTGCATACAACATGCAATTTGTATGGTAATTAACGTCCGGGGAAATTCTTGTATGAATTTGATTTGTCACATTATTTGTTTATGGTCTAATCAATTAAAACATAATAACTTATGAGTTCATTCGGCACCTTTCCTAAATATTAGTTGTCTTATTAATAAAATTAAAAGATTTCATTGGATTCACTTTTTCACTATTTGTAAAATCTTAATTAAGCTATTTCTAAGAAAAATGAGCAGCCAACTAGGATTAATGTTAGCTAAGTTGTTATATTTTAATTAGTCAGGCTATAAATGATGTGGCAAACCAGATTCACACAAGAGTTTCTCTTAATGTGCTTAATTACCGGCTACCTGCTGGACTATATATCTTAAAATCCACATTTTTAAGTTATTGTGAATAAAACGGAGATGATGTGTGAAACTAAACATGAAAACAAATTTTAGCTTATATATTTTGCTAAATGAGTAGCCTAGCTAGCATATGCTTTGAATGAAAATAGAGTTGAGAGTAAGTGGGCACTTTTATTTTCAAAACTTTAAGCTAGCTACTTTACATGCTTGATTACTTGAGAGTTGATATAAGATCTACATAAAAAGTACTCTTATCACATTACTAATAATTAAATGAAAATGAAATAAATCAGAAATGGATTGGACGTAACATCAAAGAGAAACCTCTCAAATCAACCCTAATAACTTCTGTTTTCAACAATTTTTTTATTGACATGATTGACTTAAATTCGAGTATTGTAATGACCTAGTTGAAAAGCTGTTCTCTTAAATGTATTTTCTACATTCATATACACTAACTTGATATCTCTTGCTTAAGTGATGGAATCACCTCTTGCATTAAGACTAACACTAACTTGATTTTCAACAACTCCTTTTTGTGTACGTGTGCAGTTAATGCATGTCTTGAGATATGGCTTCTGGTAATTAAGTCACCGGCCGGACATTCTGGGAGTAGTGTAATGGGAATAGGGATGGAAAGGAAGAATCCTAGAGAAATTAAAGGAGACTAATGGTTGATCGTCGTACATTCATACAATAATTCACATAGCTGTCAAAACTCCATGGTTTGCTCGTCACGTGACCTCATGTCTTCCTCCTCCTCCTCTGTTCAAACCTGCCCACTTGTGATTACAACTATTTTGCGTCCTCAGCTTCCTTCATTCATTCATAAAGAAACCAGACTTTAGTTAAAACAAACATTATCTTCTGTTGCTTCATTAATATTGAAAATATAATAGTTCATCCTTATAATCGACATGCCATAATATACTATGGATTTGGATTCAGTCCACTACGAGACCTTCCCATTCACTGCTGTCCACTGCACAAAAACAACACTGATCTCTCTTTTTAATAAATATTTCGGGATATTGTAGGTACTAAAAAAAGATATTTTAGGATATTGACCAGTACTAAAAAATACATCATGATCCTGAAAAATTATTTTAGAATGTTGAAAAAGTATTTTAGGATCTTTATTTGGTACTAAAAAAATACTTCAAGATATCGACCGAGGAGGATCTTTTGGTACTGAAAAAATACTTAATGATCTTGAAAAATTATTTTAAGATCTAAAATAATTTTTCAAGATCATTAAGTATTTTTTCAATACCCGCTAGTATCCCCAGTCAGTATCCTGAAGTATTTTTTTAGTACCAGTTAGTACTCTGAAATATTTTTTCAACATCCTAAAATAATTTTTTAAGATCGTAAAGTATTTGTTAGTAATTTTTTTAATACCAGTCAAGATATTCAAATATCTTTTTAGTACCTACAATATCCTGAAATATTTGTTAGAGAGAGAGAGAGAGAGAGAGAGATCAATGTTGTTTTTGCGCAGTGGATAGCAGTGAATGGGAAGGCGCAGTGGATTGAATCTAAATCCAATATACTACTACCTCCAATCTTTAACATAAGACTTGGTAAACTTTTTTTACAAAGATTGAGGAACCTAAATAATTTACATATATCATTAGATCTTATTTCAGTTTATAAGTTAGGTAAATTAATTTAGAAAGAAACAATAGATATAAATACTTTAAAGTAACTTATTTAGCTTCATTAATCTCTCCAAAAAAAAAATCAAGCCTGTTTGGCTTGGCGGTAGAAGTGATGACTTATTTTCTATTTGACTTTTACAGATGCTCGATAGGAAAAAAGTCATGTTGTAAATGTGATTTTTGTTTGGATTAACGGTGGTAGAAGTGTTTTTTTTTTCCCCAAATGGAAACGTGTTTAGTTTAGTGATTGAAAAGTCAGTTGAGTTAGAAAATGGCTAAAAAGGGCATGAGTCTTATTGAATACTATATATTTTAATATTAATTGTATATATTGCAATAAATAAAGATAAAAAGTTATATTTATATTCAATATTGAAAAAAGGAAAAATAAATATATTTATTATTTAAAAATATATTTAAATTTAAATTTACATATATTAATTCATTATAAAGAATTTACATGGAAGATTTAAATGATTTAAATTTTAGAGGTATAATCCCAAATTATGTTTTTGGAAGAAAGAGTAAAAAAATAAACATATATAAATATAGAAATTGTTAAAAAGTACAATAGAAAGAAAAAGGAAAAGAAAAGAAAATAATTAGAAGAAAAAAAATGCTTGGTGGTGGGGCCCATGCTCATGATTAGAGCTAAGAGGAAAACATAATTTTTAGTGGTGGAGCCCACATCATATGTCAAAAAGTTGAGATTTTACTTTTTGTTTTTTTGTTTTAACCTAAAACAACCTCAAAGCAAACAGAGCTTTTCTATACAAGTTCAAAGGGATTAGCCAAAGTGATGATCAATATTCAAAACATCAAATTACATAACCATTTCAAATAAAACTCATAATACAAAGTCAAAATAAGTTTCTAAAATATTTCAGAGTTAAATACAATGCAGAAGTCCTAAGGTCATGACAAATAAAAATAGCATAATATAAGATACAGGAGTACAAAAGAGCCTTCAAAGCTCACTCCATAGGTGCATTCCCTTACTTCCTACTAGAATGTTCACCTGAAAAATGTTAATATAGGATGAGATTTCACGTCTTAGTAACTGCTAAAAGTTTCTACCGTACACAAGCAAATTATATATGACAAAAAGTAAGAGTTGATTACGTATATATATTTGTATATATCATAATTTCTCATACAAAATTCTTTTGCAAAAGTAATAATCATTATGTCAAATTGTGAACTACACAATTACACAATATGTAATATGCAACCTCCCTTATATCGTTGTCCACACTTGTACCGCTGACTGGAGCCATAGATTAACATATAGTCCAATAGAAACTCCTTCATTTGACTGGATGGTTCTAAGCTCATCAAAACTTAAGATATACCTGGTTAAAGGTATAGAGCTTAAGTATGGACTATGGCTCCCCTCCTTACAAATAACAACTAGAGAGGTGTCACGTGTCCCACAACTCCAATGTAATCCTGGCCAGAGGAAAACATGGAAGATGAGGCTCTGACAAGTACCATTCACTGTACACCGAATGATGGTATAAAGAAATCTTATAATTCAATTTCCTCCTTACCCTAACTTACCACATATACAAAGCTATAATAATTATATTCAATAAAAATAATGTATATTAAAATAAGCTTCCATTTATATAAAATATCATCACAAGGTAAACTAAACATCACATAAAACCTCATCAGACCAATTTGTCATTCTTGAAATTCGAAGGACTAAACTGTCATTTTTGAATTCGGGATTAAACTGTAATTTCTGAAATTCAGGGGAAACTGTAATTTTTGCTGGGTACAAAATAGTAATTTTCATGGGCACAAAACTGTAATTTTAGTTGGGCTCAAACTGTAATTTTCATTGGGCACAAAGTGCAATTTTCAACTTTTGTTATAATAATATTATAATACATATACATATAACTCAGTCCATAAAACAAAATAATTCATAATCATACACAATTTACAAGTATATGGAAGAATATTCAGAGTTACCTGTTACTCGCTAATTCCCACATAATCACCAAAAAGCTACTACCAGTCTCCCCAAATAATTATCTCTACGCTTGCTCTCTCTCATTCTTTCTCTCCTCTCTTTATTTTTTAACACTCGGTTGCTCTGCCTAAATACGCACTCAAAGATACATATTTATAGTGGTTGAGGAAAGGGTAATTCAGGTGAAAATGAGGGTAAACACCACCTTTTCTAAAACATGTGTGTGTATATATTATTATAATATATTATAGTAATAAAAATTATTATTATTATTTTTAATTTTATTTTTAACTAACATTAGAAAGTTTTCTCCTATACTAAATTTTTCTTAGTAAATTAATTACCATTAATCTATCCTATCATTATTTTAAATAAATTTTAGGACGTTACACACGTCCCACTGAGCTTTTTCTTTGCTGAACTTTTGGCTAAAAAGCTGTCCGTTCAAAACAAACTCTTATCTTATATTAACAACTAGAGGTGATACTACATACATAGACATATTTTGTCGCTAAAGGAAAAAAAAAGCTTATTGTAATCCCCAATAGCAACAGCTCATCCTCTGTATTTAAATTTTAACTAACATTAGAATGATCAAATTTTTCTTAGTAAATTAAACCATTAATCTATCCTATCATTATTTTAAATAAATTTTAGGACGTTATCTGAGCTTTATAGATTTATTTCAAAACAAACTCTTATCTTTTTAATTAGTGATTTTAAATATATTTTGTTTTTTTAGCAAATGTTCTGGATTCAGGGAAAAAGTTTAATTTTTATTTTTTTTTAGTGATTTTAAATAATTTTTTTTAAATGTTAGTTAAAAATTTATTTTTATTTTAGATTCTCTATCAATTAACTATCCAGATCCTACCAGAGTCACCGTATGGGACCAGCTCTCATTACTCGTTTGAGTAGGAAACGATGGGTAAATATAACATGTGACAAAATAAGCTGAGTCAGTACTTCACACACGACCACCTAGCAGTCTTCTCCACACATTACACTTCCATAATTTCATTTCAAGACATTTATAAAAAAAAAAAAATAGAACGCATTATTAATTATTTCAGTATATTCGCATATAATGAACTATATTCCTCTTCCATTTCTTCCCGTTTAAACGTTTATACCTCCTTCACAATTTATCCCTCTCATCAACATCGTTATCTAGCTCTCCTTCCATTTTGAAGAAATTAAGCTATATGCCATGGGCTCTGAGTCTCTTGTCCATGTCTTCTTGGTCTCCTTCCCAGGCCAAGGCCACATCAACCCTCTCCTCCGGCTCGGCAAGCGAATCGCCTCCAAGGGTCTCCTCGTCACCTTCTGTACCCCCGAAAGCTGGGCCAAACAGATGAGAAAAGCCAGCAACATCTCCGACGAGCCGGCTCTGATCGGCGACGGCTTCATCCGGTTCGAGTCGTTTGACGACGGTTGGGCGGACGACGAACCCAGACGCCAGGACCTGGACCAGTATCTTCCCCAGCTTGAGCTCGTCGGCAAGGAGCTCCTTCCTCGTATGCTCAAGGCCCACGCCGACCAGTCCCGGCCCGTCACTTGCCTCATCAACAACCCGTTCATCCCTTGGGTTACTGACGTCGCAGAATCTCTCGGCCTACCGTCTGCCATGTTGTGGGTCCAATCCTGTGCTTGCTTCTCTGCTTATTACCATTATTACCACAAGCTCCTTCCTTTTCCATCGGAAGATCAAATGGAAATCTCCGTGCAGCTTCCTAAGGTGCCATTGTTGAAACATGATGAGATCCCAAGCTTCTTGTATCCGACAACGCCGTACCCTTTCCTGAGAAGAGCTATCATGGGACAGTATAGGAGTTTGGAAAAACCATTTTGCATCCTCATGGACAGCTTCGAAGAACTCGAACACGAGAACGTCGAATACATGTCCAAGATTTGCCCTATCCGAACCGTTGGGCCCTTGTTCAAGAACCCTAAAGCACCCAACAGCACTGTGAAAGGTGATCTTGAGTAATGCTTCAAAGATTTTTCAAAGATTTTATTCATTATTATTTTAGTATCAAGACTAACTCGAGATCCAGATTGATCGGACAAGGAGTCTTAGATCACTACATCGTTTATTATGTACTCTATTTTATTTAAGGATTATTTGAGAGGTTCTTATTTTCTCAATCTCGACAGGTGACCTGTTGAAAGCCGATGATTGCATCGACTGGCTCAACTCGAAACCTCCATCGTCGGTCGTATACGTTTCATTCGGCAGTGTTGTGTTCCTGAAGCAAGAACAAGTGGACGAGATAGCCTATGGGCTTTTGGATTCTGGGGTTTCGTTCATCTGGGTGATGAAACCACCGCATAAAGACACTGGCTTTGAGCATCATAAGCTTCCAGAAGGGTTTTTGGAGAAAGTAGGGAACAGAGGGAAGGTTGTTCAGTGGAGCCCACAGGAGCAGATTCTGTCACACCCATCGGTGGCCTGTTTCGTGACTCACTGCGGATGGAACTCGACCATGGAGGCGATAACGTCGGGGATGCCGTTGGTAGCGTTTCCTCAGTGGGGGGACCAAGTGACGAATGCTAAGTACATAGTTGATGTGTTCAAGGTTGGTGTGAGGATGTGTAGGGGTGAGGCCGCGAATGAGTTAATCTCAAGGGAGGCTGTGAAGAGGTGTTTGTTGGAGGCTACGGTGGGGGATAAGGCCAAGGAGATGAAGGAGAATGTGTTGAGGTTGAAGGCCACCGCGGAAGCGGCAGTGGCTGAAGGTGGCTCGTCGGATGGGAATATGCAGGAATTTGTGGATGAAGTGAGGAAGAGGAGTGTAGAAATCTTGAAGAATACTTAATCATTTCATATGTTGTGTATCTTTAAATTATATATTAGTTTATTAGTCAAATTAATTAGTTTGAAGAAAAAATTAAAAATAAAAATACTTTAAAGTAAATTAATTAGCTTCCTTAATATTTTTTAAAAAATTAACTAGGTGCCTTATAATTAGGACCGGAGGGAGTAATAACAAGGGAGATGGTGGACAAGGTGGTTTCGCCGTTAAATGGCGTTGGTGCCAAGTCAAACGGAAAGGTTCAAGTGGCTTGAAGCCTTCTTCTTCTTTTTCTTTTTACACTTTGGAATGTTTAAACTGAATGCTTCCAGTTCTACGTTTTGAGTATGATTATTAATTATATTTGATCTTCGTATATCTTTCGTCATGTACGATCTAATATACGTGCTAGAATTCTTATTGTTTTATTTCTGTATTTAATTAAGGATCCTTCTTGCCTCGGATGGATCATGTCTTATAATAATTAAGAAAACAAGTAGTTGGGCGATTTGTTTTGGTAACATGCATCCATTTTATCTATCATATTTATTATTATATCCCATTCTAAATATAATATTTACTTAATTAATTTAGGTAACTTAAGAAAATTGGTTAAATTAATTATTTATTCAAAATGTATATTAGTTTCCCTAAAATACCCATAACTTCTTAAGTCATTTGTATATTGAAAGATGAATATACTTTATAAAAAAGAAAGAAAGATGATAAATTGGAGGATATGGATAAAGGTATTATATTTAACATCAAATCCAATCTTTAACTAGTTCTTATATTAGGAATAAGAGGTACTCTCTTTGGTCCTAATTATGGGACAAATTTTGTAGTGAAAAGACGTAGTAGTATTTTTTTTGAAGAAATGATAGCTAAGTTCCAAGGATTATAAAAAATTACAAAAAAGTTCAACAAAAAATTCACATTTTTGATATTATTTCTATTAACAACAGGAAGTGTTATATTTACAACAAAATTTAAAAACCTGGCTATTCATAACAGAAAAAAAAAACTATATTTACAACAGGAAGTATCATATTCACAACAAAATTTAAACACCTAGATTTTGTTTCAAACTCAAGTCCCTAAGCGTACAGAGGTCATTTACAATAAAAAATGTTAGATTTACAATCGGAAGTGCTATATTCACAACAAAATTTTAAACCTGGTCATTCACAACAGAAAAAGTCATATTCACAACAGGAAGTACTATATTTACAACAAAATTTAAAAACCTGGATTTTGTTTTAACAGAAATTCACATACAAAAAAGTCCCTAGGTATGTGAATTTTTACTGGTACTCTTTTGTAAACTTTTATGGTCCTTAGGCTTGAATGTCATTTTCCCTATTTTTTTTCTACACTACTTCTATAATTAGATTCTGTTTGATGAAAAAGGGTAGAATAGGAATTTTGCTATATTGTTAATTTATTATTATTTGATTGTAATCAGTCAGACTTGCGGTAATCTGTTGTAAATGAGCTGTATTCCTTTTCCTTATATAAAGGACCCACATGTACAGAGAAGAATTGAATAAGATTTTCTTTCTCCAGTTTCAATATCTCACTTTACTCTTCTATTCCTTTCTTCACTTGCGAGTTCTCTGTTAGTCGTCTTTTCCGATCAGCTAGTTTTTTGCATTGATTCACAGATCTGCAAAACTTCTCAGATTCTTCCATGATGTATGAACTTTGTTGATAATTTAGTATAAATTATTATTCTTTTCTTTAAGATAATTAATTAACATACTTATCTAGCTTATGTGTGTGAGTACATGTGTACGTATATCACATGGGGGAAAAAAGAATTCACTGGACAAGGGGTATGAATATCATTTTCAGATGACGTGTTTACCTTACAACCTGTTGACTGTGTGTGTGGGACTGTGGGGTAAGCTTGGTACGTAATCATGCTAATTAAGGACTATAAATAATAGGACCCCACGGACAGCGAGCCATACAGTGAAAAGGCTCGATAATTCACCAACATAAGAGTCCACAAAATTCCTCTTCCTTGTAATGCTGATTTCACTTTATAATATTCCTGTTTATACATTTTTGTTTTTATCAGTAATAGGGAACGTGTGGCCAAACAACAAAAGCATTATAATGCATGCATAGGATGAGATTGATGATGACCTTTCCTTAATCAGGGAGGTCATTACTGTTACGTTGTTTTAAAACAATTATTATCTCCGGTCCTAATTATAAGATCATGTGGATTTTTTTGGAGAGATTAATGAAGCTAAATAAGTTACTTAATTATATCATATGTTGTGTATTTTAGATTATATATTAGTTTATTATTCAAATTAATTAATTTTGAGAAAAAATATAAAAATATAAAAACTCTAAAATAATTTAATTAATTTTTTAAATTTCTCTAAAAAAAATACACTTGATCTTATAATTAGAGTTATAAGGAGTATTATAAAAGAAACAATTAATGCCCTAGCTAGTTAATGAGGAGACATCATCACTGTAGAAGGCCACAAATTTCGGAGGCACCCATCAACCGTCATTCCAATTCAACATCAAGAAATCGGTTTGCCTTAATGCTAATATTCCACCAGCCAGTCCGGCAAACTTCATATGATTGATGAATGGTTTGTTAGTAATTTTAGGTGAATTAATGAAAGGCATTTCGATAAAATTTATATGATTAAAAAATAAACAAAATTACAGAAACACTCTTCATTAATACAAAACGACGTAGTTTTAGAGTCACTGGAGATAACTCTATCTCCAGTAACTGGAGAAATCCTTTACCCTAAATTAAATCATCATTAGTTCATCACTATAGAGAAGGCCACCAAATTTCGGAGGCACCCATCAACCGTCATTCCAATTCAACATGAAGAAATCAGTTTGTCTTAATGCTAATATTCCACCACCTAGTCCGGCAAACTTCACATGATTCATATCTATGTGACTCATCACCTCATCATATAATTTCATCCACACACACTTGTTTTGTCGCTTCAAATTTGAGAATAGATTCATCCCAAAATATGAGCTTAGTCTCAGTTTTATCTCAACATATTTTTTTTCCCAATTCTACCCTTGTTGACTCATATATACTGCATACTCCTTTTTGTCCTATTTTTAAGAGTTCAATAAACGAATTACATGGTTTAATAAAGCAGCTACAGTTAGCTAAAAACACTAAGCATATCTGAAATGAACTTTATTTTTAAGTATGCCCTTTTTTATGAAGTGCAAGTAAGAGAGAAAGAAACAAAGTAAATATAAGTGTTAAAATCGAGTTTCTACGTAGAAATAGAAGGAGTAATAGAAACATAAATTATAGAAACAACACGAAACATTAATTTTCTAATATTTAAGGTTAGGATACATAATTATATATAAATGTATGTAAAAAAAAAAATCACTACTCCCAATTCATTGAACAACTTCATATTTAAAAGATATAAGTTATATAACTATATAAAACAAAAGTCCAAAAACACAAAAAGAGTTTAACAATTCCTAAATTATATCAATTGATTCAAATCAAACATATCATCTTGCATTAGTTGTATGTCCTCAATGTCCTCTTCTCTTGTTTTTATAACAAGTTCATTTGTAAAACTTGAAATGTCTAAATCATGACCATCCATAGGTTCCCTTACTTCAATTTCAATCAAGCTTTCCTCATCATGGGCGTCGATCAACATCTAAGTTATCTACATCTTCCCAATCTTTGTCATTTTCCACTATCCAATAATCATCGGATAGAAGATTATCAAAAATATATGCATGGGAGTCTTGAGCATTCTTTTTCTTGTCCAATCTTAAATTGTTCATCACAAAAACAATATAATTCATAGTCTTTTGCTTCAAACGATTTCTTTTCTTTTTGTAAACCTAAACAAAGAAAAAAAAAATTAATCTGCATCTCATATCATTTTTTTTTAAAAAAAATGAAACACAATTCATATTTCAAGAACAAAATTATATCATCTCAAAGGCACTCCAATTTTGCTCACAACCAGAGAAACTGCATATCAAACTTAGCACAAGAATAGCAATTTTTTGGAGCTATGGAAGACGATCTCCATAAGAATCCCACCAATCTACTAGATTTTTGGACTTAACTACTATGGAACCTATAAAACCAACTCATTTGAAATCATCAATTTGTCGATCAACCTTAGATACTTCCTCCAAATCCCCCCAAGCATCTTTTCTAAAAATCATATAGTTCACGTTCCACTTCATAATCAGCTTTGTATGAGCGACTATAATGAAGTTGGGGGTCTAGGAAATAGCTTGCATCATGCAAAGGCCTATAGAGTTGGTTTGCCCATCTTGTATCAACGATATCCAATGTTGGCTTATTCCTATAGAATGGAAAAAAATAGAATTAAGTTTTTAAAACAAAGAGTAAAAAATAATACTTGTAAAACTAACATGATAACTTACAAAATGTAAAAATGGTAGAAACTTGCGCTTTTATCATTTTTACGTGGCGTTCCCCTTTTGCTTGCGTTTTAACACTTATTAATATAGTAAAAACATAAAAATGTAAGTTTTTACACTAGTTTTTGACATGAATATGAGTACCACCAACCTTTTAATTAATGCAATACATAAATTAATGAGGGGTAAAAATAGAAAAAAATTCATTAATTATTCAGACAATTTTTGTCGGACTCTTATAAAAATGATTATGGCAATTCAAATTTTAAGCTATTATAAAAAGGACCTTTGAGGGGTTTTTTTTTTTTTGGGACTATGTGCAAATTGTTGGAGGATGAGATTTATATTTACAAGGGACGACATAGTTGAAAAAAATTATTACTTACATACGTATTGATTTTAACTACTTTCTTAATAAGCAAAAAATAGTTATTTGAAGCTTGCTCTCTTTAGTCGATAATATAGGACACTTTAACTAATTTATAGAAAATAAGAAGTGACAGTTAGCTAATTAAATATGTCAAAAAATTGAATTTTTCTCCTTTACCTTATTAAAAAATGTATTTGAGAGTTTAGTGAGTACATAAAATTATAAATGAGCATTAATTATATGGATAAAACTGAAGAAATGAACATTAATTATTTTATAAATGACTTATATTTTATACTAAGTTATTATTTTTTTTGAAGTGCCTTTATAAAGTGGAGGAGGGAGGAAGAGAGTATCAATTCTTAGTTATTGGTGTAAGTAGGACGCAGTAAGGTTTTGAAAACTTATCTTGAAGATGGGGGATGCGATTGCCTCATTCAGTTACCTCAGAATCCCTTAGAAGCTGATCACAGCCATTGGGCAAGAGAGAGATAGAGGAATGCACAAATCTCAATGAAATATTTTTTTTTGCAAGAAAACCACTGTTCACTTTTTTTTTTTTGAAAAATAGTAGTCAGAATCGTGAGTCTTTTTTTTTTTTTTTTTTTTTTTCAGTAGCAGTTAGTACCCAAAAGTATTTTTTAAAGATCCTAATTTTTTTTAAGATTATAATTTTTTTTTTTTTTTTCAGTATCATTAAGTACCCTGAAGTATTTTTTTTTAGTATCAATCAGTATCTTAAAATATATTTTTAGTACCAGTCAGTACCCTAGAATTATTTTTCAGTCCCAGTTAGTAACTTAAAATATCTTTTTAATACCAGTCAGTATCTTGAGATATTTTTTAGTATCAGTCAGTACTCTGAAATATTTTTTTAAGATCCTCAAATAAATTTTCAAAATCATGAAGTATTTTTTTCTATTCCAGTCAGTATCTTACTTTTTCTTTAAAAATATTTTTGGGTACTAACTGGTATTGAAAAAAATACTCAAGATGCCGAATACTATTTTTCAAAAAAAAAAAAAAAAAAAAAAAAAAAAAAAAAAAAGAGGGTGAACAATGGTTTTTTTGCAAAAAAATATTTCATTGAGATTTGTGCATCTCTCTATCTATCTCTTGCCCAACGGTTGTGATCAGCTCCTGAAAGATTCTGAGATAAATGATACTGAGGCAACCTGCATCTAAAGATGGGGCCTTTATTTATAATTGCAGCATAGCTAGCGTGATAGAATTTGTTATTCATGTGAAACATGCAGCCTAGGTTAGGTTTACGACTACGACATTCAATTTTGTTTGGTTGTTCCAATCATTAATACTACATTCAATCAAAGGGTGCCTAAGCCGCCACCATGCAAAAACAACAAAATCGGTGTGATTACGTGGCTCACTTGAGCACACTCTTTGTTACAAGGTTAAGTGGTAAAAATATATGTCCTTTTTTTTTTTTTTTTTAGAGTGTCTAACATCAAATATTTTTTTTTAAGTGTAAAAATGACTATATAATTATAAATTAGGTGAAAAATACTGCTTGAACGTTAAATTTGACTTCTATGCTAACTAGACGATGATTGGCTTTTAAGGTGCAAAATACGCATGTGGTTAGTGCTTTTTTTAGGTGTAAAAATATTATTTAACCGTTAAATTTGACTTTTTTTTTTTATTGAACGATGATGTGGCTTTCAAAACAACTATGTAGAAAAATAGTATAGTCAGTATCATGAAATATAGGATCTTGAAAAAATATTACAAGATGCTTACTGGTACTAAAAAAATACTTCAAGATACTGATTAGTATTAAAAAAAATAATTCATGATCTTGAAAAATTATTTTAGGGTCTTGAAAAAATATTTCAGTGTACTAACTGGTACTAAAAAAAATACTTCAAGATACTGATAGGTACTAAAAATATACTTCAAGATACCGACTGGTACTGAAAAAATACTTCATGATCTTGAAATGATATCTAGGGTACTGACTGGTACTAAAAAAATATTTCAAGATATTGACCGTTACTAAAAATATATTTTAGGGTACTAGTTGATACTAAAAAGATACTTTAGGATACTAACATGTACTAAAAAAAATTACTTTTTGATCTTGAAAATATATTTCAAGTACTGAAATGGTACTAAAAAAAAATATTTGAGGGTCTCGACCAGATCTTGAAAAACACTTCAAGATATTGACTGGTACTAAAAATATACTCTGCTCTTTTAATCAAACCATATGTGTATTTTTACACCTTGAAAGCCAAGTCATCGTCCACTTTTGCACCTTGAAAGTCACGTCATTGTCCAGTCAGAAAAAAAAAAAAAAGTTAAACTTAATGATTAAATGGTATTTTTGCACCTAAAAAAATACTTACTGTTGGGCATTTCTCCGAAAAAAGTGCATGTGAATTTTTACCTCTTAACCCTTTATTAAATATGGGTCAATTGCTAGCAAATTCGGTTACGCCAATGGGCTCAATAGTCGGGTTGAAATAGATTTCCCTAAAGGATACTTGCCCACCTTGATCTCTCTTGAATTGTTGAGTGCCGAACCGATCTACATCAACTCTAGATTATACATATAGGGTTAAGTTGAAAACTTCCTTTGAAAAATATTGGGGGAGGAGCAATATATTTTTACCCTGAAAGTTTTTTTTAGTTTTAATATTGTTTTAGAAGTGTTAAAATGGAGCAATTTTGCCATTTTCTGTTACAAAGTTAACGGTTAACATGGAGCAATATATTGTTATGTCTTGAAACTAGTAGGGTGACATCGAATATGAAAAAACTTCCAAGATAATATTGTTTATTAGCAAAAACTTTTCAAGTAAATTTGCATCACACACATATACACACATATATATGTGTGTGTATATCAGAGGCGGATTCAGGGGGGGGCTAGGGGTGGCCCCCCCCCCCCCCAAAATTACAGAAGTTGGCCCAAAAATTTTGGGAAATTGTATTTTAGCTTTATAAAAGTTTTAATTTTTTCACTTTAGTCCTTATTAACAGTTTTATAAAGGGACTAAAATGAAGATATTGAAATATTAGTGAGGTTACAATATAATTTCTTAAAATTTTGGGTCCAATTCTGTAATTTTTGCCCCCAATTTCAAATGTTAACTCCACTATGTCATCTTCTGTAATTTTCACCCCCCCTAATTTTAAATCCTGGCTCCGCCCCTGGTGTATATGTAGTTCATGTATTTTTTTCCATGATGATTCTCTATATATAGATGAATCCCTCCTAACCTAAGGAAGACTGGTTGAGCTTAGACACTTATGATAGCTATTTCTGTCGGCCGCCGACTAATTCAAGACAGCAAACTTGGATACTTGGTTTCATTAAAAAGTCAAGTTACTCAACTCCTATGATTGCCGTGGATGTTACATGGATTCAAAAGGACTTTGCCTTAGTTGGAATTGTTAAGATATTATTAATATTATATCTCATGTTGATATTTGAAATATTCTCATGTTAAGATATTATATATCTTATGTTGATATTATTATTTGATTAAATTTATTCAAGTTAGATTAGATGAGATTTAAGTATTAGTCTTATTATATCTCATATTAATATTTGATATATTTTCATGTTGAGATATTATATATTCTATGTCGATATTATTGTTTGATTAGATTTATCAGATTAGATTAGATTAAATTTTAGGATTAGTCTTACTATATCTCATGTTAATATTTGATATATTCTCATGTTAAGGTATTATATTTCTTATGTTGATATTGTTATTTGATTAGATTTATTTAGGTTAGATTAGATTAGTCTAGGATTAGTCCAAGGTTGTCTATATAAAGACTCTTGCTCAATTTTAGGAAATAATATAAATTTGAGTTGATTATGAGATTATTTAGCTTAAGTTATTAATATTCTGATTGCTATCTTATAATGGAATAATATGTCTAATATATGATAGATTACAATTTTATTTAATTCTTGCAAGAAAAAAAAAAAACATATTAGAAGATCGCGCTGAATATTTCTTGAAAGTTAAAAGAAAATCTAATGATAAAATTTTATTGGGCTTCTTAAATTTTAATGGACTAAATGTTGGTATCCTTTCTTTTAATTAACCTACCGCTAGGGGTGGAAACAGGCCAGGCCAGGCCTGCCCCTTAACAGGCCTGGCCTGTTATGCAGGGAGCGGCCTGAGCCTGGCCTGTGGCCTGTTATAGGCTTAATTTTAGGCCTGAGCCTGGCCTGTGGCCTGTTAAGAGGCCTGTATTTTCAAAAATCCTACGCGTAGGCTAACAGGCCACAGGCCCCAAGGAAAACAGGCCGAAAACAGGCCTCCTGCGGTTACAGGCCGAAAACAGGCTTCTTGTAAACAGGCCTCAAACAGGCTTCCTGTTTACAGGCCGAAAACAGGCCTAATTGCTTAAACAAGCCAAATTTACAACAACAAACCAAATTCTACAACAACATAAAAATGAAATCAAATACAACATCCAACATACAAATTCAACATCCAACATCAACATACAAATTAAACATCCAACATCCCATGAATAAAGTTTACAACATCCCACCAAGTTACCAACATACAAGAACCAACATACAAATTCTTCTTCAAGCCACTGGACATTGACATCAAATCTTCAATATAATTTCTTCTTCAGCTTCAAAGACCTTGAAAAAAATTAATCAAATATATAGAATTAGAGTATAACACAATTGAACAAATAATATGTAAAACAAATGATATTATTTTAACAATGCAAAATTTATACCTTTTGTTTCTTTTTTAATCCATACTTGTTGCGAAGCCAATCCCCACCACAAATAAGTGCTTCAATTGATTTTTCATTCAATCTAGAACGATATTCATCAATAACTCTACCTCCAGCACTAAATGTGGACTCTGATGCCACAGTTGAGATTGGAATAGCTAGTATGTCAGCAACCATCTTAGATAAAATCTTATACTTCACACTATTAGTTTTCCACCATTCTAGAGCAAGTAAATGAGTTAGAATGGCCATCGTGTATAAAAAAGACTCCTCAAGATAAGCTTCCAATTCTAATTTCATAGGGGGAATTGCTTGCTTTTCACGAACCATGTTCATGATTTGATCAAATCCAGTAATTATAGAAGAACTAGGTACATTGGAAGAAGAGTTGTTGCCAACATTATGATCTTCATTACATGCCTCTTCCTTATACACAGCAACGTAGCCATCATATATTGAGTTTAAAGCTTTCACCACTTTATCTATATTCTCAGAAGCAACATACTCAGGCTTGTAAATCAAAGGAAACCAATAATTAATCACATATAATTTGCACCTAGGATCAAGAATACTAGCAAGAGCCATTACCATGTTGCATTCTCCCAATATTTGTCAAACTTCTCTTTCATTGAGATTGTCATTTCCACCATGAAGAAATCATCATCATCAAAGGCATTGTCAATTTCTTGTTTCACTCTCCAAACTTCAGCAAGGTACAAATTTGCAGTAGGATACTCATTGCTTGATATGATATGAGTGGCTACATTGAACACTTCTAGAAGTTTGCAAATCTTTTCAACCTTCTTCCAATCCTGTTCAGATGGTGCATAGTTGTAATGTGGTTCTCTTTCCTTATAATCGGAAAAAACAGACTTGAACTTCAAAGCAGTAGATAACATCCTATATGTAGAATTCCACCTTGTTGGACAATCAAGAACGAGCTTCCTTTCCTTCAAGCGTTTACGCTCAACAATGTCACAAAATGCTTTTAGCCTTGAATCGTGTAGTTGATGTATTTCACACTCTCACGGACATTATTTATAATGTCCTTAATTCTACCAAGGCCATCTTGCACCAACAAGTTTAATATATGCGCACAACATCTAACATGAAATAAGTCACCACCCGAGAGGTAAAGTACTATTAAGTGATAAAGTGTCCTTTAGAGCCCTCAAACAAGAATCATTATAAGAAGCATTATCCATCGACACGTAAAATACTTTGTTTTCAATTCCCCAAGCCTTCAAACACTTGAAAATAGCATCAGCCACATCAATTCCTCGCTAGGGGCAGGAACTTTCACAAAACTCAAAACCCTCTTTTGAAGATTCCACCCCGCATCGATGAAATGCCCAGTAATAACCATGTATTCAGTCACCTGATGACTTGATTTCCACATATCAGTAGTCAAACTAATCTTGCTCACCTTTTGTAACAAGGCCTTCAATTGTTTCTTCTCTACCTCATATATGGCCAAACAATCACTTCTTGCTGTCTTGCGAGAATATTTATGAAATTCAGAATTAGCATATTGGAAACCCCACATCCAAACTTCATCCTCAACAATGCTAAAAGGATGCTCATGCACCATGATTGCAGTAGCAATTATTTCCCTCATCTTCTCATTAGAATATCTAGCACCCGACGCCAAAAATGGATTAGTCAAAGAAGGTCGAAATGGAATGGTGGATTGCTTTTGTTTTGCAAAGCAATGAGGAGCTTCCTTGTATCGCAACTATCTAGATGTCTCCATAGATGGGTAGTGCTAGCTCCCTTCCCTGAGTATGAAAATGATCGTTTGCAAGAATTGCATTTAGCTTTGAGACCATCATTAGTCTCAACTTGATCAAAATCGTCCCAAATAGCTGAAGTTTTTCGCCTCTTCTTCTTAATAACTTCATCATCACTAACAATTTCCTCACTAGTTTGTTGAGTAGCTTGTTCACTTGAATCTGTTGGTGCTTGTTGAGAGATATCACCCAAGTTGACATTAGGAGGAGGAACTGAATTAGATGACATTGTTGCACTTTGAAATGGGGATGACATGAACTAGGACTGAAACACATAATTAAACAAGGTTCAGAAGAAGTAATTATTTTACTAAATATATTTTAGATCATTGGTGGATCAGACTTAATTACCAAGAATTTCTAAACAAGGTTCAGAAGAAGCATGACACGTATAGGGAATTACTAAGAGGTTAGAGGTCCTACAATTACAAAAGAGACTTAATTACCAAGAATTTCTAACGAAAGAGAGATAAGAGATAAGAGAGAAACCTTCATCGTGAGCTAAAGAAAGAGACTCGCACATACATACATATTGCCTCCTTTAGAGAAACTCCCTCCCCGCCTCCTAACGAGAGGCCAAGAACTCAATGAGAGCTTCCCAGTTCAGAGGCATCCTTGTCCTTATAAAAAAAAAGTAGTTCTATATTTGTATGATGGTTTTCTTTCAGCACACACTACATACACATGAACAAGCAAAGATAATGTCAGTTTGAGTCAATTGTAAAAGCTACATAGTTCATTTATGTCTCTTATTCTGTATATATGGTATAAAAATAGAGCATCTAACTCATCAACAATACAAGTCAATTACTCTTCAGCTTTTTCCACGGTCCATATTTGCAAGTTTGCTTGTTTCGTTTGAAGGTTAAGGGACTAAAACCAAAGTTTGAGCAAACTTGAGAAACAAAAAATGGTACCAACCCTTAAAATTAAATGCAGATAATTTCACATGTGAAATAAAACTTGTCCTTTTAAATTAATGCTCAAACGAGACACTCTAATAGCACAATGCAATCATACCACTAACAGAAACATGATTAAAGATAAAATTACATCAAACTAAAAGGAAACACATACATTAAATTATCAAGTTACAGAACCCAATCCTAATGACAAACAAACAAACAGAAATCTCAATACACACATTAAATTATCAAGTTACAGAACCCAATCCTAATGACAAAGATAAACAAATAGAAATCTCAATACACACATTAAATTATCAAGTTACAGAACCCAATCTTAATGACAAATAAACAAACAGAAACCACTGCTTTTGCACGCATGAATCATCATCAGCAAGAAGAGAAGAAATGGATCCAATGAACAAAAATAAGCTACGAGTTTCTCTACGTAGCCGCTACGTACAATGACATAGGTGAATCATATTCTTATGATATGATAAATGTGTTCAATGAGTTTCCTCATGATCCCAAAGCCTTTACCCAGGTTAATTTGGGGTTTTATGTGATAGCAACACTCAGAAACTGAAAGAAAGATTCAGCTAATACTAAATTAATCTACTAAAAAATGAGAATATTTCACCATATAACAAACATCTGCCAACTCTAAGTCTCTAACACAATCTTCAACATCTAGAAGAAGAAGAAACTTCTACATTACCTAGGGCTGGACAGTGGACAGCGAAGAACAGGAAGACACAGATCGACTCTGATTCGCTCGTCGGACTCCCTTGCCAATCGCCGAACAAATTGAAAGAAAGAAGGTAGAAGGAGGAGAATCGCGGCCTGAGAGTCTGAGACACACACCAGTCGCCAACGAGAAAGAAGGTAGAAGGAGGAGCCGACGGTGGGGGAGTGGGGACGGTGAGGTCGATCGGGAAACTTAGGATTTGGGGACTTAGGGTTTCGAGGTCGACTGGTCGAGGCAGACGCAGGAGTGGTCACGCGGAAAGTCACCGACGAGAAAGAAGGTAGAAGGAGAAGCCGACGGTGGGGGAGTGGGGACGATGAGGTTGATCGGGAATTTGGGATTTGGGGACTTAGGGTTTCGAGGTGGACAAGTGGACGACTGGTCGAGGCGGGGAGTGGTCACGCGGATATGAGATTGAGGAATGCATTTGGCTCTTTTTTTTTTTTTTTTTTTTCAATGATTGGACACTTGGCGACAGCGACCGGCGAAAGAGAGGCAGATTTAATTATTAATATATTTAATTATTAAATATATATATATATATATTTGTGTAATTACCATTTTGCCCTCCTTAACAGGCCGGCCTGACAGGCTTTTTAGGCCTACTAAGAGGCCTGAGCCTGGCCTGTTAAGGAAAACAGGCCTGAAATTCGGCCTTGGCCTGGCTTGTTAGCTTGACAAGCCAGGCCTGCTCAGGCTTTTAGTAGGCCAGGCCACAGACCCCTGGCCTTTTTCCACCCCTAGGCTTGAGTTATAAGCGAGATTGAATCTGTAACTTCCCATTTATATGGAAGCATTCATACCACCAAGCTACAAGGCCTTTAATGGCCCTATGACTTTATAAACTCTATTTTCAGGGTGATCTAAAATTTGCATGTGTTGCTAATTTGATTTAATTAGTTCCGGCCAATGGACCAGTAGTACTGCATTAAAAGCAGCAAAATATGTGAATGCAAGCCAAACTCATTAAGTGACTCAGCTTCATCCATTCCCTGATATCGTTTCATAAGATTATTCATATTGTTTTGAACATAAAAGTTTTAAAAAAAAAAATAAAATAAAATAGGAAAACATTTATTTCCCTCGCTCCCCGGAAAATATCATTCATAAATCCATTTTGCAAATCAAAATCCTTTTCTCTCTTTTTAATGTAGTGATAAATGTAGGTAAGAAGTTAGTATGAAGGGCAATTTTTAAAATCTCATATTAATTTTTTTTAATAATTAAGCTTATTGAATAATATTCACTATTTTTTTTTTAATTTTGTGTGATTCAAGTAAAAATTTATAAAAAGGGAGAAAAATAACAGTAAATGTGATAGAAGTAGTATTAGAGCCCGTTTAGATGAGCTTTTTAAAAAAAGTGCTTTTTTGTAGTTTTTTTAAAGCTCTAAAGCTTTTGAAGCATTTTGGCTTTTGTTTTTGTTGACTTTTTTTTTTTTTTTAAAAAATATCATCTAAACACATAAATTAAAAAAAAATATTTTTTTTTGGTATTAAAAAAGTGTTTTTTTAATAAAAAAAATCCCATCTAAACGGGCTCTTAATTATGTGAGAAACAGGATAAGGAAAGATATGACCTGCTCCTTTGGTCCTCTTTATAACGTTGGGAGAGATCCCCCCCCCCCCCCCCAAAAAAAATTATATAAGTCACGCTATTACATTTTTTAAAAACTTATACAATTCTACCCTTTATTTATTATAATATACAAAATAAAGTTGAAAAGTTGTTATATTCTAATACAAAGCTAATAGAATTTAAATTTTTTCTTAATTCTAGTGTGACATGTTAAAAAAGATTTCTAAATAAAACCAAAATCCATAAACTTGTTTTGGTGCAAAGTTTTTGTAAGGGCGAGGGTACCTTGAGCCCGTGAGAAAAGGCAATTAAATGAAGCACATATAATATGGTATAGGCAAGACAGTTCAATCAATATTACGCATGAAACAAAAATAAAATACTGAGATTCATTCTTTGAAAAAAAAAAAAAAAAAATCCCTCCGGTCTTAATTATAAGACTTAGTTGACTTTTTTACCGAGATTAAGGAAATTAATTAAATTACTTTAGAGTATTTTTTTTTCAAACTATTTAGTTTGACTAATAAACTAATAAATAATCTAAAAATACACAACATATGAAATGATTAAGTAATTTATTTAGCTTTTTAATCTCTTTAAAAAAAGTCAACTAGGTCTTATAATTAGGACATGAGATAGTAACATTTTTCTAATTGATTAAATCAGAACTTTTATATATATATCTGTGTGTGTTAATTGATTCCAATTTTTTTCATCCCAATTGGATTTTAATTTATCCAAGAGTACTGATCTCTTAAAATGTCAACTCAATTAAAACAGAAGTGCATGACTTAAAAGGTAAGGCTGAAATTTCTCTAAGCCAAAAAAGCATATAGAACAAAAAAAGAAAGAAAGTATGTTTGACACTTAATTTCATCTCGGAAAGCATATTTTGAATCTTATGTTTTAATTACTAGCTAGCTAGCTGCCATTCTAGACAAATATAATAAGGTGAGGGAATGTCTTCGGGTAAGTGTGCAGCCAAAGGAATGTTGGTTGGACAATGACAGCCACTTTGTTTGTATATATCTTTAGAAACAGCCACTGTACAGTCAACATATACTATCTCTGACTAATTAATTAAGTTTTTAATTATCATGCATGAGTCCAAATTAAAGAAGAATATCATTTTTGGTCACATACTGATATTCTTCCAACTATATATTTTTATATTTAAATGATAAGAAAGATGAAGAATAATTATAAGCATGAGAGAATAATTGTCTCGGACAAGGTAGTTAAAATCGAGATTTTATGTAAAATCGGAAGAAGGATAAAAAATCGTAAAACGTAAAATCGTAACGTAAAAAAAAGCGTAACAACATAAAAGCGTTTGGAAAATTAGTATAATCATTTTAATGAAAAAAATCATAAAAACGTAAAATCATAGTGATAAATCGAGATTTTAACTACCATGATCTCGGGAACATCCTCTCGATCTCTCTGTTTTTTTAATAATTAAATTAGTAGTTACTGACTTGTTGCATACAACGTGCGATTTGTATGGTAATTAACGTCTGGGGAAATTCTTGTATGAATTTGATTTGTCACATTATTTATTTATGGTCTAATCAATTAAAACACAATAACTTATGAGTTCATTTAAGCACCTTTCCTAAATATTAGTTGTCTTATTAATAAAATTAAAAGATTTCATTGGATTCACTTTTTCATTATTTGTAAAATCTTAATTAAGCTATTCATTTTTCAGCCAACTAAGATTAATGTTAGCTGATCAGTTGTTATATTTTAATTAGTCAGGCTACAAATGATGTGGCAAACCAGGTTTACAAAAGAGTTTCTCTTAATGTGCTTGATTAATGGCTACCTGGACTATATATCTTAAAATCCACATTTTTAAGTTATTGTGAATAAAACGGAGATGATGTGTGAAGCTAAACATGAAAACAAATTTTAGCTTATATATTTTGCTAAATGAGTAGCCTAGCATTAGCATATGCTTTGAATGAAAATAGAGTTGAGAGTAAGTGGGCATTTTCATTTTCAAAACTTTAAGCTAGCTGCTTTACATGCCTGATTACTTGAGAGTTGAGATAAGATCTACATAAAAAGTACTTATATTATCACATTACTAATAATTAATTAACATTGAAATAAATCAGAAATGGATTGGACGTAACATCAAAGAGAAACCTCTCAAATCAACCCTAATAACTTCTGTTTTCAACCATTTTTTTTATTGACATGATTGAGTTATATTCGAATATTGTATTGACCTAATTGAAAAGCTATTTTCTTAAATGTATTTTCTATATTCATATACACTAAATCGATATCCTTTTACTTAAGGAAATCACCTCTTGCGCTAAGACTAACACTAACTGATTTTCAACGTAACAACTCCTTTTTGTGTGTGCAGTAAATGCATGTCTGAGATATGGCTTCTGGTAATTAAGTCACCGGGCATTCTGGGAGTAGTGTAATGGGAATAGGGATGGAAAGAAAGAATCCTAGAGAAAGGAGACTAATAATGGTTGATCATCGTACATTCATACAAGAATTCACATAGCTGTCCAAACTCCATGGTTTGCTCGTCACGTGACCTCATCTCTTCTTCCTCCTTCTCTGTTCAAACCTGCCCACTTGTGCTTACAACTATTTTGCGTCCTTAGCTTCCTTTCATTCATTCATAAAGAAACCAGACTTTAATTAAAATGAACATTATCTTCTGTTGCTTCATTAATATTGAAAATATAATAGTTCATCCTTATAATTGACATGCCATAATATACTACGGATTTGGATTCAGTCCACTGCGCCTCCCCATTCACTGCTGTCCACTGAGCAAAAACAACACTGATCTCTCTCTCTAATAAATATTTTGGGATACTGTAGGTATTAAAAAAAGATACTTTAGGATATTGACCCAGTCTTAAAAAATACATCATGATCCTGAAAAATTATTTTAGAATGTTGAAAAAATATTTTAGGATCTTTTGGTACTAAAAAAATACTTCAAGATAATGACTAAGGATACTGCTGGTACTGAAAAAAATACTTAATGATCTTGAAAAATTATTTTAGATCTTAAAATAATTTTTCAAGATCATTAAGTATTTTTTCAATACCCGCTAGTGTCCCCTGTCAGTATCCTGAAGTATTTTTTTAGTACCGGTTGATACCCTAATATTTTTTCAACATCCTAGAATAATTTTTTAAGATCATAAAGTATCTGTTAGTATTTTTTCAATACCGGTCAGTATTCTGAAATATCTTTTTAGTACCTACAATATCCTGAAATATTTGTTAAAGAGAAAGAGAGAGAGATCAATGTTGTTTTTGCGCAGTGGATAGCAGTGAATGGGAAGGCGCAGTGGATTGAATCCAAATCCAATATACTACTCCCTCCAATCTTTAACACAAGACTTGGTAAACTTTTTTACAAAGATTGAGGAACCTAAATAATTTACTTCGTCATGATATATGTTTGTATCATTAGATCTTATTTCAGTTTATAAGTTAGGTAAATTAATTTAGAAAGAAACAATAAATATAAATACCTTAAAGTAACCTATTTAGGCTTCATTAATCTCTCAAAAAAAAAAAAAAAAAAAAAGGCCCGTTTGGCTTAGTGGTAGAAGTGATAACTTATTTTATATTTGACTTTTACGGCGGATGCTCGATAGGAAAAAAGTCATGTTGTAAATGTGATTTTTGTTTGGATTAACGGTGGTAGAAGTGGTTTTTCCCCCCAAATGGAAACATGTTTAGTTTAGTGATTGAAAAGTTAGTTGGGCTAGAAAATGGCTAAAAAGGGCATGAGTCTTATTGAATACTATATATATTAATATTAATTGTATATATTACGATAAATAAAGATAAAAAGTTATATTTATATTCAATATTGAAAAAAAGGAAAAATAAATGTATTTATTATTTAAAAATATATTTAAATTTACATTTGCATATATTGATTCATTATAAAGAATTTATATGGAAGATTTAAATTTTAGAGGTATAATCCCAAATTATGTTTTTGGAAGAAAGAGAAAAAATAAACATATATAAATATAGAAATTGTTAAAAAGAGAAAAAAGGAAAAGAAAAGAAAATAATTAGAAGAAAAAAAAAAATGCTTGGTGGTGGGGCCCATGCTCATGCTCAGAGCTAAGAGGAAAACATAATTCTTAGTGGTGGAGCCCACATCATATGTCAAAAAGTTGAGATTTTACTTTTTTTTTTTTTTTAATACCTAAAACAGCCTCAAAGCAAACAGAGCTTTTATATACAAGTTCAAAGGGATTGGCCAAAATATTTGAAATACCTCTAATAGGGATGATCAATATTAAAAACATCAAATTACATAACCATTTCAAATAAAACTCATAATACAAAGTCAAAATAAGTTTCCAAAATATTTCAGAGTTAAATACAATGCGAAGTCCTAGGGTCATGACAAATAAAAATAACATAACATAAGATACAAGAGTACAAAAGAGCCTTCAAAGCTCACTCCATAGGTGCCTTCCTTTGCTTCCTACTAGAATGTTCACCTGAAAAATGTTAATATAGGATGAGATTTCACGTCTCAGTAACTGCTGAAAGTTTCAACGTACACAAGCAAATTATATATGACAAAAAGCAAGAGTTGATTACGTATATATATTTGTATATATCATAATTTCTCATACAAAATTCTTTTGTAGAAGTAATAATCATTATATCAAATTGTGAACTACACAATTACACAATATGCAACCTCCCTTATATCGTCATCCACCCTTGTACCGCTGACTGGAGCCATAGACTAACATATAGTCTAATAGAAACTCCTTTATTTGACTGGATGGTTCTAACCTCATCAAAACTTAAGATATACCTGGCCAAAGTTATAGAGCTTAAGTATGGACTATGGCTCCCCTCCTTAAAAATAACAACTAGAGAGGTGTCACGTGTCCCACAACTCCAATGTAATCCTGGCTAGAGGAAAACATAGAAGATGAGGCTCTGACAAATACCATTCACTGTACACCGAATGATGGTATAAAGAAATCTTATAATTCAAATTCCTTCTTACCCTAACTTACCACATATACAGCCGCTATAATAATTATATTCAATAAAAATAATGTATATTAAAATAAGCTTCCATTTATATAAAATATCATCACAAGGTAAACTAAACATCACATAAAACCTCATCAGACCAATTTGTCATTCTTGAAATTTGAAGGACTAAACTGTCATTTTTGAATTCGGGATTAAACCGTAATTTCGAAATCCGGGGAAAGCGTAATTTTCCGGGTACAAAACGGTAATTTTCATGGGCACAAAACTGTAATTTTAGTTGGGCTCAAACTATAATTTTTATTGGGCACAAACTGGAATTTTCAACTTTTGTTATAATAATATTATAATAAATATACATATAACTCAGTCCATAAAACAAAATAATTCATAATCATACACAATTCACAAGTATATGGAAGAATATTCGAGTTACCGTTACTCGCTAATTCCCACGTAATCACGAAAAAGCTACTACCGGTCTCCTCAAATAATTATCTTTACGCTTTTCCTCTCTCATTCTTTCTCTCATCTCTTTATTTTGTAACACGGTTGGTTTCTCCGCTGAATACGCACTCGAAGATACATATTTATAGTTGTTGAGGAAAGGGTGATTCAGATGAAAATGGGGGTAAACACCACCTTTTCTAAAACATGTGTGTGTATATATTATTATAATATATTATAATAATAAAAATTATTATTATTATTTTTAATTTTAATTTTATTTTTAACTAATATTAGAAAGTTTTCTCCTATACTAAATTTTTCTTGGTAAATTAATTACCATTAATCTATCCTATCATTATTCTAAATAAATTTTAGGACGTTACACACGTCCCACTGAGCTTTTTCTTTGCTGAACTTTTGGCTAAAAAGCTGTCCGTTCAAAACAAACTCTTATCTTATATTAACAACTAGAGGTGATACTACATACATAGACATATTTTGTCGCTAAAGGAAAAAAAAGCTTATTGTAATCCCCAATAGCAACAGCTCATCCTCTGGATGATCAGGGAAAATTCAGTTTATCTGAGCGTATAGATTTATTTATTTTTTCAATTAGTGATTTTAAATAATTTTTTTAAAATATTAGTTAAAAATTTATTTTTATTTTAGATTCTCAATCAATTAACTATCCAGATCCACTAGTGGAAAAAAGGCTTTTAAGACCAGACAAAAGTGGGGTCGTAAGACCGGATATGCGGCGGTCTTGTTCCAGTGCAGTATTAAAAGTCTACCATTTAAGACCGGGACTCGAACCGGTCTTAAAGAAACTCTTTTAAGACCAGGACATTTAAAAACTTGGGTCTTAAAAAGTTGTACTAAATGAAGCCGAAATATTTTTTGTTCGGTCTAAAGCTCAACTTTTAAGACCGGTCAAACAATAGGCCGCTCTTAAAAGATCGTAATTATAAGACCGGACAAGACACATACGGTCTTAAAAGACCGACTTTCAAGAGTGGATGATAAATACATCCGGTCTTAAAGATTTTTATTTAAGACCGGACTTCTAAATATACCGGTCTTAAAAGACCAACTTTTAAGACCGTTTAATATCAAAACTCAAAAGTGTCGACCTTTAAGACCGGTCATATAATTACATCCGGTCTTAACAAGTGAACATTTAAGACCGGCTTATTATTTCCGGTCTAAATTTTCCAATTTTTCTATTTTGTTCTTCCGATTATATATATATATACATAAATCCACCACCCAATCCAAGACATAAAAGTCGATATTTTAAGCTACAAACTATGAACAATTATTTGAATAAATTGAATTGGAAAAAGAATACAAATATTATTCACCATGAGCTATTTGGCCTCTTAATTAATGATTACTATGACTACAACACCTAAATTAATTCATACAATAAGATAACTTACTTACAAATACAATAAGTTACAAGTACAACATACATGCGCCCAAAATAATATTCACCATGCCTTCATCATCGATTCCCCCACCCAACAACGTAACATCCTCTTATATAACATGCCCCTTTGGATCGGATCACGCCATAAAAATAAAACAAGAACAAAATTCATAGTCAGTGACATTAACTATGAACATAGATAGAAGGAATATAATATATATAGTTAAAGCCTTAATTAAAGTCTTCAAAGAAATCTGCATATGAATATTACCTTATGAATTGACTCTTTTATAAAGTGATATCTTCCCATATCCCTTCTTGATGATCACTTCTTATCGGGTTCATTATCCGCTTCATCTTCTTCGTTCATGTCCCAGGTAGACCCCTTGAAAAAGGAGTACTCTCGGGGAATACCATAATTTGAATTCATTTCCTCATCAATATCAATGACCCTCTTTCCTTGGAGAGCTACGAGACCACATTTTATTTTCTTGATCGGTGATATAGAACACTTGTTTTGCCTGGTCTCGCCATAATAAAAGGTTCATCTCCAAAACTTCTACCATTGACATCGACTAATGTAAATCCTAGCCGATCGATCCGAACACCATTATTGACATTAACCCACTTGCATTTGAAAATGGGAAATCTAATTTTCACATAGTCCACCTCCCAAATCTCTTCAATAACCCCATAATATGGCATGACTGCCAATAAAGGGCTCTTGTCTTTCGAACTGGAGAAGTACATAGATTCAGCCTCTAACATAACACCATTGTTCGGGATTTGTGCTCGTATCATCTAGGGACTTCGTGTAAAATGTATAACCATTGATCACATACGAATTCCAACTTATGACATCAACCTCGGGACCACCGCTAACCATTTGATTGTATCGAAACACATTCCTCTCCCTCGACCTTTTGTTTGAACCCGGTTTGCAAAAGTTACGTTTATGCTCCCTAATCAACCTTTGTTGGTCATTCGATGATTTTCTTTCCTTACAGTGCTTTTATGTGCAGCTATCTTTGGCTTGAACTTCATCGACGTTATTCAAGATGTACAAGTGGACTAGTGACAATTCATCGGGATCCACACTCTTTACGGAAGCCCTCGTCTACCCCCATCGACATCGACGTTTTGGAAGCCCAATATGTCTTACTTTGGCCAAATAATCTTGACAAAATTCCATGGCTTCTTCGAAACATATTTGAACAATCGATGCTTTCGGCGGTATGCGTTCTTCACGTACCCTTTTAGGAATTTCATAGATCTTTCAATTGGGTACATCCACCGTAAATGGATAGGGCCGCACATCTTTATCTCCTCACTAGATGAACAATTAGATGAACCATGATGTCAAAAAATGTAGGAACAAAAAGCTTCTCAAGGTGGCACAAGATAAGATATCCTTCATTCTCCAATTCATCCAACTTTTCAATCTCGAAAACTTTACTACAAACCGCATTGAAGAAGACACAAAGTCTAGTCAAAACGACCGAAGATCATATTCGCGGATGCCTCGAATAGCTATTGGGAGTATTTGTTGCATCAAGACATGACAATCATGAGACTTTTGGCCTACTAATTTCAAGTCCTTCATCGATACAAGCCTCTTAAAATTTGAAGAATACCCCGTGGGAACTTTTGTGCCATGTAAACACTCACAAAAACTTCGTTTCTCATCCTTAGACAAAGTATGAGAAATAGGGGGGACAATAAGTTCTCTTCCCATCTCGGCCTTGGATGTAACTCTTCGCGTATTCCCATTGCTATCGAGATCAATCTTGCCTTCACACCATCCTTGGAACTACCTTGTATGTTGAGAAGCGTGCCGACAATACTATCACATACGTTTTTCTCCACATGCATGACATCAATATCTTGTGTCTCACATCAAGATTGCGCCAATATGGAAGATCGAAGAATACGAGATCTCTTTTTCCATATATTTGTTTCTTTTCTACACTTTGCAGTCTTACCGAATACGACATTGATATTTTTCACCTTTTCATAAACTTGCTCCCAGTCAATGCCATGCGAGGAGCATCTTCATACTCTTAGCCACCAAAAAAGGCTTTCTTCAATCGACGATATGGGTGGCCCCGTCTAAGAAATCTCCTATGTCCAAGATAAACCGTCTTTCTTCCATGTTGAAGTTGATGGTAGCGTGTGCCTTCTTCACAAACCGGACATGCTTTATGGCCTTTTACACTATACCCCGACAAGTTCCCATATCTTTGGGAAGTCGTTTATAGTACAAAATATCATGGCTCGCATTTTAAACACCTCCTTCTTGAAAGAGTCAAAAACATCAACACCTTCGCCCACAACTCCTTCAAGTCTTCGATCAAGGGCTGAAGGTAAACATCAATGTCATTTCCTGGTTGTTTCGGTCTCGAAATCAACATAGACAGCATGATGTACTTTCGTTTCATGCATAACATTGGAGATAAGTTGTGAATAATTAGTAGTACAGGCCATGAACTATGTATGCTGCTAAGGCTTCCATATGGATTCATGCCATCCGTGCTAAGGGCAAGCCTAAGGTTCCTAGGTTCTTCACCGAAGTTCGGAAATAATTGATTGATTTTCTTCCATTGAGAAGAATCGGCCGGATGTCGAAGCTTACCATCAGAAATCCTCTCATCTGCATGCCACCTCAAATTTTTTGCATCATTTTCATTCGCAAACAACCGCTTGAACCTTGGTATGATTGGAAGATACCACAACACTTTTGCCGGCCCCTTATTTGACTTGTACCTTGGGGTTTCACATTTCGGACAACTCTGCTCCTCTTCAAACTCTTTTCTATACAACACGCAATCATTCGGGCATGCATGGAGCTTTTTGTACTCCATCCCCGGTGGACAAAGTATTTTCTTAGCATCATAGTATCGATGCGACAACACATTATCATCCGGAAGCATGTCCTTAAAAGCCTCAAGCATTTCGAAAAACTCTTGTCGCTCCATCCATGACGTGCCTTCAAGCTTACCAATTTCAATAAAGCATTCAACAATTGGTATTTTTTACACCCACGGTATAGAGGGTCTCGCATCTTTGCACATATTACCATATGCATGTGATTGATGAAAAGCCTCTTCTCCTACATCACGGATAATGTCCTCATGTGATCATCTATATCCGTGTCATTATCATCAAAGGCCACTTCCCTATGTTGAGACCCACTTGGTATTTTTTCACCATGCCATACCCATACCGTATAAGTATTACAAATTCCTTCACAAATTAAATGTGTGTGTATAACTTCGGGACTTAGTCGCCTCTCATTCAAACATTTTACACAAGGGCAATAAAACTTCCCACCCTCAGCATGGGCATTTTGTTTAGCAAATTTTATAAAGTCCCTCACCCCATTTTGATATTCAACACTCGTCCGTTTAGCATTTATCCAACTGTGATCCATAGTAGAATTCCTATATATATAGACGGAAAGATTTAACATACATATATATGCTCAAATGTCAGTTATGTCTTTTTTTTTCCTTTTTTTCGGATAAACTTGCTCATTAAATGCAGAACGAAGAATAACTTTTGGTCATAAATGTATCGCAGAGAATCCAAGAAC
This sequence comes from Acacia acuminata, assembly GCA_019022655.1. Taxonomy (NCBI): domain Eukaryota; kingdom Viridiplantae; phylum Streptophyta; class Magnoliopsida; order Fabales; family Fabaceae; genus Acacia; species Acacia acuminata. The sequence goes on from JAFJYI010000199.1 coordinate 912,317, forward strand.
CAAAATAAATGCATGAAAAGGAAATTAAATGCATCGCGTGAAGGTCTTGTGGACTCACCTGTATCATATAAATTCAAATGCGTTTGCTTAGTCTTTCTTCTCCCGCCACGAACGTTGATGTTCAGGCGAGAAAGAGTACCCTAAAAACATTTATTGGTCGGTTGGGTAGGTCTAAAATGCAATTATAATCTTCAAAATACAATATCCATTAACAACACGAAACCCACAAGAACATTTGATCGATTTCGCTCAACCCGGGAAAAACCCGAATGATGAGCGGGAAAATCATAAAGTTATATAACCGAAACACCTCTTACGAGCTTGGTCTATAGACGTTTAGCTAAGGAACCGAGAAAGTGATTGTCGAGAGGTACAACACGAACCGACGACGAAGTGGCGACAGAACCCGAGTAACACTTTAGAAGCGCGACAAGAGAAGTTCAGAGAGGGAAATTTAATATTCCGCGACGAGAGCGAGACATGTTTTATATTTGGGATTTTATTAAGACCGGACTTTTATAATCCTCCGGACCTAAATTGAGACAATTAAACCGGTTCATTAAAAGAACACGGTTCTATATATACAACTTTTTAAGACCGTCGTTTTATAATACTCCGGTCCTAAAATTCTTTTTGTGATTTACGAAAAAGGATTTGGCGAGCGCAAAGAATGAATGAATAAAAATTAAAGAAAAAGCTGGAGTTTCTTTAATTACATATATTACTTGCATATGCACGTACACAAGAAAAAATACAAAACAAAAACAAGCGAGAAAATTATCAAAAACAAGAATCGACTAAACATCTCCTAAAGCTTATTATCCTCCAAAGCCTTGGCGATTTCGGCGTGAACAGCATTAATTTCCCATGGGAGATCGGCAAGTTTGTCTTACTCGAATCGGCCACAATGCTTCATTAGAGGAAAGAGGAGAGGGTCGGTAGTAGTCGCGGTGGGGCCAAGAGGTTGGAGAGGGGGAGCGGGAACCTCTTCATCATCCGAAGAAATAACAATGGGTCCAACGACCCGAGACTCTTTCGTCACAATAGGACGGACTCTCGATGGAGGAGGCGCACCGTATAACGATCGACGGAAGGCACGAGCATCACGACTAAGAGCACCCCATGAGCGGTTCTCTTGAATCTAACCATGGTTTGAGCGGTTAGGGCGAGAGAGGTATGAGGAGTTAATTAATTAATAATAGAGAGATTTGTTCTCGAGATAGCCACGTACGTAGTTTGGAGTTACGAGGTAGTGAGGAATTAATAAGGAGTTATAGGAATGCGGTATAAAATTCCATTATTTAATATTTTTCCAATTCATTTTATTTTAAGACCGACCTTTTATCATTAACCCGGTACTTAGAGGTATGCGGTATAAAATTCTATTATTTAATTTTTAAGACCGATCTTTTACAACAAGTCCGGTCCTAAAAGTCTTACCTTTAAGACCGACCTTTTATCATTTACCGGTACTTACAATTGTTCAAATGAATGATGCGAGTCTCTTCGGCTTCGAGATAAACTTCCCAACTAGGCGTCTCCTCGTATTCGATGAACAATCGTCTCCTCGTTAAAGCTTTCGGCGTTTCACATTGTTCGGGATGGGTTCTCTATTTAAACCCGTTGTTACTATACTTTCTTCACATTCTTCTCCCCGGGTCCTCCGTTTCATCCTCCTCCTCTTCAACCTCGGCCATTGTTTGTAATGGCTGCTCCCAGGTCCTCCGTTTCCTCCTCCTCCTCTTCAACCTCGGCCCCACTCCGCCACCGCCTCCTCCAAATCCAAGCGTGAGCGGTTGGTGCGATCAACTTGGTGGCCGCGTCGATCAAATCGATCGACGTTTGGGCCAATTGGTTGGCTTGCTCATACCATGAACAACAAGCTGAACATGGTACTCCATGCCAATGACGTGAACTACGATCCCGCCGAGACGACTCCGACAACTCCGACGACTCCGACGCCCCCTCCCTTTCCGACTACGAGAGGGATTAGTTTTTTTTTTTGTTGCTTTTTTATTTTTTTTTTTTTTGTGATCGCCGCCTTTTATAGGCGGCGTAAAAATTAGTAAATAAAATATTTTTAATTTTTGTTCTCGTGCGAGTTTAGTACTTTATCGAACCTGGAAAGCAATAAACAAGGCAACTATGAAGGACGGATAATGGCGAGACTAAAAAACCTAAAATAAAAGAATGAAGACTTTAGTTAGTAAATCGACGGTCCTAAAAACACGCCATTTTTGTCGGCTTTGGTTTCCATATCCGATTGCCTCTTATCCTTTTCATTATCGTCTTTCTTTTTCCGACAAAAAGGAAACAAACAAAACAATGTCCTCGTGTAAATCCAACAACAGAAATTCGCAAAATACGAGTTAAGAACATACAAAAAAAAAGGAGCTTTTACCTTATTCGGACAAGAACAAACAAAGTGACTATTCTTCTCAAGGTTGGACCTTCGTTGACGTCGGTTTTACCTCCCCATGTGTGAAACAAAGTGTCCTTTTCATTATCTTCCTTCTTTTTCCGACAAAAGACAAAAGACAAAATAAAAAGGGACAGATAATGCTACCTCTACACATGGAAAGGTAAAAACGATAATAAAGAAGGACCTAGCTTGAGCGAAACACGAGAACCTCGGTTGTCTTCAACCCTAACCATTTAATTTGTGCGAAAAGGAGTATTTAAAGGGGAATTACTTTTAAGATCGCACAAATAACAACATACGGTCCTAAAAGTTAAGTGGGGGACTTTTAAGACCGACCTTTTATAATACGTACGGACCTAAAAGTTCATGTATCTTTTAAGCTTTTAGGAGCGGACACTAAATAAATATACGGTCCTAAAAGTCGTAAATAAAATATTTTTAATTTTTGTTCTCATGCGAGTTTAGTACTTTATCCCATTATCTAAAACTGGAAAGCAATAAACAAGGCAACTATGAAGGACGGATAATGGCGAGACTAAAAAACCTAAAATAAAAGAACGAAGACTTTAGTTAGTAAATCGACGGTCTAAAAACACCGCCATTTTTGTCGGCTTTGGTTTCCATATCCGATTGCCTCTTGTCCTTTTCATTATCGTCTTTCTTTTTTCCGACAAAAAGGAAACAAACAAAACAATGTCCTCGTGTAAATCCAACAACAGAAATTCGCGAGAATACGGTTAAGAACATACAAAAAAAAAGGAGCTTTTACCTTATTCGGACAAGAACAAACAAAGTGACTATTCTTCTCAAGGTTGGACCTTCGTTGACGTCGGTTTTACCTCCCCATGTGAGAAACAAAGTGTCCTTTTCATTATCTTCCTTCTTTTTCCGACAAAAAGACAAAAGACAAAATAAAAGGGACACCGATAATCTTTGCCTCTACACATGGAAAGGTAAAAACGATGATAAAGAAGGACCTAGCAAGCGAAACGCATGAACCTCGGTTGTCTTCAACCCTAACCATTTAATTTGTCGAAAAGATGTATTTAAAGGTGATTGACTTTTAAGATCGCACAAATAAAAACATACGGTCCTAAAAGTTAGGCGGGCGACTTTTAAGACCGACCTTCTATAATACGTCCGGACCTAAAAGTTCATGAAGTTTTTTAAGTTTTTAGGAGCGGACACTATAGAAATATACGGTCCTAAAAGTCTCATACTTTAAGACCGAAGATTTTTGCGGACCTTTAAGACCGGACATGCTGTTAATGAACGGTCCTAAAAGTCTCAGATTTCAAACACTAAATTAAATAGCTATATCCACCATCCAATAATACATTAAGAAACCCAAAATGGACACAAGAAAATTGTTCGAAAAATTAACTACATTTATGTATTGAATTTTACATTGCCTATGTATATTTACAAATGAATTATTCAAAAAAATAAACAAATTTACTGAGAAGATCGATTATTGTTGCTACTGATTATACTTACAAATGAATTTAGGACATTAATTATTGTCCTTTTTGTGACTCTAAGATCAGACCATACGAGATATTCACAAAACACATTGCGTATGTGCTCCGAGTTCATCATCGGGAAAGGGAGTTTTGCATTGAAACATACGTAACATCAAAGACGAGAAGCTGAATTAACTTGCGTGCATATTTCATTTGTAACTTGTAAGCCGAAAACTGAATTAACTTGCATAATATGTAACATCAAATACATTTACCTTTGCGGTTAATTTAGTATCCCTCGCCTTGTAATATCATACATGTGTTTCATGACGTACTGGCAACATAAGTTGGACTCTCGTGGTTGCCGACGGGTCTAAAATGAACAAGAAATATATATCAGAGCATATATATAGCTCAATGACAGAAATATATATCAGAGCATATATATAGCTCAATGACCAAGTTCACAAGGCAGTGTGCTACAAATTAAATATTGTACCAACCTCGGTCACGTACCATATGGGGTCTTTGTCTGAGTAGCACGCCTTTTCTTTTCTACTATTTGGAAGGTCCTCATGGCACTATCATCAAAATCACAAATTTATCAATGATTCACTTAAAATTCACACGAGAGATGTCGGACAAGAGAATCAAAATGACATGCTTACTCGTTGATGGTACGCACCAACGTAGGCAATGGGCGAGTATGAGTGGAGCATAAGAAGATAACTTTATGCTCGTCCATGCACATGACGACCAAGCGCCGTGGCGGCTGAAAATTCACATCGGTAAACTATACTCGGTGATATATATATGTAGCGAGAATTAAGTGAATTGCGGACAAGATTTTTGATATGTACTGTGGAAGAATGGCAAAAAGTACAACTTTCGATCACTTGACATAACCTCTTTGATATGTACTCTGTCTCTCCTCCATGGATGTTTGACTTGAATAGACGGGGCACAAGAATCCAAAATCGTTGATCCTGCACCTTTGAACCAATTCATGATGCAAGAACCTACCATAATGACATCGATCGGGAATTAGTATATATGTATGTATGTCTAAACGATGCATTTAAATGATGTACTCATAGACGAGAAGATACTTACTTCATAAAAATTCTAACAAGCGCATCGGTAAGCTCTGTCGAGGAAGCGGCGGGGACTCAACATCAACGGTGTCAACTTGAACGGGCATAGGATGAGGGACACCTACTACTTCATCGACAGGCCACGATTTATCCTTAAAATATCCACTTTTCATAAGATCGGATATTTTTCCCGGGCGAGCGACCAACTTGGCGATAGGGGATAGAGCTTGAGGAGGGGATGGAGCGACGAGGGGATGGAAGCTGGAGGAGGAGGGGTTGAAGCTTCGGGAGCGGTAGAGACATGTACAAGCTTCACTTGGCCAAGGGATGAAGGTTCCCTTGACATCACTCACAAGCTTTAGCTCATCGGTTTGGAGAGAGGCTGTGCATTAATGATCACCTTTTCAAGCGACACTCGACTTCATCATCGGGCATTTGTTGGTGGTGTACAGTTGATCCCAAGTTGTGAACAGTCCCTTTTGCAACCAATAATCGTCCATCATGATGATCGGGATCGTCCACATAAAGGTCACAAGGTTGCTCTGACTGTCCATCAATGCAGCTCCCTCTAGTGCTCTGCTGCACAGTTGCAGGTGAGTGTGTGAAGGAACAGTTTGGTCTACGGACGATTGCTCAAAAGCGGCCTCGGTGACTCGGTTCCTCCTTCATCGGCTCATCTCGGATTGAAACATTGCGGTCATTGAAGCTTTATTAGCGGCCCGTCTGGTCCATCTCCTCTAGGGTAACCATACTTTGTCTATGGCGTTTGGATGTACCAAAGACTTGCTTTATGCCTACCCGTCCTCCAATCCCCCTTACACGCCCGGGTGATCCGGTTTTCCGGCCGCAACGGCCGAACATCATTCCTCCGTCCGACACAAAAGATCCCTCTGCTTCTTTGTTTTTAAGATCTTCTGTAAGATACGGATAACGAGAAGCTTAGTAATGAAACATGTTTAGTAACTAAAAAATAACAATAACGATACTTACAATTCTTTCAAAGCAACTAGACGAGTTTGTTCACTCGTGTAGGCGCGCAGCTTTGCCGAATATGCAACCACAACTCCTCGCGACGTATTGGAGATGGAGGAGCATGTATCACGAAGGATTGGATTACGCTTCATCATCCAATCTCTTAAAACAGCGGCCATCAAATCTTTTCGGCCTTTTGATATCCGCCGCGAGAAGCCCTATGAGGGCAATCATTCTTTCTACCTATCTCCTGTGCTTGTTCCCTTCTTTTCGTGAATCGGGATTGAAAACATCTATTAATTATGAATTCCAGCCATGCATGTCACTAACGAAATTAGAGAACTTCGCTTCATATGAACGTCAATCAAACGGTAGTAGTCAAATTCTTCACTTCATCAAGTTTCAACATTTTATTTAAGGAAGATGTAGAATTGTAGAAGAAATTGGAGCTATGTTTTGTAGTGCTAGCTAGATAGATAGGTTAAGAAACAAAAGAGAATTATGCTTACGAGAATAATACAAACTTGATCCTTTTTAAGGCATCCGGTGGGATCAGTGATCCCCATTAGATAGTAACAATTGGGTATATAAAGTTTCCCCCTTTTAAGACTATTCGATCATTTCCTCCTTTGCATAAGACAAACCATTACACAATTAATACCTTCTCATCGGTAATTTGCCTTTTCGGGGTTGACATATCGGACTTGCATAGACAAAGGCTTACGAATAATACAAACTTGATCCTTTTTAAGGCATCCGGTGGGATCAATGGTCCCCATTAGATAGTAACAATTGGGTATATAAAGTTTCCCCCTTTTAAGACTATTCATTTCCTCCTTTGCAAGACAAACCATTACACAATTAATACCTTCTCATCGGTAATTTACCTTTTCGGGGTTGACATATCGGACTTCCATAGACAAAGGCGGGAAATGTATACTTCTATTCACACACCGAACTATTATATAACTAACGGGATTAGATGAACACAATAACATACACATATCCGCACGGGTTAATAAGCAAACAAAAGGGAAAACAAAACTAAATATATACTCACGAGCTTCGGGAGTGGTCCGGAAGAACAAATTGTCGCCAAATTCGTTCATCAATAAATGTGTAAACTTCCCAAGGATGTTTGGCGGGCGGAACATCGGAGAAAATATACGTGTTAGCGAGAAAGGTCTTAAACTTCCTCACACCGATCAAAGACAATAAGACAATGTCTTGTCTTTCAACTTCTTGATCGGGGACGGTGTATATAACCGGATAGTCTCCCAAATAGGATCCTTTACATTCTTATAGTCCACACTTTTCCACTCATCCGTCAAGATGCTAACCTTTTTGCGTGCTAGACGGTACCGACAAAACTATTATATTTGCTTTTATTAGGGCCAGACGGGTTCCAACCTTGCATCAAAGCGAATCTCGAGCTTTGACCCGAAGTCCGAGCTTAGGGTCACATCCATCATTCGTGTGCCTCTTCTACCACGGCGTGCGGGCGATTACGAGCCTCATTGTGAGATGAAGAGGGTTCGTTCTCACTCACACACCGGTCACACCGAAGGCGGCGTTGCCGGGAACACGAATAGATTCGTTTTCACCGTCCATTTTCGAGACGGGGAAGAGAGGAATGCGAGCAAATGAGAGAGTAACGGGGGCGATGGTACGTGGGCGAGGAAGAGAGGTAATGCAACAGGAAGGGTTTCGGAACGCGAACAGAGGTTCTCCACAGAGTAACAAAAGCTTTCGCGCGAAGAAATGTATAACTTGCTTGGATTTTTAAGACCGGATGAAAAAGAGACGGTCTTAATATTTACATTAATCTCGGTCATATTAAACGTCCGATCTAAAAAGTTTAACCTTTAAGACCGTTCCTTTTAAAACGCCGGTTTTAATATTAATGAACTTTTTCATACCGCAAGTATCATATTTCGGTCTTGAAAGAAAACTTTTAAGACCGTCTTGTTGGAAAGTTCGGTCTTAAAACTTTAGACTTTTTATATTTAAATTTTTCCTTATTATGTTTTACCGTGAGAAAATATAAGTACGGCTATATGAGATATATTTAGAAAGTAATTGAAATTTCAGTTCAATTTTTAAGGCCGGTGGTATTTTAGTCGGTCTCAATAATGATTTTAAGAGCGGTGAAAAATTGGTCCGGTGCAAGAAGTTCTTTATATTTACGGAGCGCCACGGTCATTCCTTTAAGGCCGGAGTTTCCATTGTCATTCTAAATGAGGCGGTCTTAAAGTCTTTTTTTGTACTAGTGATCCTACCAGAGTCACCGTATGGGACCAGCTCTCATTACTCGTTTGAGTAGGAAACGGGCTCCAGTTAATATGTGGCCGATTTCACACACGACCACCTAGCAGTCTTCTCCATACACTACACTTCCATAATTTCATTTCAAGACATTTATAATAAAAAATAAAAAATAGAACGCATTATTAATTATTTCAGTATATTCGTATATAATGAACTATATTCCTCTTCCATTTCTTCCCGTTTAAACGTTTATACCTCCTTCACAAATTATCCCTCTCATCAACATCGTTATCTAGCTCTCCTTCCATTTTGAAGAAATTAAGCTATATGCCATGGGCTCTGAGTCTCTTGTCCATGTCTTCTTGGTCTCCTTCCCAGGCCAAGGCCACGTCAACCCTCTCCTCCGGCTCGGCAAGCGAATCGCCTCCAAGGGTCTCCTCGTCACCTTCTGTACCCCCGAAAGCTGGGCCAAACAGATGAGAAAAGCCAGCAATATCTCCGACGAGCCGGCTCTGATCGGTGACGGCTTCATCCGGTTCGAGTCGTTTGACGACGGTTGGGCGGACGACGAACCCAGACGCCAGGACCTGGACCAGTATCTTCCCCAGCTTGAGCTCGTCGGCAAGGAGCTCCTTCCTCGTATGCTCAAGGCCCACGCCGACCAGTCCCGGCCCGTCACTTGCCTCATCAACAACCCGTTCATCCCTTGGGTCACTGACGTCGCAGAATCTCTCGGCCTACCGTCTGCCATGTTGTGGGTCCAATCCTGTGCTTGCTTCTCTGCTTATTACCATTATTACCACAAGCTCCTTCCTTTTCCATCGGAAGATCAAATGGAAATCTCCGTGCAGCTTCCTAAGATGCCATTGTTGAAACATGATGAGATCCCAAGCTTCTTGTATCCGACAACGCCGTACCCTTTCCTGAGAAGAGCTATCATGGGACAGTATAGGAATTTGGAAAAACCATTTTGTATCCTCATGGACAGCTTCGAAGAACTCGAACACGAGAACGTTGAATACATGTCCAAGATTTGCCCTATCCGAACCGTTGGGCCCTTGTTCAAGAACCCTAAAGCACCCAACAGCACTGTGAAAGGTGATCTTGAGTAATGCTTCAAAGATTTTATTCATTATTATTTTAGTATCAAGACTAACTCGAGATCCAGATTGATCGAACACGGAGTCTTAGATCACTTCATCGTTTATTATGTACTCTATTTTATTTAAGGATTATTTGAGAGGTTCTTATTTTCTCAATCTCGACAGGTGACCTGTTGAAAGCCGATGATTGCATCGACTGGCTCAACTCGAAACCTCCATCGTCGGTCGTATACGTTTCATTCGGCAGTGTTGTGATCCTGAAGCAAGAACAAGTGGACGAGATAGCCTATGGGCTTTTGGATTCTGGGGTTTCGTTCATCTGGGTGATGAAACCACCGCATAAAGACTCTGGCTTTGAGCATCATAAGCTTCCAGAAGGGTTTTTGGAGAAAGTAGGGAACAGAGGGAAGGTTGTTCAGTGGAGCCCACAGGAGCAGATTCTGTCACACCCATCGGTGGCCTGTTTCGTGACTCACTGCGGATGGAACTCAACCATGGAGGCGATAACGTCGGGGATGCCGTTGGTGGCGTTTCCTCAGTGGGGGGACCAAGTGACGAATGCTAAGTACATAGTTGATGTGTTCAAGGTTGGTGTGAGGATGTGTAGGGGTGAGGCTGCGAATGAGTTAATCTCAAGGAAGGCTGTGAAGAGGTGTTTGTGGGAGGCTACGGTGGGGAATAAGGCCAAGGAGATGAAGGAGAATGTGTTGAGGTTGAAGGCCACCGCGGAAGCGGCAGTGGCTGAAGGTGGCTCGTCGGATGGGAATATGCAGGAATTTGTGGATGAAGTGAGGAAGAGGAGTGTAGAAATCTTGAAGAATACTTAATCATTTCATATATTCTGTATCTTTAGATTATATATTAAATTATTAGTCAAACTAATTAGTTTGAAAAAAAATTAAAAATTAAAAAACTTTAAACTAATTTAATTAGCTTCTTTAATATCTCCAAAAAAATTAACTAGGTCTTATAATTAGGATCAGAGGAGAGGAAGTAATAACAAGGTTATTGATGGTGCTGTGAACAAGGTGGTTTCGCCGTTAAATGGCGTTGGTGCCAAGTCAAACGGAAAGGTTCAAGTTAATTGCTTGAAGCCTGGTTCTTCTTCTTCTTTTTACACTTTGGAATGTTTAAATTGAATGCTTCCAGTTCTACGTTTTGAGTTTGATTATTAATTATATTTGATCTTCGTATATCTTTCGTCATCTACAATCTAATATATGTGCTAGAATTCTTATTGTTGTATTTCTCTGTTTAATTAAGGATCCTTCTTGCCTTGGATGGATCATGCATGTCTTGTAATAAGATAACAACTAGTTGGGCGATTTGTTTTAGTAACATGCATCCATTTTATCTATCATATTTATTATTATATCCGATTCTAAATATGATATTTACTTAATTAATTTAGGTAAATTAAGAAAATTGGTTAAATTAATTATTTATTCAAAATGTATATTAGTTTCCCTGAAATACCCAACTTCTTAAGTCATTTGTATAGAAATTCTTCTAGATCATGGCTTATAGGAATATACTTAAAAAAGAAAGAAAGATGATAAATAGGAGGATAACGATAAAGGTCTTATATTTAACATCAAATCCAATCTTTAACTAGCTCTTATATGAGGAATAAGATGTACTCCCTTTGGTTCTAATTATAGGACAAATTTTGTAGTGAAAAGAGGTAGTAGTATTTTTTTTTTTTTTGAGAAAATGACAGTTAAGTCCAAGGACCATAAAAAATTACAAAAAAGTCCCAATAGAAATTCACATATCAAAAAATCCCTAAGGAAATTTTTGACATTACAACAAAATTTAAAAACTTAGCCATTTACAATAGACAAAAACTATATTTACAATAAAAGTGTCATATTCACAATAAAATTTAAACACTTAGATTTTGTTTCAAACTTAAGTCCTAAGCGTACAAAGGTATTTTACAATAGAAAAAAGCTAGATTTACAACCGGAAGTGTTATATTCACAACAAAATTTTGAACCAGGTCATTTACAACGAGAAAAAGTTATATTCACAATAGAAAGTCTATATTTACAACAAAATTTAAAAAACCGGATTTTGTTTCAACAGAAATTCACATATAAAAAAAGTCCCTATGGACTTTTTTGATATAATTTTTTACTCTTTAGTAAAGTTTTATGGTCCTTGGGGCCTGAATGTCATGTTCCCTTTTTTTTTTTTTTTTTTTCCTTCACTACTTCTATAATTAGATTCTGTTAGATGAAAAAGGGTAGAATAAGAATTTTGCTGTATTGTTAATTTGTTATTATTTGATTGTAATCAGTCAGACTTGGGAGCAAAAAAATCAGTCAGACTTGCGGTAATCTGATGTAAATGAGCTGTATTCCTTTTCCTTATATAAAGGACTTATATAAAGGACCCACATGTACAGAGAAGAATTGAATAAGATTTTCTTTCTCCAGTTTCAATATCTCACTTTACTCTTCTATTCCTTTCTTCACTTGCGACTTGCGAGTTCTCTGTTTGTCCTCTTTTCCGATCAGCTAGTTTTTTGCATTGATTCACAGATCTGCAAAACTTCTCAGATTCTTCCATGATGTATGAACTTTGTTGATAATTTAGTATAAATTATTATTCTTTTCTTTAAGATAATTAATTAACATACTTATCTAGCTTATGTGTGTGAGTACATGTGTACGTATATCACATGGGGGAAAAAAGAATTCACTGGACAAGGGGTATGAATATCATTTTCAGATGACGTGTTTACCTTACAACCTGTTGACTGTATGTGTGGGACTGTGGGGTAAGCTTGGTACGTAATCATGCTAATTAAGGACTATAAATAATAGGACCCCACGGACAGCGAGCCATACAGTGAAAAGGCTCGATAATTCACCAACATAAGAGTCCACAAAATTCCTCTTCCTTGTAATGCTGATTTGATTGGCTTTATTATACAAATTAGATCCAGGTTGCTATCACTTTATAATATTCCTGTTTATACATTTTTGTTTTCATCAGTAATAGGGAACGTGTGTCCAAACAACAAAAGCATTATAATGCATGCATAGGATGAGATTGATGATGACCTTTCCTTAATCAGGGAGGTCATTACTGTTACGTTGTTTTAAAACAATTATTATCTCCGGTCCTAATTATAAGATCAGGTGAATTTTTTTGGAGAGATTAATGAAGCTAAATAAGTTACTTAATCATATCATATGTTGTGTATCTTAGATTATATATTAGTTTATTAGTCAAACTAATTAATTTAGAGAAAAACATAATAATACATACACTCTAAAATAATTTTTTTAATTTTTTTAAAAATCGATTTAATCTTATAATTAGTGATATAGAGAGTATTATAAAAGAAACAATGAATGCCTTAGCTAGTTAATGAGGAGACAATAATATGTGGGGAGGGGACCCTTATTTCCTGAACAAATAAATTAAATCATCATCACTATAGAAGGCCACCAAATTTCGGAGGCACCCATCAACCGTCAGTCCAATTGAACATCAAGAAATCGGTTTGCCTTAATGCTAATATTCCACCAGCCAGTCGGGCAAACTTCATATGATTCAAAACTTGCATTAAAATAAAGCTGTCTTCATCATGGGCATCAACAAGAGAGAAGAGGGCTCTCACAAATCAAATACATCAATTCAGGGACGGAATTTGAGATAAATATTTGAGGGGGTCAAATGTAAACTCATTAACTAATTAAGAAGAAAAAATATTTAAGGGGGCCAAATGTATAAATTTATAAGGCCAAATGTATTAAAAATAAAAAATCTAACTTTCATTAAATATTTGGGACAATTGGTTTTATTTGGGGGGGGGGGGCTATGGCACCCTCTTGTCATTGAAAAGGTCCGTCTCTATACATCCTCTTGCATTAATTACATGTCCTCAATGTCCTTTTCTCTTACTCCTAAAACAAGTTCATTTGCAAAACTTGGAATGTCTAATTAAATCATGAATATCCAAAGGTTCCCTTACCCCAACTTCATTAAAGCTTTCCTCATCATGGGCATTAACATATCTAAGTTATCTACATCTTCATTAAAGCTTTCCTCATCATGGGCATTAACATATCTAAGTTATCTACATCTTCCCAATCTTCTTCATTTTCCGCTATCCAATAATCATCGAATAGAAGATCATCAAAATTATATGTATGAGAGTTTTGAGCATTCTTTTTCTTGCCCAATCTTAAATTATTCATCACAAAAACAACATAATTCATAGTCTTTTGTTAAAGGCATTATTATCTTAATTAATTACAATAAAACATATCGACATAATCTGCAGGGAATATGCGAAATAAATAAAAGGTTAAATAAATTACTAATATTCCCATTTCTACGGAAAAAAGAGGTCAGATTTCAAAAAATTATGTTCAGCCCCCGCTAATACAACTTGAGTTAAGTGGGACCCCATGAATGTAGAATTTTACTTGCAACAGGTCTTTGGGAAAATCCTTATAGGGGCCCTTTTTGGCAAAAAGAATCCAAAAAGGGCCCTAACTTTTGCCAATTCCAGAAAGGGCCCGGGGGCCTTTTCTGGAAAAATGCATTAAAATTTAACAACTAAATCAGCCTCATTTACAACAATTTTTTTACTCGTTTACAACTAAATCAGTCACATTTACAACAATTTTTTTACAACTAAATCACCGATTTACAACAATATTAGTCCCGATTAACAACTATATCGCCTCATTTACAACTCACCAAGATTCGACACTCCCAAAAAGGGCCCAAGGACCCTTTCGGGACTGTCAGAGTTAGGGCCCTTTTGGATTGTTTTTGCCAAAAAGGGCCCTCGAAGGATTTTCCCCAGGTCTTTCCATATATAAGATCTGAATCTGAACTCTAAGATTTTTTTTTTTTTTTTTTTTTTTTTTTTTTTTTTAAGAGAAAAAAATGTTGAACCACTTAAACTAATTGTGATTCAATTCTTGTTGGATTCTACACAATCTTTTGCATAATTGCTTTTTGGAATATTGTGGCTGCTGAAGAATATCCTGATGCAAATAATAATAATATAATCAGACATATTTAGATTTCATGATGGATAGAAACATAAATAATTGATGACAATATTATTGATAGATTAAATTAACAATTAAGAATAAAAAATATATATTATTGAAAATCCAACTAATTGGCGTTAGTCTGTATATAAAGGCTGAGATATGCAGGAGATGGGTGGTACATACATGATACATTCACCAAATTGTTAAATTAAATTGGAAAAATAATTTTTTTAATTAAATTTAATATTAGGGCTGTTTAATCTTGTTTCCAAGTTGTACATGTATGTTGAAACTTAAACTTCAATAACGAATACTTTTATTCATCCGTCCACAATTCCTCTTGAATGATGTACCTTTATACAGATGGAAATTAACAACTTCTAGCATGAAATTAGAAAACAACCTAACAACATGCTATTTATTTGAAACTCCTAAAAACCTAGATCCTAACTGTTATGGACCCATATATTGGGCCTAGTAAGTATGCGGCCCAATGAGGGTATTTGCTACAGAACCCATTCTACCCAGGTATGAGCTGAGTCATCCTTTAACCACGTATTTGGGATTCAGAACCGTACAGGTAGTGGAGCAGGCATTTCCAGGACGTGGGAGGCGCACTCTGCCTGGAGAACGGATTCACTACAGCAAGGAGAGGAACCCTAGGTAATCCCTATAGATAGGAGGTTACCCACCAGGTGCACTCTCTACATTCTCTATTGATTATTTACTATTCGTCTCACCGTGCACACACCCCACCCCTTTGGCGAAAAGCCACCACCGTGAAGACACGGTGATCCGAGACGACTCGTTGGTATCTTCTCCATAGATATCGGTGGGTAATCTTCTCTACTCGGGGGCTTACTCTTAAACGTCATGGAGAGCTCATTGATCCTATATTAACATCGCCTAGCCTCATTGGGCTAGACACTTATGTTCTACGATAGAACATTGGCGCCGACCGTGGGGACCGTAAATTGTGATTCCCAAGCCACAAAAGGCTAGTAACGACCATTGAACATGGCGACAAGTACTCGAAGTCGCGATCGCATCACAATAATCGCGACGAAACCAAGCACGGAGGGACAGCCACAACAACAGCGGGTGGAACAAACGGTCCAATATTCAGATTCTGTTGCTCCTAACTCTCAACGCGAGGTTGTGGGAGTAGAGGATGAGACTGAGGATACTGCAAATTCCCCTCATCCTAACCGAGATATCTTACCGGAGAAAGCGGGGGTTACAAGCAGGGATTCACATCCTCCATCTCCGGAGTTTCAGTTGGAACATCCTGATTCAAAGTTGCTGCATAAAGCGGTCAGCTCGTTGGCTCAGCGGATAGATAATATGGAAACTTCTATGCGACTTCGGAGGGAAGAGGACTCCCGGCTTAACCGGGAGGATATGGAACGTCGGAACGCCATATGGCGCCAAGACGAACAAAGACGGATTAGAATGGAGTTGGAAGAACGTTTCGCACGTAAGGACAAGCCGGTCAAGAACCCGGGGTGTGATGGAGCGGGCACAAGCAAGACCATCATTTCAACGTCGGTTAACACCGAGATGGAGGAGCCCAGTGAAGAGCGCGAACAGAGTGCGCCTCCCACGGCTGATGACCGAGATAGGAACCAAGAAAAGGAGGCCAGGAAGATATTGTTGCTCGAAGAGCGGGTTAGGATGTTGGAGCATCCCGCCCCAAACACCGGTCATGATGCTAGCAGGCCAAGTCGGGTTAGTGATACTACAGCTACTGAGGTCAATAAAAACGATCGTCGGGCGGACAAAGCCGACTTAGCCAGCAACAAGGAGAAGCAGCCATCCCGGCGAACCCCCATGAGCCCGGAGGGCGATAAGGAGGGCGTGACGCCCCCATCGGGTGGCATGCCCAAGGCGGACGGAGAGGGACTCGGTGGCGAGAACGTATTGAGTCAGTTTTCGGATGAAATAATGACCGCGATGTATCCTACGCTTAATCACGTTAACAACTTCAAGCTGGAAGTCGGGGTTAAAGGAATTGTCGGACACGTGGTTCCGCGGTTGTTTGCGGGAACTTTAAGGGGGTCTGCACAAGATTGGTTCCACTCGCTTCCATTGCGATCTATTAGTAGTATGAAATCGTTGGAGCACAAGTTTTTGTTAAACTTTGCCACAAGTCGAAAAAAACCAAAAACCGAATTCCAGCTGGACCAGGTGAAGCAGCTACTTGGGGAGACTCTACAAAAGTATCTGGCACGCTTTAAGGATACGGCTTTGCGGGTGCCGGTTTGAAAGAAGACGTGCATCTCCATTGTGTCATAGCCGGCCTTAATGCTTCGTCTCATTTGAAGAGATCCGTATTAAAGCGTCGTCCAGAACCCGGCGGAATTCCATGATAAGGCTAAAACTTATCTAGAGCTTGAGCAGATGGAGATGTTAAATCGGGTGCCCGAGAGAGAGGGCCAAAAGCCCCCAAGAGGCAAAGAGCGACATAACGGACGTTGGCGGGATTCTCATGGACGAGGTAGTGACGGCAGAATGATTGGGGGAAGCCGGGAGGAAGTTTTGACCTAAGTATACCCCGTTGAAGGTCTCTCAGGCGCAAATCTGGAAGGAGTTATCGACAACCGAAATGAAAGAGGTTGAACGACCCCGGCTTATGAGAAGAGGGGCCACTTTAGATAAGACTCGGTATTGTGAATTTCATGATCAGCATGGTCATACTACGGATAGTTGCTGGGACCTGAGGGACGCCATTGAAAAGTTCATCCGTGAGGGAAAACTCCGTAAGTACGTGATTCAAACCCAGGGGCGGCGAAACCAGAAGCGGCGTGAGGATCGAAGCAAGAGCCCGCCTTCGAAAAAGAAGAGGCGGGGCCGAAGTAAGAAGGCCGGCGTTAGTGACGAGGATTTCCCTGATTCCAAGTTTGACTGTAATGTTATTAGCGGAGGATTCGGTGGAGGGGGAGACTCCACCCGCCAACGAAAAAGGTACCCGAGGGAGGTACTCTCCATTAGAGACCGACCGCAGTTCAAGAGGGATATGTCAAAACCAGAATCCCCGGTGCTCAGCTTTACTAGGCAGGATTTGGAGGATGTACCCCCAGGTCATCACGACGGTCTGGTTATTACCGGAACGGTGGGGGATTGTTGTGTTAAGAAGATATTCATTGACAACGGGAGTGCGGTCGATATTATCCTGTGGGACGCATTCAAACGCATGAGGCTTGACCCCGAGAATCTAAGGCCATGTAGGACGACCTTGACCGGATTCAATGGGCAGGAAACATGTCCTAAGGGTTAAATAGATGTGAAGCTGACCTTAGGAACAAGGGAAGCCTTTAAGAAGGATCGAGTCAGGTTTATCGTGGCTGATTTTCCTTCAGCGTATAACATCATTCTGGGACGACCGACTATCCATGATTGAGATATGTTGATATCCTCGAAGCACCAGAAGTTGAAGTTGCTCAACAGGAAGAATCAAAGGTGAAGGGGGACCAAAAAGAATCCCGACAGTGCTATTTTAATATGGTTAGGGGTGCCAAGGGCGGTTCGAAAAGAGCCTCCCATATGGACAAGGCTACGTCGGTCAAAGTTGATGAAGAAGGAAAGTCGGTCAACTCGGTGGAGTTGGATCTGCGTGAGGAAGAGAAGATGAAAAAATCAGAGCCAAGTGGCGAGTTGTTGGACCTAGTGTTGGGTATCGAGCCCGGCCAGATAACCAAAGTAGGTAGGGGACTGAACCCCGAGGTCCGGACAGAGTTGGAGGAGTTTTTGCGGAATAACAAAGACGTCTTCGCTTGGCAACCAACGGACATACCCGGGGTCTCCCCGAGTTTTGTTGTCATAAGTTGGCGATTTGCCCGGGGTCCACATCGGTCTCTCAGAAGAAAAGGAAGATTGGTGATGACTGGCGGAAAGCCTTAGAGGCTCATGTAGAAGAATTGTTGGCAGCCGGTTTCATCCGCGAGGTGCAGTATACTACATGGCTGTCAAATATCGTTATGGTTAAAAAGCCAAACGGTAAGTGGAGGGTATGCACTGACTATAAAGATTTGAATAAGGTGTGCCCAAAGGATTCCTTCCCTATGCCAAATATAGACCAACTGGTGGATAATTCCTCGGGGTTCCAATTGCTTTCATTTATGGATGCTTACTCCGGATACAATCAAATAGCTATGCACCCCGAGGATCAGGAAAAGACCGCTTTCATCACCGACAAGGCTAACTATTGTTATAACGTTATGCCGTTTAGATTAAAGAACGCCGGGGCGACTTATCATAGAATGATGAATCGAGTGTTTGAAGACCAACTCGGGAAAAACGTCAAAGTCTATATAGATGATATGATCGTTAAGTCCGTGCATGTAGCAAGCCACGTGCAGGATTTGCAGCAAACATTTGATAAGCTCAGGAAATATCAGATCCGTTTAAACCCGGTGAAGTGTGCTTTCGGGGTCCCGGCGGGGAAGTTCTTAGGTTTCCTGTTAACACATAGAGGAATCGAGATGAACCCGGAGAAGTGCCAAGCCGTGTTGGATATGCAGGTTCCATGAACTAAGAAGGAGGTGCAACAACTAAGCGGCGAGACTAGCGGCGTTAACTCGTTTCCTACCAAAGTCGGCGAGAAAATTCTCTCCCTTTCTTTAAGTTATTAAAGAAAAAGGCTTCGGTGGTTGGAACCGGGGAATGCGATGAGGCGTTCGCAAAGATCAAGCAAAGTGTTTATCTTCCCCACCGGTTTTATCAAGGCCGAGCACGGGGAAAGTTTGGTCTTGTATTTTCTCGTCGGGGAAGAGGCAGTGAGCGCCGTTTTAGTCAGGGAGACTGAGGAAGGTCAGGGTTCGGTGTACTTCGTGAGTCGGGCGCTGCAAGGTTCGGAATTGAGATACCAAAAGCTAGAAAAGATGGCTTTCGCGTTACTTATTACAGCACGGTGTCTACGTTCGTATTTCCAGAGTCATCATATTTTTGTGCGAACCGGTCAACCGATTAGATAGATGCTTCACAAGCCGGATTTGGCGGGACGGATGGTTAGCTGGGAAATCGAGTTGTCCGAGTTTGACATAACATATGAAGCTCGCCACGCAATCAAGTCTCAAGCACTGGCTGATTTTGTGATGGAACTTACCCCTTTGGAAGAAGGTGGGGAGGAGGACACAGACACGTGGAGGATGTTTATAGATGGTTCCTCGAACAAGAAGGGAAGCGGAGCTGGAATAATAATTGAAAATCCAGAAGGATTATCAGTGGAACATTCCCTTCGATTTGATTTCAAAACATCTAACAATCAGGCAGAATACGAGGCATTAATTGCTGGATTGCTTCAGGCCAAAGAGAACGGGACCAGGAAAGTTCATGTTTCTACTGATTCCCAATTGGTAGCCTCACAGATTGACTGAACTTACCAGGCTAAAGGGCCTCTCATGGTAAAATATTTGGGGAAAATACGGCGAATCATGGCTGATTTCGACAAAGTAGAGGTAGCTCACATTCCCAGAGGAGAGAATGTTAGAGCTGATATCCTATCCAAATTGGCAAGTACAAAGAGTCCTGGGAATCATCGCACAATGGTCCAGCAAAATTTGACAGAACCAAGTTGCGTGATGATCATATCAGACGCGACAGATTGGAGGAAGCCAATAGCTGATTATCTAGAGAGAGGAATTCTCTCGGTTGAAGCAGCAGAGGCAAAGAAGTTAATAAGGATGGCAGCATCATACGCCATGATTGGGGATGAGTTATACCAAAAAGGTTTTCTTTCCCCAATGATGAAATGTCTCGGTGCGGCTGAGGCCAGATATGTGCTGTCCGAGATACATGAGGGAATCAACGGACATTATATGGGCGGTAAGGCTTTGGCGCGTAAGGCGGTTCGGGCCGGTTTCTTTTGGCCAACTATGGCAGCAGATGCTAAAGAGCATGTACGCGTATGCGAAAGCTGCCAGAAGCATGGTAAAGTGATTCGGATCCCACCGGCAGAGTTAAGCCATATTTCGGCTCCGTAGCCATTCCACAAATGGGGCATGGATCTGTTGGGACCCTTTAAGCTGGCGCCAGGGCAGTTACGTTGGCTTATAGTGGCCGTGGACTACTTCACGAAATGGATAGAGGTAGAACCACTGGCAACCATAACGTCGGCCCAAGTGCAGAAGTTCGTAAAAAGAAATATCATTTCCCGTTTTGGGATTCCGGCTGGGGTTATCACGGATAATGGAACCCAGTTCACTGACAAGGGTTTTCAGGAGATGATGGCGGACTATCATATTGAACAAAGACTTCGCTTCGTGGAGCATCCACGGTCAATGGGCAAAGCGGAGGTCGCAAACAAGGTCATCCTTGAAGGATTGCGAAAGCGGATGGAAGACGCCGAGCCTGGACCGGGTGGACCAGTTATATTGTGTATTATGGGGACTTCGGACAACGGTGCATACCGCAACCAAAGAAACCCCATTTAGACTCACTTACTGTTTGTGAGGCAATGATCCGGTCGAGGTCGGGGAACCCTCATTAAGGAAGATGAATGCTCTTAATGAGGAGGGCCAAAACAATGAAGCTATTTCGGTGGAGCTAGATCTAATAGATGAAGCCCGGGTTACGGCACATTGCAGGGAATTGGTATCTAAACGACTAATTGCCAACCGGTACAACAAGAAGGTCAAACCCCAGAGTTTTGACAAAGGCGATCTCGTCCTTCACCGAGCCGACATAGGCAACAAAAATGCCAGTCAGGGAAAGTTCGCGGCAAATTGGGAAGGCCCATATCGAGTAACGGAGAACTTGGGCAGAGGCGACTACAAGCTTGAAACGCTGGAGAAAAAGCCCGTAAAGCGGACTTGGAATGCTGACAAGTTAAAGGCATATTATAGCTAGAAGGCAGTCCAGACTAATGGGTATTGACGTTGGTAAGCTGTGAGCCCATTAGGCATTATGTAATGACGGCATGACCGAATCATTCTATCTATATTAATGAATATTGGGCCTAGAAGCCCATTTTCAGAGCAATTTATTGTTGTTATGTTCAAAGAAACACAGAGGAAATTGAGGTGAACAAACCCTTTCCGGAAAAGCGGTTCGAAGAAACATAAAATCGAGGCCCATAAACCCATTTTCGGGGGGTACGATCGAATTAAACGTGTAGGATCCCGAGGTCTAGAAAGCCCGGTTCCATAAACCATGTTGATAAAGGGACATGCATAAATTCATGGCCAAAAAGTCAGCTTATGGAAAACATGCCTAAAGTTTAAAGGTCGGACTCGGGTGCACACCCGTTTTCAAAGCACCACCAAAATAAACATGTAGAGATTCATGGTGTGATCACCAGTTTTTGAAAATCGTGTAAGCGAGGCACGAATTATTGGGCATACACACCTCATTCTCGTGACATGCATGAAGTCACGGTCAATAAACCGGTCTTCGCAAGGCCTATGAGAGCCATACTAAAGATAAATTTCAAACCGGTTTCGGAAAATACTCAGGTTATCGCGCGAAGCCAGAGATGGCAGGCGTTGAACAAACCATCCGGGGTAACTGAATAAACACGCATACCGACCTTGATCAAGTTGGGGTGTTAAAGTTCTGAAGAAACGGAGCTGAAAACAACTGATGGGTTTATTACTGTTACTAACGGGCAAGGATAACGATTTGGCAAAATTGATAAGCGTTAAATAAACCGATCAATATGTCAACGGACGATTTAATTAAAGGGTGCAGCGAAATGTATGTAGTCAAGGCCGAAGCCCGAATCCCTTTACAATTAAAAAAGCCGGGTCATAACCATGACAATAAACATATAGCAGGCAGGAACAAGGAAGGCCATACATAGGCTTAGGAGGGAATGGTGGACTCTTCCTCACCGTCCTCATTCTCCTCTTCCTCGTTCTCGTCAGCTCTGGGAGGAATTAGTTCCCTTTTTTCGCTAACGTAAGCTTGAAAGTGTAGCCCGGAGGTGTTCAGAGGAATGTCAGGGTTGAGGACTCGGAGTTGTGCCACGGCATTGTTGAAGGACTGTACAGCAGCACTGGCATATTTCGACAGTTGCCCTTTGGCCGCCAAAAGCTCCTCATTTTTCCCTTTAAGCATGTTGTCATTTTTGCCGCGTAAGCTCCTCATCCTTCGTCTTTAGCACGTCTTTGATATGGTCCATATCGGACTGTACCTTCTTTATCAACAGCATGTCATTGGTATGGAGCTCCTCCAGCCGGATGACATCCATGTTCGCTAGGGCCAGCTTCTCCTCGGTTTGAGACAGATTGCCCTCGAGCCCTTTAACCTTATCCGCCAGCTTTTTCATTTCAGCTTCAGAAGCTCGGAAGTTGTCTTGAGCTTGATTCCGTTCCTGGATAACCTTGGCTAGATCAGCGTTATCCTTCAAAGGAGCAAGTTCTTGCTTAAGGCCATCTCGTTCAGAAATTACTTCGTGTAGGTGTGCCATATTCTTGGCGTATTTGACCTTTAAAATGGCATATGGACGGATGAGGGAAACGGCTCTGAGGCCCTTAAGTTCCAGATCAGCAATCTCGGCTTTGTCCGCTTCGGAGAGATTGAGAGACTTGTGAAACCGAGCAGGAGGCCGGATGGCGTCCAAGAGACTTGTTGACACCCCGCCTTTCCATAAATCTCCCTCGGGTAACTCGGCTACGGAGGGAGCCGCTTCTGTAAAGGACGGAGTAGAAATGGCTTCCACCAAGGGCCCAGAGGTGGCCAGTGGATCAATGGGCCCGTCATGAGGAGGCTTATTCTTCTGCTTCTTTGAGGTCCCCTCCCCGCGCCTAAATCCGCCCTTGGACATGAACGCTTGCGAGAGGGTCCAGCGGCTGTGTTTACTGGACCGGCTTACGCTGGATCATCAAGGTTGGTGACATGAGGGGAGTTGACAGTCCCTTCAGGTAGTTCGACAAAAACATTGAGATAGTCGGGCTTACCCATACGTCGGCCTACAAGGAACCAAACTATGTTAAAAAAAAAGGATGTAGGACGGTTAGCATGAAATGTGCCCGTACTCATCGTGGAACATCTCCTAACTAAGGGAGTGGTGATATATTTGGCCGGATCCATTGGTTGCTTTAGTTTACCGGCAAGTTCCAAAAGTTGTAACTGGGCTGTTACTTCGGCCTCGGAAAAGCTTTTTGGTTTTGGGATCAAGTCCTCGGGTGTAAGAGTGTGATGTTCGGCACGCCAGTAAAGGGGAAATTTCTCCTCGGTCTGCCCTGAGCGAATTCTCTGAACAAACCAAGGCACTCGTTGAAAGTCGGCAACGACTTTTATAAAAGCATTTTTGAAGTGTTTCCATGAGTCCATGAAGGGTTTGAAGAGCTTGCGATCGCGAATACTGCATAGAGAGGTCCATCCAAACAAAGTTTTGGTGCCTTGTGGGAGCATATTAGACTCCATGGGAGCAAAGAAAGACATAAACACAGAACAGTACGTACGATTTCCATTTTCTCGCATAAATTTTCGAACGTGATGGCAAAGGCCCATCCGTTGGGATGAAGTTGTGAAGGAGCTACTTGCAGGTGGTTTAGCAAATTCATTTGAAATTCCGTGAAAGGAAATCTCACACCAAGGATGGTGATAATGTCTCGATAGAGGAAGAAGAAGTGGGGATCTTGACTTTGCGGACGCCCGGACGCAACTGATTCACATTCAAGGGGAAGTCGGACTGTATACCCTTCCTCGGCGGGTAGTCCAAGGGGCCTAATGTCTGTTTTGTCCATAGTACTTCTAATGCTGGTTACGCAAGGGTTCATGACGTACGTTCGGGGAATTCGGTCCCTGGTGGTCGATGCACTGGACTCTCCCATCTTGGACAGGTCAGGGTGGTCTGACGAAGAAGCCATCTATACCTAAATAAAAAGACAAAAGAAGGGCCAAAATTAGAAGAGGCGCGATACCTGACGGACGAGTGTTACATCGGCAGCTTGCCACTACTAAGTCGGCTTCTCTATGACGCTCTAACATGGCGAGGTCGATGCTCTTGTAGCAACACTCATCGCACGGGGTTGGCCCTTGGGATGGCACGATGGTGGAGATAGCATGGAAATGGGTTGGTGTTTGAAGTTCTCTGGTATGTCTATTTCTTCGCGGTAAAGAGTCGTTTAAGTTAAAAACATGTGGTATGATACGGGCCATTTTTGGGTGAAAAACGGAAACCTACTCGGAAAGAACCACCCAAGATCCCAGAAAACACTCAGACGCGTGCATAAGAGACAAGCAACGTTGGCATAAGGAATGCCACAGGAAGAATAAGTAAAAAAGCAAAGGGAGGTACCTATGTTTGTGCGTAAAAGCATTGTTGGGCTGATGGATCATCAAAATTCTCTATCAAAGAGGATGACGTTCTTTCTGAAATACCAGAGGGCTTGAGTGCAAATGGGTGGCGAGAGCGCGCCTCCACAAAGTATATACGTTAGGAATTTGAAACACCAGGGGTTTTGCTGTAAAGTTGCCTCGGTAATTAGGGTTGTAACCCTAGAAAAGCGTGAAGCAATAAATGCTTGCGAAAAAGTGGAGGTGATTCAAATCATCACTCCACGAAAAATCACGACTGTACGTCATGAGGAGTCTAGGGACGTAGGCATCGGGAAGGAATGGCAAACGTCGGGCGAATCGACATGCCAATTGTTGGCCTGGACAAGCAAGGCGCTTTATTTTGATTTCAAATCCGACGCTTGATTTTGATTTCAAATCCGACGCTTGATTTTGATTTCAAATCCGACGCTTGATTTTGATTTCGAAACCGGCTTTTCATTACCACTTCAAATCCGGTGTTCGATTTTAATTATCACTCCAGCTTGGGGGGCCATTAATTTCAACGTCAACCCGGACTGAGGGGCGTTCGATTTTAATTATCACTCCGGCTTGGGGGGCCATTAATTTCAACGTCAACCCGGACTGAGGGGCGTTCGATTTTAATTATTACTTCAACTTGGAGGTCATGAATTTCAACGTCAACCCGAAATTGGCAGCAATTGAATTTAATGATTTCGAGTTTTGGGGAGCTGTTACATTCAATTTCAATCTTATTTAAGGTGCTCAATTCTAAAGCAGAGTGAGTAGCGAGGTGCGGTGATGTGCCGGATCCGTACACAAAAGAGCGAAATTTATAAAGATAGATGGATCTATAATAACAATTTTTCATTTCCTTCAACAGCCAAATAGGTTACAATGTGCTTATACAGAAAGCAATAGGTTTCATAAAGGAGGTACAATGGCAAGATCCTGCGAATGATTCAAGTCTGCAACTCATCTAAGATCGGCACTTCAGCTCGCATGCCGGATAATTGGGACTCGAACACGAGTTCCGCTTATTAGAACCTGGCCGACTCGCTGCGCCGTGACCGTGAAAGGACGCCTAGAGTCACCAACGGGATGACGGGAAACTTGACCGGGGTTAAGTGTCCTTTACATGGTTCTATCATGCAAAGGGTCCGGAGGTTCTTCGAGAGCCCATGAAAATGAAGTTGAGCCAGAGTTTGGCTCAACACCGTTGAGAGCCCAGATGCATTTGGAGAAATCCACGTGAAGACAGGCAAATACATCAGCGCTTTCATATGCCCTTTGGGGTAGGTGAATGAAGACTGGCAAATACATCAGAATATGGTGTTGAATTGTAGGAGCCTTCGCGTCATTTTTCGACCTTTTCTTCTTTTGGGATTCTCTGCATTTTAGGTCCGCTTTGAAAAACAGAAACGAGTGGGCCGGAAGCGAGTTCCTTGGCACACTAAGGGCGATTCGGAAATAAGAGGAGTACATTCTCAGTTTTCTGGAGAATGCAAAGGCGAAGGAATTTGGAGACGATAGGTTAAAAGGAGGGCGTAAGCGATTTTATAGGCTTTCTGTTCGATGCACGGCGTATGGAAAGTCTAGTGGTAACCAATATCCTTGATGGGAAGCGTAAACGTCGGAAGTAATAAGTGCTTTGGTAACCAAAGCGTGGCCATTAAGTATCGCACGGATGACGAAGCGAAGAGGCGTTTCTATTCCCGAAGGGATATAGGTGATAGGTTACCTGTATCCAGACGCTCGTAGGCTTCCATGATTACCTCGATTGGGGGCAAGTAGGAGCGGGAATGCATAATGTCGGTTATGAACAAAGTAGGCACATCTGGAGTTCATAGCCACGGCCTTGTGATAAAATGCGTAGGTCCGGTTATGACCGAAGTATGCACGACAGGGGTTCATAAGGACGGTCATGAATGGAGTTCATCTCTCCTCATAAATCTCGGAATCATGGAAACCGGATAAGGTTAAAGAGAAGCACGGCATGTCGGTCATGGACACGGGGATGGTTGTTTCATAAACCTCGGCACAACAGATGGCCTGAAGTACCGAGTTTGGGAGCAACTGTTATGGACCCATATATTGGGCCTAGTAAGTATGCGGCCCAATGAGGGTATTTGCTATAGAACCCATTCTACCCAGGTATGAGCTGAGTCATCCTTTAACCACGTATTTGGGATTCAGAACCGTACAGGTAATGGAGCAGGCATTTCCAGGACGTAGGAGGCGCACTCTGCCTGGAGAACGGATTCACTACAGCAAGGAGGGAACCCTAGGTAATCCCTATAAATAGGAGGTTACCCACCAGGTGCACTCTCTACATTCTCTATTGATTATTTACTATTCATCTCACCGTGCACACACCCCACCCCTTTGGCGAAAAGCCACCACCGTGAACGGTGATCCGAGACGACCCGTTGGTATCTTCTCCATAGATATCGGTGGGTCATCTTCTCTACTCGGGGGCTTACTCTTAAGCGTCGTGGAGAGCTCATTGATCCTATATTAACATCGCCTAGCCTCATTAGGCTAGACACTTATGTTCTACGACAGAACACTAACAATAATTTAAAATTCAAACTTTAAAATAACAATAATTTAAAAAACAAATTTCTTTTCAATAATGTCGAACATAATAAGGAAATAGAACCCACCGATGATTTCGGGTACAATATATTCTATGATTGGCGAAAAGCAAGCAACATGTTGAACATTGAAAAACAATGTGAAACATGATGTTCTTATTCCATTTATTATTTTCAAAACTAAAAAGCAAGGGAACAAATGAATTAATTTAAGAAAAAAAGGAGTTTATAATTCTGATAATGAGTTTGTAAAAGTAGACTTGCAATGATAATAATAAGGCCGTGTTCAACAATATGTTCACCAAAAATTACCTCCGGAGACAAGGGCTATGGAGGCTGGAGCATAGAGGGGCGAACAGACGGCGGAGTGGAGAAGGGCGGACGAGAAGGGCGAACACGAGACAGAACTGAAGAACTTGGATCTGAAGCATTTTATGCTTCGATTTGCGACAAAAACCCATTTTCGTTGCAAAAAGGCGTCAAAACTGACACCTTTTTGCAATGGAAGATGTTTCTGTCGCAAACTTTCACTATTTTGCGACGGATACTCTTTCTGTCGCAGAAATCGACACAATTTGTGATAGAATTTTTTCCGTCGCAAATTTACTACTTTCTAGTAGTGTCATAATCAGCTTTGCATGAGCGACTATAATGAATTGAAGTTGGGGGTCTAAGAAATAGCCTGTAGCATGCAAAAACCTATAAAGTTGGTTTGCCCGTCTTGCATCAACGACATCCAATGTTGGCTTATACCTATAGAATGGAAAAAAAAGTAGAATTAGTTTTAAACAAAGAGTAAAAAAGAATACTTGTAAAACTAACATGAAGACTTAACAAAATGTAAAAACTGTAAAAACTTGCGTTTTTATTATTTTTACGTGGCGTTCCCTTTTTGCTTGTGTTTTAACACTTATCATTCCAGTAAAAAGGTAAAAATGTAAGTTTTTACGTTTTTACAACAATGAATATGAGTACCATCAACCTTTTAATTACTGCAATACATAAATTAATGAGGGGTAAAAATAGAAAAAAATTCATTAATTGTTTAGACCACTTTTCTCGGACTCTTATAAAAATGATTAAGACAATTCAAATTTTGAGCTCTTATAAAAAGGACTTGCGGAAGTGTTTTTTTTTTACAGGTGACTATGTGTGAATTGCAGGTTGATGAGATTTATATTTACAAGGGAGGACATAGTTGAAAAAAATTATTACTTACATATGTATTGATTTTAACTACTTCCTTAATAAACAAAAAATGGTTATTTGAAGCTTACTCCCTCCGGTCGATAATATAGGATACTTTAACTAATTCATAGAAAATAAGAAGTGACAGTTAGCTAATTAAATATGCCAAAAAATTGAATTTTCTCCTTTACTTTATTAAAAAATGTGTTTGAGAATTTAATGAGTAGATAAAATTACAAATGAACATTAATTATATAGATAAAACTGAAGAAATGAATATTAATTATCTTATAAATGATTTACATTTTATACTAAACTATTTTTTTTTAGAAGTGCCCTATATGTTATGAAGTGGAGGAGGGAGGAAGGAAGGGAGTATCAATTCCTAGTTATTGGTGTAAGTAGGACGCAATAAGGTTTTGAAGCTTATCATGAAGATGGGGCCTTTATTTATAATTGCAGCATAGCTAGCGTGATAGAATTTGTTATTAATGTGAAACAAGCAGCCTAGGTTAGGTTCACGACTACGACATTCAATTTTGTTTGGTTGTTCCAGTCATTAATGCTACATTCAATTAAACGGTGTCTTAGCCGCCACCATGCAAAAACAACAAAATCGGTGTGATTGCGTGGCTCACTTGAGCACATTCTTTATTATAGGGTTAAGGGGTAAAAACACACATATATTTTTTGAAGAAGTGCCTAATATCAAGTTTTTTTTTTTTTTTTTTTTTTAGGTGTAAAAGTGACTATGTGGTTATAAATTAGATACAAAAATACCGTGTGGAAAAATAGTACCCGTTAGTATCATGAAATATAGGATACTAAACAAAATATTACAAGATGTTTACTGGTACTAAAAAAAAATAATTCAAGATGCTGATTGATACTGAAAAAATACTTCATAATCTGGAAAAATTATTTTAGGATCTTGAAAAAATATTTCAATGGTACTAAAATATACTTTAAGATATTGATAGTACTAAAAAGATACTTCGGATATCGATTTGGTATTGAAAAAAATACTTTATGATCTTGAAAAATTACTTTAGGATCTTAAAAAAATATTTCAAGGTACTGATTGGTACTAAAAAAAATATTTCAAGATATTGACCGGTACTAAAAATATACTTCAGGGTACTGATTGGTATTAAAAAGATACTTTAGGATATTGACTGGTAGTAAAAAATACTTTAGGATATTGACTGGTACTAAAAAATGCTTTAGGATATTGACTAGTACTAAAAAAATACTTTCTCGATCTTGAAAATATATTTGGATTGAAATGGTATTAAAAAAATATTTGAGGTATTGACTGGTATTGAAAAATACTTCATGATATTGAAAAATTATTTTAAGATTTTGAAAAAAATATTTCATGATATTGACTAAGACTAAAAAAATACTTTAACATCTTGGTACTAATTAAAAAGATACTCTAATGGTCAAACAATATTTTTGCAACTAAAAAAAACACTGAGTGTTTGGTGCTCTTTTAGCCAACCACATGTGTATTTTTGTACCTTGAAAGCCACGTCATCGTCCAGTCAATAAAAAAGTCAAACTTAATTTAAAAAAACACTTATTGTTGGGCGCTCTTCCGAAAAGAACGCATGTATATTTTGCTCGTTAACCCTTTATTATGGGTCAATTGATAGCAAATTCGGTTACGCGAATGGGTTCAAGAGTCGGGTTGAAACAGATTTCACTTCTAGGCGATGTTCCTAGGGAGCAAATTGTTCGAAGGGTTGGATCGTCTCATGGCCACCCATATTTCCGGCGATTTGATTCCCATTCTCAAAGAAGCAAGCGCCTTGTGGCTCTGACTCTTCAATTTTTTAAGTAGGTTGACGCTCGTCTTTCTACTTTTTCCTCCCTTTTTTGGAAGTTTTAAAGAAAGAAATGGGATTAAAGTCCTTTGTTAATGAAATGGATAGGATAGAATGTTATGATATGACCATGTACGTAGGAGAAAATGGGGACAAGCACGGCTTCGGAAAAGAAGAAAATGGTGGAAATTGCGGCCACCTTCTCCGATTGGTGAGAACCCTCCTGCAGCCACCGACTTCTCCGATCGACTGAATAAGAAGGCAAGAGTTTGATGAGAAATGGGGAAGGAAGAGGAAAAAAAAGACCCGCCGGGGGGGGGGGGGGGGGGGGATGAGATATAAAATTGTAGTTACATATTGTCTTCTTTATTATAATCTTCTTTTTGATTCTTTATTGTGCTAGCAAAATATAGTAGTAGGATATATACAATCTTCTGCGTATAATCATAAAGCTAGGCGAATTTTGACAATAACAATGTGTGTTTTTGGGATTATATAGATATACTGCTACATAATGAAAACTCATCCGCAGGTGTTTCTGCTTTTGTTGTTTCTTGTTTAGTACTGAGGCCTCGGATTCTTATTTTTACATTCTTGTTACTGTACATAACTGTTGTTACTTCTGATAAGAACATACAATAAATAAAGATGCATGGGTGTGGACAGAGGGACACTAGTACTGTTTGGTTATACGCTTTTAATTGTTGTCTATGAAGCTCCCAACACTAATGTTGTCACCAACCAATATAATCCCAACAGATCTTGAAACCCCAAAGGCTCAAAACACAAACATGCATGGCTGATGGCTCTGTACCACACGCACGCCATGCACCTGCATATTTGTTTATAATCCAAGCCGGCATCCGAGGAACAACGCAAATCAGTCAAGTTCAATCCCACTATCTAAAACCTCTTGATTACGTACTTTCATGAAAAGATAATAATAAAACACACCATTAATTCATTGTTACGTTATATGAGCGAGTTCGAAATTAATTAAGTATTGGTACTATGCATGATTTGTTTAATAAACGTACTGGAACTAGCTAGTTAAAAGAAGGGTGAGACTAAGATCTTTTAGAGATCGTGGCTCTATATATTCTCCGCGCATGAGGAATATTCATGTTTGATGATCTTGACAAGCAAGAGAAGCAATACAACAGTTGACTTTTCTTGACATGGGATCAAAGTAACAGTCCAATCAGAGGTAGAACTAGGAATTGGAATTAAGAGGCGAAAATTACAGAATAGAACTCAGGGTATTCATAAAACTACATTTCAACCTAATAAATATTTCAATATTTTCATTGTAGTCTGTACACAAAACTTTTAATGGGGACTAAATTGAAAATATTGAAATATTTAGGAGACTGAAATCTAATCTTTGGCAAAATAAATAATCATTTAATTACATATCTTTATTCAAATTTTTTATAAAAAATATTATATATTTGTCATACTTTTAAAATTAACATATTATAAATTTAATTAATTTTATCATTATAAATTTTAATTTTTAATGTCTTTTATTTATTCAACTTATCAAATAATTTTTAAATACGCATGATGATGTTTTGCAATAATACATACATATATTCAATTAAGTTATATAATTATAATTAAAATGATATTATTATGAGATTCGCATATTAATTATCTTATAATATAAATATTTTAAGAATATTTTATCAAATATATATTCTTAAAAATAATTACTCAAATTTTGAACAAGTTATTACGTAATATTTACAACATAAACAGATTACTAAAACTTATTTTACATTAAATTTATTAAAAATATTAAATGGATCATTAATGAACATTGATATTAAAAGATAAATTAGGGAATTGGTATAATGAGGGGTAAATTAACAAACAACATTTATTTTAATATGGTTTTTAATTTAAATATATACTTGAAGAATCTTTTTAGAATATTCTTTAATTGTGTTAATGATTTGGACTAGAGTGTATGTTTTCAAAATAGAGGGGAGGTCCATGTAATTAAGGCAAAACAGAAGGGTGGTTAAAGTATTTTACTCAAAAAAATATTTAAAAAGAATTATATAATAAATAAATAAAGCCAATGCATTTTGGTTATTAGCTAGAAACTATTATATATAACAGATAATAATCGGCCATTTTTATAGTAGTGAATTTCGCCAGACTTATTTGGATGTATCCTTTTGTATCCATCTCCTCTAATGCAAGGAGAGCTATTATTACTTCATGCAGAAGCATAGAAAAATCATTTTGGTGTATAGAATTGTCCTCATACAACAACAACACTTAAATAATGCTCCTACTATATATCCATATTAATAAGAAAGAAATGAAAAACAGTCCAATAAAATAAGAAACATAAAGCATTCCATACCTATATTCATCTCTGGCAAAAAAAAGAAAAAGAAAAAACTGAATTCATTATTCTAGATAATATAAATGACATCAAAACCTTGCAAGTACATAATGAACTAAAATGTTATGGATTAATTTCTACCAAAAATATTTAAACAAAGAAAATCTACAACATAATGATAAACCTTGAAAATCAAGGTTCTATAAACCTTGAAAATCAAGGTTCTTTAAAATCTTTGTGGACATTGACTGGTACAAGACTCTCCACATAATTAACAAAATCAAGAGGGCTGTGTTTAATTTCAAGTTGCCTGAATTCATTAGTAGTGACATTGAACATACATAGACAATATTCAGTCTTGAATATTTCATCTCCCATCTCAATTCCAGACAAGACAATTTCATTCCTCCATATTGTCCCAGGAGTAAATGCCCAAGGATAAGGGTCACTAGTGAATTTCTTAATCCAACTCCACCTCTCACTAGATGAACTCATGTCTTCCTCCATCACCCATAAATCGACATTTGAAGAGCCTCCTTCTGCAGTTGTATTAATTACAGCAGGTTTATCCTCATACATAGCTAAGTCAAAATTAAGATTACAGCACAATGGAGGAAACGATGTCAAAGCAAACACTTCCTTTGCCATGTCAAATGAAACTATCACCGCCTCCTCCTCCTCCTCTATCTCCTTTATCCCATAAGTATAGATAGCTCCATTATTAGAGGATACCATTGACCAGTCACAAATGACATTCTCTAAGTTTCTAAATTCTATTTCTTTCCAGGAATCTCTACTTAATGAATAGACATCCACTCCACTAACGAATCTACTATTCTTGCTATAGATCGCCACTATCTTGTAATCATTATCAAGTGGACTAAACCCAAACCCAAACACATAATCAGCATCATCCATATCAACAATTCTGGATACAGGCACCTCTCTACCATCTCCAGTCACAGGATTCCACACTGCTAAAAGAGAAAAAGGAAATCTGGAACACAACCTGACTACGAAACAGAGCAAGCCATTACTGGAACCAATGATGTTAAAGCACGATTTGCTCGCAAAGGAATCGAACGGAGGTGCCTTTTGGACATCTCGGAGTTGCATCTTACAATCGAGCAAACGTAACGGCAAAGTATTAAGTAGGTAATCATGAGAGAATATAAAAGAAGGGTTCTGATTACTCTGGCAGAGGTGAGCAGCGATAAAATATGGATCCTTGAAGAGATTTTCCCAATGTTTGCAGACACATCGAAATCGTATCAGGGATTTCACCGGAAGCAGCTTGAGAATGTCGATGATGATTTCTTCAGGAAGGTACGGTGCTGCGCCGTTGATCACCGCTTGCTCCATAATTGTTGAAGGAATCTCGCGATGATAGCAGTCACGATCCAATGAGAGCTCTATGGCTTAGGGCTTTACGGGGACTTGCATAAGCACGCAGAATCTCCAATTATCTCTAATTTGAAATAAGTGATGATATTTTCTTTTTATCAAAATCGCAGGATCCTTTCTCCTCTCATAATCTTCTGGCCCCTTTCTATCTTTAGATCCTTCAAAATGTCTTATAAAATATTATTATGATATTAATAGGATATAAATAAATAAATTAATTTAATTTATTAGCACACAGCTCACACATGTAATATAAAAAATTTTAACAATAGTTTTATAAAGGGTAATGTGTGAAAATGCCACTAAGCTTGTGCTAAAGGCGCGTTTAGAGGTGCAAAAATATAAAAATAGGAGCAAAAATGTCTATGTTGTTATTTAGTAAATTTTTTATTAGACTATTTAAGTATAAATCTCTCTTTATTAAGAAACGTGGAGGTAATATTGCTCAAATTGGTGCGTTTCTTGACATTATTGGCATTTGACTACTCTCTTTTTAATAGATGAGAGAGATCGATTGAGATTTTTTCGGCTACTGAGGATAATGATATAAAAATTATACATAATTGATAGTGAGATTATTTGATTATCGTGTTATTAATTGGTTTGTTAAAATTAAATATTACCATTATTTTGTTGTATGTGGATATATATGAACAATAAACCGTAAAAAATTATTATGTCACCACCATGTACGATATGAAATCGGGTATCTTTCTATTTAAAATAATAAATTCAAATTCAAGAAGGTAATTACTGGCCAAAAAAATTTAAGAAGGTAATTTCAACCCAATCTCCCAATTTAACCATCAAATCCTCCAAATCATTATTAATATTTCTCTTAATAAAATTGGAATGTATAAAAACAAACATTCCTATTAATTAATTATATTCATTCTTGAGATGTTAATAATATACATATTTGTAATATTTAAATTTAATATTTCAGTTAGAATTATTATAATTTTACATGTGTCTATCAAAATGTGAGACGTAGCATCTGGCTCTTTAATTTCTCCATGTAAGTGTTACCAATAAATATTAAAATAAATAAAATAATATTATTAGAGATAAAATTTTATTTTCAACCGACCAATTATAATAACAGGATGAGCACATAATCTTACTTTCAGTTATTTATATTTTTTATATATCTTTCATCGGCAACCTTAAAAATTTCAACAGTTTTAACAATCTTATCTTTAAATATATTAATAAAGAAAAAACTTCAATGAAAATAATATTAAAAATACAAACAATCTTAGCTATGCATTTATTTAAGTCAATGTAAATAATTTCAAAATTAAATTTAGACAATTTGGACAATCTTACATCTAAATTATTAATAAAGAGAGAATTAAATGTAAACAATCTCTCAAATTCTCAACGAGATCAACAATCTTTCTTCACATTGAATGAAAAATTCAAAATCTAAACCGATCCATATTGTTACTTGTTAGTTCATAAAAAAATAAAAAAAAAATCTAATCAAAGATCATTTTTATCCATTTATCAAAATGAAGTGAAAAACATAACAAAACTGCAAAAAATTAAAGCACTTGACCACTGACAAAGGAAGGACAAGAAAGAGGTTTCTAAACTTATAATAATCTCTACACATTCAATATTTATTGAATTTTATATTGTAATTTTAGTATATACATTTTACTCGTAACATATAGCATCGGAGGTAGTTAACAATGCGTTAAAAAAAAATTATAGTACCTTGGCATAAAACCAATATAGCTAATTATTAAATTATTTCAATATGCTCATACAATTGTTGAATCGATTTCATAATATTTTGATGTTGGAGTTAAAAGATTTCTTCTCCCCTACTGTCTTCACCGAATATTTATCCAGAAATTGTATCTGGATAAGTACCATCGAGTTTAAGTAAACCCCCACGTAAAAAATAAAAATA
Organism: Acacia acuminata; assembly: GCA_019022655.1. Taxonomy (NCBI): domain Eukaryota; kingdom Viridiplantae; phylum Streptophyta; class Magnoliopsida; order Fabales; family Fabaceae; genus Acacia; species Acacia acuminata. The sequence continues at coordinate 948,206 of JAFJYI010000199.1, forward strand.
ATTGAGGAAAAATGCTATGGACTTCCGCTAAAGAAGTGTTAAAAAAAAAGGGTTAAGATAAAAAAAAAAAAAAAAAAAAAAAAAAAACTTAAGGTATAAAAAAACATATGAGATTTTTCCAGAAGTATACACAACACCAAATGTTTTTTTGAGAGGCAAAAGTAAGTATAAACTTCTAAAATATGTGTAAAAATACACATTGACCATTGGTTGATTGTTTGTTTAAATTTTTTAAGGATTGAGTTGTAAAAATATGAGATTTTTCCAAAAGTGCGCCCAACACAAAGACATTTTGGAGAGAAAAAAGTACTAAACTTTCAAAATATGTGCAAAAATACATATGGACCATTAGTTGATTGTTTGTTTGAATTTTTTTTGACTGAAAATGATAGCATAACGTGGATGATCTCAGTTCTCCTAGAAAAGTTGGGTAGAAACTGAGCTTGTAGGAAGATCTTGTTGATTTAGGGGCTGGCCAAGAAATTTGTTGAGTGGGTAAGTGAAATTAATTGTCACCTAATTATCCTTTACCTCTATCACATCATTTTATCTCCACTTAATCCTTCCTCTCCTCTCCCTCTCGCTTTCCGAAAGAGGTGATGAGGTGTTGATAAAAGGTTTTATAGAAGTTAATTTCCCTTACCCTGTTGAAGGAAGGAACCTGATCATTATATATCTTATGTTGATATTATTATTTGATTAGATTTATTTAGATTAATTTTAGGATTAGTCTATGTTTGCCTTTATAAAGGTCCTTGCTTCATTGCTTATTCTAAGGATTAAGCATTAAGAATTCAATATTTAGAGGCTATTGTTTCCTCCATATTTCAATCATTTAAATTCTAACAGGAATTATTTTTATTGCAAGATTGTCGTCTTTAGCAACTATGAAGGAGCCTTGCAACTAATCAATAGTACTGACATATCTCAAGATCGTCTTCTCAACCGCCAAATCAGACGAATTCATTGTCTCTCAATATGTAATTGGATTCAAGCGCGGAACTAAAGGGGCTAGGGGTGGCCCTAGCCCCCTAAAATTACAGAATTATAGGACTTAGAACACCCTGAGTTCTATTATGTAATTTTTGCCTCTTAATTTCAATTACTAGTTCTACCTCTGATTGGACTGTTATTTTGATCCCACGTCAAGAAAAGTCAACTGTTGTACTGCTTCTCTTACTTGTCAAGATAATCAAACAGGAATGTTCCTCATACGCGGAGAATATATAGAGCCACTATCTCTAAAAGATCTTAGTCTCACCCTTCTTTTAACTACCAATACTTAATTAATTTCGAACTCGCTCATATAACGTAATAATGAATTAATGGGGTGTTTTATTGTTATCTTTTCACGAAAGTACGTAATGAAGAGGTTTTAGCTAGATAGTGGGATTGAACTTCACTGATTTGTATTGTTCTTCGGATGCGTGCTTGGATTATAAACAAACATGAAGGTGCATGGCGTGCGTGTGGTACAGAGCCATGTTTGTGTTTTGAGCCCTTGGGGTTTCAAGATCTGTTGGGATTATATTGGTTGGTGACAACATTAGTGTTGGGAGCTTCATAGACAACAATTAGAAGTGTATATCAAACAGTACTAGTGTCCACATATCCACACCCATGCATCTTTATTTATTGTTCTTATCAAAAGTAACAACAGTTATGTACAGTAACAAGAATGTGAAAATAAGAATCCGAGGCCTCAGTACTCAACAAGAAACAACAAAAGCAGAAACACCTGCGGATGAGTTTTCATTATCTTGCAGTATATCTATATAATCCCAAAAACACACATTGTTATTGTCAAAATTCGCCTAGCTTTATGATTAAACGCAGGAGATTGTATATATCCTACTACTATATTTTGCTAGCACAATAAACAATCAAAAAGAAGATTAGTATACATAATAATAAATAAAACAATATGTAACTACAATTTTATATCTCATCCCCCCCCCCCCCAAAAAAAAAAAAAAAATGCATGATTATATTCGTGTAAACGATATTTCTCTACCATCAAGAATATACTTCCAACAGCTTATTGATGATGGTGTAGACTTTTGCCACAGCATGGGAGTTTATCATAGAGAATTAAAGGTTTGCATGCATTGGGATCTGGAAGTTTGTCGTTTTAATTTCTTATTCATGATATTATTTTAATTATTTGATACTTTGATGTAATTCCCTTTTGCAGCCTGAAGATCTCTTACTTGATTCACAAGGAAATATAAAGATTTCAGATTTTGGCTTGAGTGCATTACCAGAACAGGTGGGATTGTTACCAAATGGATTTAAAGTTGACGTGTGTGTTTGGGCAAATATAAAAAAGCACTTCTGGGCTTCAAACCATGGTTTGGTAATAAGGAAGCCAAACATCTGAAAACTTATGAGATGCACTTTTTTATACTAAACCATGGTTTTGAAAAAGCTACATTTTTCTCATTCATAAATACCATTTTTTTGGGTTGGGTTTCTCTCTCCATCTTTTTCTCATTATCCCTCATCATCTTTAAATCATATCTATTCAATCAATCACAATACGCCTTTAACCTCTCTCTCCTCTTCCCAATCAACGGCCCATATGGGGCCAATGAGGGAAAAGGAGAAACAAGATTATGAGAAAATCCTCTCCCCATTTTTCTTAATATTTATAATTTAAAATGGCAAACTATAAGTCATATTCAATAGGGGCTTAAGCACGATGTCTTTATCGGAAGTAGATACTCTATTTGGCCTTTTTCTGCCTGCGCGGTTTTTGGAAAAAGATTTATGGACCTTTGGATCAAGATTTGGACGGCCACATCTGAAGATAAGGAGTGATGGGGAGAAATCTACCAAGGAGAGAAACCAGACCGTCTTTATCGGGCCCTCTAGTGCGCAAATGTTCAGAACAAATGAAGTGGGGATCAATTTAGTTCACAGCCTTTCACAAGGTCAAAAGCAATGGCAAGGTTCAAAGCTAAAGTATTCATAGAATTATTTGTAGACAGGTTATATAGAAACCTCATTATAACATATTATACCAACTAAATAAAAAAACTTAAACAAATTTTAAAATTAACTATTAATCATTATTTACATTTTATAGTCATATATTGATAAAACTCAATTTTCCTAAAAACCCTAATCCTAAAATATTCTCTAACCACAAGGCGCTTGCTTCTTTGAGAATGGGAATCAAATCGCAGGAAATATGGGTGGCCATGAGACGATCCAACCCTTCGAACAATTTGCTCCCTATGAACATTGCCTAGAAGTAAACCTTGTTGCCTTGATCGTTGCCCTGAATCAATGCTTGAAGCTCTGTAACAACACCCGCTTACTCCTTGTCGTCAACGTCATAACCACAGGCTAGGGTTGACACCCAAGCCCAAGAGAAGATGCTTGACGATGTGGCTCATGTAGCAACTGTGCCTTCTGATGACAATCACGATGTTCTTCATCACCATCTTGATGACAGACGCCGGTGAAACAAGGGAGGGAGTGTGGGTGGTGAAGGAGTGATGAAATGTCCTCTACAGAATTACATTTATGAAATTTAATGTTAAAAATATTTAAAATAAAACCTTACCAGTTATATGTAATTATCACAAAGATTAATGTTCCTTTTAGTAATTTAAGCATGAAAAAGTTATTTTGATAATAATATCCAAATACTATCATTTTATCAAAATCATTTTTTTTTTCACAAAATCTATTATAAAAAATCACTTTCACCACTATTTCTCTAGAAACTATTCTCCAAAGCTAATGCAAACACTCTTTAACTCATGCAGACAAAATTATATTGAATGACTTGACACCTGGTAAAAATTCACAGGTGGTCAGTATCCTCCAACCAATTGAGAGTGTTTAAGTGATTAATTTTTTGTAAATTGTATGATATTTATCTATAATGTATTGAATTTTGAATACAATAAATATAATTTTTATTTAATATTATAATCTTGTTATTATAAATAATTATTTTGTGCCTTTTATAATAAATAGGAACAATCCCAATTAAATCTTATTGAAATAATCAAAACCTAAATCAAGCCTATACTTTAAACAAATTCTTAATTAGGTCATGAGGTTTGATTATGGATTTCATATTGCTGTTAAGTGACAACTATACCTCTCAGTTTGAAAAAAAATATTCACGCAATTATTGCATCCTTTTTCATTTTTCTTGATTAAAAAGTTATAATTAAAGCTTTCTATTTCAATTTTAAATCAATAGCTTTTCTAGAGTAAAGCTTCGTAGATTAAAAATTTTGGAATTCACAGCCACAAGCTCTTGGGTCAAAAGTGGAAAGGCACTCATTAATTAGTAACCTTGATTGTGGAAAAATGGAGATTGAGAGAAGAATTGCATTTTTGAAACGATATGAATTCTTAGTGCAATTAGGACTAAGGTACGGAGAGATTTTGAAGGAATTGATGCTCAATTCAGAGTTTGAATCTCTGGGAGACGATTCGAGAATTTCTTTCTCTAGTATTTAACTTTATTTTGGGTTGTATTATGCATAATTCTCTTTAAAAGAGATTGTCAATGCGTTGTAAACGATTTCACACATTGATTATTTAATTTCAAAAGGAATTTGTTTAAAGGATATGACTGATTTAAGTTTTGATTATTTCAAAAGGATTTAATTAGGATTCTCAATAATAAATATTAACGGTAAAATTAAATAAAAAATATTTTAAAAAAATTATATAATAAATAAATAAAGCCAATACATTTTTGTTATTAGCTAGAAACTATTATATATAACAGATAATAATCGGCCATTTTTATAGTAGCGAATTTCGCCAGCCTTATTTGGATGTATCCTTTTGTATCCATCTCCTCTAATGCAAGGAGAGCTATTATTACTTCATGCAAAAGCATAGAAAAATAATTTTGGTGTGTAGGGTTGTCCTCATACAACAACACTTAAATAATGCTCCTACTACTATATATCCATATTAACAAGAAAGAAATGAAAAACAGTCAAATAAAATAATAAGAAACATAAAGCATTCCATACCTAAATTCATCTCTGGCAAAAAAAAAAAAAAAAAAACTGAATTCATTATACTAGATAGTATAAATGGCATCAAAACCTTGCAAGTACATAATGAACTAAAATGTCATGAATTAATTTCTACCAAAAATATTTAAACAAAGCAAATTTGGAAAATTATGATAAACCTTGAAAATCAAAGTTCTTTAAAATCTATGTGGACATTTTAGACTGGCACAAAACTTTCCACATAATTAACAAAATCATGAGAGTTGTGTTTGGGAATTTCAAGTGTCCTGAATTCATTAGTAGCAACATTGAACATATATAGACATCGACGTGGTTGATTCTTCTTTATTTTACGTCCAATTTCAATCCCACATAGGCATCGACGCCGTTGATTATTCTCTATTTCACCTCCAATTTCAATTCCTCCATATTGTCCCAGGAGTAAATGCCCAAGGATGAGGGTCACTAGTAAATTTCTTAATCCAACTCCACCCCTCTCCAGATGAACTCATGTCTTCCTCCATCACCCACAAATCGACATTTGAAGAGTCTCCTCCTCCACTTGTAGTAATTACAGCAGGTTTGTCCTCATACACAGCCAAGTTAAAATGAAGATTACCCCCCAATGGAGGAAACGATGTCAAAGTAAACACTTCTTTTGCCATGTCAAATGAAACTATCACCTCCACGTCCTCCTCCTCCTCCATCTTCTTTATCCCATAAGTAAAGATAGCTCCATTATTAGAGGAGACCATTGACCAGTAACAAATGACCTTCTCTACGTTTCTAAATTCTATTTCTTTCCAGGAATCTCTACTTAATGAATAGAGATCCACTCCACTAACCAATTTACTATTCCCGCTATAGATTGCCACTATCTTGTAATCATTATCAAGTGGACTAAACCCAAATCCTAACACATAAGATTCGTCATCCATATCAACAATTTTGGATATAGTCACCTCTCTACAATCGCCAGTCACAGGATTCCACACTAAAAGAGAAAAAGGAAGTCTGGGACACAACCTGATTATGAAACAGAGCAAGCCATTATGGGAACCAATGATGTTAAAACACGATCTGCTCGCCAAGGAATCGAATGGACGTGCCTTCTGGACATCTCGGAGTTGCATCTCGCAATCGATCAAACGAAACGGCAAATTATTAAATAGGTAATCATGAGAGAATATAAAAGAAGGGTTCTGATTACTGTGGCAGAGGTGAGCAGCGATAAAAAATGGATCCTTGAAGAGATTTTCCCAATGTTTGCAGACACATCGAAATCGTATCAGGGATTTCACCGGAAGCAGCTTGAGAATGTTGATGATGATTTCTTCAGGAAGGTACGGTGCTGCGCCGTTGATCACCGCTTGGCGCTTGCTCCATAGTTGTCGAAGGAATCTCGCGATGATAGCAGTCATGATCCAATGAGAGCTTTATGGCTTAGGGCTTTACGGAGACTTGCATAAGCACGCAGCATCTCCAATTATCTCTAATTTGAAATAATTGAGGATATTTTATTATTTTCTTTTTCATCCCACGGCCCCTTTCTATCTTTAGATCCTTCAAAATATCTTATAAAATATTATTACGATATTAATAGGATATAAATAAATAAATAAATTTAATTTATTAACACACAGCTCACACATGTAATATAAAAAATTTTAACAATAGTTTTATAAAGGTTAATGTGTGAAAATACCACCAAGCTTGTGCTGAAGGCGCGTTTAGAGGTGCAAAAATATAAAAATAGGAGCAAAAATGTCTATGTTGTTATTTAGTAAATTTTTTAGACTATTTAAGTATAAATCTCTCTTTATTAAGAAACGTGGAGGTAATATTGCTCAAATTGGTGCGTTTCTTGAAATTATTTACATTTGACTCCTCTCTTTATTAATACATGAGAGAGATCGGTTGAGATTTTTTCGGCTATTGAGGATAATGATATAAAAAATATACATAATTGATAGTAAGATTATTTGATTATCGTGTTATTAATTGGTTTGTTGAAATTAAATATTATCATTACTTTGTTGTGGATATATATGAACAATAAACCGTAAAAAATTATGTCACCACCATGTACCATATGAAATCGGGTATCTTTCTCTTTAAAATAATAAATTCAAATTCAATAAGGTAATTACTGGCCGAAAAAATTGGAAAAATGACAGCCAAGTCCCAAGGACCATAAAAAAATTATAAAAAAGTCCCAACAGAAATTCTTATATCAAAAAAGTTCATAGGGATTTTTTTGATATTATTTCAATTAACAACAAAATATGCTATATTTACAACAGAAAATGTTATATTTACACTAAAAATTAAAAATCTAGCCATTCAAAAAAAGGAAAAAAAAACTATATTCACAACCGAATATGTCATATTCACAACAAAATTTAAACACCTGGATTTTGTTCCAAACTCAAGTCCCTAAGCGTACAGATGTCATTTTCAACAGAAAAAGGCTAGATTCACAATAATATGAGGTGCTATATTCATAACAAAATTTTAAATTTGGTCATTCACAACGGAAAAAGCCATATTTACAACAGGAAGTGCTATATTTATAACAAAATTTTAAAACCTGGATTTTGTTTCAATACAAATAATATCAAAAAAGTCCCTAGGAACTTTTTTGATATGTGACTTTATGTTGAGACTTTTTTGTAATTTTTAATTGTCCTTAGGACCATTTGTCATTTTTCCAAAAAAATTTAAGAAGGTAATTTCAACCCAATCTCCCAATTTAACCATCAAATCCTCCAAATCATTATTAATATTTCTCTTATTAAAATTGGAATGTACAAAAACAAACATTCCTATTAATTAATTATATTCATTCTTGAGATGTTAATAATATACATATTTGTAATATTTAAATTTAATATTTCAGTTAAAATTATTATAACTTTACATGTGTCTATTAGAATGTAAGACGTAGCATCTGGCTCTTTCTCCATGTAAGTGTTACCAATCAATGTTATAATAAATAAAATAATATTATTAGAGATAATTTATTTTCAACCGACCAATTAATAACAGGATGAGCACATAATCTTACTTGCAGTTATTTATATATTTTTTTTATATGTCTTTAATCAACAATCTTAAAAATTTCAACAGTTTTAACAATCTTATCTTTAAATTTATTAATAAAGAAAAAAATTCAATGAAAATAATCTAAAAAATATAAACAATCTTAGCTATGCATTTATTTAAAAGGAGGGGAGTCAATGTAAATAATTTCAAAATTAAAGCTAGACAATTTGGACAATCTTGCATCTAAATTATTAATAAAGAGAGAATTAAATGTAAACAATCTCTCAAATCTCAATGAGATCAACAATCTTTCTTCACACTAGCTGAATGAAAAATTCAAAATCTAAACCGATCTATATTGTTACTGGGTGGTTAGTTCATTAAAAAAAATAAAAAATAAAAATCTAATGAAAATTGGCTTTGCTTTGAGATCTTGCCCAGAGCGTCTGTGGGTACAAGTACTGAGGAACAAATATGGGTGGGATGACTTGAAGGGGCCCCGGAGTAATAGACAACCAATTTCTTATTTGTGGAGGCATTTACTGAAGTTATGGCCAGACGTGGAGGTAGGCTCTCAGTGGGAAATAGGAGATGGCGCATATGTTCGCTTCTGGTCTGACAATTGGGTCCCAGAAGTGGGCCCATTAAAGCTTTTGAGCTTTAGAGACTTCACACAAACCGAACTTGATCTACCCGTTCGTCACTTTGCTAACCCTCTCGGCCAGTGGCGTTGGAAGTTGTTTCAAAGTGATCTTTCGGAACATATTTTGACAATCATTTCAGGGTGTCCCGCACCAGTTGTTAACGATGGGGTGGCCTCGTGCTGTTGGGATAGAGAAGCGGATGGAAAGTTCTCCGTTGCATCGGCGTACGAGCTGTTGAATGAGCAAGAAAACACAGAGTCCACACGGTTATGGGAGAGAATCTGGAAGTGGGAGGGGCCCAACGTGTCCGCATATTCCTTTGGTTAGCAGCAAGGCAGAATATCCTAACAAACGCTGAGCGCCGGCGAAGACACATGGCTACTGTTGCCCTCTGTTCGCGATGTAATGCAGCAGAAGAAGATACTGATCACGTTTTGCGGCGTTGCAAGTTCGCTAGAGCTGTATGGAGCCATTTCCTTCCGCCCCCCGTCTGAGACAGTTCCTCCAATTGGAGTTGCGAAGGTGGTTTCTTGAGAACCTTGACAACACTAACCCATGTTTACCCGGCGGGATCAGTTGGGCTAGTATCTTTGGGCTAACCTGCTGGAAGCTATGGGAGGCAAGGAATAAGGCACTGTTTCAGGACCAACACATTCAGCCAGCAACCGTTGTCCAGGAAGTGCGGGCGTTTGCGGAGTTCAATGTCCAAGCCAGGGTTCGGGTCTGTGAGGCTCAAGGGGGACGTAAGAAGCAGGAGCACCTTTGATCATCCGCCCCTCTAAATCATGGGGGGTAGATGATGAAAAGACATGGTTTTCTTTTAATTCTCTCGTACATATTGTTTTTGTATTAATATAATATGATCCGCTTGTCATTAAAAAAAAAAAGGTTTGAGGATTATCTTGTTCGAGAAGTTGTCATGGAGCGGTAATTTTGTCCTGAATGTTATTACAATTAAGTTTGATTGTTAATTAACCAAATCTACTGTTCTCGACAATTCACGTGTCATCCATGTCATTTTTATGTTGGGCGGCTAAAACCGACCTGCACCACGGTGTCCCTGAACTGTGATGGAGCGGTGAAGCCACACGGGAGGAGTGCTGGATCTGGCAGCCTGATCCAAGACTCAGGGAGGCGATGGCTAGCGGGCTGTTGCCGTCATATAGAGGCGTGTACACCACTTCAGGCGGAATTGTGCGGTCTACTAGATGGACTAGAATTGGCATGGTCTCATGGTTTTGGTGAGGTGATGGTGCAAATGAACTGTTTGGTGGCCTTAAACCTAGTGCGTGCCGCAGATGAGGGCTCACAGGTTAATTTGAACCTTATCAGGAGGATTAGGCAGTTAGTGGCAAAAGAGTGGCGGCTCACGTGGAAGCATGGCCATGGGCGGACCCATGTATAAGAGAAGGGGCAAGTGCCCCCTTTGAATTTGGAAGTTTTTTTTTTAAAAAAAAAAAATAAAAAAAATAAATACATGTTTAAATGATTGTCCACCCTTAAATTAAATGTCCACGTACCCTTAATACATCAAGATTGCACTTCATAATGAGATGGAGATGAATAGTTGAATGATTGTTTAGTGCCTTATATTGAAAATGGATGTATTTGATAGCATTGATAATAAGACAATTATGATGGAATTCTAAAAAATAAGGCACCAGAAGGATGATATTATAATTATTTTTATTGTAATATACTTTTTTTAAATTAAAATATATGTCTTGAACTTATTAAGTGCCCACCCTTCATTGTAATTTATGTAGTCGACTTCTAACAAAGATTTAGCCTTGCTTTTCTAAATGATGCAGGTTTGTAAAATAATTGTCTCTCTTATTACATCATCAAGATTCACTTGATTTTATAAATATTTTTTTCTTGTTTATATTCTTTTTTGTTTTTTAATGCATTTAAAACTTTTCTAAAAAGAATTTCGGAAGCACCCCGAATCCCCACCACCAATTGTGCCCCCTTTTGTGATTTTCTGGGTCCACCCCTGAGCATGTCTATTGTGAAGGTAACAGGTGTGCAGATTTCCTTGCTTCTTTCGCCTTGACGATGGGAGTGGAATACAAGGTATTCAATGAACCACCAAATGGTTTGAGAAGTCTTCTCCAGGATGATGCTACAGGCGTTGGTCAAGTCAGGCTATGTCTGGTTGATAACTGATCTGATAGGATCAGACCCATTGTGAAGGAAAAAAAAGTCTAAACAAAGATAATTTTTGTCCATTTATCAAAATGAAGTGAAAACAGTAACAAAACTGCAAAAATTTAAAGCACTTGACCCTGACAAAGGAAGGACAAGAAAGAGGTTTCTAAACTTATAATAATCTCTACACATTCAATATTTATTGAATTTTATATTGTAATTTTAGTATACACATTTTCCTCGTAACATATAGCATCGGAAGTAGTTCACAGTGCATTAAAAAAATCATAGGACATTGGCATAAAAACCAATATAACTAATTATTAAATTATTTCAATATGCTCATACCATTGTTGAATCGATTTCATAATATTTTGATATTGGAGTTACAAGATTTATTCTCTCCCACTGTCTTCACCGTATATTTATCCAGAAATTGTATCTGGATAAGTACCATCGAGTTTAAGTAAACCCCCACGTAAAAAATAAAAATAATTGAGGAAAAATGCTATGGACTTCCGCTAAAGAAGTGTTGAAAAAAAAAAAAAAGTTAAGGTATAAAAAAACATATGAGATTTTTTCAGAAGTATACACAACACCAACTGTTTTTTTGAGAGGTAAAAATAAGTATAAACTTCTAAAATATGTGCAAAAATACACATTAACCAGTGGTTGACTATTCGTTTAAATTTTTTAAGGATTGAGGTGTAAAAATATATATGAGATTTTTCTAAAAGTACGCCTAATACATAGACCTTTTGGAGAGAAAAAAGTAACTATGAACTTTCAAAATATGTGCAAAAATATATATTAGTTGATTGTTTGTTTGAATTTTTGACTGAAAATGAAAACATAAAGTGGATGATCTCAGTTCTCTCAGAAAACTAAAGTTGGGTAGAAACTGAGCTTGTAGGAAGATCCTGTTGATTTAGGGGCTGGCCAAGAAATTTGTTGAGTGGGTAAGTGAAATTAATTGTCACCTAATTATCCTTTATCTCTATCACATCATTTTATCTCCACTTAATCCTTCTCTCCTCTCCGAAAGAGGTGATGAGGTGTTGATAAAAGGTTTTATGGAAGTTAATTTCCCTTACCCTGTTGAAGGAAGCAACCTGAACATTATATATCTTATGTTGATATTATTATTTGATTAGATTTATTTAGATTAGATTTTAGGATTAATCTATGTTTGCCTATATAAAGGTTCTTGTTCAATTGCTTATTCTAAGGATTAAGCATTAAGAATTCAATATTTAGAGGCTCTTGTTTCCTCCATATTTCAATCATTTAAATTCTAACAGGAATTATGTTTATTGCAAGATTGTCGTCTTTAGCAACTAAGAAGGAGCTTTGCAAGCGGGCGGACCCAAAAATAACGAAAGGGGGGTACAATTGGTAGGGGGATTTAGGGGTTCGGAGGCGGCGCCTTTTTTTTTTTTTTTTTTTTTTTTTTTTAAGGAAAGTTTTAAATACATTAAAAAAAATAAAAGAATATAATCAAGAAAAAATATCAAAAAAATCAAGTGAATACCGATAATATAATAAGAGAGGAAATTATTTTACAAACCCGTCATTTAGAAAAGCAAGTCTAAATATTGTTAGAAATACAACTACATAAATTACAATGAAGGGTGGGCACTCAATAAGTTCCAGTACATATATTTTAATAAAAAAAAGTATGTTACAATAAAAATAATTACAATGTCATCCTTCTAGCTAGGCCTTATTTTTTGAATTTCATCATAGTTGTTTTATTATCAATGCTATCAAATACATATTTTTCAATATAAGGCACTAAACAATCATTCAATCATTCATCCTCCATCCGATTACGAAGTGCAATCTTGATGTATTAAGGGTGGGCACTTAATTTAAGGGTGGAGAATCATTCAAACATGTATTAATTCAAGGAAAGTAAACAAACAATACTAATGCTAATGGAAATTTGAAACCATTATATTCAAGTTATTTGTTCAAACTCCTTTAACTTGAATTTAAAAAAAAAAAAAACAAGAAATCCCAAATTTTTGGGGGCACTTGCCCTCCCAACAATGAACGTGGGTCTGCCTCTGCTTGCAACTATTCAATAGTGACATATCTCAAGATCATCTTTTCAACCGCCAAATCAGACGAATTCATTGTCTCTCAATGTGTAATTGGATTCAGAGCGGAACTAAAGGGGCTAGGGGTGACCCTGGCCCCCTAAAATTACAGAATTACAGGACTTAGATTTTTAGAAAATTACATTGCAGTCTCCTAAATATTTCAATATTTTCGATTTAGTCCCCATTAAAAGTTTTGTGGACGGACTACAATGAAAATATTGAAATGTTTATTAGGCTGAAATATAGTTTTATGAACACCCTGAGTTCTATTATGTAATTTTCGCCTCTTAATTTCAATTCCTAGTTCTACCTTTGATTGGACGTATTGTTATTTTGATCCCATGTCAAGAAAAGTCAATTGTTGTACTGCTTCTCTTGCTTGTCAAGATCATCAAACATGAATATTCCTCATACGCGGAGAATATATAGAACCACAATCTCTGAGGGCCCGTTTGGTACGCTGAATTCGCGTGAGGGAATGGGAAGATAACTATCTTCCCACTAAAAAAACCGTTTGGTTGCGCCTCTCTGCCGAAATGTTGATTTCCCGCCTACCCCATCTTCCCACAAAGCTGGAAAAATTGAATCCCTCAAAATTTGGCGGGATAGTGTGAAGTTCCCGGGAGACTGAATTTTGTTGAAAAAAAAGCCCTGTAGACAACAGTAGAGCAGATTATGAAGAGGTTAAACCAGAGCACCATGGATTTAGATCTGATCCTTCATTCTTCTGCCTTCCTTCTCCATTTCCATCGCCGGCGACTCTCACCTTCTTCATCATCGTCGCCGCCAACATTCCTTTCTTCCCCTCACCCTCCACCACGCGCGATGACCCAACGTCGAAGCGTAACAGTGCCGAGGGAGAACAGAGAGCTTCGACTCTCTTCCATCATTTTCCCCTTCTTCTTCCTTTCTACCAAGCACCGTCACAGGTGAGAGGCAACTGGAACAGACCCCCGACAATTTTCAAAAATTCTCATTGAGAATTCATGGAGAATTCTCATTGAATTCTCGAGAATTGTCGGGGTCTGATTTTTTTATAATTAAATTGCATCGCATACAAAACTCAAAGTGGACGACGGTGACGGCGTCCACGACAAGGTGCGGCCAGGTGCGACATCGACGGTGGCGGGAGTAGCGTCCAAGGCGGGGGAGTGGCGGCGACGCAATGGGTCACAACTTCGAACAAGATGTAGGGCGAATTTGTTTTTTTAATTTAGGGGTATTTTTGGTATTTCACCTCATATTCCATTTAACTAACACTCAATTCTTCATATTAAACCATTCATTTTCCCTCAACTTAAGTTATCTTCACATGTCTACCAAACAGCTCAACTTTTTAATTTCCCTTGCAATCTTCCCTTCCATTTCTTTCCCTCCTTTAAATTCCTTTCCCTCTTTAAATCTTCCTCGTACCAAACGGGCCCTAAAAAATCTTAGTCTCACCCTTCTTTTAACTAGCTACTTCCAGTACGTTTATCAAAAAAATCATGCATACCACCAATACTTAATTAATTTCGAACTCGCTCATATAACGTAATAATGAATTAATGGGGTGTTTTATTATTATCTTTTCATGAAAGTACGTAATCAAGAGGTTTTAGCTAGATAGTGGGATTGAACTTGACTGATTTGTATTGTTCCTCGGATGCAGGCTTGGATTATAAATAAACACGCAGGTGCATGGCGTGCGTGTGGTAGAGAGCCATGTTTCTGTTTTGAGCCCGTGGGGTTTCAAGATCTGTTGGGATTATATTGGTTGGATACAACAACCAAACAGTACTAGTGTCCACATATCCACACCCACATTGGGTTAAGGTGCATTTTTGCCCTTCAAGTATACGCCCAGAAGCAATTTTGCCCCTAAAGTTTTCGGCGTAGCAATGTTACCCCTGAAGTTTCAAAACGGAGCAATGTTGCCCCTCCGTTAAAAACTCTAATGGTCAAGTAACGTTGACCGTTAGTTGACTATTAGGGTTTTTAATGGAGGGGCAACATTGCTCCGTTTTGAAACTTCAGGGGTAAAATTGCTTTTTTTTTGGAGCAATGTTGCCCCTAAAGTTTTAAAATAGAGCAATGTTGCCTCCGTTAAAAACCCTAACGTTGACCGTGGGTTGACCATTAGGATTTTTAACGAAGGGGCAACATTGCTCCGTTTTGAAACTTAAGGGGCAACATTGCTACGCTTGAAACTTCAGGGGCAAAATTGCTCCCGGACGCATACTTTAAGGGCAAAAATGCACCTTAACCCCATCTTTATTTATTGTTCTTATCAAAAGTAACAACAGTTTTGTACAGTAACAAGAATGTGAAAATAAGAATCCGAGGCCTCAGTACTCAACAAGAAACAACAAAAGCAGAAACACCTGCGGATGAGTTTTCATTATGTCGCAGTATATCTATATAATCCCAAAAACACACACTGTTATTGTCAAAATTCGCCTAGCTTTATGATTATACGCAGGAGATTGTATATATCCTACTACTATATTTTGCTAGTACAATAAACAATGAAAAAGAAGATTAATATACATAATAATAAAAAAAACAATATGTAACTACAATTTTATATCTCATCCCCCCCCCCCCAAAAAAATGCATGATTATAGTCGTGTAAACGATATTTCTCTACCATCAAGAACAGTGGGGGAGCTAGGAATTTATATTTGTGGGTGCACAATTTGTGAAGGGAGCCCCCGAAAAATTTTTTTAAAGGAAAATTTTAAATGCATTAAAAATCAAATGAATATAGATAAGAAAAGAAAAGAAAACTCCTTTCAATGGGTTCTAAGTAAATCATATGTGCATAAAATAGGATCACCATCTATCATCAAATCAGCAATAAACTATGAATTTTCTAAATCCTAACAAATTTCATCCAATGTCAAGAGGTATAAACTATCCATCACACTTCTGTAAGACAAAAATTGGAGGTATAAACTATCTTTTTGCTGTTTTGAAATCACGAGATAAAACCTTGTTACTACATGTGTTTTTCATAAGGAGTAAAAACTTAGGAAAATAATAAGAAATGAAAAATGGGTTTTTTTTTTTTGGTTTAGAGATGAGGGAGTATAAATATCAGGCTCGAACTCAGAATCCCCAAGAATCAATGAAGAATGACCCTGTATCAAAAAAATGAAGAATGACCCTGTATCAAAAAAATGAAGAGGCTGGTTGACCAAAAAAAATAAAAAAATGAAGAGGCTGCGAGGGAGAGTGTTAAAGGAAAAAATGCGGGTGCTTCTCATGAGGATTCGAACCAATGACCTCATAATCTTTGATCAAAGGCTCAACCGCTGAGCTAGCTATGGGCCCATGGATGCTAACACATTTCCGCTAAATAATATATCTATTTTAAAATCTTGTGGGTGCACTTACACCCATAGGAACAAGTGTGGCTCCGCCACTGATCAAGAAGATACTTCCAACAGCTTATTGATGATGGTGTAGACTTTTACCACAGCATGGGAGTTTATCATAGAGAATTAAAGGTTTGCATGCATTGGGAACTGGAAGTTTGTCGTTTTAATTTCTTACTCATGATATTATTTTGATTATTTGATACTTTGATGTAATTCCCTTTTGCGGCCTGAAAATCTCTTACTTGATTCACAAGGAAATATAAAGATTTCAGATTTTGGCTTGAGTGCATTACCAGAACAGGTGGGATTGTTGCCAAATGGATTTAAAGTTGACGTGTGTGTTTGGGTAAATATAAAAAAGCACTTCTGGGCTTCAAACCATGGTTTGGTAATAAGGAAGCCAAACATCTGAAAACTTATGAGATGTACTTTTTTATACTAAACCATGGTTTTGAAAAAGCTACATTTTGCTCATTCATAAATTATATCTATCCTATCAATCACAATACTCTTTTAATCTCTCTCTCCTCTTCCCAATCAACGGCCCATGGGGCAACGAGGGAAAAGGAGAAACAAGATTATGAGAAAATCCTCTCCCCATTTTTCTCTTTCCTTCTCATCTTTTTCCCCCTTCCTTCCCCCATTTCTCATCAAACTCTTGCCTTCTTATTCAGCCGATCGGAGAAGCCGGTGGCTGCTGGAGGGTTCTCACCAATCAGAGAAGGTGGCCACAATTTCCGCCATTTTCTTCTTTTTTTTTTTTTTTTTTTTTTCCGAAGCGGTGCTTGTCCTCATTTTCTCCTACCTAGTCCTATCATAACATTCTATTCTATCCATTTAATTAACACAGGAATTTAATCCCATTTCTTTCTTTAAAACTTCCAAAAAGGGGAGGAAAAACTAGAAAGACGAGCGTCAACCTACTAGTGAAATTGAAGAGTCAGATCCACAAGGCGCTTGCTTCTTTGAGAATGGGAATCAAATCGCCGGAAATATGGGTGGCCATGAGACGATCCAACCCTTCGAACAATTTGCTCCCTATGAACATTGCCTAGAAGTGAACCTTGTTGCCTTGATCGTTGCCCTGAATCAATGCTTGAAGCTCTGTAACAACACCCGCTTAATCTTTGTCGTCAACGTCATAACCACAGGCTAGGGTTGACCCCCAAGCCCAAGAGAAGATGCTTGACGATGTGGCTCATGTAGCAACTGTGCCTTCTGATGACAATCACGATGTTCTTCATCACCATCTTGATGACAGACGCCGGTGAAACAAGGGAGGGAGTGTGGGTGGTGAAGGAGTGATGAAATGTCCTCTACAGAATTTCATTTATGAAATTTAATGTTAAAAATAATTAAAATAAAACCTTACCAGTTATATGTAATTATCACAAAGATTAATGTTCCTTTTAGTAATTTAAGCATGAAAAAGTTATTTTGATAATAATATCCAAATACTATCATTTTATCAAAATCATTTTTTTCAACAAAATCTATTATAAAAAATCAATTTTACCACTATTTCTGTAGAAACTATTCTCCAAAGCTAATCCAAACACTCTTTAACTCATGTAGACAAAATTATATTGAATGACTTGACACCTGGTAAAAATTCACAGGTGGTCAGTATCCTCCGATCAATTGAGAGTGTTTAAGTGATTAATTTTTCTTAAATTGTATGATATTTATCTATAATGTATTGAATTTTGAATACAATAAATATAATTTTTATTTAATATTATAATCTTGTTATTATAAATAATTATTTTGTGCCTTTTATAATAAATAGGGAGAATCCCAATTAAATCTTATTGAAATAATCAAAACCTAAATCAAGCCTATACTTTAAACAAATTCTTAATTAGGTCATGAGGTTTGATTATGGATTTCATATTGCAGTTAAGTGACAACAATACCTCTCAATTAAAAAAAAAAAAAAAAACTATTCACGCAATTATTGCATCCTCTTTCATTTTTCTGGATTAAAAAGTTATAATTAAAGCTTTCTCTTTCAATTTTCAATCAATTTTCAATTATTTAATTTTATTTTGGGTTGTATTATGCATAATTTTCTTAAAAACGATTGTCAATGCGTTGTAAACGATTTCACACATTTATTTTTGGGTGTTCGTTGTGCGATTAAAACTAGTGCTTTGGTTGTTAGCATTCTAGTCAAAATTCAGCGCAGTGCGTTGATGTTGGGAAGTTGATACGGTATTGTTACGGATCTGGATAAGGCCCATATACAATAGGCGGCCCAACTAAGTAAAGCTCTAAGATAACACGTACCTATAATATAGGAAGATCCTATATTATAGCGGATTCCAACCGGTCTCCTCCACGTTGAGCATCACGGGAGTGGACTAACCGTATCTGCGTGAAGTGCTCCCCACATACACGCCATGGAGATCGTGCCCAACCATGATCTCCTCAACGGCAACCTCTATAAATACAGAGGCCAATTAACCAGGTGCACAGGTTCTATGTTCTAACCCTAGACTTTTACATACAGTCACACAGAGCACACACCCCACCCCCTCTTGTGTGTGTTCGAACTACGTGGACTTTGATCCCTTCACAAGGTACGTAGGCCCTAGGCTTGGCTCCTAGTCAAGTCCAACAAGTCCTGTTCTCAGAACAGAACATTGGCGCCGACCGTGGGGAATCGGTAAACTTTTATTTGATTCTCGCGATCTAGGATAGTCGCAAAAAAGAAGTAGAAGGAATCTCCTGCTTAGTCAACGACGATAGAAAGCATTGTTTCACCAGAAGGAACGGGTTACTCTGCATCGAAACAACCATCACGCGTACTAGCAAATTTGCAATGGCATCGTCGCTGTTAATTCCTAATGAAGGCCACAAACTTGATACAACTGCAGGTCCGACCTAGATGCCTGCACTACACAGCCCTCGCCGTCGTGAGACCTAGGCGACAAGATCGATCCTAGCTCTCCTCGGCATCTCCTCATCTTTTGCAACCATCCGCACAAATTGTTAATATGCATGGCTTCGCGACGTTCTAGGGTTTATTGTTGGCCGTGGCAAATTTGGCGTTGCTGATGGTGTCTCCGCCCGATACAGGAGGATCGCGATGGGGATTATGTTGTTATTAACTTCATCCGGGTTGCAAGTTTTTAGGATCCAATGCCATAGGTCCGAAGTGCCTGAGAGGCTGATATATTCATCAGCAGATCGCATGGATTGCATCGACAGTTTCTGGGTACTTCGTTGTGAGATGTTTTCGTATTGTGTAAGGGCTTTGGGTCGACAACACAAATGACTCTTGTCCTTCATCTCCGGTGGTATCGTCCGATTCTGGGCATCGGGAGCTCTTCTTCGTCGTCCGTGGCAAGAAGGGTCAAAAATTGTGCATTGCACCCTATTTTGGATTTTCGCGTTGCAGACGAGATGCACGAAGTCGGCAGACGAGGTCACTTAAAGGATTCTCCGGTGAAGGCCGAGATTATTGTTCCGAGGAGCCGAGGTCCTGAGACACCGAGATGGTGACATTGGAGAAGGACGAGTGCCGAGGCCGAAGTCATTATTCAAACCCTTCTAATGTCCTACCAAGATAAAATGTCGATATGCCGAGATGCTTGAGATTTTTGAAACGCCGAGACGCCGAGAGATGTTGATTTGGAGAAGGGAGATGCCGAGATGGTTAAAAGACCGTCTATGTGCGGTCCGGGATTTCGAGGAAGCAAGAGTGGTCGGAAATAACCCATATGCCGAGATGATTGGAGATGCGGGATCCCCGATATGCCCGAGAATTCCCGATATGCCGAGATTCTGGGGGTGCCGAGATGTGGATGCCATGCTAGAGAAGGGGTATGCCGAGATTGAAGGCACCTCCAATGGAACTCCAAGTGATTCTCCAACAACTTCTACTACCGTGCCTTCTGGCCTTGTGTTTCGACCACGTCAGAGAAAAAGAATGATGGTTCTCGACACGGCTGCTCTTTCTCGGCTCGGTTCCCACTTTTCCTTCTAATGAAGAAAAAGATGAGGATTTGATTTTGCCGACTCCTTTGGTTCAACGATGAAGGAAAAATGATGAAGTCAACTCCCTTGTCTTCCTTCAAGAAGATCGGCTCTCAATTTCTACCATGCAAGCCGAATTATGATGGCAAGAGCACTTCGAAATATGGCGGAGGACGCCCATTCATTCTTGTTGGATTTTTTCGATCTCGTCTCCGGCAAGGATGCGATTTGAAGCTTCTATAGTTATCCGAGATAAGTTTCCTTTTTCTTCTCAAGTTTCTAAATATTTATGTCTTGGGGAATAGAGTATCGGTTGAGAATTTTGAGTTAATCTCGAAACATTTAATGACTTTTTGTGGACTGTTACTCCAATTTTGGGTCATATGAGTTCGAAGAAAGACAACTTAAAATAAGAAATGGCTTGCTTGGAACTACAATTTCCTACCAAGATATTCGCTGGCGCCTCCATAATTTTTGCACTCCACGATATGCATCTCTCTCCATTATCGTGACAGAATTTTCCTGGGATATTGTTCAACCTCGGAAAACTACCATGTTAGATTCAAATCCGTTCCTCAAAATGGAAGCGAGAGAAGAGAAATGGCCTCGAGACTTAATTTCGGGGACAAAGGAAAAGCCTTACTTGCTTGGCGGAGTCCACAAATTTGCAATCGAACTGAACTCAATCTCCTTCTTGGGATGCTTTCTTCCATTCGGCTTTTAGTACTTTGGTTATTAAGTACATCGTTTTGAGCATGAATTTAAAGATGATCTTCTCATTATGGGCGTGGCTGGACTCAAATGATGCTTGGGGTGCAATAGCTTCGAAGCTAGGACGCCTTATGTTATACATAAATGAAGCTAGATTATATCGACATGAAAGGAAGTCGATGGCTATTGTTTTAACCGTCCAAACAATCGCCGCCATATTTGGTTGGGTGGTGTTTTGCCATTCGTACATCGATAGATTGATTTAACAATGAGATTACAGTGCTCAAGAAGGACCTCGGTTCAACTAGTGTGAAAGAACTGAAGAATCATCTTGGCGAGGTCTGCACAATAAATATCTAGCTACACTTTTTAATTGTTGGAGTGGAGGGAACAAGAAAACATGTGTGGCGAGCATTCTTGCCAAATGTTATTGGAGCAGACTATTTTTACGTATATTAATAAAATATCTCTCCTTGATCTTCTTCACCACGAGGAGGTTGCTCCAAGAATTTTTTATGGTAGAAGATGAAGATTTGAAGCATAAATATTTGTCTCGTGTTCGGTTCTAAGCTATCTGTCCAACAGGAGTTTCAAAAGGTGTATTCGCAGATTTGCAATGCATATAGAGTTCCATGGCATGGAAGGCTATTATTGCTACAAACGCTCATGGTGGGCCTAGGAGAAAGGCCCTCAAACTCATTATCAAAATGATGAAAATCCAGTGTAAGAGTTCCATGCCTTGATTATCAAACTTTGTTTAAGTTTGATATACAAGGCTTGAATTGGAGGTACATTCATGTCATTTTTAATATTCCTCCACGTGATTTTTCCAATGTCCACAATGATGATGTGGAGAGCTATTATTTATTTCTAAATGATCATTGGGTCCCAGTTTTATATCCCGTGGACTTATTTGAATGATTATGGAGTGTTAATGTTATTTTCTCAATAACTTTCACATGGTTCGGGAAAGCACATATGTTTATATTGTACGGACCATGATAATCTCGAATCATGCACATGTATGCACTTAACACTTGGGATCCGGCTCCGTGAAAATTTTGAAGGCGGACCCGGTCAAACCGAACGGTTAAAATCCCGGCTCGTGTGAATTTTTGAAGACGGACCCCGGCTACACCGAATTTGGTTAAAGCCCGGGCTCCGCGTGAATTCTCGAAGACGAACCCGGTTATACCGAATATGGTTAAAATCCGGCTCCGTGTGAAGTTTTGAAGTCGGACCGGTTAACTAAATCTAGTTAACGTTCGGGATCCGTAAAAACAGATTCTTGAATGGACCCGGTTATAAGAATCTGGTTAAAATCCCGGTTCCATGTAAAGTTTTGCGAGTCGACACCGGTTACACCAAATTTGGTTAAACACCGGGATCCGTGTAAATTCTTGCGGCTAAGAAGTTGGACCCGGTTACACCAAATCTGGTTAAAGCCTGGGCTCCGTGTGAATTTTAGAAGGCGGGCCGGTTACACCAAATCTGGTTAAAACTTGGGCTCCGCGTAAAAACAAATCAAAGGTTACGACACCCATAGTGGAAAAAAGGGTTACGACACCCATCTCGGATAAACAAATTCGGGTTACGACACCCATCAGGGATAAACAAATTGAGGAAAAACTTCGCCAAAGAGGTCCACCTCTAAAAGAGAAAGAAGCCAGACCCTGGTTATGCTTAGTACAATTAAATCCGAGATCTGTGCAAAATACAGTTAAGTACGTACTCCTTAAGTTGACCCCGGATAAACTAAAACTTATCTAGGTGACTTCGCGCTCCTTAAGTGGACCCCGGACACACTGAATATTATACAGTTAAATCCACGCTCCTTAATTGGATACTGGATACATTGAACATGGTACAATTTAATCCGTGTGCGCTCCTTAAACGGACCCCAGATGAAGGATTCCTCGATGGAAATTCCAAACGTGCACTATTGATCGCTTAAGCATTACACCGAGGTCATACACCCGGTCAGAAACACCGAGGTCATTACACCCGGTCAGAAACACCGAGGTCATTACACTCGGTAATAAACATGACACCGAGGTCCCTAAACCCGGCATGACACCGTGGTCTTTAAACCCGGTCCAAAAACCATCTAGATGAGTGACACCAGCCGTTGTACTCCGACGCGCACAGGTTAGAGCTCGGCGAAATTGCCATCCGTGGCTTTCGCGAAATTGACGTGTCAACGCTCGCCCGATCTAAGAACGCGAATTGTCATGACGACCTTGATCAGGTCAAAATGTTTAAGTATTGCGTTACGGACACCTCGGCTGAACATGTGACAACTTCGCCCTTATTTTGGTTACAATACACTTTTCCGGCTAGTCAAGCCGGAACGAGGTAGCGCGGTTAAGTTACACCTGACAAGGTTGAAACATACAACCCTGCCCATGACTCCCAGAACTAAGTTCTTGTCGAGTATAAAGACCAGTACCACTACGGTCAATAAATTTCTAACGAGCTTAGAATTTATAAACGAAAAGACAATTAACAATTAATTGATCAAGTTAAACTCATAAATTGTCATACATAGACGGCATAGACGACGGGGGATTTCAAAAGATAAAAGGGCACAGACGCCCCAAGGAAAAAGCAAAAAGGGCTAAGGATTCCGACCCCTAGCTCGGGGGAGCAGCATCACCAGAAGGCACCACCTCGTTGGACTGCCCGGCCTCCAGAGCTCCTTGTCCGGCCTCATCATCGCCTTGCTCTTCCAGTTCATCCTCCTCAAAAGACATGGACCCACCATCCAGCGTCGGAGGGAGCCGAACTAGGACATCATCCTTCACATAAGCCCGGTAGTCATACCGGCAAGGTTGTGGATACGTTCGGATTCAAGTGCTTGATTTGTTCTCGAGGCCATGCCGAAGCGGTCGGAGGTAGTCTCCTTCAACGAGTCGGTGGTTTTCAAATGGGCCTGCTCCGCCGAAGAGCATCCCGGGTCGAGTCCGGCTCGGAGGCCGGATTGGTGCGTCGCTTGTACGGTGACTTCATAGCATCCAGGCTTTTTCAGGGGAGCACTCGAGGTCGTCGTCTCCAATACCTCTTTGACGAGCAGCGGCTCCTCGGCCGCTTTCCCCGCAGCCGGCCATGGCGACGTCGCGCACCTCTTCTCGGGGCCATCATCTCGGTCTCGGCCTCATCCTAGTGCTTTCTTCAAAAGGGCATAGACGCCCGACCGAGTTAAAAGAAAAACAAAACTAAAGCCGCGACCCTTAACTCGGAGGAGCGGCATCATCGAGGAACCACCTCACCGGAGGAATGAAGATTAACCTCGGACATGAGATCCAGGTTCAATAGTTAATGCACCCCCGGCAGCCCGAGCTCTTGACCCAGTGGGGGGGCAACTACTATACAATTGTCAACTATGTGAGAAGAATCAACGGAAGCCCTCGTGCTATTATTTGAATTTTCAAAATACAGGTTCACCATCAACCGAGATCGAGGCAAGCGAAAACATAGAACGAGGGAAAGGAAAATAAATCCCGCCTCGGGAAAAACCTATCGCCTAATAAGCAAATTGGTAGCGAGAATACGAATGAATATGAATTCGTCAAGACTCGGACAAAAGCAAATCAAGTTGGAACAACTCAAATGCCTAAGGATCTCGGCCTTGAAGTCGAGCTAACTCCTTGATATTACCTCGGATCCTTGAGACAATACCTCGGATCTTTGAGCAAAAGACATCAGAATCGGGGTCAATATGACATAATCCCAAGAATGCGCGGTAGATAGGCAAGAGGGTAAGATTCACACAACCTCGAAGTCAGGTAAATCGCTTCAAGAAAGATCCCAACCTCGAAGTCAGGCAAATCGCCTCGGCATTATCTCGGATCCTGGAGACATTACCCCGGATCATTGAGACATTACCTCGGATCTTTGGAGAAGACGACTTTGATAACCGAGATCAACACCGGGATTCAGATGCAGGCGAACCATCTCGGCACTACTCAGGATCTTTGAGGTTCCACCTCGGACTCTCGAAAGGGTAACACAGCTCGGCCAATGAAGCCGGCGGGGACATAGGACATCTCGGCGGCTCGGAACTCTCGACCTACCGATTTGGGGGGCAACTGTTACGGATCGGATAAGGCCCATATACAATAGGCGGCCCAACTAAGTAAAGCTCTAAGATAACAACGTACCTATAATATAGGAAGATCCTATATTATAGCGGATTCCAACCGCGGTCTCCTCCACGTTGAGCATCACGGGAGTGGACTAAGCGTATCTGCGTGAAGTGCTCCCCACATACACGCCATGGAGATCGTGCCCAACCATGATCTCCTCAACGGCAACCTCTATAAATACGAGAGGCCAATTAACCGGTGCACGGGTTCTACGTTCTAACCCTAGACTTTTACATACAGTCACACAGAGCACACACCCCACCCCCTCTTGTGTGTGTTCGAACTACGTGGACTTTGATCCCTTCACAGGGTACGTAGGCCCTAGGCTTGACTCCTAGCCAAGTCCAACAAGTCCTGTTCTCAGAACACAACAGGTATAAAATAAAATACTGAAAGGATTGTGGGAAGTTAATAAATTTTTTTTTTTAAATTTTCCCCAACTGTGTTGGGGCCTTCCTTTAATTTTCTTTTCAAACGCATGGGTATTGTTGTCATTTAAATATTTAATGACGACATCCGAAACTCCTTATTAGGTCATTTGTCCTGATTAGGAATTTGTTTAAAGGATATGCCTGATTTCTACGGAGTACATTTCTTTCTTGGGTCCAACTTAATCCAGTCTGTCGCTCAAGTATTCTCACATGCCGCTACATTATTTTGAACATCAAGGATATGCCTTAATCTCACAGTTGTAGTGGTCACTTTTGAACAATGTTGTCTCTTCAAAAGGGTTTTGATTAGGATTCTCAATAATAAATATCAAGGATAAAACTAAATAAAAACAATTTTTAAAAATAATTATATAAAAAATAAATAAAGCCAATACATTATGGTTGTTAGCCAGAAACTATTATATATAACAAATAATAATCGGCCATTTTTATAGTAGTGAGTTTCGCCAGCCTTATTTGGATGTATCCTTTTGTATCCATCTCCTCTAATGCAAGGAGTACTTCATGGAGAAGCATAGAAAAATAATTTTGGTGTATAGAATTGTCCTCATACGACAACACTTAAATAATGTTCCTACTATATATCCATATTAACAAGAAAGAAATTAAAAACAGTCCAATAAAATAAGAAACATAAAGCATTCCATACCTATATTCATCTCTGGCAAAAAAAAACAAAAAACAAAAAAAAACAAAAACTGAATTCATTATTCTAGATAATATAAATGGCATCAAAACCTTGCAAGTACATAATGAACTAAAATGTTATGGATTAATTTCTACCAAAAATATTTAAACAAAGCAAATCTACAAGATAATGATCAACCTTGAAAATCAAGGTTCTTTAAAATTTTTGTGGACATTGACTGGTACAAGACTCTCCACATAAGTAACAAAATCCACATAATTAACAAAATTAAGAGGGATGTGTTTAATTTTGAGTGGCCTGAATTCATGAGTAGCGACATTCAACATACATAGACAATGTTCAGTCTTGAATATTTCACCTCCCATTTCAATTCCAGACAAGACAATTTCATTCCTCCATATTGTCCCAGGAGTAAATGCCCAAGGATAAGGGTCACTAGTGAATTTCTTAATCCAACTCCACCTCTCACTAGATGAACTCATGTCTTCCTCCATCACCCATAAATCGACATTTGAAGAGCCTCCTTCTGCTCCTTCTGCAGTTGTAGTAATTACAGCAGGTTTATCCTCATACATAGCTAAGTCAAAATTGAGATTACAGCACAATGGAGGAAACGATGTCAAAGCAAACACTTCCTTTGCCATGTCAAATGAAACTATCACCTCCTCCTCCTCCTCCTCTATCTCCTTTATCCCATAAGTAAAGATAGCTCCATTATTAGAGGATACCGTTGACCAGTCACAAATGACATTCTCTAAGTTTCTAAATTCTATTTCTTTCCAGGAATCTCTACTTAATGAATAGACATCCACTCCAGTAACGAATCTACTATTCTCGCTATAGATCGCCACTATCTTGTAATCATTATCAAGTGGACTAAACCCAAATCCTAGCACATAAAGATCCTCATCCATATCAACAATTCTGGATACAGGCACCTTTCTACCATCTCCAGTCACAGGATTCCACACTGCTAAAAGAGAAAAAGGAAATCTGGAACACAACCTGACTACGAAACAGAGCAAGCCATTACTGGAACCAATGATGTTTAACCACGATTTGCTCGCCAAGGAATCGAACGGAGGTGCCTTTTGGACATCTCGGAGTTGCATCTCACAATCGAGCAAACGTAACGGCAAAGTATTACGTAGGTAATCATGATAGAATATAAAAGAAGGGTTCTGATTACTCTGGCAGAGGTGAGCAGCGATAAAAAATGGATCCTTGAAGAGATTTTCCCAATGTTTGCAGACACACCGAAATCGTATCAGGGATTTCACCGGAAGCAGCTTGAGAATGTGGATGATGATTTCTTCAGGAAGGTACGGTGCTGCGCCGTTGATCACCGCTTGCTCCATAGTTGTCGAAAGAATCTCGCAATGATAGACGATCCAATGAGGGCTCTATGGCTTAGGGCTTTACGGAGACTTGCATAAGCGCGCAGAATCCCCAATTATCTCTAATTTGAAATAATTGAGGATATTTCCTTTTTATCAAAATCGCAGGATCCTTTTTCCTCGCATAATCTTCTTTTTATCTTTTTCATCCCATGGCCACTTTCTATCTTTAGATCCTTCGAAATATCTTATAAAATATTATTATGATATTAATAGGATATAAATAAATAAATAAATTTAAGTTATTAGCACACAGCTCACACATGTAATATAAAAAAATTTAACAATAGTTTTATAAAGGGTAATGTGTGAAAATGCCACTAAGCTTGTGCTAAAGGCGCGTTTAGAGGTGCAAAAATATAAAAATAGGAGCAAAAATGTCTATGTTGTTATTTAGTAAATTTTTTATTAGCTATTTAAGTATAAATCTCTCTTTATTAAGAAACGTGGAGGTAATATTGCTCAAATTGGTGCGTTTCTTGACATTATTTGCATTTGATACTCTCTTTATTAATAGATGAGAGAGATCGGTTGAGATTTTTTCGGCTATTGAGGATAATGATATAAAAAATATACATAATTGATAGTGAGATTATTTGATTATCGTGTTATTAATTGGTTTATTAAAATTAAATATTACCATTATTTTGTTGTATGTGGATATATATGAACAATAAACCGTAAAAAATTATTATGTCACCACCATGTACGATATGAAATCGGGTATCTTTCTATTTAAAATAATAAAATCAAATTCAAGAAGGTAATTACCGGCCAAAAAAATTTAAGAAGGTAATTTCAACCCAATCTCCCAATTTAACCATCAAATCCTCCAAATCATTATTAATATTTCTCTTAATAAAATTGGAATGTATAAAAACAAACATTCCTATTAATTAATTATATTCATTCTTGAGATGTTAATAATATACATATTTGTAATATTTAAATTTAATATTTCAGTTAGAATTATTATAATTTTACATGTGTCTATCAAAATGTGAGACGTAGCATCTGGCTCTTTCTCCATGTAAGTGTTACCAATAAATATTAAAATAAATAAAATAATATTATTAGCTATAAAATTTTATTTTCAACCGACCAATTATAATAACAGGATGAGCACATAATCTTACTTTCAGTTATTTATATTTTTTATATATCTTTCATCAACAATCTTAAAAATTTCAACAGTTTTAACAATCTTATCTTTAAATATATTAATAAAGAAAAAACTTCAATGAAAATAATATTAAAAATACAAACAATCTTAGCTATGCATTTATTTAAGTCAATGTAAATAATTTCAAAATTAAATCTAGACAATTTGGACAATCTTACATCTAAATTATTAAGAAAGAGAGGATTAAATGTAAACAATCTCTCAAATTCTCAATGAGATCAACAATCTTTCTTCACATTGAATGAAAAATTCAAAATCTAAACCGATCCATATTGTTACTTGTTAGTTCATAAATAAATAAATTAAAAAAAAAAATCCAATCAAAGATCATTTTTGTCCATTTATCAAAATGAAGTGAAAAACATAACAAAACTGCAAAAAATTAAAGCACTTGACCACTGACAAAGGAGGGACAAGAAAGAGGTTTCTAAACTTATAATAATCTCTACACATTCAATATTTATTGAATTTTATATTGTAATTTTAGTATATACATTTTACTCGTAACATATAGCATCGGAGGTAGTTAACAATGCGTAAAAAAAAAAAATTATAGTACCTTGGCATAAAAACCAATATAGCTAATTATTAAATTATTTCAATATGCTCATACAATTGTTGAATCGATTTCATAATATTTTGATGTTGGAGTTAAAAGATTTCTTCTCCCCTACTGTCTTCACCGAATATTTATCCAGAAATTGTATCTGGATAAGTACCATCGAGTTTAAGTAAACCCCCACGTAAAAAATAAAAATAATTGAGGAAAAATGCTATGGACTTCCGCTAAAGAAGTGTTAAAAAAAAGGTTAAGATACAAAAAAAAAAAAAAAAAAAAGTTAAGGTATAAAAAAACATGAGATTTTTCCAGAAGTATACACAACACCAAATGTTTTTTTAAGAGGCAAAAGTAAGTATAAACTTCTAAAATATGTGTAAAAAAACACATTGACCATTGGTTGATTGTTTGTTTAAATTTTTTAAGGATTGACTTGTAAAAATATGAGATTTTTCCAAAAGTGCGCCCAACACAAAGACCTTTTGGAGAGAAAAAAGTAACTAAACTTTCAAAATATGTGCAAAAATACATATGGACCATTAGTTGATTGTTTGTTTGAATTTTTTGACTGAAAATGATAGCATAACGTGGATGATCTCAGTTCTCCTAGAAAAGTTGGGTAGAAACTGAGCTTGTAGGAAGATCCTGTTGATTTAGGGGCTGGCCAAGATATTTGTTGAGTGGGTAAGTGAAATTAATTGTCACCTAATTATCCTTTATCTCTATCACATCATTTTATCTCCACTTAATCCTTCCTCTCCTCTCCCTCTCGCTTTCCGAAAGAGGTGATGAGGTGTTGATAAAAGGTTTTATAGAAGTTAATTTCCCTTACCCTGTTGAAGGAAGGAACCCGATCATTATATATCTTATGTTGATATTATTATTTGATTAGATTTATTTAGATTAGATTTTAGCATTAGTCTATGTTTGCCTATACAAAGTTTCTTGCTCAATTGCTTATTCTAAGGATTAAACATTAAGAATTCACTATTTAGAGGCTATTGTTTCCTCCATATTTCAATCATTTAAATTCTAACAGGAATCATGTTTATTGCAAGATTGTCGTCTTTACCAACTATGAAGGAGCCTTGCAACTAATCAATAGTATCGACATATCTCAAGATCGTCTTCTCAACCGCCAAATCGACGAATTCATTGTCTCTCAATGTGTAATTGGATTCAGGCACGGAACTAAAGGGGTTCGGGGTGGCCTTGGCCCCTAAAATTACAGAATTATAGGACTTATA
Organism: Acacia acuminata; assembly: GCA_019022655.1. Lineage (NCBI taxonomy): Eukaryota > Viridiplantae > Streptophyta > Magnoliopsida > Fabales > Fabaceae > Acacia > Acacia acuminata. The sequence goes on from JAFJYI010000199.1 coordinate 978,834, forward strand.
TTTTTAGAAAATTACATTGCAGTCTCCTAAATATTTCAATATTTTCGATTTAGTCCCTATTAAAAGTTTTGTGGACGGACTACAATGAAAATATTGAAATGCTTATTAGGCTGAAATGTAGTTTTATGAACACCCTGAGTTCTATTATGTAATTTTTGCCTCTTAATTTCAATTCCTAGTTCTACCTATTGGACTGTTATTTTGATCCCATGTCAAGAAAAGTCAGGATTGGGAGGTTATCTTGCAGTATATACCTCGTACTGGAAATATGATGAAAATCTCTTACTTGATTCACAAGGAAATATAAAGATTTCAGATTTTGGCTTCAGTGCATTACCAGAACAGGTGGGATTGTTACCAAATGGATTTAAAGTTGATGTGTGTGTTTGGGTAAACATAAAAAAGCACTTCTGGGCTTCAAACCATGGTTTGGTAATAAGGAAGCCAAACATCTGAAAACTTATGAGATGCACTTTTTTATACTAAACCATGGTTTTGAAAAAGCTACATTTTTCTCATTCATAAATCATATCCATTCAATCAATCACAATACTCTTTTAACCTCTCCCTCCTCTTCCCAATCAACGGCGTATATGGGGCCAAGGGAAAATGAGAAACAAGATTATGAGAAAATCCTCTCCCTATTTTTCTCTTTCCTCCTTCTTCTCTTTCCTTCTCATCTTTTTCCCCCTTCCTTCCCCCATTTCTCATCAAACTCTTGCCTTCTTATTCAGCCGATCGGAGAAGCCGGTGGCTGCTGGAGGGTTCTCACCAATCAGAGAAGGTGGCCACAGTTTCCGCCATTTTCTTCTTTTTTTTTCCGAAGCGGTGCTTGTCCTCATTTTCTCCTACCTAGTCCTATCATAACATTCTATTCTATCCATTTAATTAACACAGAATTTAATCCCATTTCTTTCTTTAAAACTTCCAAAAAAGGGAGGAAAAACTAGAAAGACGAGTCAACCTACTAGTGAAATTGAAGACAGATCCACAAGGCGCTTGCTTCTTTGAGAATGGGAATCAAATCGCCGGAAATATGGGTGGCCATGAGACGATCCAACCCTTCGAACAATTTGCTCCCTATGAACATCGCCTAGAAGTGAACCTTGTTGCCTTGATCGTTGCCCTGAATCAATGCTTGAAGCTCTGTACCAACACCCGCTTAATCCTTGTCGTCAACGTCATAACCACAGTCTAGGGTTGACACCCAAACCCGAGAGAAGATGCTTGACGATGTGGCTCATGTAGCAACTGTGCCTTCTGATGACAATCACGATGTTCTTCATCACCATCTTGATGACAGACGCCGGTGAAACAAGGGAGGGAGTGTTGGTGGTGAAGGAGTGATGAAATGTCCTCTACAGAATTACATTTATGAAATTTAATGTTAAAAATATTTAAAATAAAACCTTACCATTTATATGTAATTATCACAAAGATTAATGTTCCTTTTAGTAATTTAAGCTTGAAAAAGTTAATCTAATAATAATATCCATATACTATCTTTTTTTTTTTTTTTTTTTTTTTTTTTTACAAAATCTATTACAAAAAATCACTTTTACCACTATTTCTCTAGAAACTATTCTCCAAAGTTAATCCAAACACTCTTTAACTCATGCAGACAAAATTATATTGAATGACTTGACACTTGGTAAAAATTCACGGGGGTCAGTATCCTCCGATCAATTGAGAGCATTTAAGTGATTAATTTTTCTTAAATTGTATGACATTTGTCTATAATGTATTGAATTTTGAATACAATAAACATAATTTTTATTTAATATTATAATCTTGTTATTATCAATAATTATTTTGTGCCTTTTATAATAAATGGGGAGAATCCCAATTAAATCTTATTGAAATAATCAAAACCTAAATCAAGCCTATACTTTAAACAAATTCTTAATTAGGTCATGAGGTTTGATTATGGATTTCATATTGCTGTTAAGTGTAACATCCCAATTTTCGAAAACGTTTTCATGGTATCTTGATCGAGTTGAGCATCGGAAGTAAATAGTATTGAAAAGTAAGCGATAAATATCCCTTTGTAATGTATGTGCTTTTAACGGCGTTACAATTTTTTTCAAATGTTGATATCGTAAAGTACATGTCAATAGGACTTTCTCCGGCCGGTTCCTATATCTGCTGCTTACCCTTGTCTTTGATCCCGTTTACTCGGATCCACGAAGCTATGGTAAGAGCCGAGGTTCAATATCCATTGAACCTCGTAATGTTAACCTCATGTTCATGTAACAAGTATGTATGACAGTTTATTCATGATATCACAAAGCAATATTCACATATAAAAGATAATAACCGAACACGGCCACACTTTGCATATGAACGTTATTACAGTCGCACTATTCACCGATTGCCACGATGGCCTATCGTGTCCTCGGCGCTAGGAAAACTCAACGGCGTTATCAATACCATAACCCGTACAGCTGTATATATATACTCAATAACTTTTTAAAACAGATTCTCAATCTATGAATACAACCATCACATATAGGTATACGGTAAACATCGAGTTAGTGTTAAGACGCGTCCGTACCTTCGTCGGTGTTGTCGGTACGTTGACGGTCGGGCGGTGATCACGCGTATCCTATAATGGTAATATCGTATTTATTAATTTACAAATAATATCCTAAGGGATATCCCGGCCACTAATGACTATTTTTCCCTTGCAACATTTATTTTCCACTTTGTTTCCTCAAAATTCGTAGAACAACGCTGGTACAAATCTGGGCAGCATTTTGTCTAACTTTGAAAAATCATAATTAATTCTACAAATATCGAAACAAGGATCCGTAAAATTTATTGGAATCCTTAGGATGTCTATTTTCAATTAAAAATAATCAATATTTCCCAGATTACACGAATCACTCCCAGGTTTAAAGTTTTGAGCCTCTGCCCAGAATTTTTTCAGAAATTCGTAGCCTAAATTTAAGGATTTTTATCTCCCTGTACAAAAATCATTTTCAAATGTTATTGACATATTTAAAAATCCCTATATGTCTATTTTAACCATGAATTTTCTCAGAATTTTTTGACCATAGTTTCAATATGAAATTCTGGCATTTTCATCACTGACTCCAGGAATTCGAAACCGATGAAATTTCGCGAACTTCGTTACTTTGATGATTTTCTTCCAGAAATTTTTCCATAACTTCTTCTTCATCAATTTTTTGAAATAAATACAATTTTTACTATAAAAACATGTAAATAAAATTATCCTAGTATATTTAAGATCTAAGCTTACTTCTATCTAAGAATTTAAGAACTAAAACTCAAAGAACTTAAAGCTAGAGCTAGAGAACTTACCAAGAACTTTGCTCCTCCTTTCTTCAAGGTTCTCACTCTCACTTTCTCTCTATATTTCAGATGTTGCTTTGTGAATTGGTGAGGAATTATGAAGACCCCAACCCCTATTTATAGTAAAAGTCCATGGCACTATTCACAACCCCTCATCTTGCATTATGGCCATTGGATCTAGGTAAATTAAAAGCACAAATCCTAGCCCTTAGAACCCTCAAATCTGACCCCCCCCCTCTCTCTCCTTGATCCTCTTCCATTTTCTATCCTAAAGTACCATATCCTCTTCCAAAAACTTTTTGCAAAATATCCCATGTGTTCTAGCTTTTTCCCAAGCCAACTATTTTCTTTGTTTTTCACTAGACAAAATTCATTTGAGGATCTTGATGAAGTCTTATTAAAATTCTCTCATTGCTTTTGAACTCTTGAGATTTTTTAGCTTTAATTAGAGACCATAATCTCTCATTTTCTCAATTGGACACAATCCTCAAAAGTTGAGGAAATAGCTTTGGTTATAGTCAATTTCAAGCTTGAATTATGCTTGTCAATAATCTCTTCTTACATTTGATTTATGATCAATGGATCTCAAGATACAATTTATTTTGTATAGATTCCTCTTTGATTAAGTCTTGAATTAATCCTATTGATTAATCTAATTAATTCATGTACAATTTTCTCATTGGATGATTCCTTGACTTTTCCTACTAGGCTCACAACATTAGCACTCACAACACTCTTTCTCTTTCCCATTTATCCTCTTCCATGGTCATTAAGTCTCTTAATTAAAAGTACATTATCCTCTTCCATAATTTATGACTTGCATGTGCTCAACTATCTTGAGTAATTCTTTTAATTGATTACTTCAATTTCTTTATTCAGTTTTTTGGTATAAAAACTGTGCACTTTCCTCTTTTCTCTTCAAATTTTGTGTTTTAATTACTTCATACCCATCTAGAAAGAATTCTCTCATTGGTTAATTTTTACTTCACAAGGATTACACTTTATGATACTTAATTAGCTCCTTAGGATTTAACTTTATTATATTTAATCCAAGCCTTTATTTTGTGTTGGGGAAATTCTACTACTTTTGATGATCTTTGTTCATATATTATGTGCTCTTAGGATTTAAAATAAATGTAATTATCTTGCCTCTTTAAAAGAGAATTTTCGCCACATATTTAAAATAGGGAAGATTTAATTAATCTTGGCTAAAATCTCTAAGATAGTGTTTTTAGATGTTATAAGGCTCAATTGATAGGTTACTATGATCATTAGGAATTTTCTTTATGCTAATCTTGGGTTTTTATTAGCCTTTGATCACTAATTAATCTTATACATTTCTTAATTATCTCTTTTTAATTTAATTATTAATTAATTAAGAAAATTAACATAAATATTTTAATGTTTGCAAATTTAATTGCCCATTAGTTGTTTGATAATTTTCTTTAATCGGAATAAATATTTCCATGTCATTAGGGTATTACATTAAGTGACAACAATACCTCTCAATTTGAAAAAAGCTATTCACGCAATTATTGCATCCTTTTTCATTTTTCTTGATTAAAAAGTTATAATTAAAGCTTTCTCTTTCAATTTTCAATCAATTTTCAATTATTTAATTTTATTTTGGGTTGTATTATGCATAATTCTCTTAAAAACGATTGTCAATGCGTTGTAAACGATTTCACACATTTATTTTTGGTTGTTCGTTGTGCGATTAAAACTAGTGCTTTGGTTGTTAGCATTCTAGTCAAAATTCAGCGCAGTGCGTTGATGTTGGGAAGTTGATATGGTATAAAATAAAATACTGAAAGGATTGTGGGAAGTTAATAATTTTTTTTTTTTTTTAAATGTTCCCCAACTGTGTTGGGGCCTTCCTTTTCTTTTCAAACGCATGGGTATTGTTGTCATTTAAATATTTAATGACGACATCCGAAACTCCTTATTAGGTCATTTGTCCTGATTAGGAATTTGTTTAAAGGATAGGCCTGATTTCTGAGTTCGGATCCTCTAAAGCAGTCTTAGTATCCCTCAAGAGCTCTTGATCTCATCCCAAAAATCGATCCAAGGGTACATAATCTATTTTAAAAGACCACATGCGGTAAATATAAAATTTTTTAAAACAGCTGACGTGTCTTTATTTGAATGCTTGGATCAACTTGAGGGATGCGAGGAGAGGGATCTGAGCATATTTGCTTCCCTGATTTCTACGGAGTACATTTCTTTCTTGGGTCCAACTTAATCCAGTCTGTCGCTCAAGTATTCTCACATGCCGCTACATTATTTTGAACATCAAGGATATGCCTTAATCTCACAGTTGTAGTGGTCACTTTTGAACAATGTTGTCTCTTGAAAAGGGTTTTGATTAGGATTCTCAATAATAAATATCAAGGATAAAACTAAATAAAAACAATTTTTAAAAATAATTATATAAAAATAAATAAAGCCAATACATTATGGTTGTTAGCCAGAAACTATTATATATAACAAATAATAATCGGCCATTTTTATAGTAGTGAATTTCGCCAGCCTTATTTGGATGTATCCTTTTGTATCCATCTCCTCTAATGCAAGGAGAGCTATTATTACTTCATGCAGAAGCATAGAAAAATAATTTTGGTGTATAGAATTGTCCTCATACGACAACACTTAAATAATGTTCCTACTATATATCCATATTAACAAGAAAGAAATTAAAAACAGTCCAATAAAATAAGAAACATAAAGCATTCCATACCTATATTCATCTCTGGCAAAAAAAAAAACAAAAAAAACAAAAACAAAAAAAACAAAAACTGAATTCATTATTCTAGATAATATAAATGGCATCAAAACCTTGCAAGTACATAATGAACTAAAATGTTATGGATTTAATTTCTACCAAAAATATTTAAACAAAGCAAATCTACAAGATAATGATCAACCTTGAAAATCAAGGTTCTTTAAAATCTTTGTGGACATTGACTGGTACAAGACTTTCCACATAATTAACAAAATCAAGAGGGCTGTGTTTAATTTCAAGTGCCCTGAATTCATTAGTAGCGACATTGAACATACATAGACAATGTTCAGTCTTGAATAATTCACCTCCCATTTCAATTCCAGACAAGACAATTTCATTCCTCCATATTGCCCGACGAGTAAATGCCCAAGGATGAGGGTCACTAGTGAATTTCTTAATCCAACTCCACCTCTCGCTAGATGAAGTCATGTCTTCCTCCATCACCCATAAATTGACAATTGAAAAGCCTCCTTCTGCACTTATAGTAATTACAGCAGGTTTATCCTCATACATAGCTAAGTCAAAATTAAGATTACAGCACAATGGAGGAAACGATGTCAAAGCAAACACTTCCTTTGCCATGTCAAATGAAACTATCACCTCCTCCTCCTCCTCCTCTATCTCCTTTATCCCATAAGTAAAGATAGCTCCATTATTAGAGGAGACCATTGACCAGCCACAAATGACATTCTCTAAGTTTCTAAATTCTATTTCTTTCCAGGAATCTCTACTTAATGAATAGACATCCACTCCACTAACGAGTCTACTATTCTCGCCATAGATCGCCAGTATCTTGTAATCATTATCAAGTGGACTAAACCCAAATCCTAGCACATAAAGATGCTCATCCATATCAACAATTCTGGATATAGGCACCTCTCTACCATCTCCAGTCACAGGATTCCACACTAAAAGAGAAAAAAGAAATCTGGAACACCTGACTACGAAACAGAGCAAGCCATTACTGGAACCAACGATGATAAAGCACGATTTGCTCGCCAAGCAATCGAACGGAGGTGCCTTTCGGACATCTCGGAGTTGCATCTCGCAATCGAGCAAACATAACGGCAAAGTATTACGTAGGTAATCGTGAGAAAATATAAAAGAAGGGTTCTGATTACTCTGGCAGAGGTGAGCAGCGATAAAAAATGGATCCTTGAAGAGATTTTCCCAATGTTTGCAGACACATCGAAATCGTATCAGGGATTTCACCGGAAGCAGCTTGAGAATGTTGATGATGATGTCTTCAGGAAGGTATGGTGCTGCGCCGTTGATCACCGCTTGCTCCATAGTTGTCGAAGGAATCTCGCGATGATAGCAGTCACGATCCAATGAGAGCTCTATGGCTTAGGGCTTTACGGAGACTTGCATAAGCACGCAGAATCTCCAATTATCTCTAATTTGAAATAATTGAGGATATTTTCCCTCTCATAATCTTCTTTTTATATTTTTCATCCCACGGCCCCTTTCTATCTTTAGATCCTTCAAAATATCTTATAAAATATTATTATGATATTAATAGGATATAAATAAAATAATTAATTTAAGTTATTAACACACAGCTCACACATGTCATATAAAAAAATTTAATTTATAAAATATTTTAACAATAATTTTATGAAAGGTAATGTGCAAAAATAACAATAAGCTTTTACCAAAGACGCTTTTAGAAGTGCAAAAATGTCTATGTTGTTATATATGCATATCCATAAAGCGAAAAGAATATCTTCATTGAAATATTTTTAGGATCTTGATTGATCTTGAAAAAAATATTATCTTGAAAAATTGTTTTAGGAAAAATATTTCGGAAATCTTGACTAGTATTAAAATAATACGATAATGACGGGTATTGAAAAATATTTCATAATATTTTAGGATCTTAAAAAATATTTCAAGATACTAAGCGGTACTAAAAATACACTTTAGGATATTTGTTCAAGATGCTAAAATATTTTTTCAAAATCATGAAGTATTTTTTCTAGCACTGGTCAATATCCCGAAAGTATCTTTTTAGTATCCGTCAAGATCTTAAAATATTTATTAAAAAAACAAGTAAAATCTTCACAGTTTTTTGTGTCAAAACGACGCTTGATAGCGGACACTACTACAAAAAGTGGATATTATTTCCCTAAAAGACGTCTTTATTTTAAAAAAGGAAGCAAAAAGTATAGGCGGTTGCATTTTTGTAATTATTTGGCTGAATTTTGAGACTTAGGCTCCTAAATATAATTTTAGGACGTCTAAAATAATTTTAGACGTCCTAAAATTATAATTAGAACGCCTAAAATTAACTAGAAATTTTTTTGGCGTCCTAAAATTTAAATAGTACGCAAAATTAAATTTTAGTCAAATCAAAGAAATCAAAAATAATCAAATCAAGTTAACAAAATCGAAACTTTTACTAATCAAATCAAAGAAATTGAAAATAATAATAATCAAATCAAAGAAATTGAAAATAATTAAATCAAATCAAAGAAATTGAAAATAATACTAATCAAATCAAAGAAATCGAAACTTTTACTAAACAAATTAAAGAAATTGAAAATAATCAAATCAAATCAAAGAAATCGAAACTTTTACTAATCAAATCAAAGAAATCGAAAATAATACTAATCAAATCAAAGAAATCGAAAATAATACTAATCAAATCAAATCAAAGAAATCAAAAAAAAATATTTAAGATGCCTAAAAGGGAAATTTTTTGGCGCCTAGGTAATTTTTTAAAAAAATTTGGCGCTAGGGTATTTTTTGGCAGATGGTTCAGGACACCAAAAATATTATTTGAGGACCTGAATATGGTTCAGGACTTGTGCTAAAGGCGCGTTTAGAGATCCAAAAATATTAAAATAGAAGCGAAAATGTCTATGTGGTTATTTAGTAATTTTTTTAGACTATTTAAGTATAAATCTCTCTCTATTAAGAAACGTGGAGGTAATATTGCTCAAATTGGTGCGTTTCTTGATATTATTTGCATCTGACTACTCTCTTTATTAACAGATGAGAGGGATCGGTTGAGATTTTTTTGGCTATTGAGGATAATGATATTAAATATATACATAATTGATAGTAAGATTATTTGATTATCGTGTTATTAATTGGTTTGTTGAAATTAAATATTACCATTATTTTGTTGTGGATATATATGAACAATAAACCGTAAAAAAATTATTATGTCCCCAGCATGTATGTATGATATGAAATCGGGTATCTTTCTATTTAAAATAATAAATTCAAATTCAAGAAGGTAATTACTGGAAAAAAAAATTGGGAAAATGGCAGCCAGGTCCCAAAGACCATCACATATCAAAAAAAGTTATTAGGGACTATTTTTTTTTAATATTATTTCTATTAACAACGAAAAAAAACTATATTCACAACAGAAACATATTTACAACAAAATTTAAAAACAGGATTTTGTTTCAAAAATGCTAGATTCACAACATGCAATGCCATATTCACAATAAAATTTTAAATCGGTCATTTACAATAGAAAAAGTCATATTCACAACTGGAAATGCTATATTTACAATAGAATTTAAAAACCTGGATTTTGTTTGAATACATAAAAAAAGTCCCTAGGGACTTTTTGATATGTGAATTTCTGTTGGGACTTTTTTGTAATTTCTTATGGTCCTTAGGACCTGGCTGTCATTTTCCCAAAAAAAAAATTTAAAAAGGTAATTTCAACCCAATCTCCCAATCTAACCATCAAATCCTCCAAATCATTATTAATATTTCTCTTATTAAAATTGGAATGTACAAAAACAAACATTCCTATTAATTAATTATATTCATTATTGAGATGTTAATAATATAAATATTTGTAATATTTAAATTTAATATTTCAGTTAAAATTATTATAACTTTACATGTGTCTATCAGAATGTAAGACGTAGCATCTGGCTCTTTCCCCATGTAAATGTTACCAATATAATAAATAAAATAATATTATTAGAGATAATTTATTTTCAACCGACCAATTAATAACAGGATGAGCACATAATCTTACTTTCAGTTATTTATGTTTTATATATATCTTTAATCAACAATCTTAAAAATTTCAACAGTTTTAACAATCTTATCTTTGAATTTAATTATTAATAAAGAAAAAACTTCAATGAAAATAATCTAAAAAATATAAACAATCTTAGCTATGCATTTATTTAAAAAGAGGGGAGTCAATGTAAATAATTTCAAAATTAAATCTAGACAATTTGGACAATCTTGCATCTAAATTATTAATAAAGAGAGAATTAAATGTAAACAATCTCTCAAATCTCAATGAGATCAACAATCTTTCTTCACACTGAATGAAAAATTCAAAATCTAAACCGATCTATATTGTTGCTTGTTAGTTCATAAAAAAATAAAATTTTCAAATCAAAGATCATTTTTGTCCATTTATCAAAATGAAGTGAAAACTATAACAAAAATGCAAAAATTTAAAACACTTGACCACTGACAAAGGAAGGACAAGAAAGAGGTTTCTAAACTTATAATAATCTCTACACATTCAATATTTATTGAATTTTATATTGTAATTTTAATATATACATTTTCCTCGTAACATATAGCATCGGAAGTAGTTAACAATGCATTAAAAAAAATCATAGGACCTTGGCATAAAAACCAATATAGCTAATTATTAAATTATTTCAATATGCTCATACAATTGTTGAATCGATTTCATAATATTTTGATATTGGAGTTAAAAGATTTCTTCTCTCCCACTGTCTTCACCATATATTTATCCAGAAATTGTATCTGGATAAGTACCATCGAGTTTAAGTAAACCCCAACGTAAAAAATAAAAATAATTGAGGGAAAATGCTATGGTCTTCCGCTAAAGAAGTGTTAAAAAAAACAAAAAAGTTAACATATATATAAATAAATAAAAAGTTAAGGTATAAAAAAACATATGGGATTTTTCTAAAAGTATACACAACAGCAAATGTTTTTTTGAAAGGAAAAAGTTAGTATAAACTTCTAAAATATGTGTAAAAATACACAATGACCGTTGGTTGACTATTTGTTTACATTTTTTAAGGATTGAGGTGTAAAAATATATATGAGATTTTTTCAAAAGTGCCCTCAACACAAATACCTTTTTGAGAGATAAAAGTAACTATGAATTTTCAAAATATGTACAAAAATACATATATGGACCATTAGTTGATCGTTTTTTGAATTTTTTGACTAAAAATGATGACATAAGGATGACCTGGATGATCTCAGTTCTCTCGGAAAAAGTTGGGTAGAAACTGAGCTTGTAGAAAGATCCCGTTGATTTTCGGGCTAGCCAAGAAATTTGTTGAGTGGGTAAGTGAAATTAATTGTCACCTAATCCTTTATCTCTATCTCATCATTTTATTATCTTCACTTAATCCCTCCTCTCCTCTCCCTCTCGCTTCCCAAAGAAATGATGAGGTGGTGATAAAAGGTTATGTAGAAGTTAATTTCCCTTACCCCGTTGAAGGAAGGAACCTGATCGTTTAGTTTTAGTTTTAATTAAGAATTTTTTTCTTAAAAACAAGATAAAATTTGACATTTTTAGAGCCAACTTGAATTAAAATAATATGAATTGTTATGTTTTTGTTGAACAAAGTTCAAATGACATAAAACTCCTAGACTATGTAAGTATTTCTCTCCAAGTTATTTCTTAACCATCCACGTCATCATCAATATCACCATTTTTAGCCAAAAAATTTAACTTTAAACTAATTGTCAATTTGTAATTTTATATTTATTTTGGAAGTTCATAATTACTTTTGTTCCTAAAAAATATTTGTTTTGGACACATTTTTGGAAAATCTTCATATATATTTTGCACCTTAAATTTTTTTTTAAAAAAAAAAAAAGAAGAAGAAGAAGAAAAAAAGCTACACTATGTTGTTGATTTTTAATTTTCGATAACTATAGTGACGTTTTGAATGGTTTCTTTGGTAGCTTCTGCAATCAATAGAAGCTACAAAACAAGCTATTCAAAATGTAACTACTTATCGAAAATTAAAAATCAACAATGTAGTTTTAGGTAAAATAAAAAATAAAAAGAATCTCAATAATTATTTTTTCGGATTTGTCTCCATATTTTTAGTTTGCCAAAAAAAGAAAATCGTTCATATCCAAAACAAAATGATAATATTTAATTTCAACAGGCCAATTAATAAAAGGATAATCAAATAATCTTAGAGTAAAATGCATTGAGCACCCTCCTATTTTATCTAAATTACAAAAATATTTCCTCTATTTTGAATACATATATTGACCTCCCTTGAAATTAAAATTCATGTAAGGAAAACCTCCTTTATATATTTGATATTTCATATTCATCCACATAATCGTTGGTTGACTGTTAAGCTTAAGTATTAAACACTTGCTTTGACCAAAATACCCTATTTCCAAAAATGAAAAAACACCTATGTTTGCCTAAAAATAATTTTTATATAAAAAAATAATTCTAATTCATGTATGTATGTTCAAAATTTCTAATATATTATAAAATTTTAAGGCCGTGGCATGAACCCACCAACTGGGTACCTACTGAGGGAGCTGTTGACGTTAGGTGGGGCTCCAAATCTCGGATAAGTGAGTCTCGAAATCAAGTATACACAGATGGAAAGGAACATCTTTGTTATTGCCTTAGATGATAAGGTAAGGATTTTGAAGGCTCAAGTGATGGTTGAGATGCTCTTGAATGAATTGCGGGTCTTGATTATATCATACCAACGTTTTTACTCGAAAACGCTTGAGAATGTGTATGATGGCTTTATCAGGAAGGGAGGAGGCGCGTTATTCGAGAAGATTTCACAAAGAAGGGCATAAGAATTAGGGTTACGTAATCTGTACATGAGAGCGCCGTATTCCACAGTCTCCATAATATTGTGTATGAGAGCGATTTTTGAAATGCGAAGAGTTGTATGTTTGGCAAACCATAAAACTGTGATTTCATAAGCTCTTTAATTTTCCACAAGCCAAAGCAAAACTTCTCTCACATGCTTAATGAGTATTTAGGTAACTTTGAAACCGTGGTTTCAGAAACCCTTTTGCCGCAAGTTGAGACTAAACTCCTCACATGTTTGTCTTTTAAATCGTAGAAGTTATTTTCTAAAAGCTAATCCAAACTTACAAAATCATCATCACTGTATAAGGCCACCAAATCTCGGATGCACCCATCAACCGTGATTCCAATTCAACCTCAAGAAATCAGCTTGCCTTAATTCTAATATTCCACCCGCCAGTCCGGTCCACCATCTTATGATTCATATCTATGTGACTCATCAGCTCATCATATAATTTCATCCCCCACACACACATAATTGCTTCGTCGTTAAATATAAGCTTCAAATTTGAGAATAGACTCATCCTAAAATATAAGCTTCGTTTCAATTTTATCTCAACATATATTTTTTTCCTCCAATTTTACCCTTGTTGACTCTATATTGCATACTCCTTCCATTCCTATTTTTAAGAGTTCAATAACCGAATTACGCAGTTTAATAAAACAGCTAAAGTTAGCTAAACATACTAAGTATGTATGAAATAAACTTTGTTTTTCAAGTATGCCCTTATTTATGAGGTGCAAGTAAGAGAGAAAGAAATAAAGTAAATAAGACTATGACCAACCTTTTAATTAATATAATACATAAATTAATAAGGGGTAAAAATAGAAAAAGTTCACTAATTCTTCAGACAACTTTTGTCAGACTTTTATAAAAAGGATCAAGACAATTTAAATTTTGAGTTCTTATAAAAAGGAGGATGTATTATAAGAAAAAATCCATCAAAAAAAAAAAGTCACTTCTACCACCGCTATCCTAAATGGGCCCTTATTTCAATGGATGAACTTGCTTGCAGCCAGTACTCTCCATCTTTACAACGTCACTATCTAAAGTATTATAATATCGTATGTGTTTAAAGTAACGTTCGCGCTTATACAATATGACTTTTAACCCCAAAATGGGATTATATATAGGGCAAATGATTTGTCCAGTGACAAGACCTAAGAGTTTCTCCTGTGAACCCAAACTACATCGTTTGGTTTAGTGAACAAATTATTTATAAGATTTTTTTTTGTTTTTTATTTAAAATCAAAATTTCTTATTTCATGAATTTATTTTTATTTTTTAAATAATTATTATATGACTAAAATATATTTATTTCAATATAGCCCATTTGATTAATTCCAATCAAAAGCAATTCGATTGATAGGAAGTCATTCAAAATTTGTATTTGAATAGAGTTGATAGTTGATCTTTCAATACTTGCAATTAATATTTCAATGCGGCAATATAATTTCCATAGTTTTTAAATAATCTTTTAGGCTTAATATTTCACCAACAAATTATTATAATATCATATCGATATATTACGAGTATGATTATTCCATTTGGATATAAAAAAATGATATCATTTTAAGCAATAAATCAATATAACATAGCATTACTTAATTGAATATTCTTAAAAATAAAATATTTTATGAATAAACTTTTGATTTCTGAATGAAATTAAAATTTAAACGATCAAATCTTTAAGATTGTTTTTTTATCGTTATTATCGATTTAAATATTTATAAGTTATTTTTTTAAAAAAAATTATTTGTTATCCTAGTTAAACTCTCTTCCAAATTATTATTATAAATAGGGGAGCCAACACAAAGCAAAGAACGTCTAATTATATATATATATATATATATAATTGATAGAAAAATATGGGAAGTTCACGGAAACAAAATTGAGTGAGAGAGGTTGTTGTTTTTGCCTAAACTTAATCCCAGATTTCCAATAGCCTTTCCAACGTATAGAGGTTGTTGTTTTTGGCTAAACTTAATCCCAGATTTCCAATAGCCTTTCCAACGCATCTATCTGTGATTTGATTTCAAATTGTGGAACTGTATGTGATTTGGTTAAATCACTCGCTCGTTACCGATGTATTAGCGATTTGATTTCTAAATTTAGATATAAAGTTTTAATTCATCTTTGGAAGTAATTTTGTCTAGATCCTCAATTTCCGATTGATTTTCATGACTAATGTTTGATGGCAATTTCCGAGAATCAATCAGAAAAGCGCTACGCTCTGTTTGTTTGTTTGTTTAAAAAAAAAAAAAAATCTTTGACGCGCCCTCACTTAACTAAACGATGTAGTTTGGGTTCACAGGAGAAACTCTTAGGTCCTATCATTGGACAAATCATTTGCCCTTATATATATCATCAATTCTATAATTTACTTAATATTTATTGATCCATTTGGTCGAAATGGCATTATATATATCATCAATTCCATAATTTACTTAATATTTATTGATCCATTTGGGAGAAAATCCAGGGAGACGTAATTGGATAGCCTCAGTTGAATGCTTAATATCAAAGCATAATTAAATAAAAGTGTGCTGGGCAACAACAAAGAAATGTATAAAACGCGTATATGCCCAGAAATATGCAAAGAATTATAATATTCGACAAAAGGTCTATTAGTGTGGATAGAATCACAATTTAAAAGCAGCCAACGTTATCACAGTTTAAGGACTTAGTGATCGATCGATCAGACTTATACTAAATCCAATACTGTGTGTGCAAGTGTGTTATATATTGAATATCGATCTTAACAACAATAATATATTCAAGTTCGTCGGACCATTCCTATAAAGACCCTAGCTATGCATGTGTGTGCGTGTATATATATATGAAGCAACAAGCTTGGCTTCATATGTTATAACTTATAAGCCGAGGTTCTCGATCTACTGTGTTTAATATTACAATCTAAAAACTCCAAAAAAAAAAACAAAAAAACAAAAACAGAAAAAGCCTTATCATCGCATTAGTAAGGGAATAACGCAATAATAGGACCAAGAATCAACGTCGAAGTGAAATCATGAGTCTAAGGTGTTGCTACCTCATTTCCCTAATACAAACTAGAATGAGATGGAAATTCAGTCCAACTAAAGAGATTTTTAAGAAAACAAATCATCACCACGTGCAGATTTCAAAAGTTAATAATAATAAAACGCAACAGATCATTATCAGACCAAAGACCTAATTGACTGGCACCACCAACTTGTTCACCAAGGATCCTGATGAGCAAGATGAGGAAGAAGCTGTTCGAAGATTTTACGATAAGTATGATGAAGAACTCGATCTTTAGCGGCAGTACGATGAATCTGATTACAGCCACAGAAATACTTGAGTTGTTCCAGCGTACAATATCCTAACCTTTTCCCTAAGAACAAGAACAGCCGGTTTATATCTTTTAGACTCCGCAAGTGTACGGGCCGTATCAAGTAATAGAGTGATCAGAAAAGTATCGTTCCCACGAGGACTCAGTCTAACTAGTGATTAGATATTAAATCTCATTGTTTCGTTCAAGTTGAGCGAGTCAGAATTGTTTTCAAAAAGAAAAGTAATAAGAACTAGTAGTAGCAAAAGACTTTTCACAAAAGAGCAAATTCCAATATCAAAAAGTACAACCTAGAGTCACTAATCCCTTGTTTGTTTTTCTAGATTTTATCCCCACTAAATTAATTTTGACTTAACTTAATCAGCTAATCTAGAGTATTAATGTCTATAAATGTCTTCCGGTTCATTTATCTACCTATCTTACTCAATTATGTGATGCCTCACACAACTAAATAAGATGCTTTTTAAATCGAGCTCACTCTAATTTGATTATGCAGAGCTTTTAGGTATATTCCTATCCTAGACGCAAATTAGATTAAAACCTAACTTCACGTTAAATTTAAACCTAATTCCACATTATTTATTCCCAAGGTCAATTTAGGATTCCCTCTTCCAAGTTCAACCCTAAATCCCCAAAACATGCTTAATGGTGGCCACTCACTAAGCAATAGCAATAAACAAGGATTAAATAAACTGAAATCAAATTAAACAAAACCTATCTCTGGGAATAATCTCTAAAACCCAAACAATTTCATAGGTTCTCTAGGTTGAAAAGAAAAATTAGCCACACATGGCTATAAGAAAATCCATAACAAACATGAGAAATTCAAGTTCCAAAATAAAGAGAAGAAGAAGAAGAAGAAAGAAGAGATCCGAAACAACTCTACTTGAATTAATATCACGCTCTGCTTCTTCTTTTCCTCTCCAGCAAAAATCTCACGCTCCAATTCCTGCTCCTTCTTTTTATTCAATTTGTGGCTTGGGTTCCCAAGTTTGATTTGTGTGTAGTGTTGGGCCACGTGATTCATCCCTAATTGATTTAGCCCAATTTCCCTCCAATTCTCTCCTCTGATCACAAATTCACCACAATCCTATTTTGACTTTTCCGCGTGGGGTCCATTTGTCAATTCAATTCTGCAATGTTTCCAAAACAATGAATTAGAAACAATGCTCTCTTGTGCTTCTCTATCCGTGATCTGCTTCATTCTTTTTTTCTTTTCCTTTTGTGTGGTCCCCACGTCATCACTCCTCCACTATTTCCAAAACAATGAATTGGAAACAAATCAAATAATTACTCCTTGTGTTGCCCGATTGTGCACAAGAAAGGGAAACTATATAAAAAGAACTTTTTTCTTTTTTCTTTTTCTTTTTTCCTTTTTAGAAAACTTCCTATTATCTTATTTATTTCCTAAACTCAAAAACTTGTATTTTAAATTGAAATCCCCTAACTAATGCATCCAAGTTGATATCTTTTAAAATGTCAATCAAATTTCTTTAATTTAGCATTGATGACTTCCTAAAATATATCAAAATATATCCCAAATCAATTAAAAATAGGAAGTCATCAATTACACTTCATATCAATATAATATATTTGGCCAAAAATTATAATACTATAATGTCATAACATTTGTAACAACTTGTACTATTTATGAGCTACTCATTTCAGACTAATCGTTATTCAAATTCTATTATAATGTGCACTGAGAATTTTTTTTTTCCTGACTTTTGACGTCATGTTAGAACTTTGAGCATTATTCACATTTTACTCCATTCTCTTTCCATTTGAGTTACCATTGAAATTACTTCGTAAGAAAAGTACTAGGTATTAACATTGCTCCGCCCTAATACCAACACACTACCTCGGATTCTGATACTCATCCCTGATACCGACACACTACCTCGGACGATGATACCAACAAACTATCTCGGACTCTGATACCTCATCCCTGATACCGACACACTACCTCGGACTATGATACCAACACACTATCTCGGACTCGATACCCATCACCGACACACTACCTCGGACTATGATACCGACACACTATCTTGGATTATGATACCCCATCTCTAATATCAACACAAATATATGTTATAAATATTTTTTGGGCCGAGATATTTTCCTAAATTTAATCTTGAGATAGTTTTATTGCAGAATGATAGATATGTTGTAATTAAGATGATGTTATGTATGTGTATTTTTTTTTTCCAATTAAAACATGGAAACCATTTTTTTTTTTATGTACAACTCTTGGTTTTTTTTTTTTTTATATTTTAATTTTTTTAACTACCTTGTGACTCGTGAGGTAGTGCCGTGAGGTTTTTGTATTTTTTTAATTTTATTTTTTTCAATTTTTAATTTTTTTCCTAATGAGTCTTTGCTTTTTTCATTTTTCTTAATTTTTAATTTTTAATTTTTTTCTGATTTTTTTGAAATACCTTGTGAGGTTTTTGTAGTTTTTTTTTTTTTTTTTTTTAATTTCAATTTGTATTTCGATTTTCTTATATTTATTTTTCCTAATTTTTAATTTTCTTTTTCTGATTTTTTAGAATGACCTCTCGAGGTAGCGGCTACCTCGTGAGGTTTTTTTAAATTTTTAATTCAACTTTTTTTTTATATATTTCTAAATTTTTAATTTTATTTTTTCTGAATTTTTTGAATCACCTCGTGAGGTAGTCCATCTACCTCACGAGGTTTTTAAAATTTTTATTTTTCTTATTTCAATTCTTTTTATATTTTTTTTTTCCTGAATTTGTAAGAACATCCACATGTGCTTTTTTATTTTCATTTTATTTTGATTTTTTAATATATATTTTAAATTTTAAATTTTTTTCAGATAGGTTTGGAGTACCTCGCGATGTTCTCCATCTACCTCGTGAGATTTTTTTATTTTTTTTAATTTATATTTTTATTCTTTTATTTCTAATTTTTTTGAACTTCCTCGTGAGGTTTGTTTATTTTTAATTTTCATTTTATTTTAATTTTTTTGAGAAATTTTAATTTTTGTTTGAGTTACCTCACGAGGTAGTCCTTCTACCTCACGAGGTTTTTCTAATTTTTAATGTTCTTACATTTTGATTTTTTGATTTTTTTTTTTTCTAATCTTTTTGTACACCTCATGACTTCTACCTATACCTTGCGAGGTTTTTTAATTTTCTTTTATTTAATTTATTTATTATTTATTTATTTTTTTAAATTTTTTGAAAAACCTCGCGAGGTAGTCGAACTACCTCGCAAGGTTATTGATTTTTTCTAGTTTTTAATTTTCATTTTATTTCCATTTTTTTTGAAAATTTTAATTTTTGTTTGAATCACCTTGCAAGGTAGCCCTACATATATCTCGTGAGGTTTTATAATTTTTTTTATTTTGATATTTTTTATATCTTTAATTTTTTTCTCAATTTTTTGAAAGACCTCGCGAGTTAGTCGAACTACCTCACAAGGTTTGTTTATTTTTTAAAAAAATTTTAATTATTAATTTATAAATTTATATTTTTTAAGTTTTAACTTTTTTTCGATTATGATGAACTACCTCGTGAGGTTCTCCATCATCCCTGGTTTTTTTTTCCACCAGTGACTATGTGTGAATTGCAGGTGGATGAGATTTATATTTACGAGGGAGGATATAGTTGGAAAAAAAATTACTTACATACGTATTGCTTTTAACTACTTTCTTAATAAACAAAAAATGTTTATTTGAAGTTTACTTCCTCCCGTCCATAATATAGGACACTTTAACAAATTCATGGGAAATAAGAAATGACAATTAATTAATTGAATATGCCAAAAAACTGAATTTTTTTCCTCTTGTACCTTGTTAAAAAATGTGTCTGAGAATTTAATGAATGAGCAAAATTAAAAAATGAACAATATGGATCATCAATGATTTTATAAGTGACTTATATTTTATACTAAATTATTTTTTCAGAAGTGCCCTATGTTATAAGCCGGAGTACATATTAAGGGAGGAAGGGAGTATTAATTCTTAGTTATTGGTGTAAGTAGGACGCAATAAGGTTTTGAAGTTTATCCTGAAGATGAGGCCTTTATTTATAATCACAGCATAGCTTGCGTTATAGAATTTGTTATTAATGTGATGAAACAACAAGCCTGGGTTAGGTTCAGGACTACGACATTCAATTTCGTTGGTTGTTCCAATAATTAATACTAGCATTCAATTAAAGGGTGACTTAATTATGTTTATTGCAAGATTGCCGTCTGTAGCAACTATGCAGGAGCCTTGCAACTAATCAATAGTGACATATCTCAAGATCATCTTTTCAATGGCCAAATCAGACAAATTCATTGTCTCTCAATGTGTAATTGGATTTAGGGGTAGAATTAGAGGGGCTAGGGTAGCCCTTGCCCCCTAAAGTTACAGAATAAGACCTAGATTTTTAGGAAATTACATTGCAGCCTCTTAAACATTTCAATATTTTCAATTTAGTCCCCACTAAAAGTTTTGTGAACAGGCTACAATAAAAATATTGAAATGTTTATTGAGCTGAAATGTAGTTTTTTATACACCCTAAGTTCTATTTTGTAATTTTCGTTTCCTAATTTCAATTCCTAGTTCTGCCTCTGAGGATTGTTACTTTGATCCCATGTCAAGAAAAGTCAACTGTTGTATTGCTTCTCTTGCTTGTCAAGATCATCAAACATGAATATTCCTCATACGCGGAGAATATATAGAGCCACGATCTCTAAAAGATCTTAGTCTCACCCTTCTTTTAACTAGCTAGCTAGTTACAGTACGTTTATTAAAAAAATAATGCATACTGCAATACTTAATTAATTTCGAACTCGCTCATATAACGTAATAATGAATTAATGGGGTGTTTTATTATTATCTTTTCATGAAAGTACGTAGTCAAGAGGTTTTAGCTAGATAGTGGGATTGAACTTGACTGATTTGTATTTTTCCTCGGATGTGGGCTTGGATTATAAACAAGCATGCAGGTGCATGGCGTGCGTGTGGTACAGAGCCATGTCTGTGTTTTGAGCCCTTGGGGTTTCAAGATCTGTTGGGATTATATTGGTTGGTGACAACATTAGTGTTGGGAGCTTCATAGACAACAATTAGAAGTGTATAACCAAACAGTACTAGTGTCCACATATCCACACTCATGCATCTTTATTTATTGTTCTTATCAAAAGTAACAACAGCTATGTACATTAACAAGAATGTGAAAATAAGAATCCGAGGCCTCAGCACTGAACAAGAAACAACAAAAGCAGAACAACCTGCGGATGAGTTTTAATTTAATTATGTCGCAGTATATCTATATAATCCCAAAAACACAAATGGTTATTGTCAAAATTCGCCTAGCTTTATGATTATACGCAGGAGATTGTACATATACTACTACTATTTTGCTAGCCCAAGAAATAATTAAAAAGCAGATTAATATACTGTGATAACCCAAGAAAAAAATAAAATAAAATAGATAACATTAATGATAATTAATGATGACCATTACTATTATCCGTAATACTTAATGATGACCATTGCTATTATCTGTGATGATTAATGATAATTAATACTGACCATTGCTATTATCTGTGATGATTAATGATAATTAATGTTGACCATTGATATTATCTGTGATAATTAATAATAATAATTAATATTACCGATGATAGTTAATGATAACTTTTGCTATTACCCGTGATAATGAATGCACAAAACTTCAACTATAAATAGGGGCTTAGCAAATCACTTCCAATATTTCTTCATTTCTCTTCTGCTCTTCTTCTCTTTCTTCTTATCTCAAATTGCTTCTCTTCTTTAATCAATTTTCCTCCTAGAAGCACGGAGTCCAGGTAATCTTAATCCCCATGAGTCTTAGGTTAATTTGATATGAATCTTGGTAGGTAATTATGATCCTAAATATATCATATGTGTAATCCTAATCCCCAGAAGTCTTAGGTCCTTAGAGGTCTTAGATTAATTTTATATGAGTTTTGATAGGAAAATTATGATCTTGATACCCTGTAACTTATGACGACAAGATTGAAATTCTTGATTGTGTGTGATTGTAATGAATTAATAGTGGGAAGATAGCTTTGGGATGATATCTCCTAAAGTGATGAACACAACCTTTGGGCTTTATGCCACCGATGTGAAAAGATATTATCCGTTCTTCTCAAAGTGGTGTCTGGCAGGGTAACTCGGGATACTAGTAGCAACTTTGAGAAGAGGTATGCACACTAGGAAGAGATGTTTTAATGATGGCCAAATTGATGATTTGTGACTAGCATGTTTCCGGGTCACGGTGGTAGGCGCGGCAGATATCCGGATCTACCATGGTTTTCTTACCCACTAATTAAGAAATTTAATAAAGATGATGAATAATGTTTGATTCAATGTGTATATATATGGTGAATATAAAAATTGATATCTGATTCAATTACTATATATATCGAGTTTGATTATATTTGATTGTGTTTTGATTAGGATTACCAGCTTTGCTGATGTTTGTGTTTTGGGCTGTGATGATCCTTCGGGGGAGCAGAATTTTCAGTGAAACAGGGTGTAAAGGATGGGGTTAGCTGTGGCTGTGAGCTGTGAGGATAACGACTCAGTGATTTCTAGATAATTATAGACTTTACAAAATCTTTATGAATTCAATAAAATGTATTAGACATATTTCCTTTAGTTGAACCTTAGCTTTTGGTTTCGTTTTAATGTAATTAGCCTTGCACTTTTCCTAGTACAAGTGCGGCGGTAACACTTCCCAAATTTGGTTATTTTGAATTTCAGTAATTATTCATAAAAGTAATTGCAATTTTTTGTTATTATAATTGTTAGAAATTTGGGGTGTTACATATACATAATAATAAAGAAAACAATATGTAACAACAATTTTATATCTCATTTCCCAAAAAAAAAAAAAAAAAATTTGCTTGATTATATTCGTGTAAACGATATTTCTCTACAATCTAGATTAGAAATTCATGGCCGAATAATGTACGCATGCATTTAATATTTGATTTTGGCGTTCGCTTCTGCTGTATTAATTATTCCTCTAGTACTATTTAAAAGTTACTTCTAAAATATTTCATCTGAACTAAAAATAAATAAACCCTTTGAAGAAACTCATTATTATACCAGATGAGGAAGTAATATATCTTATATGTGAGATTAATAAAATATATGTTATCGTTGGAAGAATTTTTTTTATGTTCTGGGAATATAATAATGTAGTAATAATCTCATGTTCAACTCATACTGGAAGAGAGACGCCTGATATATATATTGCAAATTCGCCTTACAAGCTAGATCGACGCCAATAATACTTTAAATATTTTAGAGCTGATCACTTGGGTAAAGAGCTCAGGAAAATCCAAATTAATCACGTCGCAATACATACCACGACGATATATATCCACGATTAGAATTGCGTCAATATAAAGAAAACAGTACATCCTATTAGAAGAAAACACGAAATACGCAGAGAAATGAAAATTTTAGCGGCATATATATATATATATATATACATGTCGACATACACAACAAAGAACCAAATCATAATGCTACCGCTTTTGTTAAAATGCATTAAATAATACTCCTCCGTATCTAAATATATGACATAGTTTAAGTTACAAATTATACTACAAACTATATCTTATATCCTACAGAGGTAGTATTCACTAGCACTTCAATGACCACGGCCTCGGTGGCTAGGCCCAGAATAAGCTTTGTTGATTCCTATCGTCGAGGAGGAGGAAGAAGAAGCAAGGTGTTTCAGAGGTCTGAAGGCCTCCGTAGTAATGGAGTACGATATCAGAATGAAGAAAAAGATGAGAAAGATGGCATTAAATGCCACTGCAGAAGAGTAATAACCCTTCATCGTTCTTATAACTGATTTGGAAATGATTCGCTTTGGAGCAAGAGACCAAGAGGAAGGCTATATATATTTATATATATAGAAGCTTAGTTATATGGGTTATGATGTAGTGAACTATAGATCGATATCCCTGACGTACACACACACACAGTTATAATTTTTCAAAGTTCGGAATTCTAAATTTTGAATCAGACTAACAGTTGTTATTGGTGGGAGATTTGAAAACAACACTAGCCATGCACGTGGATGCAGAGAAAATAAATAACAGTGAAAGGGAAGAAAACTTCTGTGTCTCAACGTAAAGCAAACGATTTATTAATTGACTATATCGTAAAGCTTTTATGGCATTACCTTTTAAGTATAGTTAGAGCCTCTTTCGCACAGCGGTGAAAGAGGAAAAGTACAGTGATTTAAGCCTCGTGGAGAAAAATAAACCGTTTGAGATAGTGGTGGTCTCAAATAAACTTATTTAAAAAAAAGTAACTTTTGATAGAAAAATGGTAGGAGATAGGTAGGAGAAAAATGGTAGGAGATAGGTGATCCAATTAACAATATACTATTAAATATATATTTGTATGCATTCTAACTTATCAATTAGAATATATTTAATTAGGTACTTTAGAGTTTTTTAATTTTTTAATAATAATTTAATTTTTTTATCAAATTTAAATTTAAATTCTTATCTTCATTATCATAATATACACAACTAATGTATGTATGAATATGTATGTATTTAGTATTCAATAGTATTCAATCATATTCATGTCATTTTCAGTCATTTTTATCCCAACTGACTTTCAAATAATCATCCAAATAAGAGTTCATTTAGAAAAAAAGTCATTTCTTCTGCCATCATTCCAAACATAAATAACATTTATAATATGACTTTTATCCTATCTTATTTCTACAAAAATCAAATTGCAAATAAGTCACTTTTATTACCTATCCCAAACAGGCCCTAAATGATACTATTAGGAGCTAGCTAGTTAATTGATACACACATTAGCTAGTAACCATTTCTTCGTTGAAGTCGGTGGACACACAGACGTACACATAAATAAACTTGGAGAATTACGAGCTTCAGTTTGGTTCGCATCACATCTGGCTCTAAATTTAATTTGAAGCACACACGTCAAAGTCCAGCACCTGGTAGCGGGGATGATAAAGGTTGATGTGAGTCAAATTTCATGGCTTCACGATGCTTCCAACCAAATTTCAAGTTCTACTGATACGTTAACTTCATGTAATAGTACCAAGAAAACTCGTCTTACAAGTATTGGGAATTGGCTGATGTTCATGCATGTTTATTATAGCTGATGCCACGCATCATATATATGCAATAACGGAACGCGTTTATGGCCAGCTGGGGCCATATATGTATTTATCATATGATATTTTATTTGGCCATAAATTTGGCCCCAACTAATTTTTTATCTTCTCTATAAGGATAATGTTTGTTTCATTACTCATTAGGGGCTGTGAGAGGAAAGTAAAATTCTTGTTTGAGATACCGACAAAATTAGTATGATCTTATATATTGTTTTAATTTATAATTATCTGTTATTGTTTGTTTGTATTTTCTAGGTTATTTGATACTATTTAGTAAATACTTCCTCTTGTCTTTATTTAAGGAACCAACTAACAATTCTCACAAGTCAATAAAAACAGTTAAAGTAATTAAATTTGTCCTAAAATTTAAGTAATTTTCAATATTATCTCTATGAATTACACTAAACTCTAATAGCATATTAATTATTACTCCTTTTTTCCTCGAAAAAAAGAGTAATAATTAATTTTTATTAATTATTACTCTCACTCACTACCTTTTTAATTATGAGTATACATAAAAAAAAATATTTAATGCTATTTGGAAACAAGCAATTGTTTTATAAAAAGAACCAAATATACTTGTTAGTTGGTAACTTATAATAAGAATTAAAAGAGAAGTTCAATATGTTTATTTTTTTGGCTCGGCTAAAACAAAAATTTCTGGTTCCGCCACTGTATATATGACGTCTCATTTAACAGAATATACCACTAATAATTAATAACGATCTCATGTATATCTTCTATTCTCTGATAGATTCATCAAGTGCCACTGTATCCAAAGTTAAACCATTTGTTTTATATCTTATATACACCATGAAGGACCATTTAAAACCCAAACTACATGTAAGTACTAAGTATACTCACTCATCATAAAGGTGACACTGAAGAAATTGACGACACCATCTGTAATACAGTTATAGTAAAAGCACACTTGCGTCTTTGAGGAAAAATTGTAAAATTATTTCATTATATATCCTTTTGGTATTATCCTTAGAACTTCGACCATTTAATTTGTTGATCAGCGACTGATGACAGAAGGGTCAATGGTTTGGTAAGAAATGATAAATTTATTTTAATAATTTTATATACATAAATAAAATGTATAAAATATTCTATGTTTTTTACATAGTTTCTTAAAAATTAATATTTAAAAACTGATATTTTCTATTTATAAAATCAAACTTTTGCATTCTTCTTTTGTAAAAAAGAAAAAAAAATACTACTTGAACTTTAAAATATCAAATGGTGATTTCTTGTTAAAACGAATTGTCAATTGTTATGCTTTTATAGTTAATACATATATTGTTGTAGGCAATAAAACTAATTTGAGGTTTTGAAGTTTAAGTGATATTTTCTTATTTTTTTCTTTTTGTTTTTATTCCATTAAAAAAATACATATGAATTCTATTCACATGCCCCTAGTATCGAATCGGACAATTAATCAGGCACATCAAAATTTAGATAAAGATGCTTTAAATTAAACAACATTCCCTTCAACTAGACTTTTATAGCTTGTCATGTTATCCAAATCAAATCAGGAATAAGCTCTCCAGCCAGGGCACGGAATCATAATTCAAAAGAAACCATGTGAGGGAGGCGAAAATTTGTAAATTGTGAATGTTAATAATAATAATCAAAATTATTTGTTATATTGTATCAAAAATTATTATTTTATTACTTATTAAATTAATGTAAAAATAAAATTTCAAAATAAATTTGAAAAATATAATAATATTAAGAATAGAATTATTCTAATAATGAGAAAAGGGTGTGCGTGTGTATTGTCATTCATATCACAATTGATTGATATATGTTACTGTTTTGGTTAACTTAGAATACTGTTGAACAGAGGATTTATTTTTGTAATTATATCTTTAAACTTATGCATTTAAGCCTTAAAATATTGAAAGAGAGACAATAACAACAACAATAACAAAACTTTATCTTATTAGGCAGGATCGGCAACATAGATCACACCACACATTTGTTCTATATTGAAAACCAAATCTCGTTCTATAGCCTTAAGGTTGAAATTGAGTATTCACAACTGGGGTAAGCTAAGGTTGAAATTTTCTGGGTGGATTTAAGATTTTCTGAAAACCAATATGGTTGGTTGGTATGTCAAAATCAATATGGGATGCTTGGGAGTTGAGACCATGTAGCAATAAATTTAGTCTGCAAATCATTATGGTCTGCTCAAAAGTTGACTCCCACAATCTAATGATCGATTTACAGAGGCAAGCAAGAAAGAAGATGGCATTCTGGTTGACACCCACACGTTCCAATCAAATACAAAAAGTTTTCTTTGCATACATAAATACTGCTACTAGCTATTGGTATCCTATAGATAGCCTCATCAAAATATATTAAGCAAAACATATGATGTTACAAACTCTGGCAGAGTCGTCCTCCTTTTCCTTTTCTTTTACTTTGCCTTCTCAATCTTCCACCTTTCGCATTGCCTATATGTATATATATATTTTATGTCATACACAGCGGAACCTTTTTCTTCCCAAAAAGAAGAAGACATTTTCAGAGAAAGGGTTTGTTCGTTTCATGCCATAGATATTCCTGTTTGGTAGGGTTGGGTTCAGAGTCTTGTTGATGAGGAAACATTATTGGCCATGGCAGGTGACCAGAAATCAGCACCGTTGCTGCTGGCCACGTGTAGGGTGGATTCCACAGGGATCAGACACAGTCCTCTTCTGCTCAACTCTCCTTTGGCTTCTTCTTCTCCATCCCCCTGAAATAACGCGACCACACAGTATGAATAAGACACGTCATCACTCCCTTTACATCCCATTCTGGTTCACTTTGATTGCTTACTCACGACAAATATTGCAGTAAACCCCAACTCTCCCATAAGTCATATGAGTCCGGTTTCTCTGTTAATCATCTCTCTGCCCATCTCTCCCCATCATCAGATCTGGCCGTCGAAATCTTGGTCTAAGGGCCCAAATTTTTTTTTCAAAAACTGCATGCGGTAAAAAAATTGAGCCCTTGGATCAAGATTTCGACGGCCAGATCTGATGATGGGCAAAGAGATGATTAACAGAGTATCTGCTTCCTAAGTGATATCACTCTGGTTTTATTTATAAGTTCATTTTAACTAAATCTCACATACCAAAGAGAGCCAGTTGACACAATAATTATGGGGGTAAATTTTCAACTTTGCCCTAATTTATGATTGGGTATTTTTCAATTGTTTCTTCTCTTTTTATTTTTATGGATATAATTAATATAGGTAAAATTGTTACAATCTCATTTATTATAAGAAACTAGACTTATAAACGGAGCAAATTTTTTGGTCAAAATATAGAATTATAAATAGGACAGAAGTGGTATTATTGAAGGTTCATGGTGTATTAACATAAAATGAAACCCAATCTCTAACATAAGAGTTAGTTAGGAATTTGATTTTGATTCAAAATATAATATTTTATTTTAAACTAATTTACCTAACTGATATATAATCTAATTTATATGGGGATATTTTACAGTGACCATCTCATATTTGTTCTAATTAATCTATTTATTTCATTTTCTTAATCAAGTAATTTTATACTAGTGATAGGAAGGAGTATGATTTAATATATATAAAAATATTTTCATATAATTCTGAAAATTTAATATTTAAATGAAAAGCATTAGTGTATATATATAAGTAAGTGAAACATTCCTATATATATAATTCGAGCCACTAGAGCACAAATCACAAATATACTTCTGCTTTCTTTTAAAGGAAAAATGTATAAAATATAACTCAAATGGCCAAATCAATTAAGCCAGTGATTCACTGGTTTGTTGGTCTAATGAGTGACTCATTTTAATAATCCGAAAAACCTAGTAAAATTGAAGAGGGACAAAAATAAGGTGGAGCCCACCTCCTATGTTTGTCTTCTTCAATTTTACTCGTACTTTGGAGGATGACACTCTTAATTTAGAGTATGGTCACAATCAATCAAGCGGGCCTAGCTACTGATAATAGCTCAGTCAGTCCAAGGCTATCTTTTGTTTTGTTTTGTTCATGCAAGAACGAAGAACAGAGCAATTATTGATCCATGTTTTGTTTTTTCTTAGAGGGACACACAAACAAAAAACCTGAAAATGATGATGAGGGGTGAAACGCACCGTATTGCAGCGGGAATGAGGTGAAGGAGGAGGAGGTACCTGCAAATAAGGCGAGCAGAGGACCTGAACTTGATCATGGAGAAACCTTATGTATCCCGTTGCCTCGTGAAGCACAGAAGCTGTATCTGTCTGCAACAAAGTTCCAAGTTCCAAAAACACATAAATCAATGTCTTTTATTTTTCCCATAATACATCCAACAAAATACTAATAATACTATGTTCTTGCAAACGTATATAGTATATATGTCCGGGTAGATACTACTCACCTTCCCAAATGGAGAAACCAGTTGTTGTAACGCTGCGATTCGTTCCCCAAGTTTCTCCTTCCTCTGTTGTTATTAGAGATACCCAAAAGAAAACGAGGAAGTGAAAAATGAATGGGGACAACATATAAAAGTACAAAATACATCAGTTTCTGTCTGATTTTAAGGAGGAGAAAGAGACAGGAAAAAGAGAAAGGGACATGCAAAACAAAACACTATTCGCTGGCTGTGTCCATTGTCCTCACCTTTGTATGTCCTGTTGTAGCGGTGTTCTGCGCTCTGGCCTTCTTCAAATTCCTCAGGCCACAACCGCCGGCCGCCGTGACGAAGGATTCCGAGCAGCCAGCCAGTTGCTGGCCCAACCCACTTCGCTTTTTCTGCATAACAACGAACAAAAAGAGGCAAAATTATCAAAACCCTTTCATTGTGACTGTAACAGAACAAAAGGGTGGGGGGGAGCCAGCTAATAGATATATCACAGACATTAGAGTTAGAGTTATGGTTGCCGGAGGAAGAAGCAGAGGAGGATTCGCTGGAAGTGATGACGGACTTCTGAGGGGTAACTACAGTAACGGCGTTGGTTTCAGAAACAAAGAGGTTGGATTGATTGTTTGGGATATAGCCCTCGAAACAGAGCATTTTGGGGGAGGTGCCATTATTCCCAATGGAGAAAAGAGACGACGAGTGAAGAGTGGGGTCCACATGGTCATGGCCAAAAAGAAGGTGAGAGAAAGTAGAGGAAGCTGGGGTCAGAAGGTGGTCCCGGTGGAAATCGTCGTCGTCGTCCATATGGGCAGGTCTCGTCTGGACTGTGGAACTGTGAAGGATTCAGAATCACAGAGATCAGGATGAGAGTGGAAGAGATGAAGAGGAGAGAGAGAGAAGGAGAGAGGTTTGTATTATGGAGAGAATGGGCTGAGTTTGGGCTTATATTCCAAGGAAGACTTCGGTTTTCGGCAATATCGACGGTCAAACCCGCTAGGCCCGAGAAAACCGTGGTTGAGTCCTCCAACGCAACGCACCCTCCTTTTAATTCCTTTCCTTTTTCCGGGTTTGGGTACCAGTTACCACCGACTCGCCATTCACCTGGCGTTACTACTTTGACTGCGTTTATCAGTGTTACATGTCTTGGATTTTATATTTTATAAATTAAAATTTTCTACTAAAATTATAAAATGATTGTTGTTATGACTTATGAGTCCCAACGTCCACGATGTACAAGTTCAAGTGACTCTCCCTTAATAGGCTCTTATAAGTTAATCTTTTGAGATTAGACTTTCATCGCCTAGAGCTACCAAAGAGATTGTGTTTGTGATCACCCACACAGAGTTCTCATCGATAAGGGACCGAGTGAAGTGCCCCTTTTAAAAGGGGTGGCAATATTATGGCTTTCACATTGAGGAGTGCCTCACAAATGTGATGGAGTTTATAAATTCAAGAGGTCATCTTTCTTGAAAAACTAATCTTTTGAAATTCAGTTTTTCCTTTAAGCTTGCGTTGATTATAGTTGTATTTATATAATAAAAAAAATTGAGAAAATTAAAATAAAGGACCAAGAGAAAATAATATTTATTATAAAGGACCATAAAAATTGTAATTAATCGAATATCATAATATAAATTTAAAATTACTAAATTGTCCCTGATCAATCGATGTATTATCTCTTGTATTCAAAATTAAAACTAAAACTGCCCATCATGATATGATCATATCTTTTTTTAATATATTATTTAATTAACATTTCTTAAACTCATATTTTTCTTAATTTTTATTTTTCACCAATTTATATCATCAAGTTTCGATTTATATTATCAATGTCTATGTCAATTAAGTTCATTTTATAAAAATAAAAAATAAACTTATTTCATATTTTCAGGATATAATAGGTTAATTAGATATTTTAATTTTATTAATATTACATGAATTTTTTAACCAGATAAATTTCTTCTAAAACAAAAATAAGTCATACAAACTTTCTTAGTTTAATATATATGATAAATTATAAAAGACAAAAGACCTTGACTTTTATTAAAACTATATAATTCCATTTTTGATTAAATTTTTTGTTAATTTTAAAAAAGTACACTTTTAAAAAATTGAAGAATGCATAATTTTTTTTCATAGGTATATATTCAAGTTGTGAAAATTGAGAAAACCATTGTTTAATTTAATGAAACTTAGAATTTTGTAATCTTTGTTAGGGACATTTTAGTACTTTTAATTTTATATTTTATATTTAGTCCTTCTAAATGATTATAATTTTTATGGTCATTCGCCATAAATATCTTTTCTTCTAGATCCTTCATTCTAATTCTCCCAAAAAAAATTATAGTTGTATACAATATTTGGTTGATCGGTATAAATTAAGATGGATGAAAATCAACCATTTCTTGTGCTTATCAAAATAAGGTTTTTGACAACAAGGTTCTTGTTTGTAACTCAGTCCTCTAATTCAGTGTAACCAAACCCTTAATGTTTTAACTTAGTTAAAACTTGATTTCTGAAGTTTTACTTACTACAATCTAGTTCCTATAATTTTTACTATTTCAAACTTTAGTTAAGTTTCATTAAATATATAGTTTTGTTTTTCAAAATAAAGGGACTAAATTTTTAAATGGTTAAATTATAGGAAGTAGGTTGCATTGGATTAACATTCAATGAATGAGTCATAATCAAGTAAAAAATAAATATATAAGGATTGAGTTGCATAAGAATAACTTTCTGCGTCGGACACTGGTTTGGAAGTGATGAGATCATTCCCAACTTTTCTTTTGCGAAAGAAAGGACCAATCAATCTTAAAAGTTTGTTTGTTTTGTGGGGGATCATCTACCACTTGGCCATACTCAAGTCAAACGTATTAAGCAATAAGCAGGATCGAGTAGGCGGAAAAAAAGTAGATCCAACAAGGAGAGAAACTGTGAAAGTAGCATAAGAAATATAATGGAAAGGGAAACTTAAGAAGTGGCACAAATGAAAGAACAAAATAACTAAACATGCATACAAATGAAAGTTTTTTTTCCTGCAGAAGCAGAACATTATTAAGGAATTTTTCTCTCTTTAAAACGTGAAAAAATGCAAGCTATCGCCGCGTACTTGCAACAAACTCACATCTATAGCAAGAAAGCAATACAATCATGCCAGACAACAAAGTAAGCGTTCTGTTTTTCTCTGAGGAATTCAGACAAACACTTGGTGGGCATGCCTACATATTACGGGCAGCAGATATCCTTGAGCTTATCCGCAGCAGATTTGTCCACCGAATACTGCGAACACATCATCAAATTGCAAATGGGTCGACGAATAAACAGCAAAGTATCAAGCTTTGAAGCGTAACCATATTTTAATCGACAAGAACAGAGGAAGAAAAGACCTTATCGAGAACCCACAAAGAATGATGATAGGTGCGATTGAAGAGATCTTGAAGAGAAGTTGAATCTGCAGAATCCACTTCTCGGTAATTGACGAAGTTCTCGCGTGCGTACTTGGCGTAATAAGGTCTTGTATCTCTGGGCAAACGCCTCACTAGCCTCAGAACCTCCATGTATGCTCTTAGTGCCTTCTCCATTTGCTATTTGTCACGCCTCACGATCACTTGGTACAATAATATTAATGAGGGAACGAGTTTCCTGCTCGTCGTCTGCGGCCGTCAGATCTCATCTAATAGTTCAGATTTTATTTTATTTTTAGTAATATTTCTTTAACAGTTAGTCATATTCTGAATTATCACTCTGGCCCTATTATAAGTTCATTTTGACCAAATCTCATATACCAGCGAGGAGGAGGGTAAGTATCTCAATGATTATGGAACAAATTTCCAACTTTACCCTCATTTATGAATGAGTACCTTTTAAAATTTATTGTCATTTCTCTTTTTTTTTTTTCCTTTTCAACATGGCTAGCCAATCTCTC
Source organism: Acacia acuminata (assembly GCA_019022655.1). Lineage (NCBI taxonomy): Eukaryota > Viridiplantae > Streptophyta > Magnoliopsida > Fabales > Fabaceae > Acacia > Acacia acuminata. The sequence goes on from JAFJYI010000199.1 coordinate 1,012,587, forward strand.
TCATCATCATTACTATGGGCAAAATTGTCACAATTTCATTTATTTAGTCAAAATGGACTTATAAAAAGGACCAAATTTTTTAGTCAAATTGAACTTATAAATAGGATCGGGGTGGTATCTTTTTAATATTACTTAATACCGAAATATTCCTAAAAAAAATTAAGATTATAAAGTATTTTTCAGTATTCTGAAAAAAAAAATATCAAAATTTTTTTAAGTTACTGAAAAATACTTCATGATCTTGAAAATAATTGTTATGATCTTAAAAAATTTATTCGGGATACTAACGGATACTAAAAAAAAAAAAAAAAAAAAAATTAGAGTACCGATTTGAACTGCTGATTTTTTTTTTTTTTTTTTTTTTAAGATCTAATGGCTAGATCTCCTCCAAAAAGGGAGACCTCGTCGTTTGGACGGAAAAAAAAAAAACTGTTTCCTATGAATAAGCGGCTTGGGTTTTATGTTGTGTGCCTTCAAAGGAAAACGACACACTTGGTGTGTAATTCACCAAAATTAAGTAAGGAGAAACGGTTAAGTAATTAAATTTGTTCTAAAAAAAATATAAATTAGAAAAATTTTAGGAAAAAACTTTCAAAATATCAAATCAATTTTGTTTCCTATAATAATTTAGGTATTGACTAGATTGACAATTTATGACTCATTTTAATAAGAAATCACTTATTTAAGATTTTTAAATTTTGAAGGTATTTTTCTGATTTTTTTTTTTTAACATTTATCCATATTCAAAATATTAAATTACATCTTAAAAGGCAAAAAGAATTACATCAAACTTTAAATAAGGTTAATTTTGAAAAAACTATGATTAATATTTCATTTGGTGACTTCTAATAAAATGTTAAAAACTTCTCATTCCTTTTTAAAAAGGTGTTTTATAGCATAGATAAAGAGATATGTCGGTTGGAACCAGTTTTAATAAGCTCGTTTTATCTAGGTCGTCCATATATTTTTTTTTAATTGACAGCTTTTAAATAAAAAAACCATTTTTTTAAAAAAATGTTAATTAAAAGATTATTTTTATTTTAAATTCTCTCCAAATTAAAATAATATTTTTCAAAAAAAATAAAAGGTAAAAAAATTAAACTTCGTTGAGAAATTATAGGAAGAACATTGCTTTGATACATAACATGTAAAGAAAACAGAACAGAATTTGAATCAAGTTACCTCAGAAAATAAAAAGGTTATCTTTTGAGACTAATTTCTCTTATACAACTTTAGGAGGTTGTCGGGATTAGGAATTGGAGTAAATATCATTAAAATGGATCTGTTGTCTGTGGGAGGAGTTGTTGCTATGTTCAACGAACTTGCATGCATATTAGGACTTTTAAGTGTTTGAATTTGCGATAAAGGTTATTTTTCCAACGTGATTTACAATATATGAAATAAATTTGTGAGAAGAATTTTGTCTCGATTTACGTAAACGTGCTTTTTCACAGCCAATCCAAACAAGTCTTTAAGGACAATAGACATCTCGTCATCTTCAGATATCAATGTTGGAACATATATATGGTTGGATAGGGATATACTCATATATGGTCCTTATTATAAAGTATCAATCCAAACAAGTCTTTAAAAACATTTTTGGACACAACTAGCAAAATTGCCCACTATTCAGTGTTTAGAACTATTCTCATATGCATTTTCTTCCTTCCCAAGTAAAACTACAACTTTCTTCAAAATGGCTTCAGTTGGCTGGTGAGAATTTTCTACAGCCTTAGAGATCACTTGCCATTTCTCATCATGTTTTGGTTTTGCAGCAGCACACCTTGTCAATACTTATGTTTCTCTTCACTTCCATGTTGGAGTTCAGATTTATAATATAATTCACAAAAATCTCCAATATCAGAAGCTAGAGTCACTGCTTTATTTAGCCAAGTCCTAGCTTTATCCACCTTCTGGTTACGCCAGAATAGCTTTGCCACTCCAGCAATAACATGTGGATCATGATCACACTTGTTGAGGGCATTGATACTCTTAATTTTACGTTGGGTGGGGGAACCATTTCAATTGAAGCTGCCCACCAAATACCACTGTTTGGACACTCTTGCAGTGCTTTTGCCATCAAAATATCAGCTTCCTTCTTGTTTCCATGCTTCAATTCTGCTTTAATAGCAACTAGCTAGAGTTCAAGGGTTCGAGGATTCTTCTTTCGAGCCATGATGAGAACCGCTTGAGCTTTACTCAATCCATTCATCGCTTTTTCAAGTTTGTCAAGAGAGAGCCAGAGAATAATACAATTGGGACAATTTTTTATTCCATACTCATAAACTTTCTTAGCTTCCTTCAGGTGCTCAAGTTGTTTTTCATGCTTATCAGCTTGTTTAGTAGCTTGAGCTAGTCATTCCTCAAGTTAACCAAGCATCAGCCATAGTTTGAAGAATGAAGGGAAAAGCTTCAGCCCTTCATCCAACAACCTCCTTTCCTTATCAATATTTCCCAATACCCTCTCAACAATTGCAAACCTCATCGATACTCTTTTGTACCCCTCTCCCTGGGCTTTAGCCAACAATATTCTAGCTCTCTCAGGTTCATGGTTTTCAAATTCAAGCTTGAAAGCAGCTAACCATATTTCCTTACAATTGGGAATGGCAGCATAATGTCAGGACTATGGAGTGTTGTGGGAATTCCATATCGACTAGACTGATGGGGTTCCTGAGGCATATAAGATATGAGGTGTGCCTTTACTACTAGCATATACTTTTGGCATGATGGTTAGCGCCTCACAAGCTTAAGTGTACTCAAACGGGGAAAGTCTTATGATGGGTGACCTCCTAGGAAGTTCCCCGTACTGTGGCGCTTCAGGCGTGGCAAGTCCCATATTGACTGGACTGAGGGGTTCTTGGGGCCTATAAGATATGAGCTACTAGCATATGCTTTTGGCATGATGGTTAGCACCTCACAAGGTTAAGCGTGTTCAAACCGGGGAAGTCTCAGGATGGGTGACCTCTTGGGAAGTTCCTCGTGCTGAGGAAGTTTCTCATGTTGTGGCACTTCAAGAGTGACTCTGGTATCAGAGCCAACCTCACTCCTGGTTTTGCGGTATTCCTTGTGCTATGGTGTTCGGGCGTGACAGTGGTATCAGAGCCAACCTCACTCCACGTCCGCAATGTTCCTTGTGTTGTAGCGCTTTGGGTGTGACCGTGGTATCAGAGCCAACCTCACTCGATTCTCTAGTTCCATGACTCTTTTCTAGTTGTGCTGCTTTAAGCCCTCTTCGAAGGTAAGAAGACAGTAAGTGCATAAGCATATATAGCTCTTGTTGTCTCAATAGAACCTCTCTTATTGCACTCTTCAACATCAGTAACCCATGTCCTCTTCCTATCTTATTCTTCCACCCTAATTCCAATTGTATTGTGAATTATTTCCTGGCAAGTTACAACAGATCCTGTGTGACGCCCTACCTTAATATGCCTATATTTATCAAAGTTTAAGCGCACAGGCATCAAAATGATTTAGACGACTTAATTACGGAATAAAAACTTTCTTAAAATAACATAGTTTGAAAAAGATATGGGGTATCAGAGTTCGGGGTAGTGTGTGTATCAGAGATAGGCTATCAGAGTTTGGGGTAGTGTGTGGTATTAGAGTCTGGGGTAGTGTGTGGTATCAGAGTCTGAGGTAGTGTGTCAGTATCAGATATGGGGTATCAGAGTCCGAGACGCCCTATCTTAATATGCCTATATTTATCAAAGTTTAAGCGCACAGGCATCGAAATGATTTGGACGACTTAATTGCAGAATAAAAACTTTCTTAAAATAACCTAGTTTGAAAAAGATACGAGGTATCAGAGTTCGGGGTAGTGTGTGTATCAGAGATAGGGTATCAGAGTTTGGGGTAGTGTGTTGTATCAGAGTCTGGGGTAGTGTGGGGTATCAGAGTCGAGGTAGTGTGTCAGTATCAGATATGGGTATCAGAGTCCGGGGTAGTGTGTTGGAATCCGGGTTCACACTAAGTTTTTCCCTACACTTATTCAACGCCATATATATACTCCAACATCGGTCCAGAAAAATGCCAAATTTAATAGGTCAGTTTCAAAAATTCGTATCTCTCTGGATAGAACTCGAATAAGGAGTGTGACCTATCAAATTAACCCTTGTTGTATCTACTTTTTTTCTGGAAAATTTCATGTCAAAACTTGATCATTTATTACTTCAAAACTTAACACGAAAATCCTGTTCATTTCTGGAAAATGACAATTTTCCAGTTTTTCTGTCAAACTTTGAAAAATCACAACTCCCAACCTACATGTCCGTATTGGCTATTTTTTTGCTCATTTTAAACCTTATTGAGTCTACTATCTACTATAAAAATTTTGTGGAAAAACTCAAAGGTTTAACTATGAAACAAAAGCACAAAAGATTCTCTATTTTAGACAAGAAAAACAGAGCATGGTTACGTTTTTCTTCTAACTAAACCACTTGCAGAAGATTAAAGCCATGGAAATAGGAAGGATAATACTTAAGGAACTCACCTTAGATGATTCCTCAAGCTTCACGATCAGCTCCTTCGTATTCTTCGGTCGTAGCTCTCTCCCTTTCTCACTCTCAGTTCACACTCTCAACTTTCCTTCTCTCTTGAGCTTTCTCTTGCTCACATATACTACCATTGAAAATAATTTTCTGAATGATCAGAAAACAAAGTGAATGAATGAAGATCGAGTAGCAATGCTTAAATAAGAATATATGGAGAGTCTGCTGTCGTGAGCGTTTAAACCGCTGGCGGAGTGTGGTGCTTCTGATCTTGTGTGGTCAGAGAATGAGTTAATCACGCTGAATAAGTATTGCTAATAACTTCTTTTTTTTTTTTTTGCTAACGGCTCTCCACTGTCACGTGCTTAAGCTGAGGGAATTAAATGGAAATAATGGGCTTATAGTGAATATTGTGTTATGAGACCCATTTTAATACCTAATTGATCCCTTTCCAAACCTTTATTTGTAATTAGGTACCTAACTCAATTAATTGCAAATATTGGAATAATGATAACATTAAATCCTTAATTTCATAAATGTTTTAGGCCTGAAATTATCCTCTATGAATATTCCTTAATCTTTTCCTAAAATAAATTTAAGGAAAAATAGACCTTAATTTCCAAATAATTATTCTCATAATTATTTTAAACTAAAATTTCATAATTAATCTCCATATATTATTCAAACTTTAAAATCACAAAATTTGGGATGGCACATTCTGCAGCCTTTGCTTCTTTCATCCAAGCTTCTCTATTAGTCAAACCTTGTCTTTGCGAAGCCCTTGTACCTCTTTCAATAATTTTGCCAACCATGGAAGTATTGCCATTAGCTTCTTCTATCTTTGCAGCTATTATCCATATGGCTGGCTCCTTAGAAAACCTCTATCTCCCCCTATTAAGAATCTTCTTAGCATTATCATAAGTCTCGTCACTACAAAAGACACTTTTAACGTCCGTTTTTAGGACCATTCAGAAAAGTATTTTCAAGGGTAGTATACGTGAGTGTCATTAAAAGTTTTAAAATAGACATTTGTTTTTAAATTGTCGTTGTATATTACTTTCAACGACTGATTTTGGAAAACAATAGTTGTAAGTCATTTTCTTAAATGAAATTCATATAACCCACCTTGACTGCATTTACACGCACCAATATTAGCCATCAATAAAACACAGAAGCCTTCAGTTTCTATGCATAACACAATCACAAGAAGTTTGTAAAAGTAGCATCCACATTTGACAAACACGTGAAAAATTGATTCATCTCTACAACTTCTTTGAATTATGAGTTCATCACTGTAAAGTTCCTACAAACTAAAGATTTTTACTAGTTGCTGGAAAGCAAATATCTTGACCCCCATCTACATGGCGCTAAGACAAAAACTTCTTAAAAAAATAAAGAACCACTTACACGAGGTTATATGGAAATATTATTCTCAACTCTATTCAAACAGATTAGCTTCTGAACTTACTCAGGAGATTGAGAAGAGAAAAATCGTTGAATGCGAATCTGCCTTGGTAAACAATGTTGTGGATACAGAAAACAACTTGTGAATGACAGAAGCCAGAATCAATATTTGAAGAGCTTTTGATTTGGTCAGGAATGCTAGAATTAGTAAATACAGTATAATATTTATATAATACTTCATTGTAATTTATAGACTTACTTGGGCATTCTTATAGATGCCAAAAGGCTGGTACGTAGACTTTAAGTATCAGGGGACAAGGACAGTGTGCCAATCATTGGCAATGAATATGACATCTTCACCTGTACACAGGAAATTAGCTTGCCAAGCATTAATAGCATGGTCGAAAGATTTGATTCCATCTCTGGAGAACCTAGTTTGGGTCCTTATAACTAACCATATGGTCCAAAGAAATAACTACTACCGTCCAGATTCAGAAACCTTGGTGCTTCCAAAGTTGCCTAAAAATCAAAAGAAATAAGCTCAGTGAAAATAAAGACTACTGAATTAAGAGATACGAATTCTGGTGTACATACAGGCACATGAAATGGATGAGTTACTCTGAATATTAAATATATCATATAACAGAAATTGCAAGCAGCTTTAGTGTCAGAAATATGCTACAAATTTTAATTATATACAAGAGGCAAAGCACTCTATTGAATGTTATTACAACTAACACTACTACAAAAAAAGGGGATTTTAGACCATTTCATTTAGATCGGATTATAGAAGATCAAGTATAAAAAAAATGACCGATGGCAGTTTTAAATATAAAGAATTTTTTTGACCGAATCCTTTTATAATAGGTCTAAAATATATTATTTACACCTGTTTTCCAAACAACAAGTCTAAAAAGGGTTTTTCTTTTTAAAAAAAGAAAAAGAAATGTTGACTACTAAAATATGAAACTTTTAGACTGAATGTAAATAATATCCCGTCCAAAAAATAAGAAACAAATAAAATAAAATATTTATTACTTTTAAAACCGGATGTTAAAAATTATCGGTCTAAAAGTTTAACTTTTAAGACCGTTTGTTAATAATATCCGGTCTAAAATAAAACTCGCTTACTATATCCTCTCTTCTTCGCGCCGAAACCTGAAGTTACTCTCTCTTTTAAGACTGAATGTAAATAATATCCAGTCCAAAATATATAATAAAAAAATTAATACTTTTAAGACTAGATGTTAAGAATTATTGGTCTAAAAGTTTAACTTTTAAGATTGTTAGTTAATAATATCCAGTCTAAAATATCAACACCAAAATAAAACTTGCTCACTGTATCCTCTCTTCTTCACGCCAAAACTTGAAGTTGCTCTTTCTCTCATTCTCTTTCTGTCACGAAACCTCTCTTCCTCGCTCAATACCACCATCCTTATTATTCTCTCATTTGCTCAGGCATTCGCCTCTTCCACCACCACCACCCTCTGTTACTCTCTCATTCGCCTCTCCCACTATCACCATCCTTTGTTACTCTCTCATTCGCTCAGGAATTTGCCTCTCCCACCACCGCTCTCAACCTCTCTTCCTGTCGCGAAAATAAACGGAGAAAACGAATCTAGTCCTATTCAAGACTCGCTAGCTATTGTTGTGAATCAAAACGAGCTTTAAAAATATACTTCAGGTTACTGAATGGTACTGAAAGAATACTTCATGATCTTGAAATATTATTTTAGGACCTTGAAAAAATATTTCGGGATATTGACTGGTACTAAAAATATACTTCAAGATACTGAATGGTACTAAAAAATATACTTCATGATCTTGAAAAATTATTTCAGGGTTAGTGACTGATACTAAAAATACATTTCAGGATACTGAATGGTACTGAAAAATATACGTCAAGATACTGAAAAATACTCTATGATCCTGAAAAATTATTTTAGGATCTTGAAAAAATATTTCAGGGTACTGATTGATACTAAAAATATACTTCAAGATACTAAATGGCACTAAAAAATACTTCATGATCTTGAAAAAATATTTTAGGATCTTGAAAAAATATTTTAGAGTATTGACTAGTACTAAAAAAATATTTCATGTTACTGAATGGTATTAAAAATATACTTCAAGATATTTTTTTAAGATCCTAAAATAATTTTTCAAAATCATGAAGTCTTTTTTTAGTAGCGGTCAGTAGCTTAAAGTATCTTTTTAATACCTATTAGTACCTTGATTTTAATTTTTTTAAAAAGGCAAAGGTTCCCTTGACACTGTGCCAAAACGACGCAGTTTCAAGTATAGGATGGTAGCGAAACGCTGGGGGCAGTGTGGACTCTAGCCAAGCATTGTTAAAAAAAAAAAAAAAAAACAAGTGTAAAAACGTATTACGTTTTTACTAGAGTCATACGTACTAAAACGCATGTAAAAACGTCATAAGTAAAAACCGGTAGAAACTCCACACAAACACGTAAAAATGTTAAGTTTTTAGTTTAACAAAAGGATGATTTTTTTTTCTACCCGAAAAAAGGATGAAAAGTTGAAAACTCTATTTCTATCATGCATCTTAGACTTAGGATTACTGAAAAGTAGAGACCAAATAGTTATATATAGTTTTTAACGTATTTTCATAGACATAAGTTTTTAACGTAAGTTTTTTTAACTCGTTTTTTTTTTTTAATGTTTTATATAGATATATAATTTATATCTTTTAAATATAAAATTGTTTATTGAACTTTGAGTAGTTATTTATGATTTTTTTTTTCATGTATATATATTTGGGTGAACATGGAACCCACAACCTGGTGAGCCCGCTCCCAACCCAATGCAATTGGGCCATTTTGCCGCCTAAAAAGTTTCAAAAAAGCCCATAACGGGTTGAGTTAAAACCCGATTATTTAAGACTTAAATGGATGGGTTATGGGCGTACCTTCGGGCTGCCCAATCCACCCATTGCTCTGTCCTAATATATATAAAATTTTGAACTATATGACCTTAAGTAGTAAAAAGTAATTTCATGTCTTTATGTTTCCACCACCTTATTCGTGTCTACGTACATAGGAATTTGATTTTGACATATTCCCACTAAGAGTGGACCTGACGTCAAGAACCACTCGGAAGACCAAAGCCAGATCCATCCTATATTCCCACTCGGCGTGGACCTCACGTCAAGAACCACTCGGAAGACCAAAGCCATGTCCATCCTATATTCCCACTCGGAGTGGACCTGACGTCAAGAAAAGTCTGATTTCTTTAGTATTTATCAAGCTCCACAGTTTTTTTTTTTTTTTTTTACCTTGCCACGGAGGGTGATCGATTTTCACTCTTGAGCATTGAAGAAGACGGAGAATGATGAAATCTGCAGATTCTGGACCTCTGAAGGTTACATTTACAGAGCCAGCGAAGCACTGGACGGATGCGATTCCGGTAGGAAATGGACGCCTTGGAGCTATGGTGTGGGGCGGCGTCGCTTCCGAAATTATCCAGCTCAATGGTTAATTACCTGATTGGAACTTTTCGCTTCCTAAATCAGTTTCCCTTCTTTTATTTTATTTTCAGGTAAAATCATTTCGCATTATTTCATTTTCATTTTTTTTTTAGAGGATACGCTTTGGACTGGGACCCCAGGAGTCTATACCGATTCAAGAGCTCCGGAAGCACTTTCAGAGGTGCGAAAACTGGTTGATCGTGAAGAATATTCAAAGGCTACTGAGGCAGCGGCTAAGCTAACAGGAAATCCTGGTGAAGTATGTTTCTACTATAGGCGTTGTCTTTTAATATGGCTAATTTTCTTCCCTTTGTGTGGTAATCCTTGTTCTATTAGATTGGTGGGACTGTTTTGCTCACTGGTGGTTCATTCTGTTAAATCGTTCAGAATTATTGCTGTTGGGAGAAAGAAAGAGAGTGAGGGAATCAAAATAAGGGAAGTGATGGCAAAGAAAAACTGTAAAATAATATATCTATGCTCAACTAATTTTTGTTGGGATGATACTTTTAGAAGGATAATTATGCATGCTATCAGCTTAAGATCATTTTTGCACTCCCTCACCAGTTTTGGGGAGATTGATTTCAGTGCAATTTAGATTTAAGGATTAAGGTGTAAAAATACATATGTGCTTTTTTCTAAGGAATGCCCAGTAATAAGTGCTTTTTTTAGATGCGTAAGTGCGCGTGGTTACAAATTAGGTGCAAAAATACCGTTTCACCGTTAAGTTTGACTTTTTTTTGTTGGATGATGACGTGGCATTTTAAAGGTGAAAAAATACACATGTGATTTGTCAAGAAGAGCGCCCAACACCAAATTATTATTATTTTTAATTTAATAATTTTACTTCAATTAAAATTATTTTAGGTTCTTGAAAAAATATTCTAGGTATTTACCGGTACTAAAAGGATCTTGAATGATACTCAAAAAAATATTTTAGAGTCCGATTTGGTACTAAAAAGTACTTTGAGGATCCGATTTGGTACAAAAAAAATATTTCATAATCTTAAAAAATTATTTTAGGATATTGAAAAAATATTTCAAGCTATTGATTGTACTAAAAGGATCTTGATTGGTCTTGAAAAATACTTTTATGATCTTGAAAAATTATATTAAGATCATGAAAAAAATATTTTACAGATCGACGGTACTAAAAATATACTTCAAAGATTTTTTACGATTCTAAAATAATTTTTCAAGATCATGAAATATTTTTTCTCAGACGATAAAGTATTCTCAAAGTATATTTTTAGTACCGGTCGGTAAGACTCGAAATATTTTTTCAGATTTTAAAATAATTTTTCAAGATCATGAAGTAATTTTTCAATACATGTCAATATCCTGAATATATTTTTAGTACCCGGTAGTAATTAAAATAAAATTACTAAATAAAAAAAAAATTGGTGTTCGATGCTCTTGTTGACAAACCATATGTGTATTTTTGTATCTTTGAAATGCCACACCATCATCCAGTCAGCAAAAAAAGTCAAACTTAACGGTCAAACGGTATTTTTGCACCTAATTTGTAACCACATAGTCACTTTTGCACCTAAAAAAAGCACTTGCTACTGGTTGCTCCTCAGAGAAAAGCACATATATATTTTTGCACCTTAACCCTACGCTAGATTTAAATAGTCCCCCCTGTTTCTAGCCCCGTATTCCATCATTCCATCTTGTTTCTGATATAGGATAATATGACCTGTATCCTTCGTTTTCATTATTCATGATCATTCTCTCCGTTTTCACCATACCCCTTTTGAAATGAAGTGTAACGTTTTCATAAATAGAAATCATCCAATGCATTGTCAAATAAGTAGAGAATTTCAATACAAAAGTCATGAGATGAGAATCTGTCTCTTTGAGGCCACAATCTATGGTTCATGGACTTTCTTGTGCTATTCTGCTAATACAGAAGGCAAACTCTGACCTGACAGTTATCACATTCTTTTCTTGTGGGGTGTAGGTCTACCAACTTCTTGGTGATATCAGACTAGAATTTGATTATTCGCATCTTACAAATGAGGAAGAGACTTATCTAAGAGAGCTAGATTTAGACACTGCAACAGCTAAAGTGAAATATTGTGTGGGTGATGTAGAATTTGAGAGGGAACATTTTGCCTCTTATCCAAATAAAGTGATTGTAACCAAGATTTCTGGAAGTAAACCTGGAAAATTATCATTTACAGTTTCCCTGGACAGCAAATTGTTTCATCAAACTTACATAAATGAAAAAAATCAGATTATAATGGAAGGAACATGTCCCAGCAAAAGGATCTCATGGTTCCCACCAGAACATTTTGCAAAGGACAGTGAACTTGGAATTAAATTTTCAGCAATTCTTGATTTAAAGATTAGTGACAGCAATGGTGTGATCAATATTTTGGATGGCAAGAACTTGAAGGTTGAGGGTGCAGATTGGGCTGTTTTGTTTCTCGTCGCTGCTTCTTCCTTCAGTGGGCCCCTTACGCGGCCTTCAGATTCTAGAAAAGAACCCACTTCAGAGTGTTTGAGTACACTGAATTCAATAAGCAATTTATCATATGCTGATCTATATGCCAATCATTTAAGTGACTATCAGGAACTTTTTCACCGAGTATCACTGCACCTTCTAAAAAGCACACAGGAGATATCAAGAGATGGGTCTTTGGATATTAAGAGGCCTGCACTGTCTGTAGTTGATATATCTCTCAAGGACTCTGCTGTAGCAGTTTCAACTTCAAAGAGGGTGAAAGCATTTCAGACTGATGAAGATCCATCACTGGTGGAACTTCTATTCCAATATGGTCGTTATTTGCTCATTTCTTGTTCACGCCCAGGAAGTCAGGTGGCTAACTTGCATGGAATTTGGAACAAAGATCTGCATCCAACTTGGGAGTATGTTCACGTCTTGACTTCTTTCAAATGGATATGCTTTTAATCGAGGATTTATATTACACATACATTCTTGTCCTAAGCCAAAAATTCTTACACATTCTCGCACACATGTATGCACTGAGACTAAATGTCCGTTTGGATGGACTTTTTTTTTTTTAAAGCACTTTTTTAATGCCAAAAAAAAATTATTCATTTATGTGTTTAGATAATATTTTTTTAAAAAAGCAAAAGTCACAACAAAAAAAAAGCCAAAATGTTTTTTTTTTTAAGCTCCAATTTGGAGCTTAAAAAAAAGCACTACAAAAAAGCATTTTTTTAAAAGCCCATCCAAATGGACCCTAAGAGCATTGCATATTAGTGTTTATATTTAGTGAGTTAATCTTCATTAAGAGAGCGCACCTAATTCAAGAGCTAATATGCAGTTTGCCTATTCTCCAACCAGATTATCAAACATGACCCTACTAGCAATGCCATGCTTTTATATTGTGTGTTCTCCTCTTTGCATATTAAGTGTAGAATGCTGATTCCACGAGATCCTTAAATAATATCATTATCGCTACATGCCGCACCATTATGTTTTCAAAGTGATGGGAAGCACATGTATGTGCAACTGCAGTTGAAGAAAACTAAACCTCGGCTTCACTAAAGAGTTTGAATTTGTGAAAACTCGTACCTGACTAGATTCACTAGGTCATATCATCAATGTCAACAATGATATTCTGTCAACGATGTGGGTTTTTCATTCTCTATTCACTGTAAACATTAACCACAGTTCCTTTTTTTCATTTCTTCTTTCTTTTCATGAATAATGATACAACAAATTATTGCATAACAATTTTATTTGAGAGTAACAATGAACACATTATCTTTTTCCAGTGCAGCTCCACACTTGATCCTTAATCTTCAAATGAATTATTGGCCTTCCCTTCCTTGCAACCTTGACGAGTGTCAAGAGCCTCTATTTGATTATATTTCCTTTCTGTCTCTAAATGGCAGAGAAACTGCAAGAGTAAGAATCTTTCACCTTACACATTTTTATCTTAGACTTTGTTAATCAAGTGATCCTTCTCGAGTTTTTCAAATTTCAAAACTCACAGCATATTCGGTAGTGATCAGCTGTCTGATTACACGTACTAAAATTTAGAGATGTGTACTGTCAAGGATGCAAAAATACCTTTTTAATTTGATCCTTGCTTGGCCAAGGGGGCCAGTTAATGTTTGAGGTTGCTGCAGAACTTGCATTAAAGGCCATGCTAGAAAGCCTCAAACCAGTTCGGCCCCCATTCTTTTCTTGTGCATGCATGATTTTTATGCTTTGCTTTATGTCTAAGTTCTGTAATCCAGTTACTAAGTGCCGTAGGTAAACTACCAAGCAAATGGTTGGGTTGCGCATCACAAGTCAGATATATGGGCAAAATCATCTGCAAGCCACGGTAACGTGGTGTGGGCTCTGTGGCCAATGGGAGGAGCATGGCTTTGTACCCATCTATGGGAGCATTATGCTTACACATTGGATGAGGTGAGTGTAGTTTGATAGGCCTAAGATTTTTAACCAACTAATGAGTTTTACCACACAAAAAAAAAAAAGTAATAACAAAATGAATATAAAAATTAAGTGTATGAAACATTTTAGAGAATTCTATTTGAGAAATCTGATGCTTTGTCTTCATAGTCTTACATACATTTTTTTATTTTTACTCAAGCTCTAGTCTCTATCATTGTTAATTTTATTGTTCCGCTTGATGTAGTACTTATTGAGATTTCATTCAACTATATGTTTATATCAAACAAATAACATATGTATGTAGTTTCTATATACAGAGGTTATCTTATATCAGAGAGCCTGCAAACATGGATATATAGTTTTTTTTGTTAGTGACGCAACATTTAAGACCCTTTCATTATCTTGGTTGAAGCTTATCAGGGCAGGCTTCGAACTGAAATAATTAATTTTATTTATTTTTTTTACTTTTTTTGCATCTTATTAAATATAAAATAAATGATCGTTTATTCTGTTTCAGAGATATTTTGACGTTTTAGTTGTAGAATAACCATTCTGATAGTAAGCAAGGCAAATTTTGCTGATGTGTTGTTTCTAACAGGTGTTCCTCAGACATAAAGCATATCCCTTACTAGAGGGGTGTGTGTCATTTTTATTGAGCTGGCTGATTGAAAGCAATGGAGGATTTAAGACCCTTTCAGTATCTTGGTTGAAGCGTATCAGGGCAGGCTTCGAACTGAAATAATTAATTTTATTTTTTACTTTTTACTTTTTTTTTTTGCATCTTATTTGTGGGAATATTATGGATTTTTTAGGTTAATTATTATCTTATGATTAAGATTGATATTTATTATATTTTAGGATATTATATTAAATATAGATATATTATATTTTAGGATATTATATTTTAATGATTTTGATATTATTTTGATTTGATTATATTAGATTTTAGGGTACACTCTAGGTTTGCCTATATTCCCTTGATTCAAATATTAAGAATAATATTTCTCCCTCGAATTTATCCACGTGGTATCAGATATTAAAAATATTCAACCCTAGTAATGTTTCCAGGGTTAAGCACAGTTCTTCATCAACGACTCAACTCCTCTTCGATGTTGTCATCGTCGTCGAGCCTATCATCGTTGTTGGTGGTAGTTCCTTTGTCATCATGCTTCACAACTCGTCCGACGACTGGTCTCGTTGTCATAAACTCAGCATATTGCTATCCGTCCCTGCACTCTCTGCAACAGTTCCCGCATAGAGTCAGCGAATTCAGATTAGCGTCTCTGCATATTTTCTGTTAGAATCGGCGTATTCAGATTTGACTGTTTTCCTCACCCAGTCTCGTCTTTGACTGGTCCGACGGTGCATCTCAGTCTCATCTGACCATCCTCTCAGTCTCGTCCGACCGTCCTTCTCGGCAGCCTCGACTAGTCCTGTCCACTCCAGATCGAAGAAGACGATCTCGGTCAAGATTATCATTTGGTCGAACAATTTGACCTTCAGTCCAAGTCATTGTCTTGTCACACAGTCCGACTCGTCTGATGACCACAGGCTTCTTCACTCGTCCTCTGGTTTGCCTCCTGTCACAGCGTCGATCATTCGTCCGAGTCCGAGAATCAGTTCATCATCTGCTTCTAATTCAAAACGTTGCCATTTTCAATAGGGACCAAACTGTCATTTTGGTAATTTGAGGACCAAACCGTCATTTTTTAGTAATTTGAAAGCAGATATCTGAAATCCGAGATCACTATGTCTTCATCTGTGCTAAGGAAGTTGAGAGTTGTATAAGCAAGTTGGACATGATTCACATCCAAGATCCAACTTGAGTTGAGGGGGAGTGTGGGGATATTATGGATTATTTAGATTAATTATTATCTTATGATTAAGATTGATATTTATTATATCTTAGGATATTATATTAGATATAGATATATTATATCATATCTTAGGATTAGATATAAATATATTATAGGAAAAATTACACTCAAGTCCTCAAGGAGCAGAGATAATTACAATTAGGTCCCTTCAAATCATGAAATTACAAAGAAGTCCCTAGGGACTTCTGTGTAATTATTTCATATAAGTAAAAGACCTTATTGCCCATTCTCCTTCTTCATTCTCCTCTCTCTCTGTCCTCTCTCCCTTTTTCATCCAGAAGCTATTTACAACAACAAATGCATGTAATAACAACAGAACGTGCATATATTAACAACAACTTTTGAAAACCTGGATTTTTTTATCTCTCACATCCAGAGGCTATTTACAACAATAAATGCATGTAATAACATCAGAAAATGCATATAATAACAACAACTTTTCAAAACCTGGATTTTTTCACCTATCACTTCCAGAGGCTATTTATAACAACAAATGCATGTAATAACAACAGAAAATGCATATAATAGCAACTTTTCAAAACCTGGATTTTTTCACCTTTCACTTCCGGAGGCTATTTACAACAACAAATGCATGTAATAACAACGAGAAAATGGCTATAATAACAACAACTTTTCAAAACCTGGATTTTTTCGCCTATCACTTCCAGAGGCTATTTACAATAACAAATGCATGTAATAACAACAAAAAATGGCTATAATAACAACAATTTTTCAAAACCTAGATTTTTTCGCCTATCACTTCCAAAGGCTATTTACAACAACAAATGCATGTAATAACAACAAAAAATTGCTATAATAACAACAACTTTTCAAAACCTGGATTTTTTTGCCTATCACTTCCAGAGGCTATTTACAACAACAAATGCCTGTAATAACAACAGAAAATGGCTATAATAACAACAACTTTTCAAAACCTGGATTTTTTCACTTATCACTTCCAGAGACTATTTACAACAACAAATGCATGTAATAACAACGAGAAAATGTATATATTTACAACAAATGCTACATACTTTTGCAGATTCCCCAACCTCTATTTACAACAACAAATGCTCTCTTTTCTCTACCCATTTCCCGCTGTTCTCCATTAAAGGGGTGGACATTGGAGAGGAGCAGCGAAGTAGAGTTCTACTATGGACCTTGAAGACTTGGACGTGCCGAACAAGGGTCCCTCTCGAGTCTCCAGATTTGCACCTAAATCATCAAAGCCTAAATTAAAACCCAAATTGGAACCACAAGAATTTGCGCCCAAGGATGACTGCAAGAGTCAATTATCTATTTCCTCTATAATTTCCCAAACAGTAATCAAACCCTCAAATGTCCATGGCGAGTCAACTCAACAACAAATCTGAGGCCATGGATGCGAGAGCCAATTGGGACGATCTTCCGCCGGAACTCTGGCCCAAGATCAAAAAATCTCTCCACCACCACGTTGACCTTCTCTGATTTCGCAGCGTCTGCAACTCATGGCGATCCTCAAGAGAGCAAGTAAGTGATAGAGGAGAGAGGAGAGAAGAAAAAGGAGAATGGGTAATAAGGTCTTTTACTCATATGAAATAATTACACAGAAGTCCCTAGTGTGATTTCATGATTTGAAGGGACCTAATTGTAATTATCTCTGCTCCTTGGGACCTATGAGTAATTTTCCCTATATTATATCTTAGGATGTTATATCTTAATGATTTTGATATTATTTTGATTTGATTTGATTATATTAGATTTTAGGGTTAACTCTAGGTTTGCTATACCCGTATGTACTCTCTTTGAGAGATTAAGAATAATATTTCTCTATCAAATTTGTCTACATTATTAAATATAAGATAAATGATCGTTTATTCTGTTTCAGAGATATTTTGACGTTTTAGTTGTAGAATAACCATTTTGATAGTAAACAAGGCAAATTTTGCTGATGTGTTGTTTCTAACAAGAAGCATGTCCCTTATTAGAGGGGTGTGTGCCATTTTTATTGAGAGGCAATGAAGGATTTCTAGAAACTAATCCATCAACATCCCCAATACATAGCTTTATTGCTCCCAATGGTGAGCCTGCTTGTGTGAGCCGATCATCAACAATGGACATAGCAATCATCCAAGAAGTGTTCTCCATATTCCTTTCTGCGGCTGAGGTAGGTAACCTTGCTTGGTCTATGTGGCACCAGGGATTTGGAGGGGAGGGGAAATTTTTATGAGTTGGATTTAAGAAAATTGGAGAAGTGGGGTTACAAAATTTTAAAATAAAGAAGATATAAGATAAAAGAGTAAGACAAATTAATTAAAAAATTTAACCCCACTTTCCTCTTTTTTTAAAAAAAAATTCCTTCCATCCACTTTCCCTCCCCTCCCCTCATATCAAACAAGCCCTTAGGCCTCGTTTGTTATAAAGAAAGTTTGGAGGAGGAAAGGAAAGGAAAGGAATGGAAAGGAAAGGAAAGGAAAGGAAGATTTGAAAGATGAGGGAAGATGGTTTGAGTTGTTTGGTAGGAAGAAAATGAAGAGGTGGTAGTTGGTAAGGAATTAGGAAATGTCTATTTTACCTCAAAAGAAATTAATTCAAAATAATAATAAAAAATATTTTTTTGCTAAAATATATTTTTAAAAAATATATTCTTGTTAAGTTTGAACTTGTGAAAAAAAAAAAATTCGCCAAATTCAAACTTCCCGCCAAAATTTGAACTTTCCCGCCAAGTTTGAATTTCGCAGTAAATCGTCAAGTTCGAACTTTCTGGGAAGATTGAGCTTTCCTTCCATTTTCGGATGGAAAGCATCTTCCTCAAATAAGGAAGATTGGACCTTTTGGAAGATCTTGACTTTCTCTCAGAACAAACACCCCAAATCCATTGGAAGATTGAGATCTTCCTTTCCTTCCCCTACTTTCTTCATAACAAACGGGCCCTTAATGTTAATTGAAGTATACAAAACAATTGACTTCATCTAGAGAAGAAACTTTGTATTTATGCTTTAGAGGGCTTGCAAATACAGATTTTAGGGAGAGGCCAGGATGATATTGTTAAAGAAGTCCGAAAAGCTCAACCAAGGCTACGTCCAACTAAGATTACTCGCGATGGTTGCATAATGGAGTGGGTATGTTGCATGCTTGAAATTTGGAGGATACACCTTGCATTAATTTGATGGTAAAATATAAAGTATAGACAATGACCCTGCCATGTAATGCAGGCGAAGGATTTCGAGGATCGAGATGAGCATCACCGGCACCTTTCTCATTTGTTTGGTCTATTCCCAGGGCATACCATTACTTCTGAGAAAAGTCCAGCTCTGTTTGAAGCTGCTGAGAAAAGCCTGTATAAACGAGGTAAGCACAAGTTGAATAATTAGGTGGCAAATTTATTTCTTCATGTAAAAGGAGGTATGTATATTGGGGGAAAAAAAAAACACACTATTCTTTTTCCAAATGCGTCTTATCTCAGAACAAAATTAAAACGTTTTGTTTCACAATATCTTTAACAGTCATGCTCTATTATTGGATGTATGAGAAACTAGACGCATGGATGCTGGAGCTATTTAGGACTGAGATTCATTTCTTAAACCGCATGAATTGAAGCAAAGAAATATACCAATCTATAGTATTATCTGGTTTCATGTATCAGTTCAGCACTCAACAGGCTACGTAATGATATCGGTTACTTAGAATGAATAAGCTTTGTTAGATCAAGATTTGATTATTTGAAACAGGAGAAGAAGGTCCGGGATGGTCGACCTCATGGAAAGCTGCTTGCTGGGCACGGCTACGCAACAGTTCCAATGCATATAGGATGATCAAGCATTTGTTCAGATTGGTGGATCCTAACAAAGGGATATCATTTGAAGGAGGAGGACTATATAGCAACTTATTTGCTGCTCATCCCCCATTTCAGATTGAAGCCAACTTTGGGTAACTTTTCCTTAGCAATAGACTTCAGTCCTCATTTTTTCTAACAAATTAGGATCAGTTCATCCTCATGGGCTTAATGAGACTTCAACACGCCATTGTTTTTTTAGGATCCATTATAGCGACAATGTGCTTCTGTTCATGACATACCATCATTAATTTCATGCCAAACATGTTATTATTTTTGTCAAAGGATCTAATGACAAGTCAATAGCCTTGTGACCTTGTGGTATGTAAGCTTCTTTATAAGTGGGAGGTTGCAAATTTGATCTGGCTTGTAATCTCAGATTATTAGTGGCTGCCTCTTAAAAAAAAAAAAAAAAAATCTAATGACAGATGACAGATTGATTGATTGAGGATACTTGTGTTGCAGTTTTACGGCTGCAATAGCAGAAATGCTTGTACAGAGCACATTAGAAGATCTTTACCTACTTCCTGCACTTCCTCAGGAGAAATGGCCAAATGGGTCAGTGGAAGGGTTGAAAGCTCGCGGAGGAACAACAGTTAGCATTTGGTGGAGAGAAGGCAATCTTGAGGAGGTTGCTGTTTGGTCCAACCATCACACCACTCTCAAAACAATTCACTACAGAGAGGCCATGGTCACTGCAAGCTTCTTGCCTGGCGTCCTTTATAAGTTCAATGGACACTTGGAGGGCCTCAACTGAACTTGACATAAAAGATTTTCAGAGCTTTTATATATGTGTGTCTATATATATATATAAATAAGTCCTCGGCCATCTTAATATCATTATCAATAAAGGTCAGATGCCCTTATCAATAGTATTAGCATTATCAAATGTAGTGGCGACCTCTTCCATATCAAATGACGATGTTGTTTCACTTTGAAGTTTAATATATTAATATGCATATTGCAAATATGAATAAACATAAAATAAATAAAGGAAATAAAAAACTATTATGAAATAATCATTAATATTGTGTATTAGTTATTTGATGGATTTAAACTGATGTTTTGAGAAATTTAGGAAATAACCAAACATAAGAATTTATAATAATCATAAATTTTGTAACACAATTGATTAAAGACATTAGTCCTCCAACATGAATCATGTTTTGAGGAAATTAGGAAAAAAAGGAAATTAGAATATTTAAAAAATAATCAAAGATTTTTCTAAATATGATTTCATAATCAATTAAATATGAAAATATGGTAAAACAATTAATTAAATATGAGCAAATATAAATTAAGAAAATCAGTATATAAATTTAAAAAATTAGGAAATATTACGAAATAATAATTGATATCGTGTATTTATTATTTTATTGATGATTGATTGATACCAATTGAATAAGGGATTATAATTGTTTATTCCAATTGTTTGTTCATGAGACAAGAAAGCAAAACGACATCGCTTTGTATCACCCCTAAACCTTCGCAAAACTCTCGGGCCTCGGCGTCGATCCACTCACTGTTCTGAGCTCTGGGTTCTATTATTTTCTACCTCGTCCCCTTCAAGATTGATTCATTTCAGTACTCGGCAGAAGTCAAAAATGGCTTGGCGCTCTTGTCACTGTCTCGCTCGTTGATGAGGACAGCTAGGGCTTCTCTCCGGCCCTCGCCGCCTTCTTCCCTTCCCCGTCTTCGCCCGCCGCCGCTTACCTCCCCTCTCCTTCGGTCCCGCCGCTTTTCCTTGCCCGCCTCCAGGTACCATCCTTCATGCGACAAGCCTGTGTAACTTACTTGCTGTTCCATTTTCATGCTTAGTTTTGAAATGTAGTGCGTAAACAATGAATAATCATGTACTATTTAGTTAGTTAAAAGTATTTTGCTTTCCGAGCTCACAAGTTCAGATAATTTCTTAGGATTCATTCAATTGATGGCTTAAAAATAATGTGTTGAACAGAAATGAAGGTCTGACCTGAGGTTCAGCAGTCGTTCTGTCTTTTGTTTAAATTATCCAACATGCCATATGTGCTTAGCTTGTGTTCGACATCATTGTCTGCCAAATCTGTTCGGGAAAGAAACCAAGAAGGAACATAAGCTCGTTCTCCATTTCCTTATGAAAAAATTACAGGCAATTATCTGTAATTATACTATGCGTATCAATTTTTTTCCGTTGACACAGGAACTTGGGGGAACTGGGATGCACACAATCGCTTTTACCACTGCATAATACAATGGCTAGTACCTGTCTCGCATCGTACTTCGCTGTCAGCGCACGTGCTTGTTGCGAGCTGTCCCATGGTACCTTCCGTCGTTCTTGTCCAGATCGCTAGTAGTTTCTTTGTGAGTCTTGCTGTTTCTAGGACACATGAAAGAAATTCTTTTTATATCCTTTTTCTCGTGACCCCTCAACTGCTCTAGAGAATCAGATTTGTAGGGCGTTGGCCTTAATTGATGTTAAGGATTAGTAAGTGCTGAGTCACTCATTCTGAGTGATAAATTGGTTAGACCTAAGATGTGTGTCAGTCTTTCTCGCTTGGTTGATAAGAAGATATTAAGATTCAAATTTATAGGTAGGAATGGAAAAGATGGGTGATGCGCAAGGGCATGGATCATCCAATGGCATGAGAAGAATGCTGCATAGTGCATAGTAGGTTCTTTCTATGATTAAAATCGCGGCGCTATAGCGCGCGATACCGTTCCAGATGCGGTTAGCGGGACCCAAGCGCCATTTCCGATCCGCAACGCTACATTTTCCGGTAGCGGGTGGTGGCGGACGGTGGCGGCATTCGCGGGCGGTGGGTGATTCGGCGCGAGATCGCGCCGCATCCGAGAGCGCTTCGTTCGTTTAGGGCGAAACATGGGCGCGGGGCATGGGTTTGAAAATTCGACTGGAATGAGGGCTAAAATGAGAAAAAAGCCAAGTTAATGAAGGGTAAATGTGTCATTTACCTTTGGTGTCCAGTCTGGAAAAAAAAAAAAAAAAAAAAAAAAAAAAAAAAAAAAAAAAAAAAAAAACGAGGGACCAATATATCGATTTCCCTCTCTTCCCTTTCGCCGTTCGCGCCTTCCCCGTCTTCTTCTCTGTTTCTGAATCAGATCTGATTCTGAGAAACAAAAAAACGAGGGAACAAGTCGATTTCCCTCGTCTCTTTCTGTCGTTTCTTAAGCTCGTCCCTGTTCCTCTCCTTTCCCTCTCTTCCGTCAGCTAGCATCGTTGAAGGTTCACCGTCCCTATTCCTGTCGCAAGTCAGCCAGCCGCGACCCATTCTGAAAAGCTCCTCCGTCAGCGTTGAAGGCTCAGCGTACAGTGATTCCATAGCTTTTTTCAAGCTAGAGTCCCCATTCCATCTACACCCATTAAACCGAAGGTATTTTTCTTGCCTACAGTGATTCCAAATCTGCACCCATTATTGGGCTTGTTTGGGGTTAACTTATTTATCAGCATTTTAGTTAAAAAAAACTCAGTGACTTTTAAGCTAATGGACCAGGGGAAAAAAAAGCCCAATGATGAGTGTTTGGCTGGATCAGTACATTAGATGAACTTATTTCATTTGCAAAAACGCAATGGACTTTTTCAACGCCTGAAATCCAAGCTTATTCCAAAACGCACTGAACCTCCAGCCCCTCCAGCCCGTGCTAATTCTCAGTCACGATCGTGTCTCTACCCTCTTCTCTCTCCCGCCTGTTCGACTCTCACTCTCGTCTTGCCATCGAAAGTCTCACCGTCGCCGTCGCTGGTTCGCCAAAGGTAGGAAACATTTTAGGGATAATTTTTTCTTTTCTTTTCATTCATTTATGTTCGATCAATTTTTCTTTTTTTCATTTTGTTTCTTGATTTGTACTGTCGTGAGCAGTTCTTGTTTTGTGGCTGTTGTGCTTGACGGTGATAAGCAATACAGCGTGAGGATCGGATTTAAAACCTTAATTTTTTTTTTTTTTTAACTTATCGTGTGAATGCTGGCCTTGTTTTGATTTTGGGGCTTTGTGCTCGCCGGCGGTCAAGCTATACCATGAGACTACTGTTGATTTCTGCGCTTCTCAGAGAAATCTGGACATGAAAACCTATCTTGAGTTTCTTGAATTCGAGTGAATGTTTAATTGTGCTTTCTTGCGTTTCTGGCCTTTCTTTAACCCTTGTGTGGTCTGTGTAGCATCATGCTGCTCCTATTCAACCTTCTTTGTGTTTTAAATCTATTAAATTTTGTTGTTGTTAGTTTATTTTCAGTGGATAATCGATCTTCATGTATTTTTCTTTGTTTTCACTGCAACCAAATAACTGTTATTTTTTCAACTGGTTTGATTTTTCTCTGGTTGCTCTTACAATTCCACCAGTACCAGGTCGTTGGGAGAGCTCTGCCCACGGATGAACACCCTAAGATCTACTGAATGAAACTCTGGGCTACGAACGAAGTTCGCGCCAAGTCGAAGTTCTGGTAATATTATTTCATTTGATCATTTGAATGAGCACTAATTAATTTTATCAAATATCTTGCAGTTGATAATCTGCAAATTCAGACTGTTTCCATTTCTGATATGGGTGTGCTCATTATATTAATTTGAATGAGGTGGTAGTTGAGTTATGATTGGGGTGATCTTATGTCTTGCCATGTTGGATATCTGTGTAATGGCATTTTGTTGGATTGCTTGCATACCTTTGATAGAATAAATCAGTTAAAATCATTTACTCTTTTAAACTTGTAAGAGAAGAAATCAGTTAGCACCATTTTGTGTGGTGCTCAAGAGTTAAAATCAGTCAGAATTAAGAGAAGAAATCAGTTAACAGATAACTAGGCATTGACTTACTAGCAGTCTAGCACCATTGATTGATGCTTGGAACATTTTGGTGTGGTGCTCAAGAGTTAAAATCATTTACTCTTTTAAACTTATGCTTTTCATGCACTAATAGTTCCATGCGCTCAAATCCACTAATAGTTGCAACAATCTGATCTCATTTTGTTCTGCATTTTATTAGCACTAGATTATATGTGGTGGGTAGCTAAACACCAAGCCATGTCACAGCAGGCCTATGGGACTGGTCATAGTTCAGTAAAGATTTTAAGTGGGTCCGCTTGGACTATGCTATGTATGAATGATCTTTTCTATTTCATAGGAGATCTTGGTCCTTTATTTATAGTTCTTGCATTAAGCGGTCTGGAATTAGGTGCAGCTATATCACAAGCTCATGTTTCTATGATCTCACCTTTGAAATTTTGTTATCTTTGATTTCTCTGTTGGTTTTACTCTTTTCTGTTTCAATGCTGGGTTTGATTCATATTTGAGGTTTACTCCTTCCTGACTTTGTAGGCGAAGTGTTTCTGGATTTATTTGTATATTATGCAATTTTTTTCTTTTCTTTTCCTTGTGTAGGTTTTTTTGCCATTAATTAGCTTTTTTTTTCCCCCTTGAAATTCTAAGGTGCATACAACCATAAAGAAAGGGGAAAAGGACTTATTCAAGATTAATGTTTAGTTTTACTTGTATGAAGGGTAGCATGACCTTTTCTGGATCTTTGATGTGTGGTGAAGTTTGATGTCGATTTGACTAGAACTTGTCTGTCTATTTTATTTGAGGCACTCATGTGGGGTTCGGTTATATCCTAGCTACAAATGTGGGATGGCTCGGAACAAGGTGAGGATGGGTATACAATGCCATGCTACATCGAGGAAGAACTTCGTGAATTGAATGTGGGCTTCTTATGGTGGCTCGTCACCCATCCTCGCAACAACTATCGGCAAAAAGTGTTGTTTTTAATGGAGCACTACCACAAGCAAAAGAAGAGACATTTGGGGGGCATAGTTTTTAAGACACATGTGTATTTATGACACATGTGTTTTATGACTCCTTTGTATTCATGAGGATGACATTAAACCTTCTTGTTATTTTGTAAATTGTCTACCGATGCTAACTTGATGCTCTGTTTGGGTTGTCTTTTTTATTAGCATTTTAGTGTAAAAAAAAAGAGCTTTTAAGTAAATGAGCCAAATGACAAAAAAGCCCTAATGAACCTTGTTTGGATCATCCAGTGACTTATCCAATTTATTCAAACACCGTTGGACTTAATCAATGCTCCAATTTCCAGCTTTTTTTGTGTTACTTGGAGTTCTCAACCTTTTCACATGAAGGGGCCCACCACAATAATCATTCTTCCTCTCTTTGCAGAAGCGTCCTGCAGTAGCAAAAAAAGAAGCATAGTCCTCTCTTCCTCTCACTTGAGTGGCCCCCTTCTTTCCTTTTTTTTTTTTTTTTTTTTTTTTTTCCTTTTTAACAATTTCTATATTTATTCTTTTAATTTTAAATATAAATATAAATATATTTTTAAATAATAAATACATTTATTTTTTATTTTTTCAATTTTAAATATAAATATAAATTTTTATCTTTATTTATTGCGTACAACTAATATGTATAGTAGTACTTAATATGATTCATGCCCTTTTCAGTTATTTTTCATCTTAACTGACTTTTCAAATAACAATCCAAACACTCATCAGGTAAGAAAAAAGCTACTTCTGCAAAAAGCCAAATAGACAATCCAAACACAAATCATTATTTATAACCTGACTTTTTTCCTATCGAGCTTTTTTTAAGTCAAGTGACTTTTAAGCCACCGTTTCCTACCGTCAACCCAAAACAGGCCCATTATTTTTCAAGCCTACAATGATTCCATAGCTACAGCTATTTTTCAGATGTGTTATGAACTTATGATATTATACTAGAAATTCTTTGTTATTTACTTATTTATCCTATAGCTGATTTTCTAGTAGAAGCTCTACAGTATGATGAGTTGAAAATCGGATGCTTGCTTAGAATTTTCATGTTAACATGTAATTGGGATGTAATCTTCACTAGCATCTTTCATAGTTTCATGGCATCGCAAGTCCAAGAAGAAGTTAGGCTAGCGGCTTCTATGGCTTCTTGCGGATTGGTAAAGCCCTTTGGTGAAAATTTGGATATGGCATGCAAAGTGGAATAGCCTAAAAGATATAAACAAGAAGAGATATGTGACATGTGATTTTTGTGGGAAGGAAACAACCGGAGGCGTCACGTGAGCCAAAAAACACCAGATTGGGTTAAAGGGGGATGTGGGTCCTTGTAAAAAATTCCCTTTGAAATTAAGAAAATGGTGAAGGATGCTTATATGCAAAAGGTAACTCGAAAAGGATGCGTATTGTGTTGATATACATGAAGATGATGATATACTAGAAGAGGTGCAAGAAATTCAAAGACCTTAAAAATGGGAAAAGGAGTGGGGCATCTTCAAGTCAAGGCTCGATGGCAATTCTACCTGGCGCCAAGAGAGTTAAAGGCCCATTGGATTTAATGTTTTTCAAGAAACCAAAAGCAAGCGAGTAAAGAAAGGGCAAAGGAAAGAGGAAAACAAGCATAAATGATGCTTGTGATAAAGAAGCAAGGGTAGAACTATTCAATACATTGAAAGATTTTTGTGTACAAATGGTATACCTTTCAATGTTGTTCGCTCAAAAAGCTTCAAATATATGGTTCAAGCAATTGGGAATTACGGTCCAAGTCCGAAGCTCCCAAGTTATTATGAGTGTAGAGTTCCTTTACTTAAAAAGGAATTGGATTACACCAATGATTTGTTAAAAGATCATGCCGTACAAAGAGCCAACTATGGATGTTCCATTATGTCGATGGATGGGTGATAGAAAGAATAGAACATTGATAAATTTCTTGGTGAATTCTCCGTCCGGGTCTATGTTTGTGAAGAGCGTTGATGCCTCTTCTTATGTCAAGAGTGGAGCAAAATTATTTGAACTTTTGGATAATTTTGTTGAAGAGATCGGGAGAAAAATGTTGTTCAAGTGGTCACCGATAATGGAAGTAATTACGTATTGGCGGTAAGATATAATTCCTTCCATTTAGTCTCATTTGATTGTTAATTCTTATTTTAATTGTTACTCATTCTAGGTTGTTTAATTTGTTCTTAGGAAAATTGTTACAAGCCAAGAGAGAACATTTGTTTTGGACTCCATGTGCTGCACATTGTTTGGATTTGATGCTTGAAGATATTGGAAAAATTGAGAGAGTTAAAAAAGCAATACAAAGAGGCATCAAGCTTGTTGGGTTCATTTACAATCACACATTGGCATTGAAC
Source organism: Acacia acuminata (assembly GCA_019022655.1). Taxonomy (NCBI): domain Eukaryota; kingdom Viridiplantae; phylum Streptophyta; class Magnoliopsida; order Fabales; family Fabaceae; genus Acacia; species Acacia acuminata. The sequence continues at coordinate 1,040,147 of JAFJYI010000199.1, forward strand.
ACAATGAGGAAGTATACAAGCAAGACTGAATTGGTTAGGCATGGAGTGACGAGATTTGCTACAACATTCCTCACATTGCAAAGGCTTCATAAACAAAAAAATAATCTTAGAAAGATGTTCACATCAGATGATTGGCTGAAATCAAATACAGCAAAAGATCCTAAGGGAAAGAGGGTGACAGACACTGTACTTATGCCATCATTTTGGAATGATGTTATTCATTCTTTAAAGGTTATGGGGCCTCTTGTGCGGGTGCTTCGACTTGTTGATAATGAAAAAAGGCTCGCAATGGGATATATCTATGAAGCAATGGATAGGGCCAAGGAAGCAATTCAAAAATCTTTCAATGGAAATGAAGATAAATACAGGGATATTTTTGCTATCATTGATAGAAGATGGGACTGCCAACTTCATCATCCATTACATGCTGCAGGCCATTATCTAAACCCTGAATACTTTTATGCCAATCCACAGATTGATGATGATGTTGAATTGATAACTGGATTATATAAATGCATTGACAAGCTAAGTGCAAATGAGGAAGAGGTGGACAAGATACATGGGCAATTGGAAAAATATAGGCGTGCAGAAGGCCTTTTTGGTATGAATGCAGCAATAAGACAAAGGACTAAGAGCGCTCCTGGTAAGGTTATTTCATCACTTTAAGCTTTTATTTAACACGTTTTTATGTTAACAAGTTGTTGCAATTTGGATTACGGCTTTATGGTGGAAGTCATATGGATCACAAGTTCGGAATTGCGAAACATTGCTATTAGAGTGTTGGGCTTAACTTGTAGCTCTTCAGGATGTGAGCGTAATTGGAGTACTTTTGAGCATGTAAGTAATTATTAAATGACCTTTGTTTGTAGAGTTTCATATCATAATTATGAAACTAATATTCTTTATTGGAAATTTTAAACTAGATCCATTCTAAGAAGAGAAGTAGACTTGAGCATCAAAGGTTGCAAGACTTGGTCTTTATTAAGTATAATCAAGCTCTTAAAGAGCGTTTTGAGAGTCGTGATTTGATTGATCCTATTGTCCTCAACGATATTGATGAAAGTAATGAATGGTTGGTGGGAGAAGTGGATGAAGGTGCGAGAAAATGAGTTCGTTTTTGATGATGATATCTTGACTTGGGGAGAAGTTGCTAATGTAAGCTGGAGCTAATGAGCCTATCACTTTCACTAGGCAGCATACTAGATTCGGGGAAGGAAGCTGCCTCTATGCCATCAAGCTCAAGGGGAATAAGGGTTGAAGGGATTGAAGAAGGTCATAATGAAGAAATAGAAGATGAGGAAGAAGAACAGATATACAAATTTAATACTAGTGAAGAAAGTGAGGGTGGAGAAGAACACCTTGAAGAAATGTTTGATGATGATTCGATTAGTTGTTTTCCGCTTGACTTTGAAAGAGCCATTAAAAATTTGTATTTGACTCTACTTGGATTGTTTATGTTTCTAGAATGTTATTAATTTAGTTACATTCAATGAACTAGTATGTGGCTTCCTTTATATTTTGGGTGATTTCTTATCTTATATTGCATTTATATATGTGATATAATTTATTACAAGTATTTATATGAACTTCACAGTAGCGGCTTTACCGCTACCCGCTATACCGCTATACCGTTTTTGGGGTCGGCCGCTACTGGCCGCTACCCGCTATTCAAAACATAGGGTTCTTTGTTCCCATACTCATACTAAGTTATAAATTTCTATTATTTATTTTCACTTTGAATATAATATAAGCGAGTGATTGATGATGCTTAGAGATGAACTGAGGCACTGTTTAAATTTTCCTAGGCATCTAAGCATCTCCTATTGTAGGTTTTATTTTAATGATGCTTCAAGCCTTCAATAATCTATTGCATGCTGTTTGTTGTTACACAATCTAACATGTATAAACTAAATTTTCCCTGGTCTTCTGTTTTCTTTTGCAAGTTGTTCATGTTTTCTTAGTCTATTACAAATTTATAGCCTTTATCCACTCAATTCTGGAAATTCCATGACTAAAATTTTGAAACTACTTGGTTTCTTTCAATATGATATATGGACGCTGGGCCTACAAAAAGGCAAGGTGAAGCTGATGGAATGGTTGTGGAGGATGTTGCCATTTTATTCCACTCATAAAACTTTTCTTACTTTGCCGCCCAAGGGGGCAAAAAAAAAGAGAAAACTTTAATACTGTTCATATGTTTAAAATGGCCTTATGACTAGCCCTTTCGCCTGTTCTATTTTTACTTACTAGGGATTAACTTATTCATCTCAATGGTGATCCTGTCTCGTGACTTTGGTTCTGAACACCGATTGCATGTTATCATTAACCTCTTTAAAACGACCTTCTTGACATCACTTTAAAGCTTTCTTGACATCACTTCAAACCTTTCACTGTGAAAGACCTGAGCTTTTGGTGCCAATCAGTTGCTGTAATTGCTCCCTGTATGAATTTTCTGCTAGGAAGAAAATTTGAAGGCTTCCAAAAGCCATAGCATGGTTGTAAATCGTCTTATTCTGTCCATTCCTTTGGATTATGGTTTAAATCTTACTCCCCCGGTCCTAAATATAAGGCAAAATTAACTTTTTTTAGAGAAATTAAGGAAGCTAATTAAATTACTTTAGAATACTTATATTTGTCATTTTTTTCTCCAAATTATTTTGTCTAACTTATAAACTGACATATAATTAAGGATACACAACATATGATATAATTAAGTAACTTAGTTAGCTTCCTTAATCTTTTGAAAAAAAAAAAGTCAACTCTATCTTATATTTAGGACTAGAGAGAGTATGTAGTATGCTTAATGTTATGAGAGCTATTGTCACTTCATGCAAAAGCATAGAACAACACTCAAATAATGCTCCTACTATATATCATGTTAACGAGAAAGAAATGAAAAACAATGAGTCAAATAAAATAAGAAACATAAAACATTCCATACCTAAATTCGTCCCTGGCAAAAAAGAAAAGAAAAAAAAAACTGAATTCATTATTCTAGATAACATCACTATAAATGACATCAAAACCTTGCAAGTACGTAATGAATTAAAATGTCATGGATTATTTCTACCATAGATATTTAAACAAAGCAAATCTATAACATAACAATAAACCTTTAAAATCTTTGTGGATGTTTTAGACTGATACAAGACTTTCCACATAATTAACAAAATCATGAGGGTAGTGTTCGGGAATTTCAAGTGTTTTGAATTCATTTGTAGAGATATTGAACAGACATAGACATCCTTCATCCTTGTCTATTTCACTCCCAATTTCAATTCCACACAGGACAATTTCATTCCTCCATATTATCCTAGGAATAAATGTCCAAGGATGAGTGCCACTAGTGAATTTCTTAATCCAACTCCACCTCTCCCCAGATGAAATGATTTCTTCCTCCATCACCCATAAATCGACGTTTGAAGAGTCTTCTCCTAGTACACTTGTAGTAATTACAGCAGGTTTATTCTCATACACAGCTAAGTTAAAATTAAGATTACCCCACAATGGAAGCCACGATGTCAAAGTAAACACTTCCTTTTCCATGTCAAATGAAACTATCACCTTCTCCTCCACCTCCTTGCCTAATTTTTTGAATTACAAGGCGGCAGGCACTAATGGCCTAAATTACAATGAGAGCTATCGAAACCGCGACCTCCCACTAGTTGGAAAGTTCAAGTACCAATACCACTAGGCTACCATGCCTAATTTTAACCCATAAGTGAAGATAGCTCCATTATTAGGGGAAGAGACCGTTGACCAGTAACAAATTACCTTCTCTAAGTTTCTAACTTCTATTTCTTTCCATGAATCTCTACTTAATGAATAGACATCCACTCCACTAACCACACTACCATTCTCGCCATAGATTGCCACTATCTTGTAATCATTATCAAGTGGACTAAACCCAAATCCTAACACATAATGATCCTCATCCATATCAACAATTCTGGATACAGCCACCTCTCCACCATCTCCGGTCACAGGATTCCACACTAAAAGAGAAAAAGGAAATTTGGGACACAACCTGATTACGAAACAGAGCAAGCCAACCAATGATGTTAAAGCACGATCTGCTCGCAAAGGAATCGAATGGACGTGCCTTCTGGACATCTCGGAGTTGCATCTCGCAATCGAGCAACTGTGATATTTTTTGGAATTCCATCATAATTTGTCTTATTATCAATGCTATCAAATATACCCTTTTCAATATAAGACACTAAAAAATATCCAACCATTCATCTCTCATCCGATTACAAAGTGCAGTCTTGATGTATTAAAGGTGGGCAATCATTCAAACATATATTAATTTTTTTAATAAAAAAAATCTCAATTCCCCCTTCTCTTGTATGTAGGTCCACCTATGGGTCAAACCCGCTAGGCCCAAGAAAACCATGGTTGAGTCCTCCAACGTAACACACCATCCTTTTACTTTCTTTCCCTTTTTCGGGTTTGGTACCAGGTACCACCGACTCGCCATTCCCCCGGCGTCACTACGTTGATTGCGTTTATCATCCTTTCATGTCTTGGATTTTATATTTTACAAATTAAATTTTTCTACTAAAATTATATTAGATCCCGTTTGAGTTAGCGGTGACAAAAGTGATTATTTTCTATATGACTTTTATCGAAGTAAGATAGGAAAAAAGTTAGATTGTAAATGTGATTTGTGTTTAGATTGACGGTGGTAGAAGTGACTTTTTTTCCAAACAAGGGTCTGTTCAAATTATTATTTAAAAAATTAGTTGAGATGGAAAATGACTGAAAATGGTATGATCTTATTGAATACTACATATATTACTTATTTGTATATATTGTGATAATTAAACATAAAAATCAAATTTAAATTCGAAAAAAATAAATAATTATTAAAAAGTTCTATGAACATGTTGATAATTGGATCACCTATATTGGGTACAAAATAATAGTTACGTTGCTAATAAAAAATTCTATGAACATGTATGAATCTTTTTTCCTTTCTCTCTCTCTCATTGCCTCTCTCTATCCACGCCTGTCTCTCCCTCAACCATGACCATCGCTCTATCTCTCACTCATCTTCCTTAGCTTTCATTCTCCTCGAATCAAATTTGAGGTTGCCCAAACACAATCAAGCCTCAGATCCCCTCTTCCCTCCATTCCTCATGCTTCTGTCGCCTCGCTCCAGATCTCGATCTTTTTCGGTCGCGTTGCCAGCGCTCTCAAGAAACTACAAATTGGAGCATCTCGAAAAGCTAACGTTCGTCGCAAATGCTCACCCAACGCTCAATGAAGAAAAAGCTAACTCAAACATTGATCCTTTGGCTTTTTTTCCACTAATCCTTCCACTGAGCTTTTTTTTTTCCGCAACGCTCTCCCAACGGCATTCCCAAACAAGCTGTAAAATGATTGTTGTTATGAGTCCCAACGTCTGAGATTTACATGTTGACAGGCTCTCCCCTAATAGGTTAATCTTTTGAGATTGAATTAATTTTGGGTTTGTGGTCACCCTCATTGAAAGAGCTACCGATAAAGAGTTCTCACCGATAAGGAACCGAGTGAATCGCCTCTCTTGAAAGGGGTAGCAATGTTATGGCTATCACATTGGAGAGAGTCTCACAAGTGTAATGGAGTTTATAAGTTCAAGGGGCCCTTTCTATTGAAAAACTAGTATTTTGAGATTCAGTTCTTCTTTTAAGGCTTATGTTGATTGTGTACAAAGTTTGGTTGATTGGCATAAATTAAGATGGATGAAAATCAACCATTCCTTGTGCTCATCAAAATAAGGTTTTTGACAACAAGGTTCTTGTTTGTAGCTCAGTCCTCTAATTCAGTGTAACCATACCTTTATTGTTTTAACTTAGTTAAAACTCAATATCTAAAGTTTTACTTACTTTACTACAATTTAGTTTCTATAGTTTTTACTATTTAAAACTTTAGTTTTTAAGTTTCATGAAATATATAGTTTTATTTTTTAAAATTTAGGGACTAAATTTTTAAATGCTTAAACTATAGGAACTAAGTTGCATTGGGTTTGCATTCAATGAATGAGTCATAATCAGGTATAATATATATATAAAAAAAATATATATAAGGATCAAGTTGCATTGAGTTAAAATTTAGAAAGTGTGAGAAACAACCAAGTTAAAATTATAAGGATGAAAACATTACTTTCCCCTAAAATTAACATCAGACTCTTCATTCATTGCTTTATAAGAATAACTTTCGGCATCGGACACCGGCTTGGAAGTGATGAGATCATTCCCAACTTTTTTTTTTTTGTTTGTGGTTGTCCACCCAATTCATTGGAACCTTCGGTTCTGATTAATCCGGATTCGCCTGAGTCGGGCCTACGGTCGTAGGGAAATAGCTCTCAACATCATTTTCTTCATTCCACGCCTCAAACTGAGGGCGTGGTTAAAAGAAAGTAAGTCTCTTACCACTTGCTCCCAATAGATGTTGGTATCATTCCCAACTTTTGTTTTGCGAAAGAAAGGACCAATCAATCTTAAAAATAGGAGGAAAGAAAAAGAATTGAGTGATCAATGTTCTACCATTTCTTATCAAACTATAGTTATTATAGATACCTATATTGATAAATGATGTTCATTAGATAGAAAATAACAACTCTTCAGATTTCCATCTACCACTTGGCCATACTCAAGTCAAACGTATCAAGCAATAAGCAGGATCGACTAGGCGAAAAAAAGTAGATCCAACAAGGAGAGAAACTGTGAAAGTAGCATGAAAAAAATAATGGAAAGGGAAACTTAAGAAGGGGCACAAATGAAGGAACAAGATAACTAAACATGCATATAAATCAAAGTTTTTTCCTGCTGAGCAGAACTTTATTAAGGATTTTTCTCTTTTTAAAACGTGAAAAAAAAAAAAATGCAAGCTATCCCAGCGTACTTGCAACAACCTCACATCTGTAGCAAGAAAACAATATAATCATGCCAGGCAACAAAATACGTTTTTCTCTGAGGAATTCAAACAAACACTTGGTGGGCATGCCTACATGTTACGGGCAGCAGATATCCTTGAGCTTATCCGCAGCAGATTTGTCCACCGAATACTGCGAACACATCATCAAATTGCAAATGGGTCGACGAATAAACAGCAAAGTATCAAGCTTTGAAGCGTAACCATATTTTAATCGACAAGAACAGAGGAAGAAAAGACCTTATCGAGAACCCAAAAAGAATGATGATAGGTGCGATTGAAGAGATCTTGAAGAGAAGTTGAATCTGCAGAATCCACTTCTCGGTAATTGACGAAGTTCTCGCGTGCGTACTTGGCGTAATAAGGTCTTGTATCTCTGGGCAAACGCCTCACTAGCCTCAGAACCTCCATGTATGCTCTTAGTGCCTTCTCCATTTGCTATGGTCACGCCTCACGATCACTTGGTAATAAGCAGCTAGGTTTCGCGGCGTCTCGGATCTTCTCATCATCAGTTCTATACCCATCTCTCATTATCAACAAATTCTGACTAAAATCCTGATTCAAGGATCCAAAATAATTTTAAAAAAACCGTGTATATTTTTTCTAAAATTATTTCGCGCCTTGGATCAAGATTTTGATGGTCAGGATTAGCTTATAAGAGATAATAAAGACTTTACTCATAAGAGAATCCTCTTCCGATTTCGTGTGTGTGAGTTCAAAGTGAAACGACACACTTGATAAATAAGTCACCGACATTAAGGAGAAATGGTTAAATAAATTTATTATTTTTTAACAAAAAAATTCTAAATTTAAAAATTTTCAGAAAAATTCTATTCAAAACATCAAAATCTCAAATCAATTTTATTGCTTACAATAATTTATGTTTTGACTAGATTCACATTTCACAATTTACAACTCATTTTAATAAGAAATTATTTATTTAAGATTTTTAAATTTTGAACGGATTTTTTTTGAAATGTTTCTTTTTAAATTTATCCACATTCAAAATAATAAATAACATCTTAAAAGGCAAACAAAATTTCATCAAACTTTAAATAAGGTTAATTTTGAAAAACTTGGATTAATATTTCATTTGGTGACTTATAATAAAAAGATAAGAACTTCTCATTCAATTTTACAAAAGTGTTTTATAGCATAGATAAAGAGGATATAAAAAAAAAAAAAAAAAAAGAGATATGTGGGTTGGAACTAGTTTTCATAAGCTCGTTTCTTCTCAATTGTCTAGATTTATTTTTTTAAAATTAACGGTTTTTAAATAAAAATCATTTTTTTAAAAAAAAATTAATTAAAATATTATTTTTATTTTAAATTTTCTACCCATTAAAATAATTTTTTTAAAAAAAATAAATAGTAAAGGAAAAAAAAAAGATCATCCAGATCTTATCTGGACGGTCTATATAAGATAAACTCATGATGCCTATTCAAAAAATATATACCAAAACTGGTTCCTGAGTCTTCCCAAATATACAATTACTTAAAGGGGATATCATTTCTGCATCTGGTGTAGAAAAGTTTATCTGCAGCAAGTATGAAACGGCGCCGTTTCATTAATTTTTTTTTTTTTTTTTTTTTTTTTTCAACTTTTCGCTCAATCGCACAAGTTCCTCTTGTTTCTTTCTCTTCTTTATCCAGAACTCCACCCTCTCTCACTCTCCTCCTCCTTCTGCAACCTCGACAGACGACGTGGGTTTGGGTCTGACCCGAGAAGAATTAAGAGAAGCCACGATCGAACCGGAAGAATACTCCAAGGGTCTGGTCCGAGAAGAATTAACGACGTGGGTTTGGGTCTCGGTCTCTCGACCAAAAAAAAGGTTTGGGTCTCGGTTTTCAGATCAAAGGTGTGGGTCTTGGCCTGAGCGAAGCCACGATCGAACCGGAAAAGCCCACTCCCCCTGACGATCGGCATCTCTTGAACTGTACTGAACACGGTGTTCCATCCCAACAAACTCAGATAACATCCATTATACTTCCCTTCCATGAGCGCAAAGTTCCACACCATCAACAACCCCACCTCGTCTTGCGCCGCGTATATATATACAGAGGTAGAGCAGTGCGCAAACTAAAAACTTTAATGAGAGCTAGAACACCGAGACAAACCGAAACAGCAAGAGCGAGAGAGTTTAAGCGAGAGAGTCGAGAATCTGAAAACAGAGGCAGAGAAGGAGTGAAAGACGAGGAAGGAGAGTTCAAAGGATTCCATCTGGATGCTCTGCTAAAAGGATATTAAAGCAGAGGAGGTTGCTGGATAGCATGTATATATATATAAAAAGAAGATGAAGCTAGAATAGTGTGGAAGATGAATCTACGGAAGGCAATATGAAGAAAAGTGGAAGAAAGGAGAAATAGTCAACAAAGACAACTCTTTTTTTCTTAGTCTTCCACGTTGTTTTCATCTTTTTTTTTTTTTGGTCAAATATATGGCCCTGTGAAATAAGCATCCAAACATCACTCTTTTCTTTTTATACACAGCATCCAAAGATCACTCTTCTCCTCCCTCCATTAGTGACAAAAGATTCTAGTTCCGAGGCTACTCTCCTCCATCTCTTTCTTTCCTCCTCTCCCCTCTCTCTTTCTCTCCCAATTCTCACTTCTTCGTTTGGTCCCAAACAAACACTGGTAATAATCTTCACTCTCTCGTTGCCGCTTCCTATTATCAGTTCAGTGGCTTACTTTCTTTTTATATTGCTTGATAAGTTTAAGCTCGGGAAACACACAACTTGCAGGGCTCACCTCGTTGATGATGGTCCATTTGTTGTCGCAATCGGTGCTTGTATACAGAAGGAGGAGGAAAGTGAGAGAGGGTGGTGTTCTGGATAAAGAAGAGAAAGAAACAAGAGGAACTTGTGCGATTGAGCGAAAAGTTGAAAAAAAAATATATATATATTAATGAAACGGCACCGTTTGATACTTGCTGCAGATAAACTTTTCTGCATCAGATGCAGAAATGATAGCAATTTACATTTGATAATTAAAGGTCAGGAGGAGAATTAAATCATGTATTTTTGAAAGTTTCTTAAGGATTACTTGTTTCTAATGGGAAATCCTCATATATGCATAGAGTAATCAATATTTATACCTTTGTATTGAGAAACTAGAGTAGGTTGGATGAGCCTCTAGTTCTGAAATGGATTCAGCAAAAGGACCCTTGTAAATAATTCTGAACTCTAAAGTCTCAAAGTCAATTTCCTCTTCTGATTGATGGCCTAATATCTCCTTTATCTTTTGGCATCCTTAACTCATCCAAATTGTGATGAGCCTCCTTACCCTCCATGACAACTTCACAATATATTCTTCTCTTATTATACACTTCAAAATTAAAACTAGAAAATAAGAACAACAGAACTAGAGAGTATTATCTGAAGGTAAGACCCTCAACAAGTTCAAGTTAAAGATTTGAAGGTTAGTAGCTTCATCTGGAGCTCATTTTGTGAGCAAGTCCGGTAATGTAGTTTTATCTCTGCAAATGACTTGGAACTCGACTTGCTAGCTCCAATTGATCATAGATCTCAGAAATTCGTGCGTTCCTGGAGTCTTGTGATTTATTGGGGGAACTTCTGCATACTTTGAACACATGTTGTTCATCTTCTATTCCAGCTTGGCGTAGTGTCCTTTATTCCTCTGTTCTCTTCAACTATATTTGTCTTCACACCTAATTTCTTTGTTGAGGTTTTCATAAGATTGTGCATTTCGTATGTGCTGGCTGCATCTTATTTAAGAAACACAGGGAATAAAAGGAAGACAAAGTTAAGAAACACTGTCATAATAAAATAATGTAGCGATCCTAAAAGGCCAAAGTACATCAGAATCTCTTTCTCTTGTTCCTCTGAACATTACCTTCTTCCCATTTTTTTCCCCTTTCAATAGATCTATAAGATACATGAATGAGGAGAATTCTCCAACATAAACACGCTGGCCTGTGAATATTGTCTCTTTTCTCATTAGCAACATAATAAACAATATGAGAACTTGTCCATTTTCCAAATACCTCATTGCCCTTTTGGGTTCTTTCTATCATTGTTGTATCACATGATATTTTAATGGCTATGTCCTGTTCAAGTACAAAGAACTATGAAGATCAGGAGATTCCTGCTGGTGTCACTAGGCATTCAATTTCGTTGAACAGACAATGACCCATAAAAAATTGAGCAAACGTTGCAATGGAAGTGCAAAGAATCATATCAATATGATAAAATATTGTATGCCCACTTTGTGACATGTGTTAACGAAGAATACTCTTCTTGTCTACCTCTATCATTTGGCTATTTAAGAAGAAGATTTCAAACTCTGAAACTGACTTGTATAGAGAAGAAATTTTATCAGTAATCTCTCTTAGCTCTCTATTTTCCGAAGGGAAAAAGAAATGGCAGCCATTGAATCAGATTCAAAGATCTCTCTACATGTATCACAATTTGAGGAGCATCTTAAGAGATTGAAGGCCTCTGAATCTGCAACAACTTCTTCTTCTTCTTTAAGCCAAAAACTCAGTGGCTTACAAGATTTACATGAATGTACTGATAAGTTGCTTCAACTAAACATCACCCAACAAGTCTTGGCACGAGAATTCAGCCAAATATGGGTTGATGAGTTACATGACAGGTCTCTAAGGCTCTTGGATATTTGCAGTACAGCTAAAGATTGCCTTCTGCAATCTAAAGAACGATTGAACGAAGTTCAGTCAGCTGTTCGAAGAAGAAGAGGAGGAGATGAAACTGTTGAAGTGGGAAAGTATTTGGCTTTCAGGAAGAATATGAAGAAGGAAATTCAAAAGGTGTTTGGAAATGTTAAAGAAATAAGAAATGAGTTCAGTGTTTCTTCCACAAACAATATGCTTGGCTTGTTAAAAGAAGCAGAAGAGGTCACTGTGAGTACATTAGAGTCTTTGTTGTACTTTATCTCGAAACGGAAGGGACAATTGAAGGAAACCAGGTGGTCAAAAATTTCCAAGCTGATGCAGCCAAAAAGAGTTGCTTGCGAATCTCAAGAATCAGAAGCAAATGAGTTTCAGAACGTAGATACAGCTTTGAAGCCTCTCAACGAACACAAGCCTACCTGTACTACGAATTTCCAAGGCCAGTTGAAAAAGTTGGAGATGTGTATTTTGGATCTAGAAGGAAGAGTTGAGAGACTCACAAGGCAACTTATCAAAACCAGAGCTTCTCTTCTTAACATCTTCAATCATTAGTGAAACAATATTTAAGATAACCTTGGACACCCAAACTCTATATTTTCCCTTTGAGTGTCCCATACTTGTATATAAATGTGATTAAGAATACTGTTCTGTTTGTAAGAATTTGCTATGTTTGAATGACATTATGACTTTTTGATAACCCTTCTTCTTTCCAGTCTTGAAAACTTCAATTTTCCCTTTTTGTTTAGAAAATTAGAATCCTCATTTCCACTAAAGCATGAAATTTTTTTACTTAGTTAACTGGTCTGTGCTTACTTTATAAACCTGGTTTTACTTAAATCACAAACAGAGTTAAATAAACAGTTGAAGATAGATAAGCCGCAACCACAATTTAAAATTTAATGATTCAAGTCAAATGGAATAAAAGCATTTACATCAAATTCTTTTGCCAACACATGCAAGAGTAATTAATTCAAAGTTTCAAATCTAATATGCTATTTTTCTAATAATTGTAATGAACAACGTCTAGGTGGCTATAATAGGTGACTAACTGGTTATTTTATATAGTTCATGAGCAGATAACAACACAACTAACAATAATACTTATAATTCTCTATCAATACGTGCATGCAGCAGATGGATCACATGATCTAATATGAATTTACTATTAGCAAGAGGGCATTTTACATATGAAGCAATGAATGAAGACATGAAAATGCCAGTCATGAACTTTCACTGCTTCATATATAAAATTCCCTCTTGCTAATAGAAATGATTATCAGAAATGTTCATGAGATTATGTGTAGATATGATTTTCAAAAACTTGTATTAAGAGGATATTTATATATTGAAGATACACATATGATTATTCGAGACAATGGGTTAACATTTCTGATATTATGTGAAGATCTGAATCTGGATTAGTTTTCCTTCCCTAATACTTGTGGAGATTATAACCTTCTTGCTAGAAGTATGCCTAGGTTTCTTCAACTGGTGTTTTGTAAGATGTATTAAGTTTGATTCTTTTAAGTAATGGTTGTTCTATTTCTTTACAGAATTATTTTGCAGAAGGACCTTGATTGCAGAATTACTTTGAAAGGGTGTTAAATTATATACCTCAAATTGTACTTATCATAATCTTAATAAGACTCACAAAGTATTTGCTTGAGAATAGCATGCTCTTCATTTACATATTTACTGTTGTACCAAACTTAGATAAACAACACTACAAAATTTGATGACAAGATTAATACAACTAGTGACTAAGAATGTTAAGAAGGACCACCCTAGTTTTAATCAAACGCTTGAATACTTCCTTCTGGTTCTCTTCAGTTCCATGCGGGAGTTCAAATTTATAGCACAATTCCTGCTAGAGTCACTGCCCTGTTCAGCCAAGTCCTAGCTTTATCCACCTTCCTGTCATGCCAGAATATCAGAAGTATCAAGCATTGTTTCTAGTTGAGAGTAAGTATCAGAAGTATTAGGCATTGTTTTTGGTTTAGAGGTAGGAGCGGATGTATCAGAAGTATCAGGCACTGACGCACTGTTTCTGGTTCAGAGGTAGGAGCGGAAGTATCAGAGGTAGGAGCAGAATTATCAGAGGTATAAGGAGTATCTGAAGTTAAGAGTTCCCTCAACAAGTTCAATTTAAAGATTTGAAGGTTAGTAGCTTCATCAAAGCTCATTTCGCAAGCAAGTCCGCCAATGTAGTTTTATCTCTACAAATGACTTAGAACTCGACATGCTAGCTCCAATTGATCATATTCTTAATCTCAGAAACTTCTGCATACTTAACTTTGAACACATGTTGTTCATCTTCTATACCAGCTTGGCGTAGTATCCTTTATTCCTCTGTTCTCTTCACCTATATTTGTCTTCACACCTAATTTCTTTCTTGAGGTTTTCATAAGATTGTGCACTGCATCTCATTTAAGAAAACTTTCAGAATAAAATAATGTAGTGATCCTAAAAGGCCAAAGTACATCAGAATCTCTTTCTCTTGTTCCTCTGAACATTACCTTCTTCCCCTGTTTTTTTCGTTCAATAGATCTATAAGATACATGAATGAGCAGAATTATCCAACATAAACACGCTGGCCCGTGAATATTTGTCTCTTTTCTCATTAGCAACATAATAAACAATATGAGAACTTGTCCATTTTCCAAATACCTCGTTGCCCTTTTGGGTTCTTTCTATTATTGTTCTATCACATGATATTTTAATGGCTACGTCCTGTTCAAGTCCAAAGAACTATGAAGATCAAGAGATTCCTGCTGCTGGCACTATGCATTCCATTTCGTTGAACACAAAATGATCCATAAAAAATTGAGCATACATTGCAATGGAAGTGCAAAGAATCATATCAATATGATACTATTGTATGCCCACTTTGTGACATATGTAACTAAAAATATTCTTCTTGTCTGCCCCTATCATTTGGCTATACAAGGAGAAGATTTCAACCTCTGAAACTCACTTGTATAGAGAAGAAATTTTATCAGTAATCTCTCTTAGCTCTCTATTTTCTGAAGGGAAAAAAATGGCAGCCATTGAATCAGATTCAAAGATCTCTCTACATGTACGTTCTAACAGCTTTCCCTCTTCACCTCACCCTCTTGTATGACAATTTGAGGAGCATCTTAAGAGATTGAAAGCCTCTGAATCTGCAACAACTTCATCTTTTTCTTTAAGCCAAAAACTCAAGTGGCTTACAAGATTTACATGAATGTACTGATAAGTTGCTTCAACTAAACATCACCCAACAAGTCTTAGCACGAGAATTCAGTCAAAAATGGTTTGATGAGATACTTGACAGGTCTCTAAGGCTCTTGGATATTTGCAGTACAGTAAAGATTGCCTTCTGCAATCTAAAGAACGCGTGTACGAAGTTCAGTCAGCTGTTCGAAGAAGAAGAGGAGATGAAACTGTTGAAGTGGGAAAGTATTTGGCTTTCAGGAAGAATATGAAGGAGGAAATTCAAAAGGTGTTAGGAAATGTTAAAGAAATAAGAAATGAGTTCAGTGTTTCTTCCACAAACAACATGCTTAGCTTGTTAAAAGAAGCAGAAGAGGTCACTGTGCGTACATTAGAGTCTTTGTTGTACTTTATCTCGAAACGGAAGGGGCAATTGAAGGAAACCAGGTGGTCAACAATTTCCAAGCTGATGCAGCCAAAAAGAGTTGCTTGCGAATCTCAAGAATCAGAAGCAAATGAGTTTCAGAAGGTAGATACAGCTTTGAAGTCTCTCAACAAACACAAGCCTACATGTACTATGAATTTCCAAGGCCAGTTGGAAAAGTTGGAGATGTGTATTTTGGATCTGGAAGAAGGAGTTGAGAGACTCACAAGGCAACTCATCAAAACCAGAGTTTCTCTTCTTAACATCTTCAATCATTAGTGAAACTATATTGAAGATAACCTTGGACACCCAAATTCTATATTTCCCCTTTTGAGTGTCCCATACTTGTACATAAATGCGATTACGAATAGTGTTCTGTTTGTAAGAATTTGCTATGTTGGTATCACGTTATGACTTTTTGGTCATCCTTCTTCCAGTCTTAAAATTTCAATTTTCCATTTTTATTTTTAGAAAAGTAGAATCCTCATTTCCACTAAACCATGAAAATTCCTTACGTGGTCAACTGGTGTCTGTGTTTACTTTATAAACAAGGTTTTACTTAGATCACAAACAAGGTTAAATAAAAGAGTTGAAGATAGATAAACGACAACCACAATTTTAAATTTAATGATTCAAGTCAAATGGAATAAAGGCATTTACATCAAATTCTTTTGCCAACACATGCAAGAGTAATTAATTCAAAGTTTCAAATATTATATGCTATTTTTGTAATAATTGTAATTAACAACGTGTAGGTGGCTGTAATAGGTTACAAACTAGTTATTTTATATAGTCCATGAGCAGATAACAACACACCTAACAGTAATACTTATAATTATCTGTCAATATGCGCAAGCAGCAGATGGATCACATGATCTAATATGAATTTTCCATTTGCAAGAGGGAATTTTATATATGAAGCAATGAATGAAGACATGAAAATGCCACTTGATGTGTTTATTGATCGAGAATTCTCCAAGAAGCTAGGCGGAAGAATCGAGATACAGAGCAATAATGGAAGAGACAAAAGAGTAAAGCTGAGAGAGAGAATGGGAAATTGAAACTGAGAAGAAAATATTATTTCACACTTTCTCATCGTACACACGTGTTCCTTATATAAGAAAAAGAATATAACTAATACAGCTCATATCTACAAGCTTGTTAAATCAGTTCAATAATGATAACAAATTAACAATACATCAAAATTCCTATTCTACCCTTTTTCATTTTGTACACATTCTCAGCCCCCCACAAGCCGGGAGCGGGAACATCGATCATGCCCATCTTGGACACCAAAGAATGAAACGGAGCAGACGTGAGTGGCTTAGTAAAGGCATCTGCAAGCTGATGCTGTGAACGAATAGGAAGTAACCGAATAACACCATCTTGAACCTTATCCGGATAAGATGACAATCCAACTCAATATGCTTTGCCCGAGCATGAAAGGTGGGATTAGATGCAAGTTGAATGGCGGACTGATTGTCACAATATAAAAGAGCAGCACGGGATCGAGAAACACGTAAATCATCTAGCAAGTATAGCAGCCACTGAATATCGCAAGTGGTCATAGCAAGAGCACGATATTCAGCCTCACAAGAAGATAAAGAAACAGTACTTTGCTTCTTGGATTTCCAGGAAATAAGAGCATTGTCAAGAAAAATGCAATAACCAGTAATAGAACGTCGAGAGTCAACACAAGCAGCCCAATCACTATCACTAAAGCCTTTTAGTGACAAATCAGAAACAGAGGGGAATAAAAGGCCCTTAGAAGGGGTAGACTTCAAATACCTAAGGACACGGTGAGCAGCCTTAAGGTGTAAATCAGTGGGAGCAGCCATGAATTGACTTAGTTGTTGGGTAGCAAAAGAGATATCAGGTCTAGTAGTAGTTAGGTATAAAAGTCTCCCTACTAGCTGTCTATATGCAGTAACATCAGTGAGAGGGGTACCTGATTGCAAACTCAATTTAGCAAGTTTATCCATGGGGGTAGAGGCAGGTTTACACTCCAAATAACCTGTTTCTGTAAGCAAGTCAGTCACAAACTTCCATTGACACAGTGAAAGGCCAGATGCAGTACGAGCAACCTCTAAACCAAGGAAATACCGAACAGGACCAAGGTCTTTGATTTTAAAAAGGTGATCCAGATTATGCTTCACAGTGGTAATCTCATTCAAATCATTGCCAGTGAGAATTATATCATCTACATATACCAATAGAGCTGTGAAGCTAGAATCAGAGGCCTTAACAAACAATGAATAGTCAGCTTTAGATTCAACATATCCATAAGAAATAAGAGCAGATGATAGTTTGTGAAACCACTGCCTACTAGCTTGTTTAAGCCCATAAAGAGACTTGGTAAGACGACAAACCAGAGAGGAATCAGAGGAATAAAAACCAGGAGGCAAGACCATATAAACCTCCTCATGCAAATCACCATGAAGGAAGGCATTATTGACATCCAGTTGTTGAAGATGCCAATTATTAGCGGAAGCTAAGGCAAGTAAAAGACGAACAGTAGTCATCTTAGCAACAGGAGAGAAGGTGTCAAAATAATCAATACCCTCAGTTTGAGTAAAACCCTTGGCAACAAGTCTAGCCTTATACCGATCAAGAGTACCATCTGACCTATATTTCTTAGTAAAAACCCATTTACAACCAATAGGATGTTTCCCATTAGGCAAAGGAGTAAGGAACCAAGTCTTATTCTGTTCCAGAGCAGAAATTTCAGAATCCATAGCATCACGCCAATGTTTAAATTTAGAAGCTTGACGATAAGTGGTAGGAATATCATCACAAGAAAGAGCAAGACAGAAATTTTTGTAAGAAGGAGACAGATTACCAGGGATAGCATTGGAGAATGGATATTTGTCACCAGAGGAGAAAGAGGCAGCTGAAGTAGTGAAGGCCGAACAATAGTAATCCTGCAAATAAGTTGGGGGTTTATGTGGTCGACTAGATTGACGAGGAGGAACACAAGGAACCGAATCATGAGAAGCTGAAATGGGCTGAGAATGATTAGGATCAGAGGTAGGTGTTAAAGAAACAGAGAAGAAGAATTAGAAAAATCAAGATACGAGCAGGGGACGAAAATGAAGGAACAGATGCGGGAGAAACCAAAGCGAAGGACTAATAGTAGTAGGAAGAGAAGGAGCATAAGAATCAAAATAAGGTATATCAGCAGCCATGGGAAAAGAAGAGCTAGCAGCATGTGATGTATGAATAGGATAAGGAAAAATAGATTCATAAAACAAAACATCTCTAGAAATGAAAATTTGATGAGTAAGGAGATTGAGAAGTAAATAGCCTTTAGTATTTTCAGGAAAACCAAGAAACATGCATTTAGAGGCCCTAGAATCAAATTTAGAGCGATGGGCTGAAATCGTAGAAGCATAGCACAAAGAACCAAAGACTTTTAAATCAGAATAAGAAGGGGGTTTATGATATAATAGCATAAAGGGAGTAGATTGATGAAGGATTGGAGATGGTAATCGATTGATAAGAAAAACAGCATGAGAAATAGCAAAACACCAATATAATTTGGGAAGTTTAGCTTGAAACAAAAGAGCTCGGGCTACATTCAAAATATGTTGATGTTTCCTCTCCACAACACCATTTTGTTGAGGAGTTTCAACACAAGAGGTTTGGTGAATGATGCCCTTAGTTTTATAAAAAGAGTCCATAGAAAATTCAAGACCATTGTCAGATCGAATAATCTGAACCTTGGTATTATGTTGAGTGGCAATAAAAGTAACAAAGTTTTGAAGATGAACCCTAACCTCGATTTTGATTTCATCGGAAAAACCCAAGTATAACGACTAAAGTCATCAACAATAGTCAAAAAATACTTAAAACCACGAATAGATTGAACAGAGAATGGGCCCCAAATGTCAGTATGCAATAGAGAAAATATTTCATTACTAGAAGATGTACTACTTGGAAATTGTAATCGTTTTTGCTTAGCCATATGGCACACATCACATGGAGCGAACTTTGTATTACAAGGGATAAAAGGCGCGATGTAAAATTTTTAAACTAGAAGAAGAAAGGTGACCTAAACGATGATGCCACAAATCAAATGATATCGATGGTGATGATGACGACTGGAGAGTCTGTGAAATAGCGATGATAGGAGGAGGCTTTGCAGGGTTGAGAAAATATAGGCCCTCAAAAACTTCAGCTGTACCAATCGTCCTCCAATGAGAAAGATCCTGGATATAACACAAGGAAGATAAAAAGATGAAACAGCAAGGGAAGGCACGAGCCAATTTAGAAACAGAGAGAATATTGAATGCGAAATCTGGTATATAAAACACATTATGTAAGACCAATGAATCAGAAAGGCAAATTGTACCAGATATCGTGCTAACCACAGAACTATGATCAGGAAGTTTTATAGGAACAGGATCAATATTGGAGTAAGTAGCAAAGCAATTAAGAGAATGGCAAACATGATCAGTGGCACCACTATCTAAAATCCAGGATAATTTGGGAGAAAAAGAACCAAAAGGAAACGAATTACCTGGAGTCTGGTGAGAAGAAGAAACAGAGTGAATATTATGAACAGATGAAGTGGACTGAGGAGGAAGAGAAGCATTGGAATTCGATTGAACAAGCGCAAGCAATTTCTGATATTGATCCTGTGTGAATTGAGGAATTGGTGGTGGTAAAAGACCAGGAGATGCAGACGAACCAGTAGATGGAGGTAAATGCTCTGTCACAGAATTAATGATATGTTCCTTTGACTGAGAAGTATGAGCAGATGATGAAGCCTGATTGCGGAATTTGAAGCCAGGGGGGAAACCATGTTTCCGATAACACGTATCAGCAGTGTGACGAGGCCGATTACAATATGTACAAAATTTTGTACTATTGGATCCAGTCGAACCAGAAGGCTTGAAATTAGAACCAGAATGAGCAGAACTCCCAAAGTGCTGTGGTCCTTTATTAAGCAATACAACTGGCTCAATATCAGAACGTAGTTCACGCTCTTGCTGTAACAATAGGGAAAATACCTTGTTGACCGAAGGTAAGGGATCAAGCAACATAATCTGAGACTTTACAGATGCAAACCGATCATTAAGACCTTTCAAGAATCTCAAAGTATAGTCATTATCCCTATACTTATTACATGGACAAACGTAATTACAAGAACAGCGAACAATCGGCCTCAGAATCAAATATTCATCCCAAAAAATCTTGAGTTTGGTGAAATACTCACTGATTGATAAATCACCCTGTCGAAAGGAATATATCTCATCTTGCAATTCGGTAACACGGAAGATATCGCTCTGAGCAAACCGATCCCTTAAATCGATCCAAATCTCGTAGGCCTTGTCCATCCATAGGATACTCTGAGCGATTATTGAAGACATCGATCGTGTAATCCAGGTGCACACCATTGTGTTACAACGTAGCCAGGCAGAGTAATTTGGATCGGAGACCGACGGTACCAAAATCGTGCCATCAACAAAGGAAAGCTTGTTCTTTGACTGGAGAGCCATCTTCATAGCACGAGACCAAGTATGATAGTTTGGCCCCGTTAGAATCGGATGAACTAACACCAAAGATGGATTTTCGTTGGGATGAAGGTAGTAAGGGCTTGCGATGTTGAGAGACGGATCAAGAGAACCTCCGGGAGCCGTACCACCGGAAGCAGATGATGAATTAGTCATCCGGCGTTGGCTTGCTCTGATACCATGATGCGTTTATTGATCTGAGAATTCTCCAAGAAGCTAGGAGGAAGAATCGAGATACAGAGCAATAATGGAAGAGACAAAAGAGTAAAGCTGAGAGAGAGAATGGGAAATTGAAACTGAGAAGAAAATATTATTTCACACTTTCTCATCTATACACACGTGTTCCTTATATAAGAAAAAGAATATAACTAATACAGCTCATATCTACAGCTTGTTAAATCAGTTCAATAATGATAACAAATTAACAATACATCAAAATTCCTATTCTACCCTTTTTCATTTTGTACACATTCTGTCACACTCGTGAACATTCGTTGCTTCATATATAAAATTCCCTCTCGCTAATAGAAATGATTATCAGAAATGTTCATGAGATTGTGTGTAGATATGATTATCAGAAACTTGTATTAAGAGGATCTTTATATATTGAGGATACAGATATGATTATTCGAGACAATGTGTTAACATTTCTGATATTATGTGTAGATCTGAATCTAGATTAGTTTGCCTTCCCTAATACGTGTGGATATTATAACCTTCTTGCTAGAAGTATGCCTAAGTTTCTTCAACTGGTGTTTTGTGAGATGTATTAATTTTGATTCTTTTAAGTAATGGTTGTTCTATTTCTTTACAGAATTATTTTGCAGAAGGACCTTGATTGTAGAATTACTTTGAAATGGTGTTAAATTCTATACCTCAAATTGTACTTATCATAATCTTAATAAGAATCACAAAGTATTTGCTTGAGAATAGTGGAGGCGATCAATGGTTTTTATTCATGCTCTTCATTTACATATTCACTATTGTACCAAACTTAGATAAACAACACTACAAAATTTGATGACAAGATTAATACAACTATTGACTAAGAGTGTTAAGAAGGGCCACTCTAGTTTTAATCAAACGCTTGAACAAAATATCGATCCCTTCTTCGTGATTATTGTTGTTGTCTCTGTTTTTTGACAAGTTGAGTAGAAAACTCTGCATTGCTGCATCAACTTGTACAAATTCACTTTCTTCTAAAACTTGTGCACAAGCCACTTTTCTGGTGTGTACAAGCTTAGAAAGCAAAAACCAGCTGCTTCGCTTTGCTTGTGTTGTTGATCCAGAAATAAAATTCAGAATTGAATCAAATATGAAAAGAGTCACTCCTTGATTGATCATGAAGCAGAACTATTGTGAGAAATCTGCATGTGTGATTAGTTAGTTTGTTTTTTCAATATTTATTTTATTTGTTTGTAAATGTCGAGTGGTGTGTACAAGCAAGCTGAGTTGTACTGTTTCTGGATCCTACAAAACAGATCTCTTTCACTGCTGAAAGCTTTTGGAACATGAGTTCAATTATAATTTTTTATCAGCCTATGCCATGATTGATAAGCTTTAAATCTTTATCTTTCATTAATTTAAACAAAAAAGAGAGCTCTAGAAGACAAAGTGATCAATAATGTTGTACACCTAAAAAGAGTTTGTTTTATCTGCAGCACATGTATTGGCTTTTGTCCTTGAAACTAGTTGATTGGGGTACCATTTTGGTCCTATTTATCAGTCCACTTTTGTGAAAAAAAATTTGATCTTATTTATAAGTCCAGTTTCATGTAATAAATGAGATTGTGACAATTTTACCCATATTAATTGTACTATGAAGATAGAGAGAGAACAAATAGTTTAAAAACACTCAATCATAAATGAGGGCAAAGTTGAAAATTTACCTCCATAATCATTGAGTTAACTACCTCTCTCTTGGTATGTGAGATTTGATCAAAATGAACTTATAAATATGAGCGATTATGTACGAATTAGTGTTGGGATCCACAATAAAAAATTAATTAAAAATTATACATAGACAAATTTAATATCGTTCTCTCTTCTCCATAAGCCCTTTATTAATTTCTAAGTAGTGTAAATGTCATGTAAATGCAACAAAACAAAGGAAAATTGATTTTGATTTTTCAAATTAATATAAAAAAGAGTAATATGATTTAATTAAATGTCAAACTATTAATTTTTGTATTTTCTTTGTAAAATGGGATGGATACGAAGAAATGAGTCTTGATAGTAAAGTTAATGATTTTCTTAGCTTCATAAAATAATTTAGAAGTTATTTTTCATCAAATAAAATTTAAAACCCCAAGCAATCACATTGAATCCAACCTACCTATTAATGACTAATTCTATTATCAAATTCATAGTTATCTCTTAGATAAATTGAGAAAACTCACTTGATATATGTTTAAAAATCATTTTAATGCACTTACTTCTTTTGAAATGTGAGTACAGTCACGACACTCAATATAAAATAAATCAGCTACACCATAGTAATTACATACAATGCATAATCTCATTAAAAACATATTATTTTAGTACTATTTATAATTTTTTTTAATAAAAATCACACATACCAAAGAGATGTAATTAACTTAATGATTATGAAGTAAATTTTTAACTTTGCCCTTATTAATGAACGTGTATTTTTTTAACTCTTTATTCTCTTTCTATTTTCATTGGTATAATTAATACAGACAAAATTTTCACAATCTTATTTACTACCTGAAACTGAACTTCTAAATAGGATAAAAAAATTTAGTCAAACTTATAAATAGATCTTTTGTTTGTGGGAGGAGTTGTTCATATCTTTAAATAATCTATATTCAACGAACTTGCATGCTTATCAGGGTCTTCAACTATGTGACTCTTTTACAGTATACGAGATACATTTGTGCGATGGGGTTTTATTTTGACTTAGCTGAACATGTTTTTACACCACTAACCTAAACAAGCCTTGTCACAGTTGAATGACAATAGACATCTCATCATCTTCAGATATCAATGCTGGGTCATATGGTTGGACATGGACATTAGAGCTGTCAAAACGGGCCACCCCAGCCCGTTAGGCCCTAACCCGCACGGGCTAGGGCCAAAAAGCCCACAGGGCTAAAAAGCCTGCATCTTAAGTAGCCCACACGGGCCAAAAAATAATTGAGCCCTAAGGGTTAGGGCCGGCCCGCGGGCCAAAAAGCATTTTATATCTACAACACATCCATTCATTCATATCTAGATATGGAAATATAATTCTGGAAGATTACCAAATATCATTCTCAACTCTGTTCAAACATATTACTAAATAGCATCCACAAATATTGAAAGAAAAAATAAATTTCACCAATCTAATCCAATAGAATACTAAAATTCTGGAAGAGCCGAGAGTCCATTTTCTCCTATCTAATCCAGTAGAATACTAAAATTCTGAATAGGTGAGGAAAAATTCACAAACAATATGACTAAAAGATACTTTTTTGTAAATTATATTATATAGGAAAAATTAATCTGCAAATCAAGTATTTGTAGTTTTTATTCTGTTTTCATCAAGTTATTATAGTTTCATATGATTTTAATCAGGTTATTATAATTTTTTCTTTTTACCAGTCATCTAAAACTACAAAACTCTAATTAAAAATTAGATTAAACTATAGAGACGTGCCGATTTTTGAAGTCAATTAGATTTTTCATCACTTATAGTAGGGTCATTTCTTAGAATATGATCTTATTTTATTTCTAGAATATTATAACTATATAGATATTCTAATCACCGCTTATTTATTTAATCAAAACTTTTTTATTTATTTATTAAACTTTCACATTCACACTCATAAAAGATGAGGCGAAAGAGAACCTCCACGTGCTGAAAAGTAGAGGTAGAGAGAGAGCTCCTGACTAATAGTATAAACAAATAGTTCAAAAAAAAAATCCTGAAAATATTGAATTTCTAAATTCAATAAACAAAACTATATATGATTAGTTTAATTTCATTTGAGAATAACTAGCTAGAACTGAACAATCCTAGTTCTAATTATTTAATAATGTTGTGTGTGTTGTGTAGTGTAGGGGTTTGGAAACAACGGCTAATATATGTAGTTACGTGCACAAAGCTAGTTTGGTGAAGAACAAGTAAACAAAGTACAAGTAATAAAGAATGTAGAACACGCGGTCGAGCTTCTGATTTCTGAAATTTGAATGCTGGATTTAGTCAAAAATTAGATTTTCATTGGTGGCCCATGGGGCTGGCCCTATCATAACCCAAAAGAGTGGGGGTTATTTTGGGTTAGGGTAAAAAATAACCCCCATCAGATGAGGGCTAAAAAAAAGGAGGTCAAACATGGGGCTTAATGGGCTGGCCCGTAGGATCCAGCCCATTTTGACAGCTCTAATGGACATATATTGAATGCCAATACACAAGACAAAACAAGATGTTGACATTGAAACCAAAATAAAAATCATAAAAAACGAGAAAATTTTAATTGGACGAGTCCTAATATCGTTTACTTTGGTGCCAATTATAAAAGGGAAAAATAATTAGATGATGAGCTGTTAATGTGGGACAAACAGATAGTACAAAAATAAAAATTAAATTTTATAATGGTAATTGAACTCTCAAAATCAATCATCACTTTGTAGTCCCATAAAATTTGAGTATAAATTTGAGATGAGAACGGAAAAAAAAAAAAAAAAAAAAAAAAAAATCTTTATGTCTGAGTTGAGCAAATTTTTAAATTAATTTAAAGAGATTATATTTGGGTTAACCAAAAAAAATGCTTACGTATTTATTATTTACAATATATAACTTGTTGCAAGTTTACTCATAATAATACTGCAATTCTTTACCGATCAGAATCATTTGCAACAAGTTGAGTTTGATATATGTAATTCGATATGTTGTGAGTTCAAGAGACACAGTAAATGCTCTGTTTCTTGTACAGTAAAACTCTAACACAAGCATAAATGCCGACTCATATGCAAGCTTGAATGTTAGAATCGGTGAACAAAAACTACCAACAAAGATATTTATATCCTTCCAAGCACCTAGTAGCGCTATGGCACTAGGGCTAGCCTTAGGAGCTGTCCTTTCTCCTTGTCGGGGTTTGAGCCCTCCCCTCCTCCTACCTTTGTATCAAAAAAAAAAGATATTTATATCCTAAAAAAAATGATTTTCTACCTTCTTACAAAGTAGGGTTAAGGAGCGATTTGGCTAACAAATTATTGGCTCGAAGCGTCAAGAAGACAATTAACTTTTAAATAGACCAAAAATATCAATAAACTTTTAAAAATATGTTGATCGATCTAACGCCGTTAGAAAAAGATAACGTCCATTACCTAAGGTGCAGATTAGCCAATGAACTTTTACTCCAGAACACCCGCACACACAAAAAAACTTTTACCGAGAATCGCCAAGCACAAAATTCTAAATTTCACTAAATTAAATAAATTTTTTCTCAATATTCATTATTCAAAACCACTCGTATAGTTATCTATGGACAAAAATCACTCATTTGCTAAAATAAACAAAACTTTTCATTAAAAACATAATTATATGATTTAAATAAAACTCAAGGTGTTTTATAATTTATTATATATGTTAAACAAAAAAAAATTATATGATTTATTTTTATTTTAGAAGAAATTTATGTGATTTAATTAATTCACTTAATGTTAATAAAATTTAAAAAATCTATTATATCCTAAAAGAAATAAAATGATTTTAATTTTTATTTTTATAAAAAGAGCTTAATAGATATTAACGTTGATACTTAATAATATAAATCTGGTAATTTGATGATATATTTGTTAATTAAATGGTCTATTGATTATATGAATATGAGATTTGTTTGAAAAAAAAAAAAAAAAAAAAAAAAACTTAAGAGGTTTAATTAATGACAATTTAATAATGGGTTAAACAAGTAATTTGATCAACGAACTTTTAATTTTTTTTAGGTTATCTTTTAACAAATATATCATCAAATTGCGGATTTATATTATTAAGTATCAACGTTAATATCCATTAAGCCCTTTTTATAAAAATAAAAATTAAACGCATTTCATTTTTTCGGATATAATAGATTTTTTAAATTTTATTAACATTAAATGAATTTTTTAACTCACATAAATTTCTTCTACAATAAAAATAAATCATATAATTTTTTTGTTTAACATATATAATAAATTATAAAATACCTTGAGTTTTATTTAAATCATATAATTATGTTTTTAATGAAAAATTTTGTTTATTTTAGCAAATGAGTAATTTTTGTCTATAGATAACTATACAAGTAGTTTTGAATAATGACAATTGAGAAAAAATTTATTTAATTTTGTGAAATTTAGAATTTTGTCTTCAGCTCCCGAGTAAAAGTTTTTTTGTCTTTGGGTGCTCATGGAGTAAAAGTTCGTTGACCAATCGCACCTTAGATAACGGATGTTATCTTTTTCTAACGTTGTCTTGCCGATCGCATATTTTTAAAAGCTTATTGTGTTGGATGCACATTTTTAAAAGTTTATTGGTATTTTTGGTCCACTTAAAAGTTAATTGTGTTATACGCTCCTGAGCCAATAGTTTGTTGGCCAAATCACTCTTTAACCCTACAAAGTATGTTCTTGCCTAAACAAAATTTTCTATGTACAATTAGCAAAATTGCTTGTTATTTAATGTTTAGAACTATTCTCATATGCATTTCCTTCCTTCCCAAGTCTTCAAAATGTCTTCGGTTGGTTGGTGAGAATTCTCTACAACCTTAGAGATCACTTGCAATTTCTCACCATGTTTTGGTTCTGTAGCAACACACCTTGTCAATACTTCCTTTTCCTTCTGGTTCTCTTCAGTTCCATGCGGGAGTTCAAATTTATAGTACAATTCCTGCTAGAGTCATTGCCCTGTTCAGCCAAGTCCTAGTTTTGTCCACCTTCCTGTTATGCCAGAATATCACAAGTATCAAGTACTGTTTCTAGTTGAACGGAAGTATCAAAAGTATCATACAATGTTTCTGGTTCAGAGACAAGGGTAGAAGTATCAAGAGTATTAAAAGTATCAGGCACTATTTTTTGGTTTAGAGGTAGGAGCGGAAGTATCATAAGTATGAGGAGTATCCAAAGTTAAGAGTTTCCTCAACAAGTTCGAGTTAAAGATTTGAAGGTTAGTAGCTTCACCTAAAGCTCATTTTGTGAGCAAGTCCCCTCCGATGTAGTTTTATCTCTACAAATAACTTAGAACTCGACATGCTTGGTCCAATTGATCATATTCTTAATCTCATAAATTCGTGCATTTCTGGAGTCTTGTGACTTATTAGAGGAACTTTTGCATACTTAACTTTAACTTTGAACACATGTTGTTCATCTTCTATACCAGCTTGGCGTAGTATCCTTTATTCCTCTGTTCTCTTCACCTATATTTGTCTTCACACTTAATTTATTTCTTGACTTTTTCATAAGGGCGGACTTCACTTTTGCATCCACAGCTTCACAGAATTTGGGGTGGACTTCACGCCTCTAGCTATAACAGTTTTCGCTTCTTCTGGATTCATTCATTAAAACCTCTCTGAATCAAGTGTCTCGCTTCCTGAATCTTGCCAGCCATTTCCTCCAATCTTGCAGCTGCAATCTAACCAGGAAGGTGTTTAGGATTTGTTTGCGTAACACCTTTAGTAGTAACCTAACTTTCTTGATATCTGATATTTCAATATTAGATATTATTTTCATAACCCTAACCTTAAGATTAGTCAAATATCCCTTTAGGTTTATAGCAATCAACCCTAAAACTGAATCCGAAAGCCTATCCAACTTTAAGGACAACACAGTACCCCACCCTCATCGAGGGCAGTTAAATTGGTCACCTAGGTTTGCGCCCATGGGATCCAATGTAACTCACATATCCAAATCTAAAACCATGAGATACGAGAATGAAAGCACACTAGGGGTAAAAGAAAGAATCACTTTAAGACTCTGATACCATGTTTTGATATTGAAGTAAAAGAAAGAATTAAAGCTTTGATACCATGTTTCGAGGAATATTGAATCGATACCATGTTGAGATTGAATACCATGTTTTGATATTGAAGTAAAAGAAAGAATCACCTAAAGCTTTGATACCATGTTTTGAGGAATATTGCTCTGATACCATGTTGAGATTGAATACCATGTTTTGATATTGAAGTAAAAGAAAGAATCACCCAAAGCTCTGATACCATGTTTTGAGGAATATTGCTCTCATACCATGTTGAGATTGAATACCATGTTTTGATATTGAAGTAAAAGAAAGAATCCCCCAAAGCTCTGATACCATGTTTTGAGGAATATTGCTCTCATATCATGTTGAGATTGAATGATCACATTGAAGCGCATGGGAAATACTCTGAATATCTGAATATTGCTTTGATACCATGTTTTGAGGAATATTGCTCTGATACAATGTTGAGATTGAATGATCACATTGAAGCGCATGAGAAATATTCTGAATATTATTGATCCTTAGAAAATAAAAAAGAATACAAAGAGGCCTTTATATAGACAAGAGTAGACTAATTCTAACCCTAAAATCTATCATAATCCAACTTAATCAAATCATAATATTTTAAAGATATATTTCTAAAATATAATATTTGTATCTAATCCTAATAAATACTCAACGATATCCTTAATAATAATAATAATGTTTGAAACTGCACAAGCCGGCCCTATATCAGAACTCGTGGTGAATCCAGTGGCACCACGTCCAAGACCAGCAACATAATTTGGGGAGGCTTAGAGTCCAAGAAATCAAATCGAGGTTTGGGAAAGGATAGGGTTGTGTACCACCAAAGAGGAGAACTGGAGAGTTAATGTGGAGAAAGGTCGAATTCCATGATCAGAGATAGTTACTCCATGATCAGAGATAGTTACTCTTCATCATCGCTGAGTAATCTGAGACTGTGAAAGGAATATATATTGATAGGATATAGGTATGTCTGAAATTTGCTGGATAGCATATGGAAGAAGATTGTCTTAGGGTCAACATCTAAAATTAGCGTATTAGCGTTTTGTGATTGAGCACGATGAACACTATAGCTGCTGCGTCTCACCGAATGAAATAGAGAAAGAATTCTCCAAGAAGATGAAAGTCGAGCAACCGCGAAAAGGACCAAAGTCATTTCTTCACGCTAGAAAAAATACTATATATATATTTATTTATTTTTGCGCGGGAAAAAAATACTATATATTTATAGGAGTAACATTTATTATTTTTTAATGTATTATCTAAGTTCCGAAATAGACAAACGGTTACACTCGGAGTGGCACTGACGTCAAGAAAAGTCCGATTTTTTATTAAGCTCCACAGTTTTCTTACCTTGCAACGGAGGGTGATCGATTTGACTCTTGAGCACTGAAGAAGACGGAGAATGATGAACAATGCAGATTCTGGACCTCTGAAGGTTACATTTACGGAGCCAACGAAGCACTGGACTGATGCGATTCCGGTAGTAAATGGACGTCTTGGAGCAGTAGGAAATATGGTGTGTGGGGCGGCGTCGCTGCCGAAATTATCCAGCTCAATGGTTACCTGGCTTCCTAAATCAGTTTTGGGACTTTTCGCTTCCTAAATCAGTTTCCCTTCTTTTATTCTATTTGCAGGTAAAATCATTTCGCATTATTTGAGTTTTGTTTTTTGTTTTGTTTTGTAGAGGATACGCTTTGGGCTGGGACCCCGGGAGTCTATACTTATTCTATTTGCTGGTAAAATCATTTCGCATTATTTGTTTTTTAGTTTTGTTTTGTAGAGGATACGCTTTTTGAAATGAAGTGTGAAGTTTTCATAAATAGAAATCATCCAATGCATTGTCAAATAAGTAGAGAATTTCAATACAAAAGACATATGAGAGAAGAATCTGTCTCTTTGAGGCTACAATCTATGGTTCATGGACTTTCTTGTGCTATTCTGCTAATACAGAAGGCAAACTATGACCTGACAGTTTTCACATTCTTTTCTTGTGGGGTGTAGGTCTACCAACTTCTTGGTGATATCAGACTAGAATTTGATTATTCGCATCTTACAAATGGGGAAGAGACCTATCTAAGAGAGCTAGATTTAGACACTGCAACAGCTAAAGTGAAATATTCTGTGGGTGATGTAGAATTTGAGAGGGCACATTTTGCCTCTTATCCAAATAAAGTGATTGTAACCAAGATTTCTGGAAGTAAACCTGGAAAATTATCATTTACAGTTTCCCTGGACAGCAAATTGTTTCATCATATGCTGATCTATATGCCAATCATTTAACTGACTATCAGGAACTTTTTCACCGAGTATCACTGCACCTTTTAAAAAGCACAGAGACGGGTCTTTGGATATCAAGAGACTTGCGCTGTCTGTAGCTGATTTATCTCTCAAGGACTCTGCTGTAGCAGTTTCAGCTTCAGAGAGGGTGAAAGCATTTCAGACTGATGAAGATCCATCACTGGTGGAGCTTCTATTCCAATATGGTCGTTATTTGCTCATTTCTTGTTCACGCCCAGGAAGTCAGGTCGCTAACCTGCAGGTAATTTGGAACAAAGATCTGCAACCAGCTTGGGAGTATGTTCACGTCTTGACTTCTTTCAAATGGATATGCTTTTAATCGAGGACTTATATTACATATACATTCTTGTCCTAAGCCAAAAAATTCTTACACATTCTCGCACACGTGTATGCACTGAGACTAAGAGCATTGAATATTAGTGTTCGTATTTAGTGAGTTAATCTTCATCAAGAGAGCCCACCTGATTCAAGAGTTAATATGCAGTTTGCCTATTCTCCAACCAGATTATCAAACATGACCCTACAAGCAATGCCTTGCTTTTATATTGTGTGTGTTGTTCTCCTCTTTACATATTAAGTGTAGAATGCCGACTCCAAGAGGTCCTTAAATAATATCATTATCGCTACATGCTGCTCCATTATGTTTTCAAAGTGATGGGGAGCACGTGCATGTGCAACTGCAGTTCAAGGAAACTAAACCTCAGCTTCACTAAAGAGTTTGAATTTGTGAAAACTCGTACCTGACTAGATTCACTAGTCATATTATCAATGTCAACAATGATATTCTGTCAACGATGTGGGTTTTTCATTCTCTTTTCACTCATTAACCACGGTTCCTTTTTTTCATTTCTTCTTTCTTTTAGTGAATAGTGATACAACAATTTATTTCAATTATTGCATGACAATTTTATTCGAGAGTAACAATGAACACATTATCTTTTTCCAGAGGAGCTCCACACTTGAACATAAATCTTCAAATGAATTATTGGCCTTCTCTTCCTTGCAACCTTGGCGAGTGTCAAGAGCCTCTATTTGATCATATTTCCTTTCTGTCTCTAAACGGCAGAGAAACTGCTAGAGTAAGAATCGTTCACCTTTCACATTTTTATCTTGGACTTTGTTAATCAAGTGATCCTTCTCCAGTTTTTCAAATTTCAAAACTCACAGCATATTAGGTAGTGATCAGCTGTCTGATTACAAGTACTAAGATTTAGAGATGTGTACTGTCAAGGATGCAAAAATGCCTTTTTAATTTGATCCTTGTTTGGCCAAGAGGGCCAGTAAATGTTTGAGGTTGCTGCATAACTTGCATTAAAGGACATGCTAGAAAGCCTCAAACCAGTTCGGCCCCCATTCTTTTCTTGTGCATGCATGATTTTTATGCTTTGCTTTATGTCTAAATTATGTAATTCAGCTATTAATGCTGTAGGTAAACTACCAAGCAAATGGTTGGGTTGTGCATCACATGTCAGATATATGGGCAAAATCATCTGCAAGCGACGGTGAAGTGGTGTGGGCTCTGTGGCCAATGGGAGGAGCATGGCTTTGTACCCATCTATGGGAGCATTATGCTTACACATTGGATGAGGTCAGTGTAGTTCGATAGGCCTGGGATTTTTAACCAACTAATGAGATTTACCAAAAAATACAAAAGTAATAACAAAATGAATATAAAAATTAAGTGTATGAAACATTTTAGAGAATTCTATTTGAGAAATCTGATGCTTTGTCTTCACAGTCCTTCGTACATTTTTTTATTTTTACTCAAGCTCTTGTCTCACTATCGTTGTTAATTTTATTGTTCCGCATGATATAGTACTTATGAGATTTCATTCAACTATCTTGTCTCACTATCGTTGTTAATTTATTGTTCCGCATGATATAGTACTTATGAGATTTCATTCAACTATATGTTTATATCAAACAAATAACATATGTATGTAGTTTTTATATACAGAGGTTATCATATATCAGAGATACTGCAGACATGGATATATAGTCTTTTTTGTTTGTGATGCAACATTTAAGACCCTTTCATTATCTTGGTTGAAGCTTATCAGGGCAGCTTTGAACTGAAATAATTTATTTTATTTTTTTTTTTATTACTTTTTTTTTTTTTTTGCATCTTATTAAATATAAAATAAATGATCGTTTATTCTATTTCAGAGATATTTTGACGTTTTAGTTGTAGAATAACCATTCTGATAGTAAGCATTTCAAAGGCAAATTTTGCTGATGTGTTGTTTCTAACAGGATTTCCTCATACATAAAGCATATCCCTTATTAGAGGGGTGTGTATCATTTTTATTGAGCTGGCTGATTGAAGGCAATGAAGGATTTCTAGAAACTAATCCATCAACATCCCCAGAACATAGCTTTATTGCTCCCAATGGTGAGCCTGCTTGTGTGAGCCGATCATCAGCAATGGACATAGCAATCATCCAAGAAGTGTTCTCCATATTCCTTTCTGCTTGCTTGGTCTGTTTGGTACGAGGGATTTGGAGGGGAGGGGAGGGGAAATTTTTATGAGTTGGATTTAAGAAAATTGGAGAAGTGGGGTTATAAAATTTTAATATAGAGAAGATATAAGATAAAAGAGTAAGACAAATTAATTAAAAAATTTAACCCCACTTTCCTTATTTTTTTTAATTCCTTCCGCCCACTTTCCCTCCCCTCCCCTCATATGAAACAAGCCCTTAATGTTAATTGAAGCATGCAAAACAATTGACTTCATCTGGAGAAGAAACTTTGCATTTATGCTTTAGAGGGCTTGCAAAAACAGGTTTTAGGGAGAGGCCAGGATGATACTGTTAAAGAAGTCCAAAAAGCTCAACCAAGGCTACGTCCAACTAAGATTACTCGCGATGGTTGCATAATGGAGTGGGTATGTTGCATGCTTGAAATTTGGAGGATACTCCTTGCATTAATTTGATGGTAAAATATAAAGTATAGACAATGAATCTGCCATGTAGTGCAGGCGAAAGATTTCGAGGATCGAGATGAGCATCACCAGCACCTTTCTCATTTGTTTGGTCTATTCCCAGTGCATACCATTACTTCTGAGAAAAGTCCAGCTCTGTTTGAAGCTACTGAGAAAAGCCTGTATAAACGAGGTAAGCACAAGTTGAATAATTAGGTGGCTAATTTATTTCTTCATGTAAAAGGAGGTATGTGTATTGAAAAAAAAAAAACACATTATTTTTTTTCAAAGGCGTCTTGTCTCAGAAGAAAATTAAAACGTTTTGTTTCTCAATATCTTTAACAGTCATGCTCTATTATTGGATGTATGAGAAACTAGACCCATGGATGCTGGAGCTATTTAGGACTGAGATTCATTTCTTAAACCGCATGAATTGAAGCAAAGAAATATAACAATCTATAGTATTATCTGGTTTCATGTATCAGTTCAGCACTCAACAGGCTACCTTATGATATTGGTTACTTAGAATGAATAAGCTTTGTTAGATCAAGATTTGATTATTTGAAACAGGAGAAGAAGGTCCGGGATGGTCGACCACATGGAAAGCTGCTTGCTGGGCACGGCTACGCAACAGTTCCAATGCATATAGGATGATCAAGCATTTGTTCAGATTGGTGGATCCTAACAAAGGGATATCATTTGAAGGAGGACTATGTAGCAACTTATTTGCTGCTCATCCCCCATTTCAGATTGATGCCAACTTTGGGTAACTTTTCCTTAGCAATAGACTTCAGTTCTCATTTTTTCTAACAAATTAGGATCAGTTCATCGTCATTGGCTTAATGAGACTTCAACACGCCATTGTTTTTTTAGGATCCATCATAGCAACAATGTGCTTCTGTTCATGACATACCATCATTAATTTCATGCCAAACATGTTATTATTTTTGTCAGAGGATCTAATGACAAGTCAATAGCCTTGTGACCTTGTGGTATGTAAGCTTCTTTATAAGTGGGAGGTTGCAAATTTGATCTGGCCTGTAATCTCAGATTATTAGTGGCTGCCTCTTTAAAAAAAATAAAAAAAAAAAAAATAAAAAAAAAAATCTAATGACAGATTGATTGATTGAGGATACTTGTGTTGCAGTTTTACGGCTGCAATAGCAGAAATGCTTGTACAGAGCACATTAGAAGATCTTTACCTACTTCCTGTACTTCCTCAGGAGAAATGGCCAAATGGGTCAGTGGAAGGGTTGAAAGCTCGCTGAGGAACAACAGTTAGCATTTGGTGGAGAGAAGGCAATCTTGAGGAGGTTGCTGTTTGGTCCAATCATCACACCACTCTCAAAACAATTCACTACAGAGAGGCCATGGTCACTGCAAGCTTCTTGCCTGGCGTCCTTTATAAGTTCAATGGACACTTGGAGGGCCTCAACTGAACTTGACATAGAAGATTTTCAGAGCTTTTATATATGTGTGTGTCTATATACATATATATATATATATATATATATAAGTCCTCGGCCATCTTAATATCATTATCAATAAAGGTCAAAGGCCCTTATCAATAGTATTAGCATTATCAGATGTAGTGACAACCTCTTCCATATCAAATGGCGATGTTATTTCACTTTGAACTTTGATATATTAATATGCATATTGCAAATATGAATAAACATAAAATAAATAAAGGAAATCAAAAACTATTATGAAATAATCATTAATATTGTGTATTAGTTATTTGGTGGATTTAAACTGATGTTTTGAGATAGGAAATAACCAAACATAAGAATTTATAATAATCATAAATTTTGTAACATAATTTATGAAAGACGTTCTCCAACATGAATCATGTTTTGAGGAAATTAGAATATTTAAAAAATAATCAAATCATTTCTAAATATGATTGCTTAATCAATTAAATATGAAAATATGGTAAAATAATTAATTAAATATGAGCAAATATAAATTAAGAAAATCAGTATATAAATTTAAAAAAGTTAGGAAATATTACGAAATAATAATTGATATCGTGTATTTATTATTTTATTGATGATTGATTGATACCAATTGAATAAGGGATTATAATTGTTTATTCCAATTGTTTGTTCATGAGACAAGAAAGCAAAACGACATCGCTTTGTATCACCCCTAAACCTTCGCAAAACCCTCGGCCTCAATCCACTCAGGGTCTATCACTGTTCACCCTTATACCGTTAACTAGAGCCATAAGCTAACATATAGTTTAACAGAAACTCATTCATTTGACTTGATAGTTTCAAGCTCACCAAAACTTAAGATACATCCCACCAAAGGTATAAAGCTTAAGTCTGGACTATGGCCTCCTTCTTTAAAAGCATAACTAAGGAGGTGTCACATGTCCCGCAGCTCCAAAGCAATCCCAACCAGAGGAAAATATGGAAGAAGGGCCCTGACAAGTACCATCCACTGTGCACCGAGTGATGACATACATAAATCTTATCATTCAAATTCTTCTTTACTCCAATCCATCACACATACTCACCATGATAATTATATTCAATAAAAATAAAGTATATTAAAACATGCTTCCATTTATATTAAATATCATCACAAGGTAGAGTTGTAAAAATGGGCCACCTCGGCCCGTTAGGCCCTAGCCGGCGCGAACTAGGGTCAAAAAGCCCACATGTTAAATAGCCCGTACGGACCAAAAAATTATATAACCCTAAAGGTTAGGGCCAGCCCACGGGTTAAAAATCATTTTAGAAAAGGATTATTTTTTAAATCAATTATACTTAACCTGATAATGCACGAAGGAAAATGACCTCAAAAGTCGGATATGATTAATGTAAAATATACCTACTATAATGCATGGAGTGAATTAACTGGGCTATTGGCATTATATTCCATTCCAACTGGCTTTTATGCGTTCACAAAGGACAATATTTTCTACTTTTCAATTCTCATCCTCTCTATTTTATTTATTTCCCTTCCCATTATTTATCTTATTCCATCAAATTTTAATAGTTGAAATTTAATATTTTATAAAAGTCACATTGAATTGTTTAACTGTAATGAATAAATGAATTCCAACCGCTGAAAAATTATTAAATTTCTTTAAAACTACACTGCAATAAAAGTAAAATATTCAATTTACATAACATAATAAATTAAAATCATCCAGAGTTCATCTAACAATTAAAAAAAAATGAAAGGGAGACAAGTAAAGACAATCTTCAATCCAAAAAAATGTAGACACAATCTAAACCCTGCAAAGTGCAGAATACATTTTTCTTAAATATATATATATATATATATAATAAAAATTATTTGAAAAATGTATGAACAATATATTGATATAACTAATATTTAAAGATAATTTAAAATTTTACTTGTGATATTTTTAGCATAGAAACAAACATTTAGTTGTCGATCAAATACAATAATATTATTACCATGCAATTCATATAGTTGACATCGCATAATAAGGTAAGACACGTTGTGTTTGTAGATTTAATTTATATGGATTAGTATTTTTTATTTTCAAATGTATAATTTAAAATTGCATAAGAAATTATCACATAGAAATTTATCTTAGGCAAGATTAAAATTATATTGGATGAAAATTATTTAGTTTGTACCCGTAATATATTGAAACAAAACAAAAATAAGCAGAATATCTGTATGTTTGTCCTTGATGGTCGCATCCATGGCCCGAGGGAATCAAATATGGGTGGGCGTGTCCAGGTGTTTAGCGATGAGCAGAAATCATGGGCTTCAACCCATTTTAATAATCTATTATTAAATGTTTAAGTTATTTTGGGCCTGCGGTTGACCTTATCATAGTTCAAAAAGAGGAAGGGTTATTTTGGGCTAGGGTCAAAAATAACCCCATCACAAGGGGCTAAAAATGGGGCTTAATGGGCTGGCCATAGAGGTGACCAATATGTTATTTTTGAAATTTGAGCGACTAAATTGTCATTCTGAAATTCAAAGATTAAACTATAATTTATGAAATTCGGGGACTAAACTGTAATTTATGAAATCAGGGCTAAAACCGTAATTTTCATTTTTTTATTACAATAATATTATAATACATATACATATAATTCAGTCCATTAAAAAATAATATTATATTATGTAATAGTAATAATAATATTATATTATGTAATAATAATAAATAAATATTATTTAAATAATATATATATTATTATTATTATTTTAATAAAAAAAATAACTCTTTATTTTCTACCTCTAAATCTCATCTAAACCTCGTAATATTTAATAAATCACACCTAAAAAATACTTAATTACTATAAAAAAATTTGGGAGGTTACCCTGACTCCTTGAAAACCTCTCTCTCCCCTTATTAAGAACCTTCTTAGCATTATTGTAAGTCTCTAACCTTGCAAGTGCTAGCTACAGTTCAACATGCAATAGGCAACATTTCATAGCTCTGTGAAGCACGAGCCTTGCATCTTCTTCATTAGCAAGCTCCAGAACTACCTTCCACAGCCTAACGAAATCAAGAATGTGTTCTAACCCTTTCCTCAATACCCTACTCTTATTCATATCATCAAGAAATAGGCAACATTTCATAGCTTTGTGAAGCACGAGCCTTGCATCTTCTTCATTAGCAAGCTCCACAACTACCTTCCACAGTCCTAACGAAATCAAGAATGTGTTCTAACCCTTTCCTCGATACCCTACTCTTGTTCATATCATCATGTTCCAATTTGGCAGCTTGCATCCACAGCTTCACAGAATTCGGGGTGGACTTCACTCCTCTGGCTATAACAGCTTTTGCTTCTTCTAGATTTCCTTAATTGTGCTAGCCACTTCCTCCAATCTTGCAGCAGCAATCCAACTAGGAGGGTGTTTAGGATTTGTTTGCGTAACACTTTTAAGTAGTAACCTTGCTTCCTTGATATCTAATATTTCAGCATCACTTGTTATTTTCATAACCCTAAGATCAATCAAATATCCCTTTGGGTCCACAACAGTCAACCCTTAAACTAAATCCGAAAGCCTATTGAAAGCACACTAGGGGTAAAAGGAAAAATTACCTTAAGACTCTAATACTATGTTTTGAAATTGAAGTAAAAGAAAAAATCACCTTAAAGCTTTGATACCATTTTTTGATATTAAAGTAAAACTGATACCATTTTTTGATATTAAAGTAAAAGAAAGAAAGGCTCTGATACCATGTTTTGAAAAGGAAAAATCACCTTAAGGCTCTGATACCATGTTTTGAAATTGAAGTAAAAGAAAAAAAATCACATTAAGGCGCTGATACCATTTTTTGATATTAAAGTAAAAGAAAGAAAGATGTTTTGAAAAGGAAAAATCACTTTCGATACCATTTTTTGATCATGTTTTGAAAAGGAAAAAATCACTTTAAGGCTCGATACCATGCTTTGAAATTGAAGTAAAAGAAAAAATCACCTTAAGGCTCGATACCATTTTTGGATATTAAAATAAAAGAAAGAAAGGCTCGATACCATTTTTTGATATTAAAGTAAAAGAAAGAAAGACTTTGATACTATGTTTTGAAATTGAAGGATCATATCGAAGTATTTGAAGGATTGATCACATTGAAGCGAACACTACTCTGATACCATTTTGAAAGTAGAGGATCACATTGAAGCGCATGAGAAAAACTTTAAATATTATTGATCCTCAAATAATAAAAAGGAGTATAAGGACGCCTTTATATAGACCAGAGTGTAGACTAACTCTAATCCTAAAATCTATTATAATCCAACCTAATCAAATCAAATCAAATCATACTATTTAGAGATATATTCCTAAAATATAATATTTATATCTAATTCTAATAGATATTAAACGGTATCCTTAATAATAAAAATGTCTAGAGCTGCACGAGCAGGCCCTATATCAGAACTCGTGTGAATCCAGTGGCACCACGTCCAAGACCAGCAACATAATTTGGGGGTCTTAGAGTTCAATAAATCAAATCGAGGTTTGGGAAAGTTAATGGAGGGGAATTCCATGATCGGAGATAGTAACATTATCATCACCGAGTTAAAAGAGGAGAACTGGAGAGTTAATGTGGAGAAAGGTCGAATTCCATGATCGGAGATAGTAACATTATCATCATCGCTGAGTAATTGGAGACTCTCTAAAAGGAATATACATTGATAGGATATAGGTATGTGAATGCCTGAAATTTGCTGGATAGCGAGCTTCAAGAAATGGAAGGAGGTCATCTTACGGTCAACATCCAAAATTAGCGTATTAGCGTTTTGTGATTGGGCTGCACGATGAACGCCATCGCTGCTGCGTCTCCTACTGAATGAAGCAAAGAAACAATTGTCCAAGAAGATGAAAGTCGAGCAACCGCTAAAAGGACAAAAGTCATTTCTTCACGCTAGAAAAAATACTATATATATATATATATTTATTTATATTGTCATTTATTAATTTTTGTCATTATCAATGTCACTACTACTTTTTTATCATTAGATCATAATCTTAAGAGGAGAGAGAAATGAGAAAAGTAGATGATGTTTTAATCTAACGTTGGAAAAATGATAGTAATCAAAATTGGTGGTGGCAATATCCTATCCCATCTGAGTAATATTTATTATTTTTAATGTATTGTCTAAGTTCGAAATAGACAAACGTTAAAACGGACAAAAGATTTTTTAATTTCTTCACGTACCATACTACAAACTATAAAGGGTAAAGAAAAAATACTTTTTTTATATATATATATAGTCACATATCTCTGTTAATGTTAGATAACTTCCGTTTCTTCCGTTACTTTTGAGCTGAGAGACAGTAATTTACCACTTTACCCTGCATCTCTCTCCGTCTCTCATGGCTTCTCTCTCCAACGGCCCCTCCATCGACATCAAATTCCCGAAGCTCTTCATCAACGGCCAATTCGTTGATTCTGTTTCAGGTTACTCCTATATATCATTCCTTCTTTTCTCTCCTCTCTTCATTATTAGACCAGTTGCCACTCCTGTTAGTGGTTAAGTTTCAATACTAATGTCTTCTGAAACAGGGAAGACTTTTGAGACGATAGATCCGAGGACCGGCCAGCGTCGCCGAAGCCACCAAGGAGGATGTTGACGCCGCCGTTCAAGCTGCCCGTCACGCCTTCAACTCTGGTCCCTGGCCTCGCATGTCCGGCTCTGTATGTCCCTCTCTCCCCCTGTTCTCTGTTCATTAGAATAACAACATGATGGATCGATGACTATATTGTTTATGTATATTCCTCAATAATTCTTCAACTATATTATGTATTTATTGAAAATGATCCATTTACAGAGGCAGCGAGGTTCCCATCACGGGCTTATATTCCCGCAAACTGGATTATTCGGTTGATAGTAGCAGATAGCGTGGAGAAATTAAAAACAAAAAGAGTTATTTGATGGGTAGATGGCTCCAACTTAAGATAGAGGGAAAATAGGTGAGACTGAGGAATTAATACAAATACGCGTTGCCGGAATAGATGGCTTCAAATTTTTTAAGCATGGAAATGGGGTCAGTCTTCTTTCACCCTCCTCTTCTCGTTTATTAATACAAATACACGTTGCCGGAATAGTATATTATTAAGGGGAAGCCAGATCTTGCATCTCGCATTGGTAAGCTGATTATAATTCAAAGGTTAGTGTTTTATTTCAATGTTTTGAAGTTTTGCAGTATACCTTTTTCAGCGATCCATCTTCTCCTCAGTATATTTTAATTCAAATACACGTTGCCGGAACAAGAGTCTGCTCGTTCACTCTTTCCCAGTTTTTTTATAACAGGGAAAGTGGTAAATTATTGTCTCTCAGCTCAAAAGTAACGGAAGAAACGGAAGTTATCTAATTTTAAATATTCCGTTCCGACGTAGCATACTACAAACTATAAACTATGTACTAAATTTAACAACAGCAATATTTATTAAGCTCCACCGTTTTTTTACCTTGCCACGGAGGGTGATCGATTTCACTCTTGGGCACTGAAGAAGACGGAGAATGATGAAAACTGCAGTTTCTGAACCTCTGAAGGTTACATTTACGGAGCCAGCGAAGCACTGGACTGATGCGATTCCGGTAGGAAATGGACGTCTTGGAGCTATGGTGTGGGGCGGCGTCGCTTCCGAAATTATCCAGCTCAATGGTTACCTGATTGGGACTTTTCGCTTCCTAAATCAGTTTCCCTTCTTTTATTCTATTTGCAGGTAACATCATTTTGCATTATTTGATTTTTTTTTATTTTTTTTTTGGTTTTGTAGAGGATACGCTCTGGACTGGGACCCCAGGAGT
Source organism: Acacia acuminata (assembly GCA_019022655.1). Lineage (NCBI taxonomy): Eukaryota > Viridiplantae > Streptophyta > Magnoliopsida > Fabales > Fabaceae > Acacia > Acacia acuminata. The sequence goes on from JAFJYI010000199.1 coordinate 1,082,308, forward strand.
ATATACTGATTCAAGAGCTCCGGAAGCACTTTCAGAGGTGCGAAAACTTGTTGATCGTGAAGAATATTCAAAGGCTACTGAGGCAGCAGCTAACCTAACTGGAAATCCTGCTGAAGTATGTTTCTACTGTAGGCGTTATCTTTTAATATGGCTAATTTTCTTCCCTTGTCTGGTAATCCTTGTTCTATTGGATTGGTGGGACTGTTTTGGTCACTGGTAGTTCATTCTGTTAAATTGTTCAGAATTATTGCTGTTGGGAATCAAAGAAAGAGATTGAGGGGAATCAAAATAAGGGAAGTGATAGCAAAGAAAAACTGTAAAATAATACTCTATGCTCAACTAATTTTTGTTGAGATGATACTTTTAGAAGGATAATTATGCATGCTATCAGCTTAAGATCAATTTTTCACTTCCTCACAGTTTTGGGGAGATTGATTTCAGTGCAATTTAGATTTAAACAGTCCACCCTGTTTCCTGCCCCGTATTCCATCATTTCATCTTGTTTCTGATATAGGATAATATGGCCTGTATCCTTCGTTTTCATTATTCCATGATCATTCTCTCCATTTTCACCCTTTTTGAACTGAAGTGTGAAGTTTTCATAAGTAGAAACCATCCAAAGCATTGTCAAATAAGTAGAGAATTTCAATACACAAGGCATATGAAAGAAGAATCTGTCTCTTTGAGGCCACAATCTATAGTTCATGGACTTTCTTGTGCTATTCTGCTAATACAGAAGGCAAACTATGACCTGACAGTTTTCACATTCTTTTCTTGTGGGGTGCAGGTCTACCAACTTCTTGGTGATATCAGACTAGAATTTGATTATTCGCATCTTACAAATGGGGAAGAGACCTATCTAAGAGAGCTAGATTTAGACACTGCAACAGCTAAAGTGAAATATTCTGTGGGTGATGTAGAATTTGAAAGGGAACATTTTGCCTCTTATCCAAATAAAGTGATTGTAACCAAGATTTCTGCAAGTAAACCTGGAAAATTATCATTTACAGTTTCCCTGGACAGCAAATTGTTTCATCAAACTTACATAAATGAAAAAAATCAGATTATAATGGAAGGAAGATGTCCCAGCAAAAGAATCCCACCAGAACATTTTGCAAAGGACAGTGAACTTGGAATTAAATTTTCGGCAATTCTTGATTTAAAGATTAGTGACAGCAATGGTGTGATCAATATTTTGGATGGCAAGAACTTGAAGGTTGAGGGTGCAGATTGGGCTGTTTTGCTTCTCGTCTCTGCTTCTTCCTTCAGTGGGCCCCTTACGCAGCCTTCAGATTCTAGAAAAGAACCCACTTCAGAGTGTTTGCGTGCGCTGAATTCAATAAGCAATTTATCATATGCTGATCTACATGCCAATCATTTAACTGACTATCAGGAACTTTTTCACCGAGTATCACTGCACCTTTTAAAAAGCACACAGGACATATCAAGAGATGGGTCTTTGGATATCAAGAGACTTGCACTGTCTGGAGTTGATTTATCTCTCAAGGACTCTGCTGTAGCAGTTTCAACTTCAGAGAGGGTGAAAGCATTTCAGACTGATGAAGATCCATCACTGGTGGAGCTTCTATTCCAATATGGTCGTTATTTGCTCATTTCTTGTTCACGCCCAGGAAGTCAGGTGGCTAACCTGCAGGGAATTTGGAACAAAGATCTGCAACCAGCTTGGGAGTATGTTCACATCTTGATTTTTTTCAAATGGATATGCTTTTAATCGAGGATTTATTTGACATATACATTCTTGTCCTAAGCCAAAAATTCTTACTCATTCTCGCACACATGTATGCACTAAGACTAAGAGCATTGAATATTAGTGTTCGTATTTAGCCCACCTGATTCAAGAGTTAATATGCAGTTTACCTATTCTGCAACCAGATTATCAAACATGACCCTACAAGCAATGCCATGCTTTCATTTTGTGTGTGTTCTCCTCTTTACATATTAAGTGTAGAATGCTGACTCCAAGAGGTCCTTAAATAATATCATTATCGCTACATGCTGCACCATTATGTTTTCAAAGCGATGGGGAGCACGTGTATGTGCAACTGCAGTTGAAGAAAACTAAACCTCAGCTTCACTAAAGAGTTTGAATTTGTGCAATCTTGTACCTGACTAGATTCATTAGGTCATATTATCAATGTCAACAATGATATTCTGTCAACGATGTGGATTTTTAATTCTCTATTCACTGTAAACATTAACCATGGTTCCTTTTTTTCATTTCTTCTTTCTTTTCGTGAATAGTGCTACAACAATTTATTTCAGTTATTGCATAACAATTTTATTCGAGAGTAACAATGAACACATTATCTTTTTCCAGAGGAGCTCCACACTTGAACATTAATCTTCAAATGAATTATTGGCCTTCTCTTCCTTGCAACCTTGGCGAGTGTCAAGAGCCTCTATTTGATCATATTTCCTTTCTGTCTCTAAATGGCAGAGAAACTGCTAGAGTAAGAATCGTTCACCTCTCACATTTCTATCTTGGACTTTGTTAATCAAGTGATCCTTCTCCAGTTTTTCAAATTTCAAAACTCACAGCATATTAGGTAGTGATCAGCTGTCTGATTACAAGTACTAAGATATAGAGATGTGTACTGTCAAGGATGCAAAAATGCCTGTTTAATTTGATCCTTGTATGACCAAGGGAGCCAGTTAATGTTTGAGGTTGCTGCAGAACTTGCATTAAAGGCCATGCTAGAAAGCCTCAAACCCGTTCGGCCCCCATTCTTTTCTTGTGCATGCATGATTTTTATGCTTTGCTTTATGTCTAAGTTCTGTAATTCAGTTACTAAATGCCGTAGGTAAACTACCAAGCAAATGGTTGGGTTGTGCATCACATGTCAGATATATGGGCAAAATCATCTGCAAGCGACGGTGAAGTGGTGTGGGCTCTGTGGCCAATGGGAGGAGCATGGCTTTGTACCCATCTATGGGAGCATTATGCTTACACATTGGATGAGGTGAGTCTGGTTTGATAGGCCTAAGATTTTTAACCAACTAATGAGATTTACCACACACAAAAAAAACAAAAGTAATAACAAAATGAATATAAAGATTAAGTGTATGAAACATTTTAGAGAATTCTATTTGAGAAATCTGATGCTTTGTCTACATTTTTTCATTTTTACTCAAGCCCTAGTCTCACTTTAGTTGTTAATTTTATTGTTCCGCATGATGTAGTACTTATGAGATTTCATTCAACTATATGTTTATATCAAACAAATAACATATGTATGTAGTTTTTATATACAGAGGGTATCATATATAAGAGATCCTGCAGACATGGATATACAGTTTTTTTTTTTTTTTTTTTTTTTTTTTTTTTTTTTTTTTTTTTTTTTTTGTTAGTGACGCAACATTTAAGACCCTTTCATTATCTTGGTTGAAGCTTATCAGGGCAGGCTTCAAACTGAAATAATTTTTTTTTTAATACTTTTTTTGCATCTTATTAAATATAAAATAAATTGATCGTTTATTCTGTTTCAGAGATATTTTGATGTTTTAGTTGTAGAATAACCATTCTGATAGTAAGCATTTCAGAGGCAAATTTTGCTGATGTGTTGTTTCTGACAGGATTTCCTCAGACATAAAGCATATCCCTTATTAGAGGGGTGTGTGTTATTTTTATTGAGCTGGCTGATTGAAGGCAATGAAGGATTTCTAGAAACTAATCCATCAACATCCCCAGAACATAGCTTTATTGCTCCCAATGGTGAGCCTGCTTGTGTGAGCCGATCATCAACAATGGACATAGCAATCATCCAAGAAGTGTTCTCCATATTCCTTTCTGCGGCTGAGGTAAACTTGCTTGGTCAGGGATTTGGAGGGGAGGGGAGGGGAAGGGAAATTTTTATGAGTTGGATTTAAGAAAATTGGAGAAGTGGGGTTATAAAATTTTAATAGAGAGAAGATATTAGATAAAAGAGTAAGAAAAATTAATTAAAAATTTTAACCGCACTTTCCTCATTTTTTTTAATTCAATTCAAAAATCTTTTCCTTCCGCCCACTTTCCCTCCCTCCTCCTCATACCAAACAAGCCCTTAATGTTAATTGAAGCATACAAAACAATTGACTTCATCTGGAGAAGAAACTTTGTATTTATGCTTTAGAGGGCTTGCAAAAACAGATTTTAGGGAGAGGCCAGGATGATATTGTTGAAGAAGTCGGAAAAGCTCAACCAAGGCTACATCCAACTAAGATTACTCACGATGGTTGCATAATGGAGTGGGTATGTTGCATGCTTGAAATTTGGAGGATACACATTGCATTAATTTGATGGTAAAATATAAAGTATAGACAATGAATCTGCCATGTAATGCAGGCGAAGGATTTCGAGGATCGAGATGAGCATCACCGGCACCTTTCTCATTTGTTTGGTCTATTCCCAGGGCATACCATTACTTCTGAGAAAAGTCCAGCTCTGTTTGAAGCTTCTGAGAAAAGCCTGTATAAACGAGGTGAGCACAAGTTGAATAATTAGGTGGCTAATTTATTTCTTCATGTAAAAGGAGGTATGTATATTGAAAAAGAAAAAAAACACATTATCTTTTTCCAAAGGCGTCTTATCTCAGAAGAAAATTAAAACAGTCATGCTCTATTATCGGATGCATGAGAAACTAGACGCATGGATGCTGGAGCTATTTAGGACTGAGAATCATTTCTTAAACCGCCTGAATTGAAGCAAAGAAATTTAACAATCTATAGTATTATCTGGTTTCATATATATGATATCGGTTACTTTGAAGGAATAAGCTTTGTTAGATCAAGATTTGATTATTTGAAACAGGAGAAGAAGGTCCGGGATGGTCGACCACATGGAAAGCTGCTTCTGGGCACGGCTCAGCAACAGTTCCAATGCATATAGGATGATCAAGCATTTGTTCAGATTGGTGGATCCTAACAAAGGGATATCATTTGAAGGAGGACTATATAGCAACTTATTTGCTGCTCATCCCCCATTTCAGATTGATGCCAACTTTGGGTAACTTTTCCTTAGCAATAGACTTCAGTCCTCATTTTTTTCTAACAAATTAGGATCAGTTCATCGTCATTGGCTTAATGAGAATTCAACATGCCGTCATTTTTTAAGGATCCATTATAGCAACAATGTGCTTCTGTTCATGACATACCATCATTAATTCCATGCCAAACATGTTATTAATTTTGTCAAAGGATCTAATGACAAGTCAATAGCCTTGTGACCTTGTACTAATAGTACTATGTAAGCTTCCTGATCAGTGGGAGGTTGCAAATTTGATCTGGCTTGTAATCTCAGGTCATTAGTGGCTGCCTCTTAAAAAAAATCTAATGACAGATTGATTGATTGAGGATACTTGTATTGCAGTTTTACAGCTGCAATAGCAGAAATGCTTGTACAGAGCACATTAGAAGATCTTTACCTGCTTCCAGCACTTCCTCAGGAGAAATGGCCAAATGGATCATTGGAAGGGTTGAAAGCTCGCGGAGGAACAACAGTTAGCATTTGGTGGAGAGAAGGCAATCTTGAGGAGGTTGCTGTTTGGTCCAATCATCACATCACTCTCAAAACAATTCACTACAGAGAGGCCATGGTCACTGCAAGCTTCTTGCCTGGCGTCCTTTATAAGTTCAATGGACATTTGAAGTGCCTCAACTAAAATGGAAGCTTCTTGACAAGGAAGATTTTCAGAGCTTTTATATATGTGTCTACTGTCTATATTGTGTGTGTGTGTGCGTGCGTGTCAGAGGCCCTTTTTCATATCATTCTCAATGAAGGTCAGAGGCCCTTATCAATAGTATTTTTATCAGATGTAGTGACAACCTCTTTCATATCAAATGGCGATGTTGTTTCACTTTGGACTTTAATATATTAATATGCTTATTGCAAATATGATTGCTTAATCAATCAAATGTGAATAAACATAAAATAAATAAAGGAAATCAAAAACTACTATGAAGTAATCATTAATATTGTGTATTAGATATTTGGTGATTTAAACTGATGTTTTGAAAAAATTAGGAAATAACCAAACATAAGAATTTATAATAATCATAAATTCTGTAACATAATTGATTAAAAGACATTAGTTCTCCAGCATGAATCATGTTTTGAGGAAATTAGGAAATAAAGGCAATTAGAAAATTTAAAAAATAATCAATTCATTTCCAAATATTGCTTAATCAATTAAATATGAAAACTTGGTAAAACAATTAATTAGATATGAAAAAATATAAATTAAGAAAATCATGTGTATGGAGAAGGTTATTTGACCAGTACCAATGCCCTATCGGGATGACAACAAGACAAAGGAGGATTAATTTCTACTGTGTCGTGCGGAGGATACCCCGATTTCAATCAAAAAAATAAATTAAGAAAATCAGTATATAAATTTAGAAAACTAGGAAATATTAAGAAATAATAATTGATATCGTGTATTTATTATTTTATTGATGATTTATGGATACCCATTGAATAAGTGATTATAATTGTTTATTCCAATTGTTTGTTCATGACACAAGAAAGCAAAACGACATCGCTTTGTGCCACCCCTAAACCTTCGCAAAACCCTCGGCCTCAATCACTCACTGTTATGAGCTCTGGGTTCTATTATTTTCTACCTCGTCCCCTTCAAGATTGATTCATTTCAGTTCTCAGCAGAAGTCAAAAATGGCTTGGCGCTCTGGATCACTGTCTCGCTCGTTGATGAGCACAGCTAGGGCTTCTCTCCGGCCGTCGCCGCCTTCTTCCCTTCCCCGTCTTCGCCCGCCGCCGCTTACCTCCCCTCTCCTTCGGTCCCGCCGCTTTTCCTTGCCCGCCTCCAGGTACCATCCTTCATCCGACAAGCCTGTGTAACTTACTTGCTGTTCCATTTTCATGCTCAGTTTTGAAATGTAGTGCGTAAACAATGAATAATCATGTACTATTTAGTTAGTTAAGAGTATTTTGCTTTCCGAGCTCACAAGTTCAGATAATTTCTTAGGATTCATTCAATTGATGGCTTAAAAATAATGTGGTGAACAGAAATGAAGTTCTGAGCTGAGGTTCAGCAGTCGTTCTGCCTTTTGTTTAAATTATCCCACATGCCATATGTGCTTAACTTCTGTTTGATAATCATTGTCTGCCAAATCTGTTCGGGAAAGAAACCAAGAAGGAACATAAACTCGTTCCCCATTTCCTTATGATAAAATTACTCGCAATTATCTGTGATTATACTATGCGTATCATTTTTTTGCGTTGACACAGGAACTTGGGGGAATTGGGATGCACACAATCGCTTTTACCACTGCATAATACAATGGCCAGTACCTGTCTCACATCGCACTTCGCTGTCAGCGCACGTGCTTGTTGCGAGCTGTCCCATGGTACCTTTTGTCGTTCTTGTCAAGATCGCTAGTAGTTTCTTTGTGAGTCTTGCTGTTTCTAGGAAATATGAAAGAAATTCTTTTTATATCCTTTTTCTCGTGACCCCTCAACTGCTCTAGAGAATCAGATTTGTAGGACGTTGGCCTTAATTGATGTTAAGGATTAGTAAGTGCTGAATCACTCATTCTGAGTGATAAATTGGTTAGACCTAAGATGTGTGTCAGTCTATCTCGCTTGGCTGATAAGAAGGTATTAAGATTCAAATTTATAGGTAGGAATGGAAAAGATGGGTGATGCGCAAGGGCATGGATCATCCAATGGCATGAGAAGAATGCTGCATAGTGCATAGTAGGTTCTTTTTTCCTATTCTAAGTTATAAATTTCTACTATTATTTATTTTCACTTTGAATATTATATAAGCGAGTGATTGATGATGCTTAGAGACAAACTGAGGCACTTTTTAAATTGTCCTAGGCATCTAAGCATCTCCTATAGTAGGTTTTATTTTAATGATGCTTCAAGCCTTCAATAATCTATTGCATGCTGTTTGTTGTTACACAATCTAAGATGTATGAAACTAAATTTTCCCTGGTCTTCTGTTTTTTTTTTTTTATTTGGTGGTCTTCTGTTTTCTTTTGCAAGCTGTTCATATTTTCTTAGTCCATTACAAATTTATAGCCTTTATCCACTCAATTCTGGAAATTCCCTGACTAAAATTTTGAAACTACTTGGTTTCTTTCGATATGATATATGGATGCTGGGCACACAAAAAGGCAAGGTGAAGTTGATGGAATGGTTGTGGAGGATGCTGCCATTTTATTCCACTTATAAAACTTTTCTTACTTTGCCGCCCCAAGGGGCAAAAAAGAGAGAAAAATTTAATACCGTTCATATGTTTAAAATGGCTTTATGACTAGCCCTTTCGCCAGTTCTATTTTTACTTACTAGGGATTAACTTATTCATCTCAATTGTGATCCTGTCTCGTGACTTTGGTTCTGAACACCGATTGCATGTTATCATTAACCACTTTAAAACGACCTTGACATCACTCCAAATCTTTCACTTTGAAAGACCTGAGCTTTTTGTGCCAATCAGTTGCTGCAATTGCTCCCTGTATGAATTTTCTGCTAGGAAGAAAATTTGAAGGCTTCCTAAAGCCATAGCATGGTTGTAAATCGTTTTATTCTGTCCATTCCTTTGGAGTATGGTTTAAATCTTATTTAGTACGCTTAATGTTACCATACTATAGAAGCTGCTTTCTACTGTTTTGATTAGTGGTTAATTTTACTCGAGTGAAAATACTAGTTGGATGCTATTGTTATGGTGATAGACTTGATGGGTTCAATATAAAATAAGGGCTCATTTATGTAAGATTAGAGAAAAAAGTGATTTTGGCTGATTAAAGATACTGGAGTTGTCAGGGTAAAGATAACCAAATAGCTTATCAAAATAACGTAGAAGTAGATTATTTTTGACGCATCCTCCCTTCTTTACCCCAACAACTCTTATATTTAACCAACTAAAATAATTTTTTGTTAATTTTAAACTAACATTAACATCCCCTAAATCAAATCTCATGCGTGGCTGGAGTGCTGTAATTCTTGAGAATTTTCCCATTTTTTATGTACTATTCATTAGGAACTAGTGACCTGATGCTGGATATAAATTTAATAGGATTTTTCTATAATTTGATGCTGCGTACCAAGTAGGTCCCTATATTTATGCATTTTTGCAATTTTCCCCTTTTTTAAATTTATCTGCAGGTACCTGAGGAAGCTGTTGGATCTGCATAGCTTGTTCAAGAATGATTTACAGGTTATGTGGGAAGTCATTTAGTTATTTTTTTAAAAAGAACTTTATGTGGGAATCCTGATTCCTGATTGAGACTCTTTTGTTATTCAGTTTCTGGTTTGAGGGAGGTTATACCTCCTATCTCTAATCTGTGTAGGAATGTTAGTTCTTGCTTGATTCTTGTATCTGGCATTTTGGTTAAATGCTATACTTGTTACATTTCACTATACGGGAATAATATGATTTTCTCAGGGCTCCATCTGAGGAGAATTTTGGATTTTGGTGTAGCCTAATCAACGGCACAACAGAAACTAACTTGTGTTTGGTTTACATGTTGGACAAAATCTGAAGGTTTTTTTTTTTTTTTGGTTTCTATATTAAAAGGCGTGTAAAGATGTCTAAAGGGAAAACTTCCGTCAGCCCCGTTCCAGCAAGCAAATTTATTTTAGTCAACTACTAAAGAATTCTGAAACTTCACCTTTTGGACCAAAATGAAAGTAAGTTGTGTGTTAAACGACAATGATGCTTACTTTAAATTAAAATATACATTTAGTAATTTAAGTTTATATCACTTTGGATTCTATTTATAAATCTTTTTTGATCAAAAAATTTGGTTCTATTTATAAGTCCATTTTAACCAAATAAATGAGAATGTGACAATTTTGTCTATATTATTGTACCAATGAAAATAGAGAGAGAATAAAGAGTTAAAAGGTATCCATTTATAAATGAGGGTAAAGTTGAAAATTTACCATAATCATTACCCACCTTTACTTTTTTGGTATGAGTGATTTAGTTAAAATGACTTATAAATAGGATCAAAATTGTATCAAGTTTCTTTTTAGTCCTTTATATTTAAAAAGTGTATTTTTAGTCCTTAAACCTTAAAACCGTTAACATTTCTAACAGAGAATACTGATGAAGTGAATTTAAGATGGTGAGTCAACATTTAAATGAAGGCATATTAATTTGTAAATTGAAACATGTAAGTTAAAACAATTTAGAATAAAAGCTACTATCCTCCGGTCTAATGATAAGATATAGTTGACTTTTTTTGGAGAGATTGGGAAGGTAAATAATTTAATTAATCATTTCATATGTTGTGTATCTTTAGATTATATATTAATTTATTACTCAAACTAATTAGTTTTAGTTTGAATGAAAATACTCCAAAGTAATTTAATTAAAAAAAAAAGAAAATTAAAATACTTTAAAGTAATTTAATTAGAACCAAGTTTTGCCATTAATCTCTCTAAAAAAAAATTAACCTCAACACTAGTAGTGGGGATTTATTTACCCAAAATTATTCCTTGCTTGGTTTATCGTATCCAATTTTGATTACCACAAATGTGCCATCTAGAAGCTGTATTATTCTTTTAAAATATGTTTAGAACCAATTGCCATTAAATAACATATTTTAATTAACTTTTATTTTATATTGTTTTAATTTACTTATTTAAAATTAAAAATTAAGATGTCTTCATTTAAATCTGAATTATCATCTTACCTCCTCAATATGATACTTTCGGAGAATCTGCATTATTTGTTTAAGAATTCCCTAATTCATTTTGTGAATGATTAAAATGTCTTTGTTAACTGCCTTGTTCTTTTGAACCTATTTATTTGTCTCATAAATGTCTTCATTTGTCTTGTGGATATCTTATTTGTCTTGTGAATTCTTTTATTTATCTTATGAATGGCCAAAATATTTTGTTAACTTCCTAGGTTTTTTTTTTTTAATCCTTCTATTTGTCTTATAAATGTCTTTATTTGTCTTTGAATGACAAAAATGTTTTGTTAACTCCCTAAATTTTTTTGAATATCTTTATTTATCTTATAAATGTCTTTCTTTGTATTGTGAATCTCTTATTAAAAATAAAGCAAGAGTATGAATATCTTTTCATCACAAAACTTAATTTTATTTTAATTCAAAAAGGTGTAATGAAATTTTAGAATTCTTCCGGGATTAACTAAAATAAATTTGCTATCATGGGTTACTAAAATTTTCCCATGTTTAAATCATAAAATATATTTTTATCAAGTTTTTATTAAAAAAACTAATGGTTAATATAAAAATGAAAATAAGGTAACTAGACATATTTGATTAATTTATTCATTCATAATTTTTCTTTTAAATTGGGGACGTTGATTTTTTAAGAAATCAAATCCTTTGGTTTGCTATCTTGCCATGGCACTTGAAAATTTTTGTACTGAGTATTTTGTTCCTTTATACTACTAAGTGATATCATTAAAATTTTCATATAAATGTACAATTTCACTCTATTTATTATAGTATTATTGTTATTTTCTTGAAAAGTCTTTATTTAAAGTTGAAAAGTTGTTAAATTTTAAAAACAAAATTAATAGGGTTAAAGGTTCTTTTTTTATGAAAAATATTGAAAGTAACTTGTAAATAAAATAAGAGGAGTAGTTAATCTTTTTGAAATTACAAGTGCATGCACTAATGGGTTGAATTGCAATAAGTGAGACCAAACCTACAACCTCCCACTAGCATAGGCGGACGCGCCTATGTGACAAGGGGGCAAGTGTCCCCCCCCCCCCCCCCCCTTATTTGTTATTTTTTTTAAAAAAAAAAAAAAAAATTAAAGCTTTTATTCAAAGGTGATCCGGACATATTTTCTTCAAAGAATGTGGCACGGCTCACCTTGCATGGACATATTTTATTCAATCAGTTCACCTTGTGGACATATTTTACCATTGTGACTTCAATTTGGGAAAGATCTGCTTCCTTTTTTGAGATATTTTCCTAACATTTTGTTGCCTTTTTCTTTGTATTTTATGTGGATATTCGCAAAGACAAAAAATTGCTTGGAGCATGTAGGTTGCTAATTTTCCACCATAGACATTTTATGGCTAATACTTGCTCTTTTTCTTATTAATGATAATCAAACTTATAATTGATGACAAGTAAAAACCTTTTGAATCCTATATTATTTTTTGTGCTTTTGATGACAAGTGAAAAAAAATTTCGGAGGCAGCCCCCGCACCCCTCCCGTTAATAGTACCCCCCCCTTCCATAAATTTCTAGATCGCCCCTACCCATTAGTAAGGGAGTACCATACCATTAGGCTACAATACCAATTGGTAGAGGAGTAGTTAAGTTGGTTTAGCCGACTTGAAGCTCACTCAGATTTTTTTTTTTTTTTTCAGGTTTAATATCCTTTTTTGTGAATTGACAAACGATTATAACATTGTACCTAATGACCTATATTATCTTTTTCTGATTGTCTATATATTCATTTATTGTGATGTCCGCACTCCCTCCAGTGACTCACCCTCGGCCTCTGGACAGCTTTGACAAACTTGACGATGATGTTGGTTTTTTGTGTTTGTTTGGGATTTCATTGGTGACCCTTAAAAGTGCTTATTTACGTTTATCCTGGGGGACTCTTCATATACTTATCTTGTATATTGTAAATCACGATTGAAAAGTTACTTTTGTAGGCTTCCACTATTATTCCAAATAGGCATGTAAGGTAAGGTCCTTGACTCCCTATTTTTCCTATCTGTAATTATTCCTTTGTTATAATATTGATAACAAGGAATAGAATCGCCAAAATGAACTCAATCAAAGGGGGTGGGGGGCCTAATCTGTTTCATCGTATTCCCTTACCTAAAATATCTAGTTGGGTCTAATTAGTCATGTTTACTTTTCAAATTAAGGGAACAAGATGAATGAAATAGTACAGATAAAGATAACGAATCCCCCCTCCCCCTTTATAAACGAGGAGACTCCATTGTCTAGTATCTGACGCCTTTTATGGATCTGGCCTTTTCAACTATGTTAGATATTTAAACAACCGACTAGTCCAAACTCAAGAAGTGAGAGTACATTGTCTAAAGGATTATCTCCACTCCCGACAAGGGCGTCTTATAACGGGCAAAAGCACTTATAATCTTAACCAAACACTTGTTGGTAACTCCCAGGGGGCGTATTATAGGTCCTAACTCTATCATTCTCCCTAATCATGAATATTATCAGGTTAGTCCTGAGGAATTATAACATGTTCCCAAAAATATCATGTAAATTCAACTACAATAAAAACATTCCAAATCAAATAAACGATATTAAAATACAAGGGCCGTGAAAAAAATTTAAAAAGTGGGGAAAAATTGTTTATTGAAGAGATTATAGATGATATTCTATTTTTTTTTATTTAACCATTCTTGTACTGTATTAAATTGCTGTTGCCATTAAAAATGCCAATGGATAGGAATAATTCACACTACAAATATCTATGCCTTTTTTCTGCTGTAGCTATAATTTATTATTCACTATGCTCTCTTTCTCAATCAAATACTTTCCACCTCTGATATATATTATACTCCAAAGGCTGAACCTTTCAGTCTAAAGATTTTTGTTAGGTATGTTACATATTTGGATATAGCCTATTCAAATCAAATTAGGATAAGTTAAAAATATATATATACTCTTTTAACTAAAAAACATAATTTAAAATTTCAAACCAAAGATATTTACATTAAATTATTTAAAATTTAAAATTATTCTAAAATACTCAAAAAAATTAATTCTTTTTTTCAAGGGGTATCTAGGACGACAACTGAAAGAGATAAACTAAAGTAAAGCCGGTTCTCAAAGCTCTTATCCCACAGTAGATATCCACTGTTCTCTACAAAAGTTTGAAAAGGAATACCAAAGAGAAAGCCCCAACATGAAGACACTCATTTAGATATTCTCCGCCTCTAACTCAAACACTACTTCAAAAATGGCAAGAGAACATGCAATCCTTTCCTACTTTTACTAGCATTATTGGTAATTGACAATAATGAGGGTCCCACTGTCCCCCCACGAACATTTCATATCAGAAAGCAATGAAAAAGTCCAAACCCACCCCACCATAACTACTGCATCTCACTCTACTTCCCCTTCCCCGTATGTTCCTTTTCTTTTTTTGATATTATCATTTGGTATCCGGTTTGGGGTTCCTGACTGCTCCTTTTAATACAAGTGACTCCTATAAGACTTGAAATCGAAACCCTGAAAGGTCTAACGAAGCCTTACACCGCTAGACCAACTCTATATTAGCTATATTCCTTTGTTCATTCTCAATGGAGGACTTGGAACTTATAGGGGAATGCCATGTTTGCCATACTTTAAATTTACCACCTCTCTTCTCTCTGTGTGTGTACACTAAGAGATAGATATGTTTAAATTTTGTGTTTATGTGTGCGCGCTATATAATAAGAACTCATCAATCTTGAAGAATGAAATTGATAAGATGTCAGCTCATCGGCAGGGCATTATATCATTAAGGAGACAATTTTATGTAATCATGTGCACGTAATGGGTGCTAAACTTTATAAAGTGTATGTGTTATCTTCAAAAGTCCAATTTCCAGAAGTGGATATCATACTACCATTATATCTTCAACAAATTTTAAAGAATTCGAGCACAAAGTTTGATGAAGTTTATATAATATAAAACTTCAAACTGGGCCTACACTTAAAGGTCTAGTCAAATGCTACTCTCATGAATAATTGAAATTCAAAAGTTCGGAAATAAACAATTTCAATTCATGTACCAGTGGCCTAAGTGGAAAAACATGGAGACTCCATATTAAGACCTATCATATCCACCCTGCTCACAAAAAAGATCAGCAGAAAGATTTGTTACATGATATGTGAGAAGCACACATGGCAGGCAGTTCAAATAAGGTGTGATTTGATTTGACAATGGATGGAAATGTTTTACTATTGTCCACCTTGTGTTTTTCCTAAGTAGGCAATAAGGAAGAGAACTGTGTGAGGATAAAAGGGGAAAAAGAAGAAGGATGAAAGTGGAGAATCCTAAGATTGACAAGGGCAACAGTGAAGCTGATACAAGCATTGTTCCCTGAAGCACCAAGCATCACTAGGTGGGGCCATTGATTATTTTGAGATAAAATTAAAACACGTCCGATTTTACTTCCTTTACCCTATGATGCCCCAATCCATTTATCTTTCTCTGCTTTTATCTAACCTTTAAAAGGGATTCCAATAAGCATTTCCTTCAATTCTACACCCTCTGGGGTTTCAAGTTTTAAACCTGAAACTCAGCATTTGGGATTTTTGGGAGATACCAACATGATCATTCAGGGAGATGAAAGAACTTTCATAACAACCAAAGAACAAGCAAGTGAAAATGAAGATCCTGAAGAGTGGTTAAAGCTGAACCTGAGACTAGGAGGCAAAACTACTCAACTCTCTACAGATTCTCAATCATCAAAATCAGCAGCCACAAAAGTTTTCTCCTGCAACTTCTGCATGAGGAAGTTCTTCAGTTCACAAGCATTAGGGGGTCATCAGAACGCGCACAAAAGAGAAAGAGGAGCAGCAAGGAGATGCCAATCTCAGAAGTTGATGATGACCACGATGGGATCATCATCCATCAAATCGGCATTTCATCGAACCCTTGGTGTGCAGCCCCATTCACTCGTACACAAGCCATCATCAAGCTGGAATGGAACTACAATAACGGCATCAAGCTTTCAAGAATATGCAATGGCATGGGCTTCACCTTTCATGGGTGAGGATCAAAAGGATTTGGTATGGCCAGGAAGCTTTCGTTTGGATCCACCAGAGCAAGCCAACGAGGCACCACAAGAATCGCTCAAGCTTGATTTAGAGCTCAGACTCTAACAGTTTTTCAGGCTGAAAAAAGACTGGCTCGTGAATTTAAGCTTGAAAGCTGAAACATTCACTGGCAGGAGATGCATGACAACGAAGAAATCAGTACAGTACCTCTCCTTATGATGGTTCTACGTAGGTGATGATGCTAAGAGATTTATACTTTGTACTTCTTATTCGCGTTTTAACTTCAAGCTTGAAAATCCAATTTTCTCGATAATGCGACGAAGAGATAAATAAACTACATATTCAGTCGTTCATCAATTTCACTTTCAAATCGATCAACTAAAGAACATATATACGTGCATATTTGGTAGAAACTGTTGTTTACTATGTATAAGGTAAGTTTGTGAGAAAAGATAGAAAATATATTTACTTAATTCAATTAAATCAAGAAAGTTAATCGAATTAATTAATATGATAATGTATTTTCTAAAATATCCTAATTATCTTCCTCAATTCCTTCCTTCATTCTCCTTCAAGTATCAATAAGAATAAATTAATAAAAGATTAATAAATATGAAAAAAAAAATATTTTATACTCTATATTTAATATCAAGATCAACTCATATATTAAAAACATGAAAGAGTACTAGGTATTTAAATTATTTTATATGCTATATGCATCACACATGAGTATCACGGACCTTTTTTTATATTTTATAGTGAAATGAATTATCACCAAAAATTGAGTAAATTATATAGTTGATATTTATCTAGTATTAAAAGTATTATTTTTTGACTTTCTTAAACATTCAATATATGTTAGTACAACTTTTCATGCTATTCATGACATAAGAACATGCTGGAATAGTAGCATATGTACTTGCTTCGTTTAGCTTTGATCCACCTCTCTTTTTACTACTTGAAGATAAACATATATAGATAAGAAAATAATTGAATAATGTGAAAAAATATGGATAATTAGCATATAACCAAAATATATATATATATATATATATTGAAATTGAACTGAATTCATTTTTATGCATTATGAGGAATTACAATAAGTATTGGGGGGGAAAATAAAGAAAAAAACTTACAAATACGAAGATGGAGAGCCTTTACCTCATGATGGATGGACCATTATTAGCAAGTGGCAACAGAATAAAATCAATGAATTTGGAGAAAAATCTAATCAAAGGGACCTTTAAAAAGTTCATCTTTAAGTTATAATGAGGGGCAAGTGATGTTAATTACAATAATCCGGATTGAGAGTTAGAGTAACGAGAAATAATTAAAGACTTTTTTTATCAATACAACTTAAGTATCCTCTTATTGGATACAATCATATTTAAGACATTACCGGATATTAAATGCAGATACCCCTCCAATGAAAATTTGACCATCCCTTACAATCATAGTCTGACTTAATATGAGGGACTAACCCTTACAGCTAAACTCAAATTCCGTTGGTATGATTAAAGAAATTAGTAACGAAAGGAAAGGCACTCATTCAATGGAGCCCACCTTAGTTTGTCCAAATCTGTGAGTGGTGAGCTGATTTGGAGAAAAATGATAGAAGTCGAGTTGCATCCTAAAGTAAGTACATTTTACTATTCTCCTCATTTCCATTTTAATGTTGTCTTTTGGTATCATGCGAAAGAATCAAAGAACAAACCGACAAATTTACCAGCTCGATGCCACTTCCATTCTTCCATTTTTGCACAGATATAACAAACCCCTCAACATAATATAACATCTCAAAAGATTTTTATCAAATAGCTTTCTTCCCACAATTTACAACACAAGACGGGAATATATATATATACACCCACAAAGTTGTCGTAATTTTTTTCCCAAGAACAAGAAACTTGAGTTGACCTTGATGCAGAAATAGCTGCTAACATTTACTAGGTAAGATTGAATATCATGAACCTATTATGGCAATAAATGCTTGAAGTATACAACTAAGCTGTCTACATATTCATGTATTTCACCTTCTGTAATGAAAGTCAACCCCTCTGCCTTAATTTGGGTGAGGGAGAGAAATGTTGAGAAGGTCTAAACAGGGAAAATTGACGAAAATGAAAAACTAGAAATAGTGTCTTCAGGAGGGACATGCTAAAATTGAGCCACCTTATCTGAATCTATGAAAAATCATCAAACAAATTACAAATGGTACATTTTTGACATTTCCGTGAATCCATCTGACAGGATCTCAATCTAGCAGAAGATGGATCATCACTTCAAATTAGTTGTCCAAGGCACTGATCAAGTTTGATTTCCTCAATATGAAATTCATTTTCTCTTCCTTGTTTTCATTTTGTGATTTCTTTGCACTTCACCAGCTCCAGGTGAGTGAACAGGAGGACTTGTTGCCGCACTATCAATGTTTATATTTGCCCCAGATTCCTCAGTATCTGTATTTTGCTTCCTCTTTCTAGAGCTTTGGGATTTTGATTTCTGTATATTATTCCCCTCCTGAGGCACTGGTTTTGAGTCCCTCTTCTCATCACCAGGTACTATTTCATTTTCAACTCCGCTGGAAGTGGCACCCAGTGAAGCACTTTTACTCGCCATGGCTTCCATACGTGGGGAATTCCGAAAGCTCCAACGAGCATTCTCAAACCATTTGCTAACCTGAAAATGAAAGGGAAGGATTAAATAAGGAGCTTATATTAGAAGGCTAGAAAAAGCAATTAACTGTTAAGAACAAGAGATAGGACCTGGTTGAAAGTAAGTCCAAGTTCTTGTGCTAAGCTTTCTTTTGTGGCACGGTCTGGGTACTGATTTTCTTTGAAGTTTTTGTGAAGTACCTGAAGACACAAATCCAGTCACTGTAAAGGAAATCCTTCTTTTTAACATGAATTTAAATGTATTCTTCTGTTTGCTTAGTAGTGAAAGAAGAAACAGAAATCAAGCACATATACATCTAGAGGCTCTAAGTAAAGGTGCTATTATGAACATATCTGGAGGGCAGAATTTAATTTTAAAGACATTCAGTCATGATCAGAAGTGAGGAGGACAGTAGCTGTGCAAATCTAACACTTGAAAGCGGAACTGTGTAACCAAGATAACAATGCACCATACCTTTACTACATCTTCCCCAAGTCTTTTGTAGGTTGAAGATCCTCGTTTTTTGTCATTTGAACCAGCCCTCTTAGAGCCTTCAAGTGATTTAGTGGGTGAATTGTCCATATTTTCAACTTTAGTTGGACGAGTATTACTCCTAGGAGTATTTTCAGTTCCTTTCTGCATATGATCCGGTATTGTGGTTTTCCCATTTGGTGACACTGATGGCCCTTTGCTAGTGACTTTCTTTTTCCTACTTGAAGCAGGACTAGCAGTCCAATCTTCATCATCGCTAGTATCAGATGAAGCATTTTCGTAGGTCTCCTGTAAAAGGAACAAAGATAGCTAAAACTCGAATATAGAGAAAAACAGACAGCGAATGCAGAATCTTTGACTAGCATTATAAACCATAAACCATGAAAGGTAACTTACATCATACAGTTTTTTGTAGTCCAACCTTTCAATTAGTCTTTTCCCAGAAACAGGAGTGGAATCTTCTTCACCAGGGTCTAGCTCTGGCAAAGATGATGCAGGTACAGGATAGTTATCCTGTCTAGATAATGCATTACCCTTAACTACATCAGCAAGGTCCTCAGAATCAGACGTGAAATCAGAACTTGAACTTTCTTCAGCTACATCTTTCTCATGATCTACAGCATTTGGATCATAATCATTGTCCTCTGAATCTTCAGAAGGAAGGCCCGAGTATGGATCCTCATTACGTGAAGCCCCCATTTTCTCAGAAGCAGAAGCATCTTCAGATTCATCAGAACTTGACTTGCCTCCTTCAACGTCCTCATCTTCTGCAACATCAGGATTATAATCATCATCACCGGAATCATCAGATGGAAGTCCCAAGTTGTCATCCACTTTATTTCCAGCAGCTGCAGCTGCCTCTGGAAAAACCCTCTGAACAGCAGCAACACACATAATGAGGAAAGTAAAATCCAGGAGTAATGACTAAGGAGTGGACAGAGGACAAAATTTCCCACTGACCTCCCAGGAATCACAAATAGAGAGGCTTGTTCCAAAGGAGTCATTAAGGAGATCAAAACAGTCATCCTTGCAATCACATCCCGGGCATAGCCAACCCTCATCATCAGGTGGAACTGTATGCCAGAAAAGCATTTACATAAATGTTTATAAAGTTTGCAAGCACTAAATGATCAAATCAGGTGGTTAGAAGCTTACTATTCTCAGATAACAATGGAGGGTCCAAACAGAACTGGTGAAATCCACGATCACATGCACCATCACAAAGTATTATATCATTACCAGTGATCAAGTCTTTGGACCTGCATTTTGCACAAAATATCTGACAAAAAATTTCAAGTCAGCAACACAGGTCTAGAGATCAAGTATAGATTACAATCCTGGAGAATTGATTTTCCATTTAGGAATCAAACATAAAAGATCAACCTACATCCTCACTGCAAATCTCTCCTTCAGAATCAAACAAAGATTGTGGAAGCCTCCCTTCAGCACATAGTGTATCCAAATGTCCAAACAAATCCCTAATTTTCAATTTAAAACTGAGTATTTTAGACTTAGCACGTTGAAGCTCCTTCTCAGGCTTTAATTTTTCCAGGCTGCAAAAGAAATAAACAGTGAAATTAAAAACAAAATAAAAACTCCATGTAGGTTAAAATATATAGGGGGAATAAAAAAATAAAACAATTTTCATAACTGAATGCAAAATCACAATAAAGTTATGTTAGAATGATCAATTGACAATGTCTTAAGTTAGCAAAAAATTAGTTCAAAAATACACTATAGTTTTGCCTTTAACATAACTTTTGTTTTGCCTTTAACACTGGAACAGTTATCTTTCCCTTTATCACTAGGTCTGAATAAAAGCAGAAATAGACCATGTCAAGAACAAATTTAGTTACTCCTGTTCCAATATATGATTCCAACAACAATACTATAGTTTACTTGTTTACTTAATGTGAACAAGAGGCAGGAAATAAATTGACAAAGGACCAAAAATAAATTACTCTAGAACTAGCAATCTGTTATACCATTTCAAAATCCACCGTTTCATGTCATAGAGTTGACAGCATATCAGAAAGGAAATGGGAAAGACAGCTAGACACCAAATCAAATAATCCCAAGCACATGAAGCATTTAAATTATATTTCATAATAAACATTTGCAACTTTTTTTTGGACATACATATAAATATAACTCAAAAGGTACATATGTATTGATCCTGGCAAATATGTACATGGGTTGACGCATTCTTGAACTATAATTGTGAGAACAAGGAAGGCATAAACAAAATGCACTCCACAAGGTATTAATGAAATATAATCCTTTACTCTTAACTGGTCAAGTAACAATTAAATGATAACACACGATACCATCTAAATAAAATGAAAACCCAAGCCAGCGCCTTAGTAGTGCAGTGACATGGGAGCTTGGCTCCCCTCCCCCATGTCCAGGGTTCGAACCCTGCCCCCTCCCCTACTATGTGTATAAAAAAAAAAAATGAAAACCCAAGTACCCACGCTTTTATTAAAAAGATTTAATAAAAAATCAACACAAAAGAGCTGGTCTTGAAAACACCACAAGAAAGCAATTCATTTAACTCAAAAGGTAAGTTGAATGTTTTCTCTAAAAAAAAAAGCAATTTATAAGGAAATTGAGAATGGAGTTTTTAAAAAGGTGCTACATAAACTCTAAAGGCCACTATAAATGTAGTATCATTTAATTTTCTCAGCAATTAAACAAATATAAATGATATTCTAAATTAGAG
This sequence comes from Acacia acuminata, assembly GCA_019022655.1. Taxonomy (NCBI): domain Eukaryota; kingdom Viridiplantae; phylum Streptophyta; class Magnoliopsida; order Fabales; family Fabaceae; genus Acacia; species Acacia acuminata. The sequence goes on from JAFJYI010000199.1 coordinate 1,103,884, forward strand.
GCTAAGATCCAAGGTAGATCAGGATGCAAAACTCATCCGAAAATAGAATACAACTTAACCAAATAGCATCATAATTAGCAGAGTTTACACACCTATATCCTTTCCAGCCCTCACCAGAATAAGCATCAATCAAGTTCTGCTCATAGCTCACTCGACTTAAAAAATATCTTAGGCGTGCTCTGATTCTTGAAAATTCATCTGTCACTCTCCTTCCTCTACCCTTATTCTTCCTGCGTTTTCTTCTATTTTCCACAGCATGATCCAAATTAACCGGATCAGTGTTTGATTGGGGTGGTTTAGGTTTTTCACGGACCCTAGACCGCAAAACTCTGTCACTACTTCTTAGCATGTATTTTTTCTTCAATGATGTTGCAGTTCTTCTATCCTTGCCTCCTAACCGGGCACGACTTGCCCGTTTGGAGTTTCTTTGCAAAGAGTTAGGACTACTGCCCTTGGCAACGTCTTGAGAAGGTGGATCTAATTGTTCATTTGCACCACTTATTTCCACAGTTTCATTATGAACATTTTGGGAGGCCTGCTCATATTTGCTATGGGATTCATCGTTCGATAAAGAACCAGAAACCTGTTTTAAAGTATTATGCTGAAAGCATGAACTTCCTCCATTCTGGCAACTATTTTCTAAGTCAAATTGCAATTGCATTGGCAATTGAATGACAGAATCTCCAGTCATGCCGTCAGAAACTGTAAGTTGTTTTCCATCAAGAAGAGAGCTGGTTTCCCCAGTACCTAGGACCCTTTGTTCATTGTTCAAAAAGTCAGAGCCAGTCTGATTAGTTTTCTCAGACATCTTAAAATGAGCAGTTCTGGAAGGAATTGTATGCAACTGTTCTGAGGCATTATCGATATGGCACATTGACTTTCTAGTTTCACTACCCGTGTGATCTGAGGAAGCATCCATGCCAATAGCATTGCCCAGTTCTAAAGTATTATGTTGAAAACTTGAACCTTCTTCAGTTTGACAACTCTTGTCTAAGTCACATTGACGTTGTGCAGGAAGTTGAATAACAGAATTCCCAGTCACGCCGTCTGAAGGTGATTTTTCATCAAGAAGAGAGGTGGTTTCCCTAGTACCAACAACCCTTTGTTCATTGTCCAAAGATTCAGAGCCAATCTGGTTAGTTTTTTCTGGCAATTCAGAATGTGTAGCTCCCGGATCAATTGTACTCAGCTGGTCTGACATATTGTTATGGTCCGTTAGCTCCCTGGTTTTGCCTCTCATTTGATCTGACGGTGGCTCCATGCTGATAGTATTGGCCTCTAAGGTATCATGTCGAAAGGATGAACCTTCCCCATTCTGCCAACTCTTGCCTGAATCACTTTGCATTTTGAACATTTACATCAATACATGAAGAGCAAAACAATTGATATGCATTACAATGTCCACAATTCTCTTGATCATAGTCTGCAATGAAGATGATTCATCTGCGGGAAAAAAGATAAGCAAATCCCTTCAGCTATCTAATATTTGTCAATTCAACATGCTACTTCGAAAACCAGCGTGCATTTGAGAAGAAGTTCCTACACGTGCATCATTGTATATCCTAAGCTCAGTTAACTTCATCAGAGTGTGAGAATTAGACAGTAATATGTATAGAATAATATTATAGCTAGTAAACAACTGCATTCTTTTTGTAACGTCAACGATAGATAACTGTCAGAAAATTCTCAACTAGATAGAGATGCAAGGAATATGCACAAGTCGCAACAAGAAAAATCTAAGCCACTAAACATATTGAAGGTGAGAGTTGGAGGAGCAAAGCCACATCAAGTCATCAACAGCTCAAAGTTCAAGCTAAAAATACTAACCAACTGTTCCCGGCTGCCCGCCAAAATCAACTAATGCATGGAATATTAATATATTTCAAATGCTCAGTGCCATTCGCAGCCTATAAAATCCGAAACTCAACAGTGCATTGGTTTGTAAGAGATGAAAAAATGAATAAAACAATACTCCACAATATACGCCACAAAGTGCGGTCTATTCATGGAAAAATTTGAGTAGGAATGTCATATTCTAAGCTGGAGAGCCAAGTTTGCAACTTCTTGAGCACAAAAGTGTTCAAGTTATTAGCCCACACTAATAGGGAAACAGAAACCCACCACTAGAGAATCAAAAACAAGAAACGAAGCAAAATCAGCCGTACCCGGAGGATAAAGAACATTACTTTCGGCAGCTAAGTAATAGCAAAAAGGAAATTAAACTAAATCAGAAACTTACGTTATCGATATGAATCAGACAGTAGCCTCCGCGCCCAATGGAGAAGGCGGTGAGAGGAAGATTGAATGGTTAGCGGAAAAGGAGGAATTCGATTGGGGTTTTGGGTTTGGGTTTGGATCCAATGCGTTATCCAGAGAGTTGAGAAAGCCAAGGTAGAAAATCTGAGCCACCGTCGAAAATTTCACCAATTTACAAAAGTAGGGCTCAAAATTAAATTCAACTGTTTATATGTCGCGCCCGCGGCGTTTTCGCGTCTATGCGGTGCTATTTCATTTGAAACTTGAAAGAAATCCCTAGTCCTTGTCCATACCCTCGGGCGGGATCGAGAATAAAGTAAGTTCGGCTACTGATTGAAGGGCAATAATTATATTTAAAAAAATAGAGGACGTATAATATGTGTTAGAAAATGTTCCTTTTCCGCGTATAATTATACTTTTTGTGTTTTTCCATAAATTTTTTACCTTATTTTTTTTCCATAATAACAGATAGAGAGAGACAATACTGGTATTATTACAGAAGAAACATTTCTAAATCCAAGATTAAAACTAATTAATTTGAGATATTATGGATAAAAAAAATTCCACCCTCTAAAAAAGTAACATATAATTTAAATCTAAATAAATAAAATATAAAAAACATTAAAATAAAAAAAATGTCTCACCCCTCTATTAGAGGGATGAGCATGTACGGAGGAAATGAGAAGCACATTATGTGCTCCCAAATCATATGAATGTATGCATAATAAAAAGGACTAATTCCACATTGATCTAGGACTAAAAACTACTATTAAAATATGAAATGAATTTTTTAAAAAAATTAGCCAGTAGTTATCTTTTATATTGACAAAAATATTGTAAATCAATTTAGGTGGAGTAATGAACTGCGCAGAGTTTTAGGACTATCTTGAATTGAATGAATATTATACCATCTATGACTGGGAACAACCTTTCTTTTTTGGACTAAGACTGTGAACAACTTAACTTTCTATTAAAAAAAATTTATTTATATTAAAGAATATATTAAATGAATGATTTATATTGAACAGATGTTGATTAATAATCAGGGTGATGGTGCAGACGCGTGTAATGGGTATCAAGAATTTTGAAAACGATTTCTTTGGGCTAATAAATTCGCCAGTTTCAGTGAACCCGAAATCTATAGAAAGATTCTATTTCTATATATCATGCTACTGCTTATTTATCTACATTTTGATTGGTTTCTTTTCCATTTATTCACACTTATGGAGCATTTGCTCTTATTCCGACGAGCACGTATATATTAGGTTGAGGCTGCTCATGAGAACTTTTAAGTTTCAGAGCAGAGGAAACTACGTGCAGGGCAGACTCAACCTGTTATAGAACCCCAATGAATATTCAGTGTTTTCAAATGCCTTTTTCGGTTTGCCAAAAAGAATGACACGATTTGGTCAAACATTAAATATCATAGGGAAGAAAAGAAAGTGAAAGTACATATGATGATATAACATGGCAAACAAAATAGCCAAAAATTACAAGAAAGAAATGTAAGACTGGGCAAGTATGATGCACATCGAAAAGTTTACATTCAACCCTCGACAGGCCATACAGAACACGAAACCTTTCTGATGCTGGTTCCCAACTATAATTGCAGATCATGACAACTTGTCAATCTCAAAACTCTCAAATTTCCTTCTACCTGATAAATATCATTTAACATAACCGAGTGATAATACCAAATGATATCACTGAAGTATGATCCTCTATGAATCAAGCACAATATCTAGAATCCTGATGACAAATTTTCATTGGCACCCAACAAGGAAGTGGATGAGAATATATATTGGACGTGTAGCCGAAGTGCTAGTCTTCCTGGAGAACCAAGTAAAGAACTTATCAGGAAATGCAAGTTATTCAGAGTCTGATGAGTCTTCCCTACTGCTCTGTCGGACACTTCTGGTTTGTGCATGGGACCTTGCATGACTAGCTGATGATTCACCCTCAAAAGAGATGACTTGGGCTTTAGCCAACCTTTCCTCCAGTTCCTCCGTGCTAAATTCGTCAGTATTACCAAGTTGATCAAATCCCACCTAATCCATACAACAATATGAAGAGTGAAAACCCCTTAATGCCTAACAAGTATGGCAATACACATACACACTCTCAAACAGACGTACCACATAGTCATCAACTTTGGCGTTCTTTATAAGGGCAAGAGTTGGAAGAACAACGATCTTGAGCCTCTCAGCAAGGAATGGACTTTTCTCAGCATTAATTTTCACAAAACGTGTCTCAATATGTTTCTTTGCCAAAATATTTAAGTGCTTGTCCATGACCTGCAAATAAACTGCAAACATTAAATTTTTCTCCAACTAGTCAATTGCATACAGAAAACCACCATGATAAGAAAAGCACAAAATTCGCAGGGGTCATTACTTCTTTACAATTTTAACATGCCAGGTTGAGATTCAAATTGAGGCATTATATGGCAGAGTCTAAGCCTACTTTCTACAACAGTGATGATAATTGCAGTGCTGTTAAAACTTTGAACAATCCCATGGGCATGAATAGGTGTATATATTTCCAAGTTCCAATGCTGGTCAAAGTGCATTCATAGCATCAAATTTGAGACATCAAACAATATTTGTAGTTGTACTTGAAAAAGCCTATATGGTCAAGGAATGGAGAGAAGTAGCTAGTGAAGCAAGAGGACTACGAGTAAATAAAAGCTATATTGTTTTCTGTTTATGTAAGCCCAAACTACTTGCTGGACGCTTTGGTCGGAAAAAAATTCAAATATTCAATAAATTAGACAGTGATGTTAACAGACTACGAGTAAATAAAAGCTGAAATATTGTTTTCCAAAAGCGGACATTCAAAGTGCCTAATAGAAGAAAAGATATTAAGCTCTTAATACAACATCAAGGTGCTTTATCTAACATCTCTTCTCCTCCATCTAGAAAAACTTGTTTTGCTAAGATGGATTAGAGACTAATGCTACTACTCAAGATGCCGTATGAACTCCCACCACCAAACAAAATAATAATAATAATAATAATAATAAAATCGCGAATGGGGTAATATCCGTTGCTTTCAGCTGAATTAAAAGTATCATGCGGTTCCGAGGGAACATCCTATTTTGACAGGCAAGGAGATACATTATCGTGTTTGTAATCAAAATTTGCGTTCAATATAGATATTGCCCAAATTCTCACTGTTCTGCAAACAAGTATCAAGTATGCTTATCACAAGTTTTAATTGATTAAATAACACAAACCAATTTGACAAGTTGCAATAACTAGAAAAGGGTGGAAAACGAACTCCAAGATTAATTCTCCACGTAATAAAAGCCGAGAAGTTCCGAAAGAAAGGAACGAATCTGTACCTTACATGGCCAGTTTTCACGGTAGAAATGGCAGACGACGCGCTCGCTGGCCTTGACGATGGAGAAGAAGTCTTTCTCAGCAGGAATCTCAGAGTATTCTCCGTGTCCGAGAGAAATCCATCGGCTCCGCTTCTCTGCCATCTTCTTCATCTGCTGCAGTCTCCGCTCCCTCAACGCCTCCAGATCGTCGTCATCGAGTCGTTCCAGGGCCGCGATCTCCTCATCGATCTTGTCCTCAACCGCCTGAGCCACCGTCAGCACCTGCTTCTCGATGACTTCTTGAATCTTAGGGTTCGCCATCTGCGAAATTCAGAGCAAGATCTCTCCTTCCCTCTCTCCTTTTCAAACGGGAACGAGCCGGTACAATGGCCAGAAGAGGGAGGAGAAGCTCAAGGTGAGACGGAGGCCATAATGTGATGTCGTTTTAGTGTCGCAAATTGCAAGGGAAAATGTTTGGGCCATCTTTCAGGGCGAGGCCATCATGTTGGCCCGCATCCATCGGGCTTACAGAGGAATTAAGAATATACATTGCCCAAAAAGGGTAAATTGGAAATGATAACGGATAATATTTTAAGATTAGTTTTTAGAGAATAGTTTTTACGATTTACGAGATAAATATATCAGAAGAGTTTTGTTTTGATTTAAGAAAAAGAGTTTCTAAAACCACGGTTTCAAAGTTACTCAAACACTCTCCACCCAAAAAAAATTGAAGTACCAACAGAGTTAAATGTAGCACTAGAAGTTACTCCCTCACAATATAATATAGCAACTAAAATTTCAATTCTTTTTGAGAAAAGTGCCCATATCAACTTCGAATAGGATTGCATCCAGCAATGGGATACATACACTTAAAAATAAAATTTCTAAAGAACTACAATGCCCCTTTTAAATCTTTTAAATGCATACACATCCCTCAATCCCTGTTTTTAATATATTTTAAATGCATATCCATTTCTCATTCCTCTTTAAACTATTTCACTTTTCAGCATTCTTTATAGTATTTAAGAAGTGCAAATGAAATGACATTATGCATCTAATAATTTTCATGAAAATGACTGTTCAAAACGAAATAAACGTTATTGCAGTTGGGATGACATCAGACTCCAGACCCTGTTTTTTTTTTTTTTTTTTTTTTTTTCCAGAGCAGACACCAGATTCTATCAGAGCTATATGTGACTTTGACGTTCAAACCCATCAAGGGTGAACCTTTTCAGAAGAAGAAGGCCGAATTGTAAGCAAATTAGGATCACTCAACTATAAAATGTTGGATTTGGACCTTTAACCCAATATCTGAGGTCCACTCCTTCAAGCCCACTCTGATTTCTGTCAAGAAGACCACTATCATGGTCAGGGACGGAGCTTCATTGATACAAGGGGGGCCATGGCCCCCCCAAAAAAAAAAAAGAAAATTGTGTAGAATTTTTATATGGCATGTTGGTCCGTCAATTAGATAGAGTGGAAAATAGCGATACTGTCGTCTAGCTCAGAACGAAGGTGGGTAGGATTCACAGGTAATAATAAATCTGTTGTTGTTGTTGTCAGAAATGTCTGGTGGGGGTGTAGCATAGTGTGGTTCAGAAGAGATTTGAGGGTGGAGGATAATTCGACGCTGACGACAGGAATGAGAACAGGAGCTGTGGTGGTTTTTATATGGGCGCCTGAAGAAGAAGGTCAATATCAGCCGTGAAGGGTTTCCAGGTGGTGGCTCAAACATAGTGTCTTTCTTTCCAGGTGGCGGTTTTTGTCCTGTTTGATCTTTCTTTTGAATTAGTGTCTTTCCTTTTATTTTCAATTTTTGAATTAAGTATTTAAATTTTGAGTTCAGATGCACCGATTGGTAATGCATAACAATTCAACCTATATGAGGACACAAGTGGGGATAAGATGGAACAACTTATCATAGAGGGGATTTGAGGAAGTTCATGATTTTTAGATAACTAGATCACTTTATTTACTCAAATTATTATATTCTTGGGCAAAAATCATATTTCTAATTCCTTGGTTCAGAAATATGAAAGAAATAAGTGTTAGAGACTGGGGTTTGGTCTTACTTGATGATTATGATCTCATGATTCTAGTATACGATTCAACTTTTTTGGTGGCAGGTACTTTGATTACCTCTTCCACGTCGACTTTGAAACTTATAGGTTTTGTAGGGATTAAGTTTAAGGTCTCTAAAATCCAAGATACATTTGGCCCCCCCAAATTTTTGTCCCAAGCTCCGTCCCTGATCATGGTGCCAACATAAAACACTTCCAAGGGGCCGGTCTTCACCCTAAAAGGGAGAAGGTTCAATACCTACTGATCAATATGAGGGTCTTGTTGGTGGGCGATCAAATACGCTGTAAGCATTTCTTTGAGCTCGAAGGCAATTCTACCCCCACCTAAACTTTTCTATATCAAAAAACATAAAACACTTCAAGAGAATTCCTATCACCGGTCGTTAATAGAAAATCTAGGGAAAATTCTTTTCATATCCGAAGGGATCAAGAAAATGCTAATATATATATATTCCTAAGGAAAATTCAAAGGTAAGAAAAGTCCTAAAGAATTGTTAATGCCACAAATAAAAGTTGTTGATCCCACAAAGAGTTGTTAAGAGGTTTTTCGATATCCGAATTTCTCTTGAGGCTTTTTTGACATTTTATTGGTCCCTTGGGACCTAAAAGGAATTTTCTCTAACATATATTACCTCTGGTCCTAATTATAAAATCAAGTTGACTTTTTTTGGAGATATTAAAGTAGCTAAATACGTTATTTAATCATATCATATGTTGTATATCCTTATATTATATATTAGTTTATTAGTAAAATTAATTAGTTTGGGAAAAAAAATACTCTAAAGTAATTTTGTTAGCTTCTTTAATCTCTTTAAAAAAATCAATTTAGTGATCTTATAATTAGGATGAGGGGAAGTGAGTACAAAAGTTTAACATAAAACACTTCAGGAGAATTACTCAAACGAAGAGTTTTGTATGATCTGAGTTATGATATGAGACCCTATCAGTTGAAAGAAAAATTAGAACTTTAGAAGTGATGCATGGGATGAATATGCAAAAAGACTAAATACTCCACGTCCACTGGCTGTGTTTATCAATTTTATCAAAGATATTTTAAGGAGTAATAAATGGAGGTATGAAACTTGGGAATGGAAATGACAGATGAATAACAAAATATATGGGCCCCTACGTTTGAACGCGAGAGCAAGTGGAAAACAGAGAATTGAATGGAAGAGAGAAAAGAAAGATGTTGACCAAATTGACCCCTCTCTCTCTCTCTCTCACACACTCAGTTTGGTGGTTTATAAGGGTGAAAGTGGTTAGGTGTAAAGCTGAGAAGCTAGAGTCGTCAACCAAACCAGAACCTATAAAGAGTCGTTACGTGAAGAAGGTGGTGATGTTTCATGTCTCTCTATCAATGTGACGATATTTTTAAGGTGACTGGCCCAATCAAAATCTGTGTTCCACGTGCTATGACGTGTAACACCCAATATCTGTTTTTAGTCTATGTAGCTCATTAACAACATAACCTATACATTGGCCCACCTCCTTCTCTATCCATGGCCCAACTCAAATTCAAAATCATCATCAATCAAATTCAAATCTACTGGGTAGGACACCTTAGGATTCGATTCTAGAGTTGGTTAAAATGTTGGAGAAAGCGATTCTGCGCCATGAAGAACGATAATACAAACTAAAAAGTAAAGGTATGTGTACATTTCTTAGTCCTAAATTTTTTGCAGAGTGGGCAAGCGTGCTTTGCTCTAAAACGTGGGTGAGTCAACCCCTTTCCTAAAATTTTCATATAAAAAAATCAAATCAAATTGCATTTTATCAAGCCCCACTCCACTCTAGCAAAATGAGTTAGTCCTTAAGATTCGAATTCCATTATGAGAGGTAATTCACATTTGATATATGACAGTGTCTCTAATAACATTATCTCTAATAAAAATATACATGTGTTTATAAAAATAAAATAAATAAAAAATCCATTGCATTTTATTGATTGGTCAGATCTAACAAAAGTGTTCTAATCCATCATAACATGAGGGAACCAAAATTCAAATTCTTTCTAGACGAGACATTTTGTTTTTTTGCCAGTGTCTTAAACAGAATTGACCGGGAGATTGACCAAAATAATTTAAAAAAATTACAGATTAGAGCAGATTGGAAACATTTTACCAAAGTAATGCAGTTTGTGGCGTTTGACAGACTCACACGACTAATGGCGCAGAACAGGTTCACGTCACTAACACATACTGACAAATTTTATGTCAGTGGCGCACAGGAAATTCACACCACATGGCGTGAACAACATTCACGCCACTGTGGCATGAAAAAAGTGGGATCAGACCCACTCAATTGGGTCTGATTCCATATATATATAAAAAATTAAATTAAATTAATATTATATAATATATATATATATATATATGTATAATAATAATAATATATACTAATAATAAATGATAAAAAAAAGTGGAATAATTTAAAACTCTACTTCATTTAATTTGAAGTCAAAATAAAGAAAGCATTGGACGAAATAACTCATTAAGAATGCTTTTAAAAGATTACGTAAGTATTGATTTGGTTATAACAATAGATCCCAATACAGGGGATCTATATATTTTGTTATACATGGGTGTATAACAAATTAAATGAAGTAGAGTTTTAAATTATTCCACTTTTTTATCATTTATTATTAGTATATATTATTATTATTATATATAATATTAATTTTATTTATTTATTTATTTATTATATATATGGAATCAGACCCAATTGAGCGGGTCTAATCCCACTTTTTTCACGTCACATGTGGCGTGAATTTCGTGCGCCACTAACACAAAATTTGTCAGTATGTGTCAGTGGCGTGAACTGTTTCTACGCCATTAGTCGCGTGAGTGTCAAACGCCACAAACCGCATTACTTTTAGTAAAATGTTTCCAATCTACTTTAATCTGATTTTTTTTTTTTTTTTTGGTCGATCTCCCGAATTGACCCCAATAAAAGATATAAAAATTTCATTGCATTTTTTACACACAAGTTTTCAACAATTGCACTTTTAACTTTTTCTATAAACCAACATAGATATAACTCAATATATTTTTTTATACCCCTTTGAGCTACCAAATACTTGACACTTTTTTTGGATTCCATTATTAGCTATCCAAGTAGCAGCCTAATTTGGATTAAGGCTTTAAAACATCCAGTACACATCTCTCTATAATCTTTTTGAACAAGATGGGAATCAAATATAAATCCGTCCACTTCATAATATTGTTGGTCCAAAGCTAAATCAAGCACCGTTGGCCTAATAATAATACATATGACCACTTTTTAAAATTAATGTAAAAAAATTTGAAAAGCACATGAAGACTTGGTATAAATATATAGAGCTAGTTCCCATAAGCCTTGTGGGGAGAGTAGACTTTCTGTTTGGTATGTGGTACAGGGTCTAACCTAGGGAGATTGTTGATGGGGCCTCTAGCTTGCCATGGGAGAGTTCGTGTTTTTACCTAATTATCCCTGTAACATTTTTTTTTTTTTGATGATAATCCCTGTAACAATTTTTTTTTTTTTTTTTTTTTTTTATGATAATCCCTGTAACATTTTAACTAACGAACGATCTTCCTCATCCTAAGTAATTTATTCGCCCGGCGATTTATGGATATTTAATGTTTTTTCTTTGAAAAAGAGAGTGATTTAAGTAAGAATAATAAATATAATAGAAAAATAGTATAGCTGCATGTGGAAGCAGCGTAGGCTCCAAGTGCCATGCAGAATGGCATATCCCTATATTTGGATGAATGGAAAAAGGGAAAAAAAGGGAATAATATGATTGAAAACTGTTTTTAAAAAAATTATGATTTATTGGAGTTTTCCTTTCTGTATCTTCTCCTTCCTAATTTTCTATCCATCAAAATATAGGGGTAGTGAATGTGTACTACTTCATTCGATCCTTAATATAAGATGTATTTACATAATTTGATTACATTAAGGAAGTTAGTTAATAAACCATGTATTTTATAAAACACCATGATCATCTTCCTTAATTCATTCATTCTCACTTGTTCTTTTTTTTTTTTTTTTTTTTTATAATAATTCTCACTTGTTCTTGATTATTGTTAAGGGAACATCAATAGGGTTAAATTAGGAAAATATTGTCAAATATTAAAAATATATATTATATTCAGGAACAAAATCAACTTCTGAAAAATTTATTGTATCAATTACTTGGAGGAGTATTTAAAAGCATTGCAAAAAAAAAAAATATTTTTTTCTTTTTACAAGATAAATATTTTTTATAATATAAAATCACTTAAAAATAATATAATTTAAAATAATGTGTGTGAGAAGACTGTGGTAAAAATAAATTTTATTCCCATCTTGCACAAGAGAGCAACTAAATTGAAATTTGCGCCTTTAATTCAAAAAGTTGGTCTAAAGCTTACAAATTAGAAAAGAAGTTTTCTAAGCATGACAGGTAAAACTATACTCATTAAATCTATTTTATCCGCAATTTCATATTATCAAATGCAATCAATACTCATATCTAAAGGGGTTCTCTTTAATCTTGAAAAGATGAATAGAGACTTCTTTTGGAATCATAATAGAGATTCGAAAAAGATGCATCTTATATCTTGGCATGTAATGAAGAGGAATAAATCAAGGTGGGTTAGGAATCAAAGACTTGCAGTGTCAAAATAAAGCTTTTATTAGGAAGCTCTGTTGGGGGATTCTTACCAAGCCGGATGCGCTGTGAGTGAAATGTTTGTGTAGCAAGTATAGATGTGGAGAGAGTCCGAAGCCAAAAATGAACAAGAAAATAAATCAATTTGTAGTCTGGAATGGTATAACAGCGGTATGGGAAGAATTTTGTAAGGGGACTGGGAAAAAAACTAAGAAGTAGGTTATCTACAAAGGTGTGGGAGGACCATTGGATAAGCCTTTGAAATATTATGTGGACAAGAATCTGCACTTGATGGATCTAGAGGCAGTGGTAAAGGATTTTGTTAAACCAAATAGACAATGGGATAGGGATAAGTGGAGAACATTTCTTCCAAATAGGATAGTAGAAGAAATTTTAAAGGTTGTTCCACCTAATGGCTTGGGTGAGGATATTCTCTATTGGCGTAAGGCTTCAAATGGGAACTTCACTATTAAATCAGCATACACTATGATCCATTACCAACAGGAGCATACACCTAATCCTACTTGGCAGTGTATGTGGCGTTGGGAGATTCCTGAGAGGGCAAAATTCTTCATGTGACAAGTGTTTCATGAGAGGCTTCCCACTAATACACTCAAAGCAAAATATAATCCCCATGTGCATAACACTTGTCCTTTTGAGTATGATAGGGAGGAAACCATCATCCATATACCGAGAGATTGTGAGATTGCCAAGAGTGTGTGGTTTAGTTTAACTAACCCATTATATTATTCTATATTTTTCTCTGGCTCTTTGCAGGATTGGTTGAAATGGAACTCAAAAAACAATCTATCTAGTAGACTTACTGCTAGATGGCTTTGGCACAGAACATTAGTTGTTGTGTGTTGGCTTCTCTGGAAGAATAGGTGTACGAAAGTGTTTGAAGGCACAGGAGATCAGCCAAGAGCAATTACACAAAGATGCATATTCTACTTAATGGACACAGTGGTGCATGGTCGTTTCCAACATCTAATTATGCAGATACCAGACAAAGCATAAACGGGATGGCGTCCCCCAGATCAAGGTTATGTACGGGTGGATGTGGATGGATCATACAAGAACAGTGGACAGGCAACTTGTGGAGGAGTAATCAGAGATCACCAGGGAAACTAGATATGTGGGTTTCAACAGAAGTTAGGGCATACTATGTCAACTGTTACAGAAATCTATGCTATCTATAGGGGCCTTATACTATGCAAACAATTGGGTTTCAAAAAGATCATGCTCCATACTGATTCATGGATGCTATTCATTTGCTATTACTTGACTATAGTCAGGGTCATCCTATGAGAGATGAAATACAGGAGGCAAGATCCCTTATTCTTTCACACTAGAATCTACAGATTATTTATACTTATGGGGAAGCATTAAGATGTGCTGATTATTTAGTAAAGTCAGCTCAACAGATAAATCATGATTTTGTAATTATCTCATCGCAACCTGTTGAATGTGTGGACTTAGTAAATCTTGAATGTGGTGGAATGTCACTGAGGTTAGGGGATGTAGTCTAATCTTAGACTTTTGTTAACCACGAACCTTTGGCTTGCCGATCTATTACTAATAAAATAAAATAAATAAATGTTATTATCCATACCACAAATCCACTCTGATCATCCTATTTGCTAACTAACTAATCGACCCCATGTACTCCTCTACTCAAATCCACATTTCTTTATTTATCTGTCCACAGCTTAAATTGTCATTCATAATTATGTTTTATTTAATATTTTAAATTATCTCTCCTATTTTTTATTTTTTTGATGAACTGTAAGAAAAATAATGGCTAAATAGTATTTTAACTCAGTCCCGTTTGGATCAAAGAAAAGGTAAGAATGAAAAGAATTGAATGAAAAGGAAAATATTTTGCCTCGATGCGTTTGGTTCGCACTGGAAAATAAAATGGGTTGATAGAAAAATATTTGTTTGATTGGAAAAAAAAAAAGGAAAATGGGGCAAAATACCATTTTACCCCTAAAAATAAAATACTATTTTAAACGAGTACTCGTAGTGCATTCTCCTTCCAGGATATTTTTCGACGTCACTCTCTCTCTCTCTCTTCCTCTACCCATCATCACTCTCTTCTCTCTTTTCCTCTCCCCTACGTTACCAGCAATGCCTGTATCCATGTTGCCTTGAATCCGATCGGAATCTTCTCAAATGAATTGAGCAAGTTGTTGCGAAGACACAATGGCGTGGTAAGCTCTGCCTCTGTTCTCCACGGGTCTCGTTTTCCTAGGTCACATGCTCGCCGTTTTATACGGCTAGCCATATCATCGAGGGCAAAACCGAGTTTAGGCGATTTTCATGAGCGCCGAAAATGGCTTCCCATCATTTTTTGTGAGAACTCATTTTCATTTAAACATCTAAGAATGGAGCTAGGCGCGAAAATATTTTCCTAAGAAAATTTTATCTAAACAACCGCCGCCACTGGAAAATTTAAATTTTCCTTTTCCCTCTACCAATTTCCACTGATCCAAACGGGGCCTCGAGTGTCATTTTAATGATTTGCAAATGGTTATATTTTCAAATATCATAAATTTGTAATATGCGTATAAACAACTACGAAGAGCTTTAATATATTCATCATTAAACATGTATAAATAATTTCTGCATGACTTAAAGCTAAACATTAATGTATATTTATTTTTCTTCTTTTCCGTTGATGTGATAATTAATTATAAACTCTTACAGCCTTCAAAAGGCAGTTAACAATTATTAAGTACAAGCTGGACTCTTTTTAAACTACTTCTATTTGATTATTACTAAAATTGGTTGAAGTGTTCTATCTATGCTCCAGACGTTTTGAATTATTTTTTGTGTGGTGAGGAGAAAAGTAAAAAGGTGAAACACCATATCCAACAACAAGGCACACACTGATATGAAATGAGGGTTGGTTATTTTCTGAAAGCTTTATGAGAAAAGCTATCAAAAGCAAAGATTATCCTCCTCATATTCTAAATATAAGATAAGGTTTATTTTTTAAAAAATTAAATAAGTTACTTAATTCTTATATTATATATGAGTTTTTTAGTCAAACTAATTAATTTGAAGGAACAAATAAATATAAAAATATTTTAAAGTAATTTAATCAACTTTTTTAATCTCTAAAAAAAAAAAAAAAATTAATTTTATCTTCTATTTAAGATGGGAGGGAGTATTAGATGGAAGCTGAGATGAGTTGAATGATATTAATATTACACTAACTCCCGTCCTAAATTAAGACTCGGTTAACTTTGTTTAGATATTTCTTTTTTTGGTCAATAACTTTTTTAGAGATTAAAAAATGTTAAATAAATTATTTTAAAGTATTTATATATATTGTTTTTCTTTAAATTAATTAGTTTGACTTATGAATTGATATTTAATTTAATAATATACAACATATACTATAATTAATAATTTATTTAATTTTCTTAACTTTTACAAAAAAAAAAAAAAAAAAAAAAAAAAATCAATTGACTCTTATATTTAAGACTGGATTGAGTAATACAAGGAGGAGGACCAATGAGTGTTAGTCTTATCGGATGGAGTTTTGGTCACTTAGACATGAGATATCAAATTCAAATATATGTGAACCAATAAAGATTGAGTGGAAATGGTAAGCGGCCTGGGTCAAGGCGCCTTGAGTTCAAACTTTATAAATGCAAAAAAAAAAAAAAACCCGTTTGGAGACTCTCCTACTATAACCAAATGCATAACACAGATGGGTCGATCCGGATTAGTTAGTATGAAGCTCTGGATACCACATGAACAATCAAAAATATGTGTGTGTGTGTGTGTGTGAACACAAAAAAAAACACTTTTGAAACTGAGGTGTTTCGCATTAAACTTGACAATAAGGAGGAGGAAGTTATTGAAGCGAAAATGCCTTTGTCCGTAAGGAACCACAGCTTTGAGAGCAGTGGGTCTCCACACACTTCACTAATCCCTTTCAGATACAAGTAATTGCTGAGTCCCACACACTTTATGACGTCTTCCAATTTCATCACCCAGATCTCCTCTTGATCTTCCCTCTCCCCTTTGGGTCCTTTTAGTTTAGTTTCACTATTTAATTCAATACTCAACCACAACATTCTTTCTTTTTTAATTATTCATTAATACCACAACATTCTATTTATTCACACTTCATTCAAATATGTTAACTTACCTTTTCTTTTCTTTTTCTTTTTTTTGAATTAAGCTATTTTTGTTACGCATTCAATTCAATAATTTAGATTTTAATACAACATTTATTGTCATTTATTTTATATACTACACCCTTCTATTCTTTTTATAAAATTATATGATTTCGTGTTGGGATATGATATTGTCACTATCACTTTTTCACCGTTAAATCATAATCTCAATAGGAGAGATAAATAATAAGATTATGATCTAATGGTACAAAAGTGGTAGTGATAAAAAATGACAGTGACAATATCTTATCCTTTGACGTTATATGAAAATTAAATGCACTTTTTTTATGAATTTTATCCATAATCAATTACATTTTTTTATATACTCTCTTTCATCATTTTTTCACAACCATTTCTTTCTCTGTTTTTTTGATACATCGACGCAAAAACAACAAACTAGCATCTACTTCTGCAACCCAAGGAAATTTCTCAGTCTTACTTGTTCTCTTTCAAATAAGGACATAATTTAAAAAAAAAAAAGTTTATTTTGTGCGTATTTATTACTTTTAATCGATTTCTTAAACTACATAATTCATTCAAGAGATTCTTATGAAAAAGATAAGAGGGAGTGCTATCAAATATATGAAATGTCACATTAAGCTCCGACTAATTGGATTTGAGTCAGGTTGGGGCTCAAAATTGGCGTGACTTTTTGAAAGTAAGTTTGTTTAGATCAATTGTAGCGAATTAATTTTCTATTTTTTGACATAAATATGTGAGAAATGTTTTGTTTATGTGAAAAGTTTTTTTATAAGCTTATCTAAATAGCCTCCACTACCTCCCTTCTAAACACCTAAAATATGTGTTTTTACATTTTATAAGACAATTTTTTTTTACATGTTTATCTCATAAGTGTAAAAATTCTGGAAATAAGTTAATCCAAGCAAGCAATGGGGAATAAAATTACATTCGAAACATTATTACTCCCTCTGGTACTCGAACTTATATTTTCTTTTTATATAGGAAAAATTATATTAAAGGACCTTAAAAAAAGTAATTATTTTGAAGGACCAAAAATTAAAATATTAAAATAGAAAGACTAAATTGCTCTTGTGTTATTTCCAGATCCTCTTGTATTCTCTCTCTTTATACGAAGCATATCTCACTATGCAATTACCTAATCATCACTATAGTGGGAATAACTTAGCTTAGCAGCCCTCTGCTCATTGTGAAAGCATCGAAGGAGAATACGAGGGTCTATAATGATTCGCCATTATCCTAAATTCCTAATGATTAGGCTACATCAGAGGGACATTAATCTCAGGGTCGTAACTGGATAGTTGCTTTGAGCTTGTTTCTTAATCCCAAATCCTACAAGTATTCTTCTCTTTGGCTACGGTTTAATTGGCGGTAACGTTTTGGGGTTCTTAAAACTATTTTCAAAATGCATTCTTGTTGTCGTTGACTTGAACCTTTACTACTATTTTTCATTTTTCTACATCATGTTCAATGTATAATTAAGGTTTTTCGTTGAAACATTGTGTTCTATTCAGCTTCACCCTGATAGTAAACGAAGGGTCACGGTAGAAAATATAGTTAAATGATTTCTCTTCATATTAACTAAAGATACCAGTTACAAAGCTAAGCAAAAGAATTCCAATAAAATAGATGAAAATCAATAAGGTAGGTTGAGAATGGAAAGAAGACAAGAATCATATAATGAGATCTGTTTCATATGAGGAAAGAGAATACAAGAAGATATGGAAATAACACACGGGCAATATAGTATTTCTATTTTAATATTTTAATTTATGATCCTTTAAAATAATTACTATTTTTATGATCTTTCTTAATAAATATTATTTATCCTAGGTCTTTTATTATAATCTTCCCTTTTATATAATGGAGCCGCTTACTATTTTGATCAATAGCTAAGTGGGTCCTTAACTTCTTGTTATCGAGTTTGAAGGTCAAGTGGGGTCTAATTAGTTTGTTACTCATATTCTTGATAATAGGATTAAAATACAGTGAAGGAATAAAAAAAAGGAGCTTGACAATAGTGAGATCAAGGTTGTCTCACACTTGTAATAATAATATAAACTTGTATTATGAATTTGAGTCGTAAATTTGTAAGAGTTTATTTTTATCATTAAATAAGTATTAATAGTGTATAATTAAATAATTAAAATATAAAAAATGACAACAATTTGATTTAAATATATTTTAAATCCAAATAATTAAAATTAAATCTATCAACATTCATAATCTATTATATTTAATAAATAAATTTATATAAAATTTATAAATAAAGCCACCGAGTATAACAAAATCGAAAAAGTTAACACATGTTTGGGTAAGTCAATACGATTTTGTAAGCCTAAAAACATAAAAAAGAAAAAAATTAAACTCGATTGTGTAAACTTATAAATTTAACCGAGTTTATAACTGGTACAAATTTATTAGCGACGTGACTCAATTAATAAGGTAGAAATGTAAAAACGATAAACTCATATAATTAACATACAAGTTTGACTATAATAATGAGTGAGATTTAAGTAATGAGACAGTGAGATTTGCTGAGACCATATTAAATATAAATATAAGATTGATTATATATATATATATAGATCTTTCCGGTTTTTATTATAAGACACCAACTAATAAGTTTTTTTGGTCCTTTTTATAAAACATTTGTTTGTTCCCAAAGAGCATTAATTATTTTTTCCATATATGCCCATAATTAATAAAGGTATTGGATGAGATTAATAATTAATATGATATTAGAATTTAGTGTAATTAGTAGAGGTAATATTAGAATGTACTTAAATTCTATGACAACTTTATAAACTTTAATTTTCTTTTTGTGAAAATAAATAGTTGATGTTTTATAATAAAAATTAAGGAAAATGTATATATTTATACGTAGGCAAAGTGAATTGGGGAAAAAAATAGAGAGAATGAAACCGTGAATCTAGGAATAAAATAGAGTAATGAATCACGAAACTGCGTGTGAATGCGACGGTATGCATTAAATTGAAATAAATAATATTTATATCGGGGGCGAAGCAAAATAGGTGCATATGAATAAAATAAAATATATAAAACTATAAATAAGAGAAGCGCAGTTTGACTGTTATCTTTCTCTTTCCCATGAGCTTTTTCTTCTCCATAGGAACCGAAAAGCCCACCAACGCACGCACTGTACTGGCTTCGCTTCTCAAGGCTCACGCCCGCACACACTTTTCCTGCTCAACACTCTTGCTCTGTCCAGAGACCGTTTCCTTCTTCACCATTTTCCCACTATCGCGCTTTCTCTCTCACTCCTTCTTCTTCCTCTATGAAGAACTGTTTTCCCTTATCTTCCTCCCCATTTCCCGCTCCATGTCCTCTTTAGCTTCTTCACCACAAACTCCATAAATTCATCTTCCTCAACTCACAATAACCTGTGAGTTCGCTCTAGGAATTTTTAGGGTTTTGTTTGTTTGTTTCTCTTTTTTCATGGAAAGGAAACAGGGATTCTTCGCTTCTCTCAGAGAAGAGGTAGTTCGTGGGCTATCACCGTCGCGTTCTCGGGCTAACAGTCCCGGGCGAACCAGCTCGCCGATGTCAGGCTTGCTTAGGAGGAAGAAGCAGAGCGGTCATAACTTTGCGGCGAATCCTGATTCTGCGTTGATCGGGAGATCCGGGAGCATGAGATTGTTAGGGGAGACATTGACGCCGCTGATGGAGGGACCCGACCCGGATGGATTCCAAAACGGGGATCCGAAGAGAGTTGGCTCGGGTCTTGGCCAGTGGATGAGAGGGCAGTTTTCTCGAGCTCCTTCAGCTACGTCGTCGTCGTACAAGAGGTCTGATCTCAGGCTTCTGCTCGGTGTGATGGGTGCGCCTCTGGCTCCAGTTCATGTTAGCGCGTCTGACCCGTTGCCTCACCTCAGCATTAAGGATACTCCCATTGTTAGTTATTTCTTTTTCTCTTACCTGAGTTAACAATGGTGTTCTTATCTGCTCAATTTCGTTCAGTCATTTTTTGAAGTATTGAATTAATTTGATAAACTAGCTCATGGTTTTCTGCTGAGCAATTCTCTAAAGATCACGCTGTCTTGAATTTTGGGACATTGTCGCATTGTCTGTTTTGAAATTTTGGAATATGATTAATCTTTCCCTCTAAGTAATCAACAAATTGCTTGTTTTTGGCTAGACATTTGTGTTGGTGTACGCATTGTCGTATTTTGTACATGGGTAAGATTCATTGTATATTTTTTTGGACCTTACGATTCATTGAATATAAGTTCCTTCGTTTTCTACCTTTATTGGAGCTATTTTTGTGTTTACCTGAAATGGTTAATCGTGGAAAATTGAATCTATGCGTTTTTCACAATTCTAGTTTAAGCTGGTTAAGTGTTTTGACTCCTACGAAATATTGTAATTTTTTGCTTTAATAGTTCGCTAATAACGGATAACAATGATCTCAAGTTGATTTCATTACAGGAAACCTCGTCTGCACAATACATACTGCAGCAGTTCACCGCAGCTTCTGGTGGGCAGAAGTTACAGAACTCTATAAAAAATGCATATGCAATGGGAAAAGTGAGAATGGTGGCTTCTGAGTTTGTAACTGCCACTAGGGTAGTGAAGAATAGAAATGCCTCTAGATGTGCCGAGTCTGGTGGGTTTGTGCTCTGGCAGATGAATCCTGACATGTGGTATGTAGAGCTTGCCGTAGGGGGAAACAAGGTTCATGCAGGCTGCAATGGGAAGCTTGTGTGGAGGCACACACCGTGGCTTGGTGCTCACACAGCAAAGGGACCAGTGAGACCACTGCGTCGTGCACTTCAGGTTAGGATTTTGAGTTTCAGTTTTACTGCTGCTGTAAATCAGCTGCTTCTCTTCATGTTAGTTCCTCTGTTTATTTCTTATCCTGTACATTTTTGTTTAATTAGGGTCTTGACCCCAGAACCACTGCCAGCATGTTTGCGGCTGCAAAATGCATTGGGGAGAAGAAAATCAATGGCGAGGATTGCTTCATCCTTAAGCTTTGTGCTGATCCTCAGACATTAAAAGCTCGGAGTGAGGGTCCTGCAGAAATCATTAGGCATGTCTTATTTGGCTACTTCAGCCAGAAGACTGGACTCCTTGTTCACATTGAAGATTCTCATCTGACCCGCATCCAATCTAATGGGGGTGAAGCAGTTTACTGGGAAACCACAATAAATTCATTCCTTGATGATTATAGACCTGTGGAAGGGATTATGATTGCTCACTCAGGTCATTCTGCAGTAACACTTTTCAGGTTTGGGGAGACGGCAATGGGCCACTCGAAGACAAGAATGGAAGAAGCCTGGACAATCGAAGAGGTTGCATTCAATGTACCAGGCCTTTCAGTAGATTGTTTCATTCCCCCAGCTGATTTGAAAACTGGTTCTGTCAGTGAAGCTTGTGAGTTTCCTCAGGATGGAAAGGGAAAGAACTCTGTAGCAGCACACAAAGTCAAGTTTTCTGCGCTGGAAAAATCACATACTGATAGTACGGCATGGAAGATGGAAGTCTAACTGTGACTCAGGACTAGGTCAATGACTCAATGCAATTGTTAATAGAAGTTACTAGTGTTTGACTACCGATACTCATAGAAGTTAGAGTCGGGATTCAGCTGTTTTTTCGTGGATGTCTACCTGCACCTCTATTTAATCTGTAAATAGAGCAAAAACAAAGTCCACTTGTTTTAACCATACCCGAGTGAATTTTTATACTCTGTGCAGGGTCCATTTACAGAGTTGGAGCTTCTTTATCCACCTAGGAATAGAAAAAATAAGGATTAATTTTTAGTTTGGCTTCCATGCACAATTGAAAGGTGATGTTTAGCAGAGACTCAGAAACTTGAACTTCACAACTTAGTTTAGTGTTGGTGGTGGTAGTATTAAGGAACCTTCCGCCGACTACAAGTGGTTGACACTAACAGATCAGTTAACTCTGGTGTTGACGGATATGCTAATTCGGTTTCTTTCTATTATGTGTAGGAATTGTTTCTGGGTTTGGATTGGTAAAAAAGGAGTGTTTTTAGGGTTAGCGGTAAAAGTACTCTGTATTTCCTCTGCACCAAACTCTTCTGATATGGTTTACAGCTGTATTCTTTGCTCTTTTTAATATTCAGTGCTTCTGAGAATGAAATGGAATCGTCAATGAATGCTCATGGTACAGTATGTACAAAGCTTTCCATTAATTTTGAGGAATTGATTATGTGCTTCTTTGCAACTATGTGTTATATTAATGAAAGACGTCCGTGTGCAAACGCGACAACGGATTGTCTCGAAGTTTCATGTATTTCGAGTTCCAAATCCCCCCCGGCCGTGGACCTTTATTGTTTTTTCTTTCTTCCTCGTGCAGCTTTATTTAATTATTTGTTTATTTTATACGTTGTTATTGGCTCACTGCTTTTGCAGACGAGTCTCTCTTTTTTTATCCGTTTTGAACAGTTTCAAGATTTTTACTTTTGTTTATTTGGTGAAGGCACCAAACCTTGATTTGCTTCTTGTGCCGGTCAAAAAAAGGAACAAAAAAAAAAAAAAAAAAAAAAAAAAAAAAAAAAAAAAAAGGGTTTTTCAAATACCACTTTGGGGTGTCTAGTCGGATCATGTTGTAGATTATGACTTCATGATTATGATTGTTAGTAGTGCTACTTGTAGGGTTAATGATGTGCCAATCCACCCAAATAGAAACATGGAAATACAAACATAAACAGAATGAGTTGACAACGCACCTACCAGGGAGAGCCGTTGTGTGATTGAGATTCATCTTTATGTGATGCATGATTCTCTAAATTGCTGAGTTCGCGCAAAAAGTTATCTTTTGCTCAAAGCTTCTAGAGAGTAAAGAGAGCTTTTTTGTTTCTGTTCTGATCCAATTTTAGCAAGCTTTTAATAGGGAGAATTACTATGAGATGCTAAAGAAGAACTTTAATTATTAAGAAATCCTAATAACAACTGAGAAACATGCAATAACATGTTCTGGTGTTAAAAATGAAAACACCTCATTTGTTATTGAGATTTCTTTGTCGGAACCTTTTAGTAATTCTCCCTTTTAATATTATTGTAACTGTTGTATTCAGGATCTTTGATTGACAAAACAAAAACTTGGGCATTTCAGTAAGTTATTTAGCCTTCCCCAAGAGCTCAATACTAGTATATCGTAAATTGTATTGTGTTTTTAATGAAATTGATTTGATAATAATAGAAGAATAATCTTTTGTTGGTTAAGATGAAATTTTGGTATCCATACTCCATTATTAAGAACAGACTAATCCAACCCAACCTGACTAAGGTATCTTTAAGGGGGTTAGGGTCTCCCAATGAGGATTTTTTATTCTCCATACCCAATGTTCAAAACCATACCCTTATTAAGGGATCAAGTACCTACCACTTCAATCAACCACAGGGTTAGCTGGGAAAAAAAGTTCAGAGTGAGAAGAGATGAAAACAACAATGTAATGCCCATTATACAAGAAGTAGTGACAAAGGAATCGAGAAAGTGTGATGGATTGCATATGATGTTTAATGAAGATAAGGTGGCGACATTAAGCCCCTTAAAGAAGTCGACCAAACACTTTATGTTAACCTTAATTACAATTATCTCATACATAAATTCAGGCTTGTACAAATCTTAATCACCCGAGCTAACTCCACTCACCAATTCCTGCTAATGCAATTACTCCCAAAAAAAAAAAAAAATTGATGTGTGAAATGAGGTTAGTGATGGAGACTCCTCAACCAAGTCATATGGGAGTGGTCCATGGAGCTAACCCATCTGAATCCCATGCCCTTAACTCACAAAACGTTGTTTCCAAAACCTGTAAATTTTTTTAGGATGAAAACGACAACTCCTCACTGACTCACTGTACTGTGCTCATTATTGGATTTCTGATTGAGACTCCTATAAATGGCCACCTATTTGTATGTATGTATCTCTCTGTGTGGGTCTATACACACTTAAATATCTGTATAGCATGGGAATCAAAGAAACTGGTTAGCTAAAAGTCAG
The DNA here is from genome assembly GCA_019022655.1 of Acacia acuminata. Classification (NCBI taxonomy): domain Eukaryota; kingdom Viridiplantae; phylum Streptophyta; class Magnoliopsida; order Fabales; family Fabaceae; genus Acacia; species Acacia acuminata. The sequence goes on from JAFJYI010000199.1 coordinate 1,128,340, forward strand.
AGAATTGAAGGTTGGAGTTGGGTTTAGTGAGGATGCACATGGGAAGGGAAGCTTCCATTGTAACAACTGGTTATATAATCAAATGAAAATAATTAACTGGTTAAAGCTTTATACTCAAACGAATATCAGTTAGTTCTAACATAATTTCTTAACGCTATTGCACTTATTTAACAGTTTTACATGTCAGGAACTAATAGATCTAACAGTGCAAAATTAAAGGACCAATAAAAAGAAAAAAAGCTTATGGACCTGATTTCAAATCAAGGGAAACTACAAGGATCTCCTGATTAATTTTTCCTATCTGTTTTTATTTTTTTTATAAAGGGGTATCCTCCTACAAGTCTGAATTAGGTGCTTAGTGTATCTATGAGCTCATAAGCTCTTGGAGAGTTGAACACCTAATTCGATCTCATCCTCCTACTAGAAGTGATTTTGTTTGAGGCATTATTGTGTGTTCATCTCCTAGTGAGGATTTGTACTTTGGTTCCTCACAGGCTCACACTAAGAGGAACTAACCCCTCATACTAAACTCAATCCCTATAGATGAAGCGCAATGTGTGAATCCATGTTGCTTATGTAAGGTATGAAGCTGGAACCAGTTTGAAGAGTAAGGAGGGTTTGACTCGACTGGACGGTCATTTTTTTCAACTGATGATTTTTAAATGAAAAATCATTTTTCTAAAAAATGTTGGTTCTGTGTGAAGCTACCTAACGTTGTGTTACAAAAAGTGACTTTATGTTTGATTCCTTTACCGAAATAAAAAAACAAAAAGAAAAAGAATAAAAGCCCATTTAAAACCCAAATATAGAGTGTTTTTTCATGTGGAACTCATCATGCCCTGCAACTGATTCATAGACCTAAGAGGAAGATAAAGAAGAAGAAGAGGTGAAGCACATGGAAGTAGCAGAAAAGACAGTAAATGGTGAGAAGTTAAAAGGTATGGGTGAGGTATGTACTGTTCTGATCATCCTCCTCAATCTTAGGCTTCACACCACACTCATCATAATATTATTTTTATTTCATATACACCATATATGATTAAGAATTACAAGTGAGAAAAAACAATAATAATATAATAATGAGATTCATGGGTTAGAGTGCCTAGTTTAGACTAATCTTGGTTTGACTTGCTTGATCGCATCTCCTTGAAGTTATTGATATATATAGATACCAAAGTTGACTCACCAATAAGAAGCTTCCTAGCAAAAGCAAAACCCACAATTCCTGCTTAGTGTTCAATTATTTTTTTCCAATTAACTTGAAAAACAAATTGCAGTGAAGCCAAGGATCAGTCAGTTTGAATACTTGAACACCAACCAAATTTTTGGCAAAAAAAAAAAAAATAACAATAACCAAATCCACCTTGTAATACAAAAAAGGTTAAATTGCAATTTTAGCTCCCATGTTTTCAATGAAGCACAATTGACATCCTTATGTATTTTCAACACACAATGTTCCCCCAACATTTTTTAAAATGGTGCAATGTAGCCCAAATTTGACAAAGCCGATGGATTCAAACAATTATGATGTAAGTGCGATATTTTGACAAGGTTAAGAGATTTGTAACACGCTAAATTTTTAAAAGTGAGTGAAAACGGACTAAGATATTATAAATCTTAGTTGTTTAAAATAAAAGGTGAAATGAATATGTCATTTCTATGTAATTGGTTAACTAACAGTTAAATATTTGGATATATAATTTAAAATGAGTTGCATTACACCATTTTTAAAAAGTTGAGAAGTATCATGCCTTTGAATACTTAAAATAATTTGGTTTTAAAAAAAAAAACTTAAGAATAACAGTCAAGCCTGCAAGATATTCAAGGCATAGAAGTGCACGTGGACCCATTTAAGAAAATATTCATTAGAGTGGAAGCATGAAACTGTATAATAGCCAAAGTGAGAGGGAATTAGAGTTTGACTAAATGAACCCCATGTTTGAGACATCAAGTCAGAGCACTAGTTCCTTATTTTATTGCTTTTAAAAAAAAAAAAAAAATTTAAAAAAAAAACGATGGGAACTTCAAAGAGATGCATCAGTACATGCCACAATAATAATTTGATTAGAATAAAGAAGTTATTTGATTAGAATAAATTAAGTTAATTAATACGACATATATTTTCTAAAATACTCAGCCATCTTCCTTAATTCTCTCGATCCTCCTGTTTTTGATTATTGTTGAGAAGGCATCAATATGGATAAATTAGAGAAATATTGACAAATACTATATCTTATATTTAGAACAAAGATTAACTTCCAAAATATATCTTATATTAAGGATATGAGGGAGTATTTTTTTATATCTAATTTTCAATTAGATGCGGTTGTTTTTTGCCCTCTTTTCAATGAATCTTTAAATTTCCAGGCATTAGTACTTAATTATACTCAGAATCTATTAATTAAAACTGATATGAATACTAATTAGTTCAAATCTTTTTTGGAAAATTAGTCTAGTGGTACTTGTAGTTTCCCTTGACTTGGAATCAGGTCCCTAAGTTTTTTTCCCCCTTTTTATTGGGTCCTTGTAGAAGAGGGGAGAAGTTGGGAACCTGGAGTTTTACAGGGAGAAAAAGTAGAGACCTAGGGTTATGGTAGACTCTTGGAGATGGATAGGAGGAGGAGATGACTCAGACGAGTATCAGTTAGTTCTAACAGAATTTTTTTAACAATGTTGCACTTATTTAACAGTTTTATATGTCAGGATCTAACAGTGTAAAATTAAATGACCCAATAAAAAAGAAAGAAAAGAAAAAAGCTCCAAGACCTGATTTCAAATCAAGGGAACCTACAAGGACTCCTGATTAATTTTTCATATCCTTTTTTCTTATGGGCATCCTACTACAGGTTCAAATTTGGTGCTCAGTACATCTATGAGCTCAGTTCATGGATAAACTGAGCACCTAATTCGATCTCATCCTCCTTCTAATAGCGAATTAGGTACTAAGTGTGTGCTCATCTTTTAATGGGGATTCGAACTTTGATTTCTCACACTATGAGAAACTAACCCCTCCTATCAAACTCAATCCCTATTAATGCCACATTGATTATGTGACCACCTAACACAAGTTTTACAAAAAGTAACTTTGTTTTTGGTTCCTTTGCCCGGAATAAAAAACAAGAATAAAAAGAATAAAAGCCCATTTAAAACCCAAACATATTTATTTGAAAGTGATTGTTTTTTCATGTGGGGTCATCCTCATGCCCGACAACTGATTCATAGGCCTAAGAGGAAGAGAAAGAAGAAGATGAGGTGAAGCATGGAAGCAGCATAAAAGATAGTAAATGGAGAGAAGTTAAAAGGTATGGGTTAGGTATGCATTGTTCTGACCTTCTTGATAATTAGTGTTTATTTGGAATAGTGATTGTAATCTTTAAAAAAAGTTTTTTAATCGTGATCTATGATATACAAAGTAAGTATGTGAAATGAGTTATATTTCGATTTAGATAAATACCACTCTAGATCCTATTTATAAGTCTCTTTTCATCAAATCACACATAAATCATTACATATCAAAAAAAAGTAGTTAATTCAATGATTATGAGGTGAATTTTCAACTTTACCCTCATTTATGATTAGGAACTTTTCAACTTTTTATTCTCTCTCTATTCTCATTGGTACAATTAATATGGGTAAAATTGTCACAATTTCATTTATTTGGTTAAAAGGGACTTATAAATAGGACCAAATTTTTTAGTCAAAAGGAATTTATAAATAAGATCAGAGTGGTAAATACTTTTGGGGTCTCAACTGTGATCCCAAACAAACATATTTTATTTCATATACACCATATGATTAAGAATTACAAGTAAAAAAAAAACAATAATAAAATAATAATGAAATTCATGTGTTAGAGTGCTTAGTTTAGACTAATCTTGGTTTGACTTGCTTGATCGCATCTCCTTGAAGTTATTGATATATATAGATACCGAAGTTGACCTTCCAACAAGAAGCTTCCTAGCAAAAGCAAAACCCACAATTCCTGCTTAGTGTTCAATTATTTTTTCCCATTAACTTGAAAAACAAATTGCAGTGAAGCCAAGGATCAGTCAGTTTGAATACTTGAACACCAAGCAAATTTTGGAAAAATAATAACAACAATAATAATAAGCAAATAGCTAGCCATAAAATACTTAAGAGGTTTGTAACACTCTAAATTTTAAAAAGTGAGTGAAAACGGAGCAAGATATTATAAATCTTAGTTGTTGTTTAAAATAAAAAATGAAGTGGAGGTGACATGAATATGACATTTCTATGTAATCGATCAATTAACAGTTAAATATTTGGATCTTCAATTTAAAATAAGTTACACTGCACCATTTTCAAAAATTTAAGAAATATCTAGCCGTTAAATACTTAAGAATATCAGTGAAGCCTGCAAGATATTTGAGCCTTTGAGGCATAGAAGAAGTACACATGGACCCATTTAAGAAAATATTAAAGAACTCATTAGAGTGGAAGCATAAAACTGTGTAATAGCCAAAGTGAGAGGGAATTAGACTTGACTAAATGAACCCCATTTTTGAGACATCAAGTCAGTACAATGTCCTCCACAACTAAGAGCACTAGTTCCTTATTTTATTGCTTTAATTTTTTCAAAAAAACAAGTAGAAAACGGTGGGAACTTCAAAGAGATGTATCAGTACATGCGTAGAGCATAGAAACACAATAAATCAAGTGTTGAACTTGATCTTAAAATGTTAAAAAAGAACAATAAGAATAAACCTGAAAGAGTGAACTATATTCCTAAACAAATTGGGAAATTATGTGAAAATACATAGAAGTGTCGGCAGAGGAAGGTAGGAGTTAATTTAAGAGCAGAAGAGAAGACAAGGAATGGAGACACATTAACTGGGAGAGAGGTCTGATCTGACTTCTGAGTCTTTCAGAGAAGGTGGGGACACATCTGGAATTAAATAAAAACTGAGCAACGCATACCAAAACTATTAATATTACTAATAATATTATAATTACCATACCTTTCTTCTCAACTCAGTATATCCCACTCTGTCATCATCTTTCGCTTTCACTTTCACCATTTCTTCCATGTGCTTCTATCTGTCTAACTCGAAGTTCCTCAGTATTGTGTTGCAGAAATAAATGACAATCTAACTTTCTTCTCTGCAGAATATGGAAAAGTTATTCAATTTAAGTGTGTGTGTGTAAATTAAATCACTGACCCAGGATTTGTTTTGGCTGGATTTATGCATGGAAAGCTGAGAAAAGAAAATATTTCTGTTCATTAGCAAAATAGAATGCACATTCACTTAGGATGTAACATCATGTACAAATATTCTTGAATACTTAATTAATAGATTTTGTAAACATTGTTTGAGTTTTGAGGCTTGTACTGCGATCCTGATGAATTTTTGGACTAAGCTCATTAATAACTTTATTGTTTGGAAAGAAAAGAAAAAAGAAACTTAGAACATGTTAATGGGTTGTCCCTGAGTTTTGGCAAGCTAGTGGAAGACGAAATTTATCTTTTTAATCAGATTTAAATTCTCTTAAAATAGGGACAAGTCTTGTAGTAGTTTTTTATAGTCTTGTAGTAGTTTAAAAACATGTATAGACATAATATCTATCAAGACAGCCCTCATATTAGAAGTTTGTTTTGATCAACTAAGGCCCTCTTTTATGAGACATTGAAGACTTGAAGTGCATATTAACCAAGGCCCTCTTTGGTTGAACTTGGTTAAAACACTGAAAAGTAGTGGCCATGTGACAAGTACAGCCCATTTAATTTATTGGTTAACAGAAACTAAAAAAAAAAAAGAGTCCATTTTCATTGGATCTGACAACGAAGAAACCCAATGGCCTATATCATCCAATTGCTCCTTTGGAGATACTGTGTTGGGCATCATGAAGCCTTTTCAAACTACACACGTAAGTGTATATATGTATGTATGTACTAGGGGTGAGCAACGGGCGGGTGGGGATGCCCCGGGGGTAACCCGTGGCCCGCCCGTTTAAATTGAATGGGTACGGGGACGAGTTGAACGGGTACGGGTTAAACGGGTCCAGGGAACCCGTTTAGGCGTTGTGGGTTTTTTTATTTAAAAAAAAATTTGGGCCCAGATTTGTTTCTTTTTGTTTGCCCAGATTCCTCTTTAATCTATAAACTAGCATCTCATGACAGTAAAAAATCATTTTAAATTCATAATAAGATTCTTGTTAAGAAATTCTATGTTCTATAAATTAACACGAAGCGCAGACATCAAGACTGGTGGGAATAATTATGAAATCTACCACTTACAGTAGGGTAAATTTTTACACTTGAAAATTTAAAAAGCTACATATATATTATTCACTGCTTGTTTGGTCATTGTTTGTGAATTGGCTGGGACCGGAAACATTCTCTGTGGGCTTTGTCTCCTTGACCATGTTTGGTCACGCTTCAAAGTAATTTCGAGCAAAATGATGTTTAAGGAAATTTCAAACATGTTCTAATTCATTTGTATGACGTTAGGTTTTTACAGCTAATTGCCCAGAGTACAGCACAATGTTTTGATATATAATTTTATACTTCGTTCCTGAACTTGAATGTCAAGAGTATTTAATTAATTAACGTCTTCTCCGAAATTGCTGTGAAGAGATTGGTTGGGAATTAAGAGAGAGAAAATACTCACTAGTACTGGAATCACTAACTAGATATAAGATGATAAAGACTGAATCATAAAGCATTCCCCTTTCATATGCTTGAGTCGGGGAGGCAGGGAGACTGAGGGCTGAGGGAGGCTATGCTCTGGGCTCCGGCTCTGCGTTTTCACAGACCACAGACCCCTCCTGTGACACCTGACAGTTGGGGGGAGGCCCCCAAAAAAAAAAGTGTAAACGGGTGCCCCGCCTGTAACATGTAAACGGGTACGGGGCTGCCCTGTTCCCGTGACGGGCCCAATCTGGGCGGGCTTAATCCGAGGAATTTTTCGGGGTGCGGGTGGACGGGTTGCGGGTCACTTGCACACCCCTAGTATGTACATATATGTGTAGATATGTATATATATATATATATGTATATGTATATGTACATATATATATATATGTATATGTACATATAGTTACATATGTATGTCCATACATATATATAGGTGATACCAAAACGTGATACACGAGAAAACGGGTGAAAATTCTATGTTTAGAAGTTTTATTTATTAGAAGGACCTTTATAAGTGTTAGTAGAATTTCATATATAGAAACACCATTATTTGAATTTATGCTTTTTTTTACCAATAACCAAGATTTCTTACCATTGTATGAATTAGATATTGGATATTGGGTTTATGTAAAAAAAAAATGTAATGGGCCTGGATATCGTAATATAAGGCCCAAGTCTGTATAGGTATTTCAGGATAATGGTTTAAAAAAGTCAAGTGAATACAGAAGAGCCCCGTTTGAAGATTCTCCCACCATAGCTAGGTGTGCGACACGGGTCAGATGCGAACTAGTCAGGACGAACCTCTGGATATTGGATGGGTAACCAAAAAAAAATATAAAAAATAAGTCATGTGAATATATGTAGTGTACCAACACCAACAACCATTAGGAGCAAGTGAAGAGAGATTTGCTCTTCCTTAACCACGTCCTTGGTTCGAGGCGTGAGAATGGAGAAAATGGTGTTAGGAGCTCCTTCTTTACAATTGTGGGTCCGACGCGGGCGAAATCCAAATTAATTAGAATCGAAGGCTTCAGTGAATTAGGTTGGCTACCCAAAACAAATAGTGTACCAACATCGATTGAGAGCGGTTTAAGATGTGAGAATGGAGAAAATTATGTTAGGAGCTATTTGCCGATAGACTTTGCTCGATATTATTTTTTTGGTTACCCGCCCGGTTTACCAAAACCTTTGGTTCCAATTAATCTGGATTCACCCCGAATCAGGCACACGGTCGTGGAGGAAGAGCTCCAAAACTCAGTTTTTTCATCCACTCGCTTCGAATAAAGATTATGCTTAAAAACAAATCCCTTTCTATTTAATTCCAATAAATGTTGGTTATATTCTCCATTATTCAATCAACAAGAGAATACTTTTTGCCACTGCATTATTCAATATCTGGGCTAGCCAACAACCATATACTCCATATATAATGTCAACAACTGAAATCCCCCAACTTAACTAGCCATAATTGGAATTCACCTACCAACAGAAATGCATGCACCCCATAATCGTTGAGGCCCTTCAATACTTCATTTTTAAAAGCTGCACATTAAGAACTGGAGGGAGTATGTTTTTATGACAACCAACTTATTTATTATGTAATTATATATATACACTCCGTAACAACATCAAGATCCTATTGTAAGTCATCCTTCTCTTCTCATATCTATTGTTAACTGCTGTGAAAATTATAAAAATGACTTTTATCTCATCTGACTTTTGGAAGCTCAAATTGTGGTAACTGGTAAGAGTCAATCCATAAAATGCGATTTATGTTTAAATATATTTTTATGTAAATAAGGAGAGATGATTTTTAATTACGCTTTATTTCTGCTGATTTACTTTGAACTTCTAGCTTATGAGACACATGTAAACATTACAAAACTTTAATTGGAGAAATATTGGTTAAATATTGAAAACGTGGCTTTATAATATACGCGACAAAACTATTCTTTGTCAAAATCACAATTTGACCAAATCCAAACACACATGAAAACGTATAGACTTGGAAATTACTCCTCCAACAAGACCTATAAATTAAAGAGAAGATTGCACTTAAGAACCAAGACCCAAGACAAAATACACAGAAAGGTCCCTTTAAGTCTCAAATTTGTAATGAAGTCTTGTAGGATATTTTTTACCATATATTTCAATTGAGAAAAAGTTTAAATTCTCTTAGTGAATACACAGTTATCTGTTCATTCTCTCTATTTAATCAGTAGGGTTATTTAGAATTTTTTACATTTGGAATATATTGCAAAAATATCCCCCAAGACTTCACTATAAATTTGAGGTCTTTTTTTTTTTTTTTTTTGAGATTTCGACAGACCTTTCTATGGTATCTTCTCTTATTTGAGACTTGGGTAAAATTTTCCCTAAATTAAAGGGGTAGAAAGAAAGGAGTGAAAACGAGAGACGGAATAAGAAAAATAGCATCCATATAGAATAAAATCCTCTAAGATACAAGAAAGATGCCCTCAAGATCCTCCAAAAAGAATGCAAAGTCAATAATTTGTACTAATACTGGTCCACATAACAAAAGCTCCATAAGAATCATTCCCCAGGACAATAATACACAACAATAATACAATGCAAATAGGAAAAAAAAAAAAAAAAACCACATAATAGAATCCTCTAGAACATCAAGGACAAAAGGCCAGAACCCAAGACAAGGCTCACAATCATGTTGAGCAACGGCCACAACTTCTCTGCTCCACTCTGCAATGTTAATTCTCACATCATCAGTATTTAATGTTCTTCACAGACATCATCAAGTGTTTGGTTTTAAATTCAATGAATGTGTGTTGTGAGTTTCTTTGATCAATGAGTATTTCCTAGTACACCAGCTTTCACATTCAATGATATGTTTCATTCAGAATATGACACCACCAAGAAATGTTCAAGGCATCAAGCACTTTTCTGGGGCTTCCCTCCTCTCATCATTTATACCACATCTAAAACTAGATAATTAATTTACTGATATTTAAAAAAATAAGAATTTGTAACAGATATATATTAGTTTCCCTAGAATGCCATTTCTAATTATATGTATGGTAGCTACCCTTTCATGAAAATTCCATTACTATATGCAATAAGGATATTTTGGGGAAATTATCATAAATTTGGAAGATAAAATGGATTAAAATCTTATATCTAGCTTACATATTTAGGAATAATTTTTCTTAAAAGAAGTGAACAAGTGAGAACATGAAATTTCATTTGAACTTGAGATGGTGATATGAAAAGAGGAAAGTTATGATTTAAGTGTATCCCCTTAAATTTTGATATTATGTTTCATATGACAAAAAAGATGTAAATGTTGTGATATGTTAGTAATTTGCTTTATTCATGACAAACAATAATCACAAAGAATGAACCACATATGACCAATCATTTATAACCAATGGTTATTTGTTTCTTTTTGTTATTAATAAATAAATAAATAAAAAAATCAAATGATCTGCTATTGGTTGCCAGCTCAGTATAACTACCCACCCAGCAACTCACCAACCAAGCTCATGTTTTTTATTGTACTTGTATAAGAATAAAACATACAGCACATGAACCCTATCACCGACCAGATTTATTATTATCCTATACCATGATATGAATCATATGATATATAAATTTTATATGAACAGACACAAAATTACCTTTCAAAGTACCGAAAGAAAAAGCATTCATATCCTATAGATTAGAGTTGTGTAATGTATCAAGTGAAGTAACATTTTGCTGATCTCTAAATAACTAAATTAACCAATTTGCTTAACGGTTATAAATTAGGTATCTAGTTCACATGTTATAGTACCAGAGCCAGTAATTCATCAATATTAATAACAGAACTAAGTCTAAATGATCCCGGATCCCCAGAGGATAAAGCTTTGGATCTATAAGAAAGAAAGAGAGAGAATGATGAAGCAGATTTGAGATTTAGATCTGTGATTACATCTGGAACTGACAAACCTAAATAAAACTATAAAATACAACACAACACAACATTGCAGCAATATTATGTACCAGCGTGTTATCTTATTATTTTCCCTGAAAACGTGCTTCTGGGGCAATCAACTGCCTGTTTGGGTTAAGGTGTATGGATTGGCTTTTTTCAAATAGACCTTTAAGCTCAAACGTACTTTTCATAATGCAGATAAGTTTTGATCATTGTCAATCCAAACATAAATCACATTTACAATCTGACTTTTATCCTACCACCAATACAAACATTTACAATCTGACTTATTATCTTATCTTAAGTTTGCAAAAGTTCGATTGAAAAAAGGCTAATCTATTCTGCCACCGCTAATCTAAACAGACACTAACTAGATTTTAGAAACTACTTTTTGAGAGAAGTTTTGTCTGTCTTGGCGTACAATGCCAACTTAAACCAGCTGTAACTCTTTTTCATTATTGAGAAAAATTAAGATGCAGATCCTTAAATTGAATATTGCATAAAAAATCACAGTAATTGATTCAGTACTGTTCTGGTTAGAGGGTCCATATTTTCCATATGCATTTAAAGAATGAATGCAAGAGATGCAGTGGATCAGAAGAACCCTGCAGCACTGATCTATTGTTGCAGACTTTAAATGACCAATCTAACCTTTCTCTTTCAAGCCCAATTCAAGAAAATATTCTTTAAAACCTTTTTATTTAAGGTGTCTAAAAAGACTAACACCTTAAAATGCCGCACAAGAATCCCAACTAAAAGAAACAAAGAGACGCTCTCTCCAACACTCCCGCACGTTCCTGCCTCTTTTTTTAATCATCTAACGCCATGGATTCATTTAATTGAAAACTTCGAAGCTACATTTGACTAAACGGCGTCGTTTCTTTGCAAAACAAGAGCATAATGCTGAAAACATTTGTAGATTTATTTTTTAAAAAAAAAATGGTTAGTAGAAGAGGTTATGAACTTACCGAATCGGCACTGCCACTGGGAGAAACAGCGGAGAGGCCGCTAGGACCAGGTGCCTCCGCCGGCGTCGACCCACTGCTGGGAGCCAATGCAGGAGCCGCAGCTTTCTTCTTCTTCAGTTTGTCCGGGGACGGAGCCGGAGAGGTCTCCGGTGAAGATGAAAGAGGCGCTGCCGCTGGGGTCGTGGCAGGAGGTGAGGCAGCTGGTGGTGGTGTGGCCGGAGGAGGAGTGGCCGGTGGGGGTGTAGCCGGGGGAGGAGTGGCCGGTGGGGGTGTAGCAGGGGGTGGAGTGGCCGGTGGGGGTGTAGCAGGGGGTGGAGTGGCCGGTGGAGGAGAAGCCGGTGGGGGAGTGGCCGGCGGAGGAGACGCTGGTGGAGGAGTGGCCGGGGGAGGAGAGGCGGGAGGAGGGGATGCCGGTGGGGGAGTGGCCGGGGGAGGAGAGGCGGGTGGCGGAGAGCTTACGGGGGGAGGAGATTGCTGAACGGTGGGAGGAGCGGCTTGGGGAGTAGCGGCGGTGGGCGGAGCTGAAGTGGAGGTCGGAGGAGAAGCAGTGGGAGGAGCAGGAGATGAAGTGGGAGAGGAAGAAGGAGGAGACTGACCTCCGACTCCGGCTACAACAATGCAGATGAAAGCAAGCGAGAACAAGGACTGACGGTCCATAATGCGGGAACTGTTAAGCTACGCACCTGTTTCTGCTTAACCTGCGCACCCCACAAACACAGAGAGAGAGAGGAGCGAGTTAAGAGAGGAAAGGAGGAGGAGGAGAGGTTAAATAGGGGAAGGAACAGAAGAGAAGGAAAGGTTCGGGCGTGCTAATGTACTTGTCACTTCCAAATAAATCTGCAGCGTCCGATTACGAACCATCACATTTCTAATGCTCGATCTGACTGCCACGTGGTCGTGGTCTTTTTTATGATTGGAAAAATCGAAGCTTTTTTTTTTTTTTTTTTTTGCTGTTCTGTTTTTTTATTTATTTATTTTATTTTTATTTTACGGCACTCCGTCTGGTACTCTGGTGAAGTATTCAATTAAAACCAGACAGCTGTATTCCAGGGTCTTCTCTATTTGTTTCCTCATTAGTTGTTTTTGGCCAGATTTTACAAAGATATATTCATAAGTTATTGTTATTATCATTTAATTTTAGTATCGGTATTATTACCAATTTATTTTACTATTAGGTCAGAATCTCATCTATTTAGCAATAAAACAAATTGATAGTGACAATATTCTATCAAATCATAAATGAATTTAAACTTAAATGGAATACAATAGAAATTGCAATCCATTTGGGTCCCATTGTATATCATCAATTTTAGGAGCTACATAAATTATACAATTTTTTGTAAATTCAAAAACCAAATACAAATGTTTTTAAAGAATGATAAATAATTTTTATAATTTTTAAGTTTGTGTAGATTCCCCTGTCATTAACTTTTTTATCGTTTTCTTAAGAAATTACTACTGCATAGCATTATTTATCATATATAACCTATCTATCTCTTTTAAAAAACTCCTGAAGAATCAAATTATATGTATATAAATTTTCTGCCGTTGCTGGCAAAAATGGAAAAAAAAAAAAAAAAAAGATTGGTCTTTTACTTATTCTTTTTGGTTAAATGATATATGGACAAATAAAAATAATTTATGTATTAAAGTTCAGGAGTATTAGTCATAATTTAACCAAATTTTAGTTATGTTTAAAACTTTAATGAAATATTGATTATGTTTTAGCTTTAGAGCAAGAGAGATAATTATGAAGAAAAATAAACAAAATAAATCCAGTGAATATTAAGAAAATTGAAAAAAAAAAAACTAATATATTAACTATAACTCTGAACCTGCACTATAAAATCTTAATAATCTTAATCCATAAGTATAAGAAAATCAGGGTGTTATTCTCTAAAAATGTGAATCACACCAGAAGTAGTTAAATCAGTTCTTTACATTTGGCGTTTTTTGTGGATACGTGGTGTTACGGATCGGCCCAAAAGCCCCAAGTCCATAGCACGGCCCAAGCGGAGAGGAGGCATAATCCGCTAGTCATAGCAGGAGATCCGGAAATCTCGGCCAGCAAGATCCACCCCTATCGTAACGGCCTACCGAGATACTCGCCCCATTAATGACACGTCTCATTAATGGCATACCCCGGATATCCGCCCCATTAATGACACGTCTCATTAATGGCATACCCCGGATATCCGTCCCATTAATGACACGTCTCATTAATGGCATACCCCGGATATCCGTCCCATTAATGACACGTCTCATTAATGGCATACCCCGGATATCCGCCCCATTAATGACACGTCCCATTAATGGCGTATCATCCGATATCCGCCCCATTAATGGCCCGCCATTAATGGCGTGCCCGGATATCGCACCAGACACCTCTATAAATACAGATGACAGGTAACAAGGTGCACACATTCTAACCTAGACTATTTACATACAGCCTCATCGTGCACACACACCACCCCTTTGTCGTACGGTGATCCCACACTCTCCTAAGGTTATCTCCTCCATAGATATCCAGCAGCATATCCATCCAAGATCAATATACCGGCCCTAGGTTTGGACATCGTGTTCTATAGTAGAACACGTAGATTTCTTGTTATTACTCCATTTGATCTTAATTATAAAATGAAATTGATTTTTTTAAAAAAAAAATAAGAAAGTTAATTAAATTATTTTAGAATATTTTTATTTTTATTTTTCTATAAACTAATTAATTTGACGAATAAATAAATATATAATTGTGTTAAATAGCAAATTTGCTTCAAAAGTTTTTATTCGGAGCAATATATTAACGCAAAAGTTTTCCTCGTCTCATGTTATTTCGAAAGTTTTAAAACGTAGCAATATTACTTATTTCTATTAAAAAATTAACGATCAACGTTAGTTTTTTAATAGAATAGAGCAACATTACTATATTTCAAAACTTCTAAGGCAATATCGAGACAATAAAAACTTCAAGACGACAATATCGCTCATGAGCCTATACTTCCGAAACAGATTTGTTACTTAACTCTATATAATTTAAGGATACATAACATATAATATGATTAAATAACTTATTTAACTTCCTGAATTTTTTTAAAAAATATTCAATCCGCCTTATAATTAGGTAGTACTATGTATTTTATGGTATTGGTAACAACTAATAGGATGGTTTGTTGTGTACAGGTAGGAAGTTTCTATCCACCTCAATGTTACGCTTCATCAGTAGCTATTGTTTAAGATCGATGCTGAAACTTAAAGTCTTTTTTTTTTTATATGTTACTACCAAATTTGAATTGAAAGCCCACTTTCAAGTTCTTGTCCTCTCAATGTATTATATGCACAAATCGTTGGACACCGACACAGATCAGAAAGAATAATCACAGATAGACACACAAATCCTAAGGTTATTGGTTGTCATTTTTTTTAAGTAATAATACATAAAATGTCTTTATTCAATCGCCAACTTGGCTTCATTATATATATCAAACAAAATATAATCCTATCCAATTATTGAGTTGTTGTAAATTATATCAAAAGTCATTTTTTAAATACTATGATGTAATTTCAATTTACAACTGAATTATATATCGATCATATATATATATATGTGGAAACTATATTTTTAATATTGTCACTTCAATTGTTTAGTATTTGTAGCCTACTTTCAAATATTTGAAATTGTCCTTTCATTCATAGAGGTGAATGGCATGGATGCAGAGAACCTCAAAGGACACACATATATTAAGAGCAAGACATTATTGATGGAGTATTAATTAATTAATTAATGTTGGCAATGCATGTAAACGAGATTTATTCTTACAGGAGAGCATCTTCACCGAATATATATAATATGAACATCAAATCAAATAAATGACAAAAGGGATCCAAAGAAGATTAAAGGGAATGATATGGAGGTTGTATATATCTTTTTGGATGTATGATTGATTGGGAGTGTGTGTATATATATATATATGAACACACACTATGGAGATCTTTATACATATATTCCCGGTATAAAGTACCAATTGGTAAGTTTATTTGGTCTTTTTTATAAGGTACTTACTTATTTCCAATAGGCATCAATTATCTTTTCCAATGTATGCTCATAATTAATAAGGATAGTGAGTGACAAGTAATAATTAATATGATATTAAAGTTTAGTTAATTCGTACGGGTAATATTAAAAAATTACTTAAATTTTAGGATAATTTTATTGACTTTAACTTTTTCTATTGGTTTGTATAAATAGTTAATTAGTTCCTTATAATAAAGACCAGAGAGAGTACAAACTTAAGCAATTAAATGTGTAGAAATGTAAATGGAATTAATGAAAACAAAATACTCCTTTAATCCTATTTTATAAGTCACTTCCAATTAATTTTGTTAAAACCGATAAAAACCTAAAATCTTATTAATTCTGTCTCAAAATTTAATAATTTTTCATCTTTGTCCTTATTTAATATACACTATATCTTAAATATACAAAGTCCACATGATAACTAGTAAAGGGTGAATTTGTACATTCATATAAAAAATTTAATGATGCGACTTATAAATATCAAGAAAAATATGCCTCCAATATTTTTATAAAAAAAGTCCAAAATTTGAATTGTTTTACTTGACAAGAGTTGTTTAACCATGTAATAATATTTTTTCCATTTTTACCTTCATTGTTGGTGATATTTATACATACTTTATTTCTCCCCTTTACTTGCTTCTCATAAATAAGGGCATCCTTCTCGTCGTTATTATAAGCACCAACTAATAATTACTTAATTTAATCAATAAAAATAGTTAAAGTCATTAAATTTGTCCTAAAATTTAATTAATTTTTAAATTACCCCTACTAATTGCACTAAACTCTAATATCATATTTCCTCTTGTTCTAATTATAGGACCAAGTTTGTCGCACAAATTGCACTATAAACTTTGTCATATAATTAAGGCCGAAAATAACATTTTTCTCTCACCCACTATCATTATTAATTGTAGCCATACATGGAAAAAAATATTTAATACTCTTTGGAAATAAGCAAATGCCTTATAAAAATGATCAAATACGCTTGTTAGTTGTGCCTTATAATAAGAACCAGAGAAAATATTTATTATTTTTAACTAATTTTAACCACTTTGTTAAACTACTTAATTTGATTACTGAGCACTTATAAATAGAACTAAAGGGAGTATATTTTTTCTCACCCTTATAGATATTATCAAAGGAGTAAGCAATATTAGAGATATATATTGATTTCTGGGCGCATGAATAAGAAATAGAGAGAGGGGTGTGATTAATAAATAATTAATGAGGAAGAAGGAGAAGAGAGAATGATTAAAGAGGGATGGACTGAAAAGCATATGTGTGTGATTTGGAAGCAAAGGGTGAATTTAAAGCTATTATTCCATGTCCTCCTTTAATTTATTTCCTCACTTTTCTTTTTTAAAATTTTCATAGGTTTATGATGCAGCGCAGACTTTTTAATTTAGTTAGATTTTTTATTCTATTGAATGAGCAAATAAATAGGTTAGAGAAGAAATACATGCACACACACATATTTATATAGCATATTTTTTCAATAAGGGCAAACTTAAAAATGGGCTTATAACAAAGATTATATTCATAATAATATATACGAAGTTAGTCTCAGTTTTGAGGGTGGCTTAAGAAATGTATGAAATTTACCTGAATAATAAATCTTTAACACCTAACATGTCAATCCGAAAGAATAATTAGCTTGTACAAGGATTTGAATGTTTTGTGATATGTAGTATGAATATTGAAGCGTTTTTTTTTTTTTTTTTTTTTTTGGCAAAAACTGGGGCTCCAACGCCCATTACCTCATTGTCATTAACTAGAATCTAGTATTGGGTAAACAACTCTCACAGAACAGAAAATCTAGCACCCGTTCTGGAGAAGAATAAAAAACAATAAGCTCCTCATTACTATTAAAGCTAAAATTGGCTAATCAATCCGTAAGAGAATTACATTATCTCAAGGTATGGAAAATCGAATCTATATCTCAATGTTGTTGTCCTGTAGCCATTCGTTCAGTATTATGTCTCTAACCCTTGCTTACATCCAAGCTTCCTAAATTATGTGTAAAGCCACAGTTGAGTCTCCCTCTGCAATAATCCTGGTGTAACCCAATTCATGTGTCATTCTAAGACTTGCACAACCCCCCAAAGTTCGGCAGCCAAAGTCTTGCAACATCTTAACTTCCTATCAAAACCACAAATCCAACTACCATCACTCCAATATCGAATCTGCATCTCCATATTATTGTCCCTTAGCCATGCGTTCAATGTTCTTTCCATTTTTTGCTTGTATTGAATTGAAGCATAATTCAATACAAGGGCAAAAAAATAGAAACTCATATTAATGCTTTATGAGATAAAATTTTATATAGCATATATATTTCATACAACATAAACTAACCAATCACCCACTCAACTTATTTGAACACTAGTTGCTTGAATAAAAGCAATATATATATATATATATATTTCTTACCCATGTATATTAGTGAAGATTTTAGACTGAGGAGATTTAAAGACATGGGGGAAAATCAGGCTATGATCACGAGAGATGGGATAGAATTTGTTAGGCTAGACATAAATGGTTCGATTAATCATATGATGGTAAGGCTTCTTGCATAAAAACAAGCACGAGATGAAAATGACAATTCATGAGGGTGAGTGGTTCATGATCTTAATATATACCATTATATTGCAGAAATGATGAGTATTTGAGGAAGGCTTGATTTTCTGTTAGGACCAATGTTTGATGTTATAGAAGATTTATATATTGACAAATTTCTTATCATCAAAGAAGCCAATACTTATGGGTTTGTTTTAGGCTTTACTTTAGCCTCTCATTACACATATAAACTTGTACGATTAATGTATAATGATGGTTCAGTTGATAAAGGGAGTATTATTAGTAAGATGTGAATTAAAGAATGGTGCATAAAGAAAAGGGCCAAATGATAAAAAGACAAGAGAGAGTTAATAAAGAGATGAGGAAGTCATTGGCATTATTAAGGAGAGAGAATGAGAGTCTTCGTTGGGGCAAATGACAATACAACATTGTTAGCAAACATCATTATTTGCAATCACATGTCTTGTTGCCTTCACATTTATTTCTCTCTCCCCCTCCCACTCCCACATGCACACAGCTCTACTCACAATTGTATAATCACACAAATTCATTATAAAGTCCATTATTTTTTTAAAAAATAATTGAATATGTTATCTTGCCTCAAAAATCAGTAAAGGGTTTATATTTAAATATTTTTTTAATTAGAATGACTTGATATATTTTTACGCACAAAAAATTACTAATATTTGAATTAAGATGTTTCTTACCAATCAAATTATTAGACAAAAACTTTTCAACTATTTTATCTTGAAACCATTCACACACAACCAAATGCTTAACTTATGAAGACAAGCAAAGGTATGTGTGGATGGGGAGCGGCTACGTTGCACTGCCGCTCCTATCCTCTTCCGTCCTCTTCCTTAAAAATTGTATCGTTTTTTACGTAAATAGTGGAGCTTTGCCTTTTTTTTATATAGGGTACTTTTGGGTACTAAAAATATACTTCAGAATATTGGCGATAATTGAAAAAAATACTTCGTGATTTTGAAAAAAAATAATTGCAGTACTGATTGCTACTAAAAATATATTTAAGGATCTTGATGATAGTAAAAACATACTTCATGATCTTGAAAAATTATATTAGAACGGAAAAATATATTTTGGTATTTAATCGTTATTTTTTCAAGGTCTTAAAATAATTTTTCAAAATCATGAAGTATTTTTTTCAAGGTCAATATCTTCAAAAATGTTTTTAGTAGCAGTCAATACCCTGAATTATTTTTTAAGATCATGAAGTATTTTTCAAGATCGTCAAGATTCTAAAGTTTTCTTTTAATACCGGTCAATACTTTGAAATATTTGATTATGAAATATTTTTTCAATACTAGTCAGTATCTTTAAATATATTTTTAGTACCAACCAAGTACCCTAAATTATTTTTTTAAGATTCTCAAATAATTTTTCAAGATCATAAAGTATTTTTTAGTACCTAGGTTAGTATCCAAAGTATCTTTTTTAGTACCCATTGCATTCTCAAATATATATTTTTTTTTAAAAAAAAAAGAAGGCAGAGCTTCACTATTTGCGCAAAAAATGACGCAATTTTTAAGAAAGTGGATGGAAGAGGATGAGAACAGCAGTGTGGATGAGCATTCCTAAATGTCACCTCACACAGAAACTTTGTGTAGGTCAAATTATTCACACATAATTACCACTCTACAGTGTGGCTAATTTGTAGTATAGTTAATAACAACTTTATTAAATTCAAACGGTCAGGTACGAGGTCAAGGGTTAAGAGTCAATTAATGACACCGGAGCTAAGCTGGTGCCAAATCAATAAGAAAGTAAAAATTTTAGGGTCATTAATGTGATATTATAAATAAAAAAAACAGGCTAATACTCGAATTAGTTTACCAGTCGGTTTTTAGACCGAACCGGTCCAAATTTAATAACACGGGTTAATAAGAGTTAGATTTTAAATTGAATAGTGCTACAAAATCATTAAAGTTGGAAGTTGGAACCACATAAATAGGGTTTAAAATGCCAGTGAGTACGGTTTACTACCACAAGATTGCTTTGGAGAAGGGTAGAGATGCCACGTGGACCATATAACAACCGTCTGGTGTTTCAACTTTCAAGGAACCAGTTTCTCTACTATCTTGGGATAGGTAGGGAGAGCTCCTCCAAATTTAGGCGGTCAGATTTGATTTTTTTTTAAACGTCAATTTTTAGATGAAAAAAATCATTTTTTGAAAATATGTTAGTTGAAATATTATCTTTATTTTAGATTCTCTACCCATTAAAATAATTATTTTAAATAAAATTAAATTAAATTAAATCTGTACCGTCCAAATCCCATCTGGACGGTCCAGATGGGAGGAGCTCTCCCTACCTATCCCAAAGATAGATAGGAAAACTGGTTCCCAACTTTCAACCCCTTCGTGTTTTTTTTTTTTTTTTTTTTTTTGGGGTCAAATCAACCCCTTCCTATTACTATTTCTTCTTTGACTACTTTTTTTGTTTTGTTTTGTGATCATAAATAATGATATTATTAAATTAAGTTATTTCTATAGATGGACATTTTGTGATAATGGTTTCAGATGCTAACTACTTTATTTCTTATTTCAAGAGTTGCATAAGAAAATGGAACTCAAACCTTTCTAATGAAGTTCCTCCTTTTAATGAACATGTGTAATAATATATTTGAAATAATGCAATTACATGGATAGTCTAACCATATATATATATATATATATGAGGAAAGCATTATAATTCACTTGTTGCTATTCACAAGAAAAAGAAGCATAAAAAGAGTAAGGGAGAGTATAATTAAGGTCTAAAAGGGCGTATCAACATCCATTAGCAGCAAATTGAAAGAGATTCGCTCTTCCTTAAGAAAATTTTGTGAATGAAGAAAATTGTGTTCGAAGCTCTCACCCTACGACTGTAGATCCGACTCAGGACGAATCCAGATTAATCGGAATCGAAGGTTCCAATGAAGCGGGTAAACAACTTTAAAAAAAAAAAGTCTAAGGAGACGTAAGAGTAGGATTACATGTTCGTTTTGAAGTCAATGTATATGAATGTGCATGATCGTTACTTCTTAACTAGTCCCACTCTCTCTCTCTCTCTCTCTCTCATATGTATAATATTCAATAGGGTTAAGGAGCATTTTTACCAACAAACTATTGGTCTAGGAGCACCCAACACAATAAACTATTTTGTGGACCTTAAATACCAATCAACTTTTGAAAACATTAAATTTGCACAAAACCGTTAGTTGGCATCAAACGGACGCACGCTTGCTCCGGGTTCAACCTCACGAAGCTCCTTCCTCAACTCTCCCACTTTATCACTTGGATTCACTTCCATTGGCATCTTTCTCCCACCCGTGATCTCAACCATCACCCTCATCAACGTCCTCGAAACTCCGCCGAAGCTCGGAATAGACCACCAATTGGAGCTTCTTCCTCCGTCGGCACCACACACCATCATCGAATTTGGATCTATCCTCCATTCTCGTCGCCAGCGAGCTAGAATCTCAGATCTCGCAAATCGGTGATACCAGACCCGAAGTCGTTGAAGGCGAAGGCGTCGACGGGAGCATCGGGTGGTGGTCGTCCGCGGTAGAAAGGGTGTTCCTTGCTCCTTGATTCGACTCATCCTCATCGGCTTCCTCTCGCTTCTTCTCGCTTTTGGTTCCTTTGCCTCTCGATCCTTCTCTCCTTCGTCCCCATAGCGGTGCTCCAACTTCTTATTTTTAGCGGCTTAGGGTTCATTCGATTTTCACGGGTTTTCGGCCCTGGATATATGCTTAATGCCTTGATTTTATCCGATTAAGTTTTCACGGGTTTTCGGTCTGGAGATGTGATGGGGAGTTTTGTTCTCTTCTCTTCAAAATCATCACCATAGTTAATTTTCTCATGGTTCCGTCGATTGATGATTTTATGAAACCCGAAACTAGAATTGTATCGACATTATTGAATGCTCTTAATCAATTCCATGTTTATGCTTTGAATCTGGATTTTCGCATTTAGTTGTTTTGGTCTGGGTTTTCGATTTTGCATTGGAAATCCATCTGGTAAGAAAACGCAAGAAGGAGGCTATAGTTCTTCGATGATGCATTGCCGTCGGTCAAGTTCTAGTGGTAAAATAAATCGCGAACAAGAGCATTATGCTTTTGCAATTGATTAATAAATCATGACTGGATTGAGTTTTCAAAAACGCCGCCAGCTTCGTCGTCATTGTCTGTTCTTTATCGGTGAGACGAAGAACCCAGAAATCGCGTGAACCAGAGCAGTAACGTCCGTTTGATGCCAACTAACGGTTTTGTGCAAATTTAATGTTTTCAAAAGTTGGTTGGCATTTAAGGTCCACAAAATAGTTTATTGTGTTGGGTGCTCCTAGACCAATAGTTTGTCAGTAAAAACGCTCCTTAACCCTATTCAATATTCAATTACACTACTTTCATTACACTCGAGGTATATCAATGATTAAAATATTGTTCACGTTGGATAAAACGAACCTAGTTGATTTTCTCAAAATATTTTACTTTTTAGCTTTTCGTTCGAATAACAAGGAAAAAATGCCCTTCTATTATATGTCATTAATATCAAAAACCATACAATTTTTCATATTTTAATTTACATTATCAAGCAATAAAGTAGAAGTGACTGAATCACTCATGCTTTAGCCCATTAGAACCACCCTCCTTCTTAGGCCTTTTTGGAAATGTTGAATTATTTAGCCCACCAATTGAATTACAATTAGCCCATCGAAACCAGCCATAATAATTTGGGGGCCCAATATTTTGGAAACAAATATATTCCTTGGATCCTAAAAATAATGTGGAAAATTGCAACGAAGTCTCAATCAATAGACTTATTAATAACCAGGTACTAAAAATTTATTAAATTACAGTGAAGTCTCAATGGATTTGGGTGTTACAATTGTTAATATCAAATGTGAAAAATACAATTTTCGCCCTATTCATTTTTAAAAAAAACAATCAACAGAGATTCTAACCCTGTTTTCCGAGCATAATCTAGTATCAAGAGAAAGAGAAGGACGAAGAAACATAATCTTTCTCTTAATGCTATATTTCGTGTGCCGCTGGGACAGGTCGGATTCAGAAATTTACAGAATGAGGGACATAATTTTTTTTTAAATGAAAGTTTTAAATGTATTAAAAAATTAAAAAAAAATCAAAAGATGAATCTTGATGATGTAATAAGAGAGACAATTATTTTACAAATCATGTCACTTGGAAAAGTAAAGCTAAAAGACGGTTCAAATACAAATTACATAAATTACAATGAAGGGTAAGACTCAATAAGTTCAAGTACATATATTTTAATAAAAAAGTATATTACAATAAAAATAATTATAATGTCATCCTTCTAGGTCTTTTTTTTTTAGAATTCTATCATAATTGTCTTATTATCATTGATATCAAATACATCTTTCTCCAATATCTAAACAAGCATTCAAGATTCATCCCTATCCCATTACAAAATATAGTATTGATGTATTAAAGGTGGGTACTTAATTTAAGGGTGGGTTAAGCATTCATTCAGACATGTATTAATTTTTTATTTATTAAAAAAAAAAAAAGGAAATACCCATGCCCCCCTTGTCTAGTGTCTCGTATGTGGGTCAGCCCATGGCTGGGGTCGTGGCAGGAGGCGCAGCAGCTGGTGGTGGTGTGGCCGGAGGAGTGGCCGGTGGGGGTGTAGCCGGGGGAGGAGTGGCCGGTGGGGGTGTGGCAGGGGGAGGAGTGGCCGGTGGGGGTGTGGCAGGGGGAGGAGTGGCCGGTGGGGGAGTCGCTGGGGGAGGAGAAGCCGCTGGGGGAGTGGCCGGTGGGGGTGTGGCAGGGGGAGGAGTGGCCGGTGGGGGAGTAGCTGGGGGAGGAGAAGCCGCTGGGGGAGTGGCCGGCGGAGGAGACGCTGGTGGAGGAGTGGCCGGGGGAGGAGAGGCGGGTGGCGGAGAGCTTACGGGGGAGGGGATTGCTGAACGGTGGGAGGAGCGGCTTGGGGAGTAGCGGCGGTGGGCGGAGCTGAAGTGGAGGTCGGAGGAGAAGCAGTGGGCGGAGCTGAAGTGGAGGTCGGAGGAGAAGCAGTGGGAGGAGCAGGAGATGAAGTGGGAGAGGAACAAGGAGGAGATTGACCTCCAACTCCGGCTACGACAATGCAGATGAAAGCAAGCGAGAACAAGAATTGTCGGTCCATAATGCGTGAACTGTTAAGCTACGAACCTGTTTCTGCTTAACCTGCGCACCCCAAAACACAGAGAGAGAGAGAGAGAAGAGCGAGTTAACTGTTAAGAGAGGAAAGGAGGAGGAGAGGTTAAATAGGGGAGGTAACAGAAGAGAAGGGAAGGTTCGGGCGTGCTAATGTAGTTGTCACTTCCAAATAAATCTGCAGCGTCCGATTACGAACCATCACATTTCTAATGCTCGATCTGACTGCCACGTGGTCATGGTCTTTTTCATGATTCGAAGAAATCGAAGCTTTTTTTTTTTTTTTTTGTGTGTGGCTGTTCTGGTTTTTTTTTTTTTTTTTTTTTTTTTTTTTTTCAAACTTGTATTTTACGGCACTCTGTCTGGTGAAGTATTCAATTAAAACCAGATAGCTGTATTCCGGGTCCAGCTAGCGTCCACTACTCTTATAGTTTACTGTCGTCCTCTTCGGCTTATACGTCGACGTATAAACGTCACACACACGATTGTCCTTTTTCTAAGCGTCACACACACGATGGTCCGTTTTTAAGTAAAAAAGGACCATCGTGTGTGTGACGCTTATACGTCAATGTATAAGCTGAAGAGGACGACAGTAAACCATAAAGGCAGTAAACGCTAGCCACTCCCCTATATTCCTAGGCCTTCTCTATTTGTTTCCTCATTATATTTTTTTTCTTCATTAGTTAATCATGCTTTTCAAAGACAGAAATGGAATATATCAGAAATTGCAATCCATTTGGGTTCCATTGTACATGATCAATTTTATGGGCTACATAAACTATACAATTTTTTGTAAATTTAAAAACCAAATACAAATGTTTTCAAAGAATTATAAATAATTTTTAAAATTTTTAAGTTTGTGTAGATTCCCTTGTCATTAATTTTTTTATTGTTTTCTTAAGAAATTACTACTGCATAGTACTCCCTCCGGTTCTAATTATAAGACAACATTTGGGAGTTAATTTTGGTCCTAATTATAAGACAACATTCTAATTTTTGTCAATTTCTTCATAAAACACCATTATTTTATTTTCTCAAATGTGTTTAGTTTTTGGTGAGTATATATGTGTAGATGTGTAGACTCTTCCAATTAATGAAACTTTTAGATTTATATATATGTGTGTGTATCTATATATGTGTATATGTCTGTGTCTACATACAAATATATATAGACACACACACGTGCACATATATGTGTGTGTGTGTGTGTGTGCCTGTATATATATATATATGTGTGTATCTACACACAAATATATATAGACACACACACACACATATATATGTGTGTGTACATATATGTATGTATGTATATGTGTGTGTGTCTATACACAAATATATATAGACACATATACACATATATGTGTGTGTGTAAACATATATGTATATTTGTGTGTGTGTTTATCAACATATATGTGTGTGTGTGTGTGCATATGTACATATATAAACACACACACACACACAGATATCTGTGTATGCATATATATATATGTGTGTGTGTGTTTGTATGTGTGTGTACATATGTAGATATATGTGTGTGTGTCAGGATACATGATATTGAAGAGATATATGGTAAGAGTTATTGATTCACTTTTACTTATGTCATTTTAAATTTATAAAATGACATTTTAGGAAAATGAGTAAAAATAACTAATTTAACTTCTTTCCTTAATCTTCACAAAATCGGTTAAATATGTCTTATAATTAGGACCGTGGGGAGTATTGTTTATCGTATATAATCTATCTATTTCTTTAAAAAACTCCTAAAGAATCAAATTATATGTATATAAATTTTCTGCCGTTGCTGGCAAAAAAGATTAGTCTTTTACTTATTCTTTTTGGTTAAATGATATATGGACAAATAAAAATAATTTTTGGGTTAAAGTTCAGGATTATTAGTCATAATTTAACCAAATTTTAGTTATGTTTAAAACTTTAATAAAATATTGATTATTTTTTAACTTTAGAGCAAGAGAGATAATTATGAAGATAAATAAACAAAATAAATCCAGTGAATATAAAGAAAATTGGAAGGGAAAAAAACTAACATATTAACTATAATTCTTAACCTGCACTATAAAATCTTAATAATCTTAATCCATAAGCAAAAGAAAACCAGGGTGTTGTTATCTGAAAATGTGAATTACACCAGAAGTAGTTAAATCAGTTCTTTACATTTGGCGTTTTTGTACATACGTAGATTCCTTGTTGGTACTCCATCCTGTCCTTGTAATAAGATTTAATTGATTTTTTTAAGAGATTTAGCAAGCTAATTAAAGTATTTTAGAGTATTTTTATTTTGTTCTACGTACTAATTAATTTGACTAATAAACTAATATATAATTCGGTCAAGTAGGAAATTTGTTATGAAAGTCTTCGAAGAGCATGGTTTGTGAAACCGGACCGGACGGCCGGTTCAAACCGAAATCGGCCGTGAAACCGGTCCAGTTTAGGGTGTAACCGAACCGACTCGGTGAACCTGGTCGACCCAGTAAACCGGGTAACCGGACGTGTCACCGGGTCAACCTGTTTTTTAAAAAAAAATTATTCCTCCCTCATTTTTTTTTTTTTTTTTTTTTAAAGAATGCAATCTGATTTATATCGATTTGAAACAACGTATGTGTGATTTCCGACTCTTGCCACTGTCAAACTCAACTTCCTCAAACTTCTCGGTGCTCTCTACTCCTCGACCGCCATTTTGTGGTTTCTCTGTTTTCGGTTGGCTCTGCTTAGTGGATGTCAAATGTAGGCTGTAAAGAAAATTGTTAAGAATATCTGAATATGTCACAAGTATTGGAGTATATGATTATTTTGTCACTGATCCAATGTATTGAAATAATATATTGTATGTCAAATTTAGGTTGGTGTGATGAGAAATTAATTATTTTCCAATTTTTTATACCTCACCTGGTCTAGGCCCGGGTTGACTCCGGGCTGGCTCCGGTCTAACCCACTAACCCTTAACCTAGTACCCCGACCGGTTCAGTGACCGATTCGGGTTTTAGAACCTTGCTGAAGAGTAATGTTACCCCGAAAGTTTTTTTCGTCTCAATGTTGCTTAGGAAGTTTCAAAACGTAGCAATATTGTCCGTTTGTTAAAAAGTTAATAATTAACGTCATTTTTTTGACGGTCGATATTAGTTTTTAAATAGAATAAGCAACATCGCTTACGCTCAAACCTTCAGAAGCAACATTATTCTTGAGTCTATACTTCCGAGCAGATTTGTCACTTAAACCTATATAATTTAAGAATACATAATATATAATATGATTAAATAACTTATTTAATTTTCTTAATTTCTTTAAAAAAATTCAATCCTATCTTATAATTAGTATATTTTATGGTAGTGGTAATAAACTAATAACTAATAAGATGGTTTGTTGTGTATATGTAGGAAGTTTCTATCCACAAGATTGCTTTGGGGAGAAGGGTAGAGATGCCACGTGGACCATATAACAACCGTCTGGTGTTTCAACTTTCAACCCCTTCCTATTACTGTTTCTTCTTTGACTACTTTTTTTTGTTTTGTTTTGTGATCATGAATAATTATATTATTAAATTAAGTTATTTCTATAGATGGACATTTTGTGAGAATGGTTTCAGATGCTAACTACTTTTTTTCCTATTTCAAGAGTTGTATAAGAAAATGGAACTCAAATCTTTGTAATGAAGTTTCTCCTTTTAATGAACATGTGTAATAATATATTTGAAATAATGCAATTACATGGATGGTCTAACCAAATATATATATGAGGAAAGCATTATAATTCACTTATCGCTATTCACAGGAAAAAGAAGCTTAAAAAGAGTAAGAGAGAGCATAATTAAGGTCTAAAGGGGTGTACCAACATCCATTGGCTAGTGATGGTGTTGATAATCCTTCGCTTTCCAGTTCTGATTTAGATGGTGGCTAGTTTATTTGTTTTTAGTTTACTTATTTTGGTTTTCTGTTTTTGTTTCTGTTGTATTTGTTTTTCTTTCTTGTATCTGTTTGTTTTTGTTATGGTTGTAGTTCAATTTTCTGGTTGTTGTTTAGCTTCTTCTCTTTGTAATGGTACTTTTTTGAAGTTTATTTTAATGGAATCTTCTTTAAAAAAAAAAAAAAAAAAAAAAAAAAGGTGGTGTACAAACATCCATTGGCAGCAAGTTGAAAGAGATTTGCTCTCCCTTAACCATGTCCTCGGTTTAAGGTGTGTGAATAAAGAAAATTGTGTTGGAAGCTCTCATCCTACGATTGTAGGTCCGACTTGGGGACGATAATCCGGATTAATCGGAATCGAAAGTTCCAATGAATATAAAAAACCATACAATTTTTCATATTTTAATTTTCTCAAAATAGGAAGAAAGAAAAAAACGAACTTAGTTAATTTTCTCAAAATATTTTACTTTTTAGCTTTTCGTTCAAATAACACGAAGAAAATGCCCTTCTATTCTGTGTCATTAATATCAAAAACCATACAATTTTTCATATTTTAATTTAAATTATATAGCAATAAAGTAGAAGTGACTGAATCACTCATGCTTTAGCCCATTAGAACCACCCTCCTTCTTAGGCCTTTTTGGAAATGTTGAATTATTTAGCCCACCAATTGAATTACAATTAGCCCATCGAAACCAGCCATAATAATTTGGGGGCCCAATATTTTGGAAACAAATATATTCCTCAGATCCTAAAAATAATGTGGAAAATTGCAACGAAGTCTCAATCAACACACTTATTGATATTTTACCAAAAAAAAACACACTTATTGATATATATCAACAACAACAACAACAACAAAAACAGACCTATTGATAATCAGATACCATAAAATTATCAAATTACAATGAAGTCCAACGAACTTGGGTGTTATTATTGTTAATATCAAATGTGAAAAATACAATTTTGGCCCTATTCATTTTTAAAAAAAAAACAATCAACAGACATTCTAACCCTGTTTTGTGAGCATAATCTAGTATCAAGAGAAAGAGAAGAACAAAGAAACATAATCTCTCTTAATGCTATATTACGTGTGCAAAATAGGGTCAACATCTCTTCTAATTGGTTTTTTCAATTTTAAATAAGGAGAGGTAAAATTGTATTTTCACATTTAAAATTAACAGCATCTAGATTTCTTATGACTTCACTGCAATTTGATAATTGCAAGGGATTTGATTGTCATTAAGTCTCTTAATTGGGATTTGATTGCAATTTTCCAAATTTATGGAAGTTTTATAATTTGTTAGAGATACTAAGCATTAAAAAAATTAATACTACAGACAAAACATGTTATATTATGAAATACGTCCTTGTAATAGCAGCCGGAAACTTCTGAATGGGTTCACCAACAATTTGACTGTATATATTTCCTTGGATCTGTTTTCCACTATTAGAAAAATTCTACACTATGTGGTGTGTGTGTGTGTGTGTTTTAAAATTTATTTTGATTGTCTATATTATTAAATGTTTATATTTCATATCTGAACACGTCATTTAATTTGTTTATATATTATTTGCCTCTATCTTGTGGTCCGCTTAATCAATTGTGATTCAATGTGTATTTATTTTTTACTTTTGGAAAGTTCGAGATCCTTTCTAAAATTACTTTTAACAAATCATTGTTTGGATATATTATGATGTTTTTTTTATATTTTTTTTTTTTTTAAAAAAAGCAAAAATTAATACCACCAAAGGCTTAGGTCGGCTAGTAAGAGGCGATCTAACTTAACCACGGGTTTTGAGTTCGAGTATACGTGGGAATGCGGCGTGAGTGGGTGGTAGAGGTTTCCCGAAAGGGACCAACTCGATCTCGGTCCGAATTAGTCGGGGCCGTTGGAAGAAGCAAAAATTAATGAAGAAGTCCGTTCTTTTTTATTTTCTTTCTTTTTCTTTTTCTTTTTTGAAAAAAAGGTCACTTTGAGTTGCTTTCATGGAAAGGACTTTGGATAACCAAATTTAGACACTCCTAATAACTTAATTTTTTATTTATCAAAACCTAATATCTTAATTATTACTATCAATATATTAAACATCAATGAGGTGAGATCATATGAGCATTGACTTTGGGAAGTAGATGAGATTGACTTGGTTCACTCTCAACAGTTAACAACAAACCAAACAGCATTCATGGGTTCTTGGAATTAATTCTATCTCACGTTGCAAATTTCAAATTTTCTTTAATGCTTATGAGAAGAAATTACGTTCAAAGGCTATTTAGACAGAAGGATACATGGATTTTTGCTTTCATTTCTACGTTTTAGTTATAAATTTGGGATAAGATCTGTCACTACCACTTTTTCACTGTTAGATCATAATCTTATCTACCTTTATCATTTTTCTCTCTTGTTAAGATTCTGATCTAACGATAAAAAAATAGTAGTGACCAAAAATGGTAGTGACAATATCCTATCCCTATAAACTTACGAGGTATTCATAAATATCTAGTTTTTAATAAATTATTGCCATCTGTATGTTTAAAATATATTATCGTTATCTTTTAAATATATGTTTTTTACACTTGCATTTCTATAAAGTTGCTTAGGAGTGAGATGTTGATTTCAAACCCCTCTTTGCTTCTCCTAAGTTGATTTGTTTTGATTTCTTAAGTTGTTATTTAAAGTGGGCGTGGAGGTAAGAGAAGCTCGATTAAGATTTGTAGAAATCAAAGATAAGTAAATAGATATTCCTTTCGGTTCTAATTATAGAAACATTTTTGTAGTGTAAATATTTGAAAGAAGATATTGAAGAGAAAAGAGAGAAAGATGGTTAACGCCACTAATTAATTGGAAACTGAATATTTAATATATCAAATATTGGAAGTAAGTTTTTTTTCTCAAAACTAAATTAGAAGTCCAATCTCAAAAAAAGGTCCTTTGTTCTAAACTCTACAAAGTTTAATGATATGAGATTCGGTGTTCGTCAGAAGATATATTTTTTTTTTATACAAAAATTTTAGAAAAGGGGTTGAGTTCACTCACAATCTAAGAGATGGGCGAAATCTCCCTTCCTCCTAGGTCATACCGATGTTGGGCAGGGCGAGCCGTCTATTACCCTTAGGCATTTACCTAGGCACCTAGGATATCTCCCCCAGTGCCTTGACCAACTCCAGGATCGAACCCTCTCTCTTTGGTGAGAATGTCCGACTCCTTTGCCAGTTGAGCCCAAGGACAAGAGGTTATTCATCAGCAAATAAATAAAAGAACTTTGCATCACGGCAATTTTTTTTAAAAAATGATATTGACTGAAATTTTCACAAACTTATCAATTTTTGAAACGATGTAAATAAAAGTTACTATTCTTTCACTTTTTATATCAAGTTAAAGTGTTAAACTTTATTTAAGAACGTGCAGTCAAATGAGTGCTTCTTGAAAAATCCATTTATCATGAAAACAACTTTTTAAAAATTGCTTTTTTTCCCCTCTATTATGGTAAACAAGAAAATAATATTACTATATATAATTTATTCTTCAACAGTTCTCTATAAAATAATAGCGTGACAAATAACTGAATAAGAAACTAATACATGATCTATTTATCATCAGCTTGTTTGCCTTGAGGGGAGGGAGAGGGAGGGGAAGAGGAGAGCGAAATTTGTTCTCTCATCTTTACTAAATAACCTATGGAAAAATTTTAATATTTTAAAGAGTAAATACCCTTACGGGTCCCTAAAAAAAACACGGATCCCATTTTCGTCTCTAGGGACTAAAATGGGACATTTTTATGGACTAAAAAGAGGTTTTTGGAAATTTTTGATGGACCAAAATGTTCACCAATCAACCCTTATTTGTCTTTTTCAAGGACTAAAAAGGGGTTTTCTTTGCTTGAGGGACCAAAATGAGGTCCGTGTTTTTTTCCAGGAACCCAAAAGGGTATTTACTCTATTTTAAAAATACACTCTCAACCAAAAAGAATATTTTTCTTATCAATGGCAATTTGGTCAATATCCATCCTTGAGATTCATCCCCTCCCCTCAAATCAAACACACCCTAACTAGTGGCTAGTGATTCGAGGATCAAAAACTCAGATGCCTATGTAACCATTTTTGCTTTTCAGCCACCATTTTGCCCTTCTTCATTTAAAATAAAAAAACCAATCAGCAGAGATTTTGACCCTGTTTTGTGAGCATAATCTAACATCAAGAGAAAGAGAAGAACACAAAAATATAATCTTTCTCTTAATGCCAGATTACTTGTGTGAAATTGGATCAGAATATCTTCTAATTGGTTTTTTCAATTTTAAAAGAAGGGCAAAATTGTATTTTCACATGAGGAGTTAATAGCATCCAAATTCCTTTGGTTTGAGGGGATCAGAGGAGAGGGGAGGAGGATAGAGGGATTTTGGCCCCCTCCCCTCGTTTGGCTAATCATATTTTTTAGGAGGGGAGGGGAATTTTTTAAAATTTTCCCTCCCCCCTCAAAAACTTCACCCTCCAAATCGGACGGATTCAGAGGATTTTAAAAAAAAAGGGGTATGAGAGGACAAATTTATCCCAGTCTTTTACTGTTATACCAAAAATACCCTGAAACCAAAAATTTATCCCTAGCCACCATCATCAGATTCAAGCTTTTCCTCCTCCTCCTCCCTCGTCAGCTTCTTTCAGCGCGGCAGCTTCAGGCATGGTGGCTTCTAATTATCTGCCACCGTTGATAGAGAATGTGGACAGCATGGTGCCGAATATTCATGAAGTGCAATCTTGCAGTATAGTGGATGAGGAAGGTGAAATGGCACTAGATCAGAGTGCTTGCAGAGGCATGAGTTGAACGAATGGGTGGTGGACCATACAGTACAGCAACAATGTCCCAGCTTTATTTTTTGGGAAAACGTGGAAGGACAACTTGGCGGTGACGGCGGCGGCGAAGAAATTGCACCGAATTCTTCGAATTTGGCAACTACACTTTCTTCTTTTCCTTCCTCCTTATGATTATATTTTAAGTTATGACTGTTTCTCTCTCACTAGGAAGAGTTTTCAATTAATGGGTTTTCTGAATCTGAATCTGCACAAGAGGATCATTTTTATAATTGAGAAAGCTCTGAAAAATCTGAATTGAATGAGAACCTGCAGAATAAGATACTGAGTACGATGGCTCAACGCGAGATAGTTCGAGGAAGAAGAATTTGTTGCATCAACAAGTGTACTCCGTTCAACCTCACAAAACCATTTATCAGCCAAGACACTCAGACTATGGAAGATACCGACTTTATCAATGATAGCTGCTTAAACTAGAAATTCAATTCAGCAGAACTCATGTCCACGATATATGAAAACAAAAGGATATAAGCACTAAGGACTAGGAATAAACAGCGGCAGCAAGCAGCAAGCAGCAACTTTTGGTTTTTGAAGATAAAATATTGTCTTAATTTTCAATATATATATATATATATATATATATATGTTTTAAATGTTAATCTTCGGGCATAAAAATATTATTTATAATTAAACGTTACTATACATTTAATAAAATTTGAAAAAAAAAAAAAAAAATCACTTATAATATAAGTAAAATTGTACGTGTGAAGATAATTTTCCTCT
This sequence comes from Acacia acuminata, assembly GCA_019022655.1. Lineage (NCBI taxonomy): Eukaryota > Viridiplantae > Streptophyta > Magnoliopsida > Fabales > Fabaceae > Acacia > Acacia acuminata. The sequence continues at coordinate 1,162,249 of JAFJYI010000199.1, forward strand.
CATTCTCTCCGAACTAAATAACGTAACATTAAAACCCCTCTTCCAATATAAGGGTAAAGTTGTCAATGTTAAAAAAATTCCCTCCCCTCCCCTCTTAAACCAAACAAGGTAACATTAAAATCTCTCCCTTCCGCTTCCTTCTAATCAATCCAAAAAGGTAATATTAAAATCCCCTCCTTCCTCTCCCTTCCCCTCCCCTCCATTAAAATCCCCCCTCCCCCTCCCCTCCGTTGAACCAAACAGACCCTAAGACTTCACCGCAATTTGATGATTTCAAAGGATCTTGATTGTCATTAAGTCTGTTAATTGAGTTCTCATTGCAATTTTCCCAATGTATGGAAGTTTTATAATTTGTTAGAGATACTAGGGATTAAAAAAAAAATTACTACTACAAACAAGATATGTTTTATTATGAAATATGTCATTGTAATAACAACCGGAAACTTCTGCCTGGGTTCACCAACAATTTGACTGAATATATTTCCTTATATCTGTTTTCCACTATTAGAACAATTCTACACTATGTGATGTGTGTGTGTTTTTTTTTTCAAACTTTATTTTGATTGTCTATATTATTAAATGTTCATATTTCACATCTGAACATGTCATTTAATTTGCTTATATATTATTTGCCTGCATCTTATGGTCCACTTAATCAATATTCTAACAATTACTGAGGTATCCATATAATATGTGATTCAATCTGTATTTAATTTTGACTCTGTGAAAGTTCGAGATCCTTTCTAAAATTACTTTTAACAAACCATTGTTTGGATATATTATGATGGTTTTTTAAGCTTATTTTAAAAAAGCAAAGATTAATGAAGAAGTCCCTTTTTTAAAAAAAGAGGTCACTTTGAGTTGCTTTCAGGACTTTGGATAACCAAATATAGACTCTCCTAATACCTTAAAAAAAAAAAAAAATCAAAACCTAATATCTTAATTATTAATATCAATATATTTAACATCAATTTGTACATCCATACATATATTTATAAATTCTATGGAAATAAAACCTCAAAATTTTATAGGTGAGATCATATGAGCATTGACTTTGGGGAGTAGATGAGATTGACTTGGTCCACTCTCAACAGTTAACAACAAACTAAACAGCATTCATGGGTTCTTGGAAGATTCCATCCAACGTTGCAAATTTCAAATTTCAAATTTCTATGATGCTGATGAGATCATGTCTGAGATATGACAATGCGCTACTCCTAATAAAGTTCTAAGTTTATTTTTTTAACAGACAGGAAATAGAGTTCAAATACCATTTAGTCAGAAGGATACATGGATTTTTGCTTTCATTTCAACGTTTTTTTAGTTTGAAATTTACAAGTTATTCATAAATTCTTTGATTAAGAATTGTACGAAATCTAAAAAAATCTGAGGAAAACTTACATCCAGTACTTGATATAATAAATATCCAATTTCTAATGAATTATTGTCATATATATATATTTAAAATATATCATCGTTATCTATAGAGTTGTTGAGGAGCGAGATGTTGATCTCAAACCTCTCTTCTTTTCTTTTAAGTTGGTTTGTTTTGATTTCTTGAGTTGTTCCTTCGAATGAGCGTAGAGAGTAAAAGAAGCCTAAATTAATATTTGTAGAAGTCAGAGACAGACAAATAGATAAAAGATATTCCCTCCGATCCTAATTATAAGAATACTTATGTATTACAAATTACACTACAAAAGTATTAGCATAATTAGTGACGGTAATATAGTCTAGAGTTTGGAAGAAAATATTATTAAAGAAGAAAGAGAGAAATATGAGTTACATTAATTGTTCTTTAACTTTTTATATCAAGTTAAACTTTATTTAAGAACATGCAGTCAAGTGAGTGCTTCTTGAAAAATCCATTTATCATGAAAACAACTTTTTTAAAAATGCTTTTTTCTCTATTAAAATAATAGCGTGACAAATAACTGAATAAGAAACTAGTACATAATCGAATAATTTGGTAAACAACAAAACAATACTCCTACGTCATATACTTTCTTCTTCAACAGTTCTCTATAAATGTTTCATTAATTAGCGGCCAGTCATTCAAGGATCGAAAACTCTGATGCCTATGTAACCATTTTTGGCTTTTTGCTTTTCAGCCACCATTTTACTTTTTGATTATTCAAAATCAAATAAAAAACACTTCCACTGATTAATATGGTAAAATCAGAAATGTTAGGTCATTCAATAACTTGACTGAGTTGTCACCCCCAATTTCAACAAAATTGACGGATACTAATTCACATTGCTTGGTCCCCAAATAAAAAATAATTCAACATCCCGTTAACTAAATTAAGGACGCAAATTTGACCAAGCCAAAATTTCTAATTTTCTACAGTGCTGAGAATTGGGGCAATCAAGATTATGGCTCATCACACCAACATCGGTCTTCATGACTAAATACTGGACCCAGTGAAAATTCCCAGATGCTGTATGGTGCATGCACATAAAATGGATTTTAGTCAAATTTTGCCAATTTGACATGTGGATCTCAAATGTGAATCAAATCCTAATCATTCTATGTACATGGACCATATGTTACCTGAAAAATTTCTTCTGCAATGAGATTGATATCATGACTCACTAATCAATACAGACTTTATTATCTACTTTAAAAAAGAACAAAATTGAGATATCAGTAACCAGAAATGGGGCTTCGAAACTATACATGTGCTATCTGCAATAGCAAAATCTGTAGAAAACCTTCAGTTACTATCTATGGAGTAACTCAACTTGAACCCTTCTTTTCGTGAATCCCACCCACCAACAATATCAATCTTCGTATTTTAATTTATACTGAAATTTGCTCCTTAAGCAACTGAACTGAGCATGCTCCGCTCTGATTCATCTCCTGCATTGAGGGAGAAAATATCCACAGGGGCACTAGTGCAGTCAACAGCATTTGGAATAGATCTATCATAAGGAGAACCTTTCTGGTTGTCAAGATATATAACGATGACAGTGATATCGTCATGGAAATGTCTTCTTATTCCCTTGTCAATTTTTTTTATATCATCATATCTCAACTCTCTCTTCTTTGCAGCTTCCTGTACAGCAGCTCTCACCAATCTCTTGGCGATTCCCTGCAATTACAGGAACCACAAATTCATAATTAAAATCTACGTAAAAAATCCATGGTTATATGCATCTTATAAGAGTGGGTACTCACAGCTCTTGGATGCTTGAAAACAATCTCAACTGCGGCTTCATCACTTAATTGTTCCCAAAGGCCATCTGATGCAAATATCAAGAATAAATCTTCCGGCTCAAGCTCCCTAATAAGGATTGATGGTTCAGCCGTCATTACAGGGCGCTTCAAAGGAACTGGGTTTCCAAATTGCTGAAAAACTGGATCTCTGTAAAAGTCAGGTCTCTTGAGATACACATCACCAATAGATCTTGAGACCTGCACAACCAAAAATCAGCTTCCATGATCAGCTTATTCCGTAAGAAGTCCCGCATACATGAAAGGAAATATTCAGTTACACTTTGATAACCAACTCGACAGTCAAAAGATTGAGGAGTAATGACAACCCTCCTCTTCCATAGTAGACAAACATGAAAGTGAGGGAAGTAAAAGCAGGTGATCTTGACTTAAGGTCTACCAGTAGGTTCGGAATGTTAATTACCAGATAACCTACTTCTACAACACATTGTAATAGAAAGCTGGAACTCCACCAAAGACACAATAACTGCATAAGCATAGAAACAGGCCTAAAAGGCAAGATAGGAAGGGAAAAATATTAATTATACGTCCTAGTTGGGATCAAGAGTTGTAATTAAGAGTAGGTGAAAGTGACATACATCACCTTCTATTTCAAAATATGGGGAAAATTGAGAAGTTTAGCCTAGTAGCATTTACAAGCAACCCTTTGCCATAGAATGCAATTTTAAAGCCCTAGGAATTTGAACATGCAAGTAAATGAGGAGTGAATACTGAATACAAAGGAAAAATAAATTCAACTTGCAATAGGAGCATATTATTGAAGATACTAATAAACGGTGAAATTTCATAAAAGATTTAAAACTATTTCTGAAATCAGACAAACATTGCACACAGCAATCCTAGACTATAGCTTAGAACAGATAGTTTGAGAAAATAAATTTCTCTAATCTATCCAGAATTCCAAACACTGGATAGAAATTTAAAATTGTTAGGGCCTATGTTCAGATCAGAGGCTACATTATTCAAAAGTTTGAGAAGAAATTATCCAGTAATACCTGTATAATGCCTTTAATCCTCCAAACTCCACGGCTTAAAACCACAATGTGTGAGTCATCAGGATGCAGGGCTTCCACCTCCTTCCTCACCTCCTCGACAGCCACATTATGATCCGTGGATAGCCGTTCTGCCACCACTGGGTATTTTTCCTCTCTGTATCTCGGCGGCCAAGAACAGCTCGAGAATCTCCAAGGTTTGCAACATATAGTATATTATCAGAAATTGCACCAAGAAGACAGCATGATCCTACTGAAGCAATTTGGGGACTTATAGGCAATGTTCGCTTCACCAAATGCAAAAACTCATCCTCAGTGGCCTTAAACGCCTTTTTAATCACATCCGCGGACAATCCTCCTTGTTCGGAAGCAAACTCTAAAATCAAATCAACAACAAACAAAAAAAAGGTCACTCAGTAACCACACGGAATCAGGAGGAGTAACTTAAATGCACCCGACAGAGTAGAGTACCCCTCGACAGTGTTTAAATTCTCATGGATCCTAAAACCCTTGTTATCATAAAATTCATCGGTCCAACCAATTCTATTTTGTCTTCAATAGATGATTCAAGGAACAGAACCTTATAATAAGACTCACGAACTCGAAGACAGAGAAATTGCAGTGAGCCTTAAGAAACAACCCATTCAGAGCCAAAAATAGGAACAACCAAAAACACCGATTACAACAATCCCGAGAATTATATTTAGGAAAAAGACAATTACTCTGCAAATGAGGGAAGAGGCGTTTGTTGACAAATCTAGAAGCCTCAGGCCCGCCATGGCCATCATAGACGCCGATGTAGGTGGCGGAGGGAGATGTGAAGACTTGACCCTGATCTTCGAGACTGTAATTGGCCTGAGCGACGGCGATGGAGAAGTGACCAGAAGCATGAGGCTTCAAGTCAGAGTGCCAAAGAAGGCCATCGCCACCGGTGCCGCCGCCGCCGCATCCTAGCCGGCCAAAGCAACGCTCCAGCGGTCTGTAGCACAAACGAAGCATCCTCTACACACACGTCAAGGATCAAATAGTACAGATTCGGGAGCGTCTAAAGGGAAATCGAGATCACGATTGTGATTGTGATGGAGAGAGGTGGCTTTGGTATGATTAGGTATAGAGAGAGAGAGAAAGAGAGAGGAAGATGAGAATTGAGAAGAGAGATGAAAATGGGAAAATGGAAGAGAAGAGGAGAGAAAACGAGTGGGGTAAAGGGAAAGGGAAGTAGCGCGAGATAGGCAATGCCGCGTTAGAAGGAGACGATACAACTACGAATGTTGCTTTTATACTTCACGCGTACTTTTTTCTTCTTCCTCCTCCTCTCTCTCTCTCTCTCTCTCTCTCTCTCTCTTCAGTTTCTCTGCGTGTCTCTGACTCTACAGCGACTTTGTTAATTGTTGTTATCCTTAACCATTTCCTCACAAGCTTTCTTTTGGGGGAAATTGTATTTATAATCCGGAAGAGAAAAGGGAAAATCCCCTTTAGGGCCCAAGTAACCCAATAAATTATAAAAAAAGCCAAAAAAATTGGGTAGCTTTTTTTGGTATTATTTCAAAACATGTTGTAGTTGTTAACGACTTAACGTGTAATGATATAGTTGTTAACATATATTGATTTAGTTGTTAGAATATTGTTTTTTTTTTTATACACATAGTAGGGAAGAGGGCGGGGTTGAACGCGGGCGTAGGGAAGAAGGAGCCAAACTCCCATGCCATCATACGCTATTCTTAAAAGTATTGACTTGTTGTTAATGTATACTAATTTAATTGTTAATGTTGCACTAATATAGTTATTAATGTTTATGAAATAATACGAGAAAAAACTTTAGGACTTTTTTGACATATGACCTTTTTGGGCCTTTTTTTATGAATTTTTCTTTGCTTGGACCCGAAAATATGATAAAATGATTTATTGAAATCTTAAAATTATATTTAAGTCCAATAAAATTATTTTTGAATAAATTTCAATTGTAAAATGCCTATAGACTCATTAATGGATGCTCGTGGACTTATCAATGGACTGGACGGCCATGACTTATTAGTAAAATTAGAATTTATTATAAAAAATTCTCAGGAAACTTAAATACAGTTTTGAAATTTCACATGATCATTTTATGTATTTTCTCTAATCGGTCCTAAATGCAATCTTCCCTTTATTCTATTCCTAATTAGTAATTTCACATATTCACAGCATCTCACAGTGCTCATTCTTATTTGGCCATCACAGCTACCCAAAACCCACATATTTTTGAACAACCCTTTTGGATATACATCCACGGCATCATCATATATATCCTTATTCTGAGCAAAAAAAAATCATATATATCCTTATGCTTCATTTTTAAAATATAATCTTGGTTTTATGTTTTCTTATTATTTAATTTATATTATATTAAGCTTGTTGATATTAACTTAATCAAAAATTTAATTTTAACCTTGTCCCTATCATGAGTAGATAAATAATTAGCAACCAAAACAATACACAACATGTTATACAATACAGCATATATTAATTCAGAATTTCTTGGCATCAATTATCTATATGAACTGACTTGGCCAATATATATATATATATATATGGGGTTATCGTTTGTCATGTCATTTGACATAAAGTTATGTCAAATCACTCCAAAACTACGTCATTTTGGGATTAGAAGAATTAATGAAATCTCAAAGCAATGTATTTTTGAGGTTAAAGTAATTAATGAAGGATCTTTTGGTAAAATTCATATAATAAATACAAAACTAAAAATACAAAAATACCTCTTATTAATTCCCTTAACTCTCAAAACGACGTATTTTTGGAGTGATTTAACATAATCTCATATTCAGTAACATGACAAACGATAAACCCTATATATATATATAGAGAGAGAGAGAGAAGTTCTACATTTACAACTAAACCTACCTCCTAAGTTTTATGTTACCAAACGGACGTAGTATTACATTTAAAACTAGAATTCGCCCTAAAATCATTTAACAAAAGTCTTGGAGAATAAAATTTTCAGCAGAGAGCCTGAGAGAGTGAAAATATGAGAACCAAATTAAATTTTCTGAAGTGAATTATTTGTTTTAGTAAAGTCAATCACCAATGTGAAAGAGAGAGGCCATAGGGATAATACTTTGAATGTCTCGGCAGAGAGTATCGGCCACAATGAGGCAACTTCACTACTTTTAAATAATTATCACACTTGTGTATCCATAACGGTTAAATTAGAATGACCATAGCCAATCGATTTAAGCGCTTGAAGGAAATTATTGTAGGATTTATTTGCTTGAATTTATATTTTGAATTTAATACAATGTAATCAACCAAGATGTGAAATGTAGTTGGGAAAAAGGGTAAGCATTTCATGAGTTAAGGCTTAAACGGACCCGGTTCTTTAGGCGACTAAAGAAAAATAGTCATTTTTCGATACACAACCCTTAAACATAGGGATCAAGCCAGCCTTGTAGGGTTAAAAGCCTTTTTAACAAACATTTACTTTTTTTTTTTTTTTTTAGTTTTTTTAAGAAATAAAATTACGATAATGAAAGTCTTAATTCAATACATGAATATTGTCAAAATTAAAGTGTAAACGATAGAAACAAACACATCATCACTAAGTTATAATCAAAGGTAAACTATTATCCATAAACCACAATTACAAATAATCAATGAGAAGGCTTAACAAATTTTTTTTAAAAAAACACTTCTTATAAATATGTCTTGAAAAATATAAGTAGTCATTAACAAAATAAATAACACAAGATATGAACAAAACAATCACTAGAAAATAAGTCAAAAAATATAAAATTAGTGAGAATACTTATGACATAAGAAATATATTTTATAAGTTTTAAGTTTTTAGGATTCTTAATACAAAATGTTCTTATGAAACTTAATTATAAAAAAGATAATAACAACTAAATACTTGTAATATCATTAACAAAACATAAAAATTCAATAATATTAGTATTATATAAATAATTTTTTCTTAAAAAAAAAAACTAAAGGGTCTAAACAAAGACCCTTTTAGGATCCGGCTATACCGAGCTAACCTTTTAAGCCCGTATTCACTTTTAAGGCAAAAATCTCAAACTTGGTTATTGTAAATCCATGGCCTAAATGAGTCGACCCGACGGACTAAGCCCTTTTTCTTGACTCTAATGTGAAATGGAGGGGGAATGGAATATTTATTTACATTGAATGCTATTTATAATTGATTATATTACAGTAATTAATTTCAAAAAATTAGAAAAGTTTAGGGGTGGGACATGTCACGACTTATGACTAGAGCCGGTAATATGGGCTCAGTCACCAAGCAACATACGAGTTTTGACGGGGGTTTGGGTTGCGGTTTTCCCAACTCACAAAAGTGCGAGCTGCACAAGCCTGACCCATATGGCCTGTGGGTTGGCATTTGGCTTGCATTTAAAAAAAAAAAAAAAAGAATATGATACTTTTATAAAATCAATAATGCTCACACTCCCACTTGGTACCTTTTGATTCCAAAGAGAAAAAATATCAAGCTCCTTCCTCCTTCTTCAAACTAAATTATTATATTTTATTGCTTGAGGATAATTTGATGTTTTTGTCAATAAACTTTAACAAATTTCATAACTTTATCTTTTGAATTATGGATTATGTTTTTGAAATTTTATAAGTAAAATGATTGATGTTAGGGAGGCAAATTTAATGACTTATATATCTATCTCGGACTTTCGGTAGTCTTTAAAAAACATGAAAAGATATATATATTTTTCTTGAAATGCAAGTTGGCCTGCCATCCCGCAACTTCAAGTTAGGGTTGACATTTCGCCAGCCTGAGAAAGTGCGAGCTGCATAGGCCCGCACCGCATGCCATCCTACAACCCACAAGCTGGCCCGCATTCCCAACTCTACTTATAACTAGGATACATATGGGTCAGATTTACATTTGGGAACACAACAAGCCAAAAAAGAAATCAATGGAAAAAACTCGGAACACATCATAAATATAAGTGTATTTATAAAAAGGGTAAAGGAGCAATTTTACACATTTAATTTGGCTCAGGGAGCGCTCGGCACCACGTAAAATTTTACGGACCAAAAATACACATGTAATTTCATTTTGGAGCGCCGATCTACCACGGCTAGTTAGTTGATCGTTAACTTGGATGGAGAGGCGACGTGGGCGATTTGGAATGACACGCCGACGTGGACGATGACGTGGAATAAAAATCGAAAAATTCGGAAAAAAATTTAAAAATTAGAAAAAATTCAAATAATTAGGAAAAAAATTCAAAAAATTAAGAAAATAATTAGAAAAAATTATAAAATAATTTAAAAATTCAAAAAATTATGAAAAAAAAAATAGCAATAAATTCAAAAAATTAGGAAAAAATTAAAATACCCCGCTTAGTGAGCCTTACAATGGCCACCCTACGTCATTTTGCCTGATTGTTGGCGTGCGGTCGGTTGCGGTGGTGGGGCGACCCCATGAAATTTTAAACTTTATTAATTCTATCACAAAATTTAACAACTTTTTTAACTTTAAAGCTATTTAATTATACATTTTTTCAAAAATAATAAATCATTATATATGACGCATTCAAAATAATTATTATGTATATAATTATTTTTTTAAAAAAATGTATATGTAAATAGCTTTAAAGTTAAAAAAATTATTAAATTTTGTGATAGAATTAATAAAGTTTAAAATTTTGCGGTCGGTCCCCACCACCGCACCGCCGCCGCCAACAAGCGGCAGCCGATGGTAGGATAGCGGTTGTGGGGCTCACTAGCGGGGTATTTTAATTTTTTTCTTAATTTTTTGAATTTATTGCTAATTTTTTTCTATTTCTATTTTTATTTTTTCATAGTTTTTTGAATTTTTAAATTATTTTCTAATTTTTTCCTAATTATTTGAATTTTTTTCTAATTTTTTTCCAAATTTTTTTCTCGAATTTTTCGATTTTTTATTCCACGTCATCGTGTTAGTCCAAATCAGCGCTACGTCAGCGTTCCATCCAAGTTAACGGTCAACTACTACGGTAGTGGTCTTTGGGCGCTCCAAAATGAAATTACATGTGTATTTTTAGTCCAGAAAATTTTACGTGGTGCTAAGCGCTCCCGAGGCAGATTACATGTGTAAAATTGCTCTTTTACCCTTATAAAAACATTATATAAATGGGTTTAATGTTTACGCATTTTGTAGAAACTTTTTTTTGCAAACACTCAAATCAAAATGAGTGGGTCCCACTAATATTTTCTCTCTCATCTCTTTAGAATGGGACCTAGTCATTTTTATGTGAGTCTTGCATGAGAAAAAAGTTTCGCGTAAATGCGAAACTTTAAACCCTATATAAATTATATTTTATCATAATCTTAATATAGGACATATTTAGAGAGTTGATTAGTTGAAAAAACTATATCTTTAATGTAATTATTGAAAAATTAAGGTCTCTTGACACACATGCCTGTCTCATTTAATTTCTATGTAACAATGCACGGCTCCCTGTATATCCAATTTGGTCACTCTTGCACTTATTACCCTCATCTAATGGGTGATATAGTTTGTAATATAAATTGTACTACAAACATAATTACTCCCTTCGATTTTTACTGTAAGGCATCAACTACCATTTCTCATAGACAAAAGAATGGAAGTTAAGTTGCTCTCTCCGGTTCTGATTATATGACTAAATTGACTTTTTTAGAGAAATTAAGGAAGATGATTAAATTAATTTAGAGTATTTTTATTTTTATTTTCTCTCTAAACTAATTAGTTTGACTAATAGAATAATATATTATCTAAGGATACACAATATATGAGATAATTAAGTACTACCTCCGGTCTTAATTATAAGACCTAGTTGACTTTTTTTGGGAGAGATTGAGGAAGCTAAATAAGTTACTTAATCATTTCATATGTTGTGTATCCTCAAATTATATATAGTTTATTAGTCAAACTACTTAGTTTGAAGAAAAAAAATACAAATACAAATACTCTAAAGTAATTTAATTAGCTTCCTTAATCTCTTCAAAAAAATCAACTAGGTCTTATAATTAGGACCGGATGGAGTAATTTATTTAGTTTCTTTAATCTCTCAAAAAAAAGTCAATCAAATCTTATAATTAAAACAGGAGGTAGTATTAATAATTGGTCCAAAATTGGTAAATGTTTTCAACTTTACCCATACCTAAATGCTATGGATTTTTAAATGAGTCATTGAAAAATGAAGATATAATGGAAAAATAGTAATAAATGAGTTAGTTAAAGGCAATTGATGCATCATAATAAAGACCAGAGGAAGTAGATTCTACATTTAGAACAAAAGAGTATTTATTAAAGAAATTACGTGAGACATGTGCATCCATGTCCCTAAACTACCTCAATTAGACCTAACAATACTTAAAAACAATCCAATCACATAACGATATAAAAACTGTTGTCATTAAGACAGGGACGTGGAAGTTGAAGTTATAGTTAGTTGAACTCTTTTTGATTCAGGTGCGCGATGAATGATGCTGAGAGAGTAGAATATAGGTCCAGTTTGGTTTAAAGAATCACAAGGAATGTAATAAAATTATTATCATCACATGTGATTATTTTTAGAGCACGTCCGACACTAAATACTCTTTTTAGAAGTAAAAGTCATCATGAATTTTCAAAATAGGTGTAAAGGTAACATTTCTATGTTATACGCAAGTAAAAACGTAAAGGGTAAAGATTAATGAAAACGATATGGAGAAAATTAAAAAAGGGAATAAAGGTAGGGTTACATTCGGAGAAATCGAACAGATGAAGACGATCGCGAGAAAAGGCCAAGAGTCTGAGAACACGAGGGAGGATTGCGAGGTCGAGCACGAACACGAGGGCGCACCTGTAACATCCTAGTTTTAGGATTTATAAGGTTAGTTGTGACTTACGCATATCCTTAAAGGACATATAATAACTTATTACAAATGCATTTAATAGAGAAATATTGGCAATTAATGGCACATTAATGAAGTATTTATGAGAGAAAAAAAAGAATATCAGACTAAAATACTATATATATATATATATATATATAGGGAAAAATCTTTCCTCGTGTTGTAGGAGAAGTGTATTACCGTGACACACACATATAGCGTGAAATGATGGGACCCACATATATATAATCTTATTATATATATGGGGTTGTCGTTTAATAAATGTCGCACGGCGTAAAGGTTATATCAAGTCACCCCAAAACTACGTTGTTTTGGGATTAGAGAATTAATGAACTCTCAAAACGATGTAGTTTTGGGGTTGGGGGAATTAATGAAGGATCTTTTGATAGAATCCATATACTAAATACAAAAATACCCTTCATTAATTCCTTTAACTCTCAAACGACGTCTTTTGGGGTGACTTGACATAACCTTATATTAAGTGACATGACAAACGATAAACCCTATATATATATGTGGGTCCCACCATTTCATGTGTGTGTAAGAATCTTCTTCTTCTCATGCAACATGAGAAGTTTAAATCTCATATATATATATAGCGTGCACTAAGAGTGAAATATAATATTACAGTGGGTAAATAATAATGGAAAAAAACTATTAAGATTGTAGGAAATTGAGATTTGTATCAAGTGTAGTATAACAAGTAAATAATAATAATAAAGTTTTAAGGTTTTAAAATATGGGGTTTACACTTCTCATGTTGCGTGAGAAGAAGAAGAAGACTCCTACACATACGTGAAATGGTGGGATCCATATCTTTTATATATATAAAAAAACTCAAGCATGGAAATGGTGGGACCCACATCTTTGTGTATCTATGACATGAGGATACACTTCTCCTACAACATGAGAAGTGTATTTCCCTTAAAATATTGACCCTTCTTATTTGTATTTAGCTTAGTTATCTTTTGGGAGAATCCCATATAAAGATAGATGAAATAGAAAAATTCTATATAAGACGGTAAACTCAACAAATCTTAAATTGGGTCAATGACTCAATTTAAAATATTTAAATGTTGGTTATTTTCCAATAATATCCTTAACCCGGGAAATCAAAACTAGAAGGCGGATGTCCCCTAATCAAAACTACGTAGATCGCAGAATCATAATCTATCTATACACAGCTAATTCTTTGTCTTCACTCCTAAAAAAGAACAGAACGAAAAAGGAAAAATAATAACAATAACGAAATTTGTTCATATTCTACCTACGCAAATGTTGCTTTTCGTGGTAGAACTTTGAAAAAGGTATTAAGATCAAGGGACTAAAATAACCGCTCATCGGCTGCAGGTCTAGTCTCTTGCCGTCTCCCATCATCATCGGATTCTTACACGGTGGCGGGCAAACAAGAATGTCGGAATCTGATTCTGGACGTTCCTTGGAGTCTTGCACTCCTTATCCCACTCTCTAATTCCTGACTGATCCATATCCACCATTGATTCTATATTTGCTAAGCTTGATAGGTTAGGTAGGTGATCTTTGAAATTTGAATCTAAGAAAGAAAAGTCAGAAGTCGGATTTACGCCGCATCGTCGCTCTCTCTCATGTCCAATCCCGAGGATGAATTTAGTGATAATATTGACAGACATTATTTCGGTTGGAAAGATTGAAGAAACTTCAAGGGTTTTGGTTTCTATTAGTTCCGAAAAATTTGTGGATCGCTTGATTGGTTCATCTCCAATTTTGCTTCTTTTTTTTTTTTTTTTTTTTTTTTAACAAATAACTAAGGGATATAGAGATAATTTGGCTCAAATTCTAAATCATTAATTGTCATATAACCTAATTTATAATTTGTTAAATTTAGTAACTCAAATTAAAATTTAGGTAATTCAACTGTCTTTATATGAGATTTTCCTTTATCTTTTTATGAGAAAAATATATCTAGCTGAATTTTAATATGTAAATAAATATATTTTAGATAAGTTATAATTAATATATATATATATGTGTGTGGATGTATATATGTATATCTTATAATAGCCTACAAGGTAAATAAAAATAGCCCACCTGTAAAAACCCTAATTCTTTCTACATATAAATATTGTCTTCATCATTCTGTTACTACCTCCGATCCTAATTACAAGATATAGTTGATTTTATTTGGAAAGATTAAATAAGCTAAATAAGTTACTTAATAATTTTATATGTTGTGTATCTTTAGATTATATATTACTACCTCCGGTCTTAATTATAAGAATACTTTTGTAGTACAATTAACACTATAAAAGTGTTACTATAATTAGGACCGGAGGGAGTAATTTATTAATAAAAAAATTACTTTAAAGAAAAAGAAAAATACTCTAAAATAGTTTCTTTAATTTCTTCAAAAAAATCAACTATATTTTATACTTAACCGAATGGAGAAGTTTTACGCTATTGGTTCTCTTGCCATGAACCACCGGGTATTCCTCTTGCTCTCTTTTCTTTACTTTGTTTTCCCCCTATATTTCCCTTCAAATAGGTATTCCTCTTTTCTCTTGGCAATCTAGTAAAGAGGAAATAAAAGATCCCCCCTCCCCCTCAAACCAAACATACCTTACGATTTATAAGGTTAGTTGTGACTTTGGCATATCCTTAAAGGACATATAATAATTTATTACAAACGCATTTAATAGAGAAATATTGGCAATTAATGGCACATTAATGAAGTATTTATGAGGGGAAAAAAGAATATCTGATTAAAATACTATATATATATATATATATAATATATATATATATAGCGTGCACTAAGAGTGAAATATAATATTATAGTGGGTAGATAATAATGGAAAAAAACTATTAAGATTGTAGGAAATTGATGAGATTTGTATTAAGTATAGTATAGCAAGTAAATAATAATGATAAAGTTTTAAGGTTTTAAAATATTGACCCGTCTTATTTGTATTTAGCTTAGTTATTTTTTTATGAGAAAAATATATCTAGCTGAATTTTAATATGTAAATAAATATATTTTAGATAAGTTATGATTAATATATCCTCATTAATGAGTTATGATTAATATATGTGTGTATGTATATATGTATATCTTTTAGGAAAAATCTACCTCAGGGCCTAAATTAGCAAACAATTGTCAAAAAAGGCCTAAAAAAAAGTGACATGTCAAAAAAGGTAAGGGTCTTTTACGGTATTATTTCATAAAACATTAGTTGTTAATGGATATTGATTTTGTTGTTAGGATATTCTTAATGAGGTGATTTTGTTGTTAATAATTAACGATTATAAAATAATACTAGAAAAGGTCCTTGAATCTTTTTTGACATGTGGCTTTTTTTTTTAAGGCTTTTTTTTAACTAATTTGGAGTAGATTTTCCCTATCTTTCAATAGCCTAACAGGTTAATAAAAATAGACCACCTGTTTTTACCCAAAAAAAAAAAAAAAAAAAAAATAGCTCACCTGTAAAAAGTAAAAACCCTAATTCTCTCTCCATATAAGTATTCTCCTCATCAGTCATCACTCTGCTACTTTTCTTTACTTTGTTTTCCCTTCACTGAACTGTCATGTCTCATCCCCACCTCGTTATCAGTCTTCTCTCTTTCCTTCTATTTCATCATGTCCAGTGGCGGTGGTGTGGGCTTTCAAATCAATATGAATTTTGTATCCACGTCTTTTCAAACACTTATCTCCCACTTTCATATGTACAAACACGCCCCACTTCCGCCCATTGTTGACGGACTTTTCGCAGGGTTTTCTGAATGACCGTGTTTTCTTTATAAAAACAAGACTTCCATTGGGTAGATTTTCGGTAGACTTGTAACTTTTTTTGGGTAAGCTGCGAAGATTCAGTAGCCTTATAATAACGCCAGGTTAGTACGATGTATCATATATTCATACTGGTAGAAATTTGAGTTCACATTGTATGTTAAGAGTTATATGCTTAGTTATGTGTTTATATCTCTAATTAGAGGTATAAGTATATTTTTTTAATTTTTTTTTTAATTTTTTTATATATTATATTTATTTAGATTTAAATTATATCTTGCTTTCGAGATGTTTTTTGCATCCAATATCTCAAATTAATTATTTTTCATAATACTAGTGTTACGGACAAATGCGAATGAAAATTAATTAATTTGAGATCTTAGGTGCAAAAAAATCACAGAAAGCGCATATAATTTAAATCTAAATAAATATAATATATAAAAAAATTAAAAAAATATGCTTATACATCTAATTAGAGGTATAAGCACATAACTAAGCATATAACTCTTAGCATGGAATGAGGACCCTAGAAATTTATGTTGATCCATGTCTATTTGGAAATCTTCTAAAATAATCTAGATTTTGCGTAAACCGAAGTAAATATGTGAGAGCATTTTTGTCTTAGCTTGTGCAAAACCTCAAGTTTTCTAAAATTTTCAAACAGTACCACAACTCTTATTGAGAGTTTTGGAGTAACTCTATGGTAATTTTTTTTAAGCTAAAGGACTAACAAATAACTTGAATATTCTTTTATATACTTGTGAAATTTACGATTGTGAATGACCATCTTTTATTAAAAAATGGACTGAATTATATGTTTATATGTATGTATTATAAATTCTCAAACAAGTAATTCTCTGTTATTCACATAATTAATGTATTGTTGGATTATTATTTTCTTTTATGCATGTTTAAATATGTAATGATATTTGATACGAATTGAAACATAATTTATTATAGATTGTCTTTTAATGATATTATATTTATTGGTGATTAAATATAACTGATGACGGCTGCATTTGTGACATGTTTGAGTAAGGAGGAATTTGTTTATTGAGATCTTTTATCACGTGGTATGTCATTACTCGATTGTACAATAAATGATACTCACTCTAGTCCTAATTATATGAACAATTTTATAGTACAAATTGAACTATAAAAAGTGTTTTTATAATTAGGACCGGAGGTAGTATCTGTTAATTAGAATCTTTTTTTTTTCATATTTTCCTTTGACCGATCATATTGAAGTTATGGACATGTGACATTGAGATTAAATGTATGGTTCACGGTTAGGTTTCGATTCCAATGGAGTCATCCACTAAACCCCAACTGCCACGTCTTCAATGCAAATAAGTAATGCCACATGAACACTAGATGGCAACAATTTCAAAAGTAATGGCCGTTCTCTAACTTTAACAGAGAAATATTGATTCATATAGTGTAATATATCTCCTTATGTTAATTTATATGAGTTTAAATCTGGATTACACAACCAAAATTATATAATGAAGATAATTTGATTTGTTGAAATATGGTGTAATTAGGATTACATTGAATTACTTCACCATATCAATCAAACATTTGAATAACTAAGCAGAAGTTATAAACAATCCTTACGCACGGAATTAAACCAAAATAATATTTTTTAACGAGTTTTTAATTTGTATCAATAGGAAAAGATTAAACATACTTCTAGTCCATATTTTTTTTTTTACTGAGTTTTAGTTTCAGTCATACTTAACGAAGTTAATGCCGTTAAACTTGGATATAAATTCACATAAAATTATAAGAATTAACATAAAAAAAACAACATATCTATTAAAGGTATTGTTATAGACTCATACATGAGGCCCATGCAACGTATAATCCAACAATGGACAATCTATGTGACTGGATATACACAAAAGACTTAGGCTTGGAGCTACAAAGGCCCGTAAGTCCAAATCGTAACCCTACAAGTGTAAACTCTATAAATAAGAGGTAGACCATAAAGGTATTATTCATTCTCTCTCAATTACTATTTTTCAAGTGGTTACACACATACACCACCCTTTTTGGCTAATACTTATTCGTGTACGGTGATCTATTATACTCATAGGTATCTGATCTATATATACCTAAGAGAGAGTTATCTACTCCTAAATCAACATACTAGTTTAACAGACTAGACACTTCTATCAATTTAGACGGAACAATTATGTTTAACTCAAAGGAAATAAGAAAAATATCTGTGGGGGTGGCTATAATACCAAGTGCGTGGCTCACGCGGCTGCTTGCCTTTCTAATTCAAAATGGATGATTGTTACGTTGACTTCATCATATACTTTATCATGCTATTCTTTATATGTCTTCTCTCTCAATTTCAACCCAGAAAGATAAGTGTTCACATTCCCGATAACAAAGTTATGAGCTTTGCAAAAGTAGTAAATCAGGAACAGATGGAGGCAACGCGTTTAGTGTTTTTAAAGTAAGAAGATTCAATTAGGTGAACAAATAATAAATTAAGACCAATGTTTTTTTTTATCCATTTAGACGATTATGCTTACCAAAAAGAAAAAGACGAAGCATGTGATGATCTCTAGTTTCGCGCCATGAGTCATGACATCAAGGAAAAACTAATCAGTACGTCTTCATAGTTTACTTCAACTGAGTCCTTGCAATTTGATTCTGTATTTATCTTTGAACGAAAAAATATTAAAAAATAAAATAAAATATCATAAGAATTTCAAGTTAAGATTGAGGTGAAGGAATGATACGCGTTTGCCAGATGGGTTTGAGGATCGGGTTTCAGGGCAGGGCTTCTTTATGAGAAGTTGGGTGCCCCAAGTGGTGATACTGAATCACCGAGCCGTGGACAGGTTTCTGAGTCACTGTGGGTGAAACTCGGTGTTGGCGGCGTCGGAGCAGGGTTCGCCGGAGGAGATGTGTATGAGGTGGAAGAGAAGGCTTAGATTTGGGTTTCTAGTCTGTGATGCGATCTGATGATTGAAAGGTCAGATCTTTCTACAAGGGGTATATCGAGACCTCACAAGGAGCGTCGAGTGGTGTTGGAGCACCTCCATTGTCGAGACCTCTATTGTCGCAGCCGATCACCTGCCTCATGGCCGGAGGTTCATGTTCGTGGGGAGGAAGAGATGTTTTTTGGGATTGGAGAGTATTTTGACTTTAATGGACTCTTTTTGCCACGTCTAACCCAGTCAAGTGCCAGCTGGAAGGATTATAGTTATTTCTTTACCTATTAAATATTTTTAAATGATTATAGCTACTTTTCTACCCTTTTAAGTATTAATTCTGTGGGGTGTTCAAATTGCAAAACATTATTATTATTTTTACATATTCACCCTTAAGGTTATTGTATCAAACAATGAAACCCGTTCCCGACAAAATAAACTACTCCCTCTAGTCCTAATTATAGGACATATTTAACCAACTTTGGGAAAATTAAAGAAAGAAGTTAAATTAGTTAATTTTACTCATTTTCCTAAAATTCTCTTATATAAATTTAAAATGACAAAAGTAAAAGTAAATAACAACCCATACCACGTACCTTTTGACCTAAAATTTTTTTTTCTACACGCTTTTTAATTGAAATAATGGTCTAGTTATATGCATATATATGTGTGTGTATATGTCTAGGTCTACACACACACACATATCTACACATATATATATATATGAACACACACACACAAACACACAGACACACATATGTATGTGTGTGTGTGTTTATATATGTACACATACACATATATATTGACAACACACACACAGACTCACAGATATATGTGTGTGTTGTGTGTGTTTGTATATGTGTCTGTGTATATATATATGTATATTTGTGTGTAGACAAACATATAAAAACACACCCACACATATCTACAAACACACACACACATATATATGTATGTGTGTGTGTTTATATATGTACACATACACATATATATTGACAACACACACTCACACATATATATGTGTGTGTGTGTGTGTTTATATATGTGTCTATGTATATATGTATGTATATTTGTGTGTAGACACACATATAAAAACACACACACACATATATATATCTCTATGTGTATGAATATGTATGTATATATGTGTGTGTCTATATATATATTGACAAATTAATGACAATTGATCAATAAACAGATTAAAAATCTAACAATTTAAAAGTTTCAATGATTGGAAAAGTCTACGCATTCACATACATATAATCACATTCACTAAAAACCAAATACATTTGAGAGAATAAAATAGGGGTATTTTAAGAAGAAATTGACAAAAATTAGAATGTTGTCCTATAATTAGGATCAAAACTAACTCTCAAATGTTATCTTATAATTAGGATCGGAGGAAATATATAATAACTTAATTTAGAATTAAATTAAGTCATAGGGAGCTACCGAGGTAGATTGATTTTACCTTGTAAAATTAAATACTTTTTAAAACATGCATGTAGATCCAAAATTGCACCCCTGACTTCAAAAAACAAACGCACAACAAACTAACTAAAGAAAACTTCAAAAGTTTGTAATCCTCTCACCCCTGGTGGTTAGGGCAGAGCAATGGACAGGTTGGGTAATCCGAGACCAAACATATAGCCCGTTTATTGAACTTTAAATGGGTTGTACCTCAACCCATTTAAACTCATGTAAACGGGCTAGCACATAAATGGGTAGGCTTACTGCAGGGTTTTGGTACTCCATTTACATTTGACATGTTTATTTTTTGGAAAAAAACATTTATAAGCATTAAATATCCATCCAAATTCATTATTCTAAGTTTTGAAATCCTAATTTTCAAAGTTTAATAATCACAATTCACATAAATTTAGACAAGTACCATTATAACATAAATTTATTAAAGATAGAGAGTCAAAGAATGCCTTTACCTTATGCTAGAATGTGGAAGAGGATGAGTAATTAATTTAAAAAAAAAAACACTAAATAGGCGAGTATAGGCAACCCGTAGGTGTGCCAATAACTCGTTCATTTAAAATATTAAATGAGCGGGTTCTAACCTACCCCATTATGAGTCTTTTTGGGCGGACTCATGGGTTATGGGTTCCGTGCTCGGCCCTACTTCTAGTGTTTAATATGAGATAGACGTATTCTAATAAAAAATTTGAATTATAAACTAAATCTTATATTAAATATTAGATGGAGCTATGTTTAATTGGTTTTCATCGAGAGGAAACTTTGGGACATCTAATTTATCCCTGTCCTTTTTCCAAAGCAGTATGGTTTATATGTTTTCTCATAAAATATGACGATCTTAGCATTCATCAATTTCATCGTGGTTGAATGATACACTTGTTAATATGTATCAAGATGGTCATTTGACTATTGTGAAGGGTGTTGTAATTGCATTACCTTACATGAGAATAGTCTATCAAACCCTCTTGCTGTTGTATGAGAGATTAGGAATATCTTATCCTCCTTAGATCCTACATATGTGTTATCCTTTGTCAATCATGAATATGTTTTGACGGTCAATCTTTATGAACTTGTATTTGGGTTCGAAAATAAAAGGGATCACTTGTTTAAGTATAAATGTCTTCGTTCTGCATTATTTTGGATTACCAGATCCTTTTTATTCTCTCATCGGATTGCATCATCACTACAAATTTTGATATCAATTAAGCAATTTGTTCAGATAACTAATCATATGAAATGAACATGAAACATTATCTTGGAGAATATCATATTCTTTATTCTAGATTAAACATAGCAACAGTTATTAGTTTTCCGTGTCCCATTTGATATTGCCTTTATTATGTACTTTTTGTTGTTGACCAAGTGCCTTTATGATGTACTTGAACTTTGTTTATTAATGTCATTTGGCCTTCTAATGAAAAAAGTTTGGAAAAAATTAGGTATATTCTAGGTCACACACACACACACATATACACACACACGGGGAACATTTACTTTCCTTTTTTTTTTTTTTTTTTTTTTTTATATGTGCATCGATATCGGATCTACCCATTTTAACTCGGGGATTTATTAGGATCCAGACTAATCCAGATCAAGTCGGGTTGACTACAAAGGTAGAAAAGCTTTACTACCAAATCTGCTGCGTTCCCAGGGCTCAAACTTGAACCCTCTAGTTAAACTGGTACAACCCCAACCAATTGAATTAGGCGCTTGATCGTGCATTTACTTTCCTTTGGTCAGCCTTAAACAGCAAAATTAGTCTTGCCCATTTATTATATATATATATATATATATATATATATATTAAAAAGCCCCGCCCATTAAACAAGATGGAATTTAATATACTTTGCAAGGAGTGCGTTAAAGTATTGCTAGAGATTTAGTTTCATGAAGCAGATAATTAATAAATATTTTTAATTTTTGACTTGGAGCATATTATTGAGATCTCCCTATTTTTTTTAAAAAAATAATACTACCTCCGGTCCTAATTATAAGACAACATTTAGGAGTTAGTTTTGGTTCTAATTATAAGACAACATTCTAATTTTTGTCAACTTTTTCCTAAAATGCCCCTATTTTATTCTCTCAAGTGTGTTTGGTTTTTTGTGATTACATGTGTATGTGTGTGTCTATATACAAATACATATATCTATATACACAAATACATATATATATATATATATATATATATATAGACACACACATATATAAAAGACACACACCCACACCCACACACATAGTGAGTGTGTGTGTGCGCGCCTGTGTATATATGTGTGTGTATACATATATGTATACCTCTGTGTGTGCGCGCGCCCGCCTATCAATATATATATGTGTGTACATATATAAACACAAACACACACATATATATATATATATACATATATGTGTGTGTGTCTATATATATATATATTTGCGTGTGTGTGTTCATATATGTATGTATATGTGTGTGTATCTATATCTATATCTATATGTATACATATATACTCTGTGTGTGTATGTATACACACATATATGTGTATATAACAAGAAAATTATTTCAATTAAAAAGCGTGTGGAAAGAAAAATTCTAAGTCGAAGAAGTATATGGTAGGAATTGTTAGTTCACTTTTACTTATATTATTTTAAATTTATATAAGAGCGTTTTAGAAAAATGAGTAAAATTAACTAATTTAACTCCTCTCCTTAATCTCCCTAAAATCGGTTAAATATGTCTTGACCGGAGGGAGTAATAAAAAAGGTGGCAGGGCGAAGAACTGGGATGGAGATGTTAACCCGCCAACATGAAAAATAGAAACTCCCGCCATTGTCATGGAGGGTCACATCTTCGGTCTTCCCCTAAAAACAGAGACAAAGAACCCAAAAAGCTCCAAATCTTGATATTCACTGTTGAAATCCTCCATTTTACCCCACAGGCCACATCGCCCACCTTCTTAAAGCCCTCCGAGCACAAGCATTGGATGAGAAAGAAAAAGGAACGACATAATGAAAGCCAAAGCAAAAAGCCCCAATCTGAAGTTGGGTTTACCTTCTTTGATCTTCATTTGTTCCCTTTTCTTCTTTATTGGACTTTTTATGTCCACTATCCTATTTCAGGTCTCTTGAATTCCCTTTACAATACTCGATTGATTGATATATCTTGGTGCTATTCTTTATATGTCTTCTCTCTCAATTTCAACCCAGAAAGATAAGTGTTCACATTCCCGATAACAAAGTTATGAGCTTTGCAAAAGTAGTAAATCAGGAACAGATGGAGGCAACGCGTTTAGTGTTTTTAAAGTAAGAAGATTCAATTAGGTGAACAAATAATAAATTAAGACCAATGTTTTTTTTATCCATTTAGACGATTATGCTTACCAAAAAGAAAAAGACGAAGCATGTGATGATCTCTAGTTTCGCGCCATGAGTCATGACATCAAGGAAAAACTAATCAGTACGTCTTCATAGTTTACTTCAACTGAGTCCTTGCAATTTGATTCTGTATTTATCTTTGAACGAAAAAATATTAAAAAATAAAATAAAATATCATAAGAATTTCAAGTTAAGATTGAGGTGAAGGAATGATACGCGTTTGCCAGATGGGTTTGAGGATCGGGTTTCAGGGCAGGGCTTCTTTATGAGAAGTTGGGTGCCCCAAGTGGTGATACTGAATCACCGAGCCGTGGACGGGTTTCTGAGTCACTGTGGGTGAAACTCGGTGTTGGCGGCGTCGGAGCAGGGTTCGCCGGAGGAGATGTGTATGAGGTGGAAGAGAAGGCTTAGATTTGGGTTTCTAGTCTGTGATGCGATCTGATGATTGAAAGGTCAGATCTTTCTACAAGGGGTATATCGAGACCTCACAAGGAGCGTCGAGTGGTGTTGGAGCACCTCCATTGTCGAGACCTCTATTGTCGCAGCCGATCACCTGCCTCATGGCCGGAGGTTCATGTTCGTGGGGAGGAAGAGATGTTTTTTGGGATTGGAGAGTATTTTGACTTTAATGGACTCTTTTTGCCACGTCTAACCCAGTCAAGTGCCAGCTGGAAGGATTATAGTTATTTCTTTACCTATTAAATATTTTTAAATGATTATATCTACTTTTCTACCCTTTTAAGTATTAATTCTGTGGGGTGTTAAAATTGCAAAACATTATTATTATTTTTACATATTCACCCTTAAGGTTATTGTATCAAACAATGAAACCCGTTCCGGACAAAATAAACTACTCCTTTTAGTCTTAATTATAGGATATATTTAACTAATTTTGGAAAGATTAAGGAAAGAAGTTAAATTAGTTAATTTTACTCATTTTCCTAAAATGCCCTTATATAAATTTAAAATAACAAAAGTAAAAGTAAATAACAACTCATACCACATACCTTTTTAACCTAAAATTTTCTTTTCTACACGCTTTTTAATTGAAATAATGGTCTAGTTATATGCATATATATGTGTGTATATATGTCTAGGTATACACACACACACATATCTACACATATATATATGAATACACACATACACAAACACACACACACATATGTATGTGTGTGTGTGTTTATATATGTACACATACACATATATATTGACAACACACACACAAACTCACAGATATATGTGTGTGTTGTGTGTGTTTATATATGTGTCTGTGTATATATATATATATGTATATTTGGGTGTAGACACACATATAGAAACACACCCAGACATATCTACAAACACACACACACACATATATGTATATATATGTGTGTGTGTTTATATATGTACACATACACATATATATTGATAACACACACTCACATATATGTGTGTGTGTGTGTGTTTATATATGTGTCTGTGTATATATGTATGTATATTTGTGTGTAGACACACATATAAAAACACACACACACACACACACACATATATATATATATATCTCTCTATGTGTATGAATATGTATGTATATATGTGTGTGTGTCTATATATATTGACAAATTAATGACAATTGATCAATAAACAGATTAAAAATCTAACAATTTAAAAGTTTCAATGATTGAAAGAGTCTACACATTCACGTACATATAATCACATTCACTAAAAACCAAATACATTTGAGAGAATAAAATAGGGGTACTTTAGGAAGAAATTGACAAAAATTAGAATATTGTTCTATAATTAGGATCAAAACTAACTCTCAAATATTATCTTATAATTAAGATCGGAGGGAATATATAATAACTTAATTTAGAATTAAATTAAGTCATAAGGAGCTACCGATCGAGGTAGATTGATTTTACCTTGTAAAATTAAATACTTTTTAAAACATGCATGTAGACCCAAAATTGCACCCTGACTTCAAAAAACAAACGCACAACAAACTAACTAAAGAAAACTTCAAAAGTTTGTAATCCTCTCACCCCCTGGTGGTTAGGGCGAGAGGAATGGACAGGTTGGGTAATCCGAGACCAAACATATAGCCCGTTTATTGAAGTTTAAATGGGTCGTACCTCAACCCATTTAAACTCATGTAAATGCAAAGACATAAATGGGTAGGCTTACCAAGTTTTTGGTTACCCATTTATATTTGACATGTTTATTTTTTTGGGAAAAAATATTCATAAGCATTAAATATTCATCCAAATTCATTATTCTAAGTTTTGAAATCCTAATTTTCAAAGTTTAATAATCACAATTCACATAAATTTAGACAAGTACCATTATAACGTAAATTTATTCGGGATAGGGAGTCAAAGAACGCCTTTACCTTATGTTAGAATGTGGAATAGGATGAGTAATTAATTAAAAAAGGGTGAAGGTGCAAATTTGCCAAACAACTATTACCCAAAGAGCGTGCGGGCCAAATAACTATTGAAGAGGCAAAATTGCCAATCAACAATTAAAAAGTGAAAAAAAAAACCAAATAACTATTAGAAAAAAAAACAACTATCACAATTAAGTTAAAATGTGAGACATTTGGCGTAGGGGACGGTGGTAGAAACTATTTGGAAAAAAGAGCGGTTAAGCCTTCTTGTTGGAAAAGGAAAACACCAACGAGAGATGGGACCCATGGGAGCATGCATTGCGGCGCGCGGCAGTGTTTCTTGCTTGTGAAATCGGAGGGATGGAACCAGGGTGTAAGGTGTGTCGGTCGAGCGTTGTGGACTATTGGATGAGTTCAAGAGGGTAAGTGGAACACCCAAGAACAATAGAAGCTTTGGAAATGGCGGCGTCATCGACACTATGATCAATGGAAGACGGAGACACCTAGACAAAGGACGGGGTAATAGTTCGTTGGCGAATTTGCTCCAAATTGTTTTTTTTCCACTTTTTAATTGTTGATTGGCAATTTTGGTCCCCTCAATAGTTATTTGGCCCATACGTTCTTTGGGTAATAGTTGTTTGTAAATCTGCACCTTGACCCTTAAAAAAAAAAAACTAAATGGACGAGTATAGGCAAACTGTAGGTGTGCCCATAACCCGTCCATTTAAAATATTAAATGAGCGGGGTTATAACCTACCCCATTATGAGTCTTTTTGGGCGGGCTCATGGGTTATGGGTTCCGTCTTCGGCCTCTACTTCTAGTGTTTAATATGAGATAGACGTATTCTAATAAAAAATTTGAATTATAAACTAAATCTTATATTAAATATTAGATGGAGCTATGTTTAATTGGTTTTCATCGAGAGGAAACTTTGGGACATCTAATTTATCCCTGCCCTTTTTCCAAAGCAGTATGGTTTATATGTTTTCTCATAAAATTTGACGATCTTAGCATTCGTCAATTTCATCGTGGTTGAATGATACACTTGTTAATATGTATCAAGATGGTCATTTGACTATTGTGAAGGGTGTTGTAATTGCATTACCTTACATGAGAATAGTCTATCAAACCCTCTTGCTGTTGTATGAGAGATTAGGAATATCTTATCCTCCTTAGATCCTACATATGTGTTATCCTTTGTCAATCATGAATATGTTTTGACGGTCAATCTTTGTGAACTTGTATTCGGGTTCGAAAATAAAAGGGATCACTTGTTTAAGTATAAATGTCTTCGTTCTGCATTATTTTGGATTACCAGATCCTTTTTATTCTCTCATCGGATTGCATCATAACTACAAATTTTGATATCAATTAAGCAATTTGTTCAGATAACTAATCATATGAAATGAACATGAAACATTATCTTGGAGAATATCATATTCTTTATTCTAGATTAAACATAGCAACAGTTATTAGTTTTCTGTGTCCCATTTGATATTGCCTTTATTATGTACCTTTTGTTGTTGACCAAGTGCCTTTATGATGTACTTGAACTTTGTTTATTAATGTCATTTGGCCTTCTAATGAAAAAAGTTTGGAAAAAATTAGGTATATTCTAGGTCTCACACACACACACACGTATACACACACACGGGGAACATTTACTTTCCTTTTTTTTTTTTTTTTTTTTTACATGTGCATCGATATCACGGATCTACTCATTTTAACTCGGGGATTTATTAGAATTCAGACTAATCCAGATCAAGTCGGGTTGGACCACAAAGGTAGAAAAGCTTTACTACTAAATACTCCTGCGTTCCTAGGGCTCGAACTTGAACCCTCTAGTTAAACTGGTACAACCCCAACCAATTAAATTAGGCGCTTGCTTGATCGTGCATTTACTTTCCTTTTGTCAGCCTTAAACAGCAAAATTAGTCTTGCCCATTTATTATATATATATATTTTTTAAAAAGCCCCGCCCATTAAACAAGATGGAATTTAATATACTTCGCAAGGACTGCGTTAAAGTATTGCTAGAGATTTAGTTTCATGAAGCAGATAATTAATAAATATTTTTAATTTTTGACTTGGAGCATATTATTGAGATCTCCGTATTTTTTTAAAAAATAATACTACCTCCCGGTCACAATTATAAGGCAACATTTAAGAGTTAGTTTTGGTTTTAATTAGAAGACAACATTCTTGATATTCACTGTTGAAATCCGCCAACATGAAAAATAGAAACTCCCGCCATTGTCATGGAGAGTCACATCTTCGGTCTTCCCCTAAAAACAGAGACAGAGCAACCAAAAAGCTCCAAATCTTGATATTCACTGTTGAAATCCTCCATTTTACCCCACAGGCCACATCGCCCACCTTCTTAAAGCCCTCCGAGCACAAGCATTGGATGAGAAAGAAAAAGGAACGACATAATGAAAGCCAAAGCAAAAAGCCCCAATCTGAAGTTGGGTTTACCTTCTTTGATCTTCATTTGTTCCCTTTTCTTCTTTATTGGACTTTTTATGTCCACTATCCTATTTCAGGTCTCTTGAATTCCCTTTACAATACTCGATTGATTGATATATCTTGGTGCGTACTCGATCAATCTCATGGCTTGAATTTATTTTGTAATTTGATTGCAGGATTTGGGTGACGCACGGCCGCGATCGGGAGTGAGAATACTTGAAGAATCGGTGGTGGATAAGGAATATGACCCGCTTGATCATGGTAAAACTGGGGAAGATTTTGTTGAATCAATTCCATTTCAGGTTATTCGTCTTCTTTTTATCTCTATCTGGCCGTTTCTATTTTCCATTTATGCTTGTGGCTAATGAAAGCAAACATTGTCATGACTTAAGTCTGATGACCTTATGGGATTATCGAAGTAAGGCCTAAGATTCAATGTGATACTTCGGTTAATGAAAAGGTTGCTTGATCATCAGTTCAAGGTATTAGATTCCCTATTTGATTCACATTTGGAGGTACATGGGCACATTGAAGCTGGAAAAACTAAGAAGGACTGAATTTTGGCCAGCACCATCACAATCTAGGACTATCGTCAACTGATGCACATTATTTGTCATGAATGTATCCTTATTTATCAAACTGTAGCTAATAAAGGAAGGTGAGTTCATGTTTGTTCCCAAAAGGATTTTTTTTTGCATTAGTTTACTCATGGGAATTGGGAAGTGATACTTGTATTTATTGTATTGATTCTTGCTTCAATCATCTTAAGTAATAACAAAATCTTAACAAATGGTTCAGAGATTTTTTTCCTCCCCTCCTTTTTTTACTTTATTTTTCATATGCTGACAAAATTTAAAAGATTATAGAGCTCATGGCTATGTTCATATGGGGAGAAATTGGTATCTGTAATTTTTGGAAATGTTGGTCTGCATATTAGTTTGAGTCTTTGCTTAGGTTTTAAAGTAGTTGTTTTCTACCGCCACTGAAAATGATGGCTTATAATAGACTAAAAGATTTCTCATCTGAAAATGGTTAGTATCTGCATCTGAGATGGATCCTTCAGAAAGAAAACCTCTGCCTTTTAGAAAGCTCCTGGAACTTGTTACTGTTTGTTCAGTGCTGCTCAATTTCATCCTCTTTTTCTCTTTTTGCAGGTTTTAAGTTGGAGGCCACAAGCATTATACTTCCCAAACTTGACAAGTGCTGAACTATGTGAGCGCATAATTGACATGGCAAAGTCAAAGCTTCGACCATCAAAATTAGCTATGCGAAAAGGAGAATTTGCTGAGAGCACCAAGGGTACTAGAACAAGGTATTATCATTCTCACGTACATTATCCACTATAATTCTTCTCATGCCTTTTTAGCAGATAGCTATTTATTTATAATTCGGAGTTCCTTATATAACATAAACTTGTAGATTAACATGACCAATGTTAGCATAGATAGGTCTTCTTAAATGAGTCAAACTAGATTTGGTAATGTTTTTGAATTACTTATCCTGCATGGCAATCGATGGTTAAATCAGTTCTGTTATCTTCATGGTGTTTAGGCTATTGAGTTTGAGTTACGTCATCCATCATTGATTGAGCTCGTAGTATAATATCATTAAAAAAAAATCGTGACATTTGGAAGTTAGAACTCTTAAGCATCACAAACATTAATTATTTTTTGAGATGCTCAGTTCTCTTGATATATATTATTAATGCTCAGTGATAATTGATGGCTCAGGAGTAATAAGATTTGTTTAAAATATGTATATTAATTAGGTAGAATGATGGAAAGGGAATAAAACTTTTAAAGAAATTAATTTATGGGAGATTCATCACCTTAATTGTGATTTTTTTTTATCTTTGATTGAATGGATTTTTCCATCTCACTGAAGGCCTATTATTAACATACTAGCTATGACCATACATAATAGCCCTACCATGTTATATTTTAGAGTATAAACTGCGGAGGAAACAGCTAGATTATGATTCCATCACATGTGTTTTTCTGGACAAATGTGTTGCTCCTACTAATCTATACTTGGAAACAGTTCAGGCACATTCATCAGTGCATCAGAAGACAAGACTGGCATCTTAGACCTAATTGAGAGGAAAATTGCAAGGATCACAATGCTTCCAAGGACCCACGGAGAGGTATTCTTCTTCTTAAGATTTCATCAACTTTCGCTAAAGGGTTAGTGCTCAAGATGATAGAAGTGGAAGATGTTGCCAAAATCTTGCAGGCATTCAACATATTGCGGTATGAGATTGGCCAAAAGTATGATGCTCATTATGATGCGTTCAACCCAGCTGAATATGGCCCTCAACAGAGTCAAAGGGTATTATTGTTAAGGAATCCTTGTCAAATGTCACTTTTTTCCATGATACTTACTTTTTTTGTGGTGGTATTCTTGGCTGAATCATTCTTCCTGCAAGTCTCTTTTCAACAATTTTCTGTGTTGATACATGCTGTACTTGACACATGTTGTCTTCTTTTTTAGGTTTGATTTAACTAAAATCACATTCACCTAATAGATCTCTCAGATCATGGCAAAAGAAAATAAGAAATTCTGAGGTCAGATAATTAAGGAATACTATATAACAGTTCTTAGCAAGATTTTAAAATAAGCCTGGTCATTGGGTAACTAGTCCTTCTTATTCCGGGTGGTATCTGCTGTATAATATTATTTAGACTGCAATTTAAGTTGGAAGAGAAAAGGGTTAGAAAGCAAAAGAACCAAGTGGGAAAAAAAGGAATAAGCAAAGCAATTGGAGCATTCTTTAATACTATTTTGAACTTAGCTTCACTGTCTAGATTGATTTGATCCATGTTAAGTTTGTTTCAATGTTATGACCAGTCCAAGTTGTTGTTGTAAATGGAGCTATATACCTAAGAGGGGGGGTGAATTGGGTATTTTAACAACTTTTCTGAAAGTACTCTGTTTTGACCAAGTAAAAACAGATTATAACAGAGGAGGAAGGGAAGGAAAGCTTGCACAAGAGAAATTATCCTGGTTCGGTGTTATCCTTGACCTACATCCAGTCCTTAAGCCACACTTGGGATTTTCAATCCACTATACTCACAAACCGATTACAAACTCGTACTCAAGAGTAGTTCTCTCTCTAGAACTCACTCCCCCTTACAAGTTGCAATCAATACACCCAACCACCAAGTCCCCGACTTGTGGTTATCTCAATCAATAAATGATTTAGATAGAACTCTCTCTCAGCGAGATAAAATGAACATCTTGAAGTACAAGTATCGATTGATACAATATAGGTGAAAGTGAACACAATAAATGACACTTAGTAAATTTTCGCTCTCGGTAGTTGTATCGCTTGAGAAGAAGTTAATGCACTCTATTTATAGGTAGAGAACATTAAATGATTGTTGCTTGATGAATCCAACCGTTGTAGGTGATTAGCTTAAGGTCCGGTCATCTTCTCTCTCTAAACTTACGCTAATCCAGGTGTTAATTTGATCTGGTGTGATTCTCTCGAGAATTTGCCCGTTGGAGATTACTTTGCTTGTTGTAGTGAGCATTCTTTAACGTTCGTAGAAGGCGTGCTCGGATGAATTAGCTGAAAGTAGGTTGATTTGCGAGGTGCATTAAATGACCTTGTACACTTTTTGCTTTATGGCTTTGACCTTCAATAATCTTCATCTGATCTTAATGAAATTCACTCAACAAACTTGTTAAACATAGCTAGGAATATAATTGAATGAATTATGGAAGCAATAAGATCAAACAACAATGATTTGCAAATTCGTATGATTCAAAAATCAGTTTTTACCGTTGTATACTGCAGTATGTTCATGCTAACTCGAGTATGGCACTGTTCACAAGTGTCCATACTGCAGGATCCAATTGGATACTCGAGTTTGCACCTTTCGGAGGCAAACCATCGTGTCTTGTGTTTGAAAGACAAAACCTATACTCGAGTTTGCACTCCTTTACTGCAGTATTGGTTTAACTTGAAAAATCCTTTTGCTTTTTGTAAGTCCAATACTCGAGTTTGGCTACGCAAACTACAGTATTGACTTAACTTGAGAAATCCTTTTGCTCTCTGTAAGTCCAATACTCGAGTTTGGCTACGCAAACCGCTAAATATTGACTTAACTTGAAAAATCCTTTTGCTTTCTGTAAGTCCAATACTCGAGTTTGGCTACGCAAACGCAAGTATTGACTTAACTTGAAAAATCTTTTTGCTCTCGTAAGTTCAATACTTGAGTTTGGCTACGCAAACTATAAAGTATTGACTTAACTTGAAAAATCCTTTAGCTCTCTGGAAGTTCAATACTCGAGTTTGGCTACGCAAACTGCAGTATTGACTTAGTTTGAAAAATCCTTTAGCTCTCTGGAAGTTCAATACTCGAGTTTGGCTATGCAAACTGCGGTATTGACTTAACTTGAAAAACTTGGTTGCTTTCTGGATGTCCAATACTGCGGTATGCAAACCTATACTCGAGTTTGCAACTATCAGAATGTTTTTAACTGACTTTGCAAACTTCAAAATATGTTTTACATTTGTTGTTAATCATCAAAACATATTGAGAACTAACAGTTGTGATTACCTATTTTTCATCATGGTCACGTGAATTGGTCCCAAACATAGACTGAGTTCCCTTGTGGTTTAAACCTGCACCTTTAATTAGATTAAGACCAGAAATCTGTTCAGATTTTATATATACCTTATCAAGAAACTCAAGAATTTAATAACTTAAAGAAGTTGGTTAACTATGTTCTCTTTCAAAGGCCTTTCTTATCTGAGCGGGTTTGATATCTTACATTCATGGTCAATTGGGCAGGTTGCTTCCTTCCTGTTGTACCTATCAAACGTAGAAGCAGGAGGAGAAACCATGTTCCCTTTTGAGGTATACTGGGGAATTCAACATCATCAGCATCGTATGGCACTTTGTATTATGAATCTTGGTATGGATGTAGTAATTGGAGATTGTTTCTAACTTGCAGCATGGTATGAACATCGGAAACCGCTATGATTATAAAGAATGCATTGGTTTGAAAGTGAAGCCGCGTCAAGGTGATGGACTTCTTTTTTATTCTTTGCTTCCAAATGGCATAATTGATAAGGTAATCCTTTTTCCCCCTCTTTTGTTTTAAAGGATCTTCCTTTTTCATACAGTAATAATATATGCATATAATTGCTGTTCCTCTTATAGCACACATGGGTGAAGATTTTTTGGACAGTGATGACAAACTAGATGGTATTTTCATGATGATACATGCAAATTGCTCTTATCATCCTTTTAATAGAAGCTACTTTATGTACTTTCACTTTTAATAATACTGCGAAGTAAGCTATACTTATTTTGCTTTAATTTTATTAAAATCACACAAATCTCATATATATTTTTAAAATATACAAATATATCTTTTGACTTTGGTGACAAATAGTTTCATGGTACTTTAATTTCAAATGGCGCACTTGCTATATATTTTGATATATCAGTAGAGATATTGATGATTCGTGGCATTTCTTGAGCTCAAGAACAAAATCTCTCTACTTTTTTTTTGTTTGCTCCTTCATTATTTGGTTTGCTTTTAATTGGCAGTAACTGAACTTTACAGTAACTGAACTTTACTGCAGAATTCTCTGCATGGAAGTTGTCCCGTGATTGAAGGGCAGAAATGGGTGGCCACAAAGTGGGTTAGAGATCGAGACCGAGTCTAGTTTTTGTCTGTGTGTGTGTGACTTTTTTCACAACTATGCCATTGCCCTGTCGTGAGATTTTTCAAGTAACCTAATGTACTAAAAGTAGGTATTAAAAAAAAGATGATATATGTAACCTTGTGCAAGATAAATCTCATTTAAAAGTTTGTTTGAATTGCTTTGACAGATTTGTTCGCGCGCTGTAATCACCAATTAGCTTAGTTGTATATGTGCAGTAGTAATTGATTGGAAGTTTCATGTTGTTAAATTTCGGAAGTTTGGTTTTTAATTAAAAATATGAAGGGAGAAAAAAGGGTTTTTTATAGGTGAAGGTGCAAATTTGCCAAACAACTATTACCCAAAGAAAAGTCGTCGGGCCAAATAACTATTGAAGAGACCAAAATTGCCAATCAACAATTAAAAAGTGAAAAAAAACCAAATAACTATTAAAAGTGGAAAAAAAAAACACCAAATAACTATTAGAAACAAAAAAACAACTATCACAATTAAGTTAAAATGTGAGACACATGGCGTAGGACGATTGGGCGTAAAATTTGGAGAAAAGAGCGGTTAAGCCTTCTTGTTGGAAAAGGAAAACACCGAGAGATGGGACCCATGGGAGCATGCATTGCGGCTAAATAGCCGGCGTTGATTCGCTTGTGGCATCGAGAGGGATGGAACCAGGGGTGTAAGGTGTGTCGCCCGAACGTTGTGGACTACTTGGATGAGTTCAAGAGGGTAAGTGGAACACCCAAAGAACAATAGAAGCTTTGGAAATGCCGACGTCACCGACACTATGATCAATGGAAGACGGAGACACCAAGATAATGACGGGTAATAGTTCGTTGGCGAATCTACTCTAAATTGTGTTTTTTTCCACTTTTTAATTGTTAATTGGCGATTTTGGTCCCCTCAATAGTTATTTGGCCTAGACGCTCCTTAGGTAATAGTTGTTTGGCAAATCTGCACCTAGACCTTTTTTTTATAACTACGGGAAAAATTCAGTTCAGTGTATGAACTACAGAACTACTGTCATGATTGATTTTTTTTTTTTTGGGTAATAAAATATGCCCTTACAGATGGAATATTCTTGTATTTAAATGCTTTCAACAAAACTTTCAATTGGGTGATGGAAAGCAGTTGAGAAGTCAGTGAGTTTTGTATTGTACTGTTGAGTCCGTTGACCTTTTTTATTTTTGAAAAAAAGTAAGTGTTGGTTTAGAGCTGGATGTTATACTTTGAGTAAAGAAACAAATTCTCTCTCGCATACTACTTGTTTGGGATACAGTTAGTTTTGAAAGTTTCAATCACCACTACAACAAGTAAGCCATGACTTGTTTTTGACTGAACATTAATGAATTGATGAGGTGATTACAAGAGGCTAATCTCCTCTAAACGACTTTCTTATTAAGTTTGATGCTTATATATGAAATTAACATCCTAATTACTCCCTCCTTCTCTCCTTCTAATAACCAAGCTTCTCTTTTATAGGGGTTATTTTTAATATAAGGAATGAATTTCGGGCATTTTTGGAGAAAAAAGAAAATTTAAACTGGTCTTTTTTTAATTTTAACACTTATTAAATATATGTCGTTCGTTATCTTTTCAATATATTTCCACACAAATAATGGCAAAAAAAAAAAAGATCTCAACACATTATTATTATATATATATATATATACATACCCTTTCTAAATAAGGGCATGGTGAAAAGAAAAGTGTATAAATGAAACTTTTATTGTTTTTAACCAACATATAAACTTCTATTGTAAGGTACCATGTCAGATTTGAATTCGTGAGAGGGATTTTCAACCTCAAGACCAGCATTTTGAATACTCGATTTTGATAGTTGTTGTTTATGGGGAAAAAAAATCAAGAGGGAGTATTTATTTATCACATTACTTGTTTGGTCTTAAGAATATAATTTTTAAGATTTATTTTTTCGTTGAATTTGTCCACCATAATTGAAAAAAAGAAAGACATTGTGAACAAGTTGATAGTCAAAGGAAGTTTCACATTTGGGGTGGAAATCCCAAGTTTTTTTCCTAAATTACCCCTTATTAAATAATTAATTACCGAAATGCCCCCTGTTTTCCAAACTATTTCTCAATCCGCCTATTTAGTCGATTAACCCCAAGCTTAGTTGACTAAAACGCGAGGCGTTGAATTTTTTAATTTTTCCCGCTATTTAGTCGAATAAACACCGTGGCTTAGTCGTACTAAATTGCGATAGAAGGATTTTTTTAACTCTTATAACGTTAAAGACCATGATTTCCATTTTTATTGACCATATTAATTAAAATATTAACAATATTATAGGAGAGATTATAGGAGATTAGAAACTATCAAATAAATTAGTATCTCCATTGATAAATTCCCCTTTCATTCTAATTAATCAAATTAGAGTTTTTCAAATATATAACATCCTACAATTTAGGACTCTATATTATCCTTTTTAAATAAAGCTCATCATTTAATTATTAAATATTTTTTTTTTCTAGAAACCAAGCATGTACCCAATAATGATCTCATCAAAATTGAATTTCCCTATGATGAATAATTTAATTCAAGATATTTACTAATAAAACCAATAAAATCTCTGGATGAATTTAAGGACATAAGATATACATTATCTTCCCTTTATTAATTTAATATTCATCAAATCCTCAATGAAATAAGGAGATATATTAACTACCATATCAATCAAATCTAATATATTTATTAACTAAAGATATTCAAAAATTCAATGAAAATAAATCCATCAGGAAGTAATCAATAATTAAATAAAATATTGATTTCTATGGGCACATCAATACCGAGAAATCGGCCCATCCAATATTGAAAGCAATATTCACATAATTGAATTTTTAATAAATGCCCACAAATATTCCAATTATTATTAAATTGAACGCATACCTGGAAAAAGCGAATAAACGGCGTGAAGCCGTAACTTTCCTTCTATACGGTTGTAAGCGTTATGGATGCGGTATAATGGAGATTTACCAATGGAGATACTAATTTATTAATAAATGCCCACCAATACTAAATTGTAGGAGGTAATATATTTGAAAAACTCTAATTTAATTAATTAGAATGAAAGGAGAATTTATCAATGGAGATACTAATTTATTTGATAATTTATAATCTCCCATAATCTCTCCTATAATATTGTTAATATTTTAATTAATATGGTGAATAAAAGTGAAAATATGTGGTGTTTAACATGATAAGAGTTTAAAAAAACTCCTTTGTCACGATTTAGTCGACTAAGCCACGATCTTAGTCGACTAAATCGAGGAAGGTCAAAAAAATTAACGCGCTTTAGTCGACTAACCTTGGGGTTAGTCGACTAAACAGAAAGCGATTGAAAATAGTTTAGAAACATGGGCATTTCGGTAATTAGTTATTTAATAAGAGGTAATTTAAGAAAAAAACCGAAAATCCCACTACTCACAACATTATGCTTATTTGAAATAGTTATTAGAATATTAAAAAATAGTTTTTAAATCTTAACTTAGGATATGTGGATATCAATATGTAGAATGAGTTTTCTTTCAATTTATATAAATAAACAATTTTTATCCCAAATTATAATCCCAAACAACTATAGTACATTCACACTCCACTTTCCTAGCATCCCACGTTCCTTCCCAATGACTCACCTACTTCCACAGCACTCTGACCGGCCCACACTACACGCCATTTCACCTGTTCTCATTATCTTATGACCTGCTTTCCTCTTTTCCTGTCCCACTACTCTCGCTTTTCTTTCTGGAATAAACGCTGTTCAATTTCAAACACTATTCCCACTCATTCAAAGTTTCAAACTTTGACTTGGACTCCTTCCTTCTCTCTCTCTCCTCCCTCCTCCTCCTCCTCGTCTTCTTCTTCTTTACCTTCATTCTTTTTCTCTGCATAGAATAAAAGATGACTCCTTTCATTCCCTCTCTTTCTTCTTCCTCCTTCTCCAGGGTCCCCTCCCCCTCCTTTTCTACCAACTCTGAAGGTATCTTCTCTTCATTCTCATCACCTCTTCTTTTTTTCCTCAAAACCAATCAAGTCTTCCAGTTTAAGGATCTGAATATATCCCTCTTTCTTTTTCTTTTGATTTTTACCTCTCTTTTTAGCCTGTTTGGTTTCTGAGAAATCTTATATGGTTTGGATTTTTTTCCCCATGCAGGAAATGCTCTGAATGCTCTGAGAAGCAGGCTATCGGACCCCCACAATGTTCTGCAGAGCTGGGACCCAACTCTGGTTAATCCTTGTACTTGGTTCCATGTTACCTGTGACTCCAATAATCATGTCACTCGTTTGTATGTTTCTTCTCTTCCATTTTCATTTCTTTTTATATTTGATTTTGGACTTTTATGCCTGTTTGGCTTCTCTAATCAGCTTGTCTTTACTCTTTTCAATTTCAGAGATTTGGGCAATTCTAACTTCTCTGGAACTCTAGGCCCAGAACTTGGCGAACTCCACCATTTACAATACTTGTACATAACCTTCCCTCTCTCTCGCCTTATGCTATTTGTTTTGTTAGTTTATTATGAAGCTTAAGTTCTGTTTGGAGCCTCTTTTTCTGCTTTATTCTCATACGTCATAACTCATTACAATTACGTTTTCATAATCAGAAAGCAAACAAAACACCTAAGAATCACCCAAGTTTTCTCATATGAATTCTTCCTTTCTTTTGATCAAGGGGTGAGTGGTTGACAAATACTGAAATTGCCAGAAGACAAAACTCCTCTCACATATTTGCTGTAAATCGTAAAAGTTATTCTCAAAAAACTAATCCAACCATACACTAAATACTAAATACCGATGATTCTGAACTGGACCAGTCTTTAAATATGGCACTATGTTTGCTTGTCTATTCATATGGTTATGATTAACTGGAATAGCTAGATTGTGATTCCTTCTGATAATTACTTATTGGTCAGTTTTTACCATAAGCAAGTGGGGAGTTTCTGAAGATTTTATGATTTTTTTGCAGGGAGCTGTATAGGAATGACATAACAGGGGAGATTCCTAAGGAATTTGGAAACTTGAAAAAAATAGTTAGTCTGGATTTGTACGACAACAAGTTTGAAGGAGAGATCCCAAAATCATTTAGCAAGTTGAAGTCTCTGAGATTCCTGTGAGTATTATTATGTCTATTTTGATTGTTCAGAATTCTTTTGAACATTATATAGTTGTTGTACAGAATGATATCTAAATTGTCATTTGCCTTTGGTTTCTCTGTATCCAAAAAAATCAGCCGCCTAAACAACAACAAGCTTTCAGGGCCAATCCCAAGACAACTCACTCGTCTCACTAATCTCAAAATCTTGTAGGTTTTCTGTTTCTTCTTCTACTTCATTGTGAATTGTGACTCGTGTTTTCTCTGTTGTTGCTTATATGAACTCATTTTTCTCATGTTGCAGTGATGTTTCTAATAACATCCTGTGTGGAACAATACCAGTAGATGGCCCTTTTGCTTCTTTCCCTCCAGAAAGGTAAGTTTTTTCTCTCCCTCCAATTAATTCTGTTCATGACGGACTTAAATCACTTTAAATGAAACAAACCAGAAAGGGTTAAACCCACCTCATGTCCCTATATTTTTAACTATTTTTTCTTTTAATCCCCATTCTCTTAACTATTTTTTATTTTAATCCATATACTTCTAACAAATTTTGGCTTTTAACTTTTATCTCTACACATAAACCACATCATTCCTAGTTAGTAGTTCATGTTAACCTCCTTAAGGGTGTTAAATGCCACATCATTGAAGCTGGTACCGTTAATCCCATGTCAAACTGCTTATGAAACTATAAGGACCAACCTTTTGGACAACGTGAAGTATAGGACGAAAAACAACATTTTGCTCGTTAAAAGTATATGGATTGAGCTAGTTTCACCCGACCAGAAAATATCTGATTCACTGGAGTTTTTCTGATAGGATATAATGGATTCAACCAAAGTCTATAAAGATGATACACTATAATATCTCCAAACCTAGCTAATAGACTAGTTCATGAAAAATCTCATCATAATCTCTGGTGTGGGCTTGCTTACTATTGCAGCTTTGCAAACAACAGCAAACTGAGGGGTCCGGAGCTTAAAGGATTGGTTTCTTACAATTTTGGATGCTGAAGAAAGCTACTATTTGGTGATAACTGATAAAGCAATATATGGTTGCCATCAATAGGAATATGATATATGAATAAAACAAGACCATGAAGCATAAATATTTGAATACCTTGTTTGTTTGGAAAAATTAATATATCAATATAAAATCTATAGAAGATCTGTGTTATTTATAGCAACAATTTAGTATAGCTTCTTTCAGGCGGAAAATCACACAGATTTTGAGGAAGAAGTGAGTAATCATAGAAAAATCCCAATAACAAATGAGTAACATGTATGTATCATTTTCTGCATTAGAAATTATTACTACATGCTGCCTATTTATTGGAAGATTTTTTTGTTATTATATTCTTTTATTGGAAGATCATAGTAACTTTCCCAATTTTATTAATAGCTGCTGTGTGTTTTGATTTGAAATGTTCTGTGTTTTGAGAAAGAAAATTATCAAATTGTAAGTCACTTGTTTCCAATTATTAGGTTTTTATTGTGAGAAAAATCATTTTTAAAAATTATAATTTACCTTAAGTGAAATAAATAAAAAGACACAAAAAGATAAAACTCACTTTTACGACCAAAATAAATCTTACAACTTTCTATCTTTATTTTTTTTGAAAAAAAAATGAAATAAAATTGGGCTAGTAATTTTAACAGGGTGGAATATAAAGAGTGAGAGTCCATTAGGTGGATAAACAAATAAATATATGCATGAAATGTTGATGGTTTTTTTCCCCTTTCTCTGCTGCTTGACTCTCAACACTTCTCTTATACTGCTATTAAAAAATTTCTGCGAACTTATAATTTTTAGATATTCAAATTTAATGAAAGGTTTGTAAGAAAATCAGTGATTTCTCCTCTTTATTTATTTTTTTCACCCGAAACTTCTCTTTGTTCATTCGCGCTTTTTATTGAAGCACATATCTTAAGTCGCGGGGACGGAGTGGTCTTAGTTAGAAAAAAAAAATCAAGAGTTAAGGGCACAAATGTCTATAAATGTTTATCAAACGTGCATTTAGCACCATAACCTTTTATTCCGTGTAAAAATGCTTATAAATTTTTTTAATAAAAATACATATGATTTTTTTAAAAGTGCGTTTAAAATCTTTTTTTTTTTTTTTTTTTTTGAAAAATTAACTATATGGTTATAAAAGTAGAGCAAGAGTCTCAAATCCCAAAGAGTTGTTAATTTCACAGATTTTAGAGTTATTAATAAGACTTTTCCGATATCCGAATTTCTCCGGAGTTTTTTTTGACATTTTTTTGGTCTTTTGGGTTTTGAAAGGAATTTTTTCCCATCTTTTTTTTTTCCATATCCCTCATTAACCCCATATGAGCGGTTGATTAGGAATATGAGAGAAAAAATAAAAGTCGAATGTAACTTTTTAGTACAGATATGATTTAAGAATTATAAAGGATGATGAAAATAAGATGATAAGAAAAATCCAACACATTGGGAGACCCACGGAGGAAAAAAGTAACAGATGTTTGTGGTGATTAACGGTGGTAGCATTTTTTCCAGTGTTGTTAAAATGTAGAGTTTACGTAGACACGGTAAGGGTGAGCAAAAACGTAAAATTGTAAAACGTAAACGAAACGTATGAGTCTACTACGTACTACAAAAAAAAAAAATCAAACATATATAAAACCAAAACACGCCAATACATTAAAGTCATCACAAAGTTAAGTCCAAACACTCAAGGAAATAATTAAGTTCAAATTTAGTCATCATAATATATATTAAAATCAAAACACCAAAGCAATGAAATTATAAAAGAGATCAACATCTCTAATTTAAGTCATTGGGGTTAAAGTCAATATCTCTAATTTCTGAGAATATTTGATGTTAGATTAATTATTTTGGATTGTAGATGCCTCAAAAGATTAGATCAAATTTGAAAATAAAAGTTTGAACCTAAATTGCAAAAATTTCAGTTTAGTTCCTTTATAAAAAAAAGATTTAAATTTGCAAATTGGTCCCCAGTCAAAACTCGTATTTTGACCTGGAACCAATTAATTAAGTAGGTTTTAGCTGGTTAATATACACGGGAGATATATATGAGAATGCAAACAGAGATTGAAAAGAGAGAGCGTCGTGAACATAGCTTTCGACCTTTGACCCTGCATCCTTCTTTTCCGTCTTCTTTTTCCTCTCTCGCTGGCGATGTCATTCACCACCATTGGCCACCGACTGGCATCATTCCAGCGGCCAGGTCTCCTTTATCTTTGGCGGACTGAACCCAAAAGATAGAAAAAGAGTGCCGCGAGACCTGGGAGCATCTCGACAGCCACATCTCTTTCATTTTTTTTTTTCCAAAGTGCGACGAGTTTACACTGCGTTTCAGCCGTTTCTACTCCAATCTCGTTCCTGTATCTGTTTCGACTTGATTTTGGGTCAAAAAACGTAGAGACGTCCGTTTTACGTTTCTACACAACGTTTTTATAACAATGATTTTTTCCCTTAAAAACGTTATGAAAGATTTTAGTGTTGAAAATTTATGGACATTTTGCCCCTCAAGTAAAAAAATTTATCATTTTGGTCCTATTTATATGTTCACTTTAACCAAATCTCACATCCTAAGTAGAGGTAGTTAACTCAATGATTATGAGGGTAAATTTTCAGCTTTCCCCCTCATTTTTCATTAGGTCTTTTTCAACTGTTTCTTCTCTCTCTATCTTCTTAGGTAAATTGTCACAATCTCATTTATTACATTTAAATCGGGACTTATAAATAAGATCAAATTTTGTTGATCAAAATTGACTTATAAATAAGATCAAAGTGGTAAGTGTTAGCATGCAGTTGAACACGCGCCTACGGGCGTTGCCGCAAAATCACGCCCGAGTACAGAGACCACGTCCACAAAAGAAGGAATGTTAAGCTGGCAGTACAATAACGTGTTCAAGGATTCTACACGTGGCAAGAATTTAATGGAGGATAGGCCACGTGTCAAAAATTCGATGGCGTGGCTTGAGCCGCATTTCCTACAACCTCACGTGATGTAAGCTGTTTCCTGAAACTCTATTAAAATATTGGCATTTTTGTTAATTCGTTTAAAAAAAAAAAACCGAACTTTCTCGAACATGATTATTAAAAACCCAATTTGACATATAATCCTTTTCCTTTTTCCAGATGATTCACGTGATGAGGTGTTACTCAATAATCGTTTTAATTAGAATGGCATTATAGTTTTTTAATAACATTCAAAAATCCCTAATCAAGTCTCTTGACCTAGTTAAGGATTTGTTAAAAGTGCATTTCTATATCTGAATTTAAGTATTTCGATTGGATTTTATTAGGATTCTCTCTTTCAAAAATTAAGATATTGAAATTATTGCATATAATCTTTTATCATAAATATCTTATAATCTTTTATCTTTAATAAAGACCTAATTTTAGTTTTTTTCCACTTTTTCAAAAAAAGTCAACAGAATCTTGTATTAATTAATGGAGTTTAATTTTCAAATAAATTAATATTAACCATCAATGTAATTAATTTTTTTAATAT
Source organism: Acacia acuminata (assembly GCA_019022655.1). Taxonomy (NCBI): domain Eukaryota; kingdom Viridiplantae; phylum Streptophyta; class Magnoliopsida; order Fabales; family Fabaceae; genus Acacia; species Acacia acuminata. Next base: position 1,206,045 of record JAFJYI010000199.1, read on the forward strand.
ATTATAATAATTTTTTTTATGAAGTGATATATCAGTATTTGATAGAATTTATAACAAATGGTCATGCACAAGTATAACAGTGGTCCTCACTTTTATTTTCATGCATGTATTTAATTATTCTCTAAGGTGTCAACTAACAAATGTTGATTAAAATAATATTATAGTTTAGTATAATTAGTAGGGATAATATTAAAAATTATTTTAAAAAAAATCTAATGTTTTAAACTATTTTTATTGATTTGTCATAATCAGTGTCTTAAAGTTGATTTGCGTAGACGAGAGAGTAGAGGGGTCCGGATTGCCTCATTTTCTCTCTCCTCCTTTTCTCTCAAAATCCAATCTGGACCGTCCAAATCTTGATCCAACGGTTCGGATTTAAAAAAAAAATTTTTTTTTTTTTTACGTTTGTCTTTTTCGAAAAAGACAAAATTCCAAATTTTTTTTTTAAATCCGGACTGTTGGATCAAGATTTGGACGGTCCAAATGGGATTCTGAGAGAAAAGGAGGGAGAGAGAAAATGAGGGAATCTGCTCCCGAGAGTAGTATTAGTATTTCACAATTTAGAAAGAAAATTAGAATTTGATATTGCCACGTTCTCCCACAGAGCTACAACAAATTGAATTTGCTCCACCTTCACCCTCCAAAGAAGCAGCTTGAACAAACAGCTTTCGTCATCACGTTCGTTTCTGCCTTTTTGGTTCTTTCTAGTAATACTAGTTCTTTATTATTAGGTCTAAACCCGCGTAAACCCCTCCATCCCCAAAGTCCAAAAGCCACTACAAACTTCTATGGCAAAAGCTCACGGAGAGGCATTTCACAAAATGAGCTTTGCATTCTTGAGGAACACCTCAATTTCTCGCTTCTGGTTACATAAGCATTCAATCAAGCATGTCAATGATTCAACTCGAGCTCCGATTCTGTGTAACCAAACCCAGTACAGAGCATATTTTCGCTCCCCAGACTTTACAAGGAAAGTCAGGGATTATGCCATTTCCCCTCCATCGTTTTTCTCTTCCTCTTTTGCATCTTTTTCTTCTTCTAAGGCTTGTGGTTGTCTCTCCAAGGTTCGTTTTGTAGGTTGGTATTTGGGGATGGTCAAGTCACACCCGATTATTACAAAAAGTGTTACTTCTGGGCTTATTTACACGGCTGCTGATTTGTCCTCTCAGGTACGAAATCCCCGAGTGTCTTTCTGGATTCTTCATTTTTGTATTAGTCTCGACTTAGCGGAAGTGAAGTTTGGTAAGTGAAAGAGAAAGAGGGGATGCGTTGCTTGATATGAATCATTATTAATTGAAGTCAAAACCGTACTTTATGCATCTTTATGAAAAGTGATTTTGTTGATCAAACTGTTTTTCCAATTTCTTAGTGTTTCCTAATTACTTGTTTGACCTTGGAATCAGTTATTCCCCCTTCCGAACTTATGGGATTTCTCCTGTTGGGGTTCACTCTTTGTAGTTTCCCCCAAATTTTGGCAGTAAATAGGATGATGAAGTCTCTTGTTTCTCACCATTATTGTTTTCATGGAATGATTCTGGCAGCGGTTAAGAATATTCCGCTGGCGGCAGCTTGATGCTTAGAATTTTAATGCTTTCTTTATTATATTGGATGGTGTTGATCTTCCATTTTTGGGGATTTTTATTTTCGCTATTGATGTTAGATAGACTCTCAATCTTGCAGTAGTTATGACGTTATATTAATTGTCATTCACTTTCATGGTTTATATCGTTGCTAGATATGTGATTATGAACCCTTTACTTCATGTTCAGTTTGTTGTCTTTGTCATATTCACTTGCTAATCAAATCTAATTTCTTCAGACTATTTCACAACCATCTTTAGAATCGTTTGATTTTGTGAGGACATTACGCATGGCGGGATATGGGATGATCGTTTTAGGACCCACACTGCATTTCTGGTTCAATTTTGTGTCAAAACTTTTCCCAAGGAGGGATCTTCTCTCGACATTGAAGAAGATGGCCATGGGCCAGGCAATTTATGGACCTATCATGACTGTCGTTTTCTTCTCCTTGAATGCTTTCTTGCAAGGTATGTCCTATTCTCTTTCCCGAAATACTACAAGATGCACCAATTTTTGCAAGTTTAATTCGCCACATTGCATTGTTGAGGATTATTTCTTTGTGTTTCTACTTTCCAGTATCCAATTATATGAATGTTAAGTTTTCCTTTGACAAAATAAGCATGCTTTTAACAGCATGGAAGACACCATCCGTGTGTCTCGATCTGTTTTGCATTGAACAGGATGTAGTTCTGGTTTGTATTTTACTGTACAAAACCTATATATGTAATGTATAAAAAAATTCGATATTCTTAAGCTAAGAACAGTGTGACTCACCTGAAACTCTATGTAAGGAGCATGACCTCCATTTTTATTGCATCTTGTTTCTGTCTTGTGTTTATGCTTTTGATTCTTTAACTCGAAGAAGGCCCAAACTTTTCTCACTTGTTGGAGAAGGGAGGGAAAAGTATGACAACTGAGGTGGCAATGGATATTAGACAGGAATTTCTGTTCTAAAATTGTGTGGTCGATATTTAGTAGGCAAAACATTACAAGATATTTCAAGACCTTTTGAAGCAAATCACAATGTCTCTCATATTCTGTATGAATATTTAAGTTTAGTTGTCACTTTTTGCCAGGTGAAAACAACACTGAGATTGTCTCACGGTTAAAGCGCGATGTCGTACCTACAATGTTAAACGGAGTTATGTACTGGCCTCTTTGTGATTTTATAACATTTAGATTCATTCCTGTCCATTTACAGGTATGTATGAGGTTTGCTCCTTCCTATTTCCTTTCTATTCTTGCAATCTGCCATGAAATGGTCATTAATTCCTGAAATTCTGTATTGATATATTTTTGGCAGCCACTAGTGAGCAATTCATTTTCATATGTGTGGACCATTTATATGACGTATATGGCCAACCTAGATAAAGCAGAAGCTGCGAATTGATCAACTTAGTTGGAGCAGTCCTTGTTTCATGATCCAAATATGGACTAACTAGAGTCTAGATAGGCTGCGAGTTTATGCGATGGTTACAGTACGCAAGCCAAGCCGATCTCTTACCGGCTATGTAGTTAGTACTGTGCAGGCAGGACGCTCTAAGATTCATGAGGTGGATCAAATGCTATTTGTTTCAATCAAATTTTCTTTTAAAGGATGTTCTCACTTAATTGTAATATTACAGTTTCCATTTTTCTTAGGGCACTGGACTGGACCAACTGGTAGACTCTGTAAAGCATTTTCTGTTCCAACTTCCAAAGTACATGGTTCTGGCTTAAATTTTCATTTTAGATATGATTTCTCATTCTTCTAGATTTTAGCTCCTACAATGACATAATTCACATTATACTGGACAACTGTTTGAATCCTTGGAAATGTAATAGTTTTTATCCAACGAGCTGTTGCTGGCTGATTTTGTGTATTGATAGGAAGCATTACGAGAAGTAGATAAATAACACTGCAGAATGTTCATGAACTTCCGACTTCATGGGTGATTACTTCTTTGACCCTTTAAAGTTAAATTTTTTTTTTTTTTTTTGAGTAAAGTGAAAAAGTAATATTTAAATATAAATCACATTAAGTTGTTTAGTATAAAAAATTCACGAATATTCCAGAATGCTGCAGATAAGCTCTCGTTGCCACGGCATATCACGTGATAATGCCAATTCTAAAGGTTTGTTTTAGATTAGGAGACAACAGAAGGGGACAAAGGTTTAATTAGATTTAAATAAAAGCACAATGTTCAAATTAATTATTTTTTCCTTTTCCTGACTTCTTCATTTTCCCCCCAAATCAACATACCTTGGGTTGCCATTTTGGTAAATTTAAAACTATCATTTATATACATGCATATAAAATAAAATCTTAAGATGTCGTCAAACTAGAATCGAATCATTTTTCATTTGCTACAGTTAAAGGAGGACTTACCCCAACTAGAAAACGAACAGAAAATTGCTGAAATTAGAAGGATCAAGGAGAAACTAGCATTATATTAGAACATAAGGACCCAAAGGGTACATTGAAGCCTAGTCTACAGCAATTAGTTTAAAAAAATCAAAATAGAGCGACAACAACTGGCTATCATCAACAATCAATGTTGAGCTCTTGAAAACAATGAAGCTCTCGCCCAAGACCCTCAATCTATGTATCTTTCTTGTAGTAATCTAACCAACTTATGCCCATAATCCCAGATGCTACTTATTCTGTTTCTGCCTTCAGGAGATGGAAATCAAAATTCATGTCAGCTGAAGTAAGAAATTATCGACAACAACTTCAATCAACAAAATTAATCTCTCATTTCCCTACTCCCTTCCCTTTGATTGAAATTGAATTCTTATCCACAGAAAGCAGAAGCTTTATTCTTCAGAAGCACTTAAACAAATCTTCTCAAGCTGTATGGACGAATCAGGTCCAAGAATCTGTGGATTCAATTCCATTGCAACACGAAAATCTTGAAGAGATGTACAAGCAAACTTTGTTACTGTTTGTATATGTCTTCCAGATACCAACCGACCATTTACCTGTCTTGAGCCAGCTAAACTGAGAGAGGCCTCAATCAGCCTCTTCAAATATGTATCAATGGAATTATTCAACAGATTTACACAATCCACAGACACAGATAACCCGTCCTTCTCCAACTTCTGCTCCAATCGCCTCCTCAGAGAACTCGTATCAGGCAGATCCCCACTGCCTTGACAGGTCTCCAAATATTTACGACATGTCAATGCATTAGACAGAAGTTTTCTTCCACAACCAAAGTTCATGGATATACCAAGAGGTGCTGTAACAGGGCTCCTACTTTGGATACCGGGGCTTCCCGTCATCTGCTCTACCTCCTCCCCATCTTCAACAGAAACAGGTGGCCTACTTCCAAGGGAATGCAATTCGGTTGCACTCTGCTGCTCTGGTGCCTTGGATATCAAATCTAAAGACGTTACATTTTGAGGTTTGCCCAATGGCCTCAAAGTACTTTGCCAATCCTTAAACTTGCCGTCCCGGCCACCTGAAGACCTATTTCTCTGGAGGGAAGGTGAAAAGGGATCCCCATTTGAAACTTTTGTACCAAGAGGACTGCCTATTTTTGGAGAAGCTCTTGGAGGTGGGACTTTGGACAGACGAGCATTCTTGAGCAGTGCCCTCATGAGTTGGTTGTGAAGAGGCATGTTTTCCCTTCCTATCGTTTTGATGCAGCTCCTACTAAACTCAGACTTGCTGATCTTTAAACTGAAAAATCTTTTGAGCTGTTCCATATATTTCACAGTTCTCTGATGCCCAATCCTTCGAACAATCGAAGCTTTCAGCTCCAAAGTGTCGATTCGAGTGAAGCTTCGACTGGGGACCGTCATTTTAACCAAATTTATTGCAATCAACGAGTCAATATTCAATTCATTGTCCGCAATAATTTAGCAAAAGCAAGATGATTGAAAACAGAAGTACTTTGAGACCTCACGTCCTCATCTGCGATTCACGAAAATACCAAATCAGAAACAATTATGTGTCCAAATTTTTCCTATAAAATTATAAATTCTAATCGAGTCGAAATTAAAACTATGAATGCTGCATAGCCAAAACCTAAAATTTGCATCATTTTTCGGATTACAATAAAGCTTTGAATTTACGACACCCATCATTAATTGGAATGAAAATTAAGATGAAGATGCGCGATTAATAACAGAATACCAATTCACATAGTTAAACGTTGAACGCCTATAGGTAGGACGAATCTCAAATTGCCCAAATTTGAGAGATTTAGCAGCAAATAACAAATACGACATAAACCATTAAAGGATTTAGAAGAAAGAAGAAAAATTTACCAAATGAAGTTGAAGGTAGGATTCGTACCAAACTGATGAGAGCCCCAATTCGGAGAGGCTACGAAGATTAGCTTGAAGGTTTTGCCTCGAATTGCTGTATCAGCGAATTTTGCAGTTCGCGGTTCAACGCCAAGGGAACGGAAAAAAAGACCAAACGGCGACTAAAGACGAAAGAGCTATGGGCTTTGCCAACATGTGCGGATTTCAGAAATCTCACCAAATGTAAATAAAAACAACGCGTCCACCCCCAATTGGTACTAAAGGCCCGTTTATTTGTGACCAATTTTAAATGGAGCGAACATCTTATTTGGAGGGTGAATTTAGTTTTTTTTAAAGGAAAAAAAATCCATGAGAAAAGAAAGAAATAATATAGAAATAAAATAACATTTTGGCGAAACCACATAACCTTTTTTTTTTTTTTTAAATAAAAAATTAAGGTAACCACAATCAAGAATTGATAGATACATAGGTGATTCACATAAGATGTGAAGACGAAGCCAGTTGAATGATTACCCTGCTTGTTGCTTGCGGTTCTTTAATGAATTATTTCACATGATGCTTCTCTTCATGAATCTAATAACATGGTCTGCAACCTTATTAATAATGACACCAGACCATGGGATTTGACTTCTCTCAATAATCTGGTGAGTGAAGAAGTTATTGCTACAATTAGAGAAATCCCTTTACCTATGGTGCCAAAAGTAGACAAATTAGCTTGGGTACGTGTGACTGATGGACAATACACAGTAAAAAGAGCAATGTTACTAGAGGAACTACATCGCTTGTGATTAGCAGGGATATTTGGACACAGTCATGGAAGATCAAATCTGTCCCCAGCATAGTGAACTTTATCTGGAGAATACTATCTAAGGCAATTGCCACAAATGAGTTGTTGACTAGAAGGGAATGTGGTAAGTCTGCAATGTGTCCTATCTGTGAGGTCTCGATAGAAACGGTGGAACATCTCTTCTTTCAGTGCCACTGGGCTCGATGCGTTTGATTTGGGAGCATGTTGTTTGTATCATTCAAAACTTTGAAACTTGGTCGGGGAGTGTTGTTAACTCCTAAAGTCCCCTGACTGATGCAGATATTACGTTCATTGGCTGGATCCTATGGCTCATTTCGAAGGGTAGGAATGCTAAGGTCTTCAATGGACTTGATCCTAACCCACGTCGTCAAGTTATAGAACAGGCTTGGAAACTGAGCATGTGGCCTTACCAAAACAACTGGAGATAGTACCAAAGTTAGCAGAAGTTCATTAAGTTGGGAACCACACCGAAAATCAATGTTAACCAAGCAGCAATTGGCATCATTTGTCAGGACTATCAAGGTTCTTTTAGGTGGGCATTTGTGGACAAAGTGAAATCAAAATCAGCATTTATGACTGAGGCGCTTACAATGAAGAGAGCTAAAATGATTGCACATGACATGATCTGGGCAATGAAAGCGTTTTTTTTTTTTGTATCCCACCCGGTTCACCGGAACCTTCGGTCCCGACTAATCCGGATTTCGCTCCGCGTTGGGCCCACGGTCGTGGGAGAAGAGCTCCCAACATCCTTTTTTGCCACTCCCAAGCCTTGAACCCAAGACATGGGGGTGGGAGAGCAAGTCCCTTACCACTTGCTCTCAAGGTATGTTGGTAGAAAGCGTTATTTTTGAATCCAACTGCCAAACTCCAGTGAAATATATGCAGAAAGGCCAGGCCAATCTTGGTGAGTGGACTTGCAGGAGTGTGTTGGAGGATATTCTGAACTTCTTGTCATCACATGTTGCAGGGTTTTCAATTTCTTTTGTGCCCCGGGAGGGGAACTGTGCAGCTGATGTCAGAAGCTCAAGCATGTCTACCTGCTGTTTGTTTGGTTTTTGTTTTTTCTTGCCTTTGAGTTTGTTTCTGATTTTTCCTTGTTTTGCACTTCTGATTTAAGCTTTTCTTCACGTACTGATAAGCATATGCTTTGGCTTGATTTTTTTAAAAAAAATAAAAAACAAAAGAATCGCCAATAAATACACTCCCCTTGAATTATCTAAGCCAGTAGCAATATATGTGTGTTAAATTCGTTAAATTCTTAACATATTTACTCAAATTTGTTAAATTTTGTTTTTTTACCAAATAAATCACATTCCTAAAGGCTATAGCTTATCCCATAGGAAAAAAATTAATGTTTTAACTTACGTAGATAAAAAATGAGGAATAAAAAGCAAATAATCAATTCGATAACATAACTAGATAGTTTTAATGCTACGAAATTGAATACATCTCCAATAATAGATAAGGTATACGGGTAACATATCTATATAGTCTTAATGCGATTAATTTGAGATGCTCTAGGATAAAACAACAGTTCATACGTTTACCGAATACAGCATATTCAACGTAAAGGCTGTAACATAAATTTGTAGGTGTTTGTGTAGATAGCATCGTATTATCAAATACCTCTCACAAAAAAATCTTCCACTTCTGAGACTAACAACTGGAAACCTCTCAACTCCAGTCAGTGGTTGCACAAACCAATGATAGTAGCCTTCAAGAGGCTCAATGCTTCCACCACAAGCATCAACAATCACTGAGACTTGATGGCATATTTCACAAGGGACAATACTGAGATAAAATTCTTTTGAATACTAAACTAGATTTTATATTAAAGACCAAAGGTAGTATTTGTTATCACATTCTCTACTAAAATTAGTATTTGCTATCACATTCTCTATTAAAATTATAACATACAGATGAAATTCCTAAAATACTCGATCATGCAGTACTAAGCAGTCAAATTACGCTTCTCATGTCATGTTAGTGCTAGTCATATAGACAATCTGAAAACAAACATCTAAATAATAGCTGCTTCCAAAATACGAATATATCCAACTTGCAATATATGCATTCATACGAAATTAATCCCAATAGCTGTAAGGCCTCTACAAAGATTACATTAAAAAACACTCAAGATAATATGGCCCCCCAAAAGAAAAAACAAAGATAAGCAAATATCATATGGTTTACTTTGTACTCTGTCAATCTAAACTATCAGACAACGAATTTTCAGCTTGATTATCTCCAAAAGGAGGATTATTCACTGTGCGCAATGGTGGAGCCTCCCAAAATTCCAATATATAGCCAATTTCATGAACCACACGCAGTTAAAGAATCAGTTGAGCATCTAAGTATGCATCACAGGAGAAGCACCAGATTGAAAGATCAATGTGTGGCAAAGTTGCACCAAGTACACGACATCAATTGGCTGACAATTATGCATCTCCAAGTAACATTTTTACATTGAAAGAGGCCAGTTACCTTAAGCTGAGAGCCACACTGTGACTTGTTCGCTCAATGCCGAAGCATATGCTTGTTCACAAACCGGCTACAGAGCATCCTTACAAGACAAACTCAGCCAGTTCCCACTGGGGTGTAGGCAACTGAAAGTTTAATCCAATCACATATTAATACACATCCACTTTTTATGCAAAAACTAGGCTTCTTATCATAAATTGCTCATAGGCTTGATTTGTAGTGGTCGGTGTTGGATGAGGCTACCAGCATACTGTGATATTTAGGTGAACTCTACTATCCTGAAATGGTTTCTCCCACATGTCTATCTTACATGAATTTCTTCGACTACCAAACCTTCAATAAACAGGTATTTAGAGTTCATATAAGTTTGTTGAAGGTTTGCCAGTCAAAGAAGTGCATGTGAAACACAAGCAATCTGATAGTCACATGATCAGCACATTCCGTTCACTTGCACGTACACACAAGCTATCTGACTCTTTGAATTACGTTCACTTACACATTACAAGCACAATATTTGATTATGGGTTTTCATGTCAAATTTCTTTCAAACACTAGCCACATTTTACAAAACTTCTTGCTCAGCAAGAACTTAGACTTTTATTGGCAATTCTTCAGAGAAAATAACATTAAGTGTAAGTGATCAACTTTAAGAACACCCATTCCACAGTAAATGTAATTCATGATCTGATTGAAAATGCGGCTAAGCTCCATTCATTTCCATCAATTATTAAGTTAGAGGAGCTTGATTTTGATCATAAAAGAATTTCAGAAGTATCAACCAGCATAAGGTACCTATTGCAGGGAGTTTCAGGAGTTGGAATGTGGGTAAGATCAGCCTCCAACGAACCAAGGTGATAGCACGAGGTTCGATTATAACCACAGAGAGGATTATTTACACTGCGCAATGGTGGAGCCTCCCTAAATTTCAATATAGAGGCCATTTCATGAACTGCACGAGGTCGTGGAATCACTTGAGCATCTAAGTAAGCATCACAGGAGTAGCACCAGACTGACAGATCACTGTGTGGAAAAGTTGCATCAAGCACACGGCGTCAGTTTAACTACAGATTGGCTCAGAATTATGCTTCCCAAAGGAACGTTTTTACATTCAAAAAGGCCACATACCTTAAGCTGAGAACCACACTGTGCCTTGTTCGCTCATAATGCCGAAGCATATGCTTGTTCACAAACTGGCCACACAGCACATCCTTACAGCACAAACACAGCCAGTTCCCACTGGGGTGTTGGCAACTGAAAGTTAATCCAATCACAAATTAATAGGCATTCACTTTTTAAGCAAAAACAAGGCTTCATATCATAAATTGCTCATAGGCTTGCTTTGTAGCGGTTGGTGTTCGATGAGCATACGAGCATAAAGTGATATTTAGGTGCACTCTACTATCCTGAAGCGGCTTCCCCCAGATGTATATCTCACATGCATTTCTAGACTACCAAACCTTCAATAAACAGGTATTTAGAGTTCATATATGTTTATTGAAGGTTTGGCGGTCAATGAAGTGCATGTGACACACAAGAAATCCGACACACATGATCAGAAAATTCCTCTCACTTGCATGCACACACAAGCTATTTGACTCTTTGAATTACATCGGTTTTCATGCCAAATTTCTTTCAAACACTAACCACATTTTTCAAAACTTCTTGCTGAGAAAGAACTTAGACTTTTATGGGCAATTCATCAGACAAAATAACCTTAAGCGCAAGCGTTCAATTTTAGGAACGCCCATTCCGCAGTAAATGTAATTCATGAGGTGATTGAATATGCGGCTAAGCTCCATTCATTTCCATCAATTATTAAGTTATAGGAGCTTGATTTTGATAATAAAAGAATTTCAGAAGTATGAACCAGCATAAGGTACCTATTGCAGGGAGTTTCAGGAGTCGGGATGTGGGTAAGATCAGCCTCCAACGAACCAAGGTGATAGCACGAGGTTCGATTATAACCACAGAGAGGATTATTTACATCGCGCAATGGTGGAGCCTCCCTAAACTTCAATAAAGAGGCCATTTCATGAACCGCGCGCAGTCGTGGAATCACTTGAGCATCTAAGTAAGATTCACAGGAGTAGCACCAGACTGACAGATCACTGTGTGGAAAAGTTGCAACAAGAACACGGTGTCAGTTTAACTACAGATTGGCTCAGAATTATGCTTCTCAAAGGAACCTTTTTACATTCAAAAAGGCCACATACCTTAAGCTGAGAACCACACTGTGCCTTGTTCGCTCATAATGCCGAATCATATGCTTGTTCACAAACCGGCCACACAGCACATCCTTACAGCACAAACACAGCCAGTTCCCACTGGGGTGTTGGCAACTGAAAGTTTAATCCAATCACAGATTAATAGGCATTCACTTTTTAAGCAAAAACAAGGCTTCATATCATAAATTGCTCATAGGCTTGCGTTGTAGCGGTCGGTGTTGGATGAGCATACGAGCATACCGTGATATTTAGTTGCACTCTACTATCCTGAAGCCGCTTCTCCCAGATGTATATCTCACATGCATTCGTAGACTACCAAATCTTCAATAAACAGGTATTTAGAGTTCATATATGTTTATTGAAGGTTTGGCATTCAATGAATAGCATGTGACACACAAAAAATATTACACTGACATGATCAGCAAATGCCGCTAACTTGCACCCACACACAAGCTATCTATCTCTTTGAATTACGTTTACATTACAAAAACAATTTTTTATTATGGGTTTTCATGCCAAATTTTTTTCAAACACTAACCACATTTTTCAAAACTTCTTGCTGAGGAAGAACTTAGACTTTTATGGGCAATTCATCAGACAAAATAACATCAAGCGTAAGCGTTCAATTTTAAGAACGCCCATTCCAATAAAGTAAATGTAATTCATGAGGTGATTGAATATGCGGTTAAGCTCCATTCATTTGCATCGATTATTAAGTTACAAGAGATTGTTTTTCATCATAAAAGAATTTCAGAAGTATGAACCAGCATAAGGTACCTATTGCGGGAGTTTCGGAGTCGGGATGTGGGTAAGATCAGCCTCCAACGAACCAAGGTGATAGCACGAGGTTCGATTATAACCACGAGAGAGGATTATTTACATCGCGCAATGGTGGAGCCTCCCTAAACTTCAATAAAGAGGCCATTTCATGAACCGCGCGCAGTCGTGGAATCACTTGAGCATCTAAGTAAGATTCACAGGAGTAGCACCAGACTGACAGATCACTGTGTGGAAAAGTTGCAACAAGAACACGGTGTCGGTTTAACTTCTGATTGGCTCGAATTATGCTTCTCAAAGGAACCTTTTTACATTCAAAAAGGCCACATACCTTAAGCCGAGAACCACCTTTGTGCCTTGTTCGCTCATAATGCCGAATCATATGCTTGTTCACAAACCGGCCACACAAAGACATCCTTACAAAGACAAACACAGCCGGTTCCCAGTTTGGGGTGTTGGCAACTCGAAAGTTTAATCCAATCACAGATTAATAGGCATTCACTTTTTAAGCAAAAACAAGGCTTCATATCATAAATTGCTCATAGGCTTGCGTTGTAGCGGTCGGTGTTGGATGAGCATACGAGCATACCGTGATATTTAGTTGCACTCTACTATCCTGAAGCGGCTTCTCCCAGATGTATATCTCACATGCATTCGTAGACTACCAAATCTTCAATAAACGGTATTTAGAGTTCATATATGTTTATTGAAGGTTTGGCATTCAATGAATAGCATGTGACACACAAAAATCTGACAACGACATGATCAACAAATTCCGCTCACTTGCACCCACACACAAGCTATCAGACTCTTTGAATTACGTTTACATTACAAAAACAATTTTTTATTATGGGTTTTCATGCCAAATTTCTTTCAAACACTAACCACATTTTTCAAAACTTCTTGCTGAGAAAGAACTTAGACTTTTATGGGCAATTCATCAGAGAAAATAACATCAAGCGTAAGCGTTCAATTTTAAGAACGCCCATTCCGCAGTAAATGTAATTCATGAGGTGATTGAATATGCGATTAAGCTCCATTCATTTGCATCGATTATTAAGTTACAAGAGATTGTTTTTCATCATAAAAGAATTTCAGAAGTATGAACCAGCATAAGGTACCTATTGCGGGGAGTTTCGGAGTCGGGATGTGGGTAAGATCAGCCTCCAACGAACCAAGGTGATAGCACGAGGTTCGATTATAACCACGAGAGAGGATTATTTACATCGCGCAATGGTGGAGCCTCCCTAAACTTCAATAAAGAGGCCATTTCATGAACCGCGCGATCGTGGAATCACTTGAGCATCTAAGTAAGATTCACGGGAGTAGCACCAGACCGACAGATCACTTGTGTGGAAAAGTTGCAACAAGAACACGGTGTCGGTTTAACTTCTGATTGGCTCGGAATTATGCTTCTCAAAGGAACCTTTTTACATTCAAAAAGGCCACATACCTTAAGCCGAGAACCACATCGTTTGTGCCTTGTTCGCTCATAATGCCGAATCATATGCTTGTTCACAAACCGGCCACACAAAGACACATCCTTACAAAGACAAACACAAAATTAGCCGGTTCCCCCGGGGTGTTGGCAACTCGAAAGTTTAATCCAATCACGACATTAATAGGCATTCACTTTTTAAGCAAAAACAAGGCTTCATATCATAAATTGCTCATAGGCTTGCGTTGTAGCGGTCGGTGTTGGATGAGCATACGAGCATACCGTGATATTTAGTTGCACTCTACTATCCCGGCGGCTTCTCCCGGATGTATATCTCACATGCATTCGTAGACTACCAAATCTTCAATAAACAGTATTTAGAGTTCATATATGTTTATTGAAGGTTTGGCATTCAATGAATAGCATGTGACACACAAAAATCTGACACGACATGATCAACAAATTCCGCTCACTTGCACCCACACACAAGCTATCGACTCTTTGAATTACGTTTACATTACAAAAACAATTTTTTATTATGGGTTTTCATGCCAAATTTCTTTCAAACACTAACCACATTTTTCAAAACTTCTTTTGAGAAAGAACTTAGACTTTTATGGGCAATTCATCAGAGAAAATAACATCAAGCGTAAGCGTTCAATTTTAAGAACGCCCATTCCGCAGTAAATGTAATTCATGAGGTGATTGAATATGCGGTTAAGCTCCATTCATTTGCATCGATTATTAAGTTACAAGAGATTGTTTTTCATCATAAAAGAATTTCAGAAGTATGAACCAGCATAAGGTACCTATTGCGGGGAGTTTCGGAGTCGGGATGTGGGTAAGATCAGCCTCCAACGAACCAAGGTGATAGCACGAGGTTCCATTATAACCACGAGAGAGGATTATTTACATCGCGCAATGGTGGAGCCTCCCTAAACTTCAATAAAGAGGCCATTTCATGAACCGCGCGATCGTGGAATCACTTGAGCATCTAAGTAAGATTCACGGGAGTAGCACCCGATCGACAGATCACTTTGTGTGGAAAAGTTGCAACAAGAACACGGTGTCGGTTTAACTACTGATTGGCTCGAGAATTATGCTTCTCAAAGGAACCTTTTTACATTCAAAAAGGCCACATACCTTAAGCCGAGAACCACACCTTGTGCCTTGTTCGCTCATAATGCCGAATCATATGCTTGTTCACAAACCGGCCACACAAAGACATCCTTACAAAGACAAACACGGCCGGTTCCCACTGGGGTGTTGGCAACTGAAAGTTTAATCCAATCACAGATTAATAGGCATTCACTTTTTAAGCAAAAACAAGGCTTCATATCATAAATTGCTCATAGGCTTGCGTTGTAGCGGTCGGTGTTGGATGAGCATACGAGCATACCGTGATATTTAGTTGCACTCTACTATCCTGAAGCGGCTTCTCCCAGATGTATATCTCACATGCATTCGTAGACTACCAAATCTTCAATAAACAGGTATTTAGAGTTCATATATGTTTATTGAAGGTTTGGCATTCAATGAATAGAATGTGACACACAAAAAATCTGACACTGACATGATCAACAAATTCCGCTCACTTGCACCCACACACAAGCTATCAGACTCTTTGAATTACGTTTACATTACAAAAACAATTTTTTATTATGGGTTTTCATGCCAAATTTCTTTCAAACACTAACCACATTTTTCAAAACTTCTTGAGAAAGAACTTAGACTTTTATGGGCAATTCATCGAGAAAATAACATCAAGCGTAAGCGTTCAATTTTAAGAACGCCCATTCCGCAAGTAAATGTAATTCATGAGGTGATTGAATATGCGGTTAAGCTCCATTCATTTGCATCGATTATTAAGTTACAAGAGATTGTTTTTCATCATAAAAGAATTTCAGAAGTATGAACCAGCATAAGGTACCTATTGCGGGGAGTTTTGAGTCGGGATGTGGGTAAGATCAGCCTCCAACGAACCAAGGTGATAGCACGAGGTTCGATTATAACCACGAGAGGATTATTTACATCGCGCAATGGTGGAGCCTCCCTAAACTTCAATAAAGAGGCCATTTCATGAACCGCGCGATCGTGGAATCACTTGAGCATCTAAGTAAGATTCACGGGAGTAGCACCAGATCGACAGATCACCGTGTGGAAAAGTTGCAACAAGAACACGGTGTCGGTTTAACTACTGATTGGCTCGAATTATGCTTCTCAAAGGAACCTTTTTACATTCAAAAAGGCCACATACCTTAAGCCGAGAACCACACTGTGCCTTGTTCGCTCATAATGCCGAATCATATGCTTGTTCACAAACCGGCCACACAAGACACATCCTTACAAGCACAAACACGGCCCGGTTCCCACGGGGTGTTGGCAAGCGAAAGTTTAATCCAATCACAGATTAATAGGCATTCACTTTTTAAGCAAAAACAAGGCTTCATATCATAAATTGCTCATAGGCTTGCGTTGTAGCGGTCGGTGTTGGATGAGCATACGAGCATACCGTGATATTTAGTTGCACTCTACTATCCCGAAGCCGCTTCTCCCGGATGTATATATCTCACATGCATTCGTAGACTACCAAATCTTCAATAAACGAGGTATTTAGAGTTCATATATGTTTATTGAAGGTTTGGCATTCAATGAATAGCATGTGACACACAAAAAATATTACACGACATGATCAGCAAATGCCGCTCACTTGCACCCACACACAAGCTATCTATCTCTTTGAATTACGTTTACATTACAAAAACAATTTTTTATTATGGGTTTTCATGCCAAATTTTTTTCAAACACTAACCACATTTTTCAAAACTTCTTGCTGAGGAAGAACTTAGACTTTTATGGGCAATTCATCAGACAAAATAACATCAAGCGTAAGCGTTCAATTTTAAGAACGCCCATTCCCATATAAATGTAATTCATGAGGTGATTGAATATGCGGTTAAGCTCCATTCATTTGCATCGATTATTAAGTTACAAGAGATTGTTTTTCATCATAAAAGAATTTCAGAAGTATGAACCAGCATAAGGTACCTATTGCAGGGAGTTTCAGGAGTCGGGATGTGGGTAAGATCAGCCTCCAACGAACCAAGGTGATAGCACGAGGTTCGATTATAACCACAGAGAGGATTATTTACATCGCGCAATGGTGGAGCCTCCCTAAACTTCAATAAAGAGGCCATTTCATGAACCGCGCGCAGTCGTGGAATCACTTGAGCATCTAAGTAAGATTCACGGGAGTAGCACCGGACCGACAGATCACCGTGTGGAAAAGTTGCAACAAGAACACGGTGTCGGTTTAACTCTGATTGGCTCGTAATTATGCATCTCAAAGGAACGTTTTTATATTCAAAAAGGCCACATACCTTAAGCCGAGAACCACACTGTGACTTGTTCGCTCATAATGCCGAAGCATATGCTTGTTCACAAACCGGCTACACAGCACATTCTTACAGGACAAACACGGCCAGTTCCCAGGGTGTTGGCAACCGAAAGTTTAATCCAATCACAGATTAATAGGCATTCACTTTTTAAGCAAAAACAAGGCTTCATATCATAAATTGCTCATAGGCTTGATTTGTCGTTGTCGGTGTTGGATGAGCATACCGTGATATTTAGGTGAACTCTAATATCCTGAAGCGGCTTCTCCAGATGTATATCTCACATGCATTTCTAGACTACCAAATCTTTAATAAACAGGTATTTAGAGTTCAAATATGTTTATTGAAGGTTTGACATTCAATGAATAGCATGTGACACACAAAAAATATGACACTGACATGATCAGCAAATTCCGCTCACTTGCACCCACACACAAGCTATCTATCTCTTTGAATTACGTTTACATTACAAAAACAATTTTTTATTATGGGTTTTCATGCCAAATTTCTTTCAAACACTAACCACATTTTTCAAAACTTCTTGCCGAGAAAGAACTTAGACTTTTATGGGCAATTCATCAGAGAAAATAACATTAAGCGTAAGCGTTCAATTTTAAGAACGCCCATTCTGCAGTAAATGTAATTCATGAGGTGATTGAATACGCGGTTAAGCTCCATTCATTTGCATTGATTATTAAGTTACAGGAGCTTGATTTTGATCATAAAAGAATTTCAGAAGTATGAACCAGCATAAGGTACCTATTGCAGGGAGTTTCAGGAGTCGGGATGTGGGTAAGATCAGCCTCCAACGAACCAAGGTGATAGCATGAGGTTTGATTATAACCACAGAGAGGACTATTAACTGTGCGCAATGGTGGAGCCTCCCTAAACTTCAATAAAGAGGCCATTTCATGAACCGCGCGCAGTCGTGGAATCACTTGAGCATCTAAGTAAGATTTACAGGAGTAGCACCAGACTGACAGATCACTATGTGGAAAAGTTGCATCAAGCACACGGCGTCAGTTTAACTACAGAGTGGCTCAGAATTATGCGTCTCAAAGGAATGTTTTTACATTAAAAAAGGCCACATACCTTAAGCTGAGAACCACACTGTGACTTGTTCGCTCATAATGCCGAAGCATATGCTTGTTCACAAACCGGCTACACAGCACATCCTTACAGGACAAACACAGCCAGTTCCCACTGGGGTGTTGGCAACTGAGAGTTTAATCCAATCACAGATTAATAGGCATTCACTTTTTAAGCAAAAACAAGGCTTCATATCATAAATTGCTCATAGGCTTGATTTGTCGCTGTCGGTGTTGGATGAGCATACTGTGATATTTAGGTGAACTCTAATATCCTGAAGGGGCTTCTCCCAGATGTATATCTCACATGCATTTCTAGACTACCAAATCTTCAATAAACAAGTATCTAGAGCTCATATATGTTTATTGAATGTTTGGCAGTCAATGAAGTGCATGTGACACACAAGCAATTTGACACTCACATGATCAGCAAATTCCGCTCACTTGCACCCACTCACAAGCTATCTGACTCTTTGAATTACGTTTACATTACAAACACAATTTTTTATTATGGGTTTTCATGCCAAATTTCTTTCAAACACTAACCACATTTTTCAAAACTTCTTAGGGCTGAGCAAGAACTTATACTTGTATTGGCAATGGCAATTCCTCAGAGAAAATAACATTGAGCGTTCAATTTTAAGAGCACGCATTCCACAGTAGATGTAATTCATGAGGTGATTGAAAATACGGTTAAGCTCCATTCATTTCCATTTATTATTAAGTTACAGGAGCTGGATTTTGATCATAAAAGAATTTGAGAAGTATGAACCAGCATAAGGTACCTATTACAGGGAGTTTCAGGAGTCGGGATGTGGGTAAGGTCAGCCGCCAACGAGCCAAGGTGATCGCACGTGGTTCGAGCTTCGATCCAGCCCGACTCATAGCCATGTAATAAGTCGTATTCTTCTTCAAGAATCCCTTCCTGAACATCGCACAAATATGATAACAGTAAACACAAACTGCATTGAGATTTTTATGAGCAACTTTGTTTTCACTCTATTAGTGAAATACTGATTCTTTCATACCGGTTAAGGAAAATTTAGTCAGAGTGATGTTTAAATATGAACAAATTACTGGGGGGTTTTGTCGGGATCAAAAAGGAAAATAAAGATCGAAGATAAATTAATACCAGCCGAGAAGCCGAAGCACCTGCATTTCCCATGAATTCCAGGACACGAAGCTATTGATGATACCGGAAAATCGCCTCTTCCCAAATTGTATTGCACGGGCAATGAAGAATCTGTATATGATAATAAAGGACGCGGCTTTACCAATGCCCCTTATCGTCCGATCGTTTTTCCTTCTCTGCGCTTTAAAAATAAAAAATAAAAATAACATTCACCAACAAGCTAAGCTAGCCGTGAATATATTCTAAAATGTTTTCCCAATATTTTAGATCTTAAAAATGTTATAAAGATCTTGATGGATACTAAGAAGATCTTCGTGATCTATAAAATTTATTTAACGATCTTAAAAAAAAAAAAAAAAAAAAAAGTATTCACTCTCCTATCATTTTTAAGTACCAATGAATCAGTACCCTAAATATTTTTTCAATTGACTGGTGAATGATAATTTCAAAAATAAAAAAGAAGGAACAGTTTCCAAACAGGCCGTTTCAAGCACATAGGAGGGCAGTGGAGGAAATAAACATGGCATGAAAGTCGCGTCCGATAATAAATCAGCAATCTGGACGGTCCACGGCCGGTTCAAATTCGCCTACAAAAAATACAACCAATAAAAAAAAAAAAAAAGACGGTTCCATTCATTTTATCCCAAAAAACAAATCTAAACGAGATTGCGAGATCTCTTCATTGTACCAATCGTCCAATCCCATAAAATAAAATAGGGGCATTATGGAGGATTTGTGATATAAAACTATTCCTTCAGTTTTGATTTTAAAGATAAGCATGAGATATTTACTTTTAGTTGAACAGAAAATTTGAATTAATTGTTCGGCAAAAAAAAGAAAACAAAAGGCAACTTGAATTAATTCCCATCGTTATTTTAAAAAATAGTAATTTATTGATGATGATGATCCAAATGTATAGTATTAATTATTATAGTACATTTTCCTGGAAAAAGAAAACGGGAAATACCAGAAAAATTATTTTCAAATTTTTTTAAAAAGACAAATATGAGATTCTAATATCCCAAATTTCAAGTTAGACTGTTGAGAGAAATATGAAACTAGTAAGTGTTTAAAAAAAAAAAAAACTATTTTCCCCCTAAGTTATGTGGCAAATAAAAAATGAAAGAGGAGGTCTGAGTAGTCAACATGGATATAAAGCAGTTAATTTTAATTCTTAAATTGTCATTTTCTATAATTAAGTCTTCAATGACGCATTGGGTAGTTTCAAAATTTTCTACCAAATTGTTGACATTCGGGGCGTTAAGTGTCAATATAGATATTTAAGTTGTTAATTGTGATTTTTAAGTAGTCTTTCTTAATAGTAAGCCATCAGTGGTGTGTTACAAGAGTGGCTTTGAAAATTCCTACAAGGCTGTTGACATTTTGAGCACCAAAGTAGTCAATATGGATAATTAAGTTGTCAATTGTAATTCTTAATTACTCATTTTTTATATTCAAGGTGTCAAGTACTCAAGTTGACTGGTAAAAACTTGAAGGCAAGAGTACCTTTTGACAAGATTTCACAATCTCATATTGCTCCCATAGGTATAACTTTGAGATTTCTTATATTGGAATCCCTACCTACATTTTTCGTATTTTAAAAGAATTTTTCAAGGATTTTTCAAAAAATAAAAATAAACTACATTTTTTTTGTAATAAAATTTTAGAAAATGGTTGGACTCACTTATGATCGAAGGGCAAGGCGAAATCTCCATTCCTTCTAGGTGATACCAATGTTGGGCAGGGCGAGCCGTCTATTACCCTCAGGCGTTTAATTAGGCACCAAAAGTTAGGATGCCTACCCCAAAGACCTTAACCAACCGTAATCAAACCCTCTCCCTTTGATGACAATGTCCGATCTCTTTACCAGTTGAGCCCAATAAGAGGTAAATACACTACATTTTATTTTTTGATTTTTTTTATATAAAAAATTTTAGGAAAGGGGTTGGGTTCACTCACGATCCAAAGCGAGGCGAAATCTCCCTTCCTCCTAAGTGATACCGATGTTGGGTAAGGCAAGTTCGCCTATTACCCTCAGGTGTTAACCTAGGAGCTAGGATGCCTCCCCCAGCGCCTTAACCAACTCCAGGATCAAACCCCCTCTCTTTAGGTGAGAAAGTTCGACCCCTTCGCCAGTTGAACCCAAGGACGAGGGGTAATGCACTACATTTTATTTTTTTTTTTTTTTTTGCCCGAAGCACTACATTACAATTTTTTACGCATATTGAGGAATGAGTTTGGGCAAGCCCATCAGGCCCAGCGAATAGGTAGTGGTAATATGCATGGCGCTCATTTCTACGACACCGTTTCGGTGTGATTATAAGGCAACACAGAGGGGGATTTTGAGTCTTTGGATTATCATATTGACCTCCTTTGTATTCATTCTTCTCTTGAAGCTTGTCTTGCAGCTAAGATGGGGCATTCTAATGTGTGGAATTCTCACCCTAAGAACTATAGCCCTGGTTCCCGCACCTGGTAAGAAAAGATCCTATTTGCTTTGGTTCATCACACTATGGATTTGATCGACCTTTTTCTCTTCAACTTGATTTCGGGATTTTTTTTTAAGCACTTTACCTTAAGTGCCAAGTTATCCTTTAATCTGAAATGCAACGTGAATCGCTGCTTTTTGTTTGTGATGATGAATACGTTAGCAATTGAATTACTTTTCTTTTTAATCAGTTTGTCTTATAATGCTAAACGGAATACTTTGTTGTTCCGATCTATCTGTGACTCCGAATATTACATTTTTTATGCTTTGATTTTTCTGTAATAGAGTAATATTGTATTCGTGGTTATAGAGGTTACTCGTGTGCTTTTCAGGCTGGGATAATCATTTTTAACTGATAGGATGCTAGTGGATTATTTGTTTTACAACTTAAAAAACTGCTAATGGTAGTATAATGATCTTGAGCTGTGAATCTCGTGTATGGAGATTCTTCCCCCATTGTTGGTGCGTAGGAGAGGAATTCTACTAGTCTCATCCAATTCAAATACCTCCCTTTTCATTCCTTTTGTTGAACCAAACACTATGTTTGGGGATAAAGAAAGTTGGTAGTCAAATCTTATTTCCTTTGGTTGTGGGAATTTTGCCACCTATTGTGGTCCTCTTTCTTTGAGAACATTGGTGTTACGGACCTGCACCCGGCCCAACAATGGAAGGGCCCAACATGGAGTACTATATCCTGGCAGATATACCGGATCTATCGACAACAAGTGAATATCCTAACTACCCCGGATTGAGGGGGTATCTTCATGATATAATGGCCTAGATACTCGCACCAAAGATCACGCAGGGCCGATATATCCTGCCTACAGTAAAACTCTATAAATACAAAGGGCAAACCCTAAGGTGCATACGTTCTAACTCTACCTATTTACATACAGTCACACTGTGCACACACACCACCCCCTTTGGCCAGAGCCTAGTTTGTGCACAGTGATTCCACGCTCTCCTGGATATCTCCTCCATAGATATTCAGGCAGAGCCCATCGATCCCAGATCAAAGCACTAGGCCAGGGCTGGACATCTGTGTTCTACACCAGAACATTGGCGCCGACCATGGGGACGTTAAATTTCGATCCCCGTGACCACCGATGGCTAACACAAGAAGCCACAGTCGGAACCCTCAGCCTGGCAATCCACAACAGGCCGAGGCCAGTCAACACCAACAAGCTCAAGAGCAGCCGCAGCACGAAGATATCCCGAAGGGTAACGTTTCTGACACTGCATCCTGCCCCCCGTTAAAACACATGACGTGGCGGTAAAGGGGACCTCGGATCTAAATCCAGATGTCCTCCTCCTATAGAAAACGCAGGAGTCAATGCTGAGGCGGATGGAGACCAATGAAAAGCGTAATAACCTCCAGTGCTAGGAAGATCTCAGCGTAATACAGGAGATGATGGAAGACCGATTCAGACAAGTCGAAATACTGGTACAGGGAGAAGGCCATGATGGTTCACGTGGAAGGAAAGAAAAGACGACACACAACTTCAGTAATCCATCACACAGTGAAGAACAGAGGTCATCACGGCGGGATGCCGGCAGAACTGCTTTGGGAACGAGCTCGGGACGAATTCAAACTCAGAACCCAACCTCGACCTTGAAAAAGCTACGCATGGAATGGATCTCGGACGATGAAGACAGAGATACTATCAGAGTACCCTGGCCCCGGAGCTCTCCTCAAGAGTATAAAATGAAGTACCTAACGGAACTCAATAGAAGCCCTTTCTCCGAGGAAATCGCGAGTACACCACACCCGAAGAATTTTGATTTGGTGGACCTCCCAAAGTATGACGGGACCTAGGACCCGCGCAGTCACCTTGATACGTTCGAGCTGCTCATGTTTGTTCGGCTGATTAAGGGCCCAGTCATCTCACGGCTTTTTACAGCCACATTGACTGGACCTGCTAAAAAATGGCTCCATACCCTACCAGCCGATTCAGTTCATAATTTTGAAGACCTTGGACGCAAGTTCGAATTAAATTTCACAACTAGTAAGAAGCACCCGAAGTCCCAATTCACTCTGAGCAAAATCAAGCAGAAAAAGGGGGAGACGCTCCAAAAATATTTGGACCGATTCAAAGAAGAAGCCTTACAAGTACGCTCACTTACCAAGGAGGTCCATGTGCATTGCCTC
Source organism: Acacia acuminata (assembly GCA_019022655.1). Classification (NCBI taxonomy): domain Eukaryota; kingdom Viridiplantae; phylum Streptophyta; class Magnoliopsida; order Fabales; family Fabaceae; genus Acacia; species Acacia acuminata. Next base: position 1,229,860 of record JAFJYI010000199.1, read on the forward strand.
ATTGATGGGCTGGATCCCTCGTCTCGTTGGTAAAGAATGTTTTTAAGAACCGAGTCTATACTCTCACTGAATTCCATACCAGAGCGAAGCAGTATTTGGATGTGAAGCATATAGAGATAGCCAATGCCATTGGAACTAAAAGGAGGAGGAATACGTCACCGGACGAGAAAGATCAAGCCGACAAGCGAAAAGAAGACTCCCGCAGGCGCAACCGAGATAACTGACCCCAGGGGGAAAGGCCCGAAGGAAAAACAAGGTACGATAGATACGCCCTTCTGAACGTCCCTCGTTCGCAGATTTGGAAGGAGGTATCCCAGACCGAGATGAAAAGAGTCAACAAGCCTCGGCCTCATTGAAACCGACCCTCAACTGACCAATCTAAGTTTTGTGTGTTCCACGACGGGCTCGGTCACACCACGGATCAATGTTATGAACTCCGTAATGCCATTGAGAGGTTCATTAAAGAAGGCAAACTGCGCCAATACGTGATAAAAACTCAGGGGCATAAAAATTACAAATGCAAGCAAGGAGGCCGTAGTAGAAGCCCGATCACTAACCCAAAGAAAGACGAGAAGCAACAAAAGTCAACCAGGGAGGACAACGAATTCCCAGAAGCCGAGTTCCATTGCAACGTAGTTAGCGGAGGCTTCGGCGAGGGAGGGGATACGGTAAGCCAGCGCAAGAAGTATCTAAGACAAGTCCTCTCCATAAAGGATCTCCCAAATTTCAAAAACGACCCCACCAAACCGACGCCTCCACCATTAGTCTTTACTGATGAAGAACTGAAGGACGTAGTTCCGGGACATCAGGATGGCTTGGTCATCACGGAACCCGGCGCAAAGTCGGGGTAAAAAGTATTTTCGTTGATGCAGGGAGCTCGGTAGACATCATCAGCTGGGATGCCTTTAGTAGGATGAAGATGGATGTAGAAGATCTGAAGCCATGCAAAACAACCCTCATAGTATTCAACGGAGAGCACTCACCTCCTAAAGGGTACATCGACCTAAGACTAACACTGGGAACTAAAGAAGCGTTCAAGTTAGAACGGGTAAGATTCATAGTGGACGACTTCCCTTCCTCCTATAATATCATATTGGGAAGACCGACCATCCATAACTGGGATGCTAATATCTACAAAGCATCAGAAATTGAAAATGGTGAACAACAAGAACAAGGTTATTGTTGTTAGCGGAGATCAGAAGAAATCCTGGCAGTGTTATTTCGAGACTGTCCGGGAAGGAGAAGGCGGACCATCCTCACCGCCTCAGATCCGTAGGGGCGAACGACCCCCAAACTCAGGAAAGAACAGGAAGCCCTGACGTGTAGTAAGCATGATAGAGCTCGACCTTAGAGATGAGCCCGAGATCCTATGGCCAGATTCAGAAGGCGAGTTGGAAGAATTAATCCTCGGGAAGGATCCCTCGCAAACTACGAAGATTGGAGTAGCGATGAGCCCGGAGCTAAAAACCCGGGTGATGGAGTTCTTTCGAAGGAACCAAGATGTCTTCGCGTGGACGTCATCCGAGATACCTCGGATAGACCCTAACTTTTGTTGTCATAGATTGGCCATTCGGCCGGGGTCAACCCCAGTAGCACAGAAGAAGAGAACTATCAGAGCCAACAGACAGAAGGCTCTTGAGAAGCATGTTAAAGAATTATTGGAAGCCGGGTTCATCAGAGAAATACAGTACACCATGTGGCTCTCCAACGTGGTTATGGTTTTAAAACCAAATGGAAAGTGGAGGGTATGCACGGACTACACCAACTTAAATAAGGCCTGCCCAAAATATTCATACCCAATGTCTAACATCGACCAGTTGGTCGACAATTCCTCTGGTTTTCAACTGTTGTCCTTCATGGACGCCTATTATGGCTACAATCAAATAGCCATGCATCCGGATGACCAGGAAAAGACGACCTTCATAACCGACAAAGCAAACTACTGCTACAACGTAATGCCCTTTGGATTGAAAAATGCTTGGGTAACGTATCAGCGGATGATGAACAGGGTCTTTGAGGACCAAATTGGGCAAAACATCAAGGTATACATTGACGACATGATCGTGAAATCTAAAGACCCGGAAGACCATATTCGAGATCTCGAGCAAACGTTCGAGAAGCTGAGAAGATATCAAATTTGGTTGAACCCGGCCAAATGAGCATTTGGAGTACCAGTCGGAAAGTTCCTAGGCTTTATGCTAACAAACCGCGGGATTGAGGCAAATCCAGATAAATGCAGGCCGTTCTCGATATGCAAGCCCCAAAGACCAAAAAAGAAGTCCAACAGCTGACCGGCCGTTTGGCCGCACTCACAAGGTTTTTACCTAGATCAGCCGAGAACGCGCTCCCTTTCTTCAAATTGCTAAAAAAGGAGACACAAGGAGGATGGAATACAGACTGCGAGGCAGCATTTGAAAAGATCAAACACTGTTTGGTGACCCCGCCAGTCTTGTCGAAACCTGAACCGTGTGAGTCCTTGTTCCTATATCTGTCAGTAGGAGAAGAGGCAGTAAGTACCACCCTGGTTAGAGAAACCGACGTCGGCCAGGCACCGATCTATTTCATAAGTAAGGTATTATAGAGCTCAGAGCTAGGGTACCAAAAGCTGGAAAAAGTGGCTTTCGCCCTACTCATCTCGGCAAGAAGACTTCGGCCCTACTTCCAGGGACACCGAATAGTGGTTCGAACCAATCAGCCACTCCAATAAATATTACACAAGCCGAACCTAGCAGGAAGAATGACCAGTTGGGCTATCGAGTTGTCCAAGTTCGACATTACCTACGAAGCCCGGCATGCAATCAAATCACAAGCGTTGGCGGACTTTGTAAGGGAACTCACCCCGACAGATAAGACCGACGCTAATCAAGACAAAACATGGAAGGTTTATGTCGATGGCTCCTCAAATGCAAAGGGTAGTGGAGCAGGAATCATAGCTGAGAGCCCGGAGGGTATTGCCATTGAGCACTCCCTTTAACTAAAATTCCCAACCTCAAATAACCAGGCCGAGTACGAAGCCTTACGCGCCGGGACGGTGCAAAGAGAGAACATGGAGCGCAGAGAGTAAAGGTTTTTACTGACTCACAGCTCGTATCAGCGCAGATCGAGGGCACTTATAAGACGAAAGGCCCTTTATTGGCCAAATATCTAAATAAGGTGAAGGAAGTGATCTCCAAATTCGAAGAGGTGATTGTGACTCACATCCCGAAAGAAGAAAATACCAGAGCCGACATCCTCTCCAAACTTGCTAGTACGACAGGCCCGGGCAACCACCGGACCGTAATCCAAAGCAAAATCTAATCGAACCAAGCTGCATCATTACTATTTCGCCGTGATCGATTGGAGAAAACCAATTGAAGATTATTTAGAAAGAGGCATTATTCCGGTAGACACGGTCGAAGCAAAGAAGTTGATCCGAGAAGCCGCCATTTACACAATGGTCAACAACCAATTGTATCGAAAAGGTTTGCACTCTCTGATGATGAGATACCTAGGTCCATCTGAAGCCAAGTATGTTTTGGCCGAGATACACGAATGAGTCAACAGTCACCACATGGGGGGCAAGGCTCTAGCCCGGAAAGCTCTGTGTGCTGGCTACTACTGGCCAACCATGAAGGAAGACTCAAAGGAGGTTGTAAAAAGATGTGATAGCTGTCAGAAACAGGCCAAAATCATTTGGCCCCCATCAATGGAATTAAAGGGTATCTCGGCCCCTTGGCCTTTTTACAAGTGGGGGATGGATCTCCTCGGGCCATTCAAGCCAGCCCCCGAGTAGTTCAGATGGCTCATCGTGGCGGTAGACTACTTTACTAAGTGGATTGAAGCCGAGCCCTTAACAACTCTAACCTCGGCTCGAATATGAAGGTTTTTTTGTCACAATATCTTTCCCGTTTTGGAATCCCAGTCGAGGTTGTCACGGACAACGGGACTCAATTTATAGATAAAGTATTCCAGGACATGATGTCGGACCTCGACGTTAAGCAGCACTTCGCCTTGGTTGAGCATCCGCAATCCAAAGACAGGCCGAAGCAGCCAACAAGATCATTCTTGACGGGTTAAAGAAGCGAATGCAAGATGCAGAGTCTAACTGGGTCGAACAACTCTATAGTGTTCTATGGGGGTATAGGACCAGTGTGCAAACTTCAACTTAGGAAACCCCTTTCTGGTTGACCCATGGATGTGAGGCCATGATCCCGGTCGAGATAAGGGAGCCGTCGTGGAGGAAGGTAAAAGCTCTCCAAGAAGGGGAAGAGTTGAACGATGATGCTTTAAGGACGAGCTGGACTTGATCGACGAGGTCGAGTCACGGTACACCGCCAAGAGCTAACCGTCAAGTAGCTCATTGCAACAAAATATAACCGAAAGGTCCGACCCCGTTCTTTCAACAGGGGCAACCTGATACTTCGACGCACAAATGTCAGAAATAAAAACGTCAGAGATGGCAAGTTAGCTGCAAATTGGGAGGGTCCTTATCGGGTTAAAGAGAAATTGGACAACGGAGCGTATATACTTGAAACCCTAGGAAGGAAGCCTATCAAAAGAACCTAGAATGCCGACAAGCTAAGAATCTACTATAGTTAGATCTCGGCCCAGCAGTCATGTAAAACGCCAGACACACCGTGTTTGAGCTCGGTTATTTCTTGATTTCAGTATTTAGATTTCAAATTTTACATTTTTGTCCATTTTAAATTTTATTATGTGACATTCTTAGCTCTTTGGAGCGCATTATTTTTTTAATGAAGAATTCCTCAATGGAAGTTTGCAGTACATACTATCGATAGCTTAAGCATTACATCGAGGTCCCTAAACCCGATACTAAAGAGAACCCATCTAGATGGCTGACACCAGGGCCAATAAGCCCAGGTTAAGAGTATCATGTAACCGCCGTTACAAGCATTCACGAAAATTGATACGTCAATACTCGGTCCTCGATAAGGAGGTAAATTGTCATTCCGACCCTGATCAAGTCAAACTGTCTAAGCGTTGCATTTCAGACACCATGACTGGACATGTGACAGTTTGCCCTTATCCTGGTTATGAACCCGGACAATGGAGTCGGAACTTGGTAGTGAAGTTAAAATAAAAACCCTACGCGGTAAAAATAAACACCCTTTGCGGTTAAAAAAGACAACCCTACCACAGATTCCCAGACCTTACATCTAGAAGAAAACGTAGATCTGCATAATGAAAGACCCTGGCCCGGTCGAGGAATTTATAGCTAAGCTTTGAATTCCAAAAAACAAAAACGGCGATAAATTGATTAGATAATCAAAAGATTGTCATAAGGAAACATACAACCGGCACAAACGCCAGGAAAGTACCAAGTCAAAAGGGCACATATGCCCAAAAAGAAAGAATTACACAAAAGAAAATCCACTTCGGCCACTCGGAGGTCGGGTGCAAGCGGCTTCGATGGACCCGGACCATCTTCCGAAGGAGCGTCGGGCGAGACCTCCTCTTCCTCATCTCCTCCCTACTCCATACCTTCAAGCCCCGACATAGAGGTGTTGTCTGGGGACAAAGGAGGCGGGAAATACTTCCCTTGGTGCATATATTCACGATAATGACAGTTATCAAGCTCCAAGGTCACCGTAGGGTTAAAGTATCGGATCTGGGCCAGAGCTATGTCGAAAGCATCCTTGGCGGTCGCCCTCACAATGTCTGAGCAGTCAGAAAGGGCCTTCTTCGTGTCTTCAAGTTCGACCTTTTTGGCACCCAGCTCGTCAGCCAAGTTGCCTCGCTCTGCCTGAACCGTCTTCAAAGCTTCCAGGCTTTGGGAGTTGGAAGTTGTCAAAGCAAGGTTCTCGGCATTTAACTTGGCCAGGACGTCCTTGGTGGACTTCAGCTCCTCAAACGTTATGCTTAACTCGTCCTCCCACCCTCTTCTTCGCCGCCACGTCAACTTGGAGGGCGCTCAACTCGGAGGAAGGGTAGTATCCTGGTAGTGACGAGGAGGTAGATAGGCGACGCTGAGCTCCTCGGTCACCCCCTTTTCCCAGGCGAAACCACGCCGTAGTTTGTAGGGAGGAGGGGGAGGATGAGAAGGTAGAGCCTGGCTGTCTTTAGGATGAGCTTGAGCCTCCTCCACCGCAACATCCTGGTTTTTCTCCAGCTGGAGTGGCCCGGCCGAAGGAGACAAAAAGGGACCACTTTGGGCAGAGGTCCTAGTCCTCTTGGACCCCGAAGCTTGAGGCACAATCCTCCCCCTTCCCCTGCTAGGCTCGGTAGCAGCACGTTTCTGAGTTGCCCTCCTCGGCTGAGCTCCCCCGTCGAGGTTCACGTGGGACAGGTATGGGGGCAACGAGTCCATAGCTTGAATTGTAAAATGAAAAATGGACCAGAATAGACCAGAACGTAGTTGCAATATCATAAAAGTGGAATTAAACACATAAAGATGAATTATATACATAGGCCCGCTCTGGCCTCGGGAAGAGGTTGAGAGAGTATCGAGGCAATGGTCTGTACACTGTGCTCCCTGACAAAGGTTACCAGGTGAGACACCGATACTGCGTCCTCGGCTGGAAGATCGTCCCCATCAACCTGGTAGCTAGATGAGTCCTTGTTATGATGATCCCTGATCCAGTACAAGGGGAATTTCCGTTCCACATCTTTGGATTTGGGGCCGTAAAGGAACCAGGGTTGTTGCCCAGAAATGGCAACAACCTTGAAGAAGCTAGTCTTAAATCGCTTAAAGGATTCAGAGAAGGCATAGAAAAGTTTTCGACCAGAGACGCCTCGGATGGACATCAAACCTTTTAATTCCTCGTCGTTCTTGTCGGACTGAAGAGTAAAGGGAACGAATAAATAAAAGAAGATGGAGCATTTACAAGGAATGGGCTCCGGTAACAATCTACAGAAACGCTCGAAAGCTAGAATGAAACCCCACCAGTTAGAATGGAGCTGAGAAGGAGCAAGATGAAGGTAATTCAAAACGTCCATTTGGAACTCGGTGAACAAGAAGCGAACACCAAGTCGGGTGGAATAATCCTTGTACCGAGAAGAAGAAGGAATTGTTGGCTTCCTCCCGACGGCACATACGAGCTCCTCATCAGAAGGAAGGCGTAAGGTGAGCAAGAAGTGTCTCCCAGGTCGAGTAGGGAGATATCGAAAGGTGACATCAATGACCAAGTGGTTAGTACCCCATGCGTAACGCAGGGATATTTTATTAGGAGGACTTGTGACGGACTGGTGAAGTCTGATTGCCCAATGACAAGTGGGGTCCTATCGGATGACGGAGACGGCTCCATTTAGACCTAAAGATAGCAAAAAAGGATAAAGGGTCAGTGAATGAAGGGTATACCTAACGCATGCATGTTGACAATAGAAGGATGATGGAGTCTGTTGCTAATGGCCGACGTGGGGACCGTGGGGACCGTGGAGACCTTAGTCGGCAGGAACCTGGAATCTGGTTGGCAAGAGAATCTTGACCGAGCGAGATATAGTGGGAATTAGAAGCAATGCAATCCCAGTTGAGGTCGAGGTATCCTTCGGGAAGAAGATCCGACTTCACCTGGGGGGAGTCTAGTAAGAATTGATAGGTTGAGTCGAGATGGCTCCTAAACCGTCTCGGTCCCCAAAACGAGTAAAACCACTGCGAGAACCGGTCTGGGAAGGCGGGATGACAACGGATGATGACCCCTCAACTCTCCTCTCACCAGACCCACCACGGAGCAAGGCTGTGAGCCTCTGCTCTTCAGAAAGGGAAGAGCCAAACGACCAAAAGCTGGTCAGTGGATAGCGTGCGCATAAGGCTTCCTCCTCTTCTAGAGTTATATTTTGACTCGAAGAAGGCAAACGGTAGGCCTATCCATCACCACCAGAAAGACCGAACCTAGAAAGACACAGAAGGTTGGATGAGGAAAGGAGAACCGAAAGGGAGAAGACAAGGGATACTCTCGCACACAGGACTATGCCACGAGGAACAAGGGACTTAAGCTAGTATGATACACAGACGCACCTATTAAGAACCTACCCAGAAAACCCAGAATCGGAAATGCTCAAATCACAGAACTCCAAAAACAAAAATAGAACCATAGAAATGGAGAAAGAGGTGATAAGCATACCTGATTTGCGAATGTTGGAAACGGGGCGAAGAAAATTAAATCTGGAGGCTACACGGAGATGGTCGCGGCAAGAAAGAAACTATGTTTGTCGAAGGAAACAGAGATGTTGCAAAATAAGAAGAGTGAAGCAAATGGAAGGAAATACGAATAAGGGACAGACACGTTCCTCCGAACGTTGTAATACTGAAGAATCAAGGGTAAAGAAGACTATTCACGGTGAAAGTGGGGTGACGTACGTTACGCAACAGGTGCATTAAATGCGCACGAAAATCGCTGACGGCTGAACGCAACGGTTATGACCCCTCGCCAATCCAAAGGCGCTAGGTGTCAGAGGGTAATGATGGTAGCGGCCGAAAAACGCAGACCTTGGAGCTAGGCGAGACGGTTGACATTACCTCGGACACCAAGCCCTTCAGTGTTACCTCGAATGAAAGGGCAAGAACGGAGTACCTCAGCCCCATAGACCTCGGCCTCATAAGCTCCCTAGCATTACCTCAGAAGAAAACACACGACTCCCGCGGCCAGTGCCAGTATCACGTGGCATAGTGATGCAAGTATTCAGTATAACTACTCAGGATGACCGCCATTGCTTTAGCACATTACATCTCGGCAGCTCAAACACTTGAACTACCAGGCTGGGGGCAATTGTTACGGACCTGCACCAGGCCCAACAAAGGAAAGGCCCAAGAGGGAGTACTATATCCTGGCAGATATACCAGATCTATCGACAACAAGTGAATATCCTAACTACCCCAGATTGAGGGGGTATCTTCATGATATAACGGCCTAGATACTCGCACCAAAGATCACGCAGGGCCGATATATCCTGCCTACGGTAAAACTCTATAAATACAAAGGGCAAACCCTAAGGTGCACACGTTCTAACTCTACCTATTTACATACCGTCACACTGTGCACACACACCACCCTCTTTGGCGAGAGCCTAGTTTGTGCACAGTGATCCCACGCTCTCCTAGATATCTCCTCCATAGATATTCAAGCAGAGCCCATCGATCCCAGATCAAAGCACCAGCCCAGGGCTGGACATCTGTGTTCCACACCAGAAAATTGGCAAGCACGGAATATGTTGCTTCATGAGCTGAACATTTGGTTGGAACCGAAATTACACATCATTAGACATGAAAACTGCTTCATGAAGCTAAAGTGATAGTTGGCACTGCTCATGATCGCTTGATTTTGTAGTTTGAGCCACTTTTTTGGCCTCACATAGGCAAGCAGAGCTTGAAGTTAGATCAGAGCCAAGCTTGAAGTTTGAGGCACTGTTGAATAGTTTTGTGGATTATGATGTTAGTTTTATTGTTTGTTTTTCAACCGGGTTTGTGGAAACCCAAATGGATTGATTAGGAAGTGCGGGCTAATGTGTTACAGACATTGTTTTCCCAGCAATGCCAAAGAAATTGGCTTTATCAAGGTAAATGTGTTTAGAATTTGTCAGTTTCGTATTTCGTTGCTCTAATATCTTCTCTATTTTGTGTCATTGTTTGTGATTGCTGGTTATTGTGTCATGTTCTGTTTCACAATGAGTTCTCATTACTTTTATTTGGTTTTGTTTGTTTTTTCAATAGCAGTATCGCTAGAAGGCTATTTCCATACCCTTCGTTACGGTATTCTTGGAGAGGAATGGAAGAATTTTGAGACTTAACCTTTGCTTTGTTTTTTGTTCGGAACTCCTACAGATCATCAGAACATATTGTTTTCTGAAAATTCCTCCATAAATTGCCATATTCATTTATAAAAGAACTACTGGTCTATCACTCAAAATTTTGTTTCCTTGTTTATAGGATGCGCATGCTATTGTTTTTTCCCCTCAAAGCTAATTTTAAACTATTTAGTGTGATTCTTTTTAGGGATTAATTTTTTTTATTCTGATACGTTTTGTTTTGAAATAAAAAAAAGTAACATGAGGAATATTTATCCAATGAAAGTTACAAGAATATTTTCGCATCACATAAATCCTTTTTATTACCTTCTAAAATTGTGTATGAATGGTTTAGATATACTTTAGAAGTTGCGAATCTTTTAAAAAGAAAGAAACGCATGATCTTATAAAAGATAAATCTATTAAACTGCTTTGGAGAAATAGCCCAAGCTTTGAATTTTGTTTTAGACCGAATGAAAAAGAGAGCTCAACGATGGAGAAAGAGTTTCTTATCGGAAGCTGGGAGAGAAGTGTTGATTAAATCAGTTGCAAACTCCATACCCGTATATTCAATGTCCTGTTTCTTGTATCCCAAGAGAGTTCTGAGACAATTAGACAGTATTGTGCCTAACTTCTGGTGGAATTGTGATGAAGGAAAATGGAAAATCTATTGGGTATCCATGGAGAGAATGAAGAGAAGTAAGGTAGAAGAGGGTTTGGGATTCAAGGATTTTGAAGCCTTCAATTTGGCTTTTGCTGGCAAAAATTGGCTGGAGGATTCTGCAGAACCCCAATCAACTATGGGCCAAGCTCTTAAAGGCAAGATACTTTCCTAAATGCTCTTGGATGCAAGCTAAGAAGGGAAGATCTGCAACATGGTTGTGGTCTAGTATTATTGAGGGAAGGAGTGTGCTAGAAGAACAAGTGTGTATTAGCGTAGGTAATGGATGGAATACTAGGTGGACCCGTGGCTTGGGGATCTCCCGGAACTTGATGTCTATTGATGGATGGATCACAAATGTTGCAGAATTGGTTACTGCTTCTATATGTCTTCCACGTACCAACCGACCATTTACCTGTCTTGAGCCAGCTAAACTGAGAGAGGCCTCAATCAGCCTCTTGAAATATGTATCAAGGGAATTATTCAACAGATTTACGCAGTCCACAGGCACAGATAACCCGTCCTTCTCCAACTTCTGCTCCAATCGCCTCCTCAAAGAACTCGTATCAGGCAGATCCCCACTGCCTTGACAGGTCTCCAAATATTTACGACATGTCGATGCATTAGACAGAAGTCTTCTTCCACAACCAAAGTTCATGGACACACCAAGAGGTGCTGTAACAGGGCTCCTGCTTTGGATACCGGGGCTTCCCGTCATCTGCTCAACCAAACCCCCCCCCCCCCCCCCCCCAAAAAAAAAAAAAAAAAAAAAAAAAAAATCTTCAACAGAAACAGGTGGCCTACTTCCAAGGGAATGCCATTCGGTTGCAATCTGCTGCTCCGGTGCCTTGGATATCAAATCTAAAGACGTTACATTTTGAGGTTTGCCCAATGGCCTCAAAGTACTTTGCCAATCCTCAAACTTGCCGTCCCGGCCACCTGAAGACCTATTTCTCTGGAGGGAAGGTGAAAATGGATCCCCGTTTGAAACTTTTGTACCAAGAGGACTGCCTATTTTTTAAGAAGCTATTGGAGGTGGGACTTTGGACAGACGAGCATTCTTGAGCAGTGCCCTCATGAGTTGGTTGTGAAGAGGCTAGACTCAGACTTGCTGATCTTTAAACTGACAAATCTTTTGTGCTGTTCCATATATTTCACAGTTCTCTGATGCCCAATCCTTCGAACAATCAAAGCTTTCAGCTCCAAAGTGTCGATTCGAGTAAAGTTTCGACTGGGTACCGTCATTTTACCCAAATGTATTGCAACCAACGAGTCAACATTCAATTCATTGTCCGCAATAATTTACCAAAAGCGAGATGATTGAAAACAGAAGTTACTTTGAGACCTAACGTCCTTATCTGCAATTCACGAAAATACCAAATCAGAAACTATTATGTGTCCAAATTTTTTTATAAACTTATAAATTCCAATCGAGACGAAATTAAAACTATGAATGCTGCATAGCCAAACCTAAAATTTGCATCATTTTTCGGATTACAAGAAAGCTTTGAAATTACGACACCCATCATTAATTGAAATGAAAATTAAGATGAAGATGCGCGATTAATAACAGAATACCAATTCATAGTTCAACGTTGAACGCCTATAGGTAGGACGAATCTCAAATTAGTCAAATTTGAGAGATTTAGCAGCAATTAACAAATACGACAAAAACCATCAAAGGATTTAGAAGGAAAAAGAAAAATTTACGAAATGAAGTTGAAGGTAAGATTCGTACCAAACTGATGAGAGTCCGAATTCGAACAGGCTACGAAGATTAGTTTGAAGGTTTTGCCTCGAATTGCTGTATCAGCGAATTTTGCAGTTCGCGGTTCAACGCCATGGGAACGGAAAAAAAGACCAAACGGCGACTAAAGACGAAAAGAACTATGGGCTTTGCCAACACGTGCGGATTTCAGAAATCTCACCAAATGTAAATAAAAACAACGTTTGTTTTTGACAACTTTTAAATGGAGCTAACATGTTATTTGGAACCAATAGGGTTGGCACATTATATCAAAAGAAGATAGGGTTGACATAAGTGGAAAGCGGCCATGTGTTGTTTTTAAGTAAACTCTCGAGTTGAGCCTTTGTGAATACGAGAAAAAAAGCGCCGTTGTGAGACTCTCCCACCATAGCCAAGTAAGACGACGTGGATCGATTCGAATCGATCAAGGCGAATCTATGGATCGGATGGGCAACCAAAAAAAAAAAAAAAAAAAAAAAAAGTTATTTGGAGGGTCGATTTTTTTATAAAAAATAAAAAATTCCATGAAAAAATAAATAAATAATTTATAAATAAAATAACATCTTGGAAGAATTAAGGTAACCAAAATCAAGAATTGATAGATACGTATGTGATTCACATAGGCTGTGAAGACCAAGCCAGTTGAATGATTACCCAGCTTGGTGCTTGCGGTTCTTTAATGATTTTTTTAAAAAAATAACAATAATTTGAGATGTCAAAATTAAAAAGATATTAGTGCACCCAAAAAATAATGAATCTGAAGTTGTGAATCGCCATTAAATACACTCCTCTTAAATTATCTAAGAAGCCAGTAGCAATATATGTGTGTGTTAAATTCTTAACATATTTGAGACTCTTAAATTCGCTCCCACCAGAAGCATTAACAATCTCTGAGACTTGATAGCATATTTCACAAGCGACGTTACTGAGATAAAATTCTTTTGAATCCTAAACTAGATCTTATATTAAATACCAAACGTAGTATTTGTTATACATTCTCTACTAAAATTACAACATACAGATGAAATTCTTAAAATACTCAATCATGCAGTACTAAGCTGTAAAATTATGCTTCTCATATGTCATGTTTGTGCTAGTCATATAGAAAATCTGAAAACAAACAAACATCTAAATAATAGCTGCATCCTACATACCAATATATCCAACTTGCAATATCTGCATTCATAAGAAATTAATCCCAATAGCTGTAAGGCCTCTACAAAGATTACATCCAAAAACACTGAAGATAAGATGGCCCCCCAAAAGAAAAAACTAGGATAAGCAAATATCATATGGTTTACTTTTTACTCTGTCAATCTCAACTCTGAGATGACGAATTTTCAGCTTGATTATCTACACAGGGAGGATTATTAACTGTGCGCAATGGTGGAGCCTCCCTAAATTTCAATATATAAGCTATTTCATGAACCGTGCGCAGTTGTGGAATCACTTGAGCATCTAAGTAAGCATCACAGGAGAAGCACCAGACTGACAGATCACTGTGTGGCAAAATTGTATCAAGAAGAGAGCGTCAGTATAACTACAGATTGGCCGAGAATTATGCATTTCAAAGTAACAATTTTACATTGAAACAGGCCAATTACCTGAAGCTGAGGGCCACACTGTGACTTGTTTGCTGATAATGCTGAAGCATATGCTTGTTCACAAACCGGCTACAGAGCACATCCTTACATGACAAACACAGCCAGTTCTCACTAGGGTGTTGGCAACTGAAAGTTTAATCCAATCACAGATTAATAAACATCCTCTTTTTATGCAAAAACTAGGATTCTTATCATAAATTGTTCATAGGCTTGATTTGCAGTGGTCGATGTTGGATCAGGATCCAAGCATACTGTGATATTTCAGTGAAATCTACTATCCTGAAGCGGCTTCTTCCAGATGTATATCTCACATGCATTTCTTCGACAACCAAGTCTTCAACAAATAGGTACTTAGAGTTCATACATGTTTATTGAAGGTTTGGCAGTCAAAGAAGTGCATGTGACACACAAGCAATCTGACACTCACATGATCAGCAAATTCCGTTCACTTGCACACACACACAAGCTATCTAACACTTTAAATTACGTTCACTTATACATTACAACCACAATTTCTGATTAGGGGTTTTCATGCCAAATTTCTTTCAAACACTAACCACATTTTTCAAAAATTCTTAGAGCTAAGCAAGAACTCAGACTTTTATTGACAATTCCTCGGAGAGAATAACATTAAGCGTAAGCGTTCAATTTTAAGAACACCCATTTCGCAGTAAGTGTAAGGCATGAGGTGAATGAAAATATGGTTAAGCTCCATTCATTCGCATTTATTATTAAGTTACATGAGCAGGATTTTGATCATAAAAGAATTTCACAAGTATGAAGTTATGAACCAGCAAAAGGTACCTATTGCAGGGAGTGTCAGGAGTCTGGATGTGTGTAAGATCAGCCGCCAACGAACCAAGGTGATCGCACGAGGTTCGAGCTTCGACCCAACCCGACTCAGAGCCATCTATTAAGTCGAATTCTTCTTCAAGAATGCTTTCCTGAACATCGCACAAATATGATAACAGTAAACACAAACCGCATTGAGATCTTTATGAGCAACGTACGTAGTTTCCACTCTATTGGTGAAATACTGATTCTTTCATACCGGTTAATGAAAATTTAGTCAGAATGATATTTAAATATGAAAAAATTACTGGGGGTTTTGTCGGGATCAAAAAGGAAAATACAGATTGAAGATAAATTAATACCAGCCGAGAAGAAGACGAAGAACCTGCGTTTGCCATGAAATCCAGGACACGAAGCGATTGATGAATATGATACAGTCGGAAAATCGCCGTCTTCCCAAAGTTACTCCCCGGCTAAATAATATGTATTGCACGGGAAATGAAGAATCTGTATATGATAATAAATTATCAATCTGGACCGTCCAAGGGCGGTTCAAATTCGCTTACAAAAAATAACACACAAAAAAAAAAAGGACGGTTCCATTCATTTTATCCCAAAAAACAAATCTAAAAGGGATTCCCAAAAAATAGGGGACATCATGGAGGATATGTGATATAGAATTATTCCTTCAATTTTGATTTTAGTTGAACAGAAAATTTGAATTAATTGCTTGGAAAAAAAGAAAAAAAGAAAAGAAAAGGAAGCTTGAATTAATTCCCATCGTTATTTCTTAAAAAATAATTTATTGATGATGATGATCCAAATGTATAGTATTAATTATTATAGTCCATTTTCCTAGCAAAAGAAAACGGGAAATCCCAGAAAATTTCTTTTAAAATATAGAAAACACAAATAAGGGATTTTAAATATCAAAAATTTCAAGTTGGGCAATGAAATTCGTAAATGTTTCCAAAGACCATTTAGTCCGTGAATTATTTGACAAATAAAGAATGAGAGAAGGGGTAAGTAGTTAATATAGATACTAAAGTTGTTAATTGCAATTTTTAAGCAATCATTCCCTATAATTAAGTCGTCAATGCTGCATTACAGGGTGGTTTCAAAAATTTGTATACTGTTGTTGACATTTGGGAACCCAAGTAGTCAATATGGATATTTAAGTTATTAATTGTGGTTATTAAGTAGTCATTCCTAATACCTAAGCCATCAGTGGCACATTACAAGGGTGATTAGAAAAATTCTTATAAGTATGTTGACATTTCAAACATTCAAGTAGTTAATATAGATAATTAAGTTATCAATTATAATTCTTATATAATGATTTTTTTTTTTTTTTTTTTTTTTTTTTTTTTGGGTAAGGTATCAATAAATTTAAAGGCAAGAGCACACGGTCTCAGGTTCTTCCCATAGATAAAACTTGAGATTTCTTATATTGGAAATTTGGAATCCCTGATTTTCCTTTTTCATAATTTAAAAGAATTTTTCAGGATTTTCCAAAGGAAAAAAACACTTCATTTTTTTTTTGATTCAATTTTTTAGTCATATTGAGGAAGGAGTTTGGGCCAGCCCATTAGGCCCAGCGATCAGTGGTAATATACTAATATGCATGGCGCTCATATATACGACACCGTTTCGGTGTGACTATAAGTCAACACAGATTAGGGTTTTGAGTCTTTGGATTGTCATCTTGGCCTCCTCTGTATTCATTCTTCTCCTGAGGCTTGTCTTGCAGCTAAGATGGGGCATTCTAATGTGTGGAATTCTCACCCTAAGAATTATGGCCCTGGTTCCCGAACCTGGTAAGCAAAGATCCTATTTGCTTCCGTTCATCACATTATGGATTTGATCGACCGTTTTCTCATTAACTTGATTTCGGGATGTTTTTAAAGCCGTTTGCTTTAAGTGCCAAGTTATCTTTTAATCTGAAATGCAACGTGAATCTCTACCTTTTGTTTGTGATGATGAGTATGTTGGCAACTGAATTTCTTTTCTTTTAAATCAGTTTGTCTTATAATGCTAAACGGAATACTTTGTTGTTCCGATCTATCTGGGACTCAGGATATTAAATTTTTTATGCTTTGATTTTACTGTAACAGAGTAATATTGTACTCGTGGTTATAGAGGTTACTTGTGTGCTTTTCAGGATGAGAAAATCATTTTTAACTGATAGGATGCTAGTTGATTGATTGTTTTACAACTTAAGAAACTGCTAATGGTAGTATAATGATCTTGAGCTGTGAATCTCTTGTGTATGGAGATTCTTTCCCCTTTATTGGTGCGTAGGAGAGGAATTCTATTAGTCTCTTCCAATTCAAATACCTCCCTTTTCATTCCTTTTGTTGAACCAAACACTATGTTTGGGGATAAATAAAGTTGGCAGTCAAATATTATTTCTTTTGGGTTTGGAAATTTTTCCACCTATTGTGGTCCTCTTTCTTAGTGTACATTGGCAAGCACAAAATATGTTGCTTCATGAGCTGCACATTTGGTTGGAACCGAAATTACACTTCATTAGACATAAAAACTGCTTCATGAAGCTAAAGTGATAGTCAAATCTTATTTCCTTTGATTGTGGCAATTTTGCCACCTATATGGTCCTCTTTCTTTGAGTACATTGGCAAGCACGGAATATGTTGCTTCATGAGCTGCACATTTGGTTGGAATCTAAATTACACTTCATTAGACATGAAAACTGCTGCATGAAGCTAAAGTGATAGTTGGCATTGCTCATGATCACTTCATTTTTTAGTTTGAGCCAGGCAAGCAGAGCTTGAAGTTAGATCATAGCAAAGCTTGAAGTTTTAGGCACTTTTGAGTAGTTTTGTGGATTATGATGTTTGATTTATTGTTTGTTTTTCAGCCGGGTTTGTGGAAACCCACATGGATTGATTAGGAAGTACGGGCTCATGTGTTGCAGGCAGTGTTTTCGCAGCAATGCCAAAGAAATTGGCTTTATCAAGGTAAATTTGTGTTTAGAATTTGTCAGTTAAGTATTTTGTTGCTCTAATATCTTCTCTATTTGTGTCATTTGATTGCTGGTTATTATGTCATGTTCTGTTTCACAATGTGTTCTCATTACTTTTATTTGGTTTTGTTTGTTTTTTAAATTGCAGTATCGCTAGAAGGCTATTTTCATACCCTTCGTTAGGGTATTCTTGGAGAGGCATGGAAGAATTTTAAGACTTTAACTTTTGCTTTGTTTTTTTGTTTGGAACTACTAAAGATCATCAGAACTTATTGGTGTCTGAAAATTCCTCCATAAATTGCCATATTCGTTTATAAAAGAACTACTTGTTTATCAATCAAAATTTTGTTTCCTCGTTTATGGGATGTGCATGCTATTGTTTTTCCCCTGCCAATTTTAAACTATCTAGTGTTATTTTTTTCAGGGATTTATTTTTATTCTGATACGTTTTGTTTTGAAATAAAAAAATGTAATATGAAGAATATTTATTCAATGAAAGTTACAAGAATATTTTCATATGACATAATCCTTATTATTAACTTCTAGTAGTATTGTATGAATGGTTTAGATATACTTTAATAGTCGCGAATCTTTTAAAAAGAAAAGGAAGAACGCCATGATCTTATAAAAGATAAATCTATTAAACTGTTATGATGAAATAACTCTTTTAAAAAATGAAAATAACAAAATCTCAAAAGTGAAAATTCGTCATAATTATTAGTGCAATAAATAATAGAATAATCACCTAGCCAATTTACAGTAGTTTCCCACTTGAATTATATCCAGGGGCTAAGCTGAAAGTTAATCAACTTCTATGCCTTGACTAAGGGTGGTTATAAGGCCTAGAACCCGGAGTAAATTGTCTTGCCTGGCCAGAAAGAAAGAAAGAAAAAAAAAAAAAAAAAAAAAAAGCAAAGCAAACCCAAAAAATATTGGACACAATCGGGGATGGACATTTTTGGGGGTGAGCTGGGTATGTCGCCTTGCCCAATAAATTATAGTTGCTTTTTCCCCCCAAATGCTTCATCATTTGATCAACTTTGGGACATTGATGCAAATCACTTAGATCTCACGACTTTAATTACAATTATTTTGTTATTTTATTTATAATGGATCGTGGATGTTGTTAATTCTTGAAATATGGGTATTTGTCAAGACATATAGTAGTTTTTAAATTTCAAAACTCAAGTTGTAAACTTATTTTGAAATATCCCAAAATGTGAAATCATCATGTATTTGAAGTTTATATTACTTAGGGTGAAATTAAAACATGCAATAACTACATGAATGTCTATGAAATTTAAATTGAATTATTTTTTTCATATGTGGACAAAGCAAAGTATTACCACTTGGGCAGACAAGCCCACCATACCTAGTCTAAATTGGTTAGATTTTTTTTTTTTTTTTGGGTAAAAAATGGTGGCAAGTGTGCAACCACCGGCCCGTTAAAGAGAAAGACGGCCTCCCAAATGGTAGCTCCATACAAGGCGAGTTACGAGTGGTTTACCGCAGCCTCGAACTCTAGACCTCTTAAGAGAATCCAAAGTCTGCCACATTCCGCTGAACTAACCACATGTTGGTAAATTGGTTAGATTTTTTACTGGGTAGGGTCGGACATCAAGCTACAAAGTACAGCCTGTTCATCCATCAAGCTGGGCATCAGACAAGGATCTCGCCCTGCCCATATCCACCCCTAACATTGACTCTACTGATATGCCAATGCCACAGCCATAAAGTTAATCATCATATACAACAAATATGAATTATTGGAACCTCATGCTGCAAAGTTCTCTGTGATTCTATCAGTAAGAACACGAAAAAGAACACTAAAATGAAATCACAGTAGAAATGATAATGTCTCAAAATCAATATAGGCATAGACCTGCAATAAAGTTTATGTGAACGTTTCATTTTGGTAAGGCGTGAAGCGTAGTGATAATCACAAGTTGTGACTTGTGTGTGTTGTTCTACATCTAACTTGTTTTGCAGTTTCAACTAAACACACACAAAGGAATGTTCATCCTCCAAAATCCAAATGGATGATTACAGTGCACAGCACACTAACAAATGACTGTTTGACAAGAATATTTAGTTATACAAGTAACTTGTCTTTCTCAACTTCTTTTTTTTTTCCCTTTCAAGAATCATTCTATTCCCTATTTTACTATTTGATTAATGCCTTTAATTCTTCGCACTCTTCAACTTCTCACTTAAGTATACGCACACACACACACTTGGCTTCTGCTTATAAACTAAACTTCCTCTACATCTTCTAAGTTAATCCCTCTTGAACTAATATTGTTTCTTAAACCTTCTTGTTTTTGACTTTTAAGGATTAATTTTCTATATTTTAAACCTCCTAAAAAAAAATCAAGTGTCACATGTTCTTATAATCTAACCGACACCAAACACCTTTTTTAAAGATTTTTTTTTTTTTTAAAGTGTGAGTTCAATCTGTCAATAAAGGATATAATAGATACGTGAATTATGAGAGAAAAAAACTAAAGAACCAATACCCATTGGGATCAAGTGGTAAGGTACTGGTTCTTTTTTAGCGGAGTCCTCGGTTCGAAATTTTTGTGAGTGGAACATTTGTAATTGGTAGCTCTTCCCTACCCTAGGGAGATCGACCCGGGGTCTAGTCCTAATAAATCCTTCGAGTTAAAAAGAGTTAGGACATAATACTCAGTGTGTATTGAAAAAAAAAAAAAAAAAAAACTAAGGGTGTGTTTGGTTTGAAGGGAGGAAGTGGGAGGGGATGAATATCTAAGAAGGATATTGACCAATTTGCCATTAATGAAAAGAATGTTCCTTCTTGTTGAAGGTGTAGTTTTGGAATATTGAAAATTTTTTATAAATTTATTTGATAAAAATGAAAAAAAAAAAAAAGACTTCTCCTCTTTCGCCCCCCCCGGCGGGGGGGCCAAGGGGCGGGGTTCAAAACCAAACAAGCTGTAACAGGAGGCATATACTAGTGTAGTTATAGTGGGATATGAAAAACTGGGAGTGAACAAAGCAATGAAAACGATGTTAATATAATTGTCTTATTCTTTTATTTTAATTAAAGAATTGTAAAAGAGGTTCTTGAAGTGTTCAAAACTTAAGCCGGAGGAAATGGAAAAAGAGGAATCTTTGGAGTCTTTGGCTTGAAGGATTATTAACTCAATGAAATGAATTAATAATTAATAATTAATAATTAATTAAGCACATTTTGAAAAGACCGTGACCATTAGCCGCCAAATGAAAAGCCCCATAATTAGTTGAGTTGTTACTTACTTTTAGTTTCCCCCAAATAAAATAATAATGAGCTGTTAAAGAAAATGATTACATTTCAACTCATTATATTATTGTTTGATAATTTCTACCACTTGTTAATGTCAATAGATTAATAGATATATAATAAATATTTTTTTTTGGTTCATATTTTCAATGTCTAAAATAGTAAAAATGCTGGAAAGGTGATGGGGCAAGGTATTTGGATCATTCTATTCTATTATTCTATTCCGTAATCACTTTCTAAGCAAAACAAATAGATACCCCACAAACCAACATCGGTTGAAGCAAGTGAAAAAGGGCTTGTTTTCTTTTAATTATGTCAGTTTGAGACGTGAAAATGAAGAAAATGGTTTTGAGAGGCTCTTCTTCTATGACTATAGACTGATTTAGGGACGAATCGGATTAGTTGAAGCCGAAGGTTCTAGTGAACAGGTTGAGCAAAAAAACAAAAAAATAGATACCCCCAAGATGAATATACTTTGAGTGGGTGACTCACTTTTTAAATCAATTATTATAATTCTTATTATAATGTTTATTATTCACATTTGAATGTCCTTTAAGTCACATGCGCTTCAACAAATTATTACATCTCCCTTTCTCATCCCTTTGCTTTAACCACCCACTACTTAATCCAACAATTATAAACCACCCCCAGCCGAAAAAAAAAAACTTATCCTTTTCATTTAATAATCCTTAATGCTCTTCCCGGTCCTAATTATAAGACATATTTACTAGATTTTTGAGAGATTAATGATATGAGTTAAATTAATTAATTATATTCATTTTCCTAAAATATCTTTATTTAAAATTTAAAATAAAAAAAGATTGTTGAATTAGCCCCCTGTGACATACCTCACACGACTTCTCCGACGGCTGATGTGTGCCACGTTAGGAATATTGAACATTCAACTGCTCAATTGACATGTCAGCCTCTACAAATGATGGTTCATTCATATTAAATAAGGGGAGTGATTCAACAATCTTTTATTAAAGAAATCGTACAATTATTTTATTTACAAATAAAAAAGAAAGTAGAATCTGTCAATTGATAGAATATAAACGTGTTATTAAATTAATTATTATAGGGAAAGTATTAGTAGAAGTGATATGAGAAAAATATGACATAAATTCTCAAAATTATTCTATTTTAAAAAAGTAGAATTGAGGTGTATGTGTTATTAATTAGTTGCAAGTAATATTACTTATTTTATAGAATATATTGGTGCATTATTAATTATTATTGAGAAAGTATTAATAGGGGTATTTTAGGAAGAAGTTGACTAAAATTATAACTTTGTCCTATAAGTAAAACCAAAACTAACTCTTAAATGTTATCCTATAATTAGGATAGGGGGGAGTACTTCCTTTTTTTCATAAAGAATAAATGAGGTTATAATTTTGTTTTGCTTTTATTTTAAAAAAATTATTACGATTTTTTCACTTATGCCCTTACTAAAGACGAGAGAAATATTTTTTCATCAATACATGAGCCATTTTAGTGAAATTATTTAATTATCAGGCCACTTCCAAATTCGAAGCTTCTAATTAAAATTAACTGCTTTTATTAATATTAAAAAAGTATGTATTACTGCAACAACTTTAGCATGTATCCGAGTGTGTTTCCTATGACTTCTTTCTAAACTCCCTTTCCCGTTTCTGAAAGCCTTAGTTCTCAGTATATCAGTATTATTTGTTCCTTAGATTCCCGGTATGCTCTGCACTTGCCTCTTCATGAGGAACCGTGCATCGATCGGGAATCGGGATTACGATCCAAGTATGTGAGAGTCTTGAACATTAGGATACCGAATATGCCAAGTATTATATGCCTTGATTGGGAAGATGTTTGAATCCTAAAGTGTCTTTGAGCATGGGCAAGAGATAAGTCCCGAAAAAGCTGATCATCCATTTGGATTAAGCATCTCCCCATCAATGTATGTATTTCCGGTAACTCCGTCCGTATAATAATTTTCGTTTATCAAACTTTCTCGGTTATCCAGGCAGGTTAGATAGGATAGATCAAGGTCCCGATGACATTATTGGTGGCTGTATCTGAGATCTTCTAGCCCCAATGTCATTTGGATCCTGATACATCCACCCACACTAGTGTGGTATCGAGTTGACGCGAATTTCGCGGATAATCTTTGAGATACTTAGGACAAAGGTAAGTAAGAAACAACTTTCCCGAGTATGAGTGAACCACCTCAATCATCTACCTCGAATCTTCTTCTCTTATCACTCCCTTTATTCCTAGAAATTTGTCTCCTTCTATGAAGAGAACTCTTTCCAACAAAATAGAGAACCTTATTGAAGTTACCCATCATCCACGATCGTCTGTTGGATCTCTTGATCTACCACTCCTTAACACCGTCTGCATAGTTACTTCCACGAAGTAACTCATTTACCAGTTCCATCAGATCCATTATTCGAACCGAGAAGACCACATGTCCAAGAAATTGTTCGATCTACCAAACTTGAGCGAGTGTACTCTCCTAAGCAACTACCCAAGAGCAATATTCCACCATTGAGATCTCTCCAGATCTCATTGCTAAATGGAGATCTGAAGGCTATACTCATCTCCGTTTTGGTCTTTGTTCTTCGGCTCTCACCCTTCATGGAAGAAAAGGACTCCTTTATTCTTGCTAAAGTGGCTCTTTTAGATTCCACCTATAAGAACTATTCTCATGCTCTTATTGGTGCACTCCTAACCACTCTTAGCAATGGCGGTGTTATCCCGACTATCCGACTGATTATAATGTCGGTCTCTCGACGAACTCTTCCAAGGAGATTAAAAGTTCAGATCCAGATCACGGGAGCGAACAAGACTCTCAAGCCATTATGGCTACACTTCATCATCGATTATCTATCGTGCGAGAATCATGCTTATGATCTTGAACTTCCTAATTCAACCACGGATGCCCTTGTTGCGTTTCTAATAGAGCGAGATGAAACATCCATTATCCAGATTAGGCGAGATCCCAAAGAATGAACTTGCTCGAGATTATGCCTATGGAATGGATTAGCAATTATGAAAAGCTTTTCCATGAGAAACTTGACCGGATGTCCACACCACCACTCCACCAAAGGTTGAAGACCTTGGAAATGGTGTATCAAAAACCACTTTCACTAGACCAGTAGTACGGACCATCAAATCCACATCCTAGTGGAAGAATGTTGTCACTTACACTGTTTACACACCCTCAGGAAAAGATCCGCCAATTGCTTGGATAAACCAGGATGCCAAGCCTTGCTATGTTTCACATATCAATGGTCACTTTTTATGGGATGTCCCGGGATCGGGAATGTGTGATCCGAATGTGAGTGTGATACTCTGAATGGTGGGAAGATTCTGATGACGAACAAGGTTTATATCCTTGTAAATATGCCCACAAGCGAGCATTAAAGAACAAGTCCTCTCCTGGATCTCCTTGTAGATCTCACAAGAACAAGAAGTTTGATGACAATGATGATTATGGCTCTGCGGCCCGGTCTCTTCCGGGCGTTCTACACGTCGTTGGCAACCGCCTCCTCCTCCAAACAAGATCTTCAAGAGACATGTCCCTTGTTGAACTAATGTTAGAAACAGTCACCATGGCCTTGTTAAAAGATACTTTCCGAGATGTCACTCTCAATGCTCCATCGAACCTACATTTGCAACCCCAATTCAAGTTTGCTCCTCAAGCCGTTTCTTGTATTGCTATGCTTAATCCTTATGAAAAGGAATTTCCTCCCCTTGAAAGAAGAGTTGATCAAGCTAACAAAATCTTATCCAAGCCATATGCTACTCCGGCAAAGAGTTGATGCCCAAGGAAATTTCCGGTCCTCACAAGCGAGGAAGTTTTAAACCGGCGAGACTCAAAATCTTTGTTTGTCGAACCATACTTTGCTAAGGATTGATCCCAAGCTTGACTCTCTCGACAACCAAGACGAAGGGATAGCCTATCGGATAGACCAGATATCCGAAGTGGTTAAAAATCTTTATCTTCATCAAAAACAAGCAAGCTACCAAACTGGATGCGAACTTCGAGGCATTTATCGAAAGAGGATACATGGGTTCCCAGTTCAAACAAAAAGAGATTGAGCTTCGAGCTATTCAGCAAGATTTAAAAAGAATTGAATTGGATATAGCCAAAAAGCAGTCTCAGGCTATATATGAACCCTATCCTTCATTTTCAACCATTCCATCACCCTTGTTTCCCTCATCACCAACGGCCTACCCGGAAGAAGCAGATTACAGCAAACAGTTTAAATTCAATTATCCGCTGTTTGCTCAATTATCACCATCAAAATTAACCTCACACACCAAACCTCGGCCCTACACCTCGTTTTACTTATCCCGAGACCAAGACCACCATACTTCACCCCTTTTCACACTCATGAACCAGGATCCGGCTCTCAAGGCATTCGGATTAATGAACCCTCCCAAGACAAAAACAAAAACGCAGCAAGTCTTCCTCACCTACCCAACCATCCACCTATTCATCATTACTTCCGCAACATCCTCCTCACAAACTTCCTCGCACACTACACCATCCCCTAATCCTTCTCATATAGGAATCCTACAAAGTCCAAACCAATTCGCTCCTTTACAAGACTCATCCAGTTCGGAGGAATCACGATCGAAGGTTTTTCCCAAATTCATTCGATGCTAGCTCGAAGCCGAAATGGCTGATATCTCAAGAATTGCTATGGTCGACCAAGTGCGAAGAAGAAGAATTTGATGAATCATTTGTTGAACACCCTGAAGATCGACCTCGAGGACAGAACCATGACTACAAGCCTACCAATGGTCCATGGTTCACTTTTGACAATACTCCTTACGATAAATGGCGATTTCGCCTTGAAGAATTCAGTGCCTGGATAGATTTACAAATCACAGCAAATCAAATTCCTCTCAGGCAAGCGTTGCAAGAGTTTGTTTCACGATTCACTGGTACCCTCGAGCATGGTTTCAAAATCTCTCTCCATATCAAAAGCTTCAAGCGAGTCCAGTGGAAGACCCCGCCCTTCTCCATGGTGTTATTCATAAAGAATTTATTGGAGATCATAATATCATTCGGAAAAGAGAAAAGCAAGAATTCTTTGAGATGAAATGCTTGCTCTCTAAAAAGACAGATCTCAGACTCATTACCATCGAATGATGGAGAAATACCACATGTTAAATGGAGGAAATGATGTAAACTGAGGCATACTTTTATTGCCTCCCTTCCGGATGAGCTTCGAGCGGAACTTAACGAAGTATTAATGCTCTCCAACGAGATATGTCCGACATCTCTATAGGAGAATTGTACCCGGCTTGCTCTCAATGCCCTTGACAAACTCTGCGAGCAACATAAATTTTTCAAGGACATGCAAAAGAAAGCTCATAAGTTCAAGCTCGCATGCAAGAAGCCTTATCTCAAGATCAAATGCAAAGACCGAAGAAGGATTGTTATTGTCCTTCCAAGAAGAAATCTCATTATCGTCATTATTCTCAACCGTTCCAGAAACCTTATAAAAAATCAAGACGATCGAGATTCAGAAAGAAACCTAGATTTTTCAAATCTAGAAAACCTTTCTCCAAAGGCTCCGGTGTTTTGTTTGCCGAAAGCCGGACATTTTGCAAAAAACTGTCCAAAAAAGACAAAAGGTGATGTCAAGATAATGCGAAAACTTGAGAAGATCTTGATGATTTCGACAATACGGAGATATTGAAGATTATCTTGAAGAACAAGATGAACAAAATTTGAAACACAATATGTTCTTCCTCCTTATGATGAATCACGAGACTCATCCTTTTCGAATCAAGAAGATTATCACTCGAAGAAGAAGATTTCTCCCCGGAACTATCAATCTTGTCCAGCAAGTTTCTCCCCAAACTCCATCCATTGGATGTCTTGGCTCTTTAAATTCCAATCCCGAGATTAACCCGACGGCTCCATTGCCAAACATTCAAGTCCAAGTCCTACGAGAAAAATATTCAAAGCCCATTACCGCAATAGCCTTCATTGATACAGTTCATCTCATACGGTGATGAAACCACATATCCTTCCTCTCGAAGAATGGGTACCTCATAATCGCACTTCTATACTTTGATGGAAAGATATTCAAAATTGATTTGATCACCGAGAAGAAAGATCAGCATTAAGTTCTTCCCAGGATGCACCTTAAAAATCAAGGTGCTAGGAAGTGAACTTCCAGGAAAAGATATTCTTCTTGGTTTTGATGCCTTCTATCACACCAAGAATTTGACTATACTTCCCAAAGGGATCGGTGGAAATCCAACTTCGGTCCCGGACGTAAATTCCTTCTCTCTATGAATTACGAATGCTCCACCGCAAGTATTGACGTAAAAGATCTTGTTACAACGATCTTGTCGCCGACCATGACCAATTCCCACATCCTTCCCCATTATGGAAAAATCAAGATTTCTTCATTAGTCTTCCTTTTAAGAGGAATGAGGATATTAATCCTACAAAAGCCTCCCATCCAGGTATGAATCCTGGAGGACTTAAAGCTAGCTCGGGAAGAATGCCGCACTACTCAAACAAGGTCTCATTGAACCAACAAAGTCTAAATGGGCTTGTCAAGCTTTCTATGTTGAAAAAAGATCGAGATCAAAAGGGGAAAGAAAAGGCTTGTTATTGATTATAAGCCTCTTAATCATTTTCTTCAAGATGACAAATTTCCTCTTCCTAAGCCTATGGCTTTATTTGTGATTAAAAGGCTCGGCCCATGTTTTCTCAAAGTTTGATCTTAAAGCGGGATTTTGGCAACTTGGGATCCACCCACAAGATCGGCCCAAGACAAAGCATTTTGTATACCTAACGCTCAATATCGATTGGACGTCCGAGCTTTTGGGACTTATCTCTTGCCCATGCTCAAAGACACTTTAGGATTCAAACATCTTCCCAATCAAGGCATATAATACCTGGCATATTCAGTATCCTAATTTTCGTACTCTCACATATCTTGGATCGTAATCCCGATTCTCGTTTTCGATGCACGTGTTCCTCATGAAGAGGCAAGTGCAGAGCATACGGGAATCTAAGAAACAGATAATACCGATATCGAGAACTAAGGCTTTCGAAACAGGGAAGGGAGTTTAGAAAGAAGTCATAGGAAACACACTCGGATATTATTGATCAACCGCGATCTGGTTACAATCGAACACAAAGTCTCGCTTATATAGAGAAGCGAGTCATTACAAGACAAACGGAAAGAAGACAATACCGTAAAAGTAGTGGCTTGACAGACAAGCATACATGATAATATCGACATTATTAACTTTACGCCTGAAAAGTAAAGGACACGTAATATACATCGAAAACACATGACTTAAAACTGAAACCTATTTGGAAACGGGTTGCCGACAGTCTGCCGACACTAGCTATGGGGACCACCCTTTGCAGCATTGATTCGTGATCGGGAGAAAGATTGTTGTTGTCACGCCACTGTCATAGTAGTTGGATTTGGAGATAGCCGAGTGGATTAAAATCATCGTGGTATGGATCTCGGGCCAACCGGGTTATCTCCGAATTTTGGTCTTGGGCCCGTGGTTGAGAACAATGGGCCGGATCCGAGACGAGCCGGGGGAGACAAGGATAATGTGTGAATTGGTCCTCATCTTCATAAGGGTCTTGAGAGTCTTGAAGAATATTTCCCGAGAGTCAAGGGGAAGTTCCGCGCTTGTGAGGAAGAAGCATAGTATGATGACACATAATGAGGTTTCGGTTGGTACAATTCATCATATGCGTATGCCTTATCTTCACCGGGTACGGGGCCAAGAATAGTACGGTCTTTGGAAACAGACTTGTTGTAGTTGGCAAGGATGAGACCGAGTTCTTTCCATTGTCTTGGATCCGGTTGAACCCAATCAAGAGATTCAGTCCATAGTAGGGCATTGGTCTTTAGTTCTACACCATCGGCTTTTGCGCATGATAAGACCGCTAAGAAAAAACACACAAGAAAATCTTTTTGTTTTGATTTTTTAAGGAACCAAAGATTATTTTTTTCGATGACATTAAACAAAGAACCTCTCCGAAATGAAGAGGGCAAAGAGTGTGAGGAGTCGACTAGGCGAGAATCTTCATTGTGATCACGAGATGTAATGGTAGACGGAGTAAAGGGGCTAAGGCAATGGAGTGGTATGGAGAATAGTCATTGTCCAGACATACCATAAAAGTTCATCGGGTATGGCACCTTGAATGAACGGGACAAGATAGTGTATGGATGAGATAGGGCTAAAATCTTTGGATTTTAGGAATGAGATCAGTTCTATTGAATAGAAGATGGAGCCAAGAGTAGAGGTGCTCATTGGCATATTTTTGGAAATCGTGAAGGAGTGGAGGTCGAATTAGGAGGGAGGACGGTTGCTTTAGTGCAATAAGGCATGGTGGTAGGAGGATGGCTTTTCGAGAGGGTAAGGATGTAGAGAATCTGTGGGTGAGGAGGAGGAGTCTTTTGAGGTCCGGAAAGGAAGTCTCGCAAGGATGTTTTGGGGACCCTTGAGGTGTTTCACCGTGAATTTATAGCGTGAAAACCAGTCTTTCCACCGGAGTAATCGGGCATCGCGTAACTTCTTTTTGGATCTAACATCTTTGGAAAAGATGTGTTGTCCATTTCTACTGTGAAGTGGTAGGGGCTCAGATGAAAGCTAAACTTTTCAATTCCACGTTTTGACAAAGAAGGATCTCTTTATAGGTAGCGATAATGTTTCTCGAGTCCTTGAATTGGCCACTTGCATGCCCACGTAGTCTCGTACTCCATTAACTTCTTCAAGAAGTATTGCACCTCAATAATCTTCACTAGCATCGGTTGTAGGATTTTGTGTCCTTGATCCGGAATCTTTAGTGGTGGAGGATTTTGAGCAATCATTTTGAGGGTAATTAAAGCATTTGTCCGCACTTTTTTGTGACCATGGTGGTGGATTCTTTTTTAACATTTTGTACGGGTGGTGGTATGATGGGACAATTGAGGGATAAAGTCTCTCAAAAAATTAACAATCCCGAGAAATTGTTGGACTTGTTTATAGGAGAGATTTTCATCAGGAAACTTGAGCAAATCCTGAGCAATATGTGGGCCTGGGCTGTATTTACCGTTGTTGAAGTGCATTCCAAGAAAGTCAACTTCGGTGATTCCAATATCGCTTTTCTTAGATGAGAGCATTATGCCATGTTGGGCTATGATTTGGTAGAAATGGGCCAGAAGCAATTGATGTTCTTCTTCGTGGGTCGAGAATAGTAGGATATCATCAATATAGATAAGAGCATTATTGATGATGGGCTCAAATATTTTAATCATAGCTTTTCGGAACAATGAAGGGGCCACCTTGAGGCCAAAGGGCATGACGGTCCACCGATATTGAGCGTTAGGTATACAAAATCTTTGTCTTGGGCCGATCTTGTGGGTGGATCCCAAGTTGCCAAAATCCCGCTTTAAGATCAAACTTTGAGAAAACATGGGCCGAGCCTTTTAATCAGGCAAATAAAGCCATAGGCTTAGGAAGAGGAAATTTGTCATCTTGAAGAAAATGATTAAGAGGCTTATAATCAATAACAAGCATTTTCTTTCCCCTTTTGATCTCAGATCTTTTTTCAACATAGAAAGCTTGACAAGCCCATTTAGACTTTGTTGGTTCAATGAGACCTTGTTTGAGTAGTGCAAAGACATTCTTCCCGAGCTAGCTTTAAGTCCTCCGGATTCATACCCGGATGGGAGGCTTTTGTAGGATTAATATCCTCATTCCTCTTAAAAGGAAGACTAATGAAGAAATCTTGATTTTTCCATAATGGGGAAGGATGTGGGAATTGGTCATGGTCATCGAGAAAGATCTTGTAACAAGCGATCTTTTACGTCGAATACCGCGGTGGAGCATTTGTAATTCATAGAGAGAAGGAATTTCGTCCGGGGACTGAAGTTGGATTTCCACCCGATCCCTTTGGGAAGTATAGTCAAATTCTTGGTGTGATAGAAGGCATCAAAACCAAGAAGAATATCTTTTCCGGAAGTTCACTTCCTAGCACCTTGATTTTTAAGGTGCATCCGGGAAGAACTTAATGCTTGATCTTTCTTCGGTGATCAAATCAATTTTGAATATCTTTCCATCAGATAGAAGTCTTGCGATTATGAGGTACCCATTCTTCGAGAGGAAGGATATGTGGTTTCATCACCGTATGAGATGAACCTCGTATCAATGAAGGCTATTGCGTAATGGGCTTTGAATATTTTTTCGGTAGGACTTGGACTTGAATGTTTGGCAATGGAGCCGTCAGGTTAATCTCGGGATTGGAATTTAAAGAGCCAAGACATCCAATGGATGGAGTTTGGGGAGAAACTTTCTTTGGACAAGATTGATAGTTCCGGGGAGAAATCTTCTTCTTCGAGTGATAATCTTCTTCAGATTCAGAAAAGGATGAGTCTGTTGATTCATCATAAGGAGGAAGAACATATTGTGTTTCAGCGTTCTGTTCATCTTGTTCTTCAAGATAATCTTCAATATCTGCCGTATTGTCTGAAATCATCAAGATCTTCCAAGTTTCGCATTATCTTGACATCACCTTTTGTCTTTTTTGGACGGAGCTTTTTGCAAAATGTCCGGCTTTCGGCAAACAAAACACCTGGAGCCTTTGGAGAAAGGTTTTCTAGATTTGAAAAATCTAGGCTTCTTTCTGAATCTCGATCGTCTTGATTTTTTATAAGGTTTTTGGAACGGCTGAGAATAATGACGATAATGAGATTTCTTCTTAGAACGACAATAACAATCCTTCCGGTCTTTGCATTTGATCTTGAGATAAGGCTTCTTGCATGCGAGGCTTGAACTTATGAGCTTTCTTTTGCATGTCCTTGAAAAATTTATGTTGCTCGCAGAGTTTGTCAAGGGCATTGAGAGCAAGCGCGGTACAATTCTCCTATAGAGATGTCGACATATCTCGTTGGAGAGCATTAATACTTCGTTAAGTTCGCCTGAAGCTCATCGGAAGGGAGGCAATAAAAGTATGCCTCGGGTTTACATCATTTCCTCCATTTAACATGTGGTATTTCTCCATCATTCGATGGTAATGAGTCGGAGATCCTGTCTTTTTAGAGAGAAAGCATTTCATCTCAAAGAATTCTTGCTTTTCTCTTTTCCGAATGATATTATGATCTCCAATAAATTCTTTATGAATAACACCATGGAGAAGGGCGGGTCTTCCACTTGACTGCTTGAAGCTTTTGATATGGAGAGAGATTTTGAAACCATGCTCTGAGGGTTCCAGTGAATCGTGAAACAAACTCCTGCAACGCTTGCCTAAGAGGAATTTGATTTGCTGTGATTTGTAAATCTATCCAGGCATTGAATTCTTCAAGGCGAAATCGCCATTTATCGTAAGGAGTATTGTCAAAAGTGAACCATGGACCATTGGTAGGCTTGTAGTCATGGTTCGTCCTCGAGGTCGATCTTCAGGGTGTTCAACAAATGATTCATCAAATTCTTCTTCTTCTGCACTTGGTCGGACCATAGCAATTCTTGAGATATCAGCCATTTCAGCTTCAGAGCTAGCATCAGAATGAATTTGGGAAAAACCTTCTGACTGTGATTCCTCCGAACTGGATGAGTCTTGTAAAGGAGCGAATTGGTTTGGACTTTGTAGGATTCCTATATGAGAAGGATTAGGGGATGGTGTAGTGTGCGAGGAAGTTTGTGAGGAGGATGTTGCGGAAGTAGCAGATGAATAGGTGGATGGTTGGGTAGGCTGAGGAAGACTTGCTGCGTTTTTGTTTTTGTCTTGGGAGGGTTCATTAATCCGAATGCCTTGAGAGCCAGATCCTGGTTCATGAGTGTGAAAAGGGGTGAAGTATGGTGGTCTTGGTCTGGGATAAGTAAAACGAGGTGTAGGCTGAGGTTTGGTGTGTGAGGTTAATTTTGATGGTGATAATTGAGCAAACAGCGGATAATTGAATTTAAACCGTTTTTGTTCTTCTTAGGGTAGGCCGTTGGTGATGAGGGAAACAAGGGTGATGGAATGGTTGAAAATGAAGGATAGGGTTCATATATAGCCTCGAGGCGCTTTTTGGCTATATCCAATTCAATTCTTTTTAAATCTTCTTTGAATAGCCCGAAGCTCAATCTCTTTTTGTTTGAACTGGGAACCCATGTATCCTCTTTCGATAAATGCCGAAGTTTACGCATCCAGTTTGGTAGCTTGCTGTTTTTGATGAAGATAAAGATTTTTAACCTCTTCAGATATCTGGTCTATCTGATAGGCTATCCCTTCTGTCTTGGTTGTCAGAGAGTCAAGCTTGGGATCAATCCTTAGCAAAGTATGGTTCTGACAAACAGCATTTTGAGTCTGCCAGTTTAAAACTTCCTCAGCTTGTGAGGACTGGAAATTTCCTTGGGCATCAACTTGTCTTTGGGAGTAGCATATGGCTTGGATAAGATTTTGTTAGCTTGATCAACTCTTCTTTCAAGGGGAGGAAATTCCTTTTCATAAGGATTAAGCATAGCAATACAAGAAACGGCTTGAGGAGCAGCTTGAATTGGGGTTGCAACAGAAGGTTCTGATGGAGCATTGAGAGTGACATCTGGAAAGTATCTTTTAACAAGGCCATGGTGACCTGTTTCTAACATTAGTTCAACAAGGGACATGTCTCTTGAAGATCTTGCTGGAGGAGGAGGCGGTTGCCAACGACGTGTAGAACGCCTGGAAGAGACTGGCTGTGCAGAGCCATAATCATCATTGTCATCAAACTTCTTGTTCTTGTGAGATCTACAAGGAGATCCAGGAGAGGACTTGTTCTTTAATGCTCGCTTGTGGGCATATTTACAAGGATATAAACCTTGTTCGTCATCAGAATCTTCCCACCATTCAGGAGTATCACACTCACATTCTGGATCACACATTCCTGATCCTGGGACATCCCATAAAAAGTGACCATTGATATGTGAAACATAGCAAGGCTTGGCATCCTGGTTTATCCAAGCAATTGGCGGATCTTTTCTGGAGGGTGTGTAAACAGGTGTAAGTGACAACATTCTTCCACTAGGATGTGGATTTGATGGTCCAGAAGTACTTGGTCTAGTGAGAGTGGTTTTTGATACACCATTTCCAAGGTCTTCAACCTTTGGTGGAGTGGTGGTGTGGACATCCGGTCGTTTCTCATGGAAAAGCTTTTCATAATTGCTAATCCATTCCATAGGCATAATCTCGAGCAAGTTCATTCTTTGGGATCTCGCCTCGAAAACTGGATAATGGATGTTTCATCTCATTTCTATTAGAAACCGCAACAAGGGCATCCGTGGTTGAATTAGGAAGTTCAAGATCATAAGCATGATTCTGACGATAGATAATCGATGATGAAGTGTAGCCATAATGGCTTGAGAGTCTTGTTCTCGCTCCCGTGATCTGGATCTGAACTTTTAATCTCCTTGGAAGAGTTAAATGTCGAGAGACCGACATTATAATCAGTTTGGATAGTCGAGGATAACACGCCATTGCTAAGAGTGGTTAGGAGCGCACCAATAAGAGCATGAGAATAGTTCTTATAGGTGGAATCTAAAAGAGCCACTTTAGCAGTAACAATGAGTCCTTTTCTTCCATGAAGGGTGAGAGCCAGGCGAACAGCACCAAAATGGAGATGAGTATAACCTTCAGATCTCCATTTAGCAATGAGATGCGGAGAGATCTCAATGGTGGAATATTGCTCTTGGGTAGTTCGGGGAGAGTACTTTGTTCAAGTTTGTTAGACTGAACAATTTCTTGGACATGTGGTCTTCGGTTCGAATAATGGATCCGATGGAACGGTAAATGAGTTACTTCGTGGAAGTAACGTGCAGACGGGTTAAGGAGTGGTAGATCAGTAGATCCAACGGGACGATCGGGATGATGGGTAACTTCAATAAGGTTCTCTATTTTGTTGGAAAGAGTTCTCTTCATAGAAGGAGACAAATTTCTAGGAATAAAGGGAGTGATAAGAGAAGAAGATTCGAGAGGTAGATGATTGAGGTGGTTCACTCATCGGGAAAGTTGTTTCTTACTTACCTTTGTCCTAAGTATCTCAAAGATTATCGCGAAATTCGCGGGCTCGATACCACACTATTGTGGGTGGATGTATCGGGATCCAAATGACATTGGGGCTAGAAGATCTCGGACTCAGCCACCAATAATGTCATCGGGACCTTGATCTATCCTATCTAACTCCCTCTTTGCCTAAATATAAGATAAAATTAATTTTTTATAGAGATTAATGAAACTAATTAAAATATTTTAAAATATTTATATTTGTCATTTTTTCTCCGATTATTTTTGCCTAACTTATAAACGGATATATAATCTAAGAATACATAACATATGATATGATTAAATTTAATTTCCTTAATCTTTCTAAAAAAGTTAACTATAAGTAGCAATGATTTTTTTTTTAAAAAAAATAAAAATAAAGAGCTACTGTTTGTTGTTTGTGGTTGTTGTTGTGTGGTCATTGTTTGCTTTTAGAATAATCAGTTTCCAAGTAGTTAAGTAAAGTGGATTAAACTATTAGTATAGTTTAAGGAACGCTTTCACAAACTGTATGAATAATGATGCAAATTAGTGTGTTATAATCATGCACGGGGGACACATGAGCTTTGTCATAATAATTTATACTCCTGAATCCTGATACATACATACAAAGTTTAAAATACGTAACCATCATATTCTACGTACGTACAATCAACCTTAAGAACTCCACGTGTCAAAGAGAGTTTTGTTCTACAATAACATGCCAAAACATTACTATTTTTTGCAATGTTTTCATATACTTCTTCTGTCTTTATTATAAGGCACTAACTAACAAGTTTATTTGGTCCTTTTTATAAGGCGCTTGTTTGTTCCCAATGAGTATTAATTATTTGTTTTCATATATACCTCTAATTAATACGGGTAGTTGGTGAAAGTAATAATTAGTATAATATTAGAATTTAATACAATTAATAGGGGTAGTATTTGAAGTTACTTAAATTTTAGGACAATTTTATTGACTTTAACTGTTTTTATTAGTTTATATGAATTGTTAGTTGGTGCCTTATCAGTGGCGGAGCTTGGGATAGATATTTGGGGAGCCAAATGTATACTCATTAACTAATTTAAAAAAGAAAATATTTGGGATCCAAATGTATATATTTTTGAGCCAAATATATAAAAAAAAAAATCCAATTTCTATTAAATATTTGGACAAATTATTTTTTTGGGGGCCATGGCCCCTATTCATGACGGATCTTGGGATAAATATTTGGGCGGCCAAATGTATACTCATTAACTAATTAAAATTTTTTATGATTTTTATAACATGTTTAAAATATTGAGTTATAATAAAAGTATTTTAACAATTCTAATGTATAAGATAACATACCTTTCTCTAGTATAGATGTCATATCAATTACAAAATGAGAAGATATCATGGAATTAGGAAGATTTCTGTTATATAATATATCAAAATATTAAAAGTTAACAATGTAATTTATAATACAAAATTAATAAAACACTATACTAAATGAAACAATTAAAAATTACCTTCACTTAAAATAATGCTCTCCGCTCTTTTAATGACCTGAAATCTTCAAGTATCAGCTATTTCTCTTTCAATATGAATTACCATACTATCTGCAATAAAATCATCTTCCATCTTATTACACAACCTTGTCTTAATTCTTTTCATTCTTTGAAAATGAGCGTTCTATAGCAAGTAAGAGCCGAAAAATCATGGAATAATAGGCGCGTTACCATACTAAATATAAATAGAAAAACAAAATCATGGAATCAAGATCAAACAAAGTAAATATGGAGTTGAATCAGAGCAAAGAAGTAAGATGGGAGAATTTACCTGTAGCAAGCAAGAGCCAAAAAATCACAAATGGATTGTCAAGGAAGGGAGATTGGGAGAATAATAGGCGCGTTACCAAACGAGTTATCTTTGACATAATTGGAATAATCAATCAATCACATTTAATTTCTCATCGTCTATTAAATTTAATTAATTGGTTGAACAATTCCCATATTTACATTGCTTAAATTAAAAGATTCCACATTCTCACATTTAATTTACATAATTAATTTTTTTGAACAAATTTTTTCCTTGGTGGGCCGTGGCCCCCCCTGACCCCTTCAAAGATCCGCCACTGCCCCTCTTACGACTAACAAAGCTCCGTCCCTGTGCCTTATGATAGAGACCGGAGGAAGTAGTTAACACTTTGGAACTTGAAGCGTTGTCTTGTTGGGGGTTTGGATGAGCTTTTTTAATTAAAAAAATCACTTTTTTAATGTAAAAAAAATCATTTTTTATTAATTTATATATTTAGATAATATTTTTTTAAAAAAAAAAGTAAAAAAAAAAAAAAAGCTAAAATGCTTTTTTTTTTTTTTAAGTTCCAATTTGAAACTTAAAAAAAGCATTTTTTTTTAAAAGCCCATCCAAACGGACCCTTACTTTTATGAATTAATCCATTTTTTCCAGAAACATTACAAGTGTCATGTAAAATTCAAACTTCCAAAATGATTAAGAAAAAAACGAGTTTAAGTCTCCACGCCTCTGAAAAAGTATGTCTGTATTAAAAAAATTCCCTTTAAAAGAGCCACGCATGATTAGAAGATCAGGCCATACAATCCTCAAATCTCATTTCGCCAGTCATATATTCATATTTAAAAAACCAAAAAAAGGAAAAAAAAACATTGCCCTGCCTTTATCTTAGATATTCAATCCGATTTTTAATATAAGACAGATTAATTTGGTGGGATTAAGAAAATAAATAAATTACTTTAAGCTATTTATATATACTTTATTGTCCTAAATATAAGATAAAATTAACTTTTTTAGAGAAATTGAGGAAGTTACTTAAATTACTTTAAAGTATTTATATTTATCTTTTTGTCCAAACTATTTTTTTAATTTATAAATTGATATATAATCTAAAAATACAGAATATATAATATGATAAGTAACTTATTTAGTTTTCTTTAATCTCTTCCAAAAAGTCAACTATATCTTATATTTAAGATCGGAGATAGTGTCATTTTTCTAAAACTAATTTGCTTAACTTATAAACTAACATACATTCTAATAATACACATAAGTATTTCAAGAAAATCACGTAACATACGTTATAATTAAATAATTTACTGAACTTCTTTAATATATTTAAATTAGTCAACTAATCTTATATTAAGTACGGGACGAGTAGCACTACCAACAAGAAACAGCCTTAAAGAACATTCCTTCAATGCTAAAAAAAAATTCTAGATATATCAGCCACTAATAATTAATTTTTTGTTGCTTTCTGGCTAATTAAGAAATACTAATTAACCATATTAATTATATGAGACAAAACCGTTTGAATATGGCAAAAGTGAGGGAAAGCGATTCAAGAAGGGGGAAAATTTTAGATCCAATTTCAATATTTAGTTGCTTTTAATGAAAAATGAGTCAAAAAAGAATGAAAAGTCACTAAAAAAAAAAAAAAGGCTCATCAAAGCAGCCAAGAAAAGACAAGATATAACACACTACGAAGCTCAAAGATACACACAACCAAGGAACACATACACAAGACAATATGGCACTCTCTATTAATTAATAAAATAATAAAGGAGCAATAATTAAATATAATTAAGAAGCTTTCAAAGGGTGCTAACATGAAGGAGAGGGACAGAAAGAGATAGATCATCTTAATAATATATACACTAATATAAAGGGAATAATAATTAATTAAATAAAGTAAAATGAGATGATATAGCTTAGCTTGCAAAAATCACAATTAAGCAAAGATGGGAATTTGTGGTTGATAATGTGTAAAGCTTTTTTGGGAGGTTAGCTCATTCATCTCTTTCTTCTTTTAAGTCATCTCTCTAACTTACGTCACTATGGAGTATCACATGTCTCAAGTAATTATAAATTTGTGAGTATAATAAAGGTAAAAAAAAAAAAAAATCAAATTCGAATTTATAAAACTTTACATCAAATATTATTTAAAAAATGAGTTGTGAATTATTTATTTGATTTTGATTTTTTAATTAATTTTGGGTGATAAACCTGATTTGAGATTTTTGTAATTTTAAAGTTTTTTAATAATAAATTATAAAATTAATAAATTTTTTATTTATAATATTAGTATATTCCAGCATTTCATGCACGTGATCCAAATTAGGAGCATGTATTATAAAAAACATCATAGTCTTGTACAGCTGAAGCAGGCCTTTCTGGATGCGGCTTTGGTCCGATGCAAAGGATGCTCCGCTGCAG
This sequence comes from Acacia acuminata, assembly GCA_019022655.1. NCBI lineage: Eukaryota > Viridiplantae > Streptophyta > Magnoliopsida > Fabales > Fabaceae > Acacia > Acacia acuminata. The sequence goes on from JAFJYI010000199.1 coordinate 1,268,871, forward strand.
TCCCATGGCTTAAACAGTGCTGTTTTGTGTTTAAAACAAAGAGCAAGTTCCTTTTTTTTTTTTTTTGAAATTTTTTGTAGAGTACTTGGATGGTATTAAAAACATACTTGAGGGATCGACTGCTACTTGGAAAAAATTTTCATGATCTTAAAAAATTGTTTTAGGATCTTAAAAAAATATTTTAGGGTATTGAATGGTACTAAAAAAAGACTTTATGATACTGAAAAAATACTTCATGATCTTGAAAAATTATTTTGAGATCTTGAAAAAATTTCTTGCATGAAGTATCTTTTTAGTACCAGTCAGTACCCTGAAATATTTTTTTAAGATCCTAAAACAATTTTTCAAGATCATGAAATTTTTTTCAATAACAGTTAGTATCCTGAAGTATCTTTTTAGTATCATCCAGTGCCCTAAAAAAAATTTCAAAAAAAGAAAATGAAACTTGCTCTTTGTTTTAAACACAAAACGGCGCCATTTAAGCTACAGGATTGCAGCGGAGCCTCCTTTGCATCGGACCAAAGCCGCTTCCGGCCTTTCTACACCTTTTTGCCGTATTTTTATGAAATATAGTATGTCGTACATATATTTGTGTATATTACACAGAGTTTGTCAATAAATACAGTATTTATGTTTTATATTTTGTAGTTACTATATTGATGATATTCATATTATTTTTAATACACTTCATAGTTCATCCCATCCATCTAGGGATGTCCAAAAAATCCGGTAGTCCAGGTGGTCCGGTCTGACCCAGTCCGACCCGACTCAGTCTCTAGAAATTTTTTTGGTCTGGGACCATATGAGGTGGACCGGACCGAACTGGTCTGCTCAGGTTAGACTGGACTTCGGTCCAGGGGTTAAGACCCCTGACCGGTCCGGCCCCAATATATATTATATATTTTTAAAAAAAAAATCACAACTTAACCTAACCCTTTGTCCTTCTTTACAATTCTTCATCACTCATTAGTGAGTCTTCTTCTTCGGCTAAAAAAATATCCGGAGTCTTCTTTCCTTTTCAATCTTCTTCTTCTTCCCTTCTTCTTCAGTCTGGCCCGATAGAATGTTGTTATTTTGTATTTTTGTTCATGTTGTTAGAGATTCTTATATGTTTATGATTGGATTTAAGATGTTTGCATGTTTTTATGTTTAATTATTGGTCTAAAGAAGTGGGAAAAAAACTAAAAAAAAAAAAAAAGAAAAAAAAGAAATAGGTCTGACCGCTTGGACCGATCCAGAACGTCAGTGGACCGCCTGGTCCAACCCGAGCTCGGGCTGGTGCCAGATCGGACCAGACCTCGGGCTGGCTTGTCTAGCCCGAGATCCCTCCTGAACCAGACCTCGGGTTGACCCCCAACCCGGTCCAGTCTGGTCCATGGGCATCCCTACATCCATCCTAAGCTTAAGAGTTAAATAACCAATTTCTATTTATTAAAGGCTAAAGTATACTATTGGTCATTTAAGTTTACATGAGGTGTATTTTTGGTCTCTTAACTTTATAAAGTATGCTTTTAGTCCTATAATTTTAACACTCTTAATTTTACTAATGGAAAACATAAACTCAATTAATAACGGTGTAACCTTAAGTGATGACTGTCTAATTAAATGCTATTAAGTTTAAATTTTAAATATGGGTAAATTGAAGAATATATAAAATTTGTGTAATTTAATCTTATTGTCATCATTTGAGTTCGTGGTGTCAGCGTTTTCTGTTAACAATATTAATGGTGTTAGAATTTTAGGACTAAAAGTATACTTTATAAAGATAAGGAACCAAAAGTATGCCTTATACAAAATTTAAAAGACTAAACGTATAGTTTAACCTTCATTAAAAAATTAATTAGGTTGATTATTGGAAAAAATTGCGTTGTTTTATTATTATTATTATTATTATTTTTAGTATACCATCTTTAATCATTTGCAATAAAACATGCTCAATATGAAAATCATTCTTTAAACAATAATTCATATCAATAATTTAAAAATATAAATATGTTTTTCCAACTTAAAAAATATTAACTTAAAAGACAAAGTTGATTAAAATTGTATATTCAATATTTGACTAAAATTTTCTATTAACACTTATATTTAGGATTAAAATTTTTTATAAGGTTTTTTTCCCCTTCATAATGATGATGTAGGGTCTATTGTAGAGAGAGATAAATTAGAAAAAATGATAGAAAAATATCATTTAAACTTTAAAATCATATTGACAGTAATTAGATTAATGAAGACAATAAAATAATTGACAAATCTTTTTGTTGTGAATTCACTTATTTAAAATTTTAAAGTTTAGGTGGTATTTTTTGGGATTTTACAAAAAAAAAAAAAAAAAAAAAAAAAACTTTTACAGAATAAAAAAGAAGAAAAATGTGTATACAAGATTTTCTGGGTCAATTTCTTTGTTTTTTTTTTTAAAGAAAATTTTGACCCACATCTTAATATGCCCAACCATGTTGACGCTGTATTTTGTTTCAAACATTTTGATTGTAAAATTTACATTTATTATTACAATCAATCTCTTGTTAAATTGAAGAAAAATAAAATACTAAATAAGTGGATAAAAAAAAAGGAAAATTATAATAAAGGACCTAAGAAAAATAATATTTATTAAGAAGGACCATAAAAATGGTAATTATTTTAAAGGACCAAAAGTTAAAACATTAAAATAGAAAGATTAAATTGTCGCTTGATCGTGATTTCCTATATTCTCTCTAATTAAATTAGAATATGGAGTGATTGATGGATAATAACAAATAGAGACAAATCCGAATCTGCTAAATTAATGTCTCTATTGCCCTAAAATCACCTTCCAATTATGATCAAGGTGACTTCTTTTTCCATATTTCATTTTAGAATATGTATTCATTAGGAATTTTATCTCTCCATAGAAGTCACCTCCCAGTTATACGCTTTAGTTAATCTTAATTCTTAATAGTCTTTCGTACTATAGTCCTAATTCTTAATGAGTTGGGATGGTCAAAGGTTGTCGGCGACGGAGGTGAAGAGAAGGTGAGAGTGTGGAGGATGAAGATCGAAGATGAAGTCTGAAGGTCTATAGTACGCGGTTGTATCTTTGCTTCTTTATCTCTCCATGAAGTTTAGAAGAGAGACGGAAAAAGAAATCACCTAATCGTAACTGAGAGACGATCTCGGTGCAGTAGAGACACTAATTTTGTAGATTTTGATTTTTCTCTATTTGTCATTATTCATCAATTACTCGAGATTCTGATTTAATTAGAGAGGATATAGGAAATCTGCCTAAGGGCAATTTCGTCTTTCTATTTTAATTTTTTAATTTATGGTCCTTCAAAATAATTACCCTTTTTACGGTCCTTCTTAATAAATATTATTTTTCTTAGGTCATTTATTATAATTTTCCCATAAAAAATTTAAGTTTAAAGTAATTTCTCATTTCTCAAGTTTTGATAAGCAATAAATGCACGTCCCATTTTTAGCTTTAAGAAATAAATTATTTCACTTAATTAACATATCGAAAATTATTTTTCCGTACGATCTTAGATTAGATAATTAAATTTCATGTCAATATATAATGAACCTTCATAATTAGGTGAAAAAAGTTATATAGATGAGGGTGTAATGAAAAGAATAATTTCTTCGTTCCATTAAAAGTAGTTTTTGGTAGCAGCGTCTTAGTAGCGGGAGCTTGGCTCCTCCTAATGTCGTCCAGGGGTTGTGCCTATCTCCTCCTCTACTATGTGTATAAAAAAAAAATAGTTTTTGGTGGCCTTTAAATTATTTTTCATGCAACTCAAGTTTCGTAATTTTTTTTAATAGATTTATAAGATGTTATCACACTTGAGATGCACCTTGAAATAATTAATACTCCCTCTTGTCCTAATTACAAAACTAAATTGATTTTTTTGAAGAGATTGAAGAAACAAATTAAATTACTTTAAAATATTTTTAATTTTTCTCAAAACGAATTAGTTTGGTAATAAACTAATATACTCCATTTGGTTAATTATAAGACCTAGTTGATTTTTTTGGAGAGATTAAAGAAACCAATTAAATTACTTTAGAGTATTTTAATTTTAATTTTTTTTCAAACTAATTAATTTAACTAATAAACTAATATATAATATAAGGATACACAACATATGAAATGATTAAGTAATTTGTTTAGTTTTCTTAATCTCTCCAAAAGAAAAGTCAACTAGGTTTTTATAATTAGGACCGAAGGTAATATAATCTAAAGATATACAACATATGATATGATTAGGTAACTTATTTAGGTTTCTTAAAATATAAAAAAAAGAAAAAAAGTCAAACCAGTGTGAGGTAGGATATTGGATGTTGGGTGAATTTGATATATATTGAAATTATTGAATTTTGTCGTGTATTGGAATTTATACTTTTGGAAATGACTTTTTCTTTTTTGGTCTATATTCTGAGAATGACTTCAATATTACTTTCTTTTTGGGCACAAGACTTTCGAATTACTAAATCGTGGCTTTATGGGAGTTTTAATTCTATATGACACGTTACTCCATAATTCTACAATTTCGCGGGATATTTTGAGTGCGTCGACAGTTACTTATTTAAATATTATTAATAAATTTTACAGCTCATAACTACATTACCGGCGTATTAACAATTATCCAATAAATTACATTTCTGTTGGGTCAGCGAAAGTGGGAAAAACAATAGCCTTAAGTAGCGATTTAATACCATAAACCGTCATTAATAAAACATAACGTTCCTCCAAAGATTCACAAAGACCAAAATCCAATTGCTTTTTCGGTTTTTCCTCTCCGAAACACTCCTTCACTCCTTCACTCCCTCAAATCTCGTTTACCTACTCTATAGCTTTCTCTGCCCTCTCTCTCTATTTCAATCCACAGCCAGCAAACGAGATACCCCATCACTGTTTCTTCCTCAACTGTTTCTTTCAACTGTTGAATCTTGTGTTGCGCGAACCCATTGCTTGATTTGTTTTGATTTCCTTCTTTTCTTGTGATTTCTTGATCTCTCTCCACGGAATCGACCATGGAAAGAACTGGGGTTTGGGAATGAAACCCTTGATTTTTGGAGGCAATGTGAGGACAAGATTGTTAAGTTCTAGATGATGGTGGCTGCTATTTCTGAAGCAGCTTCGACTGACCCACCGAACGGCAAGATTTCTTCGAGGCAACGGGAAGGATCACAAACCCGCCAAAATCCATTGAGACCCCACTTCTTCCTTCAGAGAAAGACAATGGTACCTTACAGCGAAGGCCCAAGGGCAGGCAGGTCTCTTCTAGGTACATGTCTCCTTCTCCGTCTACCTCAACTTCTACTTCGACTTCGACTTCGTCATCTTCTTCATCCAGGCGATGTCCTTCACCGCTCATTTCACGGTCTACCAATTCCACTCCTGCATCGACTCCAGTGGCCTCCACGCTGCCCAAACGGTCCCAATCAGTGGACCGTCGGCGGCCTGGAGCAACGCCTAGGTCTGTGACGCCTGTTCCCGATTCGAGGCAAGGCAATGCTGGTGATGTATCAGCAGCTACGAAGCTTTTGGTCACTTCTACGCGGAGTTTATCGGTTTCGTTTCAGGGGGAGGCATTTTCGTTTCCGATTAGCAAGACGAAGGCGGCGACACCGACTCCGAGTAATGGCAGAAAGGCTACACCAGAGCGGCGGAGGTCAACTCCAGTTAGAGGTAAGGGTGATGGAGGAGGAGATCAGGGGAGAACTCGAAACCCATGGAGCAACATCGATGGCCGGGTAGGACTCGGCAGACAAATTCAAGGTCTAACCAATTGTCAGTGAGTGTGGATTGTGCTGGTGATAAGAAGAAGCTTCTTGGAAATGGATACGGAAAAGTGGTTCGGGCATTGCAACAATCAATGATGGACGATGGTAGAAGAGCGTCTTTTGATGGGGGATTAAGTTTGGATTTGGGCAAAGTTGAACTATTCAAGGCTGCCCAGAAATCCCCAGATGCTAATTCAGTGAACGAGTCTTCCTTGCCTTCTGATCTCAACACATCTGATACGGACAGTGTTTCCTCTGGTAGCACTTCAGGAGCTCAAGATGGCGGCGGTGGTGCTACTAAGGGTCAAGGTGGACCTCGTGGCATTATCGTATCTGCGAGGTTTTGGCAGGAAACTAACAGCCGCCTACGCCGCTTGCAGGATCCGGGTTCACCCTTATCAACAAGCCCTGGCTCGAGAAATGGAGTACCAGCAAAGCTGACTCAGTTAAAAAGGTTCAATAGTGATGGCCTATTATCATCCCCAAGAACTATGGCTTCCCCAACTAGGGAGCGGCTCGTCCTGCATCCCCAAGTAAGCTTTGGGCCTCTGCATCATCATCACCTTCTAGGGGGATGCCTAGTCCATCTCGGGTGAGGAGTGCAGTTGCCTCCTCTATCAATAGCAATTCTAGTAGTGCACCTTCAATTCTTAGTTTCTCTGTTGATCTTCGGAGAGGGAAGATAGGGGAGGATCGAATATTTGATGCACATACATTGAGGCTTTTGTATAATCGATACCTGCAGTGGAGGTTTATTAATGCCAGGGCAGATGCTACCTTAAAGATGCAGAAACTGAATGCAGAGGTATGGTTATGGTTAACAAGTCTTGAAAAACACACCTTAACTTTTATAGTAGTTTTTATTTATCGTAATTGATATGAATATCCCCAGTGGGTCTTATTTTTTTAGTATCATATCGAATGCTTCTGGAATGATTTAGAATTTTAGATTTATATGTTCATTAGTTTATATCATTTTACAATATTTCCTCTAAAAAATTTTAACCAATAATTGACAAACCCGACTTTGTCTCACGAATTTTGCTGGAAAGTAGAATGATTGATTAGGAAATGCAGCTAGTAAAGGGTATTAATGTTTTGAAGAGAATGGCGAATAGCTATACCACTTAGAAAGGACTTTAGAAACCTCAACTTCATGGAAGGATCCTCGGTTACAGACTGCAGATGGACTGCCAGTGCACGGTTTATTCCAATTTCCTGCTACTGGTAGAATCGAGAGGGAAAGGTTTAGACTGTACAGAGGAATTACAAAGGGGAGTTCTATTAATTTTATGCTTCAATGTGAAATGTTCAGTTGGCAATACCTTCAAAGATAGTCGTTTTGTGGTTTTTGTAATGACTTGAGGAGCTAACTAACTACCTTATGCATTCTTGTGACAATAAAACACTTCATTGCTTGTAAGTAGGATCCTGATGAAGCTCTGTATTGAAAATTTGGTCTAGTATGCTTGCTCAATATTCTTGGACATGTTAGAGAAAGGCCATGTGTAGATCGTAAGGGTCTAGCTAATGGTGTATTAAGATGACAAGGAATACAAGCACTCAGTACACAGTGAAGTTGAAGGGATTGCCAGCACAAAATGTAGTTTCAACTTTCACCGGCTTTGACCTTTGAGTTTGGATCGGAGTTGGGTGAGGTATGAGAGGCAATGGTAATTGAGAAAGAAACTCTGGGTCAGAAAAAATTCCATAGCCTGTTTACCTTGAACCAATGTTTGATGACTCTTGGTGGTCCTAATAGTTGTAATCCTATATGTTCTCCTTTGATTCTTTTGTGCCCTTTTCAACTTAGCCTGTGTATATTCACGTTGAAGTATTGTCAAACTGCTATCAATCATCAAGTGATTAAAGAGTATGACTTGTCTTTTTGGTACTCCTCAAAAGGTTTCCTTGGGCTTAATAGAATGATGGGTAGAAATAGTCTGGGCTTACCTTGTGGTACTTGGTGGGTAGCAAAACACAGGTATCATTTTGTTTACCTTGGAATCAGGGCTCTGACGAAGTTGACTAAAGTTGAGCTTTCTTGTCTCTTGATATGCATCAGTGGTTTAATATATGGGAATACCCATTCGTGATGCTTTGTTGTCTTTAGATTATGTTAACACAGTGCTTTGAAGTCTTCATCTTATGAGTTGCTCACTCTTTATCCAAAACTTGTTTTGTGTGCACTTGGGTTTGTAATGGCAATGGCTGTTATGTTTTCTGTACTAAGAATATATCTGAGCGATTTGTCAATAGCGATAGGACTACACATTGTAGGCTAAATGTTTTTGTTTGTGCCAGAAACATTTGTGGAATGCATGGGCTTCAATCTCAGAACTCCGGCATTCAGTCATACTTAAAAGAATCAAGTTGCTATTGTTGAGACAGAAGTTGAAGATAACTGCCATCCTAAAGGGACAGGTAAGATTCAGGGCTTTCATCTTCGAACTAATATTTCTTTAGTAACACATGCGGTTTTTTAAAAGTAGCAAGCACGATAAAATTCAACTGGATACCTCTGCTTCTTTGTTTCTGGTGGAAAAATGCTTGCTAAAATATTGATACCAATAAGGAATGAAAGACTGCTTTCAAGTGGAGAGTAGGGATGTAGTGTTTATATAAATTTACATAGTTATAGTTATTTCCTGGGCTCTTTGCTCACCTTAAAAGACAACTGCCATAATCTTCACAGGAAGTCTTCAGTTTTGAGTAAATTTTTAGTTTCTTCCTCCCTTATCTCTCTACCCCATGTCTCCTCTCCCTTTCCTCTCTTTTTACTTCTCAAAGTCTGTTGTGCTTCTTCATATAGATGCCTCATTTGGAAGAGTGGGCACTTCTAGATAAAGATCACTCCAGTTCTTTGCTTGGAGCAACTGAAGCTTTAAGGGCCAGTACCCTCCGTCTTCCTGTTGAAAAAGCGATAGTATGTGCTACTTATTTCCTTAGATATGCTACACCTATTAAAATAGACCGTCAAACTTTACCTTACTTTTTCCTTAAAAAATTCAGGCTGATGTATCAAATCTGAAGGATGCTGTGGGTTCAGCTGTAGATGTGATGCAGGCAATGGCATCCTCAATATACTCTCTGTTGTCAAAGGTGATTTTCTTTCCTTTCTTCTAAATGGGCTTTTCCAGTGAGTGATGTTTGTTCTTTACATTATCATCTTTGCTGGCTATTTAAAGTAGAGAAACGCAAAAATTTGTGTATATAATTCTTTTTTATTGGCATGTTACCTCAACACCTTGGCACTTGCAGTGGTAAAATCATAAATTGTTTCTCGCAGGTGGAAGAAACTAACTCCTTGGTGGCAGAACTTGTAAAGGTGACCACAAAGGAAAAATTTTTGCTTGAACAATGCAAGGATTTCCTGTCCTCATTAGCAGCCATGCAGGTAATCATTAATCAATCAATCATGCTTAATTAGGTGAAACATTTGTATACTAAGAATCTATGCATCCTTATTTATCTAAATGATTCTGACAGGTTAAGGATTGTAGCTTAAAAACACACGTATTACAACTTTGTCGTGTGCCAACTTCCAGCTGCCTGACAACACGTGTGTAGAACTGATCTTATTTGACTGCTCACTCTCAATGCTAACATTACCCCCAGCCTTTTTATTTTTCATTGGGGTGGAGATGATGACCACACAGAAGAAGGTAATAACAACAACGGAAAATGGAGTCGATAGCTGGTTTTGGCTTTTATTTTATTACATTGGGATATCCCTGCCATGGTATCTACGTCTTGTGTGTAGTTTTATCTTTGTGTCGGAATGTTACAGAAAAAAGGGTGGCTTTTCTCTCACTAGTTAGGTGTATACAGTTTAGTTTGTCATTCCAGGAAAAAGGTAATGTCCATCAGTCTATGTGTATATATAAATACATGTAATCAACTCTTCATTGTTTAGTAGGTATTCTGTGGCCAAGATATTCATTTGAGTGCTGGTACTTTCTCTGCAGCCTTTATTCTGTTATTGCTATCATCATCATCATTATTAAGATAAGATTATAAGTATAACAATCGCAAGCATCATTTTCCCATATATTTAAGCAAGTTTGTGCTTACTGTCATATTTCTAGCTGCTGGAGCTGGACAAATGGATAATTGATGGGATGTTGGTTTACAATCAAGTGAAAAAATGAAACATGATTGTAGTGACCCATAATTTAGCAGCACTGTCCTGTTTCTTGTTCTTAACAACACCCTGCTCTGGCGGTGTAAGAGGGCAATTTTGTTTCTTTTATTTTTGACAAAGGCTTATTCGTTGTAGAGAGTGAACAAGGGAATGAGAGGAACAAGGCACGAAGTATGATTTTGTCATAATCACAAAAAAGATGTGGATTTACATTTTGGGCTATGCTTTACATTGCAGTTTCCTGTTGAGATTCGGTCAGAACCATTAAAATCCCAAGCAGAACATGTTTGAACAAACGTACAGCATCTGAGATCATGTTGTCTAGTTTTTTAGCATTTGAATATATGTCGTTTTGTGAAGTCACGGATTTGAGTCTCTGTTTATATAGTAATGGACGTGTGCGTATGTACTATATTAATTCCGGCGAGACAGAGGGCACAGTGCTCTGCTCAGGCGTCATGGTCACGGACAACGTATTGTTATATTAAGTAGTAATGGGCCTCCTTAGTGGATACTTAAATATGGGTCAAATCAGTGACCTGTGTGCCATGGACCACTGACAATTTTAAGTATCGTCTGCCCCAATATATCATCAATACACGAACATGAAACTTTTTTTTTTTTTAGTGGACAGGAACATGAAACATTAAATACATTACCCGAATAGGGTATTTTATCTTGCATGAATAAAGAGCATGTTGAAATTTTTTAAAAGAAATTCTTATACTTAGTATAACGAATTAAAGGGAAACCTTCATCAAATAATAATAATAAAAATATTCCTTGTGCATGTTTATTTTTTTACAAAATCTCAAACAGAAGAGGCAACCATGTTTCTTTTCACATAATGAAAATGACATTCACTGATCTAAAATATAAGTTATTTTCAAATACCTCATTGGAATTAAGAAAGAATAGTTAATTCATTACATGTCTTAGAAAAATTATATTTTCCACCACTTAAATGGGTTTTAAAGGAGAAAAAGAATGCGAGTTACATTTAAGTATTAATTATAAAAGTAAAATTGATAAATAAACATTAATTACTCTTTTTTTTTTTTTTTTTTTAAAAAAAAAGTAAGAAACTGAATGAATCCCATTAATAGTCAATAAAAGAAAACAAGGTTACAAAACTGAAAAAGACTAGAGCATGTTTGGGTTTGCATTCAAAAAGTATGTTCACGATCAAGAGAAAACTCTTATCACATACTTCGTACACCATAAATCACGTTGGAAAAGTAACTTCTACTTCTATGCTAATCCAAACAAGCACTAAGAGTCCTTCATCAACATCCACCTTGCCCATGAGATGAAGGTTGATCAAGGATACAAAAATGAATCTCAGTGTGGGAGAGTTTTGCTAAAAAGTCTGCTTACAAAAGATCCATCCTAAGAGTATGAGTTAGAAGGACCTACCAATCTCGATGAACCCTATCCCTATCTTCGTCAATGACACCTTTAAATGGATGATCAAAAGCACATACTCTTGAGATCAAATTAATAGCATCTTTACAATCAGTGTATAAAACTGTCCTACTATATCTCTTAGACCAACATAAATTACTGGGCGAGTATATGGATATATATTTGTTTAAAAGGTGACTTATATTTTGAATAGGTGAGTATACATATGATTTTTTACTTTCTGTGGGAAAAATGAAACTTTGAGCCCAATGTTTCACCTTAATTTGCAAATTGGTCTCTTTGTTTTAATTGGTATTGTTATGGTTCCTCTAGCTTGACAATTTCAAATAAATGATCCCCATGGTTTACTGTAAATCACAAAATAAATAAATAAATAATCAAAAGCAAATTCAAAAGAAGCAACAAACTCAATAATTAGAAATAGCTAACAACATAATCAAAATGAAATATTAGCAGAAAAATATATGAAGAGTAGTTTGAAGGCTTGGTGGTAGTGATGATGGGTGAACATGAACATGAAGATGCCCCTTGGAGGAAGTTAAAGGTCAGGGGACATTTTGTGTGTTGTGCTGTGTTTCTAGTTCCTACGTTATCCATACCTCATCCATCCAACATCCAACTTATTAATTAAATATCTCAAGTTTGAACTCTGGGACTGCAACACTATTTGATGGTAGAACTTTCTTTCCGCCCTTGTAGTCCTATCCGACTTGATCTGAATTAGTCTAGACCTTGATAAATCTTTCAAGTTAAAAGGAGGTAGGTAGGTCCAGGATACCAGATACTTATACAAAATAAGAAAGACAAGATGATGTCATGCCTCAATTCCTCCATTAGAATTAGAATTAATGTCTCTTTCCTACTTTACATTTCACAATATTCTCTTCATTTTCACCCTTTCATTTTACCCTCATGCATTCACACTCAGGTAGATCAATGTTTCCATAATAATAATAATAATAATAGGCATTAAACATCAACAACATCCCACTTTTATTAAGCACTAACGGATGTTTGAATAATTCTCTCTTTATATTTATTTTGATGATATTACAATCAAGATGACAGCAAAATTTGATGGCATAGCTTAAGATTTGAAGTGTCTTGATCTTGGCCAAACCAAAGTTAGAAATTTAAAGGGAAAAAGATTTATACAATTTCATAATTGATCTCTTCTTCTCTAGAAGAAAAGCCTGAGGAGCTTCCTATCAGCACCGCCACACTGCTCATCGCTACTTCCTAACGACGACGTTTCAGATCCCTCTGACGGTGTCCCCACTCTCCCTTCATAAATCCTTCCGCCGCCACCGTCAACCACCACTCTCTCTCCGGCGAACCTGATCCCCGCAAGCTGTACTGATCATGATCACGTTCTTGGACATTCATATTCTTCAAGGCCAAGTCGTAACTAGGGACCTTTCTCTTTAGGTTCCTTGGTCCCGATCCCACCATCATATTGTCTCGCTGCCTAGAAAAATCTAGAATAGGTCCAAAGCCGTCGTCCTGCGCCGCAGTTGGTACGGAGGTTCTGCCGGAGACGTCGGGGAGTGGAGTCAAAGCGTCACCGCAGAGCACTCTCTGTACTCCTAATTGACAAAGATGCCAATTGCCGGCCCAGAGCAGGCCCACTGCACCGTTCACCGGATTTATGGTACGTCCCACTCCTTCGTACAAAAGCGATCGGAACAAAGCTGCCACATCCACAAAGACAACTTAGGAAACTGATCGAACTCTCTGTATATCTTCTAGTTTTATACTGTTGTAGAGATTAAAGAGGTTGAATAAGTTAGTTAATTATATATGTCGTGTATAATTTGATTGCGAATCAGTATATAAGCAGACAGTTTGGTATTTAAAAAAAAAAAAAAATACTTTAAATAATTTATTTAGTCTCCCCAGCGGATGTGAAAAAAGTCAACGGGTCTTAGTATCAAACCTATTGTACTCGTATTAATGATGTTTGTGTGTGTGATACAAAGAGATCTAGAGAAAGAGAGGGGGAAGAGGAAGGTGGCATATGAATGGTAGATATACCGGATCTCTGGTGGGCAGGTACGGCGGAGATGGAGGACATGAAAGCGGCACGGCCGAAGAATTTGGCGACGAAGACGGTGGCGTGAGCTTGAGCTTGTGGGCTTTCTATGCCCACAAGGCAATCTCGGAGCATGCAGTCATCACTGCAACCTTTTCTAAGCACACGACAACCGTTGCAGCTCATCCCTCTCTCTCTCTCTCTCTATATATATATATTCTTCTTCTTCTTCCTGGTGTATATATGTTCCTTACCTTAAAATCTTATACTCTCACAATCCAGAGTGGGATGGTAATGATAAACGTAAAGAAGACAGAAAGATATGATGAAGGTTGGGGATGATGAAGCATGCATGTAATGAAATGCTAATGGGAATAATGGGTTATATAGAGGGAAGAACCTTCATCATCATTCATTCATATATAATAATATATATATTTTTATAAAAGCCACCGCATGAATTGTTAATATATTATATATAAGGACTATGGTTAATTGATGTCATAATGTGGTTAAGTTTAGTGATTAGTGAGTAATGTGTAATTAATTAATTAATTAATGGGGGTGGGGATATTGTTGGTTTCTTCCAAAGAAACTGGTGGCGACAACAGCGGCTCAGGTTCTCCGCAAATGTTGGGATTCCTCCACCGTTTTGGATTCTCCGTCCTTCCTGTTTTCCAACATCACATTTCCAATCCTACAAAGTACACAAACACTATTTATTACATCAACATATATTTGGTCTAACGATGTAAGGCTACACTAAATCTCTTTGACTTTGTTTGGTACGAGGCACTAGGGATGGATAAGGATTGAGATTAGCTTAAGGATTATGCTAGTTGTATTGTTTGGTATGAGAGACCGAAGATAACTTAAGATTGAAAGTATCATGAAGATTGGATTGTTGTAAAGCCGGCCACTTCCCCTAGTATTGCATTTGCAATCTTGAGATTGCAAATTTAAGAGACAAAGATATCCTTGTTTATGATATTTTCTGGACAAAAATACCCTCAATCAATTTGAAACTTAAATCAATGTCATTCTGCACATCACATTCCATAGTTCCATTGAACATTTATCTGTAACTCCAATTCTTTCACATACCAAGTTCATGGAAGAAACATATTCAAAGCTCCAAAACAGTGATAGCTTATGCTTCTCTGCCCAATGGCCTTCCATGCAGGGTTTTTACTCATCTACCTGTAAGAAAGGCAAATTTAGAGCACAAACAAACAAAAAAGAAAAAAAAATCGTAACAGACAATTATTGAGCAAGACTATAAAATAATGAAATATTAAGGAGGGATTACCCGAGAGAAAAAGACCCAGACGCAGAGGACTTTGATGTAAACAAATGCAAACCTAATTGGTGTGAGAAACCGATGCTCGAGCCACTTTTACACGATCTTTTCTCTTTTCTCCGAAGATATATTTGACAAGTTATTGATGAATGGCTATGTATCAATCTGGTCGCAGCTTGTGCTCGTCGTCGTCTCTGAAGAAGAATCATCAAAGGTCGAACATGGTGAGGCAGTAGATCATGAAGGCGGAGGCTGCATCTAAGTTTGGGATTTAGGATAGGGGTATTTGGGTCTTTTCATTTAATCCCAATCCAAATCTATCGAAATTCAGTGCTGCTGAGTACCAAATAGGGCTTTTGAGTCTTGACTTTGACTCTCAGGAGAAATACTTGTGTTGGAAGGGGTTTTTCGAAATTGTAGTAAGTTACTTGGATACCTAGTAATACGATATAGAAACTTGTAAGACGATGTTTGTTGTTGTAGATGCAAATATAGGAATTGTTAGACTAATGTCTTTGAGTGAATGCAATTCATCTTCAGCAAGATAACTCTTGTTCAACCATACTTATATATGTGCAACATGCCTTTAGTTATATGTAAATGTCTTTCAGTTTGCACATGATACTTGTTTAGTATGAGTTGTATCTGATTAAGGACATGGGTCCTTAGATATCTTTAGAATATAAATTTTATAAGTGATAAATTTTTTTAGCAACCTTCCCATTTTTTTTAATATGGAAAGAAAAATATAAAGATAGAGAAAGGGAGGGTTGGTTGGTGGGTTGATGGATGGATGAGGATGATAAGAAAGGCATAGAAGTTACAGCCAGAAGAAGAATCCAAGTGGAGTGTCTGTCCAAAATTAATGGACTACACATTTACATTCATATAATATTTAATCAAATTCAACCAAGAGAGAGAAATCAAAAAATACATCCTCTGGTCTTTTCGATCCCCAACTCTTGTGAACTATTGTGAATGGAAAACATCTCATGGCCAGCCCTTTACAGCTTTGTGCGCTGACCCGGGCGAGGATTAGTCTCATGGCTACCATGCATTTTGTGGAGATACCCGCCGAGTAAAAAAAAAAAAAAAAAAAAAAAAAAAAAAAAAAAACATCCTCCGGGTCTTTATTATAAAGAACTAACTAATAAGTGTTTTTAATCCTTTTTCTAAAGCATTTGCAAGTTTCCAAGGTGCATTTAATTTATTTTTTCATGTCTGCCCATATTTAATAAGGATAGTGGGAAAGGGTATTAATTTATACTACTCTAGTCCTAGTGAAAGTGAACTTGTAAATAGGACCAGAGTGATATGATATTTGAGTTTATGGTATTTAGTAAGAATAATATTAAAAATCACTTGAAATTTAGGACAAACTTTAATCCTTTTAACTAATTTTATTGGTCTGTGATAATTGAAGTTGGTACTTTCTAATAGAATAAGAGGGAGTAGTGGTTAGAGGATATTATATATATATATATATATATATATATATATATATGTATGTATATGTATATGTATGTATTCATTCCACAAAAAAAGTAAAGTGTTTGTGGAGAATGGGATTCCATTTAGGTTAAACTTTTAGAGCTCAAAGTTTGGCTTCATTCAATCCCACTCAATGTGGTTAAAGTTCAACCCTCCGCCCATTTGCCGTTATTTTATTTTTATTTTTGTTTAAATTATTTAGTCAATACTCAATACTCACTTCCCACTTAGCCTCATGCTTACCCCACATTATTATTTAATATTTTTTTACACAACCAATGCATCTGAATCTTCCAAAGTAATATTTTTAAAATATGAGAGAATAATATAGAATATAGAGGATTCACTTATTCATTTTTTGTCTTCATTTGTATCTTGTTTTAAAAAAAAATTATTTCTACACATTCTTAATTATAAATTTATTAAAAAAATCCGGCCTTACGTAGTTTACTAGTGAAAAAAAAAAAAAGCACTATTATCGGCGTCACATACTTTTCCAAATTATAAATTGCTTCTGTCCCTTCAATGCATCAGGAAGACAAATACGATTTGGAACTCGGAATTGGGCATTTAATTATTGTTATTATTTTTTAATACACGCATATTTACATATACGTTAAACATACCTCAATTAACTTCTCCCTTTTAGCCTTTTCTTTTCAGATAAAATTATTATAATTCTCAGGGAAGGAATCTATCCCTGAATCTAATAATTATTAAATAAAGTTTCACTAATAACAAATAAGCAGGATAATGTTGCCATTTCCTATACTATAACTTATAATTGTATGATGCATGCTTTCTTGTTATAAGATTTTTTATGTAGTATATACCTCTATTATATATATCTCATAGTGGTAGGCTTCTTAAATGAACGAAATTTTTTCAAAATTATTTTTTCTTTGAATGTTCAATTACATTAAAAAACAAGTACATACATATGCACTTTTTTTTTGGGTCTAAGTATGGATATCCTTTTATTAGAGGCACTGTCAAACACTATATATATACTTTTAAGTTGACGTGAGTATATTTTTTCTTGATCAAGTCCGAAGAATTAAGAGGCTTTAGGAAAATTTCTCAGCACTCTCTCGCGAATTACAGTTGTAATAGGTTTATGTGATTCATAAAAAAAGTCATGAGACACGCGAGGTGCTCGACTCTCTCTCTCTTGACCGCTAACCATTAGGGTTTCTCTCTCACCGACGGAGTCCACGCCGCTATCGAGCACCATCCCAAATCACAGCCGTGTTAAAGAAGCGGATCGAAGCCTAAAGAGCCAGAAGAAGGTAGCACCAGAGAAAGTTGGAGCCGTGACTCGTCAAAATAGAGACCCACAACTACAAGCCTCTATCTTCAACGGCGCCGTCCTTCTCTATTCTTCATCTTCACTGTCACTCCAGCTGTGATGTCACTCTGATTTTTGTGTACGATTGTGGTAATCTCTCACCTCTAGTGCGAGCTTTTCCTCTCCCTCTCCAGATCTTTCTTGAGGTGGTGGGAGATTTCTTCCTCATCGTGTAAGCTGTTGTTATGGCATCTTCCTCCCCGATAGTCTCTGTTGGCAAAGGGGACGTCCGACTTTTCCTTTTCCTTTGTGTGTGTGTGTGTGTGTGTGACGGAGACGTCCGACTTTTCCTCTCTGTGTGTGTGTGTGTGTGTGTGTGTGTGTGTGTGTGTGTCTGTCTGTCTGTCTGTCTGTTGGCAAGGGTTTTGTCGATGGTCGATACTTCTATATGGTCGGTGTGTGTGTCTATTGGCAAGGGTTTTGTCGATGGTCGATACTTCTATATGGTCGGTGCTGCTATATGCTTTACGTCTCAGAGGACCATTGTTAGGTTTGTTCGATGGTGGAGAATCCAAAATGCTAGTGTCAGTCATAATTTATTCAGTGGATAGTCGACGTCACCAGATTTGTTTGATTGGAGGAGTAGAAGTATTCTTTAGGATGTCATTTGTCTTCTTTCTTCTGAAGTTGAGTTTTCTCTGTTTCTTACCCCAAATCAGGACAATTGTGTAGCTGCTCAATTTGTAGATTATGCTTATATAGGCGAGTGCCCTATACTGTGGGTTTTACACATAACACTTTCTTTCATGTCACTTCTAACTTTTGATGTCTAGAAAACTAGTGTAGTTACTGATGCCACTTTTATTCTCGCCTCTTTAATGGTGATTAGTTTTTATTACATTTGGTTTATTTTGCTTTATTTGTCAATGTTCTCGTTCTGGTTTGTTTTTCCTTCGGTGTAATAGTTATGCTCAGTATTAATATATGTACCTTTTGAGAGGGGAAAAAAAATTACAACAGTAATAAATCCTTTATATTGAGACATTGACGTTAGACTTCATGTTTGTGCTCAACAATAATCTGAATTTCTTTTGATGATGAAAACAATGTGTGGGAGGGTAATTCAATGGCAGTAACAACCACGTATACTTTATTGAACCCTCTTGAAGTAATTTTTTTAATTTTTTATTTTAAAAAGTCTAACATTGTTAACAACTATCAACTGATTGCATTGCTGATTATTTTAATTTTTTATTTTAAAATTGACAAAATTACATATTTATTCCTTTGACTTTATACATGTATTTTGATACCTTAATTTTGTAGCGTCCTTTTTAGTCTTCCAATCTTAACAAAAAATGCCGGCACTTAAAATTTAAATGATGACAAAACATCCTCAACTGTGAGTTTTTGTCAAAATTTAAGCAGAGCTGATGCGGCCAAAAGACAAGTCATCATGACCTTGATTTAATTATTCCCAGATTAATTAGTCACCCCACAATTCACTTAGTGCTTTTCAGCCCTTCTGGACGTTCATTTTAAAGCATGTTTATTTGTGGATTTACAGTGAGCGATTTTGTTTATTTTCATATAAGCTACATATTAAATCTGGTGTTAAAAGATCTAATTTAAATTAGAAAACTAAGAATTTACTATTAAATTATTTTTTTAATTAATATAGTGAGTGTATTAAAGTCAATTTGATTTATGTGAAGGCGCAAAAATACACATGAACTTCTATCAAAAGTTTATCCATCAACATATCATTTCGAAGGTATAATAAAAACTATGAACATTCAAAATGTGATAAAAAATGTTAGCACCATTAAATTTGACATAATATCATTACTTTTTGTAATGGAACCCACACTCTTTTTGTACATGCATATATAACATGTTATTAGGTCAAATTTAACGGGACATTTTTGCTCTAATTTTGAATATCCATGGGTATTTTTGCACCTTCAAAATATATATGGTCTTGGATGCACTTTTGATAAAAATTTATGGGCATTTTTCCTCCTTAACACATTCAATTTTATAAATTAATCATAATTTTTGGACTCTTGTAACTTGTTTTTTCAAATTGATTAAAATGTAATTTTGGGCGAATTGCCTAGCTGTTGTCATTGCTGTGAATCAGAAATGTGAATTTCTTCTGTGCGTATACTAAATTGGAAAAAATAATACTACCTCAGTCCCTAAATATAGGATAGAGTTTATAGTGCAAATGCCACTACAAACTATGTCCGATATTTATGATGACGATATCAAATAATCTACCGGTGGCTAGACTAACTAATAATAATTCAGAATTTAATTGGCTTGATTTCTTGCTAAATAATTATCCCTACGTTTTCTCTTCACCCAATGATCCCCAAAACAGATTCCTATCATAAATCAAACCAGTCTCATGCCAGATCCACAATGTTAATTGTACACTCTTGTGTTAAAGATGAGTGATCTTTTTATATAGCAAAAATACTCACTTTCTTGTTATAAATCAATAGTTCATTTGAATCCAAATACAAGCCCTACAATAGATTGAATCCTTAATCCTGTGCTCCCACATTCACTCCAACAAGGTGGGTTCTAAATACCTTTACCCTGTTGCAAGAAATTTTTTAATATTTAATTCAAACATTTTCAAGGAGGCCAAGATTATAAATCCTAATCTTATTTGTTATTGCCTCCCTTAATGTAGAGCTAGTATTCTAATTTTCATATAACAATAAATTAGTTAAGTTAGTTTTTTTAATAAAAAAATAAATAAATGGGGGTTGGTTTTCCTAAAACCCCCTATTTAATTATAAGCACTAGATCAACTACCCTTTGATGGAAACCTTTGGGAGGCAAAAATTAAGGTGTTATATTTAGAACCAAAATAAACCATTTTTCTAACTCTTATATTAGGGATCCAAGAAGATTCCCTCACATTATCTAGACTTGACGGGGAACAAAAGTTTGAGTTGCAACTAGTATGAATCGAATGAAGGGTTAAGGTGCAAATTTGTTGCGGAAGTTTTTGATGAGGAACAATGTTATCCTTAAAGTTTTTATAAGTTGGTGTCACCTCGAAGTTTCAAAATATTGCAATATTGCCCTATACCGTGAAAAAAAACTAACGTTAACCATTTAAAAAAATTGATGTTAACTATTAACTTTTTAACGATAAAGGACAACATTGCTCCATTTTAACACTTCTGACGGGACAACATTGAATTAAAAAAAATTCTAGGATAACATCACTTCTCAGCAAAAATTTCTAGAGCAGATCTACACCTTAACTCTATTTTCATCCTCAACAGTTCTGCTATTACAAACTTTGAAAAAAAAACCTTGGTTTTTATACTCAATCCATAGACAAAAACACCAATGTTGGTCACTAATGCTGGGAAAAAAAACAAGAAGACATCAAAATGAATTCAAGTCACTCTGAAGAAACTGAGTGCCTCCTGTTTCTAGAAGGTGTAGATCTGGCTTCCTCTGGTACAGTAAAACCATTACTCTCAGAAGAATCTGAGCTGCTAATATTTTCTCCCACACCCATTTTACTAGCTCACAGCTTTATAAAGGACCTTTTTGACTTGAACAAACCTTTCACCTTGCTCATATCACAACCTTGTCTTTGTTGTTTAAACTCAAAGATGCAATTTCCTTCCTTAATGCCTTCAATTCCTCAGCTGTTGCAGCAGCATCTGAGTCATCTTCTGTTTTATGTTTTAGATACTTCTTGGTCCCTTTAAGCATTTCAGGAGTACTTGTGCCTGAAGTTGCAGAACTCCTTAGCTGCTCATAATAAAGAACCTGCATAACTACACGCATTGGTAGTCTTTCATTTTGCACTAGGTGTGTGTAGGCATCTATTGATAGCTTCTTGCAATCCATCAGCTTGCATATCCTATTTCTCTCTCCTTTGCTGATTCCTGGGTGCTCCTGTTTCCAAATGCATTAAGAATTAGTATAAAGTTCAGTTTCTGGTTGGCCTAAAAATCAGTTTCTAATCCTCCTATGGTTTGTTCTGCTACCACTTGATCTCATTCAGTGTAACATTTTTTGTCCAAATCTTGACATAACCAGAAATAAACATGTGACCATAAACAATGAATAGTTTTATTGTTGAAATGCCTGCACTTGTTGATATGCTCTACAAGGGGTAAATTACAATCCCTTGAGCAGACATTTTATAGGATTTTGATGTCATAAAACATAACAACATATGAAAGAATAGATTCTGTTATATGATGTATTATAATAGTCTGGGTACAAATTTTAAAAGAGAAAATCACACCAAGGTCTCATTTAATGAAAATAATATCTGAAAAGTCCCATTTGTCATTGACAAGTGAAAGAGCTACCATTGATAAATTATAAGACTTTCTCGATATTATTTTCCTTAATTGAAACCTTAGTATGATTTTCCCATTTAATAAACATTACCTCTTGTCCTAAACATGAGACCTAAACAAAAGTCCCCCCCCCCCCCCCCGGGGTTTTAAAGGATTGTTTAGGGAAACCAACACACATTTATTATAAATAATTTACTTAGCCAATTTCCTTAATATTCACAATTAGTTATCTAACTCTTATATTAAGGACTGGAGAGAGCACATCATTTAAAGAACAATTACCTTAAGATACATGTCAATGACCCTGCAAAGTCCATCATGAGTAGGACGAGGTATGCCAGAAACCAATTCAGCAAGATCAACAAACTTTGACAAAGCCAAATTAGGATCTTTTGAAATCTCAGCAAGATATACATCAACAAGTTTTGCAACCGTCAACTTTGAAGCATCTGATAAAATCCCTGGCCTAGTTATCTCCTCGAGTCCACTGCTTCAATCCGATTCAATCTCAGCATTTTGATCCTGCATTAAAAATTCTTTTACAATTTTCTGTACTACATTAACACAATACATGGTAGCTTCCCCATTATGTGCTTGTACGAAAATATCTTTAACAGAAGCCTCCTCAAATTGCCTCCCAATTCTCCTTGCCAACTCTTGTTTAGTCATATCTACTAAATCTAGAAAAATGGCAGCCTTCAATAACTTGAGTAAGAAGCTACAAGAAACACTTCCTTTTTCTCAGCAGGCAATAGCCACACGATCGTTTCAGCGATTAACGGATGCTTTGACACATCCCAGTTAGGTAGTCTTCTGTTGGCATTAGCTTTCAAAGCTTCTCCAATTACTTCACTAGATACGACTTTCTTGTTTATTATATTGCTCATTATAGACTTGTATAAATCAACTTCCCTCACATAAATCTTCAACCCGCCCGTCTTTTGGCACGCGATGAATTCTACTACTAGCTTCAGTCTGATTTGGATCAATACCATTTTCCTGAGGAAGTTTCATTCTGTTACATGAGTAGGACCAATCAACTTTGGACACATCAGCACCTTACTTGATATAGATTCAATGCAATGACTCACAATCTTGTAACAACATAGGATTTGAAGTTGCCTAAAGAACAATGATAGAATCCTTCCAACTATGAAAGATGATAGAACAAAGGAAGACATCAATCTTGTAAATGAGGTTTCCTTTCTCAGTAGTCTCATGCATTTCAAGGTATTCTGCTGCGCATCGAGCCTGGATTACATTGTAAGCATTGAGAGTAACTGTCATGCCATAGCAAAACTTGGCACATATCTCAAAGGCAAAAGCACTTCCAGGGATTTCAGAAATTTGAACTTCATCTTCAGTTTCTAAGTTATTGGTGGTGATCAACTTCTGTAATTGAGCACTCTTTGAAAGAAGAGGAAACTGTGCAGAAGGGTTTCAGTGTATTAGTATAAACATGATGAAATAATATGGATTTAGCCAGACTGATATGTTGGTTTATAATAAGATAACCCAACTTTAATTTCCCCAAACTCAACAGTATGTTTGAAAATACTGATTGGGACACCAAATTTTTGAAGAAAGCAAAGTGCAATTTGAAACCTTATTCTGAATGAAGCTTTAATAAATTGTTCATCTCTGGCTTTGACAATTGCACTAACAGAAGTCAAAGAAATCACTTAAAAATTGGCTAGACTTCGTTATCAGTAGACACCCTATAATATCTGTTCAAAAGGAGCTTATGTGATGCGCAATAGTGATCAAAGAACATGTAATTTGGTGATAAAAACGCAATTTTCCATTTAAACAGGTATGGAAAAGAGAACTAATATTGTGTTTTGCAGTGGATTTTTGGGGCTACAGAACAAGATACCACTTAAAAATTTTGGCTTGACTTATTATTTTAGAGACTGGAAAAATTGGATTCTGAGATATACCTTGCGTAAATAAAACTTTATATCACCTACAGTGACAATGATATCTGATACCAAATCACTTGCCACAAACCTGCACAAGAAATGTATTCTGGTAAGAAGTCTACTTTTGGTGTACATAAAAATAAAAATCAGAACTTGAAGAGGAAGAATCTTCAAGTTATTTGTCTTTGTCAAATAGCAAGTAGTTGAGTAGTTAAAGCATTGTTCTTTTTCTTCTATTCTCAAAAATGTATAATTCAACACCAAAACAGAACAGCTTATACACTTTAATTCTATCAGCTTATAAAATTTATTTTTAGCAGCTGCTAAAATAAAAGGGAGAAAAAGTGAGCGAAAAACAATGGTGAGATGATTATGACTTAGTTCAGATGCCAAATTCCAAGGCAACATCCTTGTTTCTTAGGTTTATATTAAAACACTTTACAGAGGCCTCAGAAACAAGAATACTCATGTTAAAGCATGAATACTTTCATAAATCCACTTTTCCAAAAAAATTAATACTCAATTGCTTGTCAGTTGCAGTTACTTCATGCAAACGATGAATCTAAGTTCACCAAATGATCTAAATAGCAAATACAGAAAGATGTGTTGCATTCACACAAGTAAAGAGTTCAGTCAAGCCCATCCCACAAAATTGTGACTATTAGTAATGGATTACCTGGTAAACAATAATTGTCTTAAAGGATTGATTACAGCTTTGAATAACCATATTAGCATATACAAGAAAAGGTTTATTAATTCTTATTGAACAGAGCATATGAAAGGATTATACAACTCACCTAACATTGTTTCCACCAGTCTGGAAGGTATCTGGCTTGGAACCAAGTTTCATAAACTTCATCTTAAGATCTCTTTAAGTACTCAATTGTTAATTTCTAAATCCAGTAAGTGATGGCGGGACCAAGTCAGTAGAAATAATTTTAATGTCAATTATGAGAGAAAAGAAGGATTTGTAGGAGAGCAATGAATGATAGTTACTAGAGAATCTTGACAACGAACAAAGAAGAAGATGAATCTTTTAAGAGGGATGGTGAAGATGGGATTGTCCATTTTTTATTCAAAGGTTCTCTTGAATGGAAAGGTAACCCTCAGAAGAGATTGTTTCCTTGGTCGGCGGCAAACAGAGACATCAGCAGCCACAAATCTGACTCCACCTCACTTGCCCATATTTTTTATCTTTCACTTTCTAGTTACTTGGTTGATCCATGTTCATAATATCAATGGCAGTGAATGTTGGGTTGAGATCATGATGCTGAGATGGACGTAGTCATACGGAAAAAAAAAATAGTATTCAGACCATCAAATACTTGGTTCAACTAGTAAAGGGTTGTACCAAACTAGAGGTTTCGAGTTTAAGCTTTGGGAATACAGTAGTGTTAAATATTTGGTAGTAGAGCTTTGCCGCCTTTGTGGTCTTACTTGACTTGATCTGGATTTATCTAGACCTCAGATAAATCCTCTAAGTTAAAAGGAGGTAGGGTATGAGTGACACCTATTGAAAAGAAAATAGTAGAAAATCATTTGAGATGGTTTGAACATGTACAAAAAAGACTGATGGAGGTACAAGTGAGAAAGTTATATCAGACAGTATGGAAGTCCTCAAAAAAGATATAAAGGAAGACCGAAAAGAACGCTTAAAGTATAATAGCGTGATCCATATGACCAACCCCATCTAATAGAGTAAAACTTGTTACTCACATTATTGTTGTCACATTTTAGTTACTCACCCGGGTGTCTTTTAGAATAAATTTTTGTTCCCTAATGCAAGTCATTTGGTGGGCTGTTAATGAAGTCCAAACTAATGTTTTTCTGTATTCTTAAATGGGTAAAGGATTTTTTCAGATGGCGAAGATAAGTTATCTCCGTTACCCCCAAAACTATGTCATTTTGGATTGATGAAGGATATTTACGTAATTTTACACCATTCATTAATTCAAAACAACTTAGTTTTTGGTGTGGAGATAACTTATCTCCAATAACGAAGAAATACTTTTCCCTTCTTAAATATATATAAAATTAGGAAAATGTTTTATTCGGGACAAAGTTAATGAGTTAAAGTGTTAAACATGTCTCTTTAGTTACAGTGAAGTGGCAAGAGGTAATTTATACTATGGATTGAGACTACTTTGTTTGTTTGCCTCCTAGGCCTAGCCCCCTTTAAAGCCAATAAAATTCATACCAGCAAGAGGTACAGTGGCTTTAAAGCTTTAAGTTCCAATTCCAAAATCAAAGAAATATTTATAGTTTCACTGTTCAAGTTTGAAAACCACCAAAACGGTAGACAACAAGCATGTTTTGAAGAGCATGAAATAAATGAACAAGATCTTGATTATGCACTTGCTTATATTTTAGTAATGCAAATCTATCAAAGCAACCACCACTTGCAACAGTGTCATACACAAATCTGAGCTGGAATCTCTAGAAATATTTTTCTCTGAGACGACTAGTAACAATTAATATTAGTAATTTGATCCCACATGCTCAACTGATAATATGAGATTATATTATAAATTAGATTTTCTTTCTCTATTTTCTCCCATTTTATCTTTTTCGATCAATCATGCACTTACTTTAAATGTTAATAATTTATCTTAATAAAATGATGAAAGTCGCATCAATTATTATTATGTGTTAAAATAATTTCAGGGACCATGTAAGATATTAGATCTTCCTGGGCTCACTGTTCATACTGAGCTCAAGCCCAAGAAGATCAATAAAAGGCCCAATACTCAGCGTCAGCCCAGTATAATTTAGTAAAGATATTGCTTTATTCTAGATCTTTCCCCAGCCAGGGCTACGCGTTCAACATTATATATTCCCTCTCACCCCCTCACGTTGTGATATTCATCTTCTGATCTTCGTTCCAATTCACGAGTCCGCATCTTACATCTTTCTTCCTATTAACCAGAACATCCCCGGCAACGGCGCCAAAATTTGAGAACTTGACGACAAGGCACATCGAATTTTGGCGCCTTTGTCGGGAAGGTTCTGGTTGTTTAGGATTTCAGTTTCGGTAATGTC
Source organism: Acacia acuminata (assembly GCA_019022655.1). NCBI lineage: Eukaryota > Viridiplantae > Streptophyta > Magnoliopsida > Fabales > Fabaceae > Acacia > Acacia acuminata. The sequence goes on from JAFJYI010000199.1 coordinate 1,295,624, forward strand.
TGGTAGAGACTCCTGATTTTTTTTCTTTTTTGCCTGCGTATTGCTGCTATAAAGAATAAAATACTCACTTGCTAGAAAATTTGTTGTCTTTATTTTGAAAATTGCTAGTTACTACTATTCCGCATTTGTGATGTGACTAGGCGTACTTCTGAGAAAATCTCGACGTGTAATTTTACATTTTAACTTGTATTTATTATTGTTACTACTTTTACTATCATATTAGCTGAGACAACCTCGCTTTATGTTTCTTTGGCCGAATTACGTGAAAATGGTTATCACTTGTCATCCAGCCTTCAATAACTTGACCAAGAAGCTACAAGAAACATTTCCTTTTCTCATCAGGCAATAGCCACATGCTTGTTTCAGCGATTAACCGATGCTTTGACACATCCCAGTTAGGTAGTCTTCTGTTGGTATTAGCTTTCAAAGCTTCTCCAATTACTTCACTAGATGCAACTTTCTCGTTTATTATATTGCTCATTATAGACTTGTATAAATCAACTTCAAGCTCACATAAATCTTCAACCTGCCAGTCTTTTGGCACGCGACGAATTCTACTACTAGCTTCAGTATGGTTTGGATCAATACCATTTTCCTGAGGTAGTTTCATTCTGTTAGATGAGTAGGACCAATCAACTTTGGACACATCAACACACACCTTACTTGATCTAGATTTAATTCAATGACTCACAATCTTGTAACAACAAAGGATTTGAAGTTGTCTGAAGAACAATGATAGAATCCTTCCATCTATGAAAGATGATATAACTAAGGAAGACATCAATCTTGTAAATAAGGTTTCCTTTCTTAGTAGTCTCATGCATTCCAAGGTATTCTGCGGCGCATCGAGCCGGGATTACATTGTAAGCATTGAGAGTAACTGTCATGCCATAGCAAAACTTGGCACATATCTCAAAGGCAAAAGCACTTCCAGGGATTTCAGAAATTTGAACTTCATCTTCAGTTTCTAAGTTATTGGTGGTAATCAACTTCTGTAATTGAGCACTCTTTGAAAGAAGAGGAAGCTCTGTAGAAGGGTTTCAGTGAATTAGTATAGACATGACGAAATAATATGGATTTAGCCAGATTGATATGGTGGTTTATATTTAGATAAGCCAACTTTAATTTCCCCAAACTTAACAGTTTGTTTGAAAATACTGATTGGGACACCAAATTTTTTAAGAAAGAAAAGTGCAATGTGAAACCTTATTCTGAATGAAGCTTAATAAATTGTTCATCTCTGGCTTTGACAATAAAAATTGGCTTGACTTTCTTATTAGTAGACACCCTATGATATCTGTTCAAACGGAGCTTATGTGATTTGTTATAGTGATCAAAGACCATGTAATTTGGTGATAAAAATGCATGTAAAGTTTTTCATTTCAACAGGTTGTAGGAAAAGAGAACTAGTATTGTGTTTTGCAATGGGTTTTTGGGGCTACAAAACAAGATACCACTTGACATTTTTGGCTAGACTTATTATTTTGGAGACTGGAAAAACTGGATTTTGAGATATACCTTGTGTAAATAAATCTTTATATCACCTACAGTGACAATGATATGTGATGTTAAATCACTTGCCACAAGCCTGCACGAGAAATGTATTCTGGTAAGAACTCTACTTTTGGTGTACATAAAAATAAAAATCAGAACTTGAAGAAGAATCTTCAAGTTATTTGTCTTCGTCAAATAGCAAGTAATTGAGTAGTTAAACCATTGTTCTTTTTCTTCTATACTCAAAAATGTATAATTCAACACCAAAACAAAACAGCTTAAGCACTTTATTTTTAGCAGCTGTTTAAATAGAAGGGAGAAAAACAATGGTGAGATGATTATGAATTTGTCAGTTCAGATGCCAAATTCCAAGGCAAACATCCTTGTTTCTTAGGTTTATATTAAAACACTATACAGAGGCCTCAGAAACAAGAATACTAATGTTAAAGCACGAATACCTTCATAAATCCACTTTTCCAAAAAAATGTAATACTCAATTCCTTGTCAGTTGTAGTTACTTCATGCAAACCATGAATCCAAGTTCACCAAATGATCTAAATAACAAATACAGAAAGATGTGTTGCATCCACACAAGTAAAGAGTTCAGTTAAGCCCGTCCCACAAAATTGTGAGTAATAGTAATGGTCTACCTGGTAAACAATAATTGTCTTAAAGGATCAATTACAGCTTTGAATAACCATATTAGCATATACAAGAAAACGTTTATTAATTCTTATTGACCAGAGTATATGAAAGGATTATACGTTTCCATCAGTCTGGAAGGTATCTGGCTTGGAACCAAGTTCATAAACTTCATCTTAAGATCTCTTTAACTACTCAATTGTTAATTGCTAAATCCAGTAAGTGATGGCGGGACCAAGTCACTATAAATAATTTTAATGTCAATTATGAGAGAAAAGAAGGATTTGTAGGAGAGCAATGAATGATAGTTACTAGAGAATCTTGACAGCTAACAAAGCAGAAGATGAATCTTTTAAGAGAGATAGTGAGGATGGGATTGTCCATTTTTTTTATTCAAAGGTTATCTTAAATGGAAAGGTAACCCTCAGAAGAGTTTGTTTCCTTGGTCGGCGGCAAACAGAGACATCAGCAGGCACAAATCTGACTCCACCTCACTTCCCCATATTTTTTTATCTTTCACTTTCTATTACTTGGTTGATCCATGTTCATAACACCAATGGTAGTGAATGTTGGGTTTTAAAGGAACAACAAGAGTGTAAAGTTGGGTAGCACTGATGATGATGTTGAGATGGACGTAGAATCATACAAAAAATATATAAGATTCAGACAACCAAGCACTTGATTCAACTGAGAAGGGATTATACTAGCTTAACTAGAGGTCTTGAGTTTGAGCTCTGAGAATATAGTAGTGTTAAATACTTGGTGGTAGAGCTTTGCCACCTTTGTGGTCTTGCCTGGCTTGATCTAGTTTAATCTAGACTCCCAATAAATCTTCTGAGTTAAAAGGAGAAAGGGGTATAAGTGTCAACTATTGAAAAGAAAATAGTCGAAAATCATTTGAGATGGTTTGAATGTGTACAAAAGAAGACTGTTGGAGGCACAAGTGAGAATGTTATATCATACAGTATGGAGTCCTCAAAAAAGGGATAAAGGAAGATCGAAAAGAACCCTTAATAAAGTCATTGAATGAGGCCTTTTAATTAACAATATACCTAAAGGTTTAGCTATTGATAAAATATAATAGCATTGTGAAATCCATGTAACCAGCCCCATCTTCTAGTAGAGTAAAGCTTGTTACTGATGTTATGTTGTCACTTTTCAGTTCCTCACCCCCGGGTGTCTTAATAGAATATATTTTTGGTCCATAATGCAAGTGATTTCAGAGACCACAGAATACATATATATTTTTTTTATAGAAATCGGGGTGTCTTCCGCCGATGGCAGAGACCAATCCTCTTTCACATCGTAGTCATCCCGAAGGGGCATTAGACCACAGAATATATTAGATCTTCCTCTGTATCAAAAAAAATATATATATTAGATCTTCCTGGGTTAACTGTTTACACTGAGGCCGAGTCCAAGAAGATCAATAAAAGGCCCAATACTTAGCGTCAGCCCAGTGTTTATAGTTACTCCTTTTCTGTCTAATTTTTTTTTTTTTTAAAAAATAACATTTGGGGCTGGGCCAATCGGATTGGCACAATTGTCTAAGTCGTGGGGACTTCATCTTAAAAGGAGGGGGTGTAATAACTGGTAAATGTGAGGGCCTCGTCAAGGCGATCTATAAATATCTTTGTGAAAGCTCTTTGAGCCTGAAGGTATGCCCGACTCGGTAGGTATGGGGTGTCTCCCCCATCAAAACTTTTTTTGTATAAAAAAAAGAAAAAAAAAAACATTTGGAGCTGGGATCTTATATATCCAAAAAAAAAAAAAAAAAAAAAATTGGGGCTGAACGTACTTTAAAAAAAAAGCTCATATGTAATTTTACATTTTAACGTTTGTATTTATTATTGTTACTACTTTTACATTGAAATAACCTCACTTGATGTTTCTTTCGCCGGATTACGTGAAAATGGCTATCACTTATCATCCAGTGATATAATTTTTGTCTCTCGATTTTAATAAGCGTTCAATAATTGAATTTCAATATTTTATATTGAGAGTTGATAGACTAATTAAACGAGCAATAGACTCGATAATCTAAAATTACGTTGTCATAAAACAAGTGTATTCTTATAAATCACTCGGTGTAGGCTTTTAGTGTTTTAAAATTCCTTAATTATACAAGTCAAATCTTCCATGACAACAACATTATAATCATGCGTAAAATTTCTTAATCATATAATTAAGAAAATTGAACAGGAATACATGGAATTTAATTTGTAATGTTGTGTTTTGAAGTAGGAGGAGCTGAACCTCTCAAGCTACTCAAATCACAAATGCAAAGATCATGTCAAATCAATTAGGGAAATTGCGTCTGGATCCCGCTTAAGAGAAAATACGATAAAATGATCATTTGAAATCTTAAAATTATGATGAAGTCCGCAGGACTTCTTTTGTAATATTTTTCATATGTGAAAAGACACAAATGTCTCCATGTGCCTGTATTGACAAGTCCACGAGCTTATTTTGATAAGTCATGTATATATGTTGACAAGTTCATGAGCCTATAAAAGGATATTTGTGTCTTTTCATATATAAAAAATATTACAAAAAAAATTCTCACACAAGTTCACCGCGATTTTTATTCACTGCAATAGGAGCAAAACACCAAATAGGTAAGAACTGGATACAATTATGGGGAACTTCTTCCACTGTATCTATGCAAAAGCAAGAGATGAATGAAAATAGAGACACGAATGTAGGTAATGAACAAGCTCACCACACAACTACATATATGTAAGACTTTCAAACATTGTCGGTTGAATTAATATTCCTCCCGTTCCCTATAGAAAAAGTCCCCCTTTTTTTAATGGATTTGTCTCTTTTTATAAAGTTCTATTTGGCTTTATCTAAATAATAAAATAATAAATGTATACTTACTTATTTTGTCCTCATTCTCTTTATTTACCATATACATTCTTTTTCTTCCTTATTATTATTATTATTATTATTACACTCTCTTTCTCTTTTATTCATTCATAAATGAGAGCATTTTTAGCAAATAAAAGAAAATTATACTCTATTTATTACATATTTATTACTTTTAAATATTTTTTAGAATCTCGCAATTTAGTCCAAATGACGTTATATATAGAGATGGAGGAAGTAATATATGCATATATATCATGGCAGATGTAGAATGTGAACTCCTAGCTTTGAATAAAATATAAGATGGAATGTATTATTTATGACTTCATGAATATATAATTTTTTTATAGATGTCAAATTGATGTATAGAAAAATGACCTGGGTTTTATATGTCACGTTAATTCTGATTCAAAGCTACCGTATGTACATATGATGCCATTACTGTTCGTTTTTGTTAATGCCAATTGTTGAGTTGATTCTATATGTATACCTCTTGTTATGAATGCATTAGGAGAACAAAACATAATTAAATTATGGGGTTTTTAAACTTCTCATGTTGCATGAGAAGAAGAAGATTCCTACACACACATGAAATGGTGGGACTCATATATATAATGCTAATTATACATATATGTGGGTTCGACCATTTTACACTACTAGAAAATGTCATTTTTGCGACGGAATTTGCGAGGGAAAAAAATTCCGTCGCAAATTTCGGCTATTTTGCGAGGGAACTCATTTCCTCGCAAAAATATCGTTTTGCAAGGGAAAAAATGTTCCCTCGCAAAATGGCCATTTTTTGCGAGGGAAATTTCTTTCCCTTGCAAAATTTCTTTTGGGGAAATTGGGGGGAAATATCCCGCCAATTCCCCCATTTTTTGCGAGCTACTAACGGGAAACATAGATCCTCGCAAAATCGGAGGAAATTGGCGGGATATTTCCCCCCAATTTCCCCAAATTTTGCGAGGGAATGAAATTTCCCTCGCAAAATGATGACTTTTGCGAGGGAAATAATTTCCCTCGCAAAATGCCCACTTTTTGCGAGGGCAATTATTTCCCTCGCAATTTTTTTTTTTTTTTTTAAATATCTCTACATAGTAAAGCCAAACAATTAAACCAAAAAATTCAACTCTTTCACTCATTTCCGCCTGTTCGACTCAAGTAGCATATTAATTAAAGTCGGGACAATTTTCTTCTAAACAATAGTATTTTGAAATATATTTATAAACATTTGTCGATAATTAATATATTTATTATTTTTATATATTTTCTTTTTTACCATTGAATCAAATAAATATAATGAATCGCAGATGACATATTTTTTAAAGATGTAAATTAATAAAAACCTTCATAAGAAATATATCAAAAATTTTGAAATCACATGATTAAAATTATTTAAATAAGCGAATAATTATTGCTACCGAAATCACGATCCATAGCTTTGCACACTACGTCTCCGCTAATTAACACCACATCATGAGGAATTAGAGTGTGCACACGACAACATGAAGAGGCCAACTGCAAAATAAATAAATAAAAATATGTGTGTGTATATATATATGCAAATTTAAATTAAGGGTAATACTATCTTTTGGACCCTCAAAATTAAAATTTACTTATATAAAAAGACAAATAAATAAGGAATTATCTTAGTTAATTTATTTGGAATTTGAATCCCTATATTATCTCTAACTACATCTCATATATTTGTTTTAGGAAATAAATTTATATATATATATACCCAAATTTAAATTAAGGGTAATACTATCTTTCGGTTCTTCAAAATTAAAATTTACTTATATAAGAAGACAAATAAATAAGGAATTATCTTAGTTAATTCATTTGGGATTTGAATCCCTATATTATCTCTAACTACACCTCATATATTTGTTTTAGGAAATAAATTCATATATATATATATATATATATCCAAATTTAAATTAAGGGTAATACTATTTTTTGGTCCTTCAAAATTAAAATTTACTTATATAAGAAGACAAATAAATAAGGAATTATCTTAGCTAATTTATTTGGAATTTAAATCCATGTATTATCTCTAACTATAAATAAGGAATTATCTTAGCTAATTTGTTTGGAATTTGAATCCCTATATTATCTCTAACTACATCTCATATATTTGATAGGAAATAAATTTTGAAAATTAAAACATGAAAAAACATGATCCCTAGCCGTGTGCGCACCACGTCTACTAACATGACATAAGGGGGAATTAGGATGTGCACACGACAACATGAAGAAGCCAACTTCCAAAATATATATATATATATATATATATATATATATCCAATTTTAAATTAAGGGTAAAACAATCTTTTGGTCCTTCAAAATTAAAATTTATTTATATAAGAAGACAGATAAATAAGGAATTATCTTAGTTAATTTATTTGGAATTTGAATCCCAGTATTATCTCTAGCTACATCTCATATATTTGTTTTAGGAATTACATTTTGACTAAATAAATTTTGAAGATTAAAATATAAAAAAACAGTAAATTCAAATGTGTTTTGGAGATAAAAACATGAAAAACAAGTAAATTCAATTGCGGTTATTGATGAAAACAATATTTAGTTATTATTGAGGAAAAAAAAGATTGATAAAATATTTTGTAACTACCTTACTCATTATCTCTCTTTTATAACCCCTTGCTTTTTTTTTTTTTTTTTTTTAATAGCGTTTTGAGCTTATTATTTTGATAGAGATATTTACTGCTATACTTTTGTTTGAGAGAGATATTTTTTGTTTGGCGCCATGGGATAGGCGACCAATTCAATTAAGGTCGCCTATTTTTGAATTTAGGTGATCGAATTAAATTGGTCGCTTATTTTTGAATTTAGGCGACTGAATTTAATTCAGATCGCCCAAATTGAAATTTCTTTTGCTTTGTAAAATTTATTTCTTTGGCACCGTATGTTTTTTTTTTTAAATTTTTTTTAATATTAGCGACCTGAATGAAAATTAGGTCACCGAGTTCTACATTTTAGGTGACCCGAATGGCTTTCGATCGCCCAAATTAAAATATTGGCGACTGAATTTCGTTCGGTCGCTAATATTCCTCTATTAGTCCCAATAGAAAGCTCACACTCCTCCTCTCACCCGATAGAAATCCCCTCCCTCTCTGTCACGCCTTCACTCTCATTCTTGCCCTAACTCCTCCTCTCACCCGATAGAAATCCCCTCCCTCTCTGTCACGCCTTCACTCTCATTCTCGTCCTAAAACCCTCGCTTACTTGCCGTCAGTCTTGCTCAGGCGCCGCTGGTCTCACTCACTCGCCGCCGGTTTCGCTCGCTCGCCGCCGGTCTCGCTCGCTTTGCTTTGCCCGTCGGGTCGTCGCTGTCCAACCTCTCCACCATCGTTCCAAGAAGGCCCCGTGCGAATGAGGCTTTGTAAAGCTTTGTTAATGATGGGTACTCTCGCCCTTTTCAATTTTGCCTACTCGTATTGTTTTGCATTCTCTGTTTCCTTTCTTGCTTGCTCGTCGAGACGTCAACAAATTCTACTGCGAATTTTTGTGATTTTGTTCCACACTGATGGACGCGTTAACTTATTTTTTCGACTCTCAATTTATTCCAGAAATCGTCGGAATTTTGTCCTCTTTATTCGCCTTTTACTGCTCATTGGTGGTTTCGGTTGCCAGACGAGTCTATTTTCTGTATCCATTCTTTCCAAATTCCTTATAAATTTGAGTTTTGTTTCACAATTTGGATTGAGACCATGAAAATTATTCATTATTAATTGTTATTTTCAAATCATTTATATTGCTATTTGGGGCAGTTTTGAACTTCGCATATTTCATCAACTCAAGGAACAACCCTAGCTTTGGAGCATTAAGATGGCCAACAAAGAAAAGAGTAATATACCATCAAGGTAATTAAATAACTATATATGATTCTCTATTCTCATTACTTTTTTATTTTCCATGAATGTATATAGTTCGAAATTTCGTGTGTTTTTCCCCTTTTAATTTCGATTTCGGGTTCTCGAACCCTATATCGTTATCAAACTATGAGGTCCAAGTAAGATAATAAGTTCTTTATTTAGTCTACAAGTAAATTAGATATTTTATACGTTTTTTCCGGATCTAGCATATGTTTTTAGATCGGATCGATGTATTGTGTGTCTTTCTCTTTTGGAATTCGACATTATTAATGTGATGATATTTTGTCATTATGTGCAGGAAGTCTTAGCTTCAAAACCAGCCAAAGTAGCTATATTACTTGAAAAGAAAAGCCTAAGAGATGAAATCTCCACGTTCCTCAGAAACATTCCTGCAAAGCCAGAAACATTTGAGCTTGTGGTGAAATTCTGCTATGGCTTCGAACTCAGTTACAACCGACAAATTGATAAATGATAAATTGTATTTGCTTACGGTATTTACGGGAGTGGTTGAGGATCATAAATGATAAATTGTATTTGCTTTCTCTTGTTAGCATAGGACTGATTTAGAGAGATATGATATCTCTGTTTTTAAAAGCAATGGTTATTCTCGACTAGTTTTTAATTGGTTAAGCCAAAAGTCTGGTTGCTTTCCCTTCTCCCAAAGATTTGCGGGTAAGGTAAATGGTGGAGCCTAATCTGATTTGAAATGGCTGTTTTGTATATTAGTGCAATGATTTCTTTTGTTTGGACTAGATTCCAATGGTTCAGCCTTATAGGACAGCATCATGCTCTTTAATTTGAAATTTCATGATTTTTTGTTTTTTGTTTTTGTTTCTGATTGTATGAGAAGTACTTTGATAACAATCCTAAGTTGAGTATTGATAACAATCCTATCGTCTAGCATTTTTTCCAAGTTGATGAAGTAATTTTCTCCCCAATATTCTTAGTCATTTGATTAAAATTGAAGATTTGCTCATGCTAATTTGTTTATTTTTCATTGGATTGTCCTTTTTGAATTTGAAAAACCCATGTGCATGTTCTATCTGGAATTCTTTTATCACTAAATTACTTTTGAGAAGTTTATCACTAAATCTACTTTATTTATTAGCATTTTTATTGCTCATGTGCTTATCTTTCATGTTCATCTGCAGGCTGCTGTTGTAGGCACACAGTTCTCCTCTTGATGATCCTGAACTCCGGACTGAAGAAAAGAAGTTAATTATCACCAACAGCTTTTCCAAGGAACCTGTGAAAAATATACCTTGGGGATTGGTTTTGTCTAAAGCACCTGTTTGGGCTTTGATAGTGTCTCATTTTTGTCACAACTGGGGAACATTTATTCTTCTTACTTGGATGCCAACATACTATAACCAAGTAAGTTTTTCTATTAATCTAGCATCTTGCCATGCCCCACTTATCTTCCCTTTAATTATTGAAGATTGTGGATTTTAGCTGTCTATCATGATGCAATTATCTTCATGTATGTTCTTGGTAACTTGCAATTATCTTTTTTTTTTTTTTTTTTTTTTTTGTGCTGCTCTCATTAAGATTTAACTTCTTTAATTGCATTATTTTTGTGCCACAAGTTGCTGTCTTTGGAGGTTGAAGACCACAATACTTTTCTTGGCCATAAAATATTAAAATATCAATAATTGAATTGAAAGTAAGGAGGGGAAAGTATGGAGTTAAGAAATCAGTTTTAATCATTGGTTGGCTTTACTACTCTTGTTGTCAGCATGGGATATGTGGTCTGATATTTTACTCTTTTCAATCCTTCTGTTGAAAGCCATTTATTTCTCCTAACTACTTGATATGGTATTGTGATCATTCATGGAAGGTATGTTGAGATTTTGTTTTTAAACAAACTCTTTTCTCTTCTAGGAATTATGATATGATCATGCAGTTAATATGATCAAAATAGGAATTGCAATTAGGTTTCTGGTCATGCATGAGATTGCCACTTTTTAGCAGTTAATAACTTAATATGATGCAAACAAATGGAAAAGGAATTACGACATGTTGTAGGATAACTAACTGTTTAAGTTTGTTGTGATATTCTTGCCCATTTAGAGATTTCTTATATGCCCTTGCATTTTGAATTTTTGTATTGAAAGTTAAGCTTCAAGGGGTTGGAAAGGGGAACTTCCCTTATCTTTATCCTTTGCTTTCTCTCTTTGAATAACTTGTCGCAAGCTTTAGAACATTTGAATCAATGGGTATGATGACTGGTATTCTATCTCGCTCATTGGCTGCATCATTATGCTTGATTATTCTTACAAGATTTTGAAGTTCTAAGTTGCTATTGAGAAAAGGGGAAGCCGTAAAATAAGGGTTTATCTGTAGAGGGAGGATAGTTTTCTTGAAATGGCTAGATGCTGAATCTCGATTTATTGGTAGAGGTAGTTTCTTGGACTAGGTCTTGGATCCCTTTTTGTTGATTCCGAGTTTGCATGTGCAAGAATGGGCAGTCTGTATTTTATCGTTTTTAATATGATGAATTGGTAGTTTATTGATCTTCCCATACGACAACCCGTCTTTGTTGATTTGGTGACCCATCTCTCCACATCCACACTTTGAATTTTTTGTTTGGTGATATTTTATTTTTCTTGTATTGCTAGGAGGTGTTTTCAAGTTAGAACTGTTTTTCTTTGGAGGAATATCCAATGGCTGCCCCTAAGGTATTTCATCTAAGAATTTTGTAATTATATTTGTTCTCTGTTTGTAGTGTATCTTGTCTGATTCTTCCTCTTAAAGAAGTGATCCTATCTTTTTTTTTTTTTTGACTATGTATGGTTTAAGTTAGTCGATGATTTTGTTTTATTTTATTTTTTGATGACATGCAAGGTTTTTCGTAGTGTCACCCGACTCAATCTGAAGAAATGCAATTTATCAAATTGTCTTCTTGTTCAAACTTCATTTCTTTCTCGCCTCCCATTGTTGGATCTGAAATAGCAAATTTTTTTGACTGTTTTAAATATGGCATCTTCATTTGCCTTGAATGTAGCTATTTACTCATAGGTTGAAGTATTGTGATGCTCAACTTACTGTGGTCTGGTATGTGGCTCAAGGTTTGAAGATTTTACATGTCTTAGTTGTAATGTATTTTTGTGTGCTTGTAGGAGACCTATCAAGAATGACGACAGAGAGAGACTTGCAGATTGAGAACGATCCGATGTCCTCTTATTCTCGATAACGAGAGTCTCTTCATTCAGGCTGCAGACGGATTTGACAAGAGGGGAGAGTCTTCGGCATGGGTGCCTCTCGCCAATAACCGAGCCTCTCGCAAATAACCCGAGGCTAGCTAGCGGTTTAGACTTTTTTTAGTTCATTTTAGTCGAAACATTATAATTTGTAATATTTGGTTTTTGCTATGTAAATTCTTATGATTGTTACAATTTATTTTTATGTTATAAAAGTCTTTTTATTTTCTAATTTTTAATATTTTTTTATGTAATTTTTTTTTTTTTTAAATTAATTGGATTTTTGAGAGGGAATGACTTTCCCTCGCAAAATATCGGATTTTGCGAGGAAAATCTTTCCCTCGCAAAATGTTGATTTTGCGAGGAAAATCTGTCCTCGCAAAATGTTCAATTTGCGAGGGAAGATAGTTCCCTCGCAAAATTTGAAAATTTTGCGAGAGAACAAATTTTCCTCGCAAAATCCAAGTTTTTGTGAGGGAAGGATTTTCCCTCGCAAAATGTTGGATTTTGCGAGGGAAAAGACATTTTTGCGACGGAAATTGGGTTTGCGATGACTTTTTTTGTGACGGAACTTTTTCCGTCGCAAATTCCGCCGCAAAACTGTTTTGCGACGGAAAATGCCGTTTTTGCGAGGGATTTTTTCCGCCGCAAAAAAACTGTTTTTTTGTAGTGTTATGTGTGTGTGACATGAGAAAACACTTCTCCTACAACATGATAAGTGTTTTTTCCTTAAATTATAATTAGTGAACTTGACCTAATAGTGAATGGGTTATGCCACTTGCAATCTAATACTAAAAACGGGTTGACTTTTTTTTTTTTTTTTTTTTTTTTTTTGGGAGAGATTAATAAAACTAAATAAGTTACTTAATCATATTATATGTTATGTATCCTTAGATTAGACTCCCTCGGGTCCTAATTATAAGACCAAGTTAATTTTTTTTTTGGAGAAACTAAAAAAGCTAATTAAATTACTTTAGAATATTTTTATTTTTATTTTTCTCCAAACTAATTAGTTTGACTAATAAACTAATATATAATTTTAGGATATACAACATATGATATGATTAGGTAACTATTTAGCTTTTTTAATCTCTAAAAAAAAAAAAAAGAAGAAGTCAATTTGGTCTTATAATTAGGACCGGAGTTAGTATATTAGTTTATTAATCAAACTAATTATTTTGAAGAAAAAAATAAAAATAAAAATACTCAAAAGTAATTTAATTAGTTTAATTAATTTCTCTAAAAAAGTCAACTTAATCTTACAATTAACATCGAGATCAGAAGGAGAGTGTATATATGTATAGACCCGCACGCTCACACTCACATACCACTCTGGTCCTATTTATAAGTTCCTTTTGACCAAATCACATACCAAGAAGAGATAGGTAACTCAATGATTATGAGGTAAATTTTCAACTTTACCCTCATTTATGAATGGGTACCTTTCAACTCTTTATTCTCTATCTATTTTCATTAGTACAATATATGAGTAAAATTGTCACAATCTCATTTATTTAGTCAAAAAAGATTTATAAATAGGACCAATTTTTTTGATAAAAAAACTTATAAAAAGAACCAGAGTAGTAAGAGTTTCATTTGATTTGGTCATTGCTACGAAACTGGCCTATGAAACAAGATGGACATGGAAAACCATGCCTAACTCTCCAAAAGCAATCAAATCAAACTGATGAATCATTATCTATATTAATCAGATATTCTAAAACTTTGGGCTTCGAAATACGTACCCCACTATAAGCTAGTAGAGGCTGCTAACTGAATTCTTGTAATTAATTATTATTCTTGGGGGGCTTAACCTGATTTAGTTAGTTGGACTTGCGTGATAATCAAGTATGTGTGAAGGCCAAAAAAAAAAAAAAAAAAAAAAAATCATGTATATGTATTCACTTGTTAATTATTCAGAAAGTCAATAATGAGACAGTGAAGTCAGATTAACTATACACTCGTAGTTGAAAATACAGAAAAGGTTTTGAAGCTAAGTTAGATATAAATCATAAGATGTACTGAATATGAGAAAAAGGAAGAATCATTGAGGAGAGTAGAACATCATTTTTAATTCAACTATATATAAGTGTTTGTTGGGAATCTCTTAAAAAAATTACTTTTATGTTTTTCAATACAGCTTTTCACAATTGTACAATGTAAAATTACTTAAATAAAAGTGTCAATAGAGACTTTATATAAAGGGAAATTTCCAATAAATGCGATTTTATTTCAATTAACCTTCCAAAAAAAAAAAAATCTGAAACTTCACTACAACTCCTTAAATTAAATTAAAATTAAGTTTTGTTGGTGAAAAGACAACGATGCATTTACTTTCTTTGTTTTGTAAATGTTCTTATTTGTTTTGTAAGTTTTCTTATTTGTCTTGTAAATGACCAAAACTTTTTTAATTCCCTGAGTTTTTTCAAATTCCTTTATTTGTCTTATAAATATATCTATTTATCTTGTAAATGCTCTCATTTTTTCTTGTTAACTCTATAGTTTCTCTTGAATACATTTATTTGTCTTATAGATACCCTTTTTTATCTTATAAAATGCTCTTTTGAAAAAAAAAACATAAAGGAAGTGCATAATTATCTTTTTTCATTCACAAAACTTAATTTCAGTCAATCCACATGAGTGTAGTGAAGCTTCAAAATTTTTTGGGGATTGACTGAAATAAAGTTTCACCTATGAACTCAGTGAAATTCCCCCGTTTATTTAAACTATAGTAATGGTTGAGTTGGATAAAATGAAGGAGACTTGATTTGCTTTCCTTTAAATGTACTTAATTTAAAGTTTGAACTTTGTGGATGAAAATCAAGTTAATTGGGAGAGAGTTACCTTTAATTGGGTCTTATAATAATCGTATCTAACAATTTGATAGATAAGTGTGCAAAAAGGATTTGTGTAAAAAGTATAAAAAAAAAAAAAAAAAAAACTTTGTTTTGACACAAATGAAGTACATGCATGCTGATATAAACTTATGCATAATTAAAAAAACCTAAATAAAATGGAAGAATATAAATAGAAAAGGAGATGTAGATTCTTGTTACGGTCCTAATTATAAGACCTAGTTGACTTTCTTTGGAGAGATTAAGAAAACTAAATAAGTTACTTAATCATTTCATATGTTGTATATCGTTAGATTATATATTAGTTTATTAGTTTAACTAATTAATTTGAAGAAAAAAATATAAAGTAATTTAATTAGTTTCCTTAATCTCTCAAAAAAGTCAACTAAGTCTTATGATTAACCGGAGAGAGTATTATTTTTTGGCCAACTAAGAAATGAGATGAAGATGAAGTAGAGTACAAAACAAGAAGATAGATGATTAACAAATGAAAAATGAGACACGTAATTAATTAAAGTGCAATTCTTGTCACGTTTTCTTTGACGCCTTCCTGTGGGTTTTGGTCTTCATTTTCAAATGCCCATATCAATCTCGGTTTCGCTTCTCACGTAATTTTTTTTTTTTTTTTTTTTTTTTTTTTTTTTTTTTTTCCTGAAACTTCTCACATAAATAAAAACATATGGAACTAAAAGTCAATAAAATAATTAAAAAAAAAATTAAGCACTTTAACACCTAAAGAACCCTTGGATATCCAATTAAGCACAATTAACTCAAATTAGCTAAGATAGAGAGCTAAAAAGGAAAAAAGGCTAAATATGTAAAACTATGAAATACTCCCCAGTCCTTTATGTAAAAGATGGCTAACCAATTAGGGTAGATAAAGAAAATAAAATAAATTAGTTAATCATAACAAGTATGATTTGATTTTCCTACAATACGTATGTATGTGTAACATTAGATTACATACTGGCTTAAAAGTTAGTTATAATAATTTGAAAAAAAAAAGATAAATATGAAAAATTAAAATAGGTCGAGATATTATATTTTTAACTAAATACAATTCCCTAACTAGTTTTCATATTAAAGATTGAAGGTAAAAATAGAGAAAAATCAGTGGGTTAATTTGAAGAGTGAAAACTGAAAAGCTCACTAATATTCCGTCGGATCCTTATTATAAGACACCAACTAAGAAGTTTTACAAATCTATTAAAATAGTTAAAGTCAATAAAGTTTTCATAAAATTTAAGTAATTTTCAATATTACCCCTACTAATTGCACTAAACTCTCATATTAGATTAATTATTACTTTCACCTACTATCCTTATTAATTATGGGTACATATGGAAAAAATAATTAATACTTTGAAAGCAGTGAAGTGCCTTATAAAAAAGATAAAATATTACGTCAGTTGGTATGTTATAATAAAGACAAGAGGAAGTAGTACGTACATAGTTAAGGGCAATTTTTCTTGGTGAAGAAGCAAAGTATTTTTTAAGAAAAAATGGAAAAAGTGGAATTAAATAGTGAGTGAGTATAATAGATTATTCACATGTGCCCGCAGTAAAGGATACAAAATCTAAGTTGTATTTGTCATCTTTTTCTTTTTTTTTTGAAAACGTCTCTTCTTATCTAAAAGCTTCTCGAACATACTCCTTTTACGTACTCCATCTTTTTCTTATGCTTTTGCACGAAGCAATCTCTTAAGTTTGAAGCGTTGCCTAGTTAGTTAGTTAGTTAGTTAAGTTATGAGACTATACTTATACATATGCATATACGTTATTATTGTCTTTCATCGATCGGTTCAAATTTAATTTGTATTAGGTTATATGAATTATTATTCAGTTTAATTATTCTGGATTAATTAATCCCTATATATCCAGATCGGAGGTATTAACTTATTTAATAAAGGGGTATAACCATATAATTTC
This sequence comes from Acacia acuminata, assembly GCA_019022655.1. Classification (NCBI taxonomy): domain Eukaryota; kingdom Viridiplantae; phylum Streptophyta; class Magnoliopsida; order Fabales; family Fabaceae; genus Acacia; species Acacia acuminata. The sequence goes on from JAFJYI010000199.1 coordinate 1,312,513, forward strand.
TGTTATTATTTTGGAAAACATACATTTGATTGAAGAATAAAATTATAAATTAATATGAATTGGCAATTATATTAAAATCGTGTAAACAAGAAAAAAGGCTTGATGGATATATGTAAATTGAATATAATGGTAGATTCGCATATATATATATATATATATATATATATATAAAGAAGATTCAGTAGTCTACTATGTAAGTTGCTTACAAAACTTGCATTTCTATTGCTAGCTTAATTGCTAGACTTTAAGAAGCTGCAGCCTACAATGTGGTTTTTTATTTTAATTTGTTCAAGTTGACAAAGAAGAAAGTAATTAAGAAACTAAAATAACGGAGAAAGAAGGAAATGTCTGAATTTTTATTTTTATTTTTCTTATCTTTATAAGGAACAATTTAAGTGACTTGGGTTTATCGGCCTCTTTAGGGGTTGAATATAACTCCAGATTCAAATAGTATTTACAGAGGTAACTACATATTATTAACTAACGAAGTCTTCATATCAAATTATATGTGTATGCCTTCAATCTTTAATATAAGGTATATTTGATGAGTTGTTTGATCCTAAATATATTACTTCTATATAGTTTTTATATTTTTCAATATTTTTCAAATATAATTTACCCCCTATTGATGCTCCTTTAACAATAATCAAGTAAAAGAGAGAACGAGAGAATTAAAAAAGATAACCTGGGTGTATTAAAAAATGCATGTTATATAAACTAACTACCTTGTCTAATCAAATTAGGAAGACATATTTAGGGAGTTGATATTGATAATAAATATATATAAGTCGAAGTTTTCATATTTAATTTGTTGATATTTTCCTGATTTACCCTATCAATGCCCCCTTCAACAATAATTAAGAAGGAGGGAGAATTAAGGAATTGAGAAAGATAATTAGGGTGTATTTAAAAATACATGTCATATTAATCAACCACCTTAGTCTAATCAAATTAGGAATACATATTTAGGGAATTGACATTGATCATAAATATAAGACAAAGTTTTCATATTTAATTTGTCAATATTTTACTAATTTACCCTCTATTGATGCTCCTTTAACAATATCAAGAAAAAGAGAGAATTAAAAAATTGAGAAAGATGACTAGGACATTTTAAAAAATACATGTCATATTAACTAACTCAAATAACTTCCTTAATTAATCAAATCAAGTAAATATATCTTATATTAAATATCACACGACATGTCTTATCAAGGACAAGTGGGAGTATATATATAATGTAGAGCAGTATTAGCGGCAATGATTAAGGAAAGAAGGTGAAGGAATAAGAATAAAGTGGACGATTGATGAATTAGGGTTTAATGAGAATAATAGAGAAGGAGCAAGAAGAAAAGAAATTACAAACTTAAAGAAGACGCCAAGCATTGATGGGATAATAATAATATAAAGCGTTTTCCTTTGAGACACGTTCAAGTCACCACTAAGTCGATACGCGTAAGCCTCTTTACATACCTTTCAACGCTTTCCTTCATCACTTTCTCTCTACCACACGTACTCTACTCCAACAATTCTGCCTTCATTTTTTTTATTTATTTATTTACTTCTTATTATTATTAGCTAGTAGTGAAGTAATAATAGTATTAGTCTAAAGCCACGTTAAGCTTTGCCCATACTTCTTGCCTAACAAACTTCTAATTGGATCGTCTTCCTCACAATTAATAAATTCATTAGCTGTAATGTTTTACCAGCCAGCCAGCTTAAGTTGTCCTTAGTCCTTATTGGTTGATACAATTAATAAATTTTAGTTTTTTTGTTTTAAATATAGGAGCTAGACAAAAGATTTATTTTAGTCTTAAATTTAAATAAGGTTTTAATCAATTTTGTCTCCTAAATTTATAATTTTTGTAACAATATCCATTAATTGTACTTATGAAAAGAAGTTATTATCCCAACGTATATGATTATAAATGATATTTTAAGAATTTCAACACATATTTATATAGATTACTAAACTAATTTTATTAATATCTGTAAATTAATTATCTAGCTCTTATATTAAATATTGGACATATATGTCTATTGAGAAGCATAATACTACTTCTGATCCTAAATATAAGATATAATTTATACTACTAGAAGAGTAATATTTAACATATCCAAGTCCTCTTTATTATAATTCTAAAAAAACCGTAGCCCTATTATTATTTTTACATGAGTATATGGTATCCTGGACCTACACCTCTTCTTAACTTGGAGGATTTATTGGGGTCCAGACTAATCCAGATCGAACCGAGTTAGACCACAAGGGCAGAAAGCTCTACCACCAAACACTGCTACATTCCCATAGCTCGAACTTGAAATCTCGATTAAACTAGAACAACCCCAACCAGTTGATCTAAGTGATTGGTGGTAGCCCTATTATTAGTAGTACCAAATGATTCCCTTCCCAACTCTCTTTACTACAAGTTCTCAAGCTAAGGCTTCAAGTTCTACAATAATGGGTGCGAGCATCACATAATGCAACTATATTCTTCTCACTAACATTTAGAATATTAATCAGTTCCTTTAAAAACTATCTATATTAATCAATTCCTTTAAAAAACTATCTTACTCATGCCTAACTTTTCCACCACTTCTCAATTTGGCTCCATTATTTAACTTAATCTATCAAATAAGGATGAGGCACACGCACACAATATATAATTTTTTTCCCGTTCAGTTAAAAAATATGTCTTCATAAAATTACTATTTCCCTCTTTACATGAGAACGTGCTCTCTTTATATATGTTTTAAATCCTTAATGAAGTTGGGTTTTGTTCAGTCCTTTCTAGGTACCAAAAAAAACAACGAAGAAAGAGGAAAACAGCTAACATAGTAGTGATAGATGTATAAATATTGAGGATAAGTACAAAGACTTAGACTTTTTTGGATATAAATTAGTGGGTAAGTATAATATGCCAACCCAACAAGTAGTGAGAGTGTCCCTAATTAGGGCCAAAAGCTCAAAGTCTTTGATTAATTGGAAATTTGGTATAATGATTCCAACATGTTCATTGGAGACATCAACCACATGGGAGGGTTTTGGTTCAACCCTCCTTCCCCACCATTAATCTCCCTGACATGTTCTGGGGAAAAAAAAATCTCCCTAACATGTCTATATGTTTCTCATTAGTCATATATATATATATATATATATATATAGATTCACCTTTAATTAAGATTGTTCAAATTCTACTACTGCCGGATGGTATAGTCCCTCAGGTCGTAGCTAAATATATAAAACATAGTTGATTTTGTTTTTAAAGAAATTAAGGAAGCTAAATAAATTACAATCTCCTCGCCCCAATTATAAGATATGGTTGACTTTTTTGTTGGAGAGATTAAGGAAACGAAATAGGTTACTTAATCATATTATATTGTGTATCCTTAGATTATATATTAGTTTATTAGTCAAACTAATTAGTTTGGAGAAAAAATATAAATAATCTAAAGTAATTTAATTAGCTTCTTTAATTTCTCTAAAAAAGTCAACTTAGTTTTATAATTAAGAGCGGATGGAGTGCTTAATAATATGATATGTCGTGATCCTTAGATTATATATCAATTTATAAGTTAGACAAAAATAGATTAGAGAAAAAAATGAGAAATATAAATATTTTAAAGTAATTTAATTAGTTTCATCAATCTCTTTAAAAAAGTCAATTTTATCTTATATTTAGAATTGAAGAGAGTAATAATTAAGTTAAGGAAATTAAAAAATAAGTGAATAATGCCAATTAACAAGTGACAATTAACTGGCAATATAATGGAATTCTGTTCTTTATTAATGTTTCTGGTAAATATTAATTGTGGTCCACGCGGTTAGCTACTGAATTTTCGTTTTTAATTTTGAGAGAGAAAATTCCACAAGAACTAGTGAACGTTATTGATATTGAAAAAGACTTTGACTTCATCTAACTTCAATGGTCAATGATCAATAACTTCATAATGCCAACTCATCATTAATAGGCATCCCTTTCCTTTTTGTATTTGGGACCGCGGTTAAAATCATAAATTCATAAAGTTATTTGAACTAATTGGCAATTATTATTAGGTAAAGATTCACCCAATACCTTCCATTGTTTTTGGCAGTGCAATTAACGTCTTAAAGTATTTAGGGTTGGCTCTCGAGGCTTACTAGGATCACGGTATATTTTTGGGTTTAAAAAGCGCTTACAGATATACTTACAGATCATCCACCAATATGGTCCTCACATTGATACGATTCAAACCCACAATCTTATGGCTTTCGAGGCGGACGTATGTGTATGAGAAGGGGGCAAGTGCCCACCCTTAAAATTTGATGCGAAAACACGAAAATGCCTTTCTCTTAAAATTCAAGTTTCCCAAAGAGGAGGGTTGAAAAGTTGATTTGCCAAGAGGATGGTTGAAAAGAAAAAATATATTGTGTATCTTTTGGTTTATTTACTTGTAAAGTTAGCATTAACTTTACATGTAGTGAATCTGATCTGGAAAGAACATTTTCGGTATGAAACACATCAAGATCAGACTTTGTAATCGGATGAGGGATGAATGATCAAATGATTGTTTAGTGTCTTGTATTGAAAAAGATGTATTTGATAAAGATTGATAATAAGACAATTATGATGGAATTCCTAAAAATAAGCGCTTAGAAAGATGAGATTGTAATTACTTTTATTGTAATATATTTTTGTTATTAAAATATATATACTTAAATTTATTAAGTACCAACCCTTTATTAATTTCCTAGATCCTTCACTGATGATCATGAGCTAAGCTCTTTAACAAATGGAGCAACCTTCAAGGACACCTTTGCACGTTCTTATTTCATTCAAGTATTCATGTCTCAAATCACTGGTACATTTGTTAACCACGAAGCCTTTTAGGTTTTGTTACCCATTGTACTTTTCAAGTACAAGAAATATCTAAATTCCCATGTGCTTATTTTCCCTCATTATTGGTCCCTATAACTGTTTTAAAAAAATCATTAGTGAAAGTGATTTCTTTCCTCTTGCCTTTTACCCAAAAGTGAGGTTTAATTAATCCAGATTCTCTTGATGATTTTAAATTATTTAAGTTAGTCAGTAAAATTTAAATCATTCTTGCCCTCAAATTGGTAGATAGAGCAAACAACACATTACTTTCATGATATGATGAATCAAGATTTGTATTTTCATTTAGATATGTGCTCACATTTAGTTTTTCACCGTGTGTGTAAATAGGATTAACTCTGGTAAGAAAATAATAGGAGCACTCAGAAAATAACCTGCACTGAAATTGATTAATTAAATATTTATTCATGAAAAATAATTAACTATTCCATGTGTGGGGTGAGGGGAATCTGGGGCAATAATTAATTAGCACGTGAATATATAAAAGAAATGAGAATAGTAAATTTATTTGATGACCAAAATAAAAAACAATGAACAAATATGTCTGTACAAAGAGTAAGAAGAAGGCTTTTTAAATGAAAAATAAATCAATTCTCTGGTCCTAACCATCAAAGAAAACTGATAATACAAACAATAATCAATTAATTTCATTCACTGTATTCTAACAACCGTATATCAATCAATTCGGTAACAACAACGAAGGCTTTACATCCTCTTCTTCGTCACCGGTAAAAAGCAAACGTCTTCTCTTATTACCGGCGGCAGCTACCGGCAACGGACTCTCCACCTCTTGCTCTACACCGATCTTCTTCATCCCAGAATAATCGTCTCCAAACCTTGGCGGAGATAAATCCATGAGCGGTGCCGGCAGGTTTAAGTCGAACCCACGGAGGCTGACAGTAGACGCGCCACCTCCCTCCGATGAGGACACTCCGGCGCCAGCGCTACTGCTGTTTGCGTTGCCGGAGCCGCCGTCATAGTGACATCTCTTGTGTCCACCCAAGGCCTGACCGGTAGGGAAGACTTTGTGACAGATGGAACACTCGTGCAACCTTCCGGTGGCGGCAGCACCACCAGAGGAAGTGGAGGCGGCGTTTTCGGTGGCGGCGGCGGCGGACTCCAAAGATGACTTACGGTGGCTGGCCTTGTGGCCACCGAGAGCTTGGTAAGAAGAGAAGGCTTTATCGCAGACGGTACACCTATGAGAGAGCTTCACAGGATTATTAGGAGGTGACGATGAAGACGAAGGACGCGGTGGCGGTGGAGAGGATGATGATGCCTTGTGGCCGCTGTGAGCAAGCATGATGAGACAGAGAGCGAGGTACTCTTCCTCAGAAGGAGGATTGTTGGAGTCGAAACGAGGTCGTTTGGAACGCTTGCCCTTTGTCCAGTGAAGATCGAGATCATCATAATCTTCTTGGTCGTAGTTGAAGGTGAAGGAAGTTGGGGCGGTAGTTGGAGAATTGAGAGCTTCTAAAGCCATTGTTAGAGAAAGAAGTAAGAATCTGGAATGAGAAAAGAGAGAGTGGCTGAGGAGGGATTTATAGTAAGAGATAGAGATCGAGGAGGAAGGTGTGTTAGAGAGAGAGAGAGTGAAGTGGGTCAAATAAGGAAGAGAGAGAGAGAGAGAGAGAGAGGACTTTTTCCAAGTCAAAATAAAAACAAGTTATAAAGAGTGGTTAATGACATGAAACGCAGAATGAGAACGCGGATGGAGAAGTCAAAGTTGTTTGGGTGCGTGAAAGACACGGTTTTTAATTTTGCTTTTGGGGGTTACTTAATTGACAAAGGAATCAAGGAAGGTGAAGGGAAGCGAAGAACAATGAATGTTGTGTTGTGTTTGAGTTGAGTTACTTTGTGGTTAATTATGTTATGTCATCAACTACGTCTTTTTTATGTCAACGTAACCATCTTCTTTTCTTGTCACTTGTTCCGCAAATATCTCCACATTTTTGTTCTTCACTCTAACTACTACTTCTATACACAACCTTCTATTCCATTCTTCATCATTACTTCTTTATTATTTTCAAATTTAATTAATTTATCTCTAAATATGTATGTATCTTAATAGAGTATATATAATTTATTTTCAATATAAGTATTTATTAGAATGGGGTTGCCACTTGCCATGAAATCAACCAATGAGTACGTAACTCAACTTGTAGAGATTTTGCTAGCTTAATTAGAATGATTTTAGATTACTTGTGGGGAAAGTTTTATCCCTATCTATAATTCATTCTTTGACAAAATTATGCTTTTACACAAACTTCTATTAAAAAGTTAGTTTGATAGAAACTAATTTAAATAATATACTAAAAAGCTAGCTTTAAAAGATTCAAATACGATAAAATGTCTAAAGCCAAAAACCATAAGGTAAATCTGGACCGTTTGGGAGCTTCAAGAGTTGATGAACTTATTGTAAAAAAAGTAGTTTCGATATAAGTAATTTTTTTTCAGCTTATGGAGAAAAATTATAGGTGATCTAATAAGTAATGTACTATTAAATATGCATTTGTGTGTATTCTAATTTATCCATTAGAATCTATTTAATCGAGTACTTTTGGATTTTTTTTAAATTTTTTAAAATAATAATTCATTTTTTTATCAAATTTAAATTTTTATCTTAAATTATCACAATATATACAACTAATATATGTGTGTGGGGCACTCAATAAGATTTATGTCATTTTCATTCATTTTTCATCTTAAATGACTTTTCAAATGTTATTCAAATAAAAGCCCATTTGAAAAAAAGTCATTCGCTATATTAAACATAAATCACATATACTGATCTGAATTTTATCTTATTTTCCATTTATAAAATCCTATTTAATAAAAAGTCAATTCTGCCACCATTAACCAAAACATGCACAAAATAGTTTTTTTTTTTGAACTTTAACGTGATTTTTAGACGAAAACTTAGTTGCTCCAAAAGCTAGGCCACTCATAATTTTTCATTTAGCTAGCTTCTCTATTTTTAATTTTTTGGTCTCCATTGACTTGTGAAGCTTCCTAACACTACCCTAAACAAACCCTCGTGTGAATTGCCGTAGTTATTGAATAGCTGGTGAATTGATTAAAAAAACCGAGGAGGCTGAAAGGAACAGTAAAGTGAGTGTCATGCATTAGGAAATAGTAACGTCACGCGACTCACTAACGCCAAATTAGGCGGTGGCCACTGGCCACTCCCTTCATTCTTTTAATCACCGGTGGCCACTGCCACATTTGGCCACTTCATCATTATTTATTTAATTTTTTAAAAATAACAATTATACAGAAAATAAAGTGACGTGGCATCTCCCTTGCTCTCTCTAATTTCCCCATTTATGATCACATTTATGTGGAGATTATCATCCATATAAATATTTTTATTTATCTAATTTAAAGTAAAGGGGGAGAGAGGGGGATTCGAATTCTCTCAGAATTCTTCTCCTTAAGTATTTGTACATGTACTCGCTCAAAAAATTGATCTAAACATTCGAGAGGCGTTTGTTTATTTCAATTAACGCCATAAAAACTAATGACACCTGGTAAAGATAAAAATTTAAAAAATTAGACAAGTGGCCTCTTTCAACGCTTTAGATCAATTTTTGGACGGTTAGGATGTATAGATACTTAAGAATTCTTAAAGAATCCGGAGAGTGTGGGCGTAAAGAGAGAGAGCTGCAAGGGAGGGATGGTGTGGTGACACGTGGCGGTTGCTTTCATATGTGGGGGCTGAGGCTAACCGATAAGCCGTTGATAGTTAAATAATCCACTGATTCGCCCTCTCCACAGTGCTGCTGCTTTCATCCTCATCCTTCACGAAACATTTACAAAGAGGATATGTTTAAAAAATTAAAGAATTTAGAGCCGTTCAAATATGTGGTGAAGATGAGTTGGTGCCACGTGGAAAGTTCTAGATGCTTCACCTTGACACGATTCAATCCTCACGAATTTTCTTTCAAGCAAGTGGTCATTCTAGGGGCTCTTCCTTCTTGCACTCTCCGCTTGATGATCTCACTCGTATGTATTCTTTACTCTTTACGTAGCTTTACATCTTTTTTGAGGCAATAAAAGTGGGGCAATCCATCTTTTATTAATTTATGTAAAGTTGGATAATCATTGCCAATAAAACTCAAAAAAAGCAACTTTTCACAGTGAAGAGTTGAGTGATGAACTCAAACAGGTTAGTGTCATGAATCCTACATGGATGGTTTTGTAAGGTCACAGGTTAATGAGGAGCATTATAAGATTACAAGTTCCACAACTCTCTAACAAGTACTATCTCTGATTCTAAATATATAACATATTTTATAGTAGAATTCACACTATAAATTATGTCATATATTTAGAACTTGTACTCATTATAATAACTCTTTCATTAGAAGCCAACTAAGTAAGGAGGTTTTGCAAATTCTAACCGGCATGAGGCTGAGTAAATCGCTTAGCTGGTGGATTTTGCTTTTATCATTGGCTTGTAAGTTGTAGACCCATCTGGCTAATTCGGCATAAAATATACTAACTAAATTACTTTCTTGTGGATATGTCTTCACTTTGTGACCCCATGTCCTGGAAACTACCACATTGAATTGCCGACTTAAATTTGGCCGTACTGTATACACAACAAACTAAAAAAGTGAAATTCAATGAATCCTTCCCAAACTAATATTTTGAGCATTAATGACTTTCTATTGGCAGGTAAACCACCATATGTAACAGTGAGGACAGGCATCTCACTAGATCGTGCTCGTCAAGTCAACTTTTACAACTTGGCTCAAGTCAACTTTTACAACATGGATACCTCCATGAATATGGAGGTCCCCGGGCAAACAGTAGAAAAACTAAAATCTAGCCACACCTGGTATCTAGAAGTTGGCAGAGCTTCCGCAAAATTAGTTTACATAATCCGTAAAAAGAAAATGAATTTTCTATGTTCAAAATCATCATCAGGAATCACGCTGGCGGATTAGGATAGACTTTGGGTTTTGGTTTGACCTCTATCTCATTTACGCTGCGTACATAGATGGCATCTGGTTCTTTCCTGCAGAAGATTGCACCATAGGTTAGAGTTACAAAGTGTTCTTTTAAAAAAAAAACTATTTTTTGAAAAATAAGTTATGCAGTGTCCTGAGCACGATCTCTTCAAATATTTACATTTACAAATAGGGAAAAACATGTTGAGTATCAGTACTCTGGTTAAACTACGTATCAAAGGGGAAGAGAGAGAGAGAGAGAGAGAGAGAGAGAGAGAGAGAGAGTACTGTTTAGGGCCCTCTTCAAATGTGTAGCTTGATGCAACAGCTAGGAGGCGTCCATCTCTACTAAATGAAAGGGCAGCAATGCTGGTTGGATATTTTGAGTACTGAGAGGAAAAAAACAATTCAGCAATTCACTTTAGGTAAGAGGTAAAAATAAAAATTTAGAAAATAAGTAAAACAACTAAAACCTGGTACAGCCTCTTCTTGTTGTTTCCATCCCATACATTAACAAAACCATCACAACCTCCAGTGGCAAATGTACCGTATCTGCGGGTAGAATGAGGGAAATAGACAAATTTTCAGCTTTATAGCTTACTATAGTTGAAACATGAAGAACTCTATAATACTTACACGGGGTGGAATGCTATAGCATTTACGGGATAGACAATGTCCCTTCCAGCTTCTGATTTTCTGTGACACTTAAAGGCATATCTGCAGAAAGCTTAGAAGTCATTAACCGAAAAGAAGTTTGAAGAAGACGAACAGACACCAAAAAATATATCATATAAGAGGTAAGCAGATTATCAATATCATTCTCAGGGGGAAAAAAAAAATCCATCCATAGATATATGAAAGTAAAATATCAACTTTTTTGCTTGGCTAGCCTCTGATAGATCAAAAAATTCCATTGCAACTCGCCCTTCAACTGAACTAAGTGCATATCCTGCATGAAGTAATCATGAATACAGAATGCATCAGATCATAAGGAATAAAATGACAAAATATCAGTATGTCATCAGCTGGATTTCAATACATGACACATAACGTGAATATATAAAGATTCCTATTTCCTTCATTCATTTGCAGCATTCCTCTGCAAATTTAATTTTAGTACTTCAAAAAAAAAAAAAAAAAAAGTTAAAGCACAGTGCGTAAGAGAAAATACGTGTCATTTTCTCAAGGGCACTCAATAAGAATGCCCAAAAGTTCAAGAAAATACCTGTTCCATTTGGGTAACAGCGCACACATCTGGTTTGATATTTCAATGAAGATTCCCTCCGTTGTTCCGGCTGAGACATATTTCTCAAATCATAAACATTAACATGTCTTCCAGCTGTTGATACAACTAGTCGATGCCCAACCAAAGAAAGAGAGTAAACACGCTCAGGTTGTGGGTATGTCCCAACAAGAGTGCGCTCTTGTCCACTGGCACCTCTAGGGTCCCAACATTTCAGGGTTTTATCCCAACTACCAGTGATCAATTGCCCTGTACAACAATTAAGAGAGATATAACTTCAACGAAGCTGAAAATCATAAGCATGCCAGGCATAAACTATAGAACAATAATTCCAAAGAAAGGGCAGGATGATATTATAAGCAAACAAAACATTTATAAGACGAAACATCAACATAGCAACAACAACTCATAATAACCCATTTCAACAACGGTGATGGTCCTCAAGGCAATATAGACTGCATTAACATGACATTATTCATTCCAAGGAATAAGACGAACAAAAACTTTGAAGATGTCTGGATTGATTTTCCAATTGATGTTTTGGAAAGGATATGGTCCAAAATTTTATGAGCAATATTGTAAGTTACTACTTACTATTCTTACAGGCTTCTGACTAAAGGAAAATTTGGCTTAGCTGGGAAAAGTTTAAATTCAATATGCATGAAACTAACATTCATTGTATCAAAAAGAAAAAAAGAAACTAACATTCAAATAAGCCAAGGAGGATGTGGAGGAATGATACAGTATCATTAGTGAATAATCAAAATTAGTTCTTGTTATTGCTGACTGTCAAATCATTTCAAGAAAAACTTCTTTCCCTATGGATCTCAGCTACATATAAGTATAAAAACTAAAAATAGAGAAAATTAATGAGATAAGGTAAGCATTAAACAATATTAGTAAATCCAAAGAGGATTTTGACAATTACGATAACATACCTGCTGCATAAGAGTACTCAACACAACGAACAGGTGCATCATGCTTTCCCAGAATATCTTCCTTGTTAGAGCTGAAAACTAACCTGGAAAAAATTATACAGTTAACATCAACTATCATTAGATGACAATAACACTACAAGCTGGACATTGACCACTTTATTGCAACATTGAACTGCATTGAATAACTAAATTTAAAATCAACTTAGGTTAAGCCCAATACAATGGAAGACAGAGTTATAGCTTGTGGAAGTGCACAGACAACCTGGACCATGTGCAGGGATGCCTGCAGCAACTTGAGCAAGAAACCTAGACCTACACAAGGTTGTGTGCGGGAATCCCAGACCTTGCACTAGGTCACAACCGGACAGCATGGACTTGTGCAAGGTTGCATGTAGACACCCTGGACATAAGCAACTTCTCTTTTGACAGGGTACAAGGTAAGCAGCTTCAATTATAAAGAGGCACATAGCCTTGATCACTAAGGCGATTTGTAAAGGACTTTATTGACTTTGGCAAACAGAGGTGGTGTTTTGCTTCTATTGTAATTATATGGTCAGCCATAGCCTTTCACCTCAAAAAAATAAAATTATGCCTAGAGCATGGATTTACATTATTGACAAGCGACATGACCATTATCACTAGAGTCACGAAAGTAACAATATTAATAGTACGCAGTAAAAAGAGGAAGCTGAATTAAGCAACTTTCATTGTCTAAACAAACACTAATAAATTGAACCAACTTCTCAGAATCATTCTTAAGCACATTCATGGAGTTTAAACACATTGCAAATGTCGCAACAAGAGGCTGCTTCATGCGAATCAAGCAGCTCAACATGAGGATTCAACCGTGAACCACCCCCCCCTCCCGGGGGTCAGCACATTTTCTCACATAATATCTCAGGAACTAAGAAAATTCAAAATATCTAAAGAAACAAACTAACCGCCTCACTGTATTGTCGGCACCGGCGCTAAATCCTGAAGAATCGTCATGGAAACAACAATCAAGCACCGGCCCACCGTGCATGAACTCTCCTCTGAGCACATTGGCACTCGCATCATACAATCGTACACTCTGATAAAATATGCACCGAAGCTCAGGCTCAGCATAACGAATTATATTGTTGATTAGTAGAAACAGTAAAGACGACAAGTAAGCAGAAATGGAAAGCAGGAGCATACCTTATCCCATGAGGAGACAAGCAGGTGATCACTATGGTTGGAGAACCGAAGATTTGAGATTCCGTCGGAGGGTGGGTTCGAGAGTTCTCTTCCGGGAGCCGGCGGCGGTACCACAGACGCCATGTTGGGATTGATCAGCAATCTTAGGGTTTCCTATGAAGAGGAAATCTCAGTCTCAGAGCAAAGAGAGAAGACAAGAAGGAGGGAAGTGATTTGAAATTTTGACTTGAACTTGATGGGAAGAGAAAGACACCGAGTTGTTCGAAACTTCAAATTTTTAAGGTCTTGTGAATATTCAAATTCAAATCAGGGACGTCCATTATTCCCGGTGGTAGCACGGGAAGCCATTAAAACGGCGTTGTCGTTTTAACTAACGGACTTCGAGGATAGCTCAAGCTGAATCTAACAATTTCCGTATTTCATTTTCACCACACCTAATTTGTGCAACCGAACTAATTTTTAAAATAAAAATATCAGATTCAAATATATAAAAACAAGCGATCAGTAAATACGTTTAGGGAAAATTCCATTTAAATACCATTTGAATTTGTGAAACTCTCGAAGTCTCCCAAATTTGTAAAAAAGATCGAAGTTAAAGGACATGAATGATATCGCAAATTCAGGTGAAATTTTTTACCTGCTTAGTTTTAAATATATAAAAAAATACCCTCACCGGAGGGTCTGGCGGGGTCTGGCCGGCAAACGGCCGCCGTTGCCACTGGGTGGGCATCGGCCGGTGGCCACCAATTGAGGGGTTTATTTATTTATTTATTTAAAACTAAGGACAAAATGGTAATTTCACCCGAATTTACATATCCTTCATAGGTCATTGGTACCTCTCAGTCTTTTTACAAATTCAAGATACTTCTGGGGGTTTTGCAAATTCAAATGGTATTTAAATAGAATTTTCCCATAGATTTAGGGAAAATCCTATATAAATGCTCTCAAAATTTCAAATCTTAAATCAATTATTTCAATTTTACAAATGTCAAATCAGATTAAATGTATTAAATTGGGATTTGAAAAGGTTGGTAAATCACCATATTGCCCCTCCTCTACCGTCTCTTCTTTCTCCTCTCATTCTTTCTCATCATCATCATCTACCCAACCTTTTGCTGCATCCACCTCCGGTTGCCCTCTCACTCATCACCGCCTCCTCCTCTACTCGCCCCATTTGCTCCTTCGACCCTTTTGTAGCAACTTCTCTCATTATCGTCTTTGATCTTTACTGTTGCCGTCCTCATTCCACAATACTGCTTGTTTAGATAGAAATAGAGGAATTGACACTATCCTTTATACAAAATCTTTGTGTTTTGAATAATTGCTTTATGACATTTTAGGTATTGTTGTCCTAGCCACCATCAACATCAACAATGGGCCTGTTTGGGTTGGCGGTAGAAAACGGTGGAGCTTAAAAAGCTATCTAACTTTTTTAAAAGTTCGGTAGAAAAAAAAGTCGGGTTGTAAATGGTGATTTGTGTTTGGATTGTCACCAGCTTTTTGCGTAAGTAGCTTTTTTTTCTTAATGAGTGTTTGGATTATTATTTGAAAAGTCGGTTAAGATAGAAAATAAGCGAAAAGGCATTAATCATATTAATATTATTTGTATGTATTGCAACAAATAAAGATAAAGATTTATATTTATATTTAAAATTGAAAAAAAAAAAAGGAAAAATAAATGTATTTATTATTGAAAAATATATTTAAATTTACATATATTAATTCAATATAAAGAATTTATATGGAAGGATTTAAATTTTGGAAGTATAATCCCAAATTATGTTTTTGGAAGAGAGAGAGAAAATAAATATAGAAATTGTTAAAAAGGAAAAAAAAAAAAAGGAAAAGGAAAGAAAAGAATTTTTAAAAAAAAGGTGGCGGGGCCCACTCAAAACTGAGAGGAACACCAGATTTATTGGTGTGGGCCCACGTCCATAATGAACAGGCTGAGACCTCTTGGAGCCGCAAAACGTAACGCCAAAAAAGCTGGGGATTGGAGCTTCTATTAAGCTCGGTGGCATTTGGGTTTTCCAAATAAGCTTCGGGTAATCTAAACAAGACTCGTTGGACTTTTTTTTTTTTTTTCTGGTTCATTTACTTAAAAGCCATTGAAATTTTTGTACGTTAAAGTGATAAAAAAGCCAACCCAAACAAACCCAATATCTATGGCATCATTTTCGCGCTCAAGGTTCTTGATCTGAATAAAGTTCATGAACATGATCAATATAGGAGACTGAACCAAGTTCTCAAAACCAATAGAAGTTGCAGGACCATGATCTATCATAACCTAACCCGATGTTTATCCCTCTTCAATTATTTTTCAATGAAATATTATACTTATTTATCTACTACTTTTAATATAATGTAATTATAACTTTATCAACATTCAAATCTTAAGAAATTGGATAGAATGAGAATGAGCAAGACCAGCGGAGTAGGAAGCGGCGGTGGAGGGTGGGGTAGCCAATGAGAATGAGGGGAAAGAAGATATAGACTACAAGGAGGTGAGGAGGGACTATGAGGTAATTTAGTAACATTTTCAAATCTCAATTTCATACATTTAATTTGATTTGACCTTCATTGATTTGGGATATTGAAATTTTGAGAGTATTTATATGGGATTTTCTCATAGACTTATTCTACCAGTTGTTCCTAATTAAATATCAAATACTTATATAAACAATTACTTTTGCTTCAAAGAAAAAAAAAAATTGTTCTTAAACCTTTTTCATAAGACTTCATTTAAAAAACTACTACAATAAAAGAATTACTCCTATATGATAATCCCAACTAAGTTAGACTTGGGCTTAATTGTGCCCTTAGAAGGCATTATTGTACATCGTAATCCAACTTGATTTGACTTCACTAGATCGGCCTAATCACTAAAATCTGTTTTTTTTTTTTTTTTTTTGGGGTATAACTAATTACTAAAATCTTAAACCCATAAATAGTGTTTTTCTCCCTAATTAATCATCTTATACCCACATGGATAATGATTAGAGCTGTCAAAACGGGCTGAGCCCATCGGACCGGACCATTTAGGCCCGGCCCTTGAAGGGGCGGGGTTGAAAAATGACACGAAATATTTGAAATTGGCCTCGGAGGGGCCCCTCGTAGGGCCTCGGCTTAAACAGACGGCTTCTGAGAGGGCCACTGCCGTCACTGAGGCCTTTTCACTGTAGCTTTTTCTTTTTTTCTTTTTAAATTTATTAATTTATATATATTTTGTATTTGTTATAAAGTTATTTATCTATTTAATTACAAATATATAATAACTATACTCTAATTTTATGATTTGGTTGATTATTTATTGCAAATAAAGATTATGGATGTGTTCATAATGCGGGAGAAGAAATTCATAATATGCTTTTTTATGTTTTATGTGAGTTATTTGTGAAGATAGTTTGCTTTTGATTATAAATTAGTGATTGTAGTTATTTATTGGATGATTCGTGTTATAATTTACTAATTATATTTCTTTAAAAAAACGGAGGAAAAATAATTAAAATTTGAAATAGTAATTCCAGGTTTTCTTGGCCGCTTACCTAGTCTTTCTCGGTAGAACTTTGAAAAAAGACATTTTTCTTACTCCTAGGCGCGGAGGGCCAGCATGATAGGCCTTTTTTCCTTCACTTTGCCGCCCTGAAGAATGGACTCCCTGATTGACAGCTCTAATAATGATGATTTGGCCCAATTTATGACGTGGCCCAAATATGTTTTAAACATTTTTTCTGTATCCCCTCAGAAAAAATTTGGACAAAAAACTGAAACGAATCTCGATGTCAGAAGGAGAACGGGGTTCTTCTTAGCGAGTTCTGCGTAGCAATACCAGTGAAAAAGATCATTAGGACAAAAATTCTTGACTGTTTTTTTATTGGTTCCTGTGATTAAGCTTATTCGATCTTGCACTTTGCTGTAATCCCCAGAAAATCACTTTCAAATCCAGCTGAATCATTGTGAGGTCTCTTGTTTTAATCTCATCAGATTTTAGCTGTCAATGCAATGGTGGTCTGCAAATGTCGAAAGGTTCGCCTGTTTCTCTCTCGTGCCGCAATTTTTTCTTGATGTTTTACTGTGGATTCGGTTTGGGCGATCTTATGGTTGATTTATAAACCGATAAGTAGATCGGATTGGTACTGTCATTTCAGATCATGGGTGATCTATGAGCTCAAGCATTAGTTTGATTTTCCCGCAAATGCGTGTTTGAAACAGAAGCATGAGCTGATTATTGGATTTGAACTTAGAAGTATTCAGTATGGGCACATCGTTGTTGTGAATTTGGTTTCAATTGTCAGGCCTTTTGGCCAAAGCTAGTTTTTTATTTTTGACATGCACCGGTGAATTGAATTTGCGTACGAAGTATTGACTTATGGGTTGGGTTTTCTTTGGTATACAGGCTACTAAGTTGTATTGCTTCGTGCACAAAGTTCCTGTCTGCGGAGAATGTATCTGCTTCCCTGAGCACCAAATCTGCGTGGTAAGTTTGTATTGTTCAAATTGTTTTTAAACTACTGCTAAGATGGCCTGGCCGGATTCTCTTCCTCCTAATTATCTCCCCCTTTCGATTTGGCTGAACTTTGTTCACAGCATATATGTTATCAAGGTTTTGTTCTTTTATTGTGGACTTATACTTAAAATTATTCTTTTCTTTATGTTTTCTTGGAGGCTAAATTAAGAAGGAAGAAGAACTATTAAGGTTATGGAAGCACATTACGGACGTACTGAACTTGAACTTTGCCTTTGTGTCATCATTCTTAGGTCCGGACTTACTCTGAATGGGTTATAGATGGCGAGTATGATTGGCCCCCTAAATGTTGCCAATGTCAAGCTGATCTAGAAGAGGGGACAGAATCTCAAACAACTCGACTGGGTTGCTTGCGTATGTCATTTCGCTTTTACGCACCTCTTTTACAAAAATCCTCTTGAACACAGGCTGACTTGTGTAATATGGATTTAAATTTTCTATAGATGTTGCACACACAAGTTGTTTGCTCTCACATATCGGGAGCTTTCCTCCACATACTGCCCCAGCAGGATTTGTGTGCCCCTCGTGTTCCACTGCGGTAAGATTTAGCTTAAAATGATTTCTGTTTCAGGAATAAGATTGATTTTTGGTTGGTAGTTGTGCAATATTGCATATACTCTTAACTGATAGCTAGCTTGTTGATTTTTCCCCCTATTTCTGTTCATACTTTCATGGCTTTGGCTAATGGTTCGAACATAAAATATGTATAATCAGGGAAAAGAAAGGGAAGCCTATGATAACTTGCCAGATCAAATAGTTCTTCTTCTCCTCCTCCTTCTTCATTTTCCCTTTTTCCCTTTGATAAATCAAATCAAATAGTTTTATCTATAATATAATGTGTCAAGTCATACAGTTCTATCTTAGAAAGAAAGTGCAGGATTAAATAGAATGTAGTGTTTTTCAACGATTAGCACTTTGTTAGCTGCAAATTACAAATGACTAGTTACATTCGCTTGTATTGTAATTTGATTTTGTATATACAACAACAACATCAAAGCCTTTTCCCATTGGGTGAGGTTGGCTATATGGATAGCCAACACCATTGTGCTTTATCGAAACCATATTTTGTATATATTTCTACATTTTAGAGATATCTTCTGGCACCTTTAGCTGTTTCGTGTTTCCCCATTACAAATGTAATTTTTTTTGTCGCATGCAGATATGGCCTCCCAAAAGTGTGAAAGATTCTGGATCTCGTCTTCATTCAAAGTTGAAGGAAGCTATTTTGCAGGTATATGAATTTAATGATGATACTGTTTGGAGGATTCAGCTTCTGATTTTTGAATGGGGGATAATACCACGGTAGCTTTCTTGATGATGAAATATTGAACCTTGTTGCACAAACAGTGGATGCTTTTTGATTTATTATGGTTATAGATACAAAATGAGTTAGGAATTTGAAGGAAGGGGTAGAAGATTAGAAAATGACTAGTCAGTAATCCCCAAAATGGTGATATATTTGGTTTGAGGTGGATGGATCTGGGATTAAACTTTTAATCCATGAAGTACGTAATATGGAGCACCAACATTATTTTTCAATAGTAATCAAGCCACTCACTAGAAATTATGCTGTTCCCTCCTGTATATATCTATATATATTTTGTTGAAAACTAGGATATTACTAGTTTTACCTTCATGCTCATCTCATTTGGTCAATCTCTTGGGTGACCTCAGGGTAGATGCCATCATATACCGTCTAGGATGTTCATTCAAAGTCCATATTCATTTATATGCTATTGGGCGTGCTCAGTATTTGTGTTGTAACACTGGTCCATTATTTCAAAAATAAATCATGCCCATTTTTTCCAAATCTGCCCTTTGTTTTGGTAATACAATTTTGAATTTGTGTAGTTGTTTTTTTTTTTTTTCCTTTCTTTGATAAGGTAGTGGGTCATTCTCTTTGCATCCAAAACTCTTTATTTGTTTCTTTTTTTCGTTGTACAATCAAAATATATTGAATTTTTTTTTGTCTTCTTTTTGTGCAGACTGGTATGGAAAAGAGTCTTTTTGGAAATCATCCAGTTTCATTGCCAGTCACAGAATCACGCAGTCCTCCTCCAGCATTTGCTTCAGATCCATTGATTAATAAGGGAAATGAGGAAATATCAGACTCAGTCGAAGGATATTCGTCTCCACCTGGAACAAGGCCCAAACTTTCAGTGGCAGATATTGTGGAAATAGATAGTCCTAATTCAGCAGGAAATTTCATCAAAACATCGAGTCCTGCCCCTGTAAGAGAATTTCACTCTCAGAAATTGCATTTAAAATCAAAATGTTTGGGCGCACTTATCTTGTTTGCATTTCCCTGCCCCTTTGATGGTTAGATTTAAAATTTTGCTTGTTTTGTACTACTGTGAATCTTGTGCTGTTTCAAACATGCATCTTTTATCCCTTATAATTCCCCTTCTCATTTTTGCAAATAATGCAGCCTGGTGCTACCACTAGGAAGAGTTCTCTCCATGTTGAGCGTCAAAATTCTGAAATTTCATATTATGCTGATGATGAAGATAGGGATCATAAAAAGTATACAAGAAGAGGTGATATATTCTTTACCAAAGTTCATGCCTTCATGTTAAACTGTCAATAATTAGTTAATATATTTATGCATTCTGTTTCTCATCTTCTTTTAATGTGATTGGAAACTAAACCTTCTGGTTAGATATGCTTTCCTCTGCTCCCATGATGGGCAAATTAACTTGGTTAATTCAAGCTTTCGTCTTTTCAAATGTAGGTTCCTTCCGCCATAAGTTTCTTAGAGCTTTGCTTCCCTTTTGGTCTAGTTCATTGCCTACTCTACCAGTTACTGCACCTCCAAGAAAAGATGCATCAAACGGAAATGAAGCCTCAGAAGGTCGTACCCGGCATCAAAAATCATCAAGGGCGGATCCAAGAAAAATCCTTCTCATGATTGCAATTATGTAAATCTCTTGCTTCTTATCCTCTACATTTTCTTTCCTACTAAACTGTGTCTTGGAGAAACTAAAACAATAAAAAACAAAGGGTCTGAGATTTCTGCGAATTAAGATTAATTGCAGCAAGTCGCATGTATTCCAAGGTTGATGAGGATCAAAACTGATTGTAGGCTGAATTCATATCCGATAATTCTTACATCTACATTTCTCTGCATGATTTCATGGACCGTTCTCTTCTTGCTCCTAGAAGAACTTGAATGCTATTGTGGTTCAAGATAGTCATGCTCTAATCTCGTCTGCTCTGAGAAAAGTGAGACTTAAGTTTAGTAGCACTATTAGGGTCTACTAATCTGGTGCTGGATCTCATATGGTCTCTATACCTCGAAATTGAAATTGATAGCTTCTTTAATAAATTTAGAGGATCCCAATTCAAAACTCAGATTCACAGCTATAGTAGTGCAATAGACTGCCGGTCTAGTAATGAAGTTTTTATGACTATTTGCAGGGCATGTATGGCTACTATGGGTATATTGTATTACAGACTAGCGCAACGAGGTCCTGGTGAAGAGCTTCCTAATGATGAGTAATGGTTGAACGCTCAGAAATTCTAGACATGTTAAGTTTCAGTATTGCTGGTTCCCGGTGCTCTTGCTGTTCCCGGTTGTCTGTTTGGCTCCATTTTTCGGACCAGTTACTGTTTCGGTAAAAAATATGTAAGTACATGGAAGATAAGTTTCATTTGGATGCTGATGACAGTATCGAGTTACATAAAATTCCTTCACAGGCATCTTTGTTCTTTGCCTTCGGTTCGTTTGAAGTGGAATTGGAAAATGGGGGTTTACATGTCTTTTTTATTGGCTTACTCTGTAATTATCTTGAATCTATAAACTTTCACCACTGATTCGCCCAGACCACTGGGTCCACATGGGGTGCTTATAATTAGGTGCTTAGTTATGTGCTTATATCTCTAATTAGAGGTATAAGCAATTTTTTTAATTTTTTTTAATTTTTATATATATTGTATTTAGTTAGATTTAAATCATATCTTTGCTTTTCGAGATTTTTTGCAGACCAAAAGTATCTCAAATTAATTAATTTCCAGTTCAGTATTTGTCTATAACACCAAGATTATGAAAATTAATTAATTTGAGATACCGGATGCAAAAAACATCTCGTAAAAGAAGCATATGATTTAAATCTAACTAAATACAATATATAAAAAAATTACTTATACCTCTAATTAGAGATATAAGCACATAACTAAGCACCTAATTATAAGCACCACATGTGGATTCCAGACCACTTGAATAATCAGAAATCAATGTTAATCATCAGTATAAAGTACTAGTAACCATTTTTAACAAACTGGACCTATCATAAATTATGTGTAATACTAGATATATATTCAGACATGAGAAAAAAATCACACTCAGGTCTCAAATTAAAGAAAATATGACCTAAAGGTCCCTTGAAATCTCTTATTCGCAAGCAAGTTGTGTAGGATAATTAGGTAATATATTCAAATTGTGAAAAGACCAAAATACCCGCAATGAAAAAAATGACACAGTAGCTGTTCATTGCTTGTCGCTGGCAGGCAACCATTGTCATCACCTGAGTAAACGCCGCCAAGAAAGCAGACTCCCCTCTTTAAAATAGTGAAAGACGCAGCCTCCCCTTCCACTTAGCTGGGTCGCCGTCGTTGTTTGTCGTTGTTCGTTGCTCCAGTGGTATTTTCTGTTGCTCTTGAACTGAATTTATATTCCAATTTTTGGTTAGTACTTTTCGTAAAGCTCGGAAACTGGATGACACTGTTTCTGCTTTTGAGTTTATCCAGAGATTGATTGATGGAAAACCTAACGTGGTGATTTGTAATCGCTTGATTCATGGGTTTGTAAAATGCAGAAGGCACAATAAAGCATTGGAATTTTATGATAAAATGATAAGAGATAGAATCAAGCCTGATGTGTTTACCTTTAATATTTTGATCAGTAGTTATTGTGGAAATTCACAGTTTGGGAATGACTCTCAATTTGTATAAGGAGATGAGGGAAAAGGGATGCAAACGTAAAACTATATTTTTTTTAAGCATCTTTTCTGATAATCTAAATGCTTCTTCAGTCTTCCCCAAGCTCATTAAACCGTCAATTAGTGTAGTGAAAGCAATCAAGCTTGGGGCATTAGGTTGCTATTGTAACAGAAATATTAATTATCTGATAGGATGTGATAGTAGAACTCTTTTTTTTTCCTATCTGAGACTTATTCAAGATGCTATTTATGAAGTCAAAAAGTATCCTTGAATTAACAAGCCAGTGATTGCAATCAACTTGAGTATGATGCACAAAAATAATTGACTTGGTAGAACTATCTGATAAAAATGTCTATGTTAATGTTTTCAACATTTGTTTTATGTGGCATGTCGATTGCTATAATTGAAATCACAATTATATTTAGTAGAGCTATCTAATCAAAATTATTAACGTGAGTTTACTTTGTGGCTATTGTTAATTTTATTACATTGTGAGCTGCCGAATTATGCATTAAAAGTGAGAAAAAATCAACACGATGAGAAAGTTTTGTGGTTGTTTGTAACTCTTGATGTACAAAGTCAGAATGTGTTGTTAATAGGTGTATCTATAGTTGTTAATATATGTGGTAAACTTGTTAATGACAAACGTATTGTGCAGGTTGATAGTAGTAATGACTAGTATATATAGAAATACTCTCCTATGTTTCCTTCATATAGGGGGACAATTTGTAATTAGTAGAGCCGATGATATAACATTTGTTGGCGATACGGTCAGATACAAAATTATTAAGAAAGGCACAAGTTATGAAGAGTTCAAAACAATGATATCATTGATAGCCCCATGAGGCCTATATCATTGATAGGGGTAATTGTAAATGTCATTAGATCTAGTTAAAGTAAGGTAATTGGATTGTAATGCAAACATGGTTTGTGAATATTTAGTAAGTACCTTGCAGATGCAGTTAAAGATGTATTACATTCAACTTGTATGTATGAAAATTTGTATTCTGATGTAAATTCAATTGTCAATGGATGGGCATGAACTTGTCAAAACAAGCCCATGAGCTTGTCAGTGGACGCTCATAGACTTGTCATTGCATTTTCTTGTAATTGTTAGTATATATCCTGTAATTGTCAAAACAAGCCCATGAGTTTGTCATAAAGCTTAAGCCATAAGGTTCAAATGATAGTCAAAGAAATGCCTGAAGAAGAAGACATTGCCAAGCGCACACAAGCAATTCGAACTAAGAACCAAAAAAACTGTATTGTGAGAAGGATGAGCAATACAAAAGCCAATAGGATGACAAATACAAAATAACTAACATATAGTAATGATACCAATCTAAATTGAAAGTGTAGGCACCAGTACATAACCAATTGATCTACCAAAAATCTGTTTTGCTGTAAAGAACAGTGGTATAGCATAAAATGCACAATTACCCAAGTAAGAACATGCAGCAAGGATGATTCAGTTAGCTAAAAGTCATATGTTTACGCAAATTCAACTTTGAACAACTGAGTCAAAAAGATATTATGCCCATTTCTGTTAGCTCAATGGCTAGCTTGCTGCTAAACTCAAAAGGTCAGAGTGATGAGAAATAATTTGTGTTAATATAACAGTAAAGAGCATTTGAGTAACTTTCAAAGTAGTTTTCTCTAAACTAGGAACATGCATTCATTATTCATATATAAACCTTTAAAAAATATATCCACATGAAGTTTACTATTCATATTGTATTTTTTTTTTTTTTTTTAAATAATTAACGTCTTGAAAGTCAAATTGAAAGAGATAAAGATAACGAAAGAAGCTCATCATATTCAGAATCGATGTCCAAGTACAATCATTTGAACTGAACCCTGTTTGACATGTGGGTTTTAATGGGTTGAAATTATCAATTAGTATAGTTTTTTATTATAATTGTGCTGACAAATCAAAAGTCAATCGATATTTAAAATGAACATTTTAATTTGGAGCTACTAAAGTCAAATCACACGCGACCATTAGTTAATGAAGTTGTCACCTTAATAATAGATTTTAATTAGGTTTTCATAATTAAGTGCAATGAAGTAAAATGTGAAAAACAAGAGATAAGAACTTACCTTCGGGCTTCGGCTATATATCTTGGTTAGTGGGATCGAATAAAAGGGTTTTGTGTGTGTTGTTTGGTTGATAATAAGATTAATCAACAATTAAGTAAAAGACACAGTTTAATGTTGATTTAGGGATGAACATCAGTGTTACATGCCAACTATGAAATGAGGGACAAGATATGAGAAGAATATCTTTGTTTTATAAAATGTGTCAAATATAGATTCGATTACGTGTAAAATCTTAAACATATATACAACTCAGAGCAAATATTATAGGATACATATTATAACTAAGGTTATTAAACTGGATTGTTTTATCAACCGATCAGGGTAGTAGGTCAAGATTTAGTAGGTCGAGGAGTTAACCTAGGGTCAAACCGATAAGAAATGAAAGATTTAGGGTTATTAATATAAAATTATAAAGAAAATAAAAAATTGATTTTTTTACTTTAAAAAAAAAGTAAATCAAGTCAATACCTGGACCAAATTGGTTCGTTGGTTTCGGCCGAACCGGCTGGTCCAGATTTAATAACAATAGTCTTAAGCTTTTCTTAAAAGTGAAGTTATGAATTTGAACCCTTTATGAATGATATAATAGTCTAACTAAGGTTTTTTTTTTTTTTTTTTTTTTTTTTTTATCAAAAAAAAAAAATTTGAACCCTTTATGAATGATACAATGAATGCGTGAGTTATGGCAAAAAAACATATTCCCTTAGTCCCTATGTATAACTATAAGAGCCTTTTTATTAATAGGCTTATCCCTAAATATAAAATTCCTTTTGGGTTTGTCTGAATAATAAATACACTTTTTTTCATTGTGCCCCCCATTAATTATTATACTATATACATTCTGTTTCATTCTTTTTTTTATCATTACTCTCTCAACCATTCATTATAGGGGCATTTTTGAAAAAAATAATAATTTTCCTACATAATTATAACATTTAATTGTTTTTTTAGAATTTTGCAACTCAGTTAAAAATCTCTTATATATAGGGGCAGAGGGGGTATAAAATACCACAAATAAAGGTCATTTAAATAAATTATTTTTAATTGACTAATTAGAAGGTTTAGTTACGTTAGAGAAGTTGGACAGCACGTATGTGTTTGGGTTTAACATGTGCAGGATATTATTCCACTCGATCCCATCGCTTTCTTTAATTTAATTATATGCTACTACATATTAATATCATAATTGATTTAATTAATAAACCTTTCATTTGTCTGCATGACGGCATCAATCAATCTCTAGTTTATTATTAATAACTATTTTTCTTATTCCTAATTAAAATCAGCAGTAAATAATTATTTCATTATGAGATTCCGACCAAACGTGTGTGTTCGTATGACTCTCTTTCTGCAGTAAGATCTCAATGGCAAAAATAAATATAAGGAATATATATATATATGTGTGTGTGTGTATTAAAAACCAAACGCCAGCTCTTTCTTGATATTCTACATATACACACACACACACACTCACGTACACCTTTAGTAGTCGTGCGTGCATGCTGGGTGTCTTAAAATAAAATAAGCAATAAATTGAATATCTTTCTATGTTTCCCTGTAAACCCCAGAAAGAAATGGACATAATATATATGCATATATGTGTGTATATTTCTGGTCGTAAACTGTACTTATAAAGTAAGTACTATATGAACAATAAACAAGGGATCGCATGCGAGAGTGACAAAGTCAGATTTTTAATTAATTAACGGGTTCCTTAATGACGACTATATATGTGATGCACATATCTCAGTGTTAAATCAAATCCTCAAAATATTTAATAAATAAAATAAAATACAGAAATCTTAGGATCATGACAAATAAAAACAATATAACATATGCTTTAGGAGCATAAGAGAACATTCAAGGCTCATTCCGTAGGTGCCTTCCCTTATTCCCTATTAACAATCACCCGAAAAATGTTAATATAACGGATGAGATTCCACATCTCAGTGACTACTGAAAGTTTCTACGGTACACAAGCAAACCACATATATGATATGCAAGAACTCTTGTATCACCTTTCATCCTTATACTGCTGAGTGGAGTCATAAGTTAACGCATAGTCCAATATAAACACATCTATTTGATTGGATTGTCTCATGCTCACAAATTTTTAATATACACTCAGTCAAAGATGTAAAGCTTAAGTCTGGATTATGGCTTCCCTTCTTAAAAAAAAAAAATAAAATAAAATAAAATAAAGAGGTGTTACATGTTTCACAAATTTCTCTAATGCAAATCCGCCAAAGGAAAACATAGAAGAAGGGGCCTTGACAAGTGTTATCCTCTCGTACACAAAGTGATGACATACCATGTGGTAAAAGATTTCATCATACAAATTCATCTTTACTCCAACACATCACAAATGCCCCCATCACCAATTCAATCGTCATAACAGCTTATATTCCATCATCAATAAATATAATATTATTATAAGACAAGGTACAACAAATCATACTTTCATTCATATCCATTATGTTCACATATTCAAACATATCTAAATAGAAACAATAATCTTATAATAAATTATTAACTATGTGAATAAAATAAGTTATAAAGAAATTTACTTTAACATTACTTACTTGAGAATTTACAATATATACATATATACATATAATTTAGTCTATTTTTGATATAAAAAATAGTCATTCACAATCATATATAATTTACCGGTATATGAAAAAAATATTCAGAGCTATATGCTACTCTCAAAGCTCTCAATGAGAATATACAAAGTCATACATAAATATCTATCAATATAAAAATTCCTCTAATACTACTCTGCCTCAAGCTGCCCTCTAAAAATTAACATTATAGAGATACATACTTACTAGTTACCACGTATAAACTTCTATATCCAGATTTTGTATTAGCTAGAAATAGAAATCTTAAAATGAAAATCGTTATACAATACAAAAGATTTAAATATATACATATATATATATATATATATAAACAGAACATGTAGGTATTAATGTGACAAGGTAATATAAACAAATGAATCAGTGTGTGACTCACAACACACATTTATAGGAGAGAGAAGTAGGGTTTGACTTTGACCCTTTAAAATATTTTTTTAAAGATAATAATATTTCTTTATTCTTTCTTTCTCTTTTCTCTTTCTTTTTATTTACATATAGATTAGATTATTTTATGAATATATTTATCTTTTTTCCCCATATTATTCTTATCAATATCATTTATCATTGTTAATTAATTTGATTTTTTAATAATTTATTATGAATAATAATTTATTTATTTTTACATCCTAAATCGTAGTTTAAGTCCCAAAAATTAAAGATGTTACCATCTCCAGGGTTAACATGATGAAGTAGGCCTATAGTTTTAAGTTGGAGAAGCCAGTTTTTAAAGCAGGAGAGACAAATTTGATGTGTGTGTACACAAATCTGAATAATACAACGCTTTGTTTAACTATATAAACAAAGAATATTATCAGAGAAAGGAATGGACAGATATATTGAAACTGATGAACTGGGCAGAATCCAGCTAATTTGGTTACAACTGTTGAAATCTGGGATTGAAGCAGATAAACAAAGAGCTAGCTAGGTTTGAGTTTAACATATATAGTTGTGTAGGAGACAAGAATCCAGACAGAAGATGCTACTGCCTGGTTTCAGCTAATATTTAATCAGAGATTGCAACTTCAAAGGTAGTTGCATGCCTAACTCCAGCCCCACTGTATATCTATGTCTATGGATTAGCTTAAGAAAAAAAACATCTTCACAGCATATGAAGTAAGTAAATGAGAAGAATTTGTTTCGTAGAATATAGAATAATTATTTTAAAATGTCTCAAACCTTCGTTACATATAATAGTAAATTCTCTTAACTCTGACGAGTTGTATTATTTATAAGTCATGAACAGTATAATTTATTTGTCAGACTGAGACCTCAAATTTTTAACGTATTTGGAGGGGAATTTTTTGGCACAATATTATAATGCACAAAAAGTACATGAAGTGGGTCCAATCCCTCTTAGATGATGCCACTGCTCTCTTTAAAAGGCTTGTGAAAATTCATTTTATGAAGAAATTGAGACTGTCAAATCCCAATTATTGGCAACCCCAAGTCCACATAAATATTCTTTTATACTACCTAACTCCACCACTTCTTTGGGTATAAATAAAGAGTACTCATATCACTCCTCCAAGCATTCAAACAAAAACCCAACTGCTCCAAAAACAACACTGGGAAAAAAGGAATAATGGAGCCTAGTGAGATAATTATCTCTGAAGAATGGAGTTCCCTTAGTGGGTTTTACACTGCCCAAGAAGCTGAGTTCATGACCCAGTTTTATGAAAATTGTTCAGTCCGAGAGGATTTGTATGGAAATTCCAACTTGTTGGGATTTCAATATTCTTCTTCTGCATTTTGGCCTACACACTTCACTGGTGATGACAGCTTCTATTTTCCTTCAAATGTTGCTCATGATCCTACTAATAACAACTTTGGTTCCATATCCATGTGTTGTGAAGTTCAAGTTTCAGAACCAGCACAAGATGATGATCATAAAACCGGCAACCTGGAGAGAAAGAGATCATTGAGTTCAGTTGAGGTATATTACTATTTGTTTCATATCAGTATGCATTTTCTCTAGCCTTTTAAGATCATAGTACATACTCTATTAAAAAAAAAAAAAAACTCAACTAGGTCTTATATTAAGAACTGAAAAGAGGCAGTATTTGATAAACAAGCTGGTTGATTTAATCAATTGAATTTATGATTTGGTGTTCGTAGATACAGAAGAACAAGAGGAATGTTAGACCCAGGAGGAATAATAATCCAACGTGTTCTAAAAGCAACAAGGAAGAGGAAAGAAACAATAATGATGATGACAGCCTTTACTCTAGCAGATTCTGCTCATCATCAGAAGATGACTCAATTGTTGCTTCTTCTCATCAGGAAGATGACACAAACCCTAAAAACATTATAGATCTCAAGTCAAATCTCAAATCAAGATCTGATACAGGTCCTTCCACTGAGGCACAGTGCCTCTATGCAAGGGTAAGTCTCCTACATTTAGTCAGTTATCTTAGTTTATTAGTCTTAATTATGTTCTATTTGAGAATTATCTGTCTTTAGTTTTATTAGTCTTAATTATGTTCTATTTGAGAATTATCTGTCTTTAGTAATGTTGTTATCACATATTTAAAGGTTGAGATCTAACAGTACTTGCCTTTAACATTATGCAGAGAAGAAGACTGAGAATAAATGAAAGGTTGAGAACCTTACAGAACCTTGTCCCTAGTGGAACAAAGGTACTTTAAGTGGATGAGTGACAAACATATGCTTTACATTATCTGAAATACTCCTCTATCTCAAGGGGGGATTTTTTTTTTGAATAGAAAAGTTTATGTGAGTTGGGTCTCGGGGGCTTATTAGGGCCATACATACCACGGGCTCAAAAAGACTTATAGATCGCCCACCAATAAATCCTCACATCTGTGAGATTTAAACCCACAACCTTATGGTTATGAACCAACTCTTTTACCAATTGGACCGACCTTTGTTGGTAAAACAAATATATGTTCTTTATTATAAATCACCAAATAGAGTATTAATTACATTTTTTTCAATGTTTCCCCTATTTAAAATATGATTAATTGTGTTTTTTATGACTTCTTGTATATAGTTCATAATATTAAATATGGGTAAATTTGGAAGTTTATTTTATTTTCATACAAAATTAATGACTTAATTACCTCTCTTTTAAAAGTGACTTATAATAAAGACTGAAGGAGGAGGGAGTGTGTGTGTTGAATTTAGACTAGTCGATTAATATGTTTAAATTCTGAAGGTGGTTTGAACTTGGAAAATATGCAGGTGGATATAAGCACTATGCTTGAGGAAGCTGTCCAATATGTGAAATTTTTACAGCTACAAATTAAGGTAACAACCTAAGTTAAGTACTTCATCATTTGAAACTTTAATGTTAGAAAGATCATTCTCAGTTTAATCTTCTTTTTTTCCTCCTCGTGGTCATATTTTGATCTCAAATTAACAGCTTCTGAGCTCTGATGATCTGTGGATGTATGCTCCAATTGCTTTCAATGGACTGAATATTGGATTAGACCTCAATATCACCCCGACCAGACAACCATGAGGAAAGGCTATAAGAACAGGAGGCATTGTTTTTTTTTTTCTTTTCTTAAGGATGTTTTTGTTGCATATATACATTCGCATTTTTTTAAATTAAATAACTAGGATGGGTTCTGTCAAGTCTATGATTTATGAACAGTTGGAATTATTCATGTATAATTGTGGGCAAAAAGAAGAAGAAGGAATTATTCATGTATAATATAGTAGCCATATGTGTGCTAACAAAATAAATGTGAATTAAAGATCAGGGAAAAATCCCATATAAGCCTACCTAAAATAGAATTTTTTAAAATCAAGTTGGTATATTTGACAAATCCCTAATTGAGTCATTGACTCAATGGGAGATTTCAATATATGGCTAAAATGACTTTAATATCCTCTTCTCTCTACTCTTAAAAAAGTTCCATTGCTTGTAACTTATATTTTTCAATATATCAACATTAATATATAATAAAATAAAATATCATTTGAAGGAATTTTTAGTGTTCTGAAAAGATCATAAATAATAATTTAAGCAAACATATATATACATATAGGGATTATCATTTCGCTTTTAAATGAGATAATTTTATCGCCTTAAGTTAAAACGACGAGTGCATTAGAAAGCTAGATAAGACAACCTCACCAGAAAATTGAACCCAAACCAAATAATTGACGGCAATTAAACTAAAGCGAAAAAATGCAACGCATTAGATCAATAAGACCGACAAAACCAAATTAAAAGCATCAAGCACCCACCTTTAGTTTCAAGGGCCATCATGATCTTCACTATAGTGGGGATCCACAAGCGAGTACATCAGATCCTCCTACAAAATTCTCGCTTTGCACAAAAACAAATCCAAAGTTGAACAAAAATTACATATTACATATTTCGGAAAAACACTAAACCTTCACAAAATCAAAGCGCGGGGAGGGAAACCACGGGTGCGAATAGAGAGAGGGAGAGAGGTGGTTTAAGGAATTACCTGTGGGGTATATAGTCAAAATCAAAATTCTTGGTTTTTCGATTTACTTATCTTGATTTCTAGATCATTCGACATCGCATTTGGTCGAATACAAGAGAATAAATTTTTGAAGGATTGGAAACGCTAGAAAGAGAACCTCAAACCAAAGTCGCTATCCGTTAGTTTCTTCATTCACGATGGGATTGATTTTGAGGTGCAGGGAACCATTATGCCTTTGTCGTTTTTAATTTAAGGCGAGATAAAATTATCTACCTTAAAAGAAATGATAATCCCATATATATATATATATATATATATATAACACATGCCATGCAGTACCATGAATATCAATTAAATGATTTTTAATTGAATATCATGAATAGACAAAATTTACTTTCGAGTGAACTCGACTTAAATTTCAATTCCTTTCTAATGTTGAACATCAAATGATTTTATAAAAATATCTAGAGATCAACTTATTATCCTGAATTTCATGCATAACAAAGTGGGAAAATGCTAACTTAATTATTATTGATGATTATATAAAAATAATCCTTATATTAATAGATGCTACTAGATAAAAAATAGATATTACATCTTGTAAATGAATGACAATCTAGATTTGGAAATTAATAAGTTTAGATCTTTTTTTAATGATATATAGGGAAAAAAATAAGGGAAAATTAAAATTAAGGACTCATAGCAGATAATATTTATTGAGAAGGACCATAAAAGTAGTAATTATTTAGAAGAACCAATTAACCAAAATAATTTTTTTAAAAAAAATACTAAATTGCCCTAATCAAAGCTCGTACATTTTTTTCTCTTACGTTCTATGTTTAAAACTAATATGAATTTATAAATTAAATTAAATTAAACACAATTTCTCTTCATCACGAGACATTTATAGAAAAAATAACATTAACATCTTTCAATTTTGTCAAAATTATAATTTTATTTTTAAAATTGACACAAACTTTAATTGAATAAATATATAATTTGAGGAAAAAAATCAAAGTTTTTATAATTTATTATATATATATAAGGTCATGTTCAAACATGAGCGTGCGTGTCTTTAAGTGTCAATGCAGACATTAACACATTATGATATTTAAATTTTTGATACAATGTAGTAATGTTTTATTTTTGTTATTTGAGCCTACACAGCTAGTTCGATAAGATACAAAATGCGTTTAATTTTTATTGCCAATAATAATTAAATTATATAATGATAAGATATGAAATGCATTTAATTTTTATTTTGGTTGATAAAGTTCCTTTGATGGAGCTTTTTTTCATGATTTATATAAAATTATGTAAATCAAGGAAAAAAAACTTAATGATATAAAAAGATTAAAGGGTCAATATCTACCTTACGAGTAATAATTAAATGATGTAATGATATGATTATGTAGATATTAGTTAAGGTTAAAAAATGATGATTTTGGCGGTAGTATTTTTGGTGGAAAAAAAATTAAATCACTTTCAAGGGAAAATTAGTATTTCTAAATTTATATTTTGGTAATTGGTCATTCAAAATAATTACAACTTGTATGATCCTTCCCAATAAATATTATTCTCTATAGGTCCTTCTATCTAATTCTCCCAAAAAAAACAAATCACATCTTGATTTTGCCTCTTTAAGAATTCAAGAGGATAGAGGTAATTCAACCCAATTTTTAACTCTCAGTTTGCTCCATATGGCATGATTTACAATTTGTTAAATTTAGTGACTCAAATTAGAATTTGGGTATTTCATATTATTTTTACTAGCATTTTTCCTAAAAATAAACCGTCCACTTTGGGAAAGGGGTTTGGAAACAGAGTCATGAAGATTTGAGACGAGCACAAGCTATTCTCCTGAAGGCTCATATGTATATATACAAAACATTATATGTCACAACTCACAACATGGTCAATCAGGCTTTACTCGAACTGTAACAAATAAAGAATAAATAATGGATTCTAAATTCCTCTAGATATTCTTTTACAAATAAGATTGTTTCAAAAAAACAAGAATTAAAGGAAAAAATTAACTACAGTTTTTTTTTTTTTTTTTTTAGGAAATGAAAAGAAGGTGAATGTCTCTCATTTTCATCTTATAATCTCATATCCACTGTTAGATTAAAATGATAATAAATGAATCAAATTCAATGTTTTATGAAATTATTACTATAAACATAAATAAATAAAGAGTAAAATACAATGAACCTTCTTCCAATTTGACAAAATTACACATACCTCCCATTAGATTTCAAAACCAACAAAGACAATTTTTTTTTTTTGAACACTTTAGAAAGACATTGATTATATTTAAATACATGATTCAAACGATAATAAATTAAAAAATAAACATAAATAGTAATTAATAACTTATCTTGACTCTATTAAAATCTTAATTCATTGAGTTTGGCACATATAGGGTTTAGATCAGATTCTTTTGTGGCAGCAGAATAGACAGCGCTCATGTCATCTGGGTCTGCAAATTACCGCTACACGAGGAGTCACTCCACAAATCAATATACATCAAACTTTAAGCCTCTGTACTAAAATCCTACATCTCTAAATGAAAAACCAAAAAAGAATCTGTCAGGACAACTTTCCCATTTGTAATCTTTATTGAGCATATGATACAGTCAACAAATTCAATCCCATAACTGTGTATACTGCGTGTCATGAGATGAAACATCAGTTGTTTCATTCTTCTTCATGCTCTTTCATCATTCACAAGACTCTGAACTTCTCCTTGGCTGTCCAAGGGCATATACTGTGCCATGATAGCTCTGATTTCAGAATCCATGTATGACTGCAAAATCCACCATTATACCGTCAGAGATTTGCACACAATCAAATACATGATTAAGTTATAAATTAAGGAAATGCCACCTTTAACAGAAGCCAGAAACAAATAAGAAAGGTTAAATCAAAGTTTGATATGCTTTGTTAGCTATAAAATCAGTGTCTTCCCATGATTCAAATTCTGTTTCATTTAACAGCTATGCAGTGTGTTCCGTTACTTTAAGCAATTTCTGGTATTTCACACTCGAATTTTAATGTGCAAATGCTAAAACAATGATTAATTTCTTTGTTGAACTATGATCATATGTTTAACATTCTGTGGGAGTGAGGCCAAAATCTGCAAATTGCAGATTTCCCCCTTAAGTTCCAGACTCCGTTCTCCAAGAACAGCCAACTATGCAGTAGAATCTTAGCAATAAATAGAGTATTTAATAACATCACTAAACTAAGGAAATGCGAAAGCTTACCCTTATTCTATATTTGTAAACCAGATATCCTCCACCAGCAGCCATAGCCAAGCCAATTAAAATGACCCAAAAGGCAGCCCAAGGAGATCTTCCCTGACTAGCTGTTTTGCCTGCAGATTTTCCAGTAGAGAATGTAAAAACAAAGCATACTTAAAATAATGTGTAAATGTGTTAAGTTTGAGGGACTCACTTATGCAGGTATCATGGTCCCTGATGTACAGAAGATCCCCGCTACAAGTGCATTCATAGCTGCCCCAGGTATCCTTGCAGCGACATTCAGGGCACTGACAAGCTTTCTTCTCTTTGCATTCATCAATGTCTGTGAGGAAGGAAGAGAGAGATTTCAACTTCAAACATTCAACTTTATAGTTATCTACAAATTACTCCCTAGGTCCTCAACACACATTTCTCATTAATCAATAGTGGATGCAACCAGGTTTAAAATGCTTGTCCAACCCTAAAAAATAGACTATCTATAATCACTTCACTTGTGGTACAAAAAGATATAGTTGAAAAAGTTGCCAGGTATCAAATTATAGTTTATCGAAGTACACTTCAGATAGGACCCTGCATTGCATACTGTCCAGGCACAAGACTGCAATATGGTTCACATTAACAGACTTCCATTATCCTCGTGTCAATAGATTGGGTTCAGTATGTTTCATATCAAATTCTAACTAAAACAATGCAAATTTAAGAGAGGGAAAACTATGAAGAACAGAGATAATAGGGAGTAACGCAATTTAAACCCAGGTGTTCAGTGTCAAGTATAATTGGGCAAAAAAAAAAAAAAAAAAAAAAAAAAGGATAAAACTGTAAAACACATATCCCGTTAGTGCTTCATCCTATATCCATAGAAGACACTATCACGAAGATAAGAACTGGGAATCTATTTATCGCATGCTGAATTTTCCTACATGTTCTGAATACCTAAATTTACTGCAAGAATTTGATCTACATATATATCAGCATCTCTCACCTTCACAATTTTTGACACCATCACCTTTAAACCCTGCAGGGCATTGGCATTTAACTCCTCCATCATCCTGTTGAAAAGCAACAATTGCTTACGTAATTATTCAGTTTCCATCATGGGCCCACAAAATAAGAATTTGACCATAATGAATTTCATGAAGACAATAGAATCTAAGTAGTTTTTGGTCCAGAAACTTAAAGGTACTGACCACACAAGCAGAAAATGAACGTCCATTCCGGGTTTCATGCCAACAACCTCCATTGTTTATCTTGCATCTCCCTGGTCCACTAGCTGTAAACACAGAAGAAACTGGCTTAATAGGAAGTATGAATTAGATTGTGGGTGACCACCCAGATCATTAGAGTTTAATCTTATCTTCATCTCATCATTTATTTTCATGACTTTCAGCTCCTATCTCTTAGAGTCTTGAATCAATGCTTCAATTGTAATTTATGGTCATCATCTTTTCCTAGAGTCTTGGGACTGGGCAGTTGACTTGTGGCTGCCCCATCCCTCATATTTCATTCTTTGTATATGGCTGATCTACTAAAATGAGAAAAATTCCAATCTGGGTTTTCTTGATTCATAAATAAAAGAATGACGGACATACTACAATTTCAGGATCGTCAGGCCCCCTTACCCACATAATTGATAGCAAAGGAATGAAATAAAGTACATACACGTCGTGGACCACTCTACTTCATCAATTGTCCAAAAAAAGATTTGCAAAACAAGAGCTTTCACATCAATGCAGTGTGTAATGATCGGTTTGATATGCTTGTCTTAAACCACGTCCATATTCTAACGTGTTTCTGGCTAAAACATGTAACATGTTTTCCAGTTAACAAGCCATGATTCTTGGAATCTAGAGAGCAGATTCTAAATAAGAATCACCTTTCTTTCCCTTGATTAATAGGCTTTAGTCAAATGCTGTCTTTTCCTTAAATAGCTTCCCACATTATGAGTCATTGTTATATTTACTACTATGTTCGTATTTTTCCCTTTTAAGGGCGACTGGCTGAAACTTCTGTGACCAACATTCTCCCATACTGCATCCATCCGTTTCTTTTGAGAACACTTGAGAAATTTTGCTCATTTTCTAACAAATCAAAGATTGTTGTCAACAATGTTTTAATATGATTTTTCATTTTATTTTTATTTCATACTGTTCTTCATCTTCCATTTGCACAGATTTAGATTTAATTCTGGTGAAATATATATAAAAACAGAGATGTAAAGTTTGCAGAAATTTAACCTTCACAAACAGTATAACCATCTCCTTTGAATTGCACACCATCAACCAAGGGGCATTCACACACTCGCCCACGGAACGTATCCTGTTAAATATAATATAAACATGTATAAGTAGAAAATTAGGTTCTAGAAATTAGAATTATGCGAGGCATGTAGTAACCTTTTTATCAAAGATACGAATGGTTAGATACCTTGCATGCAGTAATATTGGCTCCTTTATCTTGCCAACACCCACCATTGTTATCCAGGCACTCATTTGTTTCCAAATCTGCCAATAGTATGCCACTCAGTATTAGAGTATAATAAGAAGTACCCCATCAGAAAGTAATTGAAAAGATAAGGGATATATACAATTACATACAAAATTCAACACTTGGGAAGAAATAGATTCAGAACTAACAAGGGACAAAAATATCCCCAAATTTCTTGGTATGAAAAGAAAGTAAACATTTACCATTGCTCAAACAAACAGCTGGTTCCGTAGTTTCCTCAAAACCCGAACAAATAGCCTTTAGAACTGCTACTTTCTCCAATTTTCCTGGGAGAAAAAAAAGTTTAGAATTGATAAACTAGACATTCACCCATCACACAGCATACAGGACATACCTCACCCGTCACACAGCATACAGGACATACCTCGATACTGTCGGTTATTAACCACAAGAGTTGGCAATATTGTCACATCACCTCGTGATCCCTTTCCAATCTACAAAAAGTGGTTCTCATTAAGGAGCTAAGAATTACTGAGCTGATACATGTAATTAAATGAAACAACAATATAAGGAGCAATACTTGAGCATTTTGCTCTTCTTTTAAAACAGGATTGTCAGTATCATCATCTGGATTCCCCATGCAATTATCAATTTTTTTAATGTCAAGACCTGCATAAATTAGTTAAGAATATTTAACAAGTCATTATCAATAATAGAATCCCAGAAAAAAATTGTAATCAATGATGATCCACATACCATGCGATCTAATGACAGCTTCAGCACATTCCTTATTGTATTTTTTCTCCTTCATGGGGCATCTAATTTGAAAATCAGTCACATAGTCCCACCACACCCAAGGCTTTTTGGCTTCCTTTGCCACTTTGAAAACACATAGCTGCCTCAAATTTTCAACAACCACGTCTTTCCCATCATAACCTGAGCTGAAGTCTTGCTCAGGATCAGGAGCGCAATATCTTCCATGATTTATGCACTGGGATTTGCACTGTTTGCTTAATGTGAATGCCTGTGGACAATACCAAGTTATGTAATGGGGTGTAAACTGTGTGTAACCACCTTTCTCTAATATCTGTGCTGCGCCTTTGAAATCCTTCAAAAATTCCATCAGCATATCACATTTAACTCCACATTCATCATTGCTGTTAGTCCACAGCTCATACTCTACACGATCATCTGGATGGGGGACTGCCTCTCTCCAATCAAGATTTACATTGACCATATCCCCGCCACTTATGGCATTCTTTAATTTTTCACCAAAACTTTTTTCAACTAGTGCAGATGGTATTGTTATATTCTCTATGTATTTTGCAGATGCTGCAGCTTCTTCAGGTGTGTCCATGGTTATTAAGGGTTCCTCAAGGTCATCTGCAACAATGACTGCAGAAGCACCAGCTTTCTGGGCATTCCAGACCTTCAAAGCAAAGAAGCAATCTGAAAGAACAAATAAAAGGTACTAAGAACACACCCAAGAGAACATATGAAGACTTGGTCACTCTCATATGTATAGTATGCTAACCCAATTCCTAATTAATCAAGCACATTGCTTGAACCAAAGAATTACTTTATTTAACAAATAAAGTGATGGGCCTAGGAGGTATTGGGGCCGAGTTCATACAAGGAGAGCTAAGGGCAACCACATGGCTCCAAACCCAAAGCCAAGTCCAGAAGTGCAAGAGGGGTAGAATGGGAATGTTGTGAGTGGAGTTGCTACACAGCAGAGGGTCTGACGGTGTCAGCAGGTTTGGGTGTGTGTTATAGAATGCAGGGTAGCAAGTTTAGAGGCAAGCATTTGGAGAGTTAGCAAAGGGAGAGGGGCCTGGTCTCTCAAGCACCATGCAGAGTGGTTTTAGGTTACTGTTCCAACATATCTTTCGTTTTCCTTGAAGCTTTCAATTACAAGGAGGCATTAGTATCTGTATTCTCTCGTTTTCCCTACCAGTAAAGAGGATACATTCAGTGTGGTTTCTTAGTTGGTTTCCTGCTTTAATTATCAGCTCCATCATAAAGAAAAAGATATTAATGAATAGAAATTAAGTTAATGCAAGATTCCCATAGGCGCAAATGCATTTGACCTGCATATGCTTATTATTTTGCTGAGAAAACATCACCAAGTTTGATAAAGTCTTAACTTTGAAAGGCTCATGATTCCTAAGTGAATGAACTCTTCAAATGGTTATTATGACCATGGTTTCCATAAAATCCGTATCAAATGTGAACAGGTTAAAACCATTACATAATAAATAAAATTGAAGGGTTCCAAGCTCAAATCTCCTTTAATTTAAATTAAGTGCACTTCAAATCAGAAGCATCAAGAATTTATTATATGAATTGATCAAGCACTCGGATAATTATTTGATTAGACACATCATTATATGTAAAAGTTTATTCCAGTTCCTTTGATCATCTGTAAGCCTCCTGAACTCGGAAGATGTTCCGTATGACAAAGTCTCGAAACTAAGAACTATATTCAACTCATTCCAAATAACACAAAAAGCCCTCAACCAGCCAGGAGATCCAACTGCTAAGCAGAACAGGAATGGAGCTTGAAACAAATCCATTCACGAGTTTCGGTTGAAGCAGTGTACAAGGAAGTCATTGAAAAGATAAGAAAGGGAAGAGAGAGAGTTGTTATCGCAGGAGGCAATAATGAAACGTTAAAAGGGCCTAATTTGTGAGAACAAAGACGAATTGCTGTTGACTAGTAATCGTAATCATGAAGTTTACTCCTGATTCCAAAGTATGCCAGTTTGAGTTGCATTTCTAAAACCAAAGCCCTAACTTTGCAATTATCAAATCAAACCTAGAGACATTTCTTGGACATTCAAATCATTTAGAATAAACAGAAACAGCAAATAAGGGTTTTATAAATTATTTTTAATTTGGACAAAAGTAAACATAGGATTCAACGATACAAGGTAACTAGAGTAGAATTCTTAGGGAACAAAACTAATAAAAATAGAAAATTATAGACGGACTTGAAAGAGATAGATATAAAGCACGCATATATTATGATATCAATACAAACAGACAAAAGAGGCATATTCTCCATGAACCAAAGCAATGCAATTAACTAAAATTAACAAATGCAACCAACTTCAGATTACTAAAAAGCGAAATAATCGACGAAGTGAGAAGTAAAGGAATCTCACTGCTCGATTTTAGCAGTTAGTGAACAATAAAACTTAAAACATCTGAACCCCAAACTTCAATATAGAAAACAGATTGGTCAAAGTACAAGAATCTTACTTCCACGATCCAGTAAAAGGATGGTCGGAAGAGCTCGGGCTTTGATTTGAAGGAATCCCCAAAATCTGAACACCCTTTCTGGTTCTCCTTCGGATACACGACGATCCCAGCCAAACTACCTCCATATTGAGGAATCCCAAAGTTTCCAATTGCACTATCATGTTTGCCTTTAATCTTCTCTGGCGACGTCACCGTCAAGCTGTTCTTCTCCACCACAAATCTCCCCACTGATGCGGGAACAAAGGAAACCAACAGAAACCCTAGGAGTAAACAAAGCGATGAACTCCGAAGCTTCATTTTCTGCACTCAAAGGACAACGAGAAAAAGATACGGAAATTTCCTTTATTTTCAAAGAGTTAAGCTTAGAAAGATCAACTAAAAGAACCCCAGATGTTAATGGTCATCGACTTTATTCTTAGCTTCACTACAAATTTGTGGGAATTGTCGGAAATTCACGGAAATAAAAACAAGAGTGGAACTTGCTAGTTATTGCTCAACGGTTGTGCGAGAAATAAGTCTGAAAAGGGAAGGAGACTTGTTAGAGATGAAAACGCAACTGATCTATGACTCTTCCATGAGTCCGCGGAGTGAATGGCGCTCTCTTTGCTTAATAACGAAGCATGGACTCTTCATACTAGCTTCTTTTTTCTTTTTCTTTTTCTTTTTCCTTTTTCTTCTTAATTTTCGTTGGTTGTTATGTTTGATGACGTATATGATTATATTTAAATTTTATCCTATATAAACATTTTAAGATTAACGTATTCGATTCAATTTATGTATTTTTTTTAATCAAGATAGTGATATAACTGTATTTTTTTAATCCAATAATGTAGTTTTTAGGTAGAGAAGAGAATAGAATCCGCAGAAAAGAGAGAAGTGGTTGCTGAGATGGTGGCCAAACGTAAACTATTATTTTATTAATTAAAATCAATACTCCGTATATAGTATTGACTAAGCTGTGAGAGGCTGAGAGCAGTTTGGCATTTAATTTTACCAATATGCCCTTGAACATGTGACCGAATTGATCAATTTTAAAAGGTGCATGCTGAACATGAAAAAAATGCTATTTGCGCGTATTGTTTAAATTTTCCTATAACTATCTAATACTAATAATATCAACTAGTTTAAGAAAAAATGAATAATATCAAGTCGAGTGTGTTTTGATTAGCTTTTGAAGAATAGCTTTTAGAGAAAAAAATGAAAAAAGTGATTTCAAAGAATATATTTTGTAGAATAGCTTCTGAAAAAAAAAAAAAAAAAAGCTTATGGAAAACCATTATTTTGAACCCCAAAACCATAATTCTGTAGAATTGACAATGTTTGGATAACTTAACGTAAACTATGGTTTTAGAGAAAAATGTGCTTTTGCATTTTTCTTAAGTGTTTGGGGGATTTTTCCTTTTTTCTTTTAAAAAACCATGGTTTTGTCTCCAAAAGTACCTTTATTATTATTATTGTTATTGTTATCCAAACACACACTAATCTAGATCTAAAGCTGGAAAACAGGGCGAACCCTTCACAGGTTAGAACCTAAAAAGGCTAACCCTTTTAAGCCCTTTCAATACCCAACCTTTGAGCATAAGGGAGGGTCGGCCCTACGAGGGGCTGAGCCATTTATACAAATTATATATATATATATATATATATTTTGAGTTTTTTAAAAGAAATATAATTAGTAAATTACAACAATTAGGAAAAAAAAAAGAAGAAGAAGTTGTCGGTCTCATTCGAACCTCATTCAAACACGGAGACTGATCAACAAATTTGAGACACAGACAATGGACGAGATGGTGAGGGCTACAAATGTGACAATGCAAGATAATGAGGAACAAGATGACAAGGGTTGTGACCTCGAAGACAAATCAACAGATTAAGAGAAAGAAAAGGGCTAGACTCAACAGGGTTTGAGGAATAGAGGAAGTGAGACATCGACTTTGTGGAAGAAAATGATGAATTCAATTACTCAAATTAAATCTCTTAAAAATTAGTTTATTTGACCCCGTTAGCTTGTGTTTCAACTTTCAAAAGTAAGAATTTTTTTTAACTTTAGAAGTAAGGGCTTGTTGGGACTTGGGATGATGGGTGTTTTGAACATGAATTATTTTTGGTAAAATTGTGAACATGAATTATGATTTGTGAAGGTATTGCGTGTTTTTGTGTTCTGGGTACAATGAAGGTCCGGCCTTTTGCCTGGGCCAATGTACTCACTACACATTTCTAATCAGGCCCAAATTTTACATGGGCTGAAGTCCAACAGGCCCAAAGTATTTGGTAGTCCGGAAGTTAACTGTTTGAATTACATGGTGGCTTTATTTGTATCCTGGTAATTTGATCGGCCCATTTTATGAAATATTTTTGGGAAAATATCAGTGAGGTACTAAGGTAAATAAAAAAAATATCAAATAGTCTTAACCCTAAATCTAGAGCCGGCAAGCCTTGACCCCCGCAAGGCTCGGGCTTGAAAAAAATAGGTTAGAAATTTGAAATTAGCCATGTAGGGCCTCGAGCTTAATCGGGCGGCCTTGTAGGGCCTTGGGCCCGGCTCGTTAAGCTTGGTTTAACTATAGTTTTTAAAAAAATAAAATAAAATAATTATTTAGACTTCCACTTAATGAATGTGTTTATTTGTAATTACTTAGTTCTTTTTTTAGTTTAAATTATAACCCTTTTTTTATGTTTATTATTATTCGTATTAAAATACATAATTAGTTATTATAAATTTTAAATAA
Source organism: Acacia acuminata (assembly GCA_019022655.1). Lineage (NCBI taxonomy): Eukaryota > Viridiplantae > Streptophyta > Magnoliopsida > Fabales > Fabaceae > Acacia > Acacia acuminata. The sequence continues at coordinate 1,356,029 of JAFJYI010000199.1, forward strand.
GGGATGTTTTCATATTAAATAAACACATGCTTTGATATTACAATATTATATAAGTAATAAATTATAAATATATTTTGTGTAAAATAAGCATAATTATTTTTACTGTCGAAAAATCATGCATGAACCAGAAGGAATTTCCGGACATACACAAAATTATGGGAGGGAAAGACATTTTATCGTGGGCATACATAAAGCAATTCCTTTGTTTAATATTTTTTGAAAAAAAGGAAAAAAAAGAGAGCATATTCTTTGTGTTTATTTGTTTTTTATTACGAATTAATGAATGTGTTTATTTGTTGAATGATTTATATTATTTAGATATTAATGTTGATAACATTTATTTAATAGATTAGAACTTTAATGGTTGCAATTTACTAATTATATTTCTTTGAAAAAAATCGAAGGAAAAATTTTAAAATTTGGAATAGTAATTTTATTTTTGTCGAGCGGGCGGGCCCGATTCCAGCTCTACCTAAATCCCCTCTCAAAAAAGTCTCTAGGGACTTTTTTGATATTAATTATGGAATTCCTCTCCCAAAGAAGTCTCGTTGTCAAAATGGTTTTTTATATTTTCAAAATGACTCTATTAGTTGTTAAAATGTCACTATGAAAATCTCATCAAAATGGCTTTTCATGTAGCTAAAAATTTTCTAAGTTTCTAAAATTCTACAACTGAAGGAAAAACTCGGAGAATTTGTGACAATATAAAAAGCCATTTTCACAACATTAGAAGCCATTTTGACAATGAGATTTTCATAGGGACATTTTAACAACTAATAAAGTCATTTTGATAATATAAAAAACTATTTTGACAACGAGACTTTTTGCGAGATTCCGTAATTAATATAAAAAAAAAGTCTCTAGGAACTTTTTTGATATTTTTTTTATCTATCTTGGGACTCACTGATATTTTCCCAAGTTTTTCTTTGATGTTGTATGAAAAGTTGAATTAGATTTTTTTTAGAATTAAAGATCGCTTGAAAAAAATGAGTTGAGGCTAACTATACCAACTCCAGAAATGATCATTCAGGAAGTCAAAGTTCTTCACTCTATGGCAAAACTAGCTGAGCGGGGTCTAAAGAACATTATGATTATCGAAACAATGTTTTTTTCAATTAACGATATGAGTACTATTGTTTCGACTCAATGGAACAACTGAGTGGCGGAGCCACGTGAGTGCAAATGTCTGCACGAGCTGCCTTTTTTTTTTTTTTTAAAATATAAAAAATAATTAAATAATGAAAGAAAAAAAGTCCTAAACAAAGTCCATAAATAATGATTTTCTCGGAAAGATTAATTGCAGTCTGTATCTAGTATTATGTTATTTTATATAATATTAAAATTAAATAACCGAACCTGCCAAAACAAAATATTAGAATTTGTTCAATACTATGTGTCTAAATTTGAAACCTATCGTACAAAGTTGTGTTTATGATAGTGTAGAGTTGTAATGTATTTGTGTTCTCATTGTTTTCCTTCCTTCTTTATGTAGGTGTTGAACCTATTGAAAGTGCCGTGCTCTACGGTGGACTGACTGGTGAGTTATAGTATTTGTTATCTTTCCTTTGCTTCTTCGTTGATATTTGACTTTTTAATATACTATCACATATGACAAACCATAATAATTTTTCCTTGCATGTTGCTTTGGAATTTGATTGTTTAACATCTGGGTATCTTATGCCATGGGATTAGAGTATATTGTTTTGTTTAAATTGATTTCCTTGGAAATACTTTTCAATTGAACCTCATTTCTGGTCTCAAACTTTATGAAGGAGTGAGTTGCCTTTTATCCTCATTTAAAAAAAAATTCGGGGCGCTGCTCTCGAATCCCAAAATCCCACCACTAATTATACACCCACAAACTTTAAATCCTAACTCCATATTTGGAACAACATAATGCAAAACTTTAAGATGATGAAGGGTCACTTATGTGAATGCAGTATCCACCATCAAGGTTCTCTTTTGATTCAACTTCTATAGAAGAATACAATTAATCTAGGTTCTTCCTTCCATGCTAGATGTTTGAGAGCGGTTCTTCTTTGAATCACTAAAGGTGTATTTGGGATAGCATCCGATGGAAAAAACGGTCCATCTGATGGGAAAAAAGCCTAACAAGAGAGAAAACTTGATAATTGAGTGTTTGGAATGACATCATTATTTGATGGGCTTTTAGGGTTGATGTGGGTTTTTTGTTGAAGCTTTTGCTGTTTCACAGTGACTTCGTGATCAAATAAGAAACCAACTTGTAAGGGATAAGTTTATTTAAACACTTCATTGTGTTTTAATTTTTTTAATGGTAATTTTACTATTTTATTTAGCAAATTTATATTTATATTTTTTATTTTTTTATCCCAAATTATCACATTTTATACACTATATATATATGATTTATGTCATTTTTCATCTTATTTATCTTTTCAAAAACTATATCAAATAAGTGATCATTAAGAAAAAAGTCGTTTCTACCACTTTCTTTATTTCAAACACGAATCATATTAGAAAAAAAGTCCATCAAGAGTGTATAAAAAAAATAAAAGCCACTTCTACCACCGCTACCCAAAACGAGCCCTTCTAAGCTTCATGAAACACCTAGACATCATCATTTGGTTAAAACCAGTGTTAACAAGGCATTTTTGGTGTTTCCACGGTATTGGCCTTCGACAAATAGCATCACATGGCATGAAATATTAGCTCAGACAAAGAATTTTCATAGGCACCATGTTCATATCATTATACAGTCTGTTTATTTTATTTATTTTCATTAATTTGTTTGGTGCACACATTTGTTTTGGCACTTTGTAAAACTTTTCATTCAAGTAATACTAGTATCATTTTATCTTTTATCCGGAAAAAAAAAATGTTAAGACTAACTAGTTAAAAGAATTTTAGAACTAAAATCTTTTGAGAAGACATCTCTGTACTTTGCGGGTTGGGTTTCTCTCCTAATCTTTTTCTCATTATCCCTTATTATCTTTAAATCATATCCATCCAATCAATCACAATACTACTTTATTATCTCTCTCCTCTTCCCAATCAATAGCTTAGATGAGCTAATGAGAGAAAATGAGAAAGAGGATGAGGAGAAGATCCTCTTCCCTACTTTGCAAGAGGAATATTAACTATGACAAGGTCAACATCCATATATAGTACATTTAATTCAATGGATCACAAAGAACCCAAGGTAAAATTCCTTTATAAGTGTACGTAACTGCACTATGCTTCATAATCTCATAGACCCCTATAGGAAGTAACATCAATAAGTTATTCCCAAGTGTAGTTGTGAAAATAGAGAGTAAATATATTTCAAAAGTGATACATATTTCAAAAATATTACTAGCTTTGGTTCTTAATATAAGATACAATTGACCTTTTAGAGAGATTAAAAAAATTTGAATAAATTACTTTAAAATATTTACATTTATATTTTCTACCAAATTTATTTGTCGACTAATAAATAAATACATAATATAATAATATATAACACATACTATAATTAAGTTCTTATATAGCTTCCTTAATTTTTTTAAAATTAATTGGGTTTTATATTTAGGATCGGAAGGAATTCTACATAGCACGCAGAGAAATAAAACATATGGGTTGGCACAAAATTATTGGAAGTGTACAAGTGGGATCGATGGTGGGTGCACGTCTCTGATCTAAGTATGTATCTTTCTATATATATGTATCTTAGAAGTCACCCAAGCATGTGCGACTCTTTACCTTTTTTTATATATATCTTATATCAGAAGAAATCACAATATAATTTGCGGGAAAATTTGAAAATATACTAACTTGATTAGCTTATCATATTGAGCCACGTCATATGAACAAAAATATTAAGAGTAATCTAAGCATTATTTGCAAAACGTTAACAGAGACATTTTGGACCATGTAGTGGTCGTGCCACTGGCTAGCCATAACATCAGCTAATAAAGAAGCTTTTGTTTCGCCTAAGCAACCTACGATCATTGCATATATGTGATATATGACCTTGTAAACAATCAACACACACGACATCGATCGATCTATTTTCCTGCTAGATTATATCTCAGTTCACAAGCAACCACCTTTTAGATTTTACAGCGAACCCGCACATAGGTATCAACAGCTACATACTTTTATGCATGTGGTAATACATATAGATACTTTTATAACTGATCCTTATATATATATTATATATATATCTGTGTGTGTGACAAGATGTTTAATTTGTTTTTAAATATAAGATTTCAATCATTTTTATCTCCTAAATTTATAATTTTTGCCCTAGAGCAGATCTCTCTTAATTGCATGTATTGAGGGGAGTTTTTATCAATGAATAGTTCTAATGCACATGATATTAAATATGGTATTTTTAGGGAAAACAATATCCACGTACTACAAATAACTAACTTAACAATTTTTTTTTTTAAATATCTACTATAATTAGTTATTTAACTCTTATGTTAAACATCGGAGCTAGGGTCCAAATTAAAAACATTTCACTCTTCACGCCTGTCAAAATTATATTAAAAATAAAGTTGGGAGAAAAAAGATTTTGCATCCAAGTTTTCCAGAAGTGAAAGTGCATGTCCATCTCTACATCATTTAATTTTTTTTCCTTCCCAAAACAGTTCTCTTTACTTTATCCTTTACCACAAAAAAAAAAAAAAAAAAAAACTATGCCAAATACATGTATTCTGAGCCTCAGAATTTATATATAAATGAAGCAGAAGTGGTTACTACACAAACACACAGGTCCTACACTCAACACAAAACCATGAAAGCCCAACTTCATTTACTCCTTTCTCTTACATTCCTTCTAAGTCTAAGCCTTCCCATAGTTAGCCAAAAACATGCATGTGACAAGGCTTCTTCTCAAACCACCACCTTCGCTTTCTGCAACACTTCACTGCCTTATCAAACCCGAGCCTCCGACCTAGTCTCTCGCCTCACCCTACAAGAAAAAGCCCAGCAGCTCGTAAATGCTGCCGCCGGCATTCCACGGCTAGGCGTGCCACCTTACGAGTGGTGGTCGGAGGCGCTCCACGGTGTCTCCAACGTAGGCCCAGGCACCAAGTTCAACAAAACTGTGCCAGGGGCGACGAGCTTCCCGGCCGTGATATTATCGGCGGCGAGCTTTAATGAGAGCTTGTGGCTGGAGATGGGTCGGGTGGTATCGACTGAGGCTCGAAGCATGTACAATGTTGGGCTTGCAGGGTTGACGTTTTGGAGTCCCAATGTGAACGTGTTTCGGGATCCTAGGTGGGGCCGTGGCCAGGAGACTCCCGGCGAGGACCCCTTGGTGGTGAGTAAGTACGCCGTCAAGTATGTCCGTGGCCTGCAACAAGTCAGTGACGATGAGGAGGAGGAGGACGAGAGAGGTGGGCGGCTTAAAGTCTCAAGCTGTTGTAAGCATTATACTGCTTATGACCTTGATAATTGGAAAGGCATTGATCGCTTTCACTTTGATGCTAAGGTAAAGCAAAGTTATTTGACATCATTTACTAAATTCCTTTGTAAGAACTCGTTGCCTTTTTTTTCTTTCAGACATCAACAAAGCTAGCTAAATAGATCACTTGCGTATATAATGATACATTATATATATATATATATATATATCATTAGATTGTATATAAGTCAAGCAAATTGGTTTGATCATTAATGATGAATATAAAAACATTAAGGGGTTTAAACTTCTCATATTATATGAGAAAAAGAAGATTCCTATACACACGAAATAGTAGGACCCACGTATATATATAATATGCTAATTATATATATATATGTGGATCCTACCATTTTATGTGTGTGTAACATGAGAAAACACTCCCTCCTACAAACATGAGAAGTGTTTTTCCCAAACTTTAATGTAACTTATTTAGTTTTTTTAATCTCTAAAAAATAGTCAACTAACTCTTATATTAAAGACTGGAGGTAGTATTACCGTATAATATACTCCTACGGTTTTTAATATAAAACATATTTAAGGAGTAGATCTTTATCATAAATATAAGATATCATTTTTATATTTGTCAATATTTTTTTAATTTACCTCTATTGATGTTTTCTCAACAATAATTAAGGAGGAGATTGGAATGAAAGAATTTAGGAAGAAAACTAGGGTGTTTTAGAAAAACATGTCATATTAACTAACTTAACTAACTTTTTTAATTTAATTAAATAAAATAAATATGTTTTATATTAAAGAATGGAGGGAGTATTAATTAAAGTTTTTGTAGGTGACAAAACAAGATTTGGAGGACACATATCAGCCTCCATTTAAGAGCTGTGTGGAAGAGGGACACGTCAGCAGCGTGATGTGCTCTTATAACAGAGTCAACGGTATACCCACCTGTGCGGACCCTGACCTCCTCCAAGGGGTCATTAGAGACCAATGGGATCTAGACGGGTTAGTTTCAGACTCAAATAAGTTATTAAATTATAAATAACTATTAAACAATAATTAAGTTAATTAATCTTTCTTTTGGCCTTCAATGTAGATATATTGTTTCAGACTGTGACTCAGTGCAAGTTTTTTACGAGACAATTAAGTACACACCAACACCAGAAGATGCAGTCGCTCTTGCACTCAAAGCAGGTACACACTTTGGCGGCACTAATTTTTTTCCTTTTTATTTTATGATATATACGTAAAATAGTTGAAGTGGCATCTATTAATGAGAAAATGGTAAAATATTATTTGGAGTGGTTTGAACATATTCAAAGAAAGTTATTATATGTATCGGTAAAAATGGTAAATCAAGCAAAAGTATAAAGTCCTATGAAAAATGGTAGAGGATGATCGAAGAGAACACTTGATGAAATTATTAAGCGAGTATATCCAAAAAGTTAGCTGTGAATGGTATTGTGCGATCTATGTAGTTGACCATAATGCTTGTTGATGTTGCTATTTTATGCCAAACTAAAAACAGTCTTTGAGTAACCTTTATTGTTTTAATTGCCTTGTATCAGGTTTAAACATGAACTGTGGGAACTATCTAGGAAGATACACAGTAAATGCAGTGAAGTTAAACAAGGTAGATGTATCCATTGTGGACCAAGCCCTAGTGTACAACTACATAGTCCTAATGAGACTTGGCTTCTTTGATGACCCCAAGTCACTTCCATTTGCAAACCTAGGTCCATCTGATGTATGCACACAAAGCAATCAACAACTAGCCCTAGAAGCTGCCCAACAAGGCATAGTTTTACTAGAAAACAAAGGCTCTCTTCCTTTATCCAAATCCAACACCGAAAAACTTGCCTTAATTGGACCCAATGCAAATGCTACGACAGTTATGATCAGCAACTACGCTGGTATACCGTGTAGGTACACTAGCCCTCTACAAGGGCTAAGGAAATACGTGTCGGGGCTAAGTTATGCAGCTGGTTGTAGAGATGTGAAGTGTGGTGATCAGAGTCTTATTGCAGGAGCTGTGAAAGTGGCAGCTAATTTTGATGTGGTTGTGTTGGTTGTGGGGTGATCAATCAGTGGAAGCAGAAGGGCTTGATAGAGTGAACCTGACATTGCCTGGGTTTCAAGAGAAGCTTGTGAAAGATGTGGCTGGTGCTACTAATGTGATCGTGATCTTGGTGATTATGGCTGCTGGTCCTATTGATATTTCTTTCATTCAAAGTATAAGTAATATTGGAGGGATTCTTTGGGTTGGGTATCCTGGTCAAGATGGAGGAGATGCAATTGCCCAAGTGATATTTGGAGATTACAACCCAGGTGTGTATATAAATATATATATAGGGTTAAATTGCATCAAACGCTCTGAAGTAGCACTCATTATTGGTGAATTTAATAAACTATCGTATTTTTCTAATAGCATCAAGTCACTACTACAAAGATTACATTTTAGATTGGGTAAAAATCACTTTTAAAACATGTTTTGGAACCGGTCTCGATATAGTCAATCTTAAAAATTTGTTACTTTTAAGATCAGTTGTGCAACTGATTTTAAAAAATTGTTTTTAAACTGGTTAATCAAATATTAGGCCAAAAGTTAGACTTTTTAAATCTAACATAGCTTATTTTAGATCTAAAAAGTCTGACTTTTAGGACCGGTTATGTTATATAATTGGTCCAAAAAATAACTGCAAAAAAACTTCGGATAACCTACGGAATTATCGACGGAAAAAATTTCGTCGGAAATTACCGACAAATTTTTGTGGGTTCCGTGAGTAATTTCAATTACCAACGGAATTCTATTGGTAATTTCCATCGATATGATTACCCATGGAATTCTGTGGGTAATTTTCGACGATAATTGATCTGTGGGTAATCCGAGTTTTTTTTGTAGTGAATATGACCTTTAAGACCCACTAATATAACCGGTCTAAAAAGTTTGACTTTTTAAGTTCTTCTCTTTTAGACAATCGATCTTAAAAGTCTGATTTAAGACTAGATATTTCATTTGACCGATCTTAAAATTTAGATTGTTAAGGCTAGTTGTGAGAAATATCCGGTCTTAAAAGTTTCAACTTAATTCACCCAACTAGTGTTCTAAAAACCAATTCTTGGTGTATCTTTTCCCTTCTAGTGTTTTTGAGAAACAATGAGCATTCTAATTTTAGGATACTTGATACTACTTCAAAAAATACTTTAAAATGTTAAATGAATGCATGAAAATTTACTTTAGAATATTGAATGTTACTAAAAAAATATATACTTCAGGACACTAGAGGGATAAAGAATTACTTTAAAATAGTTAGAGCTATTGGATAAATGCTTTAGCTAAAGTGCTGGAAGCACACAAAAATGTTGAAATATATTGAGTACTGAACAAATTATTTTAGGGTGTTAGATGCAAATTAACAATCTTTTATATATATTACTTGATCTTTAATATAAGATCCGGTTAACTTTTAAAGAGATTGAAGAAGATAAATAAATTACTTTGAAGTATTTATATTTATCGTTTTTCTTCAAACTAATTTACTTAACTTATAAATTGATACTCCCTCCGGTCCTAATTATAATATATATTTAACCGATTTTGGAGAGATTAAAGATATAGGTCAAATTAGTTTATTTTACTCATTTTTCAAAAATGTCCTTATATAAATTTTGCACTTCAACTACCATATTGATTTCATATAATCCTTCATTCATATCAATAGGGGTATTTTATGAAGAAATTAACAAAACTTAGAATGTTGTCCTATAATTCAAATGGACCATAATTATGGGAGGGAGTAAATATTTATGTGTGTCTGTGTAACTTAATAATGCATAACATATGATATGATTAAGTGATTTATTTAGTTTTCTTAATCTCTTTAAAAAAGTTAACTACATCTGTAACACCAAGCGCTTGTTTGAGAAATTCTAAAATTGTTTTTAAACACTTTTTTATAAGTTGGATAAAACTTTTCTCACATGCTTACATCATAAAATAAAATAAAGCGTAAAAACATTTTAAAAAGTTAAAACAAATAGTCATCAAATTAAAAGTGGAATAGGAATGTTTCAAGAGGGTCTTATATTAACCACAGGAGAGGGAATATATTGAACATAGAGACTCTTCTTTTTCAAAACGACATTACTCAGTTATACTAACTAAAGTCTGAAACTTTTCAGGTGGGAGGTCCCCATTTACATGGTACCCACAATCATATGTGGATCAGGTGCCAATGACAGACATGAACATGAGAGCCAATAGTTCAAGAAACTACCCAGGAAGAACCTACAGATTCTACACTGGAAAACCACTCTATCCATTTGGCCATGGCTTGAGCTACTCCTCGTTCTCAACTTTCATAGCCTCTGCTCCTTCAACCATTTTCGTCCAAAGCAACTCCACAGCATCATCACTTGCCTTCATTAATCATGACGAACTTGATGATCAGTCTCTCTATGAGGGTCAAGCACTGGATGTGTCAACTCTAAATTGCTTGGACTTAACATTCTTGCTTGTGGTTGGTGTGAAGAACAATGGGCCCAAGTATGATGGGTCCCATGTCGTGCTTGTGTTTTGGGAGCCGGCGAGATGGGAGAAAATTGGCGGCGGAGGAGCTCCGGTGAGTCAGTTGGTGGCATTTGAGAGAGTGGAAGTGGAGGTTGGGAATGTAGAGTTTGTGACGGTGGAGATAAATGTGTGTCAGGAACTGAGTGTGGTGGATGGTGAAGGGAAGAGGAAGGTGGTGCTTGGGAAGCATACAGTTTTGGTGGGATCGTCAAGTGAAGCTCAGGTGAAACACCAGATTGATGTTAGAGTTTCAGCAAGTGGAAATGGAGAAGGATTCATGTCTAATTAGTGAGTGCCCACCTGGTAGCTATATTATTATGAGACTGATCTATAGAATAAAGTTGAGTCTGGGCTCTGGACGGTGGTTGGATTCGGGCGAGTCCTTGTGATACTATATTTGAAACTTGGATCTATAGTAATATTAAATGATTAATCAATACTGGTTGAGGCTAAATTCCGGTTTTGACTAAAAATTGACAAAAGCGCTAGAGGAAGGGCTTGAACCTTCGACCTTGTGGTTAACAGCCACACGCTCTAACCAACTGAGCTACTCCAGCTCGCTGGTGTGCCGTGTTCTAAACTAAGAATATATAATTGTAAAATCTCTAACAACACATCAATTTTTTTTAGCTATATTTATGTTTGCCACTCTGTACATTGTTCATTTTTGTTTCACCTATAAACAGTTGGAAAGCTAATATTAATTCTTTATCAAAAACATAATTCATTAAGTGTATTTTGGAATATTATTTTTGATGCATTATATAAGCTTATTTTAATAGTATAAATTAATTATAAATTTTATTTGCTCCAATGAAATTTATCATGTTATATTTTTGAAAAAAAATGTTTCTCATTATATAGTACTCCCTCTGGTCTCTATTATATTAATTCTTTATTAAAAACATAATTCATTAAGTGTATTTTGGAATATTATTTTTGATGCATTATATAAGCTTATTTTAATAGTATAAATTAATTATAAATTTTATTTGCTCCAATGAAATTTATCATGTTATATTTTTGAAAAAAAATGTTTCTCATTATATAGTACTCCCTCTCGTCTCTATTATAAAGCACTAACTAGTAATTGTATTTGGTTCTTTTTATAAGGCATTTGCTTGTTTCCAAAGCGCATTAATTTTTTTTTAATGTATGCCCATAATTAATAAAGATAGTGGATGAAAGTAATAATTAATATAATATTAGAGTTTAGTGTAATTAGTAAGGGTAATATTGAAAATTAATTAAATTATAGAACAATTTTATTGACTTTAACTATTTTTATTGATTTGTGAAAATTATTAGTTGGTACTTTTATATATATTTGACACGTAATATAATTTGACCTTGTGGCAGGTGGCCGTTGTGCGTGACAGCCATATAGGGTTGACAAAAAAGAAGTAGAGAAAAGTCAAAATAATTTGGATATACATGAATCACGCTATGCCGGAAACCAGACGTGGGTCAAAGATGGATCTGCTCATACAAATAATTTTTTATATTGACCATTTTGAAGACAACTGTGAAGGTTTATCTTCTCCTCATCTCCTGCAATTACATGATATACTCGAGATTCTTGTGTTGTCAGAATAAAATACTCTTCAAAAGAATTAAACTTGGTTCGTCAATTACAAATTAAAGGGTAAAAATCAATATTACCTCCGCGTTTAAATATAATATAAAGTTGATCTTTTAGAAAATTTAAGAAAGTTAATTAAATTACTTTAAAGTATTTATATTTATATTTTTCTAAACTAATTAGTTTGACTAATATCTACCGACATAAAATCTAATATTCCTCCTGGTTTTTATTATAAAGCATTAACTAGTAATTATATTTGGTCTTTTTTATAAGGTACTCTATCGATCCTTATTATAAGATACCAACTAACCATTTTCGTAAATAAATAAAAATATTTAAAATCAATAAGGTTGTTATGCAATTTAAGTAACTTCCAATATTACTCCTACCAATTTCATTAAACCTAATATTATATTAATTATTACTCTCATCCACTACCCTTATTAATTATGGGCATACATAGAAAAAAATAATTGATGGGCTTTGGAAATAAGCAAATGCCTTAATTTTTTTTAAAAATACAATTGTTAGTTAGTGCCTTATAATAAGGATTAGAGGGAGTACTTACTTGTTTCTAAAGCGCATTAAATTTTTTTTTTTTATATATATGCCCATAATAAATATAAAGATAGTGAGTTAGAGTAATAATTAATATAAAATTAGAGTTTAGTGTAATTAGTAGGGGTAATATTGAAAGTTATTTAAATTGTAAGACAACTTTATTGATTTTAATTGTTTTTATTGATTTGTGAAAATTGTTAGTTGGTCTTATAATAAGAACCGGAAGGTGTGATACACAATATATAATATGATTAAGTAATTTATTAATTTTCTTAGTATCTAAAAAAAAATCAACTATGTTTTACATTTACGATCGGACCACCACGGTGTATGTAAAACCGGATAGGACTATTATTTGTGGTCGCCGTTGCACGTGAAAATACCGTTAGCGTTGACAAAAGCAAACAGAGAAAAAAATATCAAAACTTATCCCCAAAAAAAGGGTCAACAATCTGATGCTCTTGCCCAAAAAAAGGGTCAACAATCTGATGCTCTTGCTCTTTGCTTTGGATACGAATTCTAGAAATTCCAATCCCAACCCACCAATTCATTGACCACAAATCTGTGTGCTTGAGTGCTTCCATAGCATCCACATAGCCGCCTTTGGATTATTATTTAATTCATTCAACTCAGAGCTAGTCCATGCATTTACCATAAATAATATATATATATATATATATATATATATATATATATTTATATATATCATATCATATCAAACAGGATATAATAAACGCGTCACCCTAATTTCAGATACATTATTCTTTTCACATGTATCAAGATTTTGATGAGTTGTCCTTAATTCTCTAACTATATATATACTGATATACATAAACACTCATATCTCATCCATCCTCGATCTTGTACTAAAAGAATTGTTCATAATTCATAGGCCATACAGAATCATCAGGCAAGTTTATTTGTATTTTTTTATTAACATGGAAGGTTTGATTCCATATCTCATTGATGTCATCAAGAAGCAACAACATAAGTCTCCCACCACCGGAACCTATCGCCGCAGTTTCTCTCACTCCAACACCTCCAACGACCGCAGCTACCATATGCTTCTTGGATCATCTGATTCCTTTGGCGGCTCCTCCCACCGCAGGACCCGCTTCGACCTCCCACCATCTCTGACCGCCGGTGCTGACTTCTCGGAGCATCGCTATGGTAAGGACGGCTTCCTGGTCAGCCCCAGAGACCCTCCTCCTTTCCTCTCTGCTGCATCATCATCTCCAACTGCAAAATCTATAGCTTCCTCTCATGCGTCACGACTAGTTTCTCGTAATTAATTCCAACAGCGTTCGGAAGTTCTGAGGATTATCGTCACAAGTTTTTTTTTTTTTTTTTCCTGGTCTTTAATTTACATTAATTACATTCAAATTCTTTGGGTGGATTTGTTTAGTTTGTTGAGTATGGTTTCTTATCATCTTCAATCATAATTGATGGGGTAACCATGCCATTAATTCATTTGTAATGAGAATTGTATATACTTGCATTGTCATATCTCTAACAACACATCAATTTTCTTATAATCTTCAATCATGCTTTTGGTGTGCGGTGTTCTAAAATGACAATATATACTTGTCATATCTCTAACAACACATCAATTTTTTAGCTAGCTATATTCATGCTTGCCACTATCTACATTGCTCATTTTTGTTTCCCGTATACAAATATACATTCAATTTTTTACACGGTTGGAAAACTAATATTAATTATTTATTAAAAACATAACACATTAATTAAGTGTATTTTTGAATATTATTTTTGATGCATTATATAAGCTTATTTTAATAGTATAAATTAATTATAAATTTTATTTGCTCCAATGAAATTTAATTATCATCATGTTATATTTTTGGGAAAAAAAAGTTTCAGGCTCATTATAGTATTGTACAATCATTATAGTGTGTATAATGATATACTATAGGCAGACATATAATATAATTTGACCTTGTGGTGGGTGGCCGTTGCGCGTGACACCCATGGTGTTTTTTTTGGGGACTGAAACACCCATAAGGTTGACAAAGAATAAATAGAGCAAAGTCAAAATAATTTGGATATACATGGATCATTCTATGCCGCAAACCAACCGGTCAAAGATCGATCTGCTCATACAGATAATTTTTTGTATTGATCATTTTGAAGACAACTGTGAAGGTTTATCTTCTCCTCATCTCCTGCAATTACATGATATATTTAAGATTCTTGTGTTGTCAGAATAAAATACTCTTCAAAATATTAAATTTGGCTCGACAATTACAAATTAAAGGGACAAAAATCAATACTACCTCCAGTCCTAATTATAAGACCTAGTTGACTTTTTTTTGATTAAGAGAAGCTTTTTCTTTAGACTAATTAGTTTAACTAATAAACTAATATATAATCTAAGGATACACATAACATATGAAATGATTAAGTAACTTATTTAGCTTTCTTCATCTCTCCAAAGAAAGTCAACTAGGTCTTATAATTAGGACCGGAGGTAGTATAAGATAAAGTTGACTTTTTTGGAGAAATTAAGGAAATTAATTAAATTATTTTAAAGTATTTATATTTATTTCTAAACTAATTAATTTGAATAATAAAATGATATAAAATATAATGATATACAACATACGATATGATTAAATAACTTATTTAGTTTATCTTGTATTTGTAGTCCCCTTGAAAATAGTCAAAATACCGTTAGCTTTGACAAAAGGAAATAGAGAAAAAAAAATCAAAATAACTTATCCCAAAAAAAAGGGTCAACAATCTGATGCTCTTGGTCTTTGCTTTGGATACGAATTCTAGAAATTCCAATCCCAACCCACCAATTCATTGACCACAAATCTGTGTGCTTGAGTAGTTGAGTGCTTCCATAGCATCATAGCCGCCTCTGGATTATTATTTAATTTATTCAATTCAGAGCTAGTCCATGCATTTACCATAAATATAATAATTTATATATCAAACAAGATGTAATATAAACGCGTCACACTAATTTCATATATATTATTCTTTTCATATGTATCAAGATTTTGATGAGTTGTCCTTAATTCTCTGACTATATATATACACACATACACTCATATCTCATCCATCGTCGATCTTGTACTATAAGAATTGTTCATAATTCATAGGCCATACAGAATCATCAGGCAAGTTTATTTGTGTTTTTCATTAACATGGAAGGTTTGATTCCATATCTCATTGATGTCATCAAGAAGCAACAACACAAGTCTCCCACCACCGGAACCTATCGCCGCAGTTTCTCTCACTCCAACACCTCCAACGACCGCAGCTACCATTTGCTTCTTGGACCATCTGATTCCTTTGGCGGCTCCTCACACCGCAGGACCCGCTCCGACCTCCCACCGTCTCTGACCGCCGGTGCTGACTTCTCGGATCATCGCTATGGTAAGGACGGCTTCCTGGTCAGCCCCAGAGACCCTCCTCCTTTCCTCTCTGCTGCATCATCATCTCCAACTGCAAAATTTGTAGCTTCCTCTCATGCGCCACGACTAGCTTCTCGTAATTAATTCCAACAACGTTCGGAAGTTCTGAGGATTATCGTCACAAGCTTTTTTTTTTTTTTTTTTCCTGGTCTTCAATTTACATTATTTACATTCAAATTCTTTGGGTAGATTTGTTTAATTTGTTTAGTATAGTTTCTTATCATCTTCAATCATAATTGATTGGGTAACCATGCCATTAATTCATTTGTAATGAGAATTGTATATCTGATAACTAATTCGATCTCTTTCTTTTACTTTTATTGAATAAACGTTGTCGGATGAGTGTGGAAATGGATTTATGCTTGGCCTGAGCACGAGACGAATTCAAATCAAGAAAGTTGGGTATGTTATTGCATTTTCAGTCAAAAGTTTGCTTCTAATTATGCTGCGCCCCGTAGGAAGCTTCGTCTAAAGCTAATGCTTCACGTCCACATTAATTATTCTTATTATATGGGTTAAAATATACATTTACTCCTTTAAAGTTTAATTTAATTCTTTAAATTTATAAAGCATACTTTTAGTTTCTTAACCTTAACCTTAACATCGTTAGTCTTATATAATGGAAAATGTTGATTGTGCCGTTAAATAAAATATTCTTAAATTTTAAAAATATAAAAAAATTTATAATTTAATATCAGCCCATCTGCTTTCCACCAATGCACAGTCCTCAGTCCTCACTATCCTCCATTAATGATTTCTCCACTCCGATGTTTCTCAGACTTTTTTATTTTATTTTATTTGAATCAATCCCAAGACATCAACGTTGGACAAAGAATCGATGGAGATCATGACCAGGATTGGAGCAAAAAGAAGTTACAGGAAATAGCAGAATTGCATTCACACACACATGTAGAGACAGATGTATAAATAAAGATATTCAGCCACAAAAACGCTAGTTTCAGAAGAAAGTATAGCGTATGAACTTGACATCACAAAGAGATGAGAATTCTGGCAAGCACGAAGGAGGTAGAAACAAAGCAAGAGATGGGAGAAGTTAAAAAGAATACAGATCTCAGTGAATATAGACAAAAGGGGAAAGAAATTAAAGAGTAAAGTAAAGCAATTTGAATAGCAAATTCACTTTCCACTTTTATACTTTGTTCACAGTTTCAAAAGGTTGTCATGAAGGAAGAAGAAAACACGAAAGGGACCACGGAATGAAATAAGAAGAATAGGGCGGTCGGTCTGGAGTAATGAGTGGCAGAGAGAATGATAGAGAAGAAGGGGATGAAATATAATAGCAACATCAAAGTGGAAGCCATTACAGGATCGAAGGGTGAGAAGTGTGTATTGGTAGAAAGAAGATAAAGCGGTTATTTAATTATTATGTTTTAATTGGTAGAAAGAAGATAAAGCGGTTATTTAATTATTATGTTTTAATTGGTCGGTTAGATTATAAGGTTTTTTTTTTAATATTTTTAAAAGGGATTAAGATTTCTCCGGTGGACCGGAGATAAGACTCTCTCAAGTAAGCTCCAAACTATACCGTTTCACTAAAAAAAACATCTAATTTGCTCTCAAATAACCCTAAACCCCAAATTGATCAATGATTGGATAGGAATCATCCATAAACTTAAGTGCTTCTAAATTGACTTTTCAAGGAGTTTGGTTTCCAAAGCTCAAGAAGTCATGTTAAGTGTCGGTATTATGTCACTGACGTCGAAAGAAAAGGCAATATGGATATGGTAATTCAGTTGCCTCTATAAAAGTCTTTTGAAGTAAATTATGGTGTGATATCGCAAAAGATGGAGATTGAGATTGAGATTGACACGGCGATGGGGGAAAAATTCAAATCCACCGAAAAACCCTAATCCTATTTCGTCAAGTTCATTAACTCAAGTAGGTTCGGCGCCTAAAATCATTATTCCGTCTTGCTACTTAACAACTTTTCGATTTACAAAGAAAAAAAACAGCGTCTGCTATGGGAATCTCAAATCGTACTTCGTGTTTCATGGAATAGGACTCTACGTGTTGGGGTTTAATTTAGGGTTATTTGTGAGCAAATTAGATGTTTTTTATTTTGTTTAGTGTGAAATGGTGTAGTTTGGGGTTTTCTTGGAGAGAGTCTTATCTCCGTCAGTTTGGAGAAATTTTAATCCCTTTTAAAATTTAAGGATATTCTATGTAATTGCACATTCAGCATTTACCATTATATGAGATTAACGGTGTTAACGTTAAGAAACTAAAAGTATACATTATAAATTTAAGGACTAAATTGAACCTTCAAATAGACATAAAAGACTAAATATATATTGGAGTCTATTATATATTACATCTAATCTAATCTTTAATATAAAATCTTATTTGCATTATTAATTTTTAAGAATAGGAGGTAGTGCCATTTACATATTATTTGGTACTAGGGATTTGGAGGGAAAAGGAGGGGAGGGAAAATTTTTATAAGTTGAATTTAAGAAAATTGGAGAAGTGGGCTAATAAAATTTTAATAAAGCAAAGATATAAGATAAAAGGTAAGAAAAATTAATTAAAAGCTTTCAACTCCACTTCCCCACCTTTTTTTTAAAATCCATCCCCCCCCCCCCTTCGCTCACTTTCCCTTCCCTCCATCCTCTCATACCAAATAAGCCCTTATTAAGTAGAAGATTACCATTTTTTCATACATAAAGTAACAAGTAATGGTTTATAAACGATGGGGAAATTTCATGTAATAAAATTGAAGACACGTAAGTATGAAAAAATTGTTTCCTTTGCACAGTTTTTTTCCTCATTCTGAAATTAAAATGATTTATCATGAAAGATTATATGCAATTACATGCGCATAATTCGCCAGTGTCAGTCTTCTCTTGTTATCGATCTTCAGATTCTTCTCAAAATGAACTCCTGCAATATAATTCACTGCAACAACACATTTAAGAGGGAAGTGTTATTAATATCAAGAATTGTGTGACAGTTGAGGATGCTATCTTATTTGCCACTTTGTCAGTTAACTCCCAATATTACTCCTCCACTGTATATTTTATTACTTTAGACCCTAAAATAAAAGTTAGTTGGGTTAGAACTTAGTTTGGTGGTGAATATATAAAACTTCAATATACTTTATCTCTTTATATCTATCATTTTTTTTTTTTTGAAAAATAATCTGTATTAATTGCACATATTAAAAGAGTTTTTACAAAGAAATAATGTTAATACAAATAATTTAAGAGGGTATTTTTAAAAAAAGCTAATGCACGTTTTTTGACAAATCATTATTAACTAATTTTCTTACAGTACCCAAATTAATTATATATGTGTTATATTAATTATAAGAGGTAGTAACTCAATTCCCATTCACACTCTGGTTTTTCTTGTTCACTACATATTATTTAACATATGCCGTATTTTTTTTGGCCGGAAAAGACATGCCATATATAAGATAATGCCTATACGACATTCATTTATATAAAGATATATATGAAATAATATGTGTTTTTTCGCATTTTAATTTCCTTTTCTTTGGTCAAGTTTTTAATTTCCTTTTTAATAAGTTACTTCTCTAGTCTTAAATATAAGATCTAATTGATTTTTTTTTTTTTTTTTTTTTTTTTTTTTTTTTTTTGCAGAGATTGAAAAAGCTAAATAAATTACTTAATCCTAGTATATAGTATATGTTATGTATCATTAGATTATATATTAATTAGTTTATAAGTTAGACAAATTATATTATAGAGAGAGCGGTAAAAATAAATACCTTGAAGTAATTTATTTAGCTTTCTTAATTTTTTTTTTTTTAAAAAACCAACTGAATCATATATTTAGAATGGGATGTAGTAGTTTATTTAATCACATATCAATATTTATTTGAGAAAAAGACAAATAAATACCACATAAACCTAAAAAATCCTAAAAACTTAAAAAGTCTACCGAGGGAGAGGGCATAGAGACATCAGGTAGAAATATATGTTTTGAATGTTCAGACAAAGGACAAAATTGTCATTTCACTCATTCCTTTTCATTTTTCATCCCTTCTTCTCTTCTTTCTCCACTCTATTCTCTCTTCTTCACCATCTTCTTTGTCTAGTTCGTTCACAGACCGGCCACTTCGCTAACGGCCAAAGTGGGTTTGAATTTAAAATATGAGAGGAGAGGAGAAAAAGTGATAGGAGGGGGAAAAAAATTTAATTTAAAATAATGAGAGAAGTGTTTTTGAAAATCTTTAATTAATATTTCTCATTCTTTAATCCTACATATTCTTTTTAAGCCCACTTCTCCAATTTTTTTTAAATTTTAATATTCGCAGTAATGTTGGTTTAAGGCAGTCCGTCTTGCGAATGTTGGAAATAACAAGACAAATTAATGGCAAGCTAATTTATATAAATAATTTTGTATTTTCTGCAAAATAATTTTCAATAAAAACGTCCAACCCTGCATTTATCTTGCGCGCGAAGGGGAATTAGAAGTTTTCATCTATGTTAGCTTACATTAGCATCGTTATTGTACGCAGGTTCTTTTTATTGAACTTTTTACTGGTCTGAATTAACACCCATTATTCGTTAGTAGGTCTTTGAATTAACTTTTATAGAATAACTTTTACAATTTACAAGATAAATATGTGAGAGAGGTTTTTTCTCAACTTTTAAATTGTTGTTCTGATGTAGTGTATGGACACTGGACAGATCAACTGAGCGAAACTAGTAGGATCTTATTCTTGTGCAACATTGACTTGTTAAGTATCAGATGCGATTCAAATGAAATTTTGACTCAGAAAATATTCACGACACCTAAACCACGAATAAATTCGTAGTTTAATCATCAACATATTCACAAAACATCTTCCATATGCTGTTGAAATTCTTACGCGTTAAGAGAAGAATGCTCAAGTTAAAAGAAATCTTAATGAGTATTTGCATAACTCTAAAATCGTATTTTCGGAAGCTTTTTTTTTTAAAAAAAAGTTGAGAAAAAAACTCTCTCACATATTTATCTTGTAAATTGTAAAAGTTATTCTATAAAAGTTAATTTAAAGACCTACTAACGAATAATGGGTGTTAATTCAGACCAGTAAAAAGTTCAATAAAAAGAACCTGCGTACAATAACGATGCTAATGTAAGCTAACATAGATGAAAACTTCTAATTCCCCTTCGCGCGCAAGATAAATGCAGGGTTGGACGTTTTTATTGAAAATTATTTTGCAGAAAATACAAAATTATTTATATAAAATAGCTTGCCATTAATTTGTGTTGTTATTTCCAACATTCGCAAGACGGACTGCCTTAAACCAACATTACTGCGAATATTAAAATTTAAAAAAAATTGGAGAAGTGGGCTTACTAGTTTTTTGAAGGAAAAAAAAAAGAATATGTAGGATTAAAGAATGAGAAATATTAATTAAAGATTTTCAAACCCACTTCTCTCATTATTTTGGTGTGCTGAATTGTCCTCATACAACAATACTTAAATAATGCTCCAACTATATATCCATATTAACAAGAAAGGTATGAAAAACGATGAGTCAAATAAAATAAGAAACATAAAGCATTCCATACCTAAATTCATTCATCTCTGGCAGAAAAAAAAAAGACTCCATTCTATAAATGGCATCAAAACCTTGCAAGTACATAATGAACCAAAATGTCATGGATTAATTTCTACCAAAAACATTGATACAAAGCAAATCTGCAACATAATAAATAATAAACCTTGATTTTCAAGGTTCTTTAAAATCTTTGTGGACATTTTAGACTGGTACAAGACTTTCCACATAATTAACAAAATCATGATAAGCGTGTTCGGGAATTTCAAGTGTCTTAAATTCATTAGTATCAATATTGAACAGAGACATAGACAACGCGTCGATGTCGTTGATTCTTCTTTATTTTATCTCCAATTTCAGTTCCAGACATGACAATTTCATTCCTCCATATGGTCCCAGGAATAAATGCCCAAGGATGAGGGTCACTAGTGAATTTCTTGATCCAACTCCACCTCTCCCCAGATGAACTCATGTCTTCCTCCATCACCCATAAATCCATGTTTGAAGAGGCCCCTATTGCACTTACAGTAATTACAACAGGTTTGTCCTCATATACAGCTAAGTTAGAATGAAGATTACCCCACAATGGAGGCCACGATATCAAAGTAAACACTTCCTTTCCCATGTCAAATGAAACTATCACCTCCACCTCCTCCACTAGTTTTAAACCATAACTAAAGATAGCTCCTTTATTAGTAGAGAAGAAGAACTTTGACCAGAAACAACTTACCTTCTCTAAGTTTCTAAATTCTATTTCTTTCCATGAACCTCTACTTAATGAATAGACATCCACTCCAGTAACCAAACTACAAAACTCGCTATAGATTGCCACTATCTTGTAATCATTATCAAGTGGACTAAACCCAAATCCTAACACATAATCATCCTCATCTATACCAACATTTCGGACATAGGCACCTCTCTACCATCTCCAGTCACGGGATTCCACACTAAAAGAGAAAAAGGAAATCTGCAACGAGAGGTTCCCGATTACTAAACGAGCAAGCCATTCGGAACCAACAATGTTATAGTACGATGATCGGCCAAGGAATCGAACAGAGGTGCCTTTTGGACTTCTCGGACTTGCATCTTGCAATCGAGCAAACGTAACGGCAAATTATTAAGTAGGAAATCAAGAGAGAATATGAGAGAAGGGTTCGATGACGTGGAGCTGAAGCTGAACAAGCGATAAAAAATGGAGTCTTGAAGAGATTTTCCCATTGTTTGAGACACATCGAAATCGTATCAGGGATTTCACCGGAAGACGCTTGAGAATGTTGGTGATGATTTCTTCGGCAAGGTACGGTGCTGCACCGTTGATCACCGTTTGCTCCATGGTTGTCGAAGGAATCTCGCGATGAAAGCAGTCACGATCCAATGACAGCTTTATAGCTTAGGGCTTTCCGGAGACTTGCGTCATAAAGCGAGAATCTCCAATTATCTCTAATTTGATTTTTTTTTTAAAATCAAAATCGCAGAATTCCTTTTCCTCCCATAATCCTCTTTTTATCTTTTTCATCCCACGGCCCCTTTTCTATCTTTCGATCCTTCAAAATATGCATCAAGAGCGCGGATCTATTACAAAAGGTAATATTAAATTTAACCGTATTGACTATTGACATTTTTACCCTCATTTTAACTATTTAGGGGCATTCTTGCATATACAAAAAGTATATGGTATGGACAAACTTTTGATAAAAGCTTGGGGTTATTTTTGTACCTTAACCTTTTTATAAAATATTATATTTGAACTATATATATAATTTTTTTTTTAACTAAGGTGAAAATAAGCGATATTTAAAAAAGAGAAGGATGATTTTGAGAGGATTTATATATTGTTCCCGATGAGAACTAATCTTAATCAGGCATTACATTCTAACAACGTCGCAATCAAAGGCCCCATAAAGGGTTACAAAACTGCCCATATATAGTTACTAATTATTCAAATATATATAACTTTAATATAAGATTTTAGTTTTAATGTTTTGATGTTTGTTACTATTTTGGTCTTTAATGATATAACGCATATTTAAGAAGTTTTTCTTAGTCTAAAGTCTAAACATTGGAGAGGAATGTCTCTATTAATTCATTTCTCCATTAAATGCCCTCCACTATCGGATTAAGTTTCAATGATTGTGAATTAATGCTATGTAAAAATATTAATATAACATTAAATCCCAATCATTGAAATTTGATTTAATGGTAGAGACATTCAATTCAATTAAGAGGAAATGGAGAATCATGAAAGAATATATTTCATAGATTTATACATATTATTTTAGTAAATTTTTAGATTATTTAAGTATAAACCTCTCTTTATTAAGAAATGTGGAGGTAATATTGCTCAAATTGGTGCGTTTCTTGATATTATTTACATTTAAATACTCTTTTATTAATAAATGAGAGAGATCAGTTGACATTTGTTCGGCTATTGAGGATAATCGTATAAAAAGTATACATAATTGATAGTAAGTTTATTTGATTATCGTGTTATTAATTGGTTTGTTGAAATTAAATATTATTATTATTTTGTTGTAGACATGAACAATAAACCATACAAAAATATTATGTCACCACTCACCACCATGTACTATATGAAATCGGGATCTTTCTATTGAAAATAATAAATTCAAATTCAAAAAGGTAATTACTGGCCAAAAAATAATAATAATTTAAGAAGGTAATTTCAACCCAATCTCCCAATTTAACCATAAAATCCTCCAAATCACTATTAATATTTCTCTTATTAAAATGGAATGCATAAAAATAAATATTCTTATTAATTAATTCTATTCATTCTTAAGATGTTAATAATATACATAATTTGTAGTATGTAAATTTAATATTTGAGTTAGAAAATTAATTTTTTAGATTCTGATTGTGAATAATATAATTACATGTGTCTATCAAAACGTATGACGTGCCATTGGCTCTTTCTCCATGTTAGGGTTAACAATAAATATTAAAATAAATAAAATAATATTATTAGAGATAAAATTTATTTTCAATGGACCAATTAATAATAGGATGAGCACATAATCTTATTTTCAATTATTTATATTTTTTATATGTTTTTCATCAACAATCTTAAAAATCTCAACAGTTTTAACAATCTTATCTTTAAATTTATTAATAAAGAAAAAATTCAATGAAAATAATCTGAAAAATATAAACAATCTTATCCATGCGTTTATTTAAAAAGAGACAAGTCAATGTAAATAATTTCAAAATTAAATCTAGGCAATTTGGACAATCTTACATTCTTGCATTCAATATTTATTGAATTTTATATTGTAATTTTAGTATATACATTTTAGGGCCGGTTGGAGTTGAGGTTTAAAAAACACGTTCATGTATGTCATGATAAAACTATTCTCATATATTTACTTCGTATATTATAAATCACATCAAAAAAAGTAGCTTCTACCGCTAATCTAAAGAGATACGTACCCTAAAATTATATAGTATCGGAAGTAGTTAACATTTAGCTTGTTTGGCATGGCGTTGCCAAGCCACAAAATCCCATTGGAGGGGGCCAAACTCCCAGCGGGAAAAAAGAAAATTTTGGAGTGTTTGGGAATTGAGATCTCATCTTGTCAACTGGGCTCTTCTTTTAAAATAGGCTTCTGAGGAGAAGCCAAAAAACTTGGCTTCTGACTTCTGCTTTTGATTTTCCATTAGCTAGTATTTAACATTAAATTTTAGCATCATTAATCTTGATTTTTCATATAGGTGCCATTGTTATATTAAGATTAATGAGAAATTTATATTCAAATGAATAATACAACTAATAATAATTTTTTTTACCAATTTAAATTTAAATTTTTATCTTCATTTATCACAATTAATACAACTAATACACACACATTTATAGTATTCAATAAGATTCATGTCATTTTTAGTTATTTTTCAATTTCGGCTAACTTTTCAAAGCTATTCGAATAAAAGCCCATTCGAAAAAGAATCACTTACTGTCATAAATACCATCGAGTTTAAGCAAAACCCCACGTGAAAATTAAAAATAATTGAGGAAAAATACTATGGTCTACCGCTTAAGTGTGCAAAAAAAAAAAAAAAAAAAAAAAAAAAAAGAAACCAAAAGGCGCTGAAGTGTAAAAAAGCAAAAAGTTGAGGGGAAAAAATATACACAAGATTTATTTATTTATTTTAATTGTGCCCAACATCAAATACTTTTTTGAGAGGCAAAACTAACTATAAACTTCTAAAATATGTACAAAAATATGTATTGACCATTAATTGACCTTTTGTTTAAATTTTTTTAAGGATTAAGGTGTAAAAATACATATCACATTTTCTTAAAAGTATGCTTGATACAAATACTTTTTTGAGAGATAAAAGTAACTATTAACTTTCAAAATATGTATACAAATACATATGGATCAGTTTATATTTTCTCAAAAGTGTGCCAGACACATCGACCGCTATTTTATATTTGCTTATTTCTACTATATATTCTTGTCTTTCTATTTATATTATCTTTTTACAGTTAAAAGACGAACTCTGGAAGTATACGTGATCTATGTAGAATTTTTTATTAATAAATTTTAAGCAAAACCCCACGTGAAAATTTAAAATAATTGAGGAAAAATACTATGGTCTACCGCTGAAGTGTAAAAAACAAAAAAAGTGAAAAAAAAAAAAGTTAAGGGGAAAAAAATATACATGAGATTTTTTTTTAAAGAAAATTGTGCCCAACATCAAATACTTTTTTAAGAGGCAAAACTAACTATAAACTTCTAAAATATATGCAAAAATACACATTGACTATTAATTGACTATTTGTTTAAATTTTTTTAAGGATTGAGGTGTAAAAATACACATAAGATTTTTTAAAAATATGCCCGACACAAATACTTTTTTTAGAGATAAAAATAACTATGAACTTTCAAAATATGTATAAAAATACATATGCATCAGCGCATATTTTCTCAAAAATGCACCAGACACATTGACCGTTATTTTATATTTGCTTATTTTTACTATATATTCTTATTTTTCTATTTATATTATCTTTTTACAATTAAAAGATACATGAGGGAACTGTGGAAGTATAAGTGATCTATAAACAATCTACAAAAAATACATCGGAGAATATTGAAGAATTTTTTATTAATAAATTTTCTTTTATAATTCAAAAAGTTATAAAATAAGTTCTCATTTGAGAGTGTTTAAGTGATTAATTTTTCTTAAATTGTATGATATTCATTTATAATGTATTTAATTTTGAATGCAATAAATATCATTTTTATATAATATCATTATCTTTTTATTATCAATAATTATGTTGTGCCTTTTATAATAAAAAGGGAGAATCCCAATTAAATCTTCTTAATTAGGCTAGGAGGTTTGATTAGGGTTTTCATAATGTTATGTTGTTAAGTGATTTGACAAAAAACTATTCAGGCAATTATTGCATCGTTTTTCGGTTTTCTTGATTAAAAAGTTATAATTAAAACTTTCTCTTTCAATTTTCAATCAATAGTTTTCCTAGATTAAAATTTTTGGAATTCATAGCTGCAAGCACTTGGGTCGAAAGTGGAAAGGCACTCATTAATTAGTAACGTTGATTGTGGAAAAAGGGAGACTGATGAGAGAATTGCATTTTTGAAACAATATGAATTTTTAATGCAATTAGGGCTAAAGTGGGGAGAGATTTTGAGGCAATATGATGCTCAATTTGAAGTTTGGATATTTGGGAGACGATTCTAGAATTTCTTTATTTAGTCTTTATTTTTGTTTTGGGTTGTATAATGCATAATTCTCTTAAAAACAATTGTCAATGTGTTGTAAACGATTTCGCACATTGACTTTTGGGTATTCATTGTGCAATCTGGTCCTTTGGTTGTTAGCATTCTAGTCAAAATTCAGCTCAGCGCGTTGATGTTGGGAAGTTGATACTGCACAAAATAAATATTAAAATGATTGTGGGAATAAGTTAATAAAAAAAAATTAATGTTCCCCCAACTGTGTTGCTGCCTTCTTTTTCTTTTTAAGGATATGGGTATTGTTGTCATTTAATAACATTCCAAAACTCCTTAGTAGATCTTTTGTCCTGATGATTAGGAATTTGTTTAAAGCGTAGGCCTGATTTAGATTTAGATTATTTTAAAATGATTTAATTAGGATTTTCCATAATAAATATTAAGGGTAAAATATATAACTAAATAAAAATAATATTAAAAAAGAACTATGTAATTAAAAAAAAAAATAGAGCCAATACATTATGTTTGTTAGTTAGGAATTGTTATATATGACAGATAATAATTATCATAATAAGCCATTTTTGTAGTAGTGAATTTTGCCAACCTTATTTGGATGTATCCTTTTGTATTCATCTCCTCTAATGCAAGGAGAGCTATTGTAACTTCATGCGAAAGCATAGAAAAATAATTTTGGTGTGTAGAGTTATCCTCATACAACTAATCTTAATCGGCCATTGCATTCCAATAACGTCGCAAGCAAAGGCCCCCATAAAGGGGTTAAAAAACCGCCCAAATTATTCAAATGTATATTCTTATTTTTCTATTTATATTATCTTTTTGCACTTAAAGGATTTGTGATGGAACTGAAAGTATAGTATACGTAATTTACAACAAATACATTGGAGAATATTGTAGAATTTTTTATTAATAAAATTTCTTTTAGAATTAAAAAAGTTATAAAAATAGTTTCTAATTTGAGAGTGTTTAAGTGATAAATTTTTTCTAAATTGTGTGATATTTATCTATAATGTATTGAATTTTGAATACAATAAATATAATTTTTATTTAATATTATTATCGTGCTATTATCAATAATTATGTTGTGCCTTTTATAATAAATAGGGAGAAGGGAAAATCTCATATAAAGTTGCTTGAAATAAGGAAATTCTAAATTAGGTTAGTAAATTTAATAAATCCCTAATTAAGTTATCGACTCAATTTAGAATTTTAAAATTTAGATTAAATGACGTTCTTGTCCTCTCATAGTCTCTCTCTCATCTTAAAAGGGTTTCAATGCCTTTTAACTTATTTTTACATTAATTGTAAATATATAAACATTAATATATAATAAAATAAAATATGATTAACTTATATCAAAGAAATTTTATGTTGTGTGGAAGAATGATTAGGAATAATTCAAAAAAAAAAAAAAAGTGTCAACACCAATATTAATTAAAGGATTTCTAGTTGAACATTGAGAATAAAAAATTATTTTTTACTTGATTTTTTGTTCGATGAGGAAAAAAAGTTAATATAAAAAAGGCTAAAGTACCCGTTTGGTCCTTTATGTTTGCTTCAGGTATCCATTTAGTCCCTTAAGTTTGTAAAGTGCTCGTTTGGTCCTTAAAAGTTAACACCGTTAAGCAGACTTAACGGAAAATACTAACTCAGCAATTTTAAACGATGACTGTGCACTTAAATACTGACAAAGCAAGCTTACATGTTACTTTTTTAATAAATTAATATTTTAAATCCTGTAAATTGAAATTTTAAACGATGATTGTGCACTTAAATGCCTCAGACGAAGAACATATACCAAAGTTTGCTTGAATAAATTTCAATTTACAGGATTTAAAATATTAATTTATTAAAAAATAACATGTAAGCTTGATTTGTCAAGATTTAAGTGCACGATCATCGTTTAAAATTGCCGAGTTAGTATTTTTCGTTAAGTCCGCTTTTTAACGTGTTAACTTTCAAGGACCAAACGAGCACTTTACAAACTTAAGGGACTAAATGGATACTTGAAGCAAACATAAAGGACCAAACGGGTGCTTTAGCCTATAAAAAATAACTTGTTTGATATAGCAAATTGCAAATCAAAGATTTTCATTGATGATTTTTTAAAATAAAATATAGTTATTAACGTGAAAAAACAACCTATATATCACAGAAGTAAAATTGCATGATTAATGAAGATTGATTTTTTTTTTCATTGACAAAAAACTAATTTGAATTCTTTCAAAAATAAAATTTTATTCAAAATTTTAATAAAAACGCTTAATTGATAATGGTGTTATGGGTTTTTTTTTTTTTTTTTACTCAAACATTCCTTAATCATTCTTCACGAACACAAAAACTCATTTGTTTTAAATGAATCATATTTTATTTTGTTATATATCAATGTTAATATATATGCACACTTATTAAAAAAACTAAGTTAAAGAGAAATTAAATTCTTTCCCAAGTAAAGAAGATAGAGAAGATTAGGAGACTGTAATAAAGTCAATTTACCTATATTTTAAAATCTCAAATTGAGTCTATAACTTAATTAGGGAATTGTTGAGTTTAACAACCTAATTTAGAATTTCTCTATTTTAAACAGCTTTATATGGGATCTTCACTAGGGAGAATCCCAATTAAATCTTCATGAAATAATTATCAAAAACTAAATCAAGCCTATACTTTAAATAAATTCTTAATAAAACCAGGAGATTTGATTAGAAATTTCATAATGCTGTTAAGTGAAAACAACACCTCTCAGTTTGAAAAAACTATTCATGCAATCATTGCATCCTTTTTCGTCTTGCTCGAATAAAAAGTTATAACTAAAGCATTCTATTTCAATTTTCAATCAATAGTTTTCTTAGACTAAAGCTTTCAAGATTAAAAATTTTAGAGTTCACAGCCAAAAGCTCTTGGGTCAAAAGTGAAAAGGCACTCATTAATTAGTAACGTTGATTGTGGAAAAAGGGAGACTGAGAGAATTGCATTTTTAAAACGATATGAATTTCTAGTGCAATTAAGGCTAAGGTGGGGAGAGATTTTGAGACAATTGATGCTCAATTCGGAGTTTGGATCTTTTAGAGACGATTCCAGAATTTCTTTCTCAAGTCTTTATTTTTATTTTGGGTTGTATAATGCATAATTCTCTTAAAAACAATTGTAAATGTGTTGTAAACGATTTCGCACATTGATTTTTGGGTGTT
Source organism: Acacia acuminata (assembly GCA_019022655.1). Classification (NCBI taxonomy): domain Eukaryota; kingdom Viridiplantae; phylum Streptophyta; class Magnoliopsida; order Fabales; family Fabaceae; genus Acacia; species Acacia acuminata. Next base: position 1,386,040 of record JAFJYI010000199.1, read on the forward strand.
CATTGTGCGATTAAAACTGGTGCTTTGGTTGTTAGCTTTCTAGTCAAAATTCAGCGCAGTACGTTGATGTTGGGAAGTTGATACTGTATAAAATAAATTCCAAGAGGATTGTGGGCAGTTAATAATTAAATAAATAAAAAAATTAATGTTCCCCAACTGTTTTTCTGCCTTCTTTTTCTTTTCAAACATATGGGTAATTGTTAGAATATAAGGGAATTAATTGAATAGTTGGTTAGAGCTTAGTCTATAAATAGAGGGTCTTAACAATATTGATTGTGAGTGTTGGGTGTGGAGCCCTCACCATGTGTGTAGAGTGTGGAGCTCTCACTTTGTTAGAGAGATGATAACTTGGGTCTCCCTCCCTAGAGAGGGAAGTCCCTCCTAGATCCCTATAGTTAGGGTTTATTGATTAGAGTTAATCCTTATGGGTTACTCATTGAATGAGCATGTTGTTCTTATATGAATAATACAAGATTCTTCATCTCTTCATCTTTTCCATATTGTTTATCTTAATTGCTTCTCCTATTATGCTTGTTAACAGTAATGTTGTCATTTAATAACATTCCAAAACTCCTTATATTTTGTCCTGATTAGAAATTTCTTTAAGTGTAGGCTTGATTTAGGTTTTAATTATTGCAAAATGATTTAATTAGGATTCTCCATAATAAATATTGGGGTTTACACTTCTTATGTTACATGAGAAGAAGTTTTCTACACACACATGAAATGGTAGGACCCACATATATATATAATGCTAATTATATATATATGTGGGTCTTACCATTTTATGTGTGTGTGACATGAGAAAACAATTCTCTTACAACATGAGAAGTGTTTTTCCCCTAAATATTAAGGGTAAAACTAAATAAAAACAATATTTAAAAAGAACTATATAATAAAAAAATAAAGTCAATACATTATAGTTACTAACTAGGAAACTTTATATATTACCGATAATAATCGTCATAAAATGTCATTTTTGTTGTAGTAGTGAATTTCGCCAACCTTATTTATAGATGTATCCTTTTATATTAATCTCCTATAATGCAAGGAGAGTTATTGTTACTTCCTGCAAAAGCATAGAAAAATAATTTTGGTGTGCGGAGTTGTCCTCTCCGACTATATATCCATATTAACAAGAAACATATGAAAAACAATGAGTCAAACAAAATAAGTAACATAAAGCATTCCATACCTAAATTCATCTCTGGCAAAAAAAAAAAAAAAAACTGAATTCATTATTGTAGATAATGGATCAATTTCTACCCACAAAATTTATACAAAGCAAATCTGCAAATAAAAATAAACCAACATAATAATAAACCATGAAAATCAAGGTTCTTTAAAATCTTTGTGGACATTTTAGACTGGTACAAGACTTTCCACATAATTAATAAAATGAAAATGGTTGTGATTACGAATTTCAAGTGTCTTAAATTCATTAGTATCGATATTGAACAGACATAGACATTGACATCGTTGATTCTTCTTTATTTTACGTCCAATTTCAATCCCACATAGGCATCGACGTCGTTGATTATTCTCTATTTCACCTCCAATTTCAATTCCAGACACAACAATTTCATTCCTCCATATGGTCCCAGGAATAAATGCCCAAGAATGAGAGTCACTAGTGAATTTCTTGATCCAACTCCACCTCTCCCCAGATGAACTCATGTCTTCCTCCATCACCCATAAATCGACGTTTGAAGAGGCTCCTACTGCACTTGCAGTAATTACAGCAGGTTTCTCTTCATACACAGCTAAGTTAGAATAAAGATTACCCCACAAAGGAGGCCACGATATCAAAGAAAACACCTCCTTTCCCATGTCAAATGAAACTATCACCTTTACCCCCACCATCTCCTTTTCTAGTTTTAACCCATAAGTAAAGATAGCTCCATTATTAGTAGAGGTCCTAGAGAAGAACCTTGACCAGGAACAACTTACCTTCTCTAAGTTTCTAAATTCTATTTCTTTCCATGAAGCTCTATTTAATGAATAGACATCCACTCCACTAACCACAATACGATTCTCGCTATAGATTGCCACTATCTTATAATCATTATCAAGTGGACTAAACCCAAATCCAAACACATAATCAGCATCATCCATATCAACAATTCTGGATATAGGCACCTCTCTACGATCTCCGAGTCCACGGATTCCACACTAAAAGAGAATGAAATCTGGAACAGGCCCTGATTACTAAACAGAGCAAGCCATTACTGGAACCAACGATGTTATAGCACGATGGGCTCGCCAAGGAATCAAACACAGGTGCCTTTTGGACATCTCGGAGTTGCATCTCGCAATCGAGCAAACGTAACGGCAAATTATTAAGTAGGTAATCAAGAGAGAATATGAAAGAAGGGTTCGATGAGCGCCAAGCGAGCCGAGCAAGCGATAAAAAATGGAGTCTTGAAGAGATTTTCCCAATGTTTGCGAGACACATCGAAATCTTATCAGGGATTTCACGGAAGACGCTTGAGAATGTTGATGATGATTTCTTCGGCAAGGTGCGGTTTGCAGACACATCGAAATCGTATCAGGGATTTCACCGGAAGACGCTTGAGAATGTTGATGATGATTTCTTCGACAAGGTATGCTGCGCGGTTGATCACCGTTTGCTCCATGGTTGTCGAAAGAATCTCGCGATGAAAGCAGTCACGATCCAATGAGAGCTTTATAGCTTAGGGCTTTCCGGAGACTTGCATCGCAGCGGAATCTCCAATTATCTCTAATTTCAATAAGTGATGATATTTTCTTTTTTTATCAAAATCGCGAATTCCTTTTCCTCTCATAATCTTCTTTTTATCTTTTTCACCCCACGGCCCCTTTTCTATCTTTCGATCCTTCAAAATATGCATAAAGAGCGCGGATCTATTACAAAAGGAAATATTAAATTTAACCGTATTGACATTTTTACCCTCATTTTAACTATTTAGGGGCATTTTTGCATATATAAAAAGTATATGGTGTGGACAAACTTTTGATAAAAGCTTGGGGTTATTTTTGTACCTTAACCTTTTTATAAAATATTATATTTGAACTATATATATAATTTTTTTTTTTTTAACTAAGGTGAAAATAAGCGATATTTAAAAAAGAGAAGGATGATTTTGAGAGGATTTATATCTTGTTTCCCGATGACAACTAATCTTAACCGGGCATTACATTCTAACAACGTCGCAATCAAAGGCCCCCATAAGGGGGTTACAAACCGCCCATATATAGTTACTAATTATTCAAAAAGGGAGACTGATGAGAGAATTGCATTTTTGAGGCTACTGATGCTCAATTTGAAGTTTGGATATTTGGGAGACCATTCTAGAATTTCTTTCTTTAGTCTTTATTCTTATTTTGGGTTGTATCATGCATAATTCTCTTAAAAACAACTCGTCAATGTCTTTTGTAAACGATTTCGCACATTGATTTTTGGGAAGTTAATAAATAAATAAAAATTTAATGTTTCCCAACTGGCCTGGGTTGCTTCCTTCCTTTTCTTTTCAAACATATATGAGTATTGTTGTCATTTAATAACATTCCAAAACTACTTATTAGGTCTCGTAATTTGTCGATTGTGAATTTATTTAAAGTGTATGCCTGATTTAGGTTTTGATTATTTCAAGAGTATTTAATTAGGATTTTCCATAATAAATATCAAGGGTAAAACTAAATAAAAACAATATTTAAAAAGAACTATATAATAAAAAATAAAGCCAATACATTATGGTTATTAGTCATATGAATGATATATATGACATATCGTCATAGAATATTAGAATTAGTGAATTTCGCCATGGATTAAAGTTATTTGTTTAATTATTTAATGCTTTTATTGAATTGTATGAATTATATTTACGATTAACATGATATTTGTAATAACATGACATATAGAATAGGAAGATGCCATATTGTTGCATAATCACATGTCATAATAGCATAATAACTATTATGTTTTCAATCGACTAGTATGATAGTTATTATGCGAGATTATTTAGATTGTCCACTACATTAATTATCATTAATTATGATTTTGAAATCTAGAATAATAATTTGATTAATTAATTGTGAAATTAAAATCTAGACAATTAATTATCATTTATTATGATTTTGAAATCTAGAATAATAACTGGATTAATTAATTGTGGAATTAAAATCTCTACATTAATTATCATTTATTATGATTTTGAATCTAGAATAATAATTGGATTAATTAATTGTGAAATTAAAATCTCTACATTAATTATCATTTATTATGATTTTGAAATCTAGAATAATAATTGGATTAATTAATTGTGGAATTAAAATCTAGACAATTAATTATCATTTATTATGATTTTGAAATCTAGAATAATAATTGGATTAATTAATTATGGAATTAAAATCTAGCGAGAAGATTCACGATTTAAGTGTGTATTCAGAGAAGAGATTTTCATGGAGGAAGATGAGGACTCATAGTCAAAACCCATTTTTGATGTGGACGAGTTCTTTGATTTTTCCATAGAGGTCCCATTGAATATGAAATTGGTTAGCCAGTTCCTTGAACTTGACGAAGCCAGACTCTTCTAACCATAAAAACCTTGTCGTGTATTAAGTATTGCCATTCGGTGTTACTAAATGGTACTAGTATAATATAATTGTACGGAAAATTCACAAGTTTTCATTGACCATATACAGCAAACTATGTTCAATTTTCCTTTTCTAGTAACTAAAGGGCATTGAGGTGAATTGACAAAATTTCTAAATTTTAATTTGGGTCATATGACATAATTAATAATTTCTTCAATCTTGTAACTTAAATTAGAATCTGAATAATTTAACTGTCATTTCAGTTATTTATATTTTTTATATGTTTTTCATCAACAATCTCAAAAATATCAACATAGTTTTAACAGTCTTATCATAAAATTTATTAATAAAGAAAAAAAAATCAACGAAAGTAATCTAAAAAATATAAACAATCTTATCTATGCATTTATTGAAAAAGAGAGGAGTCAATGTAAATAATTTCGAAATTAAATCTAGACAATTTGGACAATCTTACATCTACATTTATTAATAAAGAGAGAATTAAATGTAAACAATCTCTAAAATCTCAACAAGATTAACAATCCTTCTTCACATTGAATGAAAAATTCAAAATCTAAACCCATCTATATTGTTAGTTCATAAAAAAATAAAAGTTTCTAATCAAAGATAATTTTTGTCCATTTATCAAAATGAAGTGAGGAAAAAAAAGATGAAAGCTCACTCTTCTTCTTCTTCGATCTTGTGGAGCTGCATGAAAGATGAAGACTCACCCTTCTTCTTTTCTGTATTTTTACATTTATTTTAGAAGTTCATAGTTACTTTTGTCCCTAACAAAAAACATCTATGTTGGTCGCACTTTTGAGAAAATCTTATATATATATTTTGGCACCTTAACCGTTAAAGAAATGAAACAAACAGTCCACTAACGGTCTATGTATATTTTTACACATCTTTTGGAAGTTCAGTAGTTACTTTTACTCCTCAAAACAGTATTTAGTATTGAACACACTTTTGAAAAAATCTCATATGCATTTTTGCACCTTAAAAAAAAAAACATTAGAAACTACAACATGATGTTGATTTTTAATTTTCGATAAGGTAGTGACGTTTTGAATGGTTTGTTTTGCATCTTCTGCAATCAGTAGAAGCTACAAAACAAGCTATTCAAAATGTAACTACTTATCGAAAATTAAAAGTCAACAATATATTTTTTGGTAAAAAAATGAAAAGAATCTCAATAATCATTTTGTCTGATTTGCATCCATATTTTTAGTTTGCTAAAAAAAAAAAAAAATCCATTAAAAATAATTATTGTTCATATCCAAAACAAAATGATAATATTTAATTTCAATTAATAAAAGGATAATCAAATAATCTTAGAGTAAAATACATTGAGCACCCCACATTTTATCCAAATTACAAAAACATTTCCTCTATTTTAAATATATATATATAAAAACCTTTTTTGAAATTAAAATGCATGTAAGAAAAACCTTCCTTACATATTTGATATTCCATTTCCATCTACCCAACCATTAGTTGACTGTTAATTAAGTTTAAGCGTTAAGTATTTGCTTTGACTAAAATACCCCTTTTTCAACAAATGAAAAAACGTTTTTTATTTGCCTAAAAAAATTTGTATATAAAAAAATAATTCTAATACATGTATGTTTAAAATTTCCGACATATTATAAAATTTAGGGTTTGAAAAAGGAATATCATCCGAGGGAGGTGAATAGGCGATTTAAAAAAAAAAATCTTTCGCTAAATGCTCAAGAACACCTAGAAACGAAACAGAGAGAAAGATAGAAAGACATTTGAAATTATTCTGATTCGGTCTAACTCTTCGACCTACGTTCAGTCCCAAGAGCCTATGGGATTTTCACTAACTTTCAATAACACATACAATTACACACATTGTACTCGAAGTAATCCTCTCACTCTAGGATTCACTCCCCCTTACAAGTTGTAATCGTATACCCACACTTAAGGTTCCACAACCTTAAGATTTAACAACTAATCAAAAGATCAAATAAGTGTTTAAGACTCTCTCATAGAATGGACGAATGATAATCACTGAAGTACAAGATATATCCGAAGATATTAAATGAAACTAATGAAACAGTATATTGTAATAATTTTGAATTGAATGCACAATATTTTGGTAGTTGGTGAATTCAATGCTTCGGTATTTATAGTTGATGCCATTAATGTCCGTTGGAGAAGCTTGAAGATATCCGTTTGTGACTCTTCAAAAATAGTTGTTAGAAAGATGAAGCTTGATAATCACTTTCGTCGTTAATGATCCAAGTGGATTTGTGCTGTCACGACATTCTTTCATTCCTTTTGTTTTACCTGTTGTGAAATAGCATTAATCGCGCAGATGGAATAGCAGCAAAAACTTTAGAATGATCAGAGGATTGATTATCGTGAATATGACTTGATTTGGGAACTGCATTAAATGCTTCTCTGACACACAAATTGCTTTATAATAATTTGTTGTTAATCCATGATATAATCATCTGAAACTCATTAGAAAACTAAGTAAAAACAATCAGGATTAGCAATGAGAGATGATATGAAGAAATGAAATCACACATGATGATTTAGGATTTACGAAGACGGTGATTTTGAAAATGAGAGGATTAACTTCCAGCTTAAAGAGTTGATGCCTGGAGGTAATGACTTGAGGTAAGAATATAAGTGACTCAAGGTAAGTTCAATCTTAAAAGAAAAATTAAAGTCTAGAAGAGGTGAACTTGAAACTTTGACTGGAGGCAATTTCGTTTTCCACGAGTTAAAAATGCAATGTTGAAGGAAATTGCAACTTGACTAGAGGTAACAAATAATTGCCTTGAGTTGGTGACTAGAGGCAATGACTTGATACTTGAGACTTAAAAACTTTCCATAAAAAAATAGTGCATAACTTGGAGTTGGAAATCTATGCCTTGAGTTGATGACTTGAGGCATTAACTTGATAAGCAAAAGTCAAGAACAATCATTTTCGAAATACACGAGGTTTAATTTTTAACTTGAAGTCGAAAGTCATGCCTTGAGTTAATGACTAGAGGCATTAACTTGATACTCAAGAGTTAAAAACGATGTCTTTGAAAAGATGCAAGTTGAACTCTTAACTTGAGGTCTGAAGTTAATTGCCTTGAGTTAAGGACTTGAGGCATTAACTTGATACTCAAGAGTCAAAATCGATGGATTCAAAAACTTAAGATCAAAACACATGACTTGAGGCAATTAAATAATCGACTGGAGGTAAAAGGAGTCTATTTAAAAAAGTTTCAAATATTTAACTCGAGGCAACCCCGTCTTTGACTAGAGGCATATAAATTTCAACTTATTAACTCCAAGGTAAAAACGATTTAACTCGAGGCATATAAAATCAAAAACATTTTGCTTTAAATAACAACGCCACATGACCTCGAGGCATGCAGGATTTAACTCAAGCACCGAAGGCAAAACTTTCAAAACAATCTAGAACGAAGAGTCTATTAAATAGGGCGCAACTTTCAAAACATTAGTTTGCACAATGCACCAGTTCGCAGCAGTAGACAAGTCCATCTGATCGTGTTTTTTCAGAGTCTATAAATAGGGCGCCCTAGTCACAGATTAAAATACGTTTTTCTCTGCACACTCTCTCCTTGCATTCTGCATATACATTCTGTGCGTTCCGAAAGCAAACTCGTTGGCTTCACTTGGGCTTCGACATGCATGCAGCCATCTTTCTCGGGAGACGAATAATCCTCTTTATCCCGGGAGACAATTGCTCAGCAAACCTTCGGCATCCGTATTGAGGGAGCAAAGTTGTCTTAAGGACACAACGAAAGTTGGGCCCGGATTTCTGCATTGTTCATTCGAAATACGACAGTCTTGTTAGTTCATTTTATAGTTTTTCCATATTTTACAGAAAGTGTATGTTCTTTTTAGTTAATACAGATTCTTATTATGATATTATGTTTATTATATATTCAATTTCTACCTACTCAATACATTAGAAACAACAATCTTAAGACAATTTAAGGGCAATTAAAAAATTAGATGAGCCACTTGGTATAGCAAAATTTCTGGAAAACTATGAGCAAAGTAGCGAAGCTCGCGAAAATTCATCGGGTAGAAATCTCTGAAATCAGTGATAGAAATGCCCATATTTTATGTTAAAAATGTAGTTACAAAAATCTGAAAACATTCATGGTTAAAGTAGACATATAGGGATTTTTAAATATGTCAAGAACATGTCAATATGAGTTCTGTACAAGGAGATAAAATTTCTCAAAGTTGGGCTACGAATTTCTGGAAAATTTCTGGGCAGAGGCTCAAAACTTTAAAACTGGGAGTGATTCGTGTAATCTGGGAAAGAGTGATTATTTTTAATTGAAAATAGACATCCTAAGGATTCCAAGAAATTTTACGGATCCTCGTTTCGATTTTTGTAGAATTAATTATGATTTTTCAAAGTTAGACAAAATGCTGCCCAGATTTGTACCAGCGTTGTTCTACGAATTTTGAGGAAACAAAGTGGAAAATAAATGTTGCAAGGGCAAAATAGTCATTAGTGGCCAGGATATCCCATAGGATATTATTTGTAAATTAATAAATATGATATTACCATTATAGGATACGCGTGATCACCGCCCGACCGTCAACGTACCGACAACACCGACGAAGGTACGGACGCGTACTGTAACACTAACTCTGATGTTTACTGTATACCTATATGTGATAGATATGTTCATAGACTGTGACTCTATTTTTTTAAAAATAATTGTTCATACACATACATCTTTATACGGGTTATAGTCATGATAACGCCGTTGAGTTTTCCTAGCGCTGAGGACACGGATGTACACCGTGGCACCGGTGAATAGTGCGGAGATCGTAATAACATTCATATGCGGTGGCGTGTTGTTATTACTTGTTTTTATATATGTGAATATAGCTGTGATGTCATGAGATAACTGTCATACATAATGTACATGAACATGAGGTTAGTTACTACCCGAGGTTCAATGGGTATTGAACCTCGCTCTTACCATAGCTTCGTGGATCCGAGTAAACAGGATCGAAGACAAGGGTAAGCAAAAGTAGATGTAGGAACCGGCCGGAGAAAGTCCTATTGACATGTACTTTACGATATCGACATTTGGAAAAAATTGTAACGCTGTTAAAAGCACATACATTACAGTGGATATTTATCAGTTACTTTTCAATACTATTTACTTCCGATGCTCTACTCTGATCAAATATTTTTGAAAACGTTTCCGAAAATTGGGATGTTACAATTTTGGTATTAGAGTAGACATTCTGGCACGAATTTAACTTTGCTACTCCAAATAGTCTGGTGTCTAGAAAGGGTTTTTGCGGATCAGCCAATCAGTCACCCTAGCACGGTGAGGCTCCCATGATATACACCGGCCCGGCCGATTATTTGAGTAACGGAGTTAGGTTTGGAGTTTTTCAACTAAGAGCATTTTTATCTGGCAGAAACCGGCTCGCTTATAATAAACCATTGGTGCCGAAGGTGGCTAGTCTATGTGGGTCAGTCATTCATCGCAGAAAGTCTCGGTGAGACTCCCATGATAGACACCTACCCGGCCAATCGGTTGATTAACTAAGCGAGGCTCTAAGCCATTATCTTAGAGCATCTTTTGAAAACAAGTACCGATAAAACCCCGGTGTTGTTGTGGTGATAAATAGACGAGTTTCCCTACGTAGATTATTGTGGGAGGAGGAGACGTGTAGCACGTCGGACCGTCCCCGGAAACATAAGAGTCGATTAAACCTAACCGAATTTCCACGTCCCCCGAGAATATCACCCCGAACAAAGATGCATCGCCCCAATAAATGAGCCCGAACCTGTAGCTGATCCGAAACCCGAGTATCATTTCAAACCAGAGTATTTTGACGAATCCTACAACCCTAGACCAGTGTATCATTTTGAACTAGTTTATTAATCCGAACTAGTGTACCACCTTGAGCTTCGGTAGATCACCCAAGCCCCGAAAACCCCTTGTACCCATTCATAACCATAAACCCTCGTAAATATACCATCCTAAGCTAGTGTACAATCCCGAACCCGTACTTCAACCCGATCGCCTATACCCCACTTTGGAACTTAACCTTGAGCTAATACATCTTTCTGCTCCTGAATATGATATTGCTCCGATAATTGATCCCGAACTTGAATACCCCCGATCCGGAATATCCTTACCAAACCATATATGATCAAGGACCTTTTCATTCAGTATCCCTGAACGTAGTGGACCCAGAACCAATGGCTAGTATACCCTATGAGCCAGAAAAGACCTATAGGATCATATCAATCATCCGTCAATGATAACCGTGCGTATTTCCAGCTATTAAGCTACCAAGATGATTCCAAAAGTCAATCTTGTTATAAACCCAAATACCCTGCGACGTGTCTTGAGTACACACCAAGAGCTGATAAGTGCTCTACGAACGAACTTTCTAAAGGCAGAACATTTTAGGCAACATGTAAACGAGTAGCCATTAGTACGACAATACGGAAATGTTAAATATGACTGCAGGTATTAAAGCCAGTTAGCTGTTATGGTAGGTATATTACCTCATGTGGAGTATATGTTTGTTTAGAAAATTAAATTATTCCTTAATGTGTGTCATTTTTAATAGAAAGATAAGATGGCAAATTTGCAAGGAACTAGAGTTCCTAGAGGTAGAGATAGAGTTAGACAACTACGAGTGATAAGGCCACGAAACTTAGGCCGTGTAATAACATTGAACAAGTGAGAGGCCGGAAAATCCCCGGGAGGTCCAAGGGACTATCTCTCAACAAGAATCTACTCTAGGCATTATATGATTCGAGTGCTAATCACTCGTTTATTTCATATTTATGTATAAGACGTTTAGGGCACATACCTATAGATTACCTTATAGTGGCTACACCACTAGGTGTGAAATCTTTTATTTTTAAAACATGTCTCGAATCGAATTACGTATATGAATAGACGTGAATATATTATAGACCTTATTTGACTATCCTTTCATGACATTGACGTCATTCTTGATTTTAATTAACTAAGGGCAAGCCATGGTCAATGGTAGTAATGAGAAGATACCGTACTCACATTTACAAAACAGATAGAAATAGGTGTAAAGAGAAATAGACAACCACCAATTCTAGTACCCGAGCAATACTTTTTCATTGGGGTCCCGATTATCGTTATGAACCCGGCATAACCATAATCAAGGCATCATTGAGGGCCGTATAGGTGGTCCATCTTGCTCTAACCCTCTAGGCCGTTTGACTCCGTAGACAAGTACGAAATATCTTAAACAAGAAGAAGGGAACAAGTTATTTGGTATTGAAAGACTCTTTATGGAATATGTACTCAAGGAAGAAAAAGTATTAGTGGACTAATGCCTAAGAGACAAGTCTAGAAAACAGTTAGTTCGTTAACCGTTGGCATCCATACCGGTGTTTGAATAAAAACTTGAAAGTACATAAGAAGGGGAGTAAGGATTATGTGGTATATAATACTAAGTTTAGTTTCCTTATATGCACGATTGTTTTTGTTTTAAATGTTTTAGATATATCTTGATAAAACTCAAAAATCCCTTTCTTTATGTTGTTGTGAAGAAATATGTCTTTTTTGAATAGAATTTAAACATCATCATGAAGTTTATGATAAATCAAGCAATGCCTTGTATAAACTCTCTTATCATTTGGACCATTTGCATGATTAGAATCTGGTGTTCTCTAGTTGACATTAAAAACCTTTTGTGATCATATGCTTACATCGCTAAACATGTTTTACATGAGTTTGCATTGGATGATTGCGCTTTAAGGTTATTGTTAAGACTTGAAACTTGTAGGAGTTAATACATTAAGTATGTTACACATATGCCTAAACGCCTACTTTATGTCTGAAAATTTTCAACCAAATATAACTCATAGACAACATGTTGACCAATTGTTTGTTCACTTAGAAATCTAACCTGAGCATTTCACTTAAATTTTCCCAACTAAGCTAGTTTGAAACTATGTTTTTGAAAGTGATTCTTCTTTAAATTTATTAAATCTTGTTAAGTGAACATTGCTAGAGTATTTCATTAAAGTTTATGCATGTAATTATTATAGTCCAACCAAACTAGTGTAAGAACTCTAAATGGTGACGTTTGCATAGGGTGTTAGTCGTATGTTAGGAAGTAACACTTAAATAGTTAGTTGAAAATCTAAGTATTTTGGGTTAACCTACTCTAAAAAGAGTTTGCATGTCTAATGATGTTATGACTTGTACATCCTTGTGATATTACTTGCTTCATTTAATTATATTGGCAAATCGAGTTTGGAAATTTTACTTCATTATACAAGAAAATCTTTCATGGATCAAATTCATGAAAGTGGCTTGGAGTATACTATATTAAGTTCCATTTTATATGTGCACTACCACTCTTTGAATTTTGCTATCACACTTGTGAAGGTCTGAACCAATAAATATTGTTGATATCATTTTTCTCAAATTACTTGACCATCCATTAACTTTGTTTTAGTAATCTCTTCTCGTCGTAAGTCGATTGTTAATTATTGGTGTGTTAAAACGGGATTAGTTCAAAAGGATGCATGTTAAAATCAAATGAAGCCGATGAATAAACTAGTCTTAACCATTAAAAGGGCACTTGGTTGAATTTTGTGACATGCATTATATAGGGACCCTGTTTTGAAATACATTGTACTTTTGATCCATTGAAATTAAGATTTCTTATCACTGTAACATAATGAGATAACCATGCATCATATATCCTTGTTTCATTTTGAATTTTTGATGAGCGTCTTCAAGTTAACATACATGAACTATTTGGCTCGGCAAATTTGAATTTATCTTTGGTGCTTGGTAAGAACAAAAACCATAAGGATTATATTCCTAGATTTTAAAGACATAAAGCTCTAAATATGAAATTTTGAGTGTACACTCTAGTAAATCTGGATTAATTAAGAGTTAGTATTGTTGTTGTTGATACTCCGAAATCCTACTTTAGTACACCACCGTACTAATATGTTGTGTTGAACTCCTGTCCAAACCATTAGATTTTAGATATATAAAACATAAATTAGAATGTGTAGGTTACTATAGTAACTGAAGTTGAATTTTTGCCTTCTTATTATTTGCATCTGTTGATAAGTATTAAACATGAAATTTGTGGTAACATGTGAATTTCATAGAAGCTAAATAGTACTTACAAGTTGTTTTGGGTTTCGTTGAAACTATTTTCCGATTACTTCGTATGTTGACTTCTCCTCACTCCTGATAAAAATATAGAATATAAAATCCTCATTTTATGTTAGGAATTTGGCGTAGTAATTACCTTAGCAAAGAAAAGATTTGCCGTTGTAATCAATAATTCTTGTATAGGAATTAGTATCAAGCTTCTAATATAGTCTCGAGAGTTAGACTTGGGAGAGGTTTAGATAAAATAGACGAGCAGATGCTCGAAATCTAGGTGTACGAATGTACACGGGCGTGTCCCTAGGCCTTAAGACAGTAGTACTTCTCACCGTATGAAATGTGAATTGCTATAGTGACCTTAAACTAGTATGTCTATGAGTAAACCTTGAGTCTGGCAAAACATTTACCGTACCAGGTAGTAGTTGAAATACCTAAAGCCCGAGAATAATCTCCTAGGTACTAAGGCCGACATCCCTAGTGCCGTGGTAATGGATCGAGCGGAAGGCCAAGATGTGTTAAGCCGAGAGGTGAATGGGTCAGCGGTAAGGCCTGCGTAACCAAGTATGATGAGGATGGACGAGAAGGTCCTGAGTTTGAATAATGTACCTGGGTACAAAAATGAATAAAACTATTATTCGAATATTAGAGTGCGTGCTAAGTAAGCATAGTAGGGGAATAGACTAGATGTCTAGAGTTTTCCGAGGTTATACGATCAGATGACGAGGGCGTACGTGTCAGTCACCCTTATCTGAGCAGAAATTGCTTGGGCCAGATCTGGTTGACTAGACCTCCGAACAAATCGTTTTATTCAAGAGACAACTTCTAGCAGCACAAAGTGGACAGAAGAGCTACGACGAAAAAAGGGGAGAAGGCTTCAGAGGCGAAAATTTAGTCCACGTTACATAAGACCATTCGAAAATTTTAGTTAAACGTGAACCAGCCACTTACAAGATAACCTTACCCCCGAACCCGATTAATCTCCATAACATTTCCTGTGTTTCTCAATTATACCAATCAGATCGCAATCGTGACATAGAGTATGAGGTGTCCTAAGTGGCCACCGTGTGTAGGCGCCACGGAAACATTTTTGGTATGTCAAGGTATGACATGACCATACCTTCGTAATTAAGCCGGAGCAAATTCTCGATCACCAAAAGAAGCGGCTTAGACATAAAAACGTTTCGTTAAAGTACATTTCTAGAATTTATGGTTCAAGGTCTAGTTAGTATAGAGCAAATTTCGAGGACGAAATTTTATTTAACAAAGGGGAGAAATGTAATACCCTAAAATTCATGTTTATCATAAATATTATATTTTGATAAAAAGTGCCTATTAAAAATAGGTGAATATGTGGTCTCAAAAATTGAGTAACATATTTATGTTAATTTAGGGAATTTTCTCTAAGAATTAAGGTAATCAAAAACCAAATTCTCCAATTTTATTTTAGGGATCATAAATTGCCCTATAATTATTAAATTAATACATGGTGCATAAATGGCCATGAAAAGCTAAAAAGTTGTGAGGAAATAATTAAACCAATTAGAGAAAATTGCCAACAATTAGTGGATAATTCAATCTATGTTAATTGAATTATTTTCATAAACATTCACAATTAGTTTAGTGGTATATGTTAAAGGCCTAATTAAGGATGGATTACCTTAATTAAGAAACAAGGGCTAGTGAAGGGCTAGGATTAGCATAGAAGTGGTTTCTAATTAATCTTAGAACCAATCATATTTTGACAATTACACTTAACTACTTTATTAGGGATGCTAATTAAGATTAGTTATGGAAGGCTAAGATTAAATCTAATAAAGCTAATCTAAAGGCTTGAAAATGGATTTCATAAAGCATAATCCATGTGAAATTAAATCCACCAATAAGAAAAAGAGTTGTGAGTGTGTGTGTGTCTAGTATATAAGAGAGAGAAAAGTCAATTGATCCACCAATAAGAAAAAAGAGTTGTGAGTGTGTGTGTGTCTAGTATATAGAGAGAGAAAAGTCAATTGATCCACCAATAATAGAAAAGAGTTGTGAGTGTGTGTGTGTCTAGTATTCAAGAGAGAAAAAGAGAGAGAGAAAGAAAACTAAAGCAAATTTGATAAAGTTTGAAATCCTAGAGTAAATTGGATAATGGTTTGAAATCCAAGAAATATCGATGTACACAAGAAAAACTCAAAACAACAAATAAAGTAAGAATTTATACAAATTCAAATAGTTGTGAAGAAGTAGGAAGCTCGGAGAAAATATAAGGACTTATCTTGAACCCACATAATTTAACCTCGAAAGTAAGCCTAGTAAAGGCTATTTTTGCAAACGTTGAAGAATAAGCTTAGTACAACCGGGGAATCTAATTAGACCATAAACTGGATATCCAACTACTAATTAAAAAGCATACTCAGAATTTAAAAGTATTAGTGATTGATCAAACAACCAAAAATAGATTTCATTAAAGTGAAATATACTATAATAGAGCACATGTGGGATTTAATTTTGGAAATTAAGATAATTAGCTAAATCCAATGTAATTGTTTCTAACCAATGGGAGGCATTTGCTTACAAATTGTCTCTTCATAGAAGCACAAATTAATTTTAGCCATTGATGAGAAAAAGATAATCCAAGGGATAAAATCCATAAGCCTTTTGCTATAAATAGGGGCTTTGGTCTTCATTATTCTTCACCAATTCACAAAGAAATCTGATTCTAAGAGTAAGAGAGTGAGTGAGAGCCTTGAAGAAAGGAGGAGCAAGTTTTTGGTAAATTCTCTAGCTCTAGCTTTAAGTTCTTTAAGTTTTAGTTCTTAAATTCATAGTTAGAAGTAGCTTTGATTTTAATATGCTAGAGTAATTTTAATATCATGTTTTTATAGTCAAAAATAGTGATATTTCGAAAATTAGATGAGCCACTTGGTATAGCAAAATTTCTGGAAAACTATGAGCAAAGTAGCGAAGCTCGCGAAAATTCATCGGGTAGAAATCTCTGAAATCAGTGATAGAAATGCCCATATTTTATGTTAAAAATGTAGTTACAAAATTCTGAAAACATTCATGGTTAAAGTAGACATATAGGGCTTTTTAAATATGTCAAGAACATGTCAATATGAGTTCTGTACAAGGAGATAAAATTTCTCAAAGTTGGGCTACGAATTTCTGGAAAATTTTTGGGAAGAGGCTCAAAACTTTAAAACTGGGAGTGATTTGTGTAATCTGGGAAAGATTAATTATTTTTAATTGAAAATAGACATCCTAAGGATTCCAAGAAATTTTACGGATCCTCGTTTCGATTTTTGTAGAATTAATTATGATTTTTCAAAGTTAGACAAAATGCTGCCCAGATTTGTACCAGCGTTGTTCTACGAATTTTGAGGAAACAAAGTGGAAAATAAATGTTGCAAGGGCAAAATAGTCATTAGTGGCCAGGATATCCCATAGGATATTATTTGTAAATTAATAAATACGATATTACCATTATAGGATACGCGTGATCACCGCCCGACCGTCAATGTACCGACAACACCGACGAAGGTACGGACGCGTACTGTAACACTAACTCTGATGTTTACTGTATACCTATATGTGATAGACATGTTCATAGACTGTGACTCTATTTTTTTAAAAAGAATTGTTCATACACATATATCTTTATACGGGTTATAGTCATGATAACGCCGTTGAGTTTTCCTAGCACTGAGGACACGGATGTACACCGTGGCACTGGTGAATAGTGCAGACTGTAATAACATTCATATGCGGTGGTGTGTTGTTATTACTTGTTTTTATATATGTGAATATAGCTGTGATGTCATGAGATAACGTCATACATAACGTACATGAACATGAGGTTAATCGTTACCGAGGTTCAATGGGTATTGAACCTCGGCTCTTACCATAGCTTCGTGGATCCGGAGTAAACGGGATCGAAGACAAGGGTAAGCAGCAGATGTAGGAACCGACTGGAGAAAGTCCTATTGACATGTACTTTACGATATCGACATTTGGAAAAAATTGTAACGCTGTTAAAAGCACATACATTACAGTGGATATTTATCAGTTACTTTTCAATACTATTTACTTCTGATGCTCTACTCTAATCAAATATTTTTGAAAATGTTTCCGAAAATTGGGATGTTACATATATCGTGTAGGTGGAATATGAAACAATGGAATCTCAAGGAGCATAAAGATATGGGATGAGTGAATTGGGCGAAGTGAAGACATTGCCAGAGATGATGCGTAGAAAATGGTTTTTTATTTTTTAAGTGTGAAACGATGTAGTTTTGAAGGTCACTAGAGAGAAATTTATCTCCAGTAACTCGAGAAATATTAATCCCATAATAAATAGGGAGAATCGTCTTTATTTTTTTTTTTCAACCATCTTTGACTCTCCACGTGAAGCAGTCAGGAGAATTGTTGCA
Organism: Acacia acuminata; assembly: GCA_019022655.1. Taxonomy (NCBI): domain Eukaryota; kingdom Viridiplantae; phylum Streptophyta; class Magnoliopsida; order Fabales; family Fabaceae; genus Acacia; species Acacia acuminata. The sequence goes on from JAFJYI010000199.1 coordinate 1,404,206, forward strand.
CGGAGGTTGAGTTTTGAGGATGATATTAATGACTTGAGGGGGAAGAATCCCCTACCACCTGCTATTGTCCCATGTACCGTTCATCCACAAATTATCCCTCACAGTCTCTTCTTCATTAACTAAAGATGGGTCCAGGGCAAAGGCCAATAGAGGACGATCAAGAGGAAGCCAAAGATCGCACCAAAATCGGTGTCGGCTCCATTGTTGACTTTCCTACCAACTCCCCTAGGAATTTGCCCCAACGTCGACAATTGCTTTCCAAGCGGTGAAGAGTTTCTCTTCCTATGAACACCGGGCATAGACAAGTCACCACAATTATATTTGGCCCAGAGGCACTGAACCCAAAGGGCATTTCTTTTAGTGAGGAGGTTCCAAAGATAGTTTCATAATAAACGCCTTATTTTGGCGCCGAGATTTTTGAAACCAAGCCCTCCCTGCCTCTTTGCTTGAGTAATTTTGTCCCAGGCAACAAGGTGCATTTTCTTGATATCTTCATCCTGGGTCCAGAAAAACTTCCTCGAGATTTTGTCGATTTCATTAATAGTACAAATAGGGAGAAGGGTAGACTGCATATGGTAGCTAGGCAAAGAGGATAGGACATATTTGATGAGAACCGAGCGACCAGCTATAGTCAGAAATTTGGATTTCCACATGGCCAATTTGGATCGAGCTTTTAACAATGGGGTGATACGTGGCCTTCGTAATCCTTTTATGGATGACCGGCACACCCAAGTATTTCCCCAGGTCCGAAGTGAGTCCAATCCCAAGCATTTGGCTGAGGTCCAGAGCTCTATTAATGTTAACATTAGCGAGAACGAACATTTTGATTTCTCCAAGTTAATTACGTGGCCGAGACCCGCAAAAGATTTGCAACACCTTTTGGACCTCCGTCATTTGACCAGAAGAAGCTTTAGTAAAAACAATAAGATCATTAACAAAGAACAGGTGAGAAATATGAGGACCTCTTCTTTTGAAGGTGAAAGGTTTCCAACGTACGGCCCGACATTCAGCTTTGATAAGGTGACCAAGACGCTCCATGCAGAGAACAAAGATATACGGGATTAAAGGATCTCCTTGCCTAACACCTCTAGAAGGGGTGAAACTTGGACTTTCATCACCATTCCGGAGGATAGACATAGAAGTTGTAGACATGCAAGCCATAATGAGATCGACAAGATTCTTATCCAAATTCAAACATTCGAGCGTGTTTTTTATGAATCCCCAATCAAGCCTGTCAAAAGCCTTTTCCATATCGATTTTGATGGCGACATATCCTTTTTTCCCGCCCTTCATTCTCATGGAATGGATAATTTCTTGGGCAATAATGATGTTATCACAGGTAGATCTATTAGGAATAAAACTCCATTGCTCATGACTTATAAGATAACCCATTATGCCTCTAAATCTGTTTGCTAAGACTTTGGTAATGATTTTAAAGCTCACGTTACACAACGAAATGGGGGCGGAATTCTCTTAGCGAAGATGGGTTGTTGACTTTAGGGATGTGAATGACCTTGGACTTATTGATGCTAGTCATTTTGGAGGGGTATTTAAATCATTCTTCAATAAACTCATGATTTTATCCCCCACAACATCCTATTGAGTTTGGAAAAAATGAGCATTAAGGCCATCAGGCCCGGGGCTTTAAATGTTCCCATAGCGAAGGTAGCATTCTTGATTTCAACTCTGGATACTTTCCTTGAAAGCATTCTCAGATTATTAGCGTCAATGGGTGGGAAATCAGAGCACAGCTCGCCAAGGTTTTTAACAGAAGGATCTCTGGAGTAAAGGTTAAGGAAGAAGTCATGTGCCATCATTTTTGCGTATGGTGGTCGTCAACCCGGTCCCGCATCATTGCGGATGGCACCAATTCTTTGCTTCCTCCTTTTTATCATCGTCGAGGCATGGAAAAATCTTGTATTCCTATCCCCCGCCTGCAACCATTTGCTTCTGGATTTCTGGAACCAAAAGATTTCCTCCTGGGTTGCTACTTTATGATACTCATCCTACAGTTTTCTCTATAACTTAAACAGACCAGTTTGCAAGTTCATCCTCCTACTCCTCTCAATTCCCTCAAGGCGACGGATGATTTCTTTTTTCTTTCTTGTGAAGTTACCAACCCTATTGTCATTCCAGTGAGAAGCACTTGTTTGAAAGCTTTGAAGACCTTGAAGCTAGTCCTTCTCATGCCAAGCTTCGTTTGTGACACTTATAACATGTCTTTGTACACTTATATATATAGGCAACAAAATCCCTAAAAAAATAATAATAAAATAATCACTATATTCCTACACTCCCCCTCAAGTTGGGAACTCTATATTCACAAGTGCCCAACTTGCCAAGAATGTAAATATGTTGTGGCCCTCCTAAGGCTTTTGTTAAAACATCTGCTATTTGTTCTTCAGAATGTACATGCTCAAAAGCAATCATGCCGACTAACAATTTTTCCCTAACAAAATGGCAATCTATATCAATGTGTTTTGTACGTTCATGGAAAACTGGGTTTGTTGCTATATGAATGGCTGATCTACTATCACAATAGACCTTTATTGGCTCAACATCTGGCACATGCAACTCTTTAAGCAACCCGGTAATCCAAGTCAGCTCCGCTGTCGCCATTCGCAATGCTCTATACTCGGCTTCAGCTGAAGATATGGAAACAGTGGTTTGCTTCTTTGATTTCCAGCATATCAAGCTCCCCCCATCTTCACGAGAAAGCCTGTTACTGAGCGCCTTGTATCAGCACAAGCACCATGATCTGAATCACAGAAGCACTCAACCTTCAAGGTGCTTTCTGATGAAATGTAGACTCCTCGACCTGGAGAGTCCTTTAAGTACTTGACCAACCTCAATGCAGCTTTCAAATGGGACTCTTTCGGCTCTTGCATGAACTGACTCAACATACGCACACGGTAAAAGAAATATCAGTCTAGTCAATGTCAAGTATAGCAACTTACCAACAAGCCTTCTATACATCCCAGCATCATCCATAATGGGATCCTTCTCAATTGGTGCAGCGGTCAACTTGAGGTTAGTCTCCATAGGTGTCATCACAACCTCTAATTCATCTAGACCTGTTTGATCAATCAATTCTGTAGCATATTTTCGTTGATTAAGAAGTATACCATGCTTGGATCTCAAAACTTCCAAACCAAGAAAGTATTTCAAGGTACCCAAATCTTTGATTTTAAATTGGCTATGAAGAAAAGCTTTGACCTCATTGATAGCTTTCAAACTACTCCCGTAATCATTAAATCATCCACATAAGCAAGTACAAGCACTAATCCAAAGTATCATTTTGTTTTTGAAAAAGTGCATAATCATGCTTGCTTTGTTGAAAACCTCCTTTAATCAAAGATTGAGTCAACTTTTCATTCCATTATCTTGAAGCTTGCTTCAAGACATATAATGATTTTCTAAGTTTACAAACCTGATTTCGGTCATTACCTCTAGTAAAACCTTGAGGTATGGTCATATAGACATCCTCATGTAAATCACCTTGCAAAAAAGCATTGTCCACATCCATTTGATGAATAGGCCATTTATTTATAACAACAAGTTTCAAAACAGTCCTAATAGTCACTATTTTTACCACAGGACATAATGTTTCATAAAAATCTATTCCTTCCTTTTGATTATACCCTTTAGCAACCAATCTTGCCTTGAATTTATCTAAAGAGCCATCTGCCTTATACTTAGCCTTAAAGACCCATTTGCATTCTATAGGTTTCTTTCCTTTTGGTAAGTTAACTATGGTCCAGGTCTTGTTGGCTTCTAAAGCGTTGATCTCATTATTCATTGCTTCTACCCACCTAGGATCATTTGATGCTTGTTCATAAGTTTCTGGTTCAATTTCTTTATCAATACCAAGCAGAAAACATCTATATAAATCAGACAAATCATCAAGAGCAACGAGAATTAAACAAGGCAAAGCATCATTTTGTAGGTCATTTTCAATAACAGAGTGAGGTTGATTGCTATTAGAAGGCAAATATTCACATTTATAGTCTTTAGTCCATGTAGGAGGCTGTCTATTTCGAATAGGCCTATCATTCAAAGGGGTACATGGGACTGAATCATTCTAAATAGGTGCTGAATTATTATTTGGCACATGTGCTGCATTGTTTTGGACGGATTCTTTATGCTGGACAGATTCAAAAGAATCCATATTATGACTAATAATAAAGGGATCTGCAATGTTTTTATTAGGCACTCCCCCTTGATTCATATTGTGGACATCACGAAAGGGAAATTTATCTTCTAGAAAAATAGCATGTCTAGTAATAATCAAAGACTTGGTTTTAATGCTATATAAGATATAACCCTTTTGAGTTGTTGGGTATCCAAGGAAAACACAAGGTTCAGCCCTTGGCTTAAACTTGTCATTGCAATTCAAATTAGTAGCAAATGCTAGACACCCAAACACCTTTAAGTGATTCCACATTTGGAGATTGATTATACAATAAGTCATAAGGTGTAAGATATTCAAGAACTTTAGAGGGAGTTCTATTAATCAAATATGCAGCAGCTCTAAAACATGATGCTTCTAGCAACATTTAAGAGATGCCTATGTTTTCTTTCAACAATTCCATTTTGTTGGGGAGAAAAAGGACAAGAAGTTTGATGAATAATACCATTTTGATCAAGATATTGTCTTACCTCATGATTTACGAACTCCTTACCATTATCGTTCTCAAGGTCTTGATTGTGACAAAAAAATGATTAGCAACGTAAGAAATAAATGTTTTCAGCAATTTAGGAACCTCTGATTTATAATGCATTAAGAAAACCCATGTAGAACGAGAAAAATCATCTACTAAGGTAAGGAAATATCTATATCCTTGGTGTGTGGGGGTTCTGTAGGGTCCCCACACATCTGCATGTAGCAATTCAAAACAATAATGGGACTTGGAGGAGCTAGAGTTAAAAGGCAATCGAGATTGTTTTCCTTGAATACAAATTTCACATTTATTATCACTGAAGGTACAATCACTAATTCTCAAAAGATTCAAATGTTTCAAAACATTCATAGGGGCATGACCAAGTCTACAGTGCCATAAAGAATCCTTCTTAGTGTCTACAAAACTTTGTCTATCGTAGTATTGACATATTCAGTTTCTTGTCCTTTTCAGAAAATATAGTCCTCTAGTAAGTTTACCAATCCCTTTGATCATCCCATTGGACATGTCGCATCACACGAGATATTAGGGAAAAAGGAAACCACATACATCTTTGTCTAGGGCAAGTTTAGCAATTGAGATCAAATTATAACAAAATTCCTTGGCATACAAAACATTTCTCAAGTGTATAGAATGAGTGATTTTAACCTCTCCAATATGAGTTATACGAATTCTTCTTAGTGTCTACAAAACTTTGTCTATCAGTAGTATTGACATATTCTGGTTTACTGTCCTTTTTCAGAAAATATAGTCCTCTAGTAAGTTTACCAATCCCTTTGATCATCCCATTGGACATGTCCTGCATCACACAGATATTAGGGAAAAAGGAAACCACATACATACTGTCTAGGGCAAGTTTAGCAATTGAGATCAAATTATAACAAAATTCCTTGGCATACAAAACATTTCTCAAGTGTATAGAATGAGTGATTTTAACCTCTCCAATATGAGTTATACGAATTCGCTCCCCACTAGGAACTTTTACCCACTTTGGTGTGCCTAAATATGGTTTATATTTGTCCGGATATGTTAAACGCTAACAATATGACAACTTGCTCGAGTCTAAAATCCATTCAGATTTAGAATTAAGATACAAACCTGGAATGGCCGCTTGGGACGCTCACAAAGATGTTCATTTGGGTCGAATCCCGTTTAAGCAACTCTAGAATCTGCTTGTATTGGGGTGGAGTGAAGAAATGTCCCACAGGAATCATGAGCATCTTGCTCTCCTCCCACCTTAGCAGCTGATTCATGAACTGTGGGATTAGCTTGATCTTCTTTCTCTTTATTGAATTGAAAAGACTGAAATCCTGGTGGAAATCAAACAAGTCTGTAGCATGTCTCCTTTTGATGGCCCAGTTTTCCGTAATGGCTACATGGTGGTTGGGAACGACCTCTACCTCATCCCTTACCATTACCACGACCACGACCTCCTCGTGTCGTATTAGAGATCATAATTGCTCCATCGGAAAGGTTTCCTTGGACACCATAAGAAAGGGTTATTTGAGTTTCTTCCGAACAATCATTGAGTAAGCTTGGTTGGAAGAAGGCGCGGATTCATCGATAATATTTGGCTCCGAACCGATGGAATTTCTTATTTAAACCCATGAGGAATTGAAACAACCGTTGCTCATGAACAATTTTGGCATAATCCTTTAAAGAGCTACATTGACAATTAGGAATAGGCACTAGTGAAGCATGCTTATCCCAAAGTTCCTTGAGCTTGGTATAATAGCCAAAGACACTAAGAGTCCCTTGTGTGAGTGAGCTAATAGAACGATAGAGAGAAAATGTCTTAGCACCATCAACCACATCAAAACGTTCGCCTAAATCAGTCCGGACAAGGGAAGCACTCGGGAAAATACCAATCCACTAGCAATATCTTTGTCCACGAGTTAATAAGCCATGATGAACAACACTATTACATCCGTCCCCGATTGCGGTGTTTCGGATTTCTTGATCGTCACGCGACATGTTCCATCTACGAAACCTAGTTTGTTCTTGGCATGAAGAGCTAATTTCATAGCCCTACTCCAAACAGCGTTGTTCTGTGAACCAAGAAGAACCTGAGATACTAATGTCACAGCAAGAGTATCACTAGGATGTAAGTAGAGTGGATGTTCGAAATTAATACTCTGGGAACCCTCTTCTGCCATGAGAGAAACCAACGAAGACAGTAGCAAAAAAGAAAAATATAGAGAGAAATAGCGCACGCCAGTACCACAGGACAAGGCCCTATGGCAACGGAAGAATCATCGGCTCCCCACAAATCTCACACCAGATTTCAAAAAAAAAAAAAATATACGGGGAAAGACGAACATGAACTGAAAATCTTGAAAATCTCTGGCAAGACGAACAAGAATCTTGCACTTGTCACCTAGGACTAAAGAAGCATACCGTAAGCCCTAACGTCAATTGATTTCACAGCCACAACCGGATCTGACAAAGGAAGGGGCTATACACGACGGCGATCGGCAAAACTAATGCCGGGAAGAGAACGAGAGGGGCGAGGAGCAACCTTTAACGCCGGTGATATGCTAACGGATTTCACAGACCGGAGCTTTCAACTCCGATGGATCGCCGGAATTGCAAGAAGGGCGAGGACGGGACGTTACAACTCGCTCTCCCAAAAGAAAACGTGAAACAAGAAAGCGGCAACAAGAATCAGCGGTCGAAAGGAGTACCGTCGAGGAATTGGGTCCTTCAGCAACGCCTGGAATCGCGAGAACGGAAGAGCAAGAACAAGCCAAAAAAAAAAAAAATCGAGGGCACGTGTGGGCAATTGGCATGACCTGGAGATGCTCTCTACTCTACGCAAGTATGGGCCAATGGGTAATGCAAATCTTGAATTATGGGCCATCAAAGACTCAATTCTTGGATCCCCGAATTGTTGAACGGTGGTGGTTGGGGGCGTAAACAACCATTGGCTCTGATGCCATGATGAAGTGGATTAGGCCCAAAGGAAATTGAATCGTCTGTGTATTATTGATCCACTGAAAGTCTAATACAACATGTCTTTGTACACTTATATATATAGGCAACAAAATCCCTAAACAAATAATAATAAAATAATCACTATATTCCTACAAGAATGATAGAGAAGAAGGGGATGAAATATAATAGCAACATCAAAGTGGAAGCCATTACAGGATCGAAGGGTGAGAAGTGTGTATTGGTAGGAAGAAGATAAAGCGGTTATTTAATTATTATTTTTTAATTGGTCGGTTAGACTATAAGGTTTTTTTTTTTAAAAAAATATTTTTAAAAGGGATTAAGATTTCTCCAGTGACCGGAGATAAGACTCTCTCAAGTAAGCTCCAAACTACACCGTTTCACTAAAAAAACATCTAATTTGCTCCCAAATATATAATACCCCGAAAATTGTTATACAACATTTTTGATAAATAATATCTATTCTAATAGGAGAGTATATTGTCTCTAAATTATTGGTTTCTTATTATTAAATTTATAGGACAATTTGTGCTTAGAATCTAATAAGAATCAGAACCAACCCTCCTAACTCTCAAATAGGGATTATAAAGTACCCTAAAATTGATATTCCTCGTAAATAATATTTGTGGGAAAATAGTGCCTATTAAAATAAAGTGAATATGTGGTCTCAAACATTATGGTGTAATTATTTTAATATAGGAGATCATAATATATTCTAAATTGATATCTTAACATCTAGATATGATAAAATCAATTAGAGAAAAATTAGCAACAACTAATTGCAATAATTGAAGTGACTAAAGTAATTTTTATGATTAATCAATAAATTAACTTAAAAAGTCATAATTAAGAATACATGAGAATAATTAGTAAATAAAGGCTAATAAAGGAGTAAGATTAGCATCAAATGAGTTTCAAATAATCATAATAAGTATAGTAACCTATCATAAATTAACAATTAGACTTAATAAACCCCTAAAACATTATATTAAGGATTATAACATAATTAAATCAACATCCCCCAATATTTATTTAGAAGGGGGCGAATTCTTGGTTAAATTAAAGAAAAGAAGATGAAGCAAATAAATAAATCCTAAGAGCACATAATATATGAACAAATATCATCAATAGTAGTAGGATTTTTCCAACATAAATTAGAGGCTTGGATTAAATCTAATAAAGCTAAATCCTAAGGGCTTAATTTAACTTCATAAAGCATAATCCTTGTGGAATTAAAATCAACCAATAAGAGAGTTTTCCCATGTATTATGTGAGACAATGGAAACACAATTTGAGAAGCAAATTGAGGGAGTAATACACGGTTAGGCTTGGCTTGTGGAATTGACAAAGAATAATATAATCAAACACTCATCAAAGCACATGCAAGTCTTAATCATAGAAGAAGAAATATGTACTTCTCATAAATGCTCTTAATGACTTTTTAAGAGGGTAAGCAAGAGAGAGAGATTATAGGCTTGATTTAATAATAATTTGAAATCCACTAAAGAGATAAATCAGGAATCAAGTAATCTAAATCCTTAAAAATCAATAAGAATTTATACAAAATAAACTGTATCTTGAGATACATTTATCATAAATCAAATATAGGAAGAGATTATGAACAAGCATAATTCAAGCTTGAGATTGACTATAACCAAAGTCATTTCCTCAACTTTTGAAGATTTGTTCCAATTGAGGAAATGAGTGTTTGATGTCTCTAATTAAAGCCAAAAATCTCAAGAGTTCAAAACCAAAAAGAAAATTTGAATCAAACTTCATTAAGATCCCCAAATGAATTTTTATCTAGTGAAAAACAAAGAATAGAAGAAGGAGATAGTTGGCTTAGGAAAAAGCTAGAACACATAGGATATTTTGCAACTTTAGGAAGAGGATAATGTACTTGGTGGATGAGTCATGAAGCAAATGGAAGAGGATAGAGGGGAGAGAGAGGGAGCACGTTTTTGGGGCCTAAATGGTGAAGATTTGAGCTTCCCAAATGGTCTAGATCCAATGGCCATAATGCAAGATGAGTTGGGTTTGAATTAATTGCCAAATTGCCACACCAATTTACTATAAATAGGGGTCCTTGCTCTTCATAATTCTTCACCAATTCACAAGGTATTAACCATATTGAGAGAGTAAGGAAGAGTGGGAAGAGCTTCTTGAAGGAGTAGCAAGGTTCTTGGTAAGTCCTCTAGCTCTAGCTTTAAGTTCTTTAAGTTCTAGTTCTTAAATTCTTAAATAGAAGTAGCTTAGATCTTAAATATGCTAGGATAATTTTATTTACATGTTTTTATAGTCAAAATTATCTTTATTTCGAAAAAACGATGAGGGAGGTCATATAGCAAAATTTCTGGAAGAAAATCATCAAAGTAACGAAGTTCTGGCGAAATTTCATCGGTTTCGGAATTTCTGGAGGCAGTGATGAAAATGCCAGAATTTCATATTAAAAATATGGTCACAAAATTCTGATAAAATTCATGGTTAAAATATACATATAGGGCTTTTTAAATATGTCAAGAACATGTCAAAATGATTTCTGTACAGAGAGATAAAAATCCTCAAAGTTAGGCTACGAATTTCTGGAAAAATGCTGGGCAAAGGTTCAAAACTTAAAACCTGGGAGTGATTAGTGTAATCTGGGCAAAGGTGATTATTTTTACTTGAAAATAGAAATCCTAAGGATTCCAAATAATTTTACGGATCCTTGTTTCAATTTTTCTAGAATTAATTATGATTTTTCAAAGCTAGACGAAATGCTGCCCAGATTTGTACCAGCGTTGTTCTACGAATTTTGAAGGAATAAAGTGAAAAATAAATGTTGCAAGGGCAAAATAGTCATTAGTGGCCAAAATATCTCTTAGGATATTATTTATAAATTAATAAATACGATATTACTATTATAGGATACGCCTGATCACCGTCCGACCGTCAACGTACCGACAACACCGACGAAGGTACGGACGCGTACTGTAACACTAACTCTGATGTTTATTGTATACCTATATATGATAGATGTGTTCATAAAATGAGACTCTGTTTTTAAAAGTTATACATATACAGCTATACACGGGTTATGGTCTTGATAATGCCGTTGAGTTTTCCTAGCGCTGAGGACACGGATGTACACCGTGGCATTGGTGAATAGTGCAGACTATAATAACATACATATGCAGTGGCTGTGTTCTGTTATTATTTTTCATATGAGAATATTGCTGTGGTATCATGAATATCTGTCATACATAACTGTACATGAACATGAGGTTAACCGTTACCTGAGGTTCAATGTGCATTGAACCTCAGCTCTTACCATAGCTTCAGGATCCGGAGTAAACAGGACCGGAGACAAGGGTAAGCAGTAGATACAGGAGCCGGCTGGAGGAAGCCCTCTTATTTTGTACTTAATAATGACATTCGATTTTTGTAAACGCTGTTAAAAGCTAACACATACAGTGGATGTTATCAGTTACTTTTGTTTTAATACTATTTACTTCCGATGCTCTACTCGATCAAATACTTCAAAAAAAAAAAAAAAAAAAACGCTTCCGAAAATTGGGATGTTACAAAATAACCCTAAACCCCAAATTGATCAATGATCGAATAGGAATCATCCATAAACTTAAGTGCTTCCAAATTGACTTTTCAAGGAGTTTGGTTTCAAAAGCTCAAGAAGTCATGTTAAGTGTCGGTATTATGTCACCGACGTCGAAAGAAAAGGCAATATGGATATTGTAATTCAGTTGCCTATACGACATTCATTTATATAAAGATATATATGAAATAATATGTGTTTTTTCGCATTCTAATTTCCTTTTCTTTGGTCAAGTTTTTAATTTCCTTTTTAATAAGTTACTTCTCTAGTCCTAAATATAAGATCTAATTGATTTTTTTTTTTTGAGAGATTGAAAAAGCTAAATAAATTACTTAATCCTAGTATATAGTATATGTTATGTATCATTAGATTATATATTAATTAGTTTATAAGTTAGACAAATTATATTAAAGAGAGAGCAGTAAAAATAAATACCTTGAAGTAATTTATTTAGCTTTCTTAATTTTTTTTAAAAAACCAACCTGAATCATATATTTAGAACAGGATGTAGTAGTTTATTTAATCACATATCAATATTTATTTGAGAAAAAGACAAATAAATACCACATAAACCTAAAAAATCCTAAAAACTTAAAAAGTCTGCGAGGGAGAGGGCATAGAGACATCGGGTAGAAATATATGTTTTGAATGTTCGGACAAAGGACAAAATTGTCATTTCACTCATTCTGTTCATTTTTCATCCATTCTTCTCTTCTCTCTCCACTCTATTCTCTGTTCTTCACCATCTTCTTTGTCTAGTTCGTTCACGGACAGGCCACTTCGCTAACGGCCAAAGTTCGACCACCGCACCTTCCTCCTACAGTCCTACTCCCATTTGACTCCTCTCCTTTTGCTATAGCAGCTGACGACCATGGAGATATATACCTAATTTACAACAAATACATTGGAGAATATTGTAGAATTTTTTATTAATAAAATTTCTTTCAGAATTAAAAAAGTTATAAAATAGGTCCCAATTTAAGAGTGTTTAAGTGATTAATTTTTTTTAAAATTGTATGATATTTATCTATAATGTATTGAATTTTGAATACAATAAATATAATTTTTATTTAATATTATTATCTTGTTATTATCGATAATTATGTTGTGCCTTTTCTAATAAATTTTGATGTTGGAAAATTGATACGGTATAAAATAAATACTAAAAGGATTGTGGGAAGTTAATAAAAAAAAAAAAAAAAGTTAATGTTTCCCCCTGTGTTGGGGCCTTCTTTTTGTTTTCAATAATATGGGTATTGTTTTCATTTAAATATTTAATGACGACATTCCAAAACTCCTCATTCGGTCATTTGTCCTTATTTGGAATTTGTTTAAAGTGTATGTCTAACTTAAGTTTTGATTATTTAAAAAACATATAATTAGGATTATCCATAATAAATATTAAGGGTAAACTAAAAAAAAAAAAATTTAAAAAGAACTTTATAATAATAAAAATAAAGTCAATACATTATGGTTATAAACTAAGAACCGTTATATATGATAGATAATAATTGTCATGAATAAAATGTCATTTTGTTGTAGTAGTGAATTTCGCCAACCTTATTTGAGTGTATCGTTTTGTATTCATCTCCTCTAATACAAGGAGAGCTATTGTTACTTCATGCAAAAGCATAGAAAATTTTGGTGTGCTGAATTGTCCTCATACAACAATACTTAAATAATGCTCCAACTATATATCCATATTAACAAGAAAGGTATGAAAAACGATGAGTCAAATAAAATAAGAAACATAAAGCATTCCTTACCTAAATTCATTCATCTCTGGCAGAAAAAAAAAATGACTCCATTATTCCAGATAACATCACTATAAATGGCATCAAAACCTTGCAAGTACATAATGAACCAAAATGTCATGGATTAATTTCTACCAAAAACATTGATACAAAGCAAATCTGCAACATAATAAATAATAAACCTTGATTTTCAAGGTTCTTTAAAATCTTTGTGGACATTTTAGACTGGTACAAGACTTTCCACATAATTAACAAAATCATGATAAGCGTGTTCGGGAATTTCAAGTGTCTTAAATTCATTAGTATCAATATTGAACAGACATAGACAACGACGTCGATGTCGTTGATTCTTCTTTATTTTATCTCCAATTTCAGTTCGAGACATGACAATTTCATTCCTCCATATGGTCCCAGGAATAAATGCCCAAGGATGAGGGTCACTAGTGAATTTCTTGATCCAACTCCACCTCTCCCCAGATGAACTCATGTCTTCCTCCATCACCCATAAATCGACGTTTGAAGAGGCTCCTACTGCACTTGCAGTAATTACAACAGGTTTGTCCTCATATACACTAAGTTAGAATGAAGATTACCCCACAATGGAGGCCACGATATCAAAGTAAACACTTCCTTTCCCATGTCAAATGAAACTATCACCTCCACCTCCTCCATCTCATTTTCTAGTTTTAAGCCATAAGTAAAGATAGCTCCATTATTAGTAGAGGTCCTAGAGAATAACCTTGACCAGGAACAACTTACCTTCTCTAAGTTTCTAAATTCTATTTCTTTCCATGAAGCTCTATTTAATGAATAGACATCCACTCCACTAACCACAATACGATTCTCGCTATAGATTGCCACTATCTTATAATCATTATCAAGTGGACTAAACCCAAATCCAAACACATAATCAGCATCATCCATATCAACAATTCTGGATATAGGCACCTCTCTATCATCTCCAGTCACAGGATTCCACACTAAAAGAGAAAAAGGAAATCTGGAACAGAGGTGCCTGATTACTAAACAGAGCAAGCCATTACTGGAACCAACAATGTCATAGTACGATGAAGCGGCCAAGGAATCGAACGAGTTGCCTTTTGGACTTCTCGGACTTGCATCTTGCAATCGAGCAAACGTAACGGCAAATTATTAAGTAGGAAATCAAGAGAGAATATGAAAGAAGGGTTCGATGAATGTGGCGAGAGGTGAGCTGCGATAAAAAATGGAGTCTTGAAGAGATTTTCCCACTGTTTGCGAGACACATTGAAATCCTATCGGGGATTTCACCGGAAGACGCTTGAGAATGTTGATGATGATTTCTTCGGCAAGGTACGGTTTGCAGACACATCGAAATCGTATCGGGGATTTCACAGGAAGACGCTTGAGAATGTTGATGATGATTTCTTCGACAAGGTACGGTCTTTGCGCGGTTGATCACCGTTTGCTCCATGGTTGTCGAAAGAATCTCGCGATGAAAGCGATCACGATCCAATGAGAGCTTTATAGCCTAGGGCTTTGGGGAGACTTGCGTCGCAAGCGAGAATCTCCAATTATCTCTAATTTCAATAAGTTTATCTCTAATTTCAATAAGTGATGATATTTTCTTTTTTTTTTTTTTTATTTATCAAAATCGTAGAATTCCTTTTTCCTTTCATAATCTTCTTTTTATCTTTTTCACCCCACGGCCCCTTGTCTATCTTTCGATCCTTCAAAATATGCATAAAGAGCGCGGATCTATTACAAAAGGTAATATTACATTTAACAAGTATTGACATTTTTACCCTCATTTTAACTATTTAGGGGCATTTTTGCATATATAAGGGGGTTACAAAACTGCCCATATATAGTTACTAATTATTCAAAAAGGGAGACTGATGAGAGAATTGCATTTTTTGAGGCTACTGATGCTCAATTTGAAGTTTGGATATTTGGGAGACGATTCTAGAATTTCTTTCTTTAGTCTTTATTCTTATTTTGGGTTGTATCATGCATAATTCTCTTAAAAACAACTGTCAATGTGCTGTAAACGATTTCGCACATTGATTTTTGGGAAGTTAATAAATAAATAAAAATTTAATGTTTCCCCAACCGGCCTGGGTTGCTTCCTTCCTTTTCTTTTCAAACATATATGAGTATTGTTGTCATTTAATAACATTCCAAAACTACTTATTAGGTCTCTAATTTGTCCTGATTGTGAATTTATTTAAAGTGTATGCCTGATTTAGGTTTTGATTATTTCAAGAGTATTTAATTAGGATTTTCCATAATAAATATCAAGGGTAAAACTAAATAAAAACAATATTTAAAAAGAACTACATAATAAAAAATAAAGCCAATACATTATGGTTATTACTTATTAGCCATATGAACAGTTATATATGACATATCGTCATAGAATATTAGAATTAGTGAATTTCGCCAACCTTATTTGGATGTATCCTTTTGTATCCGGCCATCTCCTCTAATGCAAGGAATGCAATTGTTACTCCACCCAAAAGCATAGAAAATAATTTTTTTGTATAGAGTTGTCCTCATACAACAACATATAATGCTCCTACTATATATCCATATTAACAAGAAATAAAATGGAAAACGGCATCAAAACATCTTGCAAGTATATAATGAACTAAAATGTCATGGATTAATTTCTACCAAAAATATTTAAATAAAGCAAATCTGCAACATAATAATAAACCATGAAAATCAAGGTTCTTTAAAATCTTTGTGGACATTTTAGACTGGTACAAGACTTTCCACATAATTAACAAAATCTTGAAATTGGCTGTGCTTAGGAATTTCAAGTGTCTTGAATTTATTAGTATCGATATTGAACAGACATAGACATTGTTCATTTTTCTTTATTTCACCTTCAATTTCAATTCACCTCCAATTTCAATTCCGACACAATTTCATTCCTCCATATTGTCCCAGGGAATAAATGCCCAAGGATGAGGGTCACTAGTAAATTTCTTAATCCAACTCCACCTCTCCCCAGATGAACTCATGTCTTCTTCCATCACCCATAAATCCACTTTTGAAGAGTATCTTACTACACTTGTAGTAATTACAGCAGGTTTGTCCTCATACACAGCTAACTTAAAATGAAGATTACCCAACAATATTAGAGGCCACGGTATCAAAGTAAACACTTCCTTTGCCATGTCAAATGAAGCTATCACCTTCACCCCCTCCATCTCCTTGTTTAGTTTTAATCCATAAGTAAAGATAGCTCCATTATTATCATTAGAGAAGAACCTTGAACAGAACAACTTACCTTCTCTAAGTTTCTAAATTCTATTTCTTTCCATGAACCTCTACTTAATGAATAGACATCCACTCCACTAACCAAATTACAAAACTTGCTATAGATTGCCACTATCTTATAATCATTATCAAGTGGACTAAACCCAAATCCAAACACATAATGATCATCCATATCAACAATTCTAGATATAAGCACCTCTCTACCATCTCCAGTCACAGGATTCCACACTAAAAGAGAATGAAATCTGGAACGGAGGTGCCCGATTACTAAACAGCAAGCCATTACTGGAACCACGATGTTATAGCACGATGCGCTCACCAAGGAATTGAACAGAGGTGCCTTTTGGACTTCTCGGAGTTGCGTCTCCCAATCGAACAAACGTAACGGCAAATTATTAAGTAGGTAAGCTTGAGAGAATATGAAAGAAGGGTTCTAATGACTGTGGCAGAGGTGAGCAGCGATAAAAAATGGAGTCTTGAAGAGATTTTCCCAATGTTTGCAGACACATCGAAATCTTTTCAGGGATTTCACTGGAAGACGCTTGAGAATGTTGATGGTGATTTCTTTAGGAAGGAATGGTTTGCGCACATCGATCATCGGGGATTTGCTCCATGGATTTGTCGAAGGAATCTGAGAATGTTGATGATGATTTCTTCGACAAGGTACGATCCAATGAGAGCTTTATACCATTTGCTCCATGGTTGCAAAGAATCTCCAATTATCTCTAATTTCCAATGAAGGATAAGATATTCATTAATAAAATTTTTGTTACACGTAAGTATGAACTTTTCCATTGTTTCAGAATCTTAATGCAGAGAAATTATAAAGATAGATGAGATTCTGAAATTAAAATGATTTATCATGAAAGATTATATGCAATTACATGCGCATAATTCGCCAGTGTCAGTTTTCTCTTGTTATCGATCTTCAGATTCTTCTCAAAATGAACTCCTGCAATATAATTCACTGCAACAACACATTTAAGAGGGAAGTGTTATTAATATCAAAAATTGTGTGACAGTTGAGGATGCTATCTCATTTGCCACTTTGTCAGTTAACTCCCAATATTATTCCTCCACTGTATATTTTATTACTTTAGACCCTAAAATAAAAGTTAGTTGGGTTAGAACTTAGTTTGGTCGTGAATATATAAAACTTCAATATACTTTATCTCTTTATATCTATCATTTTTTTTTTTTTGAAAAATAATCTGTATTAATTGCACATATTAAAAGAGTTTATACAAAGAAATAATGTTAATACAAATAATTTAAGAGGGTATTTTTTAAAAAAGATAATGCACGTTTTTTGACAAATCATTATTAACTAATTTTCTTACAGTACCCAAATTAATTATATATGTGTTATATTAATTATAAGAGGTATTAACTCAATTCCCATTCACACTCTGGTTTTTCTTGTTCACTACATATTATTTAACATATGCCGTATTTTTTTGGCCGGAAGAGACATGCCATATATAAGATAATGCCTATACGACATTCATTTATATAAAGATATATATGAAATAATATGTGTTTTTTCGCATTTTAATTTCCTTTTCTTTGGTCAAGTTTTTAATTTCCTTTTTAATAAGTTACTTCTCTAGTCCTAAATATAAGATCTAATTGATTTTTTTTTTTTTTGGAGAGATTGAAAAAGCTAAATAAATTACTTAATCCTAGTATATAGTATATGTTATGTATCATTAGATTATATATTAATTAGTTTATAAGTTAGACAAATTATATTATAGAGAGAGCGGTAAAAATAAATACCTTGAAGTAATTTATTTAGCTTTCTTAATTTTTTTTTTTAAAAAAAACCAACTGAATCATATATTTAGAACGGGATGTAGTAGTTTATTTAATCACATATCAATATTTATTTGAGAAAAAGACAAATAAATACCACATAAACCTAAAAAATCCTAAAAACTTAAAAAGTCTACTGAGGGAGAGGGCATAGAGACATCAGGTAGAAATATATGTTTTGAATGTTCAGACAAAGGACAAAATTGTCATTTCACTCATTCCTTTTCATTTTTCATCCCTTCTTCTCTTCTCTCTCCACTCTATTCTCTCTTCTTCACCATCTTCTTTGTCTAGTTCGTTCACAGACCGTTCGTTCACAGACCGGCCACTTCGCTAACGGCCAAAGTTCGACCACCGCACCTTCCTCCTACTCCCATTTGGCTCCTCTCCTTTTGCTATAGCAGCGACGACCATGGAGATATATACCTAATTTACAACAAATACATTGGAGAATATTGTAGAATTTATTATTAATAAAATTTCTTTCAGAATTAAAAAAGTTATAAAATAGGTCCCAATTTTAAGAGTGTTTAAGTGATTAATTTTTTTTTTAAATTGTATGATATTTATCTATAATGTATTGAATTTTGAATACAATAAATATAATTTTTATTTAATATTATTATCTTGTTATTATCGATAATTATGTTGTGCCTTTTCTAATAAATTTTGATGTTGGGAAATTGATACGGTATAAAATAAATACTAAAAGGATTGTGGGAAGTTAATTAAAAAAAAAAAGTTAATGTTTCCCCCTGTGTTGGGGCCTTCTTTTTGTTTTCAATAATATGGGTATTGTTTTCATTTAAATATTTAATGACGACATTCCAAAACTCCTCATTCGGTCATTTGTCCTTATTAGGAATTTGTTTAAAGTGTATGTCTGACTTAAGTTTTGATTATTTAAAAAATATATAATTAGGATTATCCATAATAAATATTAAGGGTAAACTAAAAAAAAAAATTAAAAATAACTTTATAATAAAAAAATAAAGTCAATACATTATGGTTATTAACTAGGAACCGTTATATATGATAGATAATAATTGTCATGAATAAAATGTCATTTTGTTGTAGTAGTGAATTTCGCCAACCTTATTTGAGTGTATCGTTTTGTATTCATCTCCTCTAATACAAGGAGAGCTATTGTTACTTCATGCAAAAGCATAGAAAATTTTGGTGTGCTGAATTGTCCTCATACAACAATAATTAAATAATGCTCCAACTATATATCCATATTAACAAGAAAGGTATGAAAAACGATGAGTCAAATAAAATAAGAAACATAAAGCATTCCATACCTAAATTCATTCATCTCTGGCAGAAAAAAAAAAAGACTCCATTATTCCAGATAACATCACTATAAATGGCATCAAAACCTTGCAAGTACATAATGAACCAAAATGTCATGGATTAATTTCTACCAAAAACATTGATACAAAGCAAATCTGCAACATAATAAATAATAAACCTTGATTTTCAAGGTTCTTTAAAATCTTTGTGGACATTTTAGACTGGTACAAGACTTTCCACATAATTAACAAAATAATGATAGCAGTGTTCGGGAATTTCAAGTGTCTTAAATTCATTAGTATCAATATTGAACAGACATAGACAACGACGTCGATGTCGTTGATTCTTCTTTATTTTATCTCCAATTTCAGTTCCAGACATGACAATTTCATTCCTCCATATGGTCCCAGGAATAAATGCCCAAGGATGAGGGTCACTAGTGAATTTCTTGATCCAACTCCACCTCTCCCCAGATGAACTCATGTCTTCCTCCATCACCCATAAATCCATGTTTGAAGAGGCTCCTATTGCACTTACACTTATTACAACAGGTTTGTCCTCATATACAGCTAAGTTAGAATGAAGATTACCCCACAATGGAGGCCACGATATCAAAGTAAACACTTCCTTTCCCATGTCAAATGAAACTATCACCTCCACCTCCTCCACTAGTTTTAAACCATAACTAAAGATAGCTCCGTTATTAGTAGAGAAGAACTTTGACCAGAAACAACTTACCTTCTCTAAGTTTCTAAATTCTATTTCTTTCCATGAACCTCTACTTAATGAATAGACATCCACTCCAGTAACCAAACTACAAAACTCGCTATAGATTGCCACTATCTTGTAATCATTATCAAGTGGACTAAACCCAAATCCTAACACATAATCATCCTCATCTATACCAACATTTCTGGACATAGGCACCTCTCTACCATCTCCAGTCACAGGATTCCACACTAAAAGAGAAATAGGAAATCTGTAACAGAGGTGCCTGATTTCTAAACAGAGCAAGCCATTACTGGAACCAACAATGTTATAGTACGATGATCTGGCCAAGGAATCGAACAGAGGTGCCTTTTGGACTTCTCGGACTTGCATCTTGCAATCGAGCAAACGTAACGGCAAATTATTAAGTAGGAAATCATGAGAGAATATGAAAGAAGGGTTCTGATGACTGTGGCAGAGCTGAGCAGCGATAAAAAATGGAGTCTTGAAGAGATTTTCCCACTGTTTGCAGACACATCGAAATCGTATCAGGGATTTCACCGGAAGACGCTTGAGAATGTTGGTGATGATTTCTTCGGCAAGGTACGGTGCTGCACCGTTGATCACCGTTTGCTCCATGGTTGTCGAAGGAATCTCGCGATGAAAGCAGTCACGATCCAATGAGAGCTTTATAGCTTAGGGCTTTCCGGAGACTTGCGTCGCAAGCAGAATCTCCAATTATCTCTAATTTGAATTTTTTTTTTAAAATCAAAATCACAGAATTCCTTTTCCTCCCATAATCCTCTTTTTATCTTTTTCATCCCACGGCCCCTTTTCTATCTTTCGATCCTTCAAAATATGCATCAAGAGCGCGGATCTATTACAAAAGGTAATATTAAATTTAACCGTATTGACTATTGACATTTTTACCCTCATTTTAACTATTTAGGGGCATTCTTGCATATATAAAAAGTATATGGTATGGACAAACTTTTGATAAAAGCTTGGGGTTATTTTTGTACCTTAACCTTTTTATAAAATATTATATTTGAACTATATATATAATTTTTTTTTTAACTAAGGTGAAAATAAGCGATATTTAAAAAAGAGAAGGATGATTTTGAGAGGATTTATATATTGTTCCCCGATGAGAACTAATCTTAATCAGGCATTACATTCTAACAACGTCGCAATCAAAGGCCCCATAAAGGGTTACAAAACTGCCCATATATAGTTACTAATTATTCAAATATATATAACTTTAATATAAGATTTTAGTTTTAATGTTTTGATGTTTGTTACTATTTTGGTCTTTAATGATATAACGCATATTTAAGAAGTTTTTCTTAGTCTAAAGTCTAAACATTGGAGAGGAATGTCTCTATTAATTCATTTCTCCATTAAATGCCTCCACTATCGGATTAAGTTTCAATGATTGTGAATTAATGCTATGTAAAAATATTAATATAACATTAAATCCCAATCATTGAAATTTGATTTAATGGTAGAGACATTCAATTCAATTAAGAGGAAATGGAGAATCATGAAAGAATATATTTCATAGATTTATACATATTATTTTAGTAAATTTTTTAGATTATTTAAGTATAAACCTCTCTTTATTAAGAAATGTGGAGGTAATATTGCTCAAATTGGTGCGTTTCTTGATATTATTTAAATTTAAATACTCTTTTATTAATAAATGAGAGAGATCAGTTGAAATTTGTTCGGCTATTGAGGATAATCGTATAAAAAGTATACATAATTGATAGTAAGTTTATTTGATTATCGTGTTATTAATTGGTTTGTTGAAATTAAATATTATTATTATTTTGTTGTAGACATGAACAATAAACCATACAAAAATATTATGTCACCACTCACCACCATGTACTATATGAAATCGGGATCTTTCTATTGAAAATAATAAATTCAAATTCAAAAAGGTAATTACTGGCCAAAAAATAATAATAATTTAAGAAGGTAATTTCAACCCAATCTCCCAATTTAACCATAAAATCCTCCAAATCACTATTAATATTTCTCTTATTAAAATTGGAATGCATAAAAATAAATATTCTTATTAATTAATTATATTCATTCTTAAGATGTTAATAATATACATAATTTATAATATGTAAATTTAATATTTGAGTTAGAAAATTAATTTTTTAGATTCTGATTGTGAATAATATAATTACATGTGTCTATCAAAACGTATGACGTGGCATTGGCTCTTTCTCCATGTTAGGGTTAACAATAAATATTAAAATAAATAAAATAATATTATTAGAGATAAAATTTTATTTTCAATGGACCAATTAATAATAGGATGAGCACATAATCTTATTTTCAGTTATTTATATTTTTTATATGTTTTTCATCAACAATCTTAAAAATCTCAACAGTTTTAACAATCTTATCTTTAAATTTATTAATAAAGAAAAAATTCAATGAAAATAATCTGAAAAATATAAACAATCTTATCCATGCGTTTATTTAAAAAGAGACAAGTCAATGTAAATAATTTCAAATTTAAATCTAGGCAATTTGGACAATCTTACATTCTTACATTCAATATTTATTGAATTTTATATTGTAATTTTAGTATATACATTTTAGGGCCTGTTGGAGTTGAGGTTTAAAAAACACGTTCATGTATGTCATGATAAAACTATTCTCATATACTTACCTTGTATATTATAAATCACATCGAAAAAGTAGCTTCTACCGCTAATCTAAAGAGATACGTACCCTAAAATTATATAGTATCGGAAGTAGTTAACATTTAGTTTGTTTGGCATGGCGTTGCCAAGCCACAAAATCCCATTGGAGGGAGCCAAACTCCCAGCAGGAAAAAAGAAAATTTTGGAGTGTTTGGGAATTGGGATCTCATCTTGTCAATTGGGCTTTTCTTTTAAAAGTGGCTTCTGAGGAGATGCCAAAAAACTTGGCTTCTGGCTTCTGACGGTAGCTTTTGATTTTCCATTAGCTAGTATTTAACATTAAATTTTAGCATCATTAATCTTGATTTTTCATATAGGTGCCATTGTTATATTAAGATTAATGAGAAATTTATATTCAAATGAATAATACAACTAATAATAATTTTTTTTACCAATTTAAATTTAAATTTTTATCTTCATTTATCACAATTAATACAACTAATACACACACATTTATAGTATTCAATAAGATTCATGTCATTTTTAGTTATTTTTCATTCGCTAACTTTTCAAAGCTATTCTGAACAAAAGCCCATTCGGAAAAGAATCACTTTTGTCATAAATACCATCGACTTTAAGCAAAACCCCACGTGAAAATTAAAAATAATTGAGGAAAAATACTATGGTCTACCGCTTAAGTGTCCAAAAAAAAAAAAAAAAAAAAAAAAAAACAAAAGGCGCTGAAGTGTAAAAAAGCAAAAAGTTGAGGGGAAAAAATATACACGAGATTTATTTATTTATTTTAATTGTGCCCAACATCAAATACTTTTTTGAGAGGCAAAACTAACTATAAACTTCTAAAATATGTACAAAAATATATATTGACCATTAATTGACCTTTTGTTTAAATTTTTTAAGGATTAAGGTGTAAAAATACATATCACATTTTCTTAAAAGTATGCTTGATACAAATACTTTTTTGAGAGATAAAAGTAACTATTAACTTTCAAAATATGTATACAAATACATATGGATCAGTTTATATTTTCTCAAAAGTGTGCCAGACACATTGACCGCTATTTTATATTTGCTTATTTCTACTATATATTCTTGTCTTTCTATTTATATTATCTTTTTACAGTTAAAAGACACGTGAGGGAACTCTGGAAGTATACGTGATCTATGTAGAATTTTTTATTAATAAATTTTAAGCAAAACCCCACGTGAAAATTTAAAATAATTGAGGAAAAATACTATGGTCTACCGCTGAAGTGTAAAAAAAAAAAAAATGTGAAAAAAAAAGTTAAGGGGAAAAAATATACATGAGATTTTTTTTAAAAAGAAAATTGTGCCCAACATCAAATACTTTTTAAGAGGCAAAACTAACTATAAACTTCTAAAATATATGCAAAAATACACATTGACTATTAATTGACTATTTGTTTAAATTTTTTTAAGGATTGAGGTGTAAAAATACATATAAGATTTTCTTAAAAATGCCCGACACAAATACTTTTTTTAGAGATAAAAATAACTATGAACTTTCAAAATATGTATAAAAATACATATGCATCAGCGCATATTTTCTCAAAAATGCACCAGACACATTGACCGCTATTTTATATTTGCTTATTTTTACTATATATTCTTATTTTTCTATTTATATTATCTTTTTACAATTAAAAGATACATGAGGGAACTGTGGAAGTATAAGTGATCTATAAACAATCTACAAAAAATACATCGGAGAATATTGAAGAATTTTTTATTAATAAATTTTCTTTTATAATTCAAAAAGTTATAAAATAAGTTCTCATTTGAGAGTGTTTAAGTGATTAATTTTTCTTAAATTGTATGATATTCATTTATAATGTATTTAATTTTGAATGCAATAAATATAATTTTTATATAATATCATTATCTTTTTATTATCAATAATTATGTTGTGCCTTTTATAATAAATAGGGAGAATCCCAATTAAATCTTCTTAATTAGGCTAGGAGGTTTGATTAGGGTTTTCATAATGTTATGTTGTTAAGTGATTTGAAAAAAAAACTATTCAGGCAATTATTGCATCTTTTTTCGGTTTTCTTGATTAAAAAGTTATAATTAAAACTTTCTTTTTCAATTTTCAATCAATAGTTTTCCTAGATTAAATTTTTTGGAATTCATAGCTGCAAGCACTTGGGTCGAAAGTGGAAAGGCACTCATTAATTAGTAACGTTGATTGTGGAAAAAGGGAGACTGATGAGAGAATTGCATTTTTGAAACAATATGAATTTTTAATGCAATTAGGGGAGAGATTTTGAGGCAATTGATGCTCAATTTGAAGTTTGGATATTTGGGAGACGATTCTAGAATTTCTTTCTTTAGTCTTTATTTTTGTTTTGGGTTGTATAATGCATAATTCTCTTAAAAACAATTGTCAATGTGTTGTAAACGATTTCGCACATTGACTTTTGGGTATTCATTGTGCAATCTGGTCCTTTGGTTGTTAGCATTCTAGTCAAAATTCAGCTCAGCGCGTTGATGTTGGGAAGTTGATACTGCACAAAATAAATATTAAAATGATGGTGGGAATAAGTTAAAAAAAAAAATTAATGTTCCCCCAACTGTGTTGCTGCCTTCTTTTTCTTTTTAAGGATATGGGTATAATGTTCCCCCAACTGTGTTGCTGCCTTCTTTTTCTTTTTAAAGATATTAATAACATTCCAAAACTCCTTATTAGATCTTTTGTCCTGATGATTAGGAATTTGTTTAAAGCGTAGGCCTGATTTAGATTTTGATTATTTAAAATGATTTAATTAGGATTTTCCATAATAAATATTAAGGGTAAAATAAAAC
The DNA here is from genome assembly GCA_019022655.1 of Acacia acuminata. Lineage (NCBI taxonomy): Eukaryota > Viridiplantae > Streptophyta > Magnoliopsida > Fabales > Fabaceae > Acacia > Acacia acuminata. The sequence continues at coordinate 1,429,776 of JAFJYI010000199.1, forward strand.
TAAATAAAAATAATATTAAAAAAGAACTATGTAATTAAAAAAAAAATAGAGCCAATACATTATGTTTGTTAGTTAGGAATTGTTATATATGACAGATAATAATTATCATAATAAGCCATTTTTGTAGTAGTGAATTTTTCCAACCTTATTTGGATGTATCCTTTTGTATTCATCTCCTCTAATGCAAGGAGAGCTATTGTAACTTCATGCGAAAGCATAGAAAAATAATTTTGGTGTGTAGAGTTATCCTCATACAACAACACTTAAAAAAAAAAGAAAAAGGAAAAAAGAGAGAAGGATGATTTTGAGAGGATTTGTATCTTGTTCCCCGATAAGAACTAATCTTAATCGGCCATTGCATTCCAATAACGTCGCAAGCAAAGGCCCCCATAAAGGGGTTAAAAAACCGCCCAAATTATTCAAATGTATATTCTTATTTTTCTATTTATATTATCTTTTTGCACTTAAAGGATTTGTGAAGGAACTGAAAGTATAGTATACGTAATTTACAACAAATACATTGGAGAATATTGTAGAATTTTTTATTAATAAAATTTCTTTTAGAATTAAAAAAGTTATAAAATAGTTTCTAATTTGAGAGTGTTTAAGTGATTAATTTTTCCTAAATTGTGTGATATTTATCTATAATGTATTGAATTTTGAATACAATAAATATAATTTTTATTTAATATTATTATCGTGCTATTATCAATAATTATGTTGTGCCTTTTATAATAAATAGGGAGAAGGGAAAATACCATATAAAGCTGCTTGAAATAGGGAAGTTCTAAATTAGGTTCGTAAATTTAATAAATCTCTAATTAAGTTATCGACTCAATTTAGAATTTTAAAATTTAGATTAAACAACGTTACTGTCCTCTCATAGTCTCCTATCTCATCTTAAAAGGGTTTCAATGCCTTTTAACTTATTTTTACATTAATTGTAAATATATAAACATTAATATATAATAAAATAAAATATGATTAACTTATATCAAAGAAATTTTATGTTGTGTGGAAGAATGATCAGGAATAATTCAAAAAAAAAAAAAGTGTCAACACCAATATTAATTAAAGGATTTCTAGTTGAACATTGAGAATAAAAAATTATTTTTTACTTGATTTTTTGTTCGATGAGGAAAAAAAAGTTAATATAAAAAATAACTTGTTTGATATAGCAAACTGCAAATCAAAGATTTTCATTGATGATTTTTTAAAATAAAATATAGTTATTAACGTGAAAAAACAACCTATATATCACGAAGTAAAATTGCATGATTAATGAAGATTGATTTTTTTTTTTATTGACAAAAAACTAATTTGAGTTCAAAAATAAAATTTTTTCAAAAAATAATAATTGATAATGGTGTTATCCATTTTATTTTTTTTTACTCAAAACATCCTTAATCATTCTTCCTGATCACAAAAACTCATTTGTTTTAAATGAATCATATTTTATTTTGTTATATATCAATGTTAATATATATGCACACTTATTAGAAAAAACTAAGTTAAAGAGAAATTAAATTCTTTCCCAAGTAAAGAAGATAGAGAAGATTAGGAGAGTGTAATAAAGTCAATTTACCTATATTTTAAAATCTCAAATTGAGTCTATAACTTAATTAGGGAATTGTTGAGTTTAACAACCTAATTTAGAATTTCTCTATTTTAAACAGCTTTATATGGGATTTTCACTAGGGAGAATCCCAATTAAATCTTCATGAAATAATTATCAAAAACTAAATCAAGCCTATACTTTAAATAAATTCTTAATAAAACCAGGAGATTTGATTAGAAATTTCATAATGCTGTTAAGTGAAAACAACACCTCTCAGTTTGAAAAAACTATTCATGCAATTATTGCATCGTTTTTTTCGTCTTGCTCGAATAAAAAGTTATAACTAAAGCATTCTATTTCAATTTTCAATCAATAGTTTTCTTAGACTAAAGCTTTCAAGATTAAAATTTTTAGAGTTTAGATCGGCTTATAAGATGTTGGAAAAGAATAATGAATCTATAAGGGAACCTCTCTGGCAAAATATTTGGCGTTGGCCTATCTCAGAGCGTGCTAAATTCTTTGTGGCAAGTTTTTCATGGAAAATTACCTACTAATTTCTATGAGGAAGAAGCGCGGTTTGAGTGATCATAATGATTGTCCCTTTGAATGTGTTGGTGAGGAAACAATTTTGCATACTTTGAGAGATTGTGAGATTGCATGTACTGTGTGGCTTGATTTGATTAACCCTATATACTATAGTACTTTTTTTAGTGGTAATTTGTAGGATTGGATATTATGGAATAATAAACATGAAGTGGGTGGAAAAAAGTCGCGCGGCCATGGATGCGGATATTTGGATTGGCTTGTTGGCTAATTTAGAAGAATAGATGCGTAAAGGTTTTTGAAGGCGAAGGGGCTCAACCTCGTTGCATTATTCATAGTTTGTCTTCATCAATTAATGGAAGGTGTGGAGCATGGAAAATTTATTCACCGATCTACCGAGTTCTTGATGAGCGGAGTCCCAATGGAATATTCCACCTTTTGGTTATGTTAGGGTGGATGTAGATGGATCGGTAATCAACAATAATGTTGCAGCTTGTGGAGACATTATTAGAGATAGCGATGGGATGTGGTTGGCAGGATTTCAACAGAAAATTGGTTACAGTTCAATTACTACAGTAGAATTACAAGCAATTAAAGCTGGTATGATGACTTGTAGGCAGCTTGGTTTCAAAAAAATTAAGCTGTACTCAGATTCTACAGAGGCTATCCGTTTATTAACATCTGAATATGGACCCTATCATCCTTTGTCTCAAGAGATTTCAGAAATTAGATCGTTGATTTTTTCTTCTTGGGATATCGAAATAATTCATTCCAATAGAGAAGCTTTGAAGTGTGCAGATCTTTTGGCCAAAATGGCACATGAGGCGAATACTGAGCTGGGTTTATTATAGATTCTGCCAACTTGTTGTTTGGATCAAATACTAGTCGATCTAGGTTATTTCCATTCATGATGTATTATTTCTTTGATTGTGTAGTATCTTTATGATACATTCCAAGAGGTAACTCTTGTCTTATTAATTCAAAAAAAAAAAAAAAAAATTTAGAGTTCACAGCCAAAAGCTCTTGGGTCAAAAGTGAAAAGGCACTCATTAATTAGTAACGTTGATTGTGGAAAAAAGGAGACTGAGAGAATTGCACTTTTAAAACGATATGAATTTCTAGTGCAATTAAGGCTAAGGTGGGGAGAGATTTTGAGACAATTGATGCTCAATTCGGAGTTTGGATCTTTTAGAGACGATTCCAGAATTTCTTTCTCAAGTCTTTATTTTTATTTTGGGTTGTATAATGCATAATTCTCTTAAAAACAATTGTAAATGTGTTGTAAACGATTTCGCACATTGATTTTTGGGTGTTCATTGTGCGATTAAAACTGGTGCTTTGGTTGTTAGCTTTCTAGTCAAAATTCAGCGCAGTACGTTGATGTTGGGAAGTTGATACTGTATAAAATAAATTCCAAGAGGATTGTGGGCAGTTAATAATTAAATAAATAAAAAATTTAATGTTCCCCAACTGTGTTTCTGCCTTCTTTTTCTTTTCAAACATATGGGTAATTGTTAGAATATAAGGGAATTAATTGAATAGTTGGTTAGGGCCTAGTCTATAAATAGAGAGTCTTAACAATATTGATTGTGAGTGTTGGGTGTAGAGCCCTCACCATGTGTGTAGAGTGTGGAGCTCTCACTTTGTTAGAGAGAGGATAATTTGGGTTTCTCTCCCTAGAGAGCGAAGTCCCTCCTAGATCCCTATAGTTAGGGTTTATTGATTAGAGTTAATCCTTATGGGTTACTCATTGAATGAGCATGTTCCTCTTATATGAATAATACAAGATTCTTCATCTCTTCATCTTTTCCATATTGTTTATCTTAATTGCTTCTCCTATTATGCTTGTTAACAGTAATGTTGTCATTTAATAACATTCCAAAACTTCTTATTAGATATTTTGTCCTGATTAGAAATTTCTTTAAGTGTAGGCTTGATTTAGGTTTTAATTATTGCAAAATGATTTAATTAGGATTCTCCATAATAAATATTGGGGTTTACACTTCTTATGTTACATGAGAAGAAAGTTTCTACACACATGAAATGGTAGGACCCACATATATATATAATGCTAATTATATATATATATGTGGGTCTTACCATTTTATGTGTGTGTGACATGAGAAAACACTTCTCTTACAACATGAGAAGTGTTTTTCCCACAAATATTAAGGGTAAAACTAAATCAAAACAATATTTAAAAAGAACTATATAATAAAAAAATAAAGTCAATACATTATAGTTACTAACTAGGAAACTTTATATATTATCGATAATAAACGTCATAAAATGTCATTTTTGTTGTAGGAGTGAATTTCGCCAACCTTATTTATAGATGTATCCTTTTTTTATTAATCTCCTATAATGCAAGGAGAGTTATTGTTACTTCCTGCAAAAGCATAGAAAAATAATTTTGGTGTGCGGAGTTGTCCTCTCCGACTATATATCCATATTAACAAGAAACATATGAAAAACAATGAGTCAAATAAAATAAGAAACATAAAGCATTCCATACCTAAATTCATCTCTGGAAAAAAAAAAAAAAAACTGAATTCATTATTCTAGATAATGGATCAATTTCTACCCACAAAATTTAAACAAAGCAAATCTGCAAATAATAATAAACCAACATAATAATAAACCATGAAAATCAAGGTTCTTTAAAATCTCTGTGGACATTTTAGACTGGTACAAGACTTTCCACATAATTAATAAAATGAAAATGGTTGTGATTACGAATTTCAAGTGTCTTAAATTCATTAGTATCGATATTGAACAGACATAGACATTGACATCGTTGATTCTTCTTTATTTTACGTCCAATTTCAATCCCACATAGGCATCGACGTCGTTGATTATTCTCTATTTCACCTCCAATTTCAATTCCGAGACACAACAATTTCATTCCTCCATATGGTCCCGGGAATAAATGCCCAAGAATGAGAGTCACTAGTGAATTTCTTGATCCAACTCCACCTCTCCCCAGATGAACTCATGTCTTCCTCCATCACCCATAAATCGACGTTTGAAGAGGCTCCTACTGCACTTGCAGTAATTACAGCAGGTTTCTCTTCATACACAGCTAAGTTAGAACAAAGATTACCCCACAATGGAGGCCACGATATCAAAGAAAACACCTCCTTTCCCATGTCAAATGAAACTATCACCTTCACCCCCTCCATCTCATGTTCTAGTTTTAAGCCATAAGTAAAGAAAGCTCCATTATTAGTAGAGGTCCTAGAGAAGAACCTTGACCAGGAACAACTTACCTTCTCTAAGTTTCTAAATTCTATTTCTTTCCATGAAGCTCTATTTAATGAATAGACATCCGCTCCACTAACCACAATACGATTCTCGCTATAGATTGCCACTATCTTATAATCATTATCAAGTGGACTAAACCCAAATCCAAACACATAATCAGCATCATCCATATCAACAATTCTGGATATAGGCACCTCTCTACCATCTCCAGTCACAGGATTCCACACTAAAAGAGAATGAAATCTGGAACAGGCCCTGATTACTAAACAGAGCAAGCCATTACTGGAACCAACAATGTTATAGCACGATGGGCTCGCCAAGGAATCGAACAAAGGTGCCTTTTGGACATCTCGGAGTTGCATCTCGCAATCGAGCAAACGTAGCGGCAAATTATTAAGTAGGTAATCAAGAGAGAATATGAAAGAAGGGTTCTGATGACTGTGGCAGAGCGGAGCAGCGATAAAAAATGGAGTCTTGAAGAGATTTTCCCAATGTTTGCAGACACATCGAAATCGTATCAGGGACTTCACCGGAAGACGCTTGAGAATGTTGATGATGATTTCTTCGGCAAGGTGCGGTTTGCAGACACATCGAAATCGTATCAGGGATTTCACCGGAAGACGCTTGAGAATGTTGATGATGATTTCTTCGGCAAGGTATGCTGCGCGGTTGATCACCGTTTGCTCCATGGTTGTCGAAGGAATCTCGCGATGAAAGCGATCACGATCCAATGAGAGCTTTATAGCTTAGGGCTTTCCGGGAGACTTGCGTGGCAAGCGAATCTCCAATTATCTCTAATTTCAATAAGTGATGATATTTTCTTTTTTTATCAAAATCGCAGAATTCCTTTTTCCTCTCATAATCTTCTTTTTATCTTTTTCACCCCACGGCCCCTTGTCGATCTTTCGATCCTTCAAAATATGCATAGAGAGCGCGGATCTATTACAAAAGGAAATATTAAATTTAACCGTATTGACATTTTTACCCTCATTTTAACTATTTAGGGGCATTTTTGCATATATAAAAAGTATATGGTGTGGACAAACTTTTGATAAAAGCTTGGGGTTATTTTTGTACCTTAACCTTTTTATAAAATATTATATTTGAACTATATATATAATTTTTTTTTAACTAAGGTGAAAATAAGCGATATTTAAAAAAGAGAAGGATGATTTTGAGAGGATTTATATCTTGTTTCCCGATGACAACTAATAACGTCGCAATCAAAGGCCCCCATAAGGGGGTTACAAAACTGCCCATATATAGTTACTAATTATTCAAAAAGGGAGACTGATGAGAGAATTGCATTTTTTGAGGCTACTGATGCTCAATTTGAAGTTTGGATATTTGGGAGACCATTCTAGAATTTCTTTCTTTAGTCTTTATTCTTATTTTGGGTTGTATCATGCATAATTCTCTTAAAAACAACTTGTCAATGTGCTTGTAAACGATTTGGCACATTGATTTTTGGGAAGTTAATAAATAAATAAAAATTTAATGTTTCCCCAACTGGCCTGGGTTGCTTCCTTCCTTTTCTATTCAAACATATATGAGTATTGTTGTCATTTAATAACATTCCAAAACTACTTATTAGGTCTGTAATTTGTCCTCGATTGTGAATTTATTTAAAGTGTATGCCTGATTTAGGTTTTGATTATTTCAAGAGTATTTAATTAGGATTTTCCATAATAAATATCAAGGGTAAAACTAAATAAAAACAATATTTAAAAAGAACTATATAATAAAAAAAAACTACATAATAAAAAATAAAGCCAATACTGCAATACATTATGGTTATTAGCCATATGAACAGTTATATATGACATATCGTCATAGAATATTAGAATTAGTGAATTTCGCCAACCTTATTTGGATGTAGGGTTTAGAGGGAAAATTTTTATAAGTTGGATTTAAGAAAATTGGAGAAGTGGGCTTATAAAATTTTAATAAAGCAAAGATATAAGATAAAAGGTAAGAAAAATTAATTAAAAACTTTCAACTCCACTTTCCCACCTTTTTTTTTTTTTAATCCATTTTTTTTTTTCCCTTCGCTCACTTTCCCTTTACTCCTCTCATACCAAATAAGCCCTTATTAAGTAGAAGATTACCATTTTTTTCATACATTAAGTAACAAGTAATGGTTTATAAACGATGGGGAAATTTCATGTAATAAAATTGAAGACACGTAAGTATGAAAAAAATTGTTTCCTTTGCACAGTTTTTTTTTTTTTTACCTCATTCTGAAATTAAAATGATTTATCATGAAAGGTTATATGCAATTACATGCGCATAATTCGCCAGTGTCAGTCTTCTCTTGTTATCGATCTTCAGGTTCTTCTCAAAATGAACTCCTGCAATATAATTCACTGCAACAGCACATTTAAGAGGGAAGTGTTATTAATATCAAGAATTGTGTGACAGTTGAGGATGCTATCTCATTTGCCACTTTGTCAGTTAACTCCCAATATTAGTCCTCCACTGTATATTTTATTACTTTAGACCCTAAAATAAAAGTTAGTTGGGTTAGAACTTAGTTTGGTCGTGAATATATAAAACTTCAATCTCTTTATATCTGTCATTTTTTTTGAAAAATAATCTCTATTAATTGCACATATTAAAAGAGTTTATACAAAGAAATAATGTTAATACAAATAATTTAAGAGGGTATTTTTTAAAAAAAGATAATGCACGTTTTTTTGACAAATCATTATTAACTAATTTTCTTACAGTACCCAAATTAATTATATATGTGTTATATTAATTATAAGAGGTAGTAACTTAATTCCCATTCACACTCTGGTTTTTCTTGTTCACTACATATTATTTAACATATGCCGTATTTTTTGGCCGGAAGAGACATGCCATATATAAGATAATGCCTATACGACATTCATTTATATAAAGATACATATGAAATAATATGTGTTTTTTGGCATTTTAATTTCCTTTTCTTTGGTCAAGTTTTTAATTTCCTTTTTAATAAGTTACTTCTCTAGTCCTAAATATAAGATCTAATTGATTTTTTTTTTTTTTTTGGAGAGATTGAAAAAGCTAAAAAATTACTTAATAATCCTAGTATATAGTATATGTTATGTATTATTAGATTATATATTAATTAGTTTATAAGTTAGACAAATTATATTATAGAGAGAGCGGTAAAAACAAATACCTTGAAGTAATTTATTTAGCTTTCTTAATTTTTTTTTTTAAAAAAACCAACTGAATCATATATTTAGAACGGGATGTAGTAGTTTATTTAATCACATATCAATATTTATTTGAGAAAAAGACAAATAAATACCACATAAACCTAAAAAATCCTAAAAACTTAAAAAGTCTACTGAGGGAGAGGGCATAGAGACATCAGGTAGAAATATATGTTTTGAATGTTCAGACAAAGGACAAAATTGTCATTTCACTCATTCCTTTTTCATTTTTCATCCCTTCATCTCTTCTCTCTCCACTCTATTCTCTCTTCTTCACCATCTTCTTTGTCTAGTTCGTTCACAGACCGGCCACTTCGCTAACGGCCAAAGTTCGACCACCGCACCTTCCTCCTACTCCCATTTGACTCCTCTCCTTTTGCTATAGCAGCGACGACCATGGAGATATATACCTAATTTACAACAAATACATTGGAGAATATTGTAGAATTTATTATTAATAAAATTTCTTTCAGGATTAAAAAAGTTACAAAATAGGTCCCAATTTAAGAGTGTTTAAGTGATTAATTTTTTTTAAATTGTATGATATTTATCTATAATGTATTGAATTTTGAATACAATAAATATAATTTTTATTTAATATTATTATCTTGTTATTATCGATAATTATGTTGTGCCTTTTCTAATAAATTTTGATGTTGGGAAATTGATACGGTATAAAATAAATACTAAAAGGATTGTGGGAAGTTAATAAAAAAAAAAAGTTAATGTTTCCCCCTGTGTTGGGGCCTTCTTTTTTGTTTTCAATAATATGGGTATTGTTTTCATTTAAATATTTAATGACGACATTCCAAAACTCCTCATTCGGTCATTTGTCCTTATTAGGAATTTGTTTAAAGTGTATGTCTAACTTAAGTTTTGATTATTTAAAAAATATATAATTAGGATTATCCATAATAAATATTAAGGGTAAACTAAAAAAAAATTAAAAATAACTTTATAATAAAAAAAATAAAGTCAATACATTATGGTTATTAACTAGGAACCGTTATATATGATAGATAATAATTGTCATGAATAAAATGTCCTTTTGTTGTAGTAGTGAATTTCGCCAACCTTATTTGAGTGTATCGTTTTGTATTCATCTCCTCTAATACAAGGAGAGCTATTGTTACTTCATGCAAAAGCATAGAAAATTTTGGTGTGCTGAATTGTCCTCATACAACAATACTTAAATAATGCTCCAACTATATATCCATATTAACAAGAAAGGTATGAAAAACGATGAGTCAAATAAAATAAGAAACATAAAGCATTCCATACCTAAATTCATTCATCTCTGGCAGAAAAAAAAAATGACTCCATTATTCCAGATAACATCACTATAAATGGCATCAAAACCTTGCAAGTACATAATGAACCAAAATGTCATGGATTAATTTCTACCAAAAACATTGATACAAAGCAAATCTGCAACATAATAAATAATAAACCTTGATTTTCAAGGTTCTTTAAAATCTTTGTGGACATTTTAGACTGGTACAAGACTTTCCACATAATTAACAAAATAATGATAGCGTGTTCGGAATTTCAAGTGTCTTAAATTCATTAGTATCAATATTGAACAGACATAGACAACGACGTCGACGTCGTTGATTCTTCTTTATTTTATCTCCAATTTTAGTTCCAGACATGACAATTTCATTCCTCCATATGGTCCCGGGAATAAATGCCCAAGGATGAGGGTCACTATTGAATTTCTTGATCAACCTCCACCTCTCCCCAGATGAACTCATGTCTTCCTCCATCACCCATAAATCCATGTTTGAAGAGGCTCCTATTGCACTTACAGAAATTACAGCAGGTTTGTCCTCATATACAGCAAGGTTATTAGAATGAAGATTACCCCACAATGGAGGCCACGATATCAAAGTAAACACTTCCTTTTCCATGTCAAATGAAACTATCACCTCCACCTCCTCCACTAGTTTTAAACCATAACTAAAGATAGCTCCGTTATTAGTAGAGAAGAACTTTGACCAGAAACAACTTACCTTCTCTAAGTTTACAAATTCTATTTCCTTCCATGAACCTCTACTTAATGAATAGACATCCACTCCAGTAACCAAACTACAAAACTCGCTATAGATTGCCACTATCTTGTAATCATTATCAAGTGGACTAAACCCAAATCCTAACACATAATCATCCTCATCTATACCAACATTTCTGGACATAGGCACCTCTCTACCATCTCCGTCACGGGATTCCACACTAAAAGAGAAATAGGAAATCTGCAACGAGAGGTGCCTGATTTCTAAACGAGCAAGCCATTCTGGAACCAACAATGTTATAGTACGATGATCTGGCCAAGGAATCGAACAGAGGTGCCTTTTGGACTTCTCGGACTTGCATCTTGCAATCGAGCAAACGTAACGGCAAATTATTAAGTAGGAAATCAAGAGAGAATATGAAAGAAGGGTTCGAAGCGTGCGCGAGCTGAACAGCGATAAAAAATGGAGTCTTGAAGAGATTTTCCCACTTTGTTTGCAGACACATCGAAATCGTATCGGGATTTCACCGGAAGACGCTTGAGAATGTTGGTGATGATTTCTTCGGCAAGGTACGGTGCTGCACCGTTGATCACCGTTTGCTCCATGGTTGTCGAAGGAATCTCGCGATGAAAGCGATCACGATCAATGAGAGCTTTATAGCTTAGGGCTTTCCGGAGACTTGCGTCGCAAAGCAGAATCTCCAATTATCTCTAATTTGATTTTTTTTTAAATCAAAATCGCAGAATTCCTTTTCCTCCCATAATCCTCTTTTTATATTTTTCATCCCACGGCCCCTTTTCTATCTTTCGATCCTTCAAAATATGCATCAAGAGCGCGGATCTATTACAAAAGGTAATATTAAATTTAACCGTATTGACTATTGACATTTTTACCCTCATTTTAACTATTTAGGGGCATTCTTGCATATATAAAAAGTATATGGTATGGACAAACTTTTGATAAAAGTTTGGGGTTATTTTTGTACCTTAACCTTTTTATAAAATATTATATTTGAACTATATGTATAATTTTTTTTAACTAAGGTGAAAATAAGCGATATTTAAAAAAGAGAAGGATGATTTTGAGAGGATTTATATATTGTTCCCCGATGAGAACTAATCTTAATCAGGCATTACATTCTAACAACGTCGCAATCAAAGGCCCCATAAAGGGTTACAAAACTGCCCATATATAGTTACTAATTATTCAAATATATATAACTTTAATATAAGATTTTAGTTTTAATGTTTTGATGTTTGTTACTATTTTGGTCTTTAATGATATAACGCATATTTAAGAAGTTTTTCTTAGTCTAAAGTCTAAACATTGGAGAGGAAAGTCTCTATTAATTCATTTCTCCATTAAATGCCCCACTATCGGATTAAGTTTCAATGGTTGTGAATTAATGCTATGTAAAAATATTAATATAACATTAAATCTCAATCATTGAAATTTGATTTAATGGTAGAGACATTCAATTCAATTAAGAGGAAATGGAGAATCATGAAAGAATATATTTCATAGATTTATACATATTATTTTAGTAAATTTTTTAGATTATTTAGGTATAAACCTCTCTTTATTAAGAAATGTGGAGGTGATATTGCTCAAATTGGTGCGTTTCTTGATATTATTTACATTTAAATACTCTTTTATTAATAAATGAGAGAGATCAGTTGAAATTTGTTCGGCTATTGAGGATAATCGTATAAAAAGTATACATAATTGATAGTAAGTTTATTTGATTATCGTGTTATTAATTGGTTTGTTGAAATTAAATATTATTATTATTTTGTTGTAGACATGAACAATAAACCATACAAAAATATTATGTCACCACTCACCACCATGTACTATATGAAATCGGGATCTTTCTATTGAAAATAATAAATTCAAATTCACAAAGGTAATTACTGGCCAAAAAATAATAATAATTTAAGAAGGTAATTTCAACCCAATCTCCCAATTTAACCATAAAATCCTCCAAATCAATATTAATATTTCTCTTATAAAAATTGGAATGCATAAAAATAAATATTCTTATTAATTAATTATATTCATTCTTAAGATGTTAATAATATACATAATTTGTAGTATGTAAATTTAATATTTGAGTTAGAAAATTAATTTTTTAGATTCTGATTGTGAATAATATAATTACATGTGTCTATCAAAACGTATGACGTGGCATTGGCTCTTTCTCCATGTTAGGGTTAACAATAAATATTAAAATAAATAAAATAATATTATTGGAGATAAAATTTATTTTCAATGGACCAATTAATAATAGGATGAGCACATAATCTTATTTTCAGTTATTTATATTTTTTATATGTTTTTCATCAACAATCTTAAAAATCTCAACAGTTTTAACAATCTTATCTTTAAATTTATTAATAAAGAAAAAATTCAATGAAAATAATCTGAAAAATATAAACAATCTTATCCATGCGTTTATTTAAAAAGAGACAAGTCAATGTAAGTAATTTCAAAATTAAATCTAGGCAATTTGGACAATCTTACATTCTTACATTCAATATTTATTGAATTTTATATTGTAATTTTAGTATATACATTTTAGGGCCTGTTGGAGTTGAGGTTTAAAAAACACGTTCATGTATGTCATGATAAAACTATTCTCATATATTTACTTCGTATATTATAAATCACATCGAAAAAGTAGCTTCTACCGCTAATCTAAAGAGATACGTACCCTAAAATTATATAGTATCGGAAGTAGTTAACATTTAGCTTGTTTGGCATGGCTTTGCCAAGCCACAAAATCCCATTGGAGGGGGGCCAAACTCCCAGCAGGAAAAAAGAAAATTTTGGAGTGTTTGGGAATTGAGATCTCATCTTGTCAACTGGGCTCTTCTTTTAAAATAGGCTTCTGAGGAGAAGCCAAAAAACTTGGCTTCTGGCTTCTGACGATAGCTTTTGATTTTCCATTAGCTAGTATTTAACATTAAATTTTAGCATCATTAATCTTGATTTTTCATATAGGTGTCATTGTTATATTAAGATTAATGAGAAATTTATATTCAAATGAATAATACAACTAATAATAATTTTTTTACCAATTTAAATTTAAATTTTTATCTTCATTTATCACAATTAATACAACTAATACACACACATTTATAGTATTCAATAAGATTTATGTCATTTTTAGTTATTTTTCAGCTCAACTAACTTTTCAAAGCTATTCTGAACAAAAGCCCATTCGGAAAAGAATCACTTCGTTATAAATACCATCGAGTTTAAGCAAAACCCCACGTGAAAATTAAAAATAATTGAGGAAAAATACTATGGTCTACCGCTTAAGTGTGCAAAAAAAAAAAAAAGGCGCTGAAGTGTAAAAAAGCAAAAAGTTGAGGGGAAAAAATATACACGAGATTTATTTATTTATTTTAATTGTGCCCAACATCAAATACTTTTTTGAGAGGCAAAACTAACTATAAACTTCTAAAATATGTACAAAAATATATATTGACCATTAATTGACCTTTTGTTTAAATTTTTTAAGGATTAAGGTGTAAAAATACATATCACATTTTCTTAAAAGTATGCTTGATACAAATACTTTTTGAGAGATAAAAGTAACTATTAACTTTCAAAATATGTATACAAATACATATGGATCAGTTTATATTTTCTCAAAAGTGTGCCAGACACATTGACCGCTATTTTATATTTGCTTATTTCTACTATATATTCTTGTCTTTCTATTTATATTATCTTTTTACAGTTAAAAGACACGTGAGGGAACTCTGGAAGTATACGTGATCTATGTAGAATTTTTTATTAATAAATTTTAAGCAAAACCCCACGTGAAAATTTAAAATAATTGAGGAAAAATACTATGGTCTACCGCTGAAGTGTTAAAAAAAAAAAAATGTGAAAAAAAAAAGTTAAGGGGAAAAAATATACATGAGATTTTTTAAAAGAAAATTGTGCCCAACATCAAATACTTTTTTAAGAGGCAAAACTAACTATAAACCTCTAAAATATATGCAAAAATACATATTGACTATTAATTGACTATTTGTTTAAATTTTTTTAAGGATTGAGGTGTAAAAATACATATAAAATTTTCTTAAAAATGCGCCCGACACAAATGCTTTTTTTAGAGATAAAAATAACTATGAACTTTCAAAATATGTATAAAAATACATATGCATCAGCGCATATTTTCTCAAAAATGCACCAGACACATTGACCGCTATTTTATATTTGCTTATTTTTACTATATATTCTTATTTTTCTATTTATATTATCTTTTTACAATTAAAAGATACATGAGAGAACTGTGGAAGTATACGTGATCTATAGACAATCTACAAAAAATATATACATGGGAGAATATTGTAGAATTGTTTATTAATAAATTTTCTTTTATAATTCAAAAAGTTATAAAATAAGTTCTCATTTGAGAGTGTTTAAGTGATTAATTTTTCTTAAATTGCATGATATTAATTTATAATGTATTTAATTTTGAATGCAATAAATATTTTTTTATATATAATATCATTATCTTTTTATTATCAATAATTATGTTGTGCCTTTTATAATAATAGGGAGAATCCCAATTAAATCTTCTTAATTAGGCTAGGAGGTTTGATTAGGGATTTCATAATGTTATGTTGTTAAGTGAATACAATACCTCTCAGTTTGACAAAAAAACTATTCAGGCAATTATTGCATCTTTTTTCGGTTTTCTTGATTAAAAAGTTATAATTAAAATTTCACTTTCAATTTTCAATCAATAGTTTTCCTAGATTAAAATTTTTGGAATTCATAGCTGCAAGCACTTGGGTCGAAAGTGGAAAGGCACTCATTAATTAGTAACGTTGATTGTGGAAAAAGGGAGACTGATGAGAGAATTGCATTTTTTGAAACAATATGAATTTTTAATGCAATTAGGGCAATTGGATATTTGGGAGACGATTCTAGAATTTCTTTCTTTAGTCTTTATTTTTGTTTTGGGTTGTATAATGCATAATTCTCTTAAAAACAATTGTAAATGTGTTGTAAACGATTTCGCACATTGATTTTTGGGTGTTCATTGTGCGATTAAAACTGGTGCTTTGGTTGTTAGCTTTCTAGTCAAAATTCAGCGCAGTACGTTGATGTTGGGAAGTTGATACTGTATAAAATAAATTCCAAGAGGATTGTGGGCAGTTAATAATTAAATAAATAAAAAATTTAATGTTCCCCAACTGTGTTTCTGCCTTCTTTTTCTTTTCAAACATATGGGTAATTGTTAGAATATAAGGGAATTAATTGAATAGTTGGTTAGGGCCTAGTATATAAATAGAGGGTCTTAACAATATTGACTGTGAGTGTTGGGTGTGGAGCCCTCACCATGTGTGTAGAGTGTGGAGCTCTCACTTTGTTAGAGAGAGGATAACTTGGGTCTCTCTCCCTAGAGAGGGAAGCCCCTCCTAGATCCCTATAGTTAGGGTTTATTGATTAGAGTTAATCCTTATGGGTTACTCATTGAATGAACATGTTGCTCTTATATGAATAATACAAGAGTCTTCATCTTCATCTTTTCCATATTGTTTATCTTAATTACTTCTCCCATTATGTTGTAGTCTCTCTCCCTAGAGAGGGAAGTTCCTCCTAGATCCCTATAGTTAGGATTTATTGATTAGAGTTAATCCTTATGGGTTACTCATTGAATGAGCATGTTGCTCTTATATGAATAATACAAGATTCTTCATCTCTTCATCTTTTCCATATTGTTTATCTTAATTGCTTCTCCTATTATGCTTGTTAACAGTAATGTTGTCATTTAATAACATTCCAAAACTCCTTATTAGATATTTTGTCCTTATTAGAAATTTCTTTAAGGGTAGGCTTGATTTAGGTTTTAATTATTGCAAAATGATTTAATTAGGATTCTCCATAATAAATATTGGGGTTTACACTTCTTATGTTACATGAGAAGAAGTTTCCACACACACATAAAATGGTAGGACCAACATATATATAATGCTAATTATATATATATATGTGGGTCTTATCATTTTATGTGTGTGTGACATGAGAAAACACTTCTCTTACTACATGAGAAGTGTTTTTCCCATAAATATTAAGGGTAAAACTAAATAAAAAAAATATTTAAAAAGAACTATATAATAAAAAAAATAAAGTCAATACATTATAGTTACTAACTAAGAAACTTTATATATTACCGATAATAATCGTCATAAAATGTCATTTTTGTTGTAGTAGTGAATTTCGCCAACCTTATTTATAGATGTATCCTTTTATATTAATCTCCTACAATGCAAGGAGAGTTATTGTTACTTCCTGCAAAAGCATAGAAAAATAATTTTGGTGTGCGGAGTTGTCCTCTCCGACTATATATCCATATTAACAAGAAACATATGAAAAACAATGAGTCAAATAAAATAAGAAACATAAAGCATTCCATACCTAAATTCATCTCTGGCAAAAAAAAAAAAAAAAAAAAAAAAAAAAAAAACCTGAATTCATTATTCTAGATAATGGATCAATTTCTACCCACAAAATTTAAACAAAGCAAATCTACAAATAATAATAAACCAACATAATAATAAACCATGAAAATCAAGGTTCTTTAAAATCTTTGTGGACATTTTAGACTGGTACAAGACTTTCCACATAATTAATAAAATGAAAATGGTTGTGATTACGAATTTCAAGTGTCTTAAATTCATTAGTATCGATATTGAACAGACATAGACATTGACATCGTTGATTCTTCTTTATTTTACGTCCAATTTCAATCCCACATAGGCATCGACGTCGTTGATTATTCTCTATTTCACCTCCAATTTCAATTCCAGACACAACAATTTCATTCCTCCATATGGTCCCAGGAATAAATGCCCAAGAATGAGAGTCACTAGTGAATTTCTTGATCCAACTCCACCTCTCCCCAGATGAACTCATGTCTTCCTCCATCACCCATAAATCGACGTTTGAAGAGGCTCCTACTGCACTTGCAGTAATTACAGCAGGTTTCTCTTCATACACAGCTAAGTTAGAATAAAGATTACCACACAATGGAGGCCACGATATCAAAGAAAACACCTCCTTTCCCATGTCAAATGAAACTATCACCTTCACCTCCTCCATCTCCTTGTCTAGTTTTAACCCTTGAGTAAAGATAGCTCCATTATTAGTAGAGGTCCTAGAGAAGAACCTTGACCAGGAACAACTTACCTTCTCTAAGTTTCTAAATTCTATTTCTTTCCATGAAGCTCTATTTAATGAATAGACATCCACTCCACTAACCACAATATGATTATCGCTATAGATTGCCACTATCTTATAATCATTATCAAGTGGACTAAACCCAAATCCAAAGACATAATCAGCATCATCCATATCAACAATTCTGGATATAGGCACCTCTCTACCATCTCCAGTCACAGGATTCCACACTAAAAGAGAAAAAGGAAGTCTGGAACAGAGGTGCCTGATTACTAAACAGAGCAAGCCATTACAAGAACCAACGATGCTATAGTACCCTGAAATGGCCAAGGAATCGAACAGAGGTGCCTTTTGGACTTCTCGGACTTGCATCTTGCAATCGAGCAAACGTAACGGCAAATTATTAAGTATGAAATCAAGAGAGAATATGAAAGAAGGGTTTCGATGAGCGTGCGAGAGGTGAGCCGCGATAAAAAATGGAGTCTTGAAGAGATTTTCCCACTTTGTTTGCGAGACACATCGAAATCGTATCGAGGATTTCAGGAAGACGCTTGAGAATGTTGATGATGATTTCTTCGGCAAAGGTACGGTTTGCGAGACACATCGAAATCGTATCGGGGATTTCATAGGAAGACGCTTGAGAATGTTGATGATGATTTCTTCGACAAGGTACGATGCTACGCGGTTGATCACTGTTTGCTCCATGGTTGTCGAAAGAATCTCGTGATGAAAGCAGTCACGATCCAATGAGAGCTTTATAGCTTAGGGCTTTCGGGAGACTTGCGTCGCAAGCAAAATCTCCAATTATCTCTAATTTCAATAAGTGATGATATTTTCCTTTTTTATCAAAATCGCAGAATTCATTTTCCTCTCATAATCTTCTTTTTATCTTTTTCACCCCACGGCCCCTTGTTTATCTTTCGATCCTTCAAAATATGCATAAGAGCGGATCTATTACAAAAGGTAATATTAAATTTAACCGTATTGACATTTTAACCCTCATTTTAACTATTTAGGGCATTTTTGCATATATAAGGGGTTACAAAGCGCCCATATATAGTTACTAATTATTAAAAAGGGAGAGACCGATTGAGAGAATTGCATTTTTGAGGCTACGATGCTCAATTTGAAGTTTGGATATTTGGGAGACGATTCTAGAATTTCTTTCTTTAGTCTTTATTCTTATTTTGGGTTGTATCATGCATAATTCTCTTAAAAACAACTGTCAATGTCTTTAAACGATTTCACACATTGATTTTTGGGAAGTTAATAAATAAATAAAAATTTAATGTTTCCCAACTGGCCTGGGTTGCTTCCTTCCTTTTCTTTTCAAACATATATGAGTATCGTTGTCATTTAATAACATTCCAAAACTACTTATTAGGTCTGTAATTTGTCCCGATTGTGAATTTATTTAAAGTGTATGCGATTTAGGTTGTGATTATTTCAAGAGTATTTAATTAGGATTTTCCATAATAAATATCAAGGGTAAAACTAAATAAAAACAATATTTAAAAAGAACTATATAATAAAAAAAACTGCATAATAAAAAATAAAGCCAATACATTATGGTTATTAGCCATATGAATAGTTATATATGACATATCGTCATAGAATATTAGAATTAGTGAATTTCGCCATGGATTAAAGTTATTTGTTTAATTATTTAATGCTTTTATTGAATTGTATGAATTATATTTACGATTAACATGATGTTTGTAATAACATGACATATAGAATAGGAAGATGTCATATTGTTGCATAATCACATGTCATAATAGCATAATAACTATTATATTTTCAATCGACTAGTATGATAGTTATTATGCGAGATTATTTAGATTGTCCACTACATTAATTATCATTTATTATGATTTTAAAATCTAGAATAATAATTGGATTAATTAATTGTGAAATTAAAATCTAGACAATTAATTATCATTTATTATGATTTTGAAATCTAGAATAATAATTGGATTAATTAATTGTGGAATTAAAATCTCTACATTAATTATCATTTATTATGATTTTGAAATCTAGAATAATAATTAGATTAATTAATTGTGGAATTAAAATCTCTACATTAATTATCATTTATTATGATTTTGAAATCTAGAATAATAATTGGATTAATTAATTGTGGAGTTAAAATCTAGACAATTAATTATCATTTATTATGATTTTGAAATCTAGAATAATAATTGGATTAATTAATTGTGGAATTATAATCTCTACATTAATTATCATTTATTATGATTTTGAAATCTAGAATAATAATTGGATTAATTAATTGTGGAATTAAAATCTAGACAATTAATTATCATTTATTATGATTTTGAAATCTAGAATAATAATTGGATTAATTAATTGTGGAATTATAATCTCTACATTAATTATCATTTATTATGATTTTGAAATCTAGAATAATAATTGGATTAATTAATTGTGGAATTAAAATCTAGACAATTAATTATCATTTATTATGATTTTGAAATCTAAAATAATAATTGGATTAATTAATTGTGGAATTAAAATTTAGAGCAGAAGATTCACGAAAATTTGTGTATTCAGAGAAGAGATTTTCATGGAGGAAGATGAGGACTCATAGTCAAAACCCATTTTTGATGTGGGACGAGTTCTTTGATTTTTCCATAGAGGTCCCATTGAATATGAAATTGGTTAGCGGTTCCTTGAACTTGACGAAGCCGTACTCTTCTAACCATAAAAACCTTGTCGTGTATTAAGTATTGCCATTCGGTGTTACTAAATGGTACTATTATAATATAATTGTACGGAAAATTCACTAGTTTTCATTGACCATATACAGCAAACTATGTTCAATTTTCCTTTTCTAGTAACTAAAGGGCATTGAGGTGAATTGACAAAATTTCTAAATTTTAATTTGGGTCATATGACGTAATTAATAATTTTTAAATCTTGTAACTTAAATTAGAATTTGAATAATTTAACTGTCATTTCAGTTATTTATATTTTTTTATATGTTTTTCATCAACAATCTCAAAAATATCAACATAGTTTTAACAGTCTTATCTTAAAATTTATTAATAAAGAAAAAAATCAACGAAAGTAATCTAAAAAATATAAACAATCTTATCTATGCATTTATGGAAAAAGAGAGGAGTCAATGTAAATAATTTTGAAATTAAATCTAGACAATTTGGACAATCTTACATCTACATTTATTAATAAAGAGAGAATTAAATGTAAACAATCTCTAAAATCTCAACGAGATTAACAATCCTTCTTCACATTGAATGAAAAATTCAAAATCTAAACCCATCTATATTGTTAGTTCATAAAAAAATAAAAGTTTCTAATCAAAGATAATTTTTGTCCATTTATCAAAATGAAGTGAGAAAAAAAAAAGATGAAAGCTCACTCTTCTTCTTCTTCTTCGATCTTGTGGAGCTGAATGAAAATGAAGACTCACCCTTCTTCTTTTCTGTATTTTTACATTTATTTTAGAAGTTCATAGTTACTTTTGTCCCTAACAAAAAGCATCTATGTTGGTCGCACTTTTGAGAAAATTTTATATATATTTTGGCACCTTAACCGTTAAAAAAATGAAACAAACAGTCCACTAACGGTCTATGTATATTTTCACACATCTTTTGGAAGTTCGTAATTACTTTTACTCCTCAAAAAACAGTATTTGGTATTGAACACACTTTTGAAAAAATCTCATATGCATTTTTGCACCTTAAAAAAAAAACATTAGAAGCTACAACATGATGTTGATTTTTAATTTTCGATAAGATAGTGACGTGTTGAATGGTTTGTTTTGCATCTTCTGCAATCAGTAGAAGCTACAAAACAAGCTATTCAAAATGTAACTACTTATCGAAAATTAAAAGTCAACAATATATTTTTTGGTAAAAAAATGAAAAGAATCTCAATAATCATTTTGTCTGATTTGCATCCATATTTTTAGTTTGCAAAAAAAAAAAAAAATCCATTAAAAATAATTATTGTTCATATCCAAAACAAAATGATAATATTTAATTTCAATTAATAAAAGGATAATCAGATAATCTTAGAGTAAAATACATTGAGACCCTACATTTTATCCAAATTACAAAAACATCTCCTCTATTTTTATATATATATATATATAAACCTTTTTGAAATTAAAATGCATGTAAGAAAAAACCTTCCTTACATATTTGATATTCCATTTCCATCTACCCAACCATTAGTTGACTGTTAAGTTTAACTATTAAGTATTTGCTTTGACTAAAATACCCCTTTTTCAACAAATGAAAAAACGTTTTTATTTGCCTAAAAAAATTTGTATATAAAAAAATAATTCTAATACATGTATGTTTAAAATTTCCGACATATTATAAAATTTAGGGTTTGAAAAAGGAATATCATCTAGAGGGGGGTGAATAGGCGATTTAAAAATAAAAAATCTTTTGCTAAATGCTCAAGAACACCTAGAAACCGAAACGAGAGAGAAAGATAGAAAGACACGAGAAATTATCATGATTCGGTCTAACTCTTCGACCTACGTTCAGTCCCAAGAGCCTCAGGATTTTCACTAACTTTCAATAACACATACAATTACACACATTGTACTCGAAGTAATCCTCTCACTCTAGGATTCGCTCCCCCTTACAAGTTGTAATCGTATACCCACACTTAAAGTTCCACAACCTTAAGATTTAACAACTAATCAAAAGATCAAATAAGTGTTGAAGACTCTCTCATAGAATGGACGAATGATAATCACTGAAGTACAAGATATATCCGAAGATATTAAATGAAACTAATGAAACAGTATATTGTAATAATTTTGAATTGAATGCACAACATTTTGGTAGTTGGTGAATTCAATGCTTGGTATTTATAGTTGATGCCATTAAAGTCCGTTGGAGAAGCTTGAAGATATCCGTTGTGACTCTTCAAAAATAGTTGTTAGAAAGATGAAACTTGATAATCACTTTCGTCGTTAATGATCCAAGTGGATTTGTGCTGTCACGACATTCTTTCATTCCTTTTGTTTTACCTGTTGCGAAATAGCATTAATCGCGAAGATGGAATAGCAAGCAAAAACTTTAGAATGATTAGAAGGATTGATTATCGTGAATATGACTTGATTTGGGAGGCGCATTAAATGCTTCTCGACACAAATTGCTTTATAATAATTTGTTGTTAATCCATGATATAATCATATGAAACTCATTAGAAAACTGATTAAAAGCAATTAGGATTAGCAATGAGAGATGATATGAAGAAATGAAATCACACATGATGATTTAGGATTTACGAAGACGGTGATTTTGAAAGAGAGGATTAACTTCCAGTTAAAGAGTTGATGCCTGGAGGTAATGACTTGAGGTAAGAATATAAGTGACTCGAGGTAAGTTCAATCTTAAAAGAAAAATTAAAGTCTAGAAGAGGTTAACTTGAAACTTTGATCGGAGGCAATTTCATTTTCCACGAGTTAAAAACGCAATGTTGAAGGAAATTGCAACTTGACTAGAGGTAACAAATAATTGCCTTGAGTTGGTGAGGCAATGACTTGATACTTGAGACTTAAAAACTTTCCATCAAAAAATAGTGCATAACTTGGAGTTGGAAATCTATGCCTTGAGTTGATGACTTGAGGCATTAACTTGATAAGCAAAAGTCAAGAACAATCCTTTTCGAAATACGGAGTTTAATTTTTAACTTGAAGTCAGAAAGTCATGCCTTGAGTTAATGACTAGAGGCATTAACTTGATACTCAAGAGTTAAAAACGATGTCTTTGAAAAGATGCAAGTTGAACTCTTAACTTGAGGTCTGAAGTTAATTGCCTTGAGTTAAGGACTTGAGGCATTAACTTGATACTCAAGAGTCAAAATCGATGGGTTCAAAAACTTAAGATCAAAACACATGACTTGAGGCAATTAAATAATCGATCTGGAGGTAAAAGGAGTCTATTTAAAAAAGTTTCAAATATTTAACTCGAGGCAACCCGTCTTTGACTAGAGGCATATAAATTTCAACTTATTAACTCCAAGGTAAAAATGATTTAACTCGAGGCATATAAAATCAAAAACATTTTGCTTTAAATAACAACGCCACATGACCTCGAGGCATGCAGGATTTAACTCGAAGCACCTGAAGGCAAAACTTTCAAAACAATCTAGATTCAGGTTAGCTTTTTAAGACACAATTTAACCTTGAATCTATTAACTTATTTTCATTATAATTGTTATAATCAAAACATCAAAAACATAGACAACTATCAGGGTTAAGTATCAATTTTGCCACTAAAGTACACGCTCGGGAGCTGTTTTGCCCCGAAGTTTTGGAGGGCTCAATGTTGCCCCAAAAGTCTTAAAACGTAGCAATGTTGCCCCTTTGTTAATAGCCCTAACGATCAACTAACATTTGACCGTTAGATCGTTAACGGAGGGGCAACATTGCTACTTTTTGAGACTTCCTGGGCAACATTGCTATGTTTTGAGACTTCGGGGCAAAATTGATACTTAATCCTTTGTAAGCTTTAGATTCTCTCGGTCATCTTTGCTTATAATGCACGAGAGATTCATTAATCGTTGGCGTAGATGAGTGATTATTGTTTGGAAAATTCGTTTGTGACGTGCTCGTTTGATCTCCCGTTCGACAAATTCGTTCTTATTTTTTGTTTGATTTGTTCGAAACATTTTTTGGGACAAATTCGCAGGTGAGTGATTATTGTTTGATTGGAGAATGTCTGCGATGGAGGACGTTATGGGGAAGAAGGAGTAGGTTATGTTTACTTTTTAAAAAAAGGAAAAAATAATTGTCACCCCTACTCCCTCCTGTCATGATTATAATTATAAAGGGTTAAGGAGCAATTTGGCCAAAGAACTTTTACCTCAAGAGCGCCCAACACAAATAACTTTTAAGTGGACAAAAAATACCCAAGAACTTTTTAAATTGTGCAGTTAGCACACATAAAAATTTACTCCAGGAGCGCCCAACACAAAAAAGTTTTACTCCATTTTTGTGCTGACTGCACATTTTTTAATTTTGTTTTTGGTATTTTTGGTCCACTTAAAAGTCATTTGTCTCAGTCGCCGAGGTAAAAGTTCTTGGCCAAATTGCTCCTTAACCCTAATAATAAAACCGGGTTGACTTTTTTTTTTCAAGAAGACTTAAGTATCAATTTTGCCCCTAAAGTACATGACCATGAGCAATTTTGCCCTAAAATTTTTTTTTAGAGCAAAATGTTGCCCCTCCGTTCACAACCCTAAGTTGACCGTTAGGGCTATTAATGAAGGGCAACATTGCTACGCGTTTTGAGACTTAGGGGCAACATTGAGCCCCCAAAACTTCAAGGGCAAAATTGCTCCTGGATGTGTACTTTAGGGGTAAAATTGATACTTAACCCTAAAATTTATTAATTTTTAGTATATTATAAAATTTTATATTTTATATTTTTTATCATATTTATTGAAACTTATTTACTTACTATTCTTTTAAATGACTAATAACATACTTCTTTCTTTTTCTTTTTGTTTTGCCATGATACGGTGATTGAAAAATATTGGAAAGGCATATTTTTTATTCACCATGTATTACTATTCACAGAAAACCTTACTATCTTGTAGTCTTTTGTTAGGGAACAGAAACCAAATCCTAACTTCTAAAGAAGTGGAAAACCACGGGAAGCTATGGTCAAGTGTCTAGGGATTAGTTTGACCTCTTCAATGATAAAGATTCCATAAAAGGGTCATAGGAGGCAGCACCTGGTACATGGCATCAAAACAGAGTAGGTCGTGGCATGAACCCACTAACTAGGTACTACTGAGGGAGCTATTGAAGGTGGGCTCCAAATCTCGGAAAAATGAGTCCGGAATAAAGTATGCACAGATGAATCGTTCATAGCTGCGGGAGGAGGAACATTTCTTTCATGCCTTGGTGAAGATCAAATTTGTTCTTTTAAAATTGTTATGGACATTGACTAAAGTTGTAAAGGGATTGGCAACTCTGTAATGGTTTTAACCAAATGGGAAAATAATTGTGAATTTGACTATTAGGTTGTTGATATTTGAGGAGGAGCTCAAGTTGTCAAAATCTATACCCAAGTTGCTAAATGAATAAATATATTGACTAAATGAGTAAAGTTATTGACTAGAATATGTTGTTTCTAATGTATTGAGTAGGTAGAAATTGAATATATAATAAACATAATATAATAATAATAATCTGTATTAACTAAAAAGAACATACAGAGAACATTCAACCTTTCTGTAAAATATGGAAAAACTATAAATGAACTCACAAGACTGCTCGTATTTTGAATGAACAATCTAGAAACGGGAGCCCAACTTTTGTTGTGTCCTTAAGACAATTTTGCTCCCTCAATATGATGCCGAAGGTTTGCTGAGCAATTGTCTCCCGGGATAGAGCGCATTATTCGTCTCCGAGAAAGATGGCTCGTTTGTGCGAAGCCCAAGTGAAGCCAACAAGTCCGCTTTAACGCACGAGAATGTATATGTAGAATGCAAGGAGAGAGTGTGCAGAGAAAAACGTATTCTAATCTGTGACTAGGGCGCCCTATTTATAGACTCTGAAAAAACATGATCAGATGGACTTGTCTGCTGCTGCGAATTGGTGCGTTGTGCAAACAGAAGCACCAGAATGGAACGAACAGAGGCGACCGCGCGTACATTCACGGTGAACCGGGTGCGGCTCACGAACGGAGACGCGCCAAAACGGAGCGAACAGAGGGCGACCCGCGTATTCACGATGAAGCGGAAGTGCGTCGGACGAACGGACGCACTAGAACGAAGCGAACGATCCGAACATATCACAAAACGTGGGTTGGAAAACCCGGAGAGGCACAACAAAAATATTTAAACGTTCGGAAATTCAAAAAAATTATTTTTAATCCAAAAAATAATTTAATAAAAAATTAATATTTTATTTCACACGCGGATCAACCGAGGTCGACCAGCTCGACGGCGGTAGCTCATGGTGGACCAAGGGGTCACCTAAGTCCTCACCTCCACAAAAGTGGGTTGGCCCGAGGGCCCATTAGTAGAGCAGTTGGGGCTTATATACCCTCCAACTTCTCTCCAACTAAGCAATGTGGGACTATTCTCTCACACACATTCCTTCTTCCTTTTTCCTCTTCTTTCCATCCTTCTTCTTATTCATAACCCATAGGATTTTCTCCTAAAATTCCAACAGAATAATGATTTTTACTTAATGACTAATGGTTTTGACAAACGAGTAATGTGTATTGACTAAATGATTAAAGTTGCTGACTAAAATTAATAGGTCATAGTCTTGACAAAACAAGCAATGATCTTGTTGGACTAAATGAGTAAATGTATCGACTAAATGGGTAAATTATTGACTTAAAGAGTAGTGCTTACTTTTTATATTTGCTTATTTTACTATATATATTCTTATTTTCCTATTTATATTATCTCTTTGTAGTTAAAAGATATGTGAGGGAACTATGAAAGTGTACATAATCTATATAGACAATCTACAACAAATACATTGGAGAATAATGTAGAATTTTTTATTAATAAATTTTCTTTTAGAATTCAAAAAGTTATAAAATAGGTTCTAATTTGAGAGTATTTAAGTGATTACTTTTTCTTAAATTGTATGATATTTATCTATATTGTATTGAATTTTGAATACAATAAATGTATTTTTATTTAATATTATTATCTTGTTATTATCAATAACTATGTTGTGCATTTTATAATAAGGAAAATTATAATAAAGGACCCGGGAAAAATAATATTTATTAAGAAGGACCATAAAAATAGTAATTATTTTGAAGGATCTTAAATTAAAACATTAAAATAGAATGATTAAATTGTCCTTTGCCAGATTTTCTATATTCTCTCTTTAACGAATGCGAGTGATTGATGGATAATGATAAATAGAGGCTAATTCAAATAACATCATTCTTTTTCGATTGCATAAATTTAAAACTAACCTTTACTTTTTATATTTCATATCAGATTAAGCTGCAATTACCGAACAAGTTCTTGGATGGGTGTGAGTGGTCATTATTGTCCATAAAAGAACAAGAACCACTAAAGCGCGAGAGACGGAGCCGGGATCAAATATTGGGGGGGTGAAAATTACAGATAGAACCCAATGAAGTTAGCATTTGAAATTAAAATTTAAAATTACAGAATTTTGGACCCAAAATTTTAAGAAATTATGATTTAGCCTCATAAATATTTCAATATTTTCATTTTAGTCCCTTCATGAAACTTTTGAATAGGGACTAAAGTGAAAATTTTGAAATTTTGGCGAGGCAAAAGCATAATTTCTTAAAATCTTGGGTTCACTGCATTCTTAGGGGCGGGCCACCCAGCCCCCCTAATTCCGCCCTCGGTAACTGAAGGTATGAACCGTGTGATCAAATTTTTTTGATTACAAACATCAAATAGACAATCTTTTAGACTATTTTGAAACTATATAATCGAAACAGAGGGAAGAAGAAATGCAATGCACGGTTTCTAATTGAATTATAGAAGAAAAAAACATGACCTTTCCCAATCCCAAAAACAAAACTCCAACTTAAGTCCCAGTTGAATGAAGGCGGGTATTATATGTCCGATGAGATTCTCCTTTATTCTTTTATTTATGGCCCGTTACCTATCCATCGCGGTAACAACTATTATTATTTTGCAAGAATCGCACTAGCTTAATCTGATATGAAATGTGAAAAGTCAAGGTTAGTTTCAAGTTTATGCAATCGAAAAAGAACGATGTTATTTCAATTAGTCTCTATTTGTCATTATCCATCAATCACCTGCATTCGTTAGAGCAATTTAGTCTTTTTATTTTAATGTTTCAATTTCCGGTCCTTCAAAATGTTACTATTTTTATGGTTTTTCTTAATAAATATTATTTTTAGGTCCTTTATTATAATTTTCCCTTATAATAAATGGGATTAATATTCTCTAGTCACCGGAGATGATATTATCTCCGGTGACCCAAAAACTACACCGTTTTACACTTCGTAAATAAAAACATCTAATTTGTTATTCTAGCCCTCCTTCATCACCAAGTACTCTTCTTCTTCTTCTCCGCCTTTCTCGTCGTTTTTCTTGTTGTCTCATCATCAATTTCACCCTCAATTAGTCTACGACCGTGCACTTGGTACCCGGCGACGTCTCTTCTCCGATTTATTTCACATCTCCTTTCCACTCGCTTATACGGTTTCTTCCTCTCGTGGCCTCTTTTTTGTTTGTCTAACTTCAATTCACCATCCTTGCTTGTTTGCAATCTCTTGGCCAAATCCTCGATCTCCTAACCTACCCTTATGGTTTTGGAGCATCTCCTCACTTGTCTCTCTTTTCGCTATCGGGTACAAGATATTCATTCTCTCTTACGAGTCAACCTCAAAGCGATTACCTTCATTTATGACTCGGTTAAAGCTGTTGGGAATGATTTGATCGTTCCGATTTGTTTCTCAAATGGCCCACTATCATGAGAAGGTGTTTCCAATAATGGCGGCTTGTACTTTGCTACCTGCAACCATTTTAGGTGGTTCGCTGATTTTGGGGCGAAAAATGGCGGAAGGGACCAACAATCCACTACTCACCAACTCGTTGCTCGATTGGTGAGTGACGAGAGAAGATGTTATATCGTGTAGGTGGAATATGAAACAATGGAATCTCAAAGGAGCATAAAGATATGGGATAAGTGAATTGGGCGAAATGGAGACATTGCAGCATGATGCATAGAAAATGGTTTTTATTTTTAAGTGTGAAACGATATAGTTTTGAAGGTCAATGGGAGAAATTTATCTCAAAGTAACTCGAAAATATTAATCCCGTAATAAATAGGGAGAATACGTCTTTATTTTTTTTTTCAACCATCTTTCGCGACTCTCCGTGAAGCAAATCGTGAGAATTGTTGCACGAGTTGAGGTTTGAGGATGATATTAATGACTTGAGTGGGAAGAATCCCCCTTACTGCTATTGTCCCATGTACCGTTCATCCAAATTATCCCTCACGGTCTCTTCTTCATTAACTAAAGATGGGTCTGGGGCAAAGGCCAATAGAGGACGATCGAGAGGAAGCCAAAGATCGCACCAAAATTGGTGTTAGCTCCATTGTTGACTTCCTACCAACTCCCAGTGAATTTGCCCCAAACGTCCAATTGCTTTCCAGCAAGATTTTCAAGAGTTTCTTCTTCCTATGAACACTCAGGCATAGACAAGTCACCACAATTATATTTGGCCCGGAGGCACAACCCAAAGGGCATTTCTTTTAGCAGGAGGTTCCGACGATAGTTTTCATAATAAAACGCCTTATTTCGCGCCCGAGATTTTTGAAACCAAGCCCTCCGCCTCTTTGTCGAGTAATTTTGTCCCGTGCAACAAGGTGCATTTTCTTGATATCTTCATCCCGGGGTCCGAGAAAAACTTCCTCGAGATTTTGTCGATTTCATTAATAAGTACAAATAAGGAGAAGGGTAGGCGCATACAAGGGGTAGTAGGGTGAGAGGATAGGGATGATTTGATGAGAACCGAGCGACCAGCTATAGTCAGAAATTTGGATTTCCACATGGACAATTTGGATCGAGCTTTTTGCACAATGGGGTGATACGTGGCCAAGTATTTCCCCAGGTCCGAAGTGAGTCCAATCCCAAGCATTTACCGAGTCCAGGAGCTTCATTAATGTTAACATTAGCGTAACAAACATTTTGATTTCTCAAGTTAATTACAAGCGTAGAGACCGCAAAGATTTGCAACACCTTTGGACCTCCGTCATTTGACCGGAAAAGCTTAATTAAAAACAATAAGATCATCAACAAAGAACAGGTAAGAAATATGAGGACCTCTTCTTGAAGGGAAGGTTTCCAACGTCTGGGCATGACATTCAGCTTTGATAAGGTGACCAAGACGCTCCATGCAAGAGAACAAAGATATACGGGATTAAAGGATCTCCTTGCCTAACACCTCTAGAAGGGGTGAAACTTGGACTTTCATCACCATTCCGCAGGATAGACATAGAAGTCGTAGACATGCAAGCCATAATGAGATCGCCAGGAGATTCTTATCCAAATTCAAACATTCGGCGTGTTTTTTATGAATCCCCGATCAAGCCTATCAAAGCCTTTTCCATGTGATTTTGATGGCGACATATCCTTTTTTCCGCCCTTCATTCTCATGGAATGGATAATTTCTGAGCAATAATGATGTTATCACGAGGTAGATCTATTAGAATAAAACTGCATTGCTCGCTGACTTATAAGATAACCGTTATGCCTGCAAATACATTTTGCTAAGACTTTGGTAATGATTTTGAAGCTCACGTTACACAACGGAAATAGAGTGGTCTCTTAGCGAATGGGTTGTTGACTTTAGGGATGTGAGCGACCTTGGACTTATTGATGCTAGTCATTTTGGAGGGTATTTAAATCATTCTTCAATAAACTCTGATTTTATCCCCCGACATCCCGTTGAGTTTTGGAAAAAATGAGCATTAAGGCCATCGGGCCGGGGGCTTTAAATGTTCCCATAGCGAAGGTAGCATTCTTGATTTCAACTCTTGGATACTTTCCTTGAAAGCATTCCTCGGATTATTAGCGTCAATGGGTGGGAAATCGAGCACGGCTCGCCGGGGTTTTTAACGAAGGATCTGCGGAGTAAAGGTTAGGAAGAAGTCATGTGCCCATCATTTTTACGCGGTATGGTGGTCGACCGTCCCTGCATCATTGCGGATGGCGCCAATTCTTTGCTTCCTCCTTTTTATCATCGTCGAGGCATGGAAAAATCTTGTATTCCTACACTTTGTAACCATTTCTTGGATTTACGGAACCAAAAAGATTTCCTCCTGGGTTGCTACTTTATGATACTCATCCTGAGTTTTTCTCCAGCAAGCAGACCGAGTTTGCAAGTTCATCCTCCTACTCCTCTCAATTCCCTCAAGGCGTGATGATTTTTTTTCTTTCTTGTGAAGTTACCAGCCCTATTGTCATTCCAGGTGAGAAGCACTTGTTTGAAAGCTTTGAAGACCTTGTAGCTAGTCCTTCTCGTACCAAGCTTCCGTTTGTGACACTTATAACATGTCTTTGTACACTTATATATATAGGCACTCAAAATCCTAAACAAATAATAATAAAATAATCACTATATTCCTACGCTCCCTCTCAAGTTGAGTCTACATATTCCATGTGCCCAGCTTGCCAAGAATGTAAATATGTTGTGGCCTCACAAGGCTTTTGTTAAAACATATCTTGTTGTTCTTGAACGTACATGCTCAAAAAGCTTAAATATACCACGACTAACAATTTTTCCCTAACAAAATGGCAATCTATATCAATATGTTTCGTACGTTCATGGAAAAGCTGGGTTTGTTGCTATATGAATGGCTGATCTCTTTATCACAATAGACCTTTATTGGCTCAACATCGCACATGCAACTCTTTAAGCAACACGATAATCCATTCGCCTCAGCCCATGCGCCATTCCGCAATGCTCTATATACCGACGGTGAAGATATGGAAGCAGTGGTTTGCTTCTTTGATTTCCGACATATCAAGCTCCCCCGTCTTCATGAGAAAGCACGATTCCGAGTGCCTTGTACCCGACGCGAAGCACCATGATGCGAATCACGGAAGCACTCGACCTTGAGGTGCTCGATATGAAATGTAGACTCCTCGACACGGGAGAGTCCTTTAAGTACTTGACCAACCTCAATGCAGCTTTCAAATGGGACTCTTTCGCTCTTTGCATGGTGACTCAACGTCACGGTAAAGAAATATCAGTGTCTAGTCAATGTCAAGTATAACAACTTACCACAAGCCTTCTATACATCCCATCATCCACAATGGGATCCTTCTCAATTGGTGCAGCGGTCAACTTGAGTTAGTCTCCATAGTCATCATCCCCACCTCTAATTCATCTGAACTTTGTTTGATCAATCAGTTGTTTGTAGCATATTTTTGTTGATTAAGAAGTATACCATGCTTGGATCTCAAAACTTCCAAACAGTATTTCAAGGTACCCAAATCTTTGATTTTAAATTGGCTATGAAGAAAAGCTTTGACCTCATTGATAGCTTTCAAACTACTCCTATTGTAAACATTAAATCATCCACATAAGCAAATCGCAACACTAATCAATTATCATTTTGTTTTTGAAAAAGTGCATAATCATGCTTCACTTTGTTGAAAACCTCCTTTAATCAAAGATTGATCAACTTTTCATTTTCATTATCTTGAAAGCTTCCTTGACCATATAATGATTTTCTAAGTTTACAACCTGATTTCGGTCATTACCTCTAGTAAAACCTCGAGGCATGGTCATATAGACATCCTCATGTAAATCACCTTGCAAAAAAGCATTGTCCACATCCATTTGATGAATAGGCCATTTATTTATAACAAGTTTCAAAAGCAGTCCTAATAGTCACTATTTTTACCACGAGGACATAATGTTTCATAAAAATCTATTCCTTCTTTTGATTATACCCTTTAGCAACCAATCTTGCCTTGAATTTATCTAAAGAGCCATCTGCATTATACTTAGCCTTAAAGACCCATTTGCATTCTATAGGTTTCTTTCCTTTTGGTAAATTAACTATAGTCCGGTCTTGTTGGCTTCTAAAGCGATTGATCTCATTATTCATTGCTTCTACCCACCTAGGATCATTTGATTTGTTCATAAGTTTAGGATAATTCTTTATCAATATAAGCGGAAAACATCTATATAAATCGAGACAAATCATCGAAACAGCAATTAAACAAAGCGACATCATTTTTGCTGAGTCATTTTCAATAACGAGTGAGGTTGATTGCTATTAGAAGGCAAATATTCACATTTATAGTCTTTAGTCCATGTAGGAGGTCATGCATTTCGAATAGGCCTATCATTCAAAGGGGTACGTGGGGTGAATCATTCTAAGCAGTGCTGAATTATTATTTGGCACATGTCGCATTGTTTTGACCGGATTCTTTATCTTTGGAATGATTCAAAATAATCCATATTATGACTAATAATAAAGGGATCTGCAATGTTTTTATTAGGCACTCCCCATGATTCATATTGTGGACATCACGAAAGGGAAATGTATCTTCTAGAAAAATAGCATGTCTAGTAATAATCAAAGACTTGGTTTTAATGCTATATAAGATATAACCCTTTTGAGTTGTTGGGTATCAAAGGAAAACACAAGGTTCAGCCCTTGGCTTAAACTTGTCATTGCAATTCAAATTAGTAGCAAATGCTAGACACCCAGAAACACCTTTAAGTGATTCACGGTGGAGATTGATTATCTGATAAGTCATAAGGTGTAAGATATTCAAGAACTTTAGAGGGAGTTCTATTAATCAAATATGCATGGCTCTAATCCCTTCTCCCCAAAACTTAATAGGAAAATTAGATTGAAACATGATGCTTAGCAACATTTAAGAGATGCCTATGTTTTCTTTCAACAATTCAATTTTGTTGGGAGAAAAAGGACAAGAAGTTTGATGATAATACCATTTTGATC